>CM035161.1:65298692-66580714 GCA_020205615.1 Panax quinquefolius
ATCACCAATAACCAAAACTCTCATCAAAAATCAGATATACCTTATATAGGATTCTCAAGCCATAAAATCCTATTTTCCAATTTTCTTACTTCACATAACATATTTAATTCATTTACTCATAACTAATCCATTTTCATGAAAAATATCAAATCAAGACAAACAAATTTTCTTTTTTAAGGATTTTAGCGAATATAGTCCCATATTGAACATATATTTTCTTAGAATTTTTTAAAATTCATTTACTATTTTCATATGGCTAAAACTGCTGAATATTTAGACATTTATCAAAAATTGTACTTTTGTCCAAAAATTCCGAAATTTACAAGTTATACTTTTGTTATATAGATGTACTCCTAATAAAAATTTCACCAATTTTGGAGTTAACCACAAGGAGTTATAAGGGTTTACTTTTAAAATAGTCTTTACCCATAAAATTCATAACTCCTAATCTATACATCCAAAAATTGCCATTTTTGGACACAATATATAAAACTCAACAAAGTATCATTTCCAATTTTTCTAGAATTTTTGAGGGTCGGAAAAATTACGAAACTGCAAATGGATTTTCACCCGCCATGTGGTAATCCATGTATACAGATCATTTCCATAATTTAAAATAGAATGAATACAACGGGTCATTCACCATGCATATGGTAATCCAATATACAGGTTATTTCAACAGAATAATAAAGAATGGAATAACAACAGAATTCACCAAGCATGCGACCTCACAGACAGGTTATTCCAACAAAATAATAAAGAATGGAACCAGGTCATGCGTAATCCACACAGACAGGATATTCCAACAGAATAATAAAGAATGTAATAACAACAGAATTCACCAGGCATGTGATAAACCGCATAGACAAGTTATTCCAACAGAATAATAAAGAATGGAATAACAGAAGAATTTCACCATGTATATGGTACTTTGCATAGACAGGTTATTCCAACATAATAATAAAGAATGAAATAACAACCTTTACGAGTATTGAAAGAAAATAACTCTCTTCATTAATACGAAAGAATAATACCCCTTAACTTAGAAGAAACTGGATACTGGAATAGTGAGGTAGCAGACTTCTCTTCTTCTTTCTCTCTATAATTTCTCTCTATAATAATTGCTCTATAGCTTTAGTGAATTGGTGAAAAATAATGAAGGAATGAGCTTCTATTTATAGAAAAATATAGTTTTCATAATTGCACATTTTGGGGCTCGAAATATTACAATATAATACCTTCATCTTTTCCTTCATTTTTAATTTAGTCATGCAAGTATTATCAAACTTGCACCACCTCCCCTGATAGTAAATCTTGTGAATCAATAGTAAATGATGTGACTCAATAGTTCTAAACATGTGAAAAAATTAATTATATTATAAAGCATACATTCATGTATACCTCCATTTTTAACTTAATCATGCAAGTATTATCAAACTTGCACCAACTCCCCTAATAGTAAATGAATGTGATTCAATAGTACACACATGTGAACAAATAGTTATAATCATGTGAATTAATAGCAATTAATTGCTCATTTATCTGATTAATTACCCGATTGGTCAATATAACTTCTAGACATTAATTATCATCGAAATAAATGTCGATTTTTCACTAACACTAATAATTCCCACACAATGGAATTATCAATTTCATCCTTAAACAACACGAACTTATTCATCATTGATATTATAACTCGCAATATTTAACAACCTGGTCGTTCCCAGGAAAGAGGGGGCTTTCCGATAAGGATTTCTCCCTATTGGCGCGCAATTAGATTATCTAACCTCAACTTGATAGAACTTCTAGACATTATCAATATTGCAAATAATAATATAAATAACTTTGTCGTCTCAATTACTGATTTAATAATATAACATATTATGCAGATGATACTGTGATAAAAATTTAATCAATAATATGAGAGATACGATGCAGCAATTATTATAGCAATAATTGAGTATAACTGAGTGATTTTTCACGTAAGCATCAATAATTAATATAGTGTGCTACTATGCAACCACACGTATTACTTTACTTTTACTACCGATTATTTTATGGCAACTTGCTTACTTTGAAAAAATTTCACATATCACCCTTAACTTTAAACTTTTATCAATTTAACTGTTTAACAAAATAGAATAATAATTATAAAAATTGAATACTTTTATTTCATAAAATTCGGGGTCTTACAATCTCCCTTCCTTATGAAATTTCGCCCTCAAAATTTACGTACCTGGTAGTTCGAAGATATGAGAATGCCTTGCTTTCTTTTCGGATTGTACCTTCCCGATTATTTCCTCTGTATCATGATTTTCCCATTTCTCATCTCCTGTATTTCAGGTATCATTCTAGAATATAGTATCAAAATAAGGGTTAATTAACATATCACATATTATCCCTATACTCTGACCGACCAATTAAATAACAAATAAACTTAGGTAGGTCATACTAGCGATGGGATTCCCCGTCTCTCCCCTCCTAGTTCTTGTCTCACATCTCAGCCAGGGATCATATCCCTAAGCTTTGATACCAACTGTGATGCCCCCAAAACAGGAATACATCACCAATCTTGAGTCGCCAGATACATGGTACAGAAATCAACTATAAACTTAATTATACAACTGTCGTGCCAAATACGACAAAAAGTAGCTGAAAGTTTACATGAATATTGCCTCATAGACAATATACAAACTCAAATTCAGTCCTCATAACACTTATTATCACACTAAGTAGTGAGGACTGCTATAGCCACCATATCGGACCATCACTCCGTTCCCCGACTCGTCCCAACTATATTCTCATTTCCTAAAGAGAACAGTGAAAGAAAAGGGTGAGCTACACTAGCCCAGTAAGAAATATTATGACTAAGATAACGCAAAATAAATTATCCTTAGCCTTCAACAGTGTTAAACTGATAAAATACAATAAACATCAAGTTTAACTACAGCGGAATAAGCAATCCATTAGAATAGTTAAGTAGAATATAATGTCTACTATCTCTTCTAGATTAAAAGTCCATCGTTAATATTTCATTTCTGTAATACTCAACAATAGTTCTTTGTTATACCCAAGACAAAAAGAACTGTCATCACCTGTCTTCACCTAAACCACTAAAGATTATAGTTAAATCCACAATTCATATTTATAATCATGTAAATCAACAATTTCTCCTTGTCAAAAAGGCTTAATAGAACGTTTAGTCAATATCCTTACCCCAAAGGCTAAAGATATTCAAATGTAATAACAATGATCATACCAATCAGTTGTCTCCCTTTGCACTATGGGCCAAAGATATTCAACTATAAAACCAATGGTCATGATCATACCAATCAATTGTCTGTCAGTGCACTACGGCCAAAGACATTCAACTGTTAACTAATGGTCATGATCCTGCCAATCACATCATCGAATCATTCATGCACTACGGGCCAAGGATATTCGTTATTATCACCAGTGGTTATGATCATGTCATACACCTGTCCATCTTTACACGTAAGCCAAAGATATACAACTATAAAACCAATAATCAAAAGTCCATCTTTGCACGTAAGCCAAAAATATACAACTGTAAAACCAATAATCAACAGTCCATATATGCATGTAAGCCAAAGATGACTTTCATCACAATATAAGCATGAGAATGATGACAATGATATAAGCATTAATTAAACGAAATAGAGGATAAATATTAAAGACTTTAAATTTATCCAGAGTTTAAAAATATCCAAATTATAAACATGATACTGCTTTGTGGAGTAAAATTCAAAAATAATATTCTTGTACCAAAAATAATTTGGACAGAAAAGAAATATATTTTTCGGGTAAATAGTACCCCGTGAATAGTAACTCGTGAATAGTTAGTCATGAATAGTAACTCGTAAATAGTACTCTATATTCATACATAGTACCGTATATATAAATAATGTCATATACGCAAATAGTGTCATATACATGAATAGTGTCGTATACGTGAATAGTGTCATACACGTGATTACTAACCCCGACACAAAAAGATAAAGTTTCACAATAAAATCTATATCAATATTTATAACACCTTAATCCAAATGTTATAAATCACTTAAAAATCTCATAATCTAATATTATTAATATTACCACAATATTTTAATCATTTCTTAAACTTATAAATAATTTATTTTAATTGTTTACACTTTACTAATTAATGCATTGAATCATCCTAAAATGTCAAACTCATAAGATTTCATTATCAATAACAAAAACTCTCATAAAAAATATGCATATACCTTATATAGGATTCTCAAACCATAAAATCCTATTTTCCAATTTTCTTACTTCACATAACATATTTAATTCATTTACTCATAACTAGTCCATTTTCATGAAAAATACCAAATTAGTACAAATAAATTTTTTTTTCATGATTTAGCGTAATATAGTCCCATATTGAACATATATTTTTCTCAGAATTTTTAAAATTCATTTACTATTTTTCATATGACTAAAACTGCCAAATATTTAGACATTTATCAGAAATTATACTTTTGTCCAAAAATTCCGAAATTTACAGGGTATACTGTTGTTATATAAATGTACTACCATTTAAAATTTCACCAATTTTGGAGTTAACCACAAGGAGTTATAATAGCTTACTTTTAAAATAGTCTTTTCCCATAAAATTCATAACTACTAATCTATACATCCAAAAATCGCCATTTTTGGACACAATCTAGAAAACTCAACAAAATATCATTTCCAATTTTTCCAGAATTTTTTAAGGTAAGAAAAATTATGAAACTGCAAATGGATTTTCACCCGCCATGCGGTAAATCCACGTAGACAGATCATTTCCATAATTTAAAATAGAATGAATACAGAGGTTCATGCTGGCCTGGTTTCAAAAAAGAGAAGGGTAACCCAGCCACTACTCACCAACCTCGAAGGATCGTAGAGTTAAGTAAGATCAACTCTACGAACCAACTGGGAAGGTACAGTAGAGGTAAGGTACACTCCTCACAAATCATGAAACTCAAGGACACATGGAAGAAGGAAAATCAGATTAACAGAAAAATGACTAAAGATGCACAAAAGTCCAAATGGAGGAAGAATTCTCACACACATTCAAACATGCATCATACTAGATGTTTTGTGTGCTATAAAATTGGCCACAAGGTTGCAAAGTGCCATTTTAATTCCATGAATATGAGACCCAAAATCAAAGAGATTTGGGTCCCCAAGGGTACTAACAAAGTAGGACCCATGCAAGTATGGGTACCAAAATGAAGGTTTAATGTTACCACAGGAAAAAAGCTCCACGATCACAACCTGGTATCTGGACAGTGGATGCTCAAGGCACATAACTGGGAATAAAACCCTTCTGTCTAACTACATAGAGAAGAAGGGTCCCTCAATCATCTTTGGAGACAACGGCTCTGGAAAGACAAAAGGATATGGCTCAGCTGGAAATGGTGCAGTATTCTTCAGTAAAGTGGCCTATGTGGAAGGACTACAACACAATCTTCTAAGCATTAGCCAATTCTACGACAAGGGTCATCAAGTAACATTCCTCAATAATCAATGTCAAGTCCGAGACCTAAAGACATCTACTGTAAAGTTAACCAGAACAAGAGAGGGAAATGTCTACACAATAAATCTTGGTCAACTAAGCTCAAATGAGACAATATGCTTTCTGGCTAAAGCATCTGAAGAAATGAGCTGGTTATGGCATTGAAGACTGTCTCATCTCAACTTCAAGAGCATGTCTAAGCTAGCCTTAAAAGATCTAGTTGCAGGCCTACCTAAGTTCAGCTTCATTAAAGAAAGGTCGTGCAATGCATGTCACTGAAAGCGCACGGAATCTGTATTCAAGAGCAAAACTATCAACTCAATTAACAAGCCCCTGCAGTTGCTACACATGGATCTATTTGGGCCAATTCCAATGATGAGCCTTAGAGGGAAGAGATACTCTCTGGTCATAGTCGACGACTACACCAGATTCACTTAAGTGTTCTTTCTAACCTCAAAGGATGAAACAAGCTACCAACTGATCAAGATGTTCAGGCTGGTAATGAACAAGAAAGCAAAAAAAAATCAAGGCTATAAGGAGTTATCATGGCAGAGAATTCGACTTCTCAGAAATGGACCAGTTCTGCACAGACAACGGCATCAGTCACAACTTCTCAGCTCCACGAACTCCTCAACAAAATGGAGTAGCTGAGAGAAAGAACATGACATTGATAGAGGCTGGAAGAACTCTACTAGCAAAGACAGACATCTACCCTAATACTTCAAGCGGAAGTCAACACTATATGTTACACTCAGAACATATCACTCATACACTCTATGATTAAGAAGACTCCCTATGAACCGTGGAAAGGAAGAAAGCCAAGTGTCAGCTACTTTCATGTATTTGGCTATGCATGTTACATTCTCAACAATGGAAAGCAGTACTTGACAAAGTTTCAACCCAAGTCAGACGAAGGAATCTTTCTTAGATATGCCACGCATGCGGTGAAGGCTACAGAGAGTGTTCAACAAGAAGTCACTGAGTGTTGAAGTCTCGATTCACATCATCTTTGATGAGACAGACTTAGAAAAAATATTGCTTCAAGTCACTATGACCAACGGTTCAGACACTACGAACGAGGTCGTCGAGCTCAACACTACTATCGTAGTACCAGATAGTGAAATCGTTGAGCAAGAAAATGAGATCGTAGAGAGGCTTATGCCAGACAACGAACCTCCACACAAAAAGTCATAAGGATAGATGTCCCAACAGGAAGCAAATGGGTAAGAGATCACACTCAAAACTTAATCATTGGGGATCCAAGTGCAAGAGTCAAAACAAGAGCTGCCACCCAAAATGAATGTTTCTATCTAAGCTTCATGTCACAAATGGAACCTAAAAAGATTGAGGATGCCTTGGAAGACTCCAGCTAGATAGAAGCCATACAAGAAAAGAAGCAAAGTATGGAGATTGGTACCAAGACCAAATAATCATCCTGTCATAGGAACCAAGTGGGTCTTCAGAAATAAGATGGATGAAGATAGAGTAATAACCAGAAATAAGGCAAGACTAGTGGCCAAAGGCTACTCTCAGGAAGAAGGCATTGACTATGATGAGACATTTGCACCTATTGCCAGATTAGAAGCCATCAGAATATTCCCCGCCTTTGCTACTCACATGAAATTCAAGGTCTTTTAGATGGATGTCAAAAGTGCATTCTCTAATGGTGAACTTCAAGAAAAAATCTTTGTAGAGCAACCTCCAGGTTTCATCAATCCATCTCTTTGTACTTATGTTTATAGATTAGAAAAAGCCTTATATGGTGTTAAACAAGCACTTAGAGCATGGTATGAAACTCTAACTAACTTTCTTATTGAAAATGGGTTCTCTAGAGGTAGAGTAGATACCACACTATTTCTTAGAAAGCATAAAGATAAAGTCCTAGTAGTTCAAATATATGTTGATGATATTATTTTTGGATCTACTGATGAAAAGTTATGCAAGAGATTCTCCAAGCTAATGTAGAGCAAGTTTGAAATGAGCATGATGGGTGAGCTGAATTTCTTCCTTGGACTGCAAGTAAAGCAAACTAATGAAGGAATCTTCATAAACCAAGCCAAGTACATTAAAGATTTACTTAAGAATTATGGCATGGAATCAGCCTCTCCCATGAAAACCCCAATTGCTCCTGCAACCAAGCTTGACAAAGATGAAAAAGGTAAAAGTATTGATTCAACTCAATACCGAGGTATGATAGGCTCTCTTTTATATCTAACTGCCAGTAGACCAGACATAATGTTTGTAACATGCATATGTGCTAGATTTTAGGCTAATCCTAAATAATCACATTTAACTGTGTAAAGAGGATTTTCAGGTATCTCAAAGGTACTCCTCACTTGGGGCTTTGGTATCTCAAGAAGTCCTCATTTGAACTAACAAGATACACAAATGCTAATTTTGTTGGTTGTAAAATAGATAAAAAGAGTATCAGTGGCACCTGTCAATTGCTAGGAAACAGACTTGTGTACTGGTTTAGCAAGAAGTAAAACTCAGTATATACTTCAACTGCAGAAGCTGAATACATTGTTGCTGGTAGTTGCTGTCCTCAGATCCTATGGATGAAAAATCAGCTAGCAGATTATGGGTTTGAATTCAAATCCATACATATTCACTATGACAACACAAGTGTAATAGCTATAACTCATAACTCTGTCATACATTCTAGGACTAAGCATATAGAAATAAGGTATCACTTCATTAGGGATCATGTGCAAAGTGAAACTATATCTTTACAATATATCCCTACTGAAAATCAACTTGCTGATGTCTTTACAAAGCCTCTAGATGAATCTAGGTTTAACAGGTTAATAAGTGAGCTAGGCATGCTTAATTTACAACCATAAAATATATGCTCTAGTTTGTGCTAACCATGCAGATATAAAAGTTTATGTTCTAAATCGTAGACATGATAAAAGGAAGTCCACGATCGTAGAGCTGCAGTGACAAGAAAGACATCGATCGCAACACAGACTCAATGATCGTAGAACAAAGGAGCTTCATGTGATGAAAAAATTTTAACAAAACAAGGCAATCTCTCTGATAAGTGCCTCAGGGACAAACCTAACCCTTGATTAATTCTATAAGGTTAGCCCTTCCTGAGCTACCTTAAACCGAGAAGAATGCCAAGTTAAAAGTACATCTCAAGGACCCAGACAGACTCGACGATAGAAGTTCAGACTCGACGATTGCTGAACAAACTCAACGATTGCATAACAGACTCAACAATCACAAAGGCTACCACAACGATCATAGTCCTTCCTAAGGACACATTAGCTCAGAAAGAGCTAAGGGTAAATCAGTACAATCCTCCTTAGACAGATTTGTAAAGCCAAGAAGAATTCGACACCTGTCCCACTAAGCAAAATGGAGAGAGGGAAGTTACAAGTACAAATTGAAAATGCCTTTTTGAAATCAGAAGTTCAAAAAGCTCATCTCTCTCTTTTTCTCTACAAGCAGAAACCCTAAATTGTAAGAAAGTTCAGACAACCATACTCCTTAAAAAGAAATCAATGGCAGCCTCCAACGTCATCTCTCGGCTCAGACTGCTTTTGACGAGTTAAACATACCGAACCCAAATTTCACAAAACTCTATCATTAATAAAGAAGTCTGGTCTCGAAGAGGCTCTGGGTACGGCCACACTGATCTACCCAAAGCTAGTAAAAGAATTTTATAGAAATGGTATGTAAGAAAATGACGTCATCACTAAGAAAGTTAGGGACGTGGAAATCAAGCTGAATGCTGAGGATTTCAACTTAGCCCTAGGTTTCAAATCTGAAGGGTTTCCATTCATAGATGGCATAGATTTCCATGATGGACTTAAAAGGATGCATTACAAGAAATTCCCCACTGGAAAAGGTTACAAGAAAAAGGAGTTTCCTCAAAGGTACGAATTTTTGGCTGATATTGTTGGAAAATGCATATGCTGCAAGAGCTCAGGCCATGATTCTGTAAACGAAGTACAACTCAAGTTTATGACAGCCATCAGTTGTGGGATACAACTTAACTATGGAGCTTTGCTGCTTGAATGGATTGGAAAGTGGATTCTCAGCTCCAAGAAATCAAAAAGCTCTAGGAAGATGCTCTACGGGCGATTTATCAGTATCATAATATAGTCTGCCTTGGGCGATAAAATTGAGGATGATGAAGGTGAACAAATAAATCCAAACAGAAGAATGACCTAGTAATTGTTCGAGAATTGGAAAAGGAATCCAGTTTAAAACATACGAATGATGTCTGAGTCCAACGGTAGGACTACTGATGCAAAGGAGTCAGAGATTCCAGGGAATATGTCAGTTGTTAGGGAGACTGAAGAAGAAACTAACAAGGAAGAATCCACTGCCCTGGTCAAAAAAAGCAAGGGCAAGAGAAAGCTAAAGGCTAGACTGGCAGAAGAACCCCAGGGATCAACTACTAATATAATTATAGAGTCCTCTAACATTGAGACTCTAAGGATTCTAAGAAGAAAACAACAGCAGGCTGAGGCAGATGAAGATAGAGCTACCATATCACAGCTGTTGAAGGAGAATAAAACAAATCACAAATCCAAGAGGCCATCTTTCTCTTCGATCATAAAGTCTCTACCAATCGTAGAGACCAGACTGAACACCTCGAGTAAGGAAGTTACTGCACCAGATGTTTTGGCTAATCAACAGGAGAAAGCTGAAGCTCAAGGAATTCCTGAGGCTGTGGCTCAGCCTAGAAAACCAAGACGAAAATTGGTTAAGAAGTACATCCTTGTCAATGAAGGAGTACTCAAAAAGGAAGAAAAGAGTTGGGCACGAAAGGAACTATCCAAGGAAAGCCAAAAGGACAAAGCTCAAGCTGAGGGAGATATACCTGAAGTTCTCATCCTAGGAAACACTCCAACTGAGGGGGAGCTACTAGTCTTGCAGAAGAATGATCTTATTGTGGGGGAGCCCCATGATATCTCCATGACAGAAGAAGTTGTTCCTGTTGAAAATGAGGGAGAGCCCGAGAAAGAACAAATTCAAGCCATTGATATAGTGGAATCCTCGAACGAAAACAGAGAAGAGGACGAAGATGATGAGGTCGAGATCATAGATGTGGGCATTAAAGGGCACAAAAAAGCTAACTACGAGCAGTTGTTCTCCTATCTACCCATGATGCCTTTTCATCAAGCTCAAATTCTAAACTCCTGGAATCACGTGTTCTAGAGCTTCAAAGAGTATCCAGCCATCTCTGTGATAGCTCATAGATTCCCAAGCAATTTCAATTTTGCTAAACAACTGATCAAAAATGGTCCCTCCTCAAGAATGGTGCATGAGGTATTAACTATCCCAATCTTATTCAGAGTTAATCACTATCAACTATACTTCTTCAACCAATTTTATGAATTTCCATGTTTGGTGGAAGTGGTCCTAAATCGACGAAATCAATTCCCGCCATGTAATCTCATCTCAGAATCGATATGCCCAACTTTATATTGATCCCAACTCCCATCATCTCTACGATTATAGACACTAGCCCCATTATAGAGTCCAAAGCTCAAATCATAGAGCCACCCACCTGCATACACCCAAACACAGCCCCTCCATCCAATACTCCTCCTCATCCACAAATGAATACTTCAACCTTGATCTTTTCGTCTACTCATTACAAGATCAAAACAAGAGCACACCCCTCCTTCACAAATTCCAAGAATCAATGAACTTCTTTCAGGCCGCCCACCAAAATCAATTTGTCAAAATGTCCAAGAAAGTGATCATGGAAATCGATGAAAGTCTTGAAGAATACACTGAACTCATTCAAATTAGATTAACAACAATGATCAATGCTGCAAATAGTTTTCCAAGCACCCTAAGCTCTTAGCTCACTAAAAAGCTTAAGGAGATCAACAAAGAAATGATCAAGAGCATAAAGGACAGGGATATCATCCACTTTCTCGCAGTCAAAAGAAATAGGGATGTTGTTTTTGCCTTACAGTCCACTCAAGAAGCTCAGAATAAACTTATTATGGACAGCTTCCTCAATCTGCAAACTGCCATAAAAGAATTCCAACAACTTTACGTAAGCCAAGGACAACAGACTGACAATATTCTAGCCGTCCTTCAACAAAGGGAAGCTCGATCTGATGCTCTGATCAAAGAAAATCGAGAGGACATTGCTCAAACTCAAAGTCAACTCAACGAGCTTGTCCAAGGAATGACTCGCCTCTCAGAAGACATTCGAACCCTTGATGCTGCCATAAAGGGGGAGAATAAAGGGAAAGGAGATCAAGGCAGAGGCAAAGGCAGAGGCACCTTTTTTGCTCAATCTTCCGTGAATCCTCCTCCAAGGTATCACCAACACACTCCATGATTCTAATCGTAATCGACTCTCGTCGATCGATCAGGAAGTTTTAATGGCTCAACCAATAAGGAGTCTAGGGTCAATTACCAGCTCACAAGTAGTGACCACCACAGGCCTAATAATGCCAATTGGAGATCCTGCATTCATGAATAGGCATGTTCACAATCAAAAACTAAGTCCAAGTGAGCTGGAAGATCTAGCCAGGAGAGACAAAGCAAGCAGGAAAAGGAGAGCTGGAGAGTATACAAATCCTCCACGGGGAAAAAGACTGAAGAAATAGAGATAAGTCGAATTAAATCTTATTGACGTAGTCAAACTTAAATATTATATCTATCTTCAAACATCAATAAATTCATGTTTATTCTCTAGAAATTTCAGCTGCTCACTGAAATATTAAGTAATATTTTCTTTGCTGCAAATGCATATAGAATTTGATAATCATGACAAAAAATCTCATTGGTTATGTCAACATCAAATAGGGGGAGATTGTTGGAAGATTGCATATTGTGATTTGATGTTTAAGGTAAATGTTCATGATTATATGTAAAGTCCTTCTAGGAATGTATGTACAAGGACTTAGTGATAGATCAAATTGTTAGGTTGATCTAAGCTTTTAATGTTTATCATTCTGAATATGAATGTATATATAAAGAGATCAAAGATGTTAGGATGATCCATAAAATGTAATTGATAGGCTTCAATAAAATCGCAGTCTATTGAGCTAATCATGAACTTGCAGAAGCCAAGGCAGAATCGTAGAGTATCGAGGATCGTAGTATGTCTGCCTTAAAGGACCTCTCCAGAGATCGTAGTGTGGTCCAAACGTGTGTCGAAGCCAACTCAAAGATCGTAGTGTGGTCCAAACATGTGTCGAAGCCAACTCAGAGATCGTACTGTGGTCCAACCATTTGCCAAAGCCAACTTAGAGATCTTAGTGTGCTCTCGGAAATGTAGAGTCTGCAATACAAGCAAGTGAAGATCATAGTGTGCCAAGACCTTAAGAGAAATCGTAGTGTTCTCAATTGGTAGCATTAAGCACCAAGGTGGCAAGACACCACGATAAGAATCGTAGAGTATCATCTGGCTGTGTCAGAAATTATGGACCCTAGTCATTTGTTTAAAGATAAAATCTTAACAAATGTGGAATGGATTACAAACTTTGAAGTAATCACCAGTCCCAATGGCATGAAAATATCCTTAATATGCAACAAAAAGACGTATTAAAGAAGCTAAGGAAAGGACCATGGGACAAAGGAAAACACCTTTTCAGGTGTTAGGTGAGAAAGTAATCTGCTATGTCAGTGGTCCAAAATGCCTTTAAGAAGATATGCAGAAAAGTCTCCATCAAAGTTCAGAAATGTTAAATGCATTAAATACTTCAACGGATGGATTCAATGGGCAGATTTCAAAGATCACATATATGCAAGACATCTGCAGATGATAGAAGCAAGCATGCAATTGAACAAAAAGAAAGAATACTCAACGCTCAACTCTACAATCTGAGAAAAAGAAAAAGCTTGCACAACTACTTAGTTCTTTCAAACAAGAGCTTAACAGCAACTGACTAGCACCAACCAAGAACTTAACAACTACTAATCAATTGAAGTAAGAGTTCCAAGTCAGAAGGACTTGAATAGTTCTAAGTGAACTGTGAAGAGCCAAGTCTGTTGGACTTGAAGAGTTCAAGACTGAACTAAGAAGTTCCTAGACTGCTGGTCTAGAAGGAATCTGTGAGATTCAGAAAGTGTAAAAGACATCCTTAGTGGATTTCCTACTCGAGGAGTAGAAGTGAGGACTAGGAGCTTTAAGTGCTCTGAACCACTTAAAACTGTTGTGTCTATTGTATTCTTGCTATAACTGTCATAACTGCCTCACTCTCATTAATTCAAGATATCTTAAGGGAGATTAAACAAATCCTTATTCCGCTAAGTTTTAATCATTATCAAAACTAACAAAGTAAAATGAAAATATTTTTAAATATCTATTCAACCACCCCCCCTTCTAGATAACTATTGTTCCTTCGGGAACTAACAGGTATTATTACCTTAACCTTAACATTCATTTAGACTATACAGACCCTTCTTTACGTACTTACGGGGATCAGTCCTTTGTACCATGTATTGTGCACAAACATCTAAACGTTAACACGTACATAATCCCCTATATCAGGGTTGTTCATCTCAGTTTGAATTTAGGATTTTCGCACTAAAGAAAGTTTAGTTTGGAACTAGCTTATCGGTGGTTCTAGAATTTTAAAACACTATTCAATTATAGATTAGTCCAACCAACAAGAGTTTGCTTGTTATTTGAAGGTTCAACACAATAATATAGAATTAAACATTGTTATTTAAGTCAAAGATTGAATAACAACAATATACAATTGAATAGACATGGTATATATGCAAAGTACTACATCCAAAAGAGTTAGGAAAATCTCATTTGGATCAATGAATTTTAAACAGTATATGCCTTAAATAACAAGAACAAGAGCCGGTATGTGGAACTCGCTCGATGTAAATAATTTGATTACAAGAGCTTGCATGATCATAACCACGATGGAATCAATATGCTTACTCAACTTAAATATAAGATTTGAGAACTTGCATAATGATAAATTAGGATAAACATAATTATGAAACTTGCATTCATTACAAAGAGAATGAAGTTTGGGAACTTGCCTCGTGTGTAAGCTACACAAGTATAATAACGTTCGCCAATTACCCTACACATACCATTGAAATCTCAATACTAATTAGTTATATTATCATTAGCTATATAGGTTCAACCCACCATTTAAGCCGTAACCTTTAACTTAATGTCTAATCATGTTAGTTAACCACTCTCACGAATATGAAATCTCATTATCGCCTAATATAAGCTTTTTCATTCACCTCTAACTCTCGCAAACATCAATTTTCATTCATTACATAACTTGTTTAAGTGATCATTTAAAATCTTCACTTTTTGGTATTACCACACATAACCATCTATTATTATATCTTATGACATAGTTTAACATCTGTATCATGCCTAATAGGTTAGATTAAGTATTCATATTCCAGTTTATAATTAATCAGAACTCACTGCCACTGATTAAGGCACGACGCAGCAACGCTGCCACAAGCCTTAAAGACCTATGAGTCAGCATTTAGTAGTGCACATCCTCGTAAGGCTAACGGTAGCGACTTTGTCGTTTCGCGCCTTTGGTCCCGGTAGTCATACCAAAGACATGTATGTAAAGCGTAGTAGAGCCTTGTTTCACACCAACATTCCAATTTTCCCCAATTTCCACAGAAATTCACAAAAACCCAACAACTAAATTTTTTTTAATAACATCAACAAGCATGCATATCATAATTCTACCAACATAAACATTATATATAATTAACTTTCATGGATCAAAAATAATTTTGTTTCTAATTTCTTCATACTTCATTGCTTTTAGCGAATTTGATTGCCAAATCTTTGTTTCTTAACCAATTGACACCATTCCATCTACGTTTTTTTCGTTTCTCGATGTACTATCACAATCTACAATCAATTTACAGATTCTATCAAGTATTGAACACCAAATTTTGGACTTACTTAAGCCATTTTTACACATACATAACACTGTTATTGGAGTATTATTCTACAACCCAAATTTTCAAGAATTTGATACTCCAAAACCATATGAAAGCATCTTATATCAGATTCTTGCAATACTTTATGTATATACATCAACAATCCCACACAATTCCCAATTCACAAAGATTAGAAATCACCAAAACTACAAGTTAGAAGTAAGAATCGGTTATACCTTCTAGTCTTTCATTTGCAAGGTGATGGTAACAAGGTTTTTTTCCAACTTCTCCTTCTTCTTCTTCTTGACAAACACATAAAATGATTTTTCTCTTCTCTCAATTCTCTCTAACACTATGTTTTCTCTCTTCCTCTCCACTGTATTCTTTAGCCTTAAGGAAAAATATGCGTAAGATATAAACTGACTCCCCACGTATGTCAGGTAAAAAAAAAGTACCTTCTCGGTTATGTTATGTCAAAGGTCATAAGGCCATGTTTGGTTACACACAAATTTCCCCCTTTTAATTTATTTGTATAACACTTATATTATATAGTTACTTTTGTCACATTTTAATTTAATTAATTTTAATAACTTACACTTACACTTACAATTATAATTTTCATTATAATTATACTTTATGCTTAATAAATTATTATATCTCTAATTTAATTATTAAATTAGACTAGACAATCATTTTATTTTATTTAATTATTTTTTTAAATATTAAACAATTCATTTAATTTATTTATTTCATGAAATTAAATCTTTAAATAATAAAATTATCATTAATCAATTTAGTTAACGCACACACTTAACTAAATTATTGCACCACAATTTCACCAATTATTTATTTATCTCAATAAATAAATTATTTAAAATATTTATTTAATTCAATAAATATTTAAATTTAATTACATAATTTCTCGATCGTTACATCATTCCCTCCTTAAAAGGATTTTGTCCCCAGAATCACAACTCGATAAATTTATTCGTTACATTCTTCCCTTCTTAACAGGATTCTGTTCCCAGAATCGCTATACAAGATTAAGCAAATAACTGTGGAAAATTTTTCATCATAACATCTTCAAGTTCCCACGTTGCTTCCTCAGCATTGTGGTTTCTCCAGATTACCTTAATAAAAGGTATCACTTTATTCCTTAGTACTTGCTCTTTCCTATCAAATAATTTGAATAGGGACTTCTTAATATGATAAGTCTTTCTGAAACTGTAATGGCTCATATTCTATAACATGCTTATAATCAGGGTTATATGGCCTTGATACCGAAACATGGAAAATATTATGAATATGTTCTAACACCGATGATAGAGAATAAACATAAAAAATTATTAATGTTTGTAAACAAGTACAAGAGATCAAAAAAAATTTTAAAAAAAAAGATTCTAACGTCAGTTAAAGTGGTGTTACATCTTACTCTTCTTTTTTATAAATTTGCTTTATAAAAAAATTTTAAAAAAGTTACAATGCTGGTTAGTTTGGCATTGGATCACATTTTTATTTTTTTCAAATTTCTTTAAAAAAATAAAATCGTTTTTAAAAAAATCAATATATTTTTTAAAAAAAATTCATTTTTTTAAAAAATATTTTTTTAAAGTGGCGTTGGTTACCTTTCTGATTTTTAGATAAAAAATATCCAAAAATTTAACGCCATTTCAAATGGTGTTCAGTAGTTTTTTTTTCAAATTAGATGTGAGAGGTCTTACTCCTAACGATAGTCTTTGAAGTTTTTAATTTTTACAAAATATTCGTTTAAAAATAAAAAAAATAAAAAAAAATTAAAGCTTTTTTTTAAAAAAATAATATTTTTTTATTTATAAAAATTATTTTTTAATTAATTAATATAGTTAAGAGAAGAGCCTATTCCAAGAAAATTTGAATAAAATAAATATAATCAAGAAAGTTTGAATATAATTTAGGCAATTCTGGCAATACTCCATATCGAACCTTTTGCCATTCTTCGAGGAGAGGGGGAACGAGAGGTATTTGTCGGAAAACCGAGGAGGAGGAGGGGGCTCGTCCAGATGGAGAGATACTCCTTCCCATCATCATCGGTGGGGATCCGTCGAGTTTCGCAGACCTCCTGGTTAGTTTCTGATGTTCTTTTAGTTTTACCAATAGGTTAAATTTTTCCTCAAATCTAGGTTTTTTGGGCATCATTTTAATGTTTGGCTTAGGGAAATAACATAATTTCCTTTTACTCTATTTCCTCTATTTGTTTGAATTTAATCATTTGTTTTCACTATATATGTACGTGTATAGTGGCGGCAGATATGATGTGCTATTTACAGTTATTTTTACTTGTTGTTGACTATGGCTAGTCTGTGGATCTGGTGTTCTATCACTTATGGTTGTTAATTGAGAATGGTATTTGATGAAAAATATATACTTTCTTTAATTTCTAAGTTGATATTAATATTTTTTTATTGTCCTTGACTTTTAAAACTGAAGGTTATGGTAACCAGGGTGGTTGGATATGTTTCTTGAAGATTCTTTTCATGGGTCTTGACCTACTAGGTCCAATGACAAGATCCTAGATGACGAGAGAGGGCGGCCATTTGGAAAATATGGGAGAAGCAGCAGCAGGGAGAATAGGGGTGGAAGAGGCAAAGAAAGAGGACCCCCTTAATGATGACACAACTTGCTCATAAGTCACTATAAAGTTAGTATCATATCCCTCTTAGTTTAAAGATCAATTTTTTAGCCCTTTTTTTCCTTTACACACTCCCACTGAGCTAATGATTTGCACCGAAAAACAAAGATTGAGATAGAAATCCACATAGAACACCATTTTATTATAGTTTGAATGGATTTTGGGTGTTTTCATGAACATATGATGAAATATTTTGTGTATGTACATGATGGGGTGCCTTTCTTTTTCTCCTTCGGTTTCATATAAGCATGTATGTCCTATTATCCTTATACACACATTAATGAAATATCATTATTCAATTATATAATTGTAGTCCGATGAGAAAATATCTCTTGATTCTAGTTAATATTGTGAATCAATTTTATTTTGAATGTATAGATAGAGAATCATATATAGTCATATTCATTTAGTCCTTCTAAGCTTTCAAGTTCTTGGTAGGTTTCTTTAGAAATTTGATCAATTTTTCCCCATATTTTCTTCTGGGTGCCTTGAACATGTATTGGAATATTTATGATGATCTTTTTTTTTCAAATGTTTAGAGAATTTGATTAATGGCTACTTTAAGGTGACCTTGAAAATAATCAATTGTGCTTGATTGATATATTTGGTCACTATACAAATCTTAATGGGAAAGAAAAGCAGTTGGTTTAGTTTGGTGAAGAGACATCCACGGGCATGGAATGGCAATTAGTTTGTACTAAACTCTGATGTTTTGAATTGTGTAATCACGTTGTTAGTCAGAACCTATGGCTGTAATCAATGCCACATGTTAATTGACATGTTTCTGGTTGTATTACATTTACTTTTTTGGCAAAGTCCAACTATATTAACTCTTTAATTATTTATAAGTATTTGGAATTTATAGTCGTGCTAGACTTGTACACTATTCGATAATATTGTTGTCTTGATACTTGGATAATATTGTTGTCTTGATACTTGGATTGCTGCAAATATGGATTAAGCGCATGTGTACGCTGTTTTAGACCATTTTTTGTGATTTGATTTATAATATTTACCTATAAGAGATTTGGATTTAGAATCTCTCCTCTCTTCATTTTGAAAATACATCATGATGTGATTTTTTTCAATTTGTAGCTTTCATGTGCTTGATGAAGCAGAAAGATCTTTGCACGATGCCTAGTGTGTGCTGTCTCAAATAGTAAATGACAGCAGGGTGGTGTTTGGAGGTGGATGGCCTGAGATGGTGATGGCAAAGGCAGTTGATGAGTTGGCACGGAAGACTCCTGTGAAGAAGTCTCATGTTATTGATGCTTACTGAAGGGAAATTATTATAATTCCAACTACAATTGCAGACAATGCCAGATTGGACAGTGCTAAGTTGATTGCACAACTCCGTGCAGAGCACCACAAGGAGGAAAGCAATGCAGGGATTAATGTTATTTTTGGAACTGTAAGTAGAAGATTAAGTTGAACGGTGTAAAAGTGTTGTTGTTTATAATTTGATATTTTGAAATATGTAATGTTTTATTTAATTATTGGTTTTTTTTTTAGGTTGGAGATATGGTGGCGTTGGGAATATCCGAGACTTTCAAGGTCAAGTAGGCTTTATTACTTTCTGCAACTAAAACTGCTGAGATGATTCTGAGAGTTGACAAAATCATCACTTGTTCCCCAAGGAGGAGAGAAGATAGAATGTGAGAAGACACTAGAAAAAATAGGGCCAGGTAATGACTGTTGTAATGCAAGCTAGTCTATGATTAAACATTTACGATGGGGTTGCATGTTTCGGAACGAACACCAAGAAATGTGTGGTTTTGTAATTATTTTACTTTTTTGAGATGATTTTTCCTATATGCTTGTTAGGGTTAATGGTAGGCTGAGATTTCTGTAAAATTTCAGTTTATTGCATCCTTTTTTATAAACTAAAATCAAGGCATGACCAACTATTGTTGGGGTTTGGTAGAGAGCTTATATTGAATTTTGCCAACTTTTACTACATTATGATTATTGTTTAGTACTCCTGGGTTCCAAATTACAAGATTATTATTTGTTTTCAAAGGTTTGTAAATTCCTTAATTATATCTTTAAATTCCATAATTAAGCTTTATATTGGTGTAGTGACTGATGTTGTTTAAATATTGGCGCAAAATACCTGGAGGATGAACCATGGTTGAAACTCATTATTGAAACTCTTGTGTAAGCTTAAGTATTGTTTCCTATTATAAACATTTATTTCTTGATTTTTTTTTCATATATGGTATTAGTGTTAACCTCTTGATGGCAGATAGTGTCAACTAAGTCGGGCTTTGTAGTTTTTAGTCGTACGAAATTTGATTGTAAAGATGATGAATGATCATGTATCGGATGATTTTATTTAATTAATAATATTTTAGTTTTTTTTATTTTTATCATAATTTGTTATGGGGTTATTGAGACATAATTTTTTTTGTTTATAAAATAATTTTGAAATTCGTTAATAACAAAAGAAAAGACAATATTTATATTGTTACAAATCATAACAAATTTCGTTGCACATGAAAAGTAAATGATAACGTATAGTGTCGTTGCTAATTGACAATAACTTTTTTTTCTCTCTAAAAACAATCACCTTCGAATAGTATCGTTGCTAATTAATCATAATGATCCATAAAAAAACCAACGGAAACACAAATTTTTGTTGCAAATTAATATATAACTAGTTTATTTTGTACATTTAGCAACAAACATCGTTACCAAAAAGTACACAATTAGCAACAAAAATCAATTAAGGCAACAATTTCTATATTGTTCAGTAACGACAAACTTCGTTGGGAAATGTGTATTAAATGCAATGAATTTTATCTTCGTTGGAAAATAAAAAGATTCTTTTCGTTGCCAATTAGGCGTATTTTGCAATGAAAATTATTTTTCAATAACAATTTCTTAATAAATTTGCTACAAAATATTTCGTTGCAAAATGATTTATGATTTTACACGAAAATAAAATTTTGTTGCGAAATATATTACTTTCTACAACAAAAAAAAATTTGTTGCTAGACAATTAGCAACGCTCATTGCACAACGAAATGTCTAACGACCGAAAAATCGTTGCAAATGACATTTGGCAATGAAATTTTGCACATTTAGCAACGAAAACTGTTTATTACAAAATCACCATTTTTTTGTAGCACTGTGCTCATTCTCAACTGCGTTCCCAAGCATTCTTGTAATCATTTCCAAAAATTTGATGTGAAACGTGGATCTCTATCTCGATCTGATGGATACCGGACACCGTGTCTTGAAATAATTTCCTTCATGTACAGTTTTGCCAACCGATCTAGGTTAAATCTAATCTTAATTGGTAAAAAGTGTGCCGACTTCGTCAATCGATCGACAATCACCCAGATGGCGTCGTAACCTTGCTGAGTCGTTGGAAGACCCACCACAAAATCTATTGTGATATGTTCCCATTTTCATTCCGGTATCTCCAACAGTTGCAATAATCTGCTTGGCCTTTGATATTCAACTTTAACTTTCTGACACGTTAAGCATTTCTCCACACACTCTGCCACGTCCTTCTTCATATTTGGCCACCAGAAATGATGTCAGAGATCCTAGCACATTTTCGTACTTCCAAGGTGAATCGAATATCATGAGTTATGGGCCTCGATTAAAATTTTCTCTTTAACTTTCGGTACTGGCGGAACCCAAATTCTTCCGACGAATAAAATTAAACCTTCTGAATAAACTGACGTGATGCATACACAATAACTTTACCGTTCCTCTCTAAGTCATGAGTCAGATACCGTTTCTCATAATCTTTCAATTGACATGATGCATACACAATAACTTTACCATTTTGCATAAGCACACAGCCTAGTCCTTTATGTGATGTGTCACTATACACCACAAAATTCTATGTATCATCATGCAATGACAACACAGATGTTGAAATCAACCTCTTCTTTAATTCTCAAAAACATTCCTCACACTTCTCCGTCCAGACAAACTTAATTGCCTTCCTAGTTAAATTCGTCAACAGAGTTACGATCATGGAAAAGTCTTGAATAAAACTCCTATAATAACCTGTTAATCCTAATAAACTTCTTACTTTTGACGGTGTCTTTGGCTGATCCCAGTTTATCACTGCTTTAATTTTTGATGGATCTACCAAAATTTCGTCCTTATCAATAACGTGCCTGAGAAAATGTACACGTTCCAACCAAAACTCACATTTTGAGAATTTAGCGTACAACTTCTCTTTTCTCAATATCTCCAAGGTCACTCTTAAGTGTTCAAAATGTTCCTCCTTGGTCTTGCAATACACCAATATATCATCAATAAACACCACAACAAATTTATCTAAGAATGGTTTAAACACCCTATTCATCAAATCCATGAACGTTGCAGGTGCATTGGTTAAACCAAATAACATAACCAGAAACTCGTAATGACCATACTGAGTTCTGAACGCTATTTTCGGTACATCCTCTAGTTTCACCTTCAACTGATGATAACCACTCCTCAAGTATATCTTTGAGAAATATTTTGCCCCCTTCAGTTGATCAAACAAGCCATCGATTCTTGGTAATGGATACTTATTTTTGATTATGACCTTATTCAATTCTCGGTACTCAATGCAGAGCCGCATCAATCCATCCTTCTTCTTAACAAACAATATTGACGCTCCCCATGGTGATACACTCGGTTGGATATACTTCTTATCGAGTAATTATTGCAACTGTACCATCAACTCTTTCATCTCTACTGGGGCTATTTTATATGGTGCTTTAGATATTGGGGCTGTTCCCGGTACCAAATCAATCACGAACTCGAGTTCTCGATCCAGCAGAAGTCTAGGCAAATCATCTGGAAATACGTCTACAAAATCTCGTATGATCGGTATCTCTTCTAACTTCGTACTCTTCTTCTGTGTATCGACTATGTAGGCTAAGTATCCTACACATCCTTGTCTCAACAACTTATTGGATTACATCACTATCAGACAACTTGCTTGTCGAGGCGACTTATTGCAATAAAACACTACCTTTGACGGAGTCATAAGGATTACACATTTCTTTTGGCAATCAATTACTGCTCCGTAACTGAATAACCAATCCATTCCCAGTATAACATCAAATTCCTCAAGTTTAATTGGTATCAAATCTACCATCTCGTGACCCTTTATAACCACTCTACAATTCTTATATATGAATCTAACAGGAATCACCTCCATATTTGCAATCTCTATGCTCAAAAGATAATCTAATTTTTCCTGAGGCAAATTTAAGTTTTGAGCAAATTCATCGGATATAAATGAACAAGTAGCACCCGAATCAAATAGCACATAAGCATTAATACCATTAATCGAAATGATACCTGACACCACATCCTTTGACTACACAATATCTTCCACGGTCGTATTGAAAGTCCTCATAGTAGGTCGGCTAAATTGTGTTGGTCCAGTGATAGTTAAAGTACCTTCATTGTTGTTTCCTTTTCCTCCACTTGCACTTCCCTCTGTCTTTTTAGGGCAATCACGAGTCATGTGATCCTTTGAACTGCAGGTGAAACATGCTCCCTTCTTTGGGCTAAAACAGTTTGGTGAAATGTGACCCTTCTGGTCACAATTGAAACACACCCTCTTACCCTTCAGACACACCCCAATGTGTTTCTTCCCGCAAGTAGCACAAGCTTCAAACTTCTTCTTTTGTTGACTTCCTTGTTGTCCTCCCGCATATGAGGTTTCATTCCATTTCTTCTTCTGACTGTTACCTTCACTATTACTTCCACCAGTCTTGTTTTCATTCTCATTCTTTTTTTTCTTCTGTTCTTAGTTATACTTGGTTAAAGCATCGCTTCCACCTTCCGCGATAACTGCCTTTTCCAACATTGCCTCAAACGTGTTTAGCTGAAACATCAAAACCTTCTCGCCATACACTTATTGGTATTAACTTGATAAGTGGCAAACCTTGCCAACTCATTAAACTTCGCAGCATATTCTGGCACAGTCATGGTTCCTTGTTTTAACTCCAAAAAGTAAATTTCCAACTGATTCCGAGAACTCTTTAGAAAATACATCTCTAAAAACATCTCTTTTAACCTATCCCACGCTATTATTCTCTGTCCCCCATGAACCTTATTCTCATGCCACCAATAGCTAGCTTCAGACTTCAACATAAATGTCGTGAAAGCAGTCTTTTGATCCTCATGGACTCTGGCGACGTCGAACACCTTCTCCATTTCCATGATCTTGATTTGTGCTTTAACTGGATTCATAGACCCTTGAAACTTCGGCGGTCCAACCGCTTTGAAGTCTTTGAAGGTCATGGCTTGAGCTTGTGACCATTCGCAAGTGCTCCCTTTAACAAAGTCACCAATCAAATCCCAAGGTTAGCGTTGGCCTCATTATTATTTTTAGTAGACCCCTCAGGAGGTGGTTGTTGATGTGGTTGTCTTCTTCTAGAATGAGGCATTTTTCTGTTAAAATATACGCTTATTAGTTCATTACTCAACTTCTTTAATATTTAAAGTTTAACTTAAACATTCTAAGATTAAAGTTATAACACATAACATTCCATTAAACTTTGATATTTTTATTCATTCATAATTTTCCAAAACATAATAAGGATAGCATCTCTGCTATCAACATTCATTTTCCTGAACTAAACAAGTTTTAGAATTACATACTCATACTACCCCTTTATTTATCTCAAAATAAGGGATTTACAATTTATTTATTCATATATTTAGTCATATATTGTTATTATTATTCTTCCTATCTTGGCATATTAAGACGTCGAGAGGCTTCTCTACACTCTTCCTCCATAATACGATATGTCATCCTATGATCCATCACGAATCATGACAAGTCTTCAAACTGAGGTGGGTAATAAAAGACTCGTTCATGGGCCTTATCAATTGTAGAATGAAAGGCATAATCCATTTCATTCATCTTGTCCTTCTTCGTTTGAACCTTGGCTTCAGCACGGTCTGCACACTGAGTATCCTTAATCCAAGCATCCTCTGCTCTCGCACACTTAGCTGACTCCTCCTTCAAGTCATCTTTCAGCTTTTCCACTTCCGTCTTCATCTTCCCATACTCAGCCAACGGATCCTCTTGTTGACCCTTTATATGAACTAGGTCCCATTCCATGTTTTCAAGTCGTGAGTCAAGTTCTTGAATCTCGGCGTCCTTCTGCTCTATAGTAGCTTGACGCATCTCAGCTAACTCCTTTAGCTCCTCAATATTATCCTGTAATTCTATATGTCGATCATATAGTGCATCATACATCTCAGCTGATATGGAGTTTAGGGGAAACTCCACATGATCCTCTTTCTCATCCTCCTCCTCTATCTCCTCAAAGTTCTCCTCCTCAGGATCAGACATGAGCTCATCCTCCTGTTCCTCCTTAACGACCAATAGAGAAGGCTCCCTCTGAATCAACTGTTCTCGCAAAACATGGACATCTCAAGGTTCCTCATCTCTAGGTATCTGAGGTATCACTTCCCTAGCTGGACTGGATCCTCTAATGTTAGACATCGTGACAACAAGATACTTTTAAGTTTTATTTATTATGTGACATTCTTCAATACTCGCAAGAACATATGTTATTAACACATAGAACATAATGTCTTTTATTGTTTATCTTTTAATGAATCTCCACAATTCATTCCTTAGAACTCGATATGAGTTTATCACCACTATGTTTTCTGTCTCCTTAAAGGTTACTTCCTAAGGTTTACCCACTTAAGGTTCTTAACCTAAAGCTTTGATACCAACCTGTGGCACCCCCAAATCTGGGTACTCTATTCCCACGGATTTAGTGCTCACTATCCAAAACTATTACATCTAACTACCCATAATAAAGGATAAAGACATAATTTAAATAACTTAAACAATAATCTTTCCCATTAAAGAGTTATATCAACTTAAAACAATCCCAGGTAATCTAACCTTAAATTATTACATAAGTCAGAAGAATACATCATAATGTAACATAAGTCTTCTAACACAATTCATTTAAATAAATTCACATAAATCTTCATCATTTTGACATCTTGCCCTTTCCTTTGCTGGAAGATGGATCATCGACTTTCTCGACTTTAGCTGCAGTGTTAATTGCAAGAGTGAGCAAATAGTTGCCCACTATTATAAAGAATAATAGTAATAATAACAACATGAGTTTGGACAATGAATACTGAATAATGGGGAACTCATTTTACGAATCAAAAATAGAAAACAAGTTCAAGATTTATATATGAGGGTCTTAAGACCACGAACTATGTCCCCGATAATTAGGTATTATTACCTAAACCTTAACAGTCATTTAGACTATACAGACCTTTCCTTACGTACTTAGGGGGATAAGCCCTTTGTACCATGTATTGTGCACAAACATCTAAATGTTAACACGTACATAATCCCCTATATATCAGGGTTGTTCATCTCAATTTTAATTTAGGATTTTCGCACAGAAGAAAGTTTAGTTTGGAACTAGCTTATCAGTGGTTCTAGAATTTTAGAACATTATTCAATTATAGATTAGTCCAACCAACAAGAGTTTGCTTGTTATTTGAAGGTTCAACACAATAATATAGAATTGAACACTATTATTTAAGTTAAATATTGGATAACAAAAATATACAATTGAATAGACTTGATAAATATGCAAAGTACTACATCCAAAAGAGTTAAGAAAATCTCATTTGGGTCAATGAATTTTAAACAATATATGCCTTGAATAACAAGAACAAGAGTCCGGTATGTGGAACTCGCTCGATGTAAAGAATAAGATTACAAGAGATTCAATGATCATAAACACGATGGAATCAATAAGCTTGCTCAACTTAAATATAAGATTTGAGAACTTGAATAATGATAAATTAGGATAAACATAATTTTGAAACTTTAATTCACTAGAAAGAGAATGAAGTTAGGGAACTTTCCTCGTGTGTAAGCTACACAAGTTTAATAACGTTCGCCAATTACCATACACATACCATTGAAATCATAATACCAATTAGTTATATTATCATTAGCTTTATAGGTTCAACATACCATTTAAGCCATAACCTTTAACTTAATGTCTAATCATGTTGGTTAACCACTCTCACTTAATCAAATCTCACTATTGCATAATATAAGCTTTATCATTCACCTCTAACTCTTGCAAACATCAATTTTCATTCATTACATAACTTGTTTAAGTGATCATTTAAAATATTCACTTTTTGGTATTACCACACATAACCATCTATTACTATATCTTATGATACCGTTTAACATCTTTATAATGCCTAATAGGTTAGATTAAGTCTTCATATTTTAGTCTACAATTAATCAGAACTCACTGCCACTAATTAGGGCACTAGCGAGTCTACCGCTTCCCGAACCTTGCACTTGCAAGCCTTGTTGCACTGGTGCATCGACCTCGAAGGCCAACAGTAGCAATTGCGCCATTTTTCGCTTTTGGTGCCGTAATTGGTGTAATGCCCTTCTGTGAAAAAAAAAGCAGCAGATCCCTGTTTCACACCAACATTCCAATTTTCCCCAATTTCTACAGAAATTCACAGAAACTAACAACTAAAATTTTGTAATAACATCAACATGCATGCATGTCATAATTCTACAAACATAAACATTATATATAATTAACTTTCAAGGATCAAAAATCATATTTTTTCAATTTCTTTATACTTCATCACATTTAGCGAATTTGATTACCAAATCTTCGTTTCTTAACCAATTGACACCATTCCATCTACGTTGTTTTCATTTCTCAATGTACTATCATAATCTACAATCAATTTATAGATTCTATCAAGTATTGAACACTAAATTTTGGACTTACTTAAGCCATTTTTACACATACATAACACTGTTATTGGATTATTCTTCTACAACCAAATTTTTCATGAATTTGATACTCCAAAACCATATGAAAGCATCTTATATCAGATTCTTGCAATACTTTAGGTATACACATCAACAATCCCACACAATTCCCAATTCACAAAGATTAGAAATCACCAAAACTACAAGTTAGAAGTAAAAATAGGTTATACCTTCTAGTCTTTGATTTGCAAGATGATGGTAACAAGGTTTTTTTTTTCCAACTTCTCGTTCTTCTTCTTCTTAACAAATACAGAGAATGAATTCTCTCTTATCTCAGTTCTCTCTAACACTCTATTTTCTCTCTTCCTTTCCACTGTATTCTTTAGCCTTTAGGAAAAATACGCGTAAGATATAAACTGACTCCCCACGTACGTCAAGTAAAAAAAAAGGGCCTTATTGGTTATGTTATGTCAAAGGGCATAAGGCCATGTTTGGCTACACATAAATTTCCCCCTTTTAATTTATTTCTATAACACTTATATTATATAGTTACTTTTGTCACATTTTAATTTAATTAATTTTATTAACTTACAATTACAATTATAATAATTATAATTTTCATTATAATTATACTTTATGCTTAATAAATTATTATATATCTAATTTAATTATTAAAGTAGACTAGAACATCATTTTATTGAATTTAATTATTTTCTTAAATATTAAACAATTCATTTAATTTAATTATTTCATTAAATTAAATCTTCAAATAATAAAATTATCATTCATTAATTTAGTTAATGTACACACTTAACTAAATTATTGCACCACAATTTCATCAATTATTTATTTATCTCAATAAATAAAATATTTAAAATATTTATTTAATTTAATAAATATTTAAATTTAATTGCAAAATTTCTCGATCGTTACATACAGTTTGGACGGATGTGTCCCTCCTGTCCGCATTTGTAACATACGACGAAATTAGGGTCGCTTCTCCTTCCATGGAAACAAAAATGCCGGTGTTCTTTGTCGATGTCTATCTGTTATTGTTGAATATTCCCTTCTTAAAGTGGTTCCCACTTAGTTCACCTTTCCTATTATCTTGGCTATGATTACCACTGAACCATTTCTGGCATGATAATTTCCTCCACGATGGTTATCATTGTTCCAATGGCCGTTGCCATCGGTATGATTATTATCGTGTTGTTGGTCGTTGTCTTTTGGTTGGGCTGACTCATTATCGCGCTCCAATAACTAAGCCATATTCACAACATCTGAATACAAGCAAATTTTGTGAGAAATGAGGTATTGACATATTTCGGGTTTCAAACCTCGCAGAAACATTCGCGTCATATGCTCCTCATTATCGACCAAATGGGATGCAAACTAGGATAACTCCGTAAACTTTGCCTTGTATTGCGATACAGTCATGTTATTCTATTCCAACTTGATGAATTCCACCTCTTTCATGTGACGAATACTTTCAGGAAAGTACTTGCCGTTGAACAATTCCTGGAACTTCTTGTTAGGCTTGTAAAGATTCATTAACGCGATCAAATTGCGAAATTAAAGAGGAAGCATAAAATTAGAGTTTTAAAATTTTATAAACCATGTACTTGGATCATTATTTATGCACAATTATTAATTAAACGAAAAGATAAAGAATAAGAATTATACCCTTGAAGATTCGAGCTTCCTCAGGTACAAGTTCACCTCCAAATCCTTTTCGCATTCAACTTGAATCCACCGGGTTTGGTTCTTTCCTTTGATCAATGTTAGCCACCAAAATGTTTGGCCTCTAGAGATAATCCACCAAGGAAGATAAAAGATTCAGGAAGATAGGTATTTGGCAAAATCTCAGTTTTTTCTATCTCTCATAGAAAATGGTGTACTCTCCCAACTATTGGAATTACGTATTCATGTATTTTGTGAAAGTGTCAACCAACCTCACCCATAATAAGACTCATCTTATTTATAGATGTGGGCAACTCTCCTTAACAATTAAGGAATTGATTTTTTTTAATTAATTAAATTATTTTAATTAATTAGGCTCCTAATCTTATTAGGAATAATTAATTAAACTCTTTTAATTAATTAGCCTCCTAATCTTAATAGGATATTTAAGAGTACTTTTATTAATTAATTTCCAAACTCCTTTAGAAATTAAATAATAATAATAATAATAATAATAATAATAATAATAATAAGACTCTCTTATTAATTTATATTTAATATTTCTAAAATATTAAATAATAAATATTAAGCTATTTAATTTATTCTATCATCATAGATTAAATTAAATATACTTAATTTATTATTACGATAATTCCATTTGCTTCTTAAATAATTATTCTTCCTTTTATGGTGTGACCATTTAGGTTCTCCATATAAAACCGGTTGTGAATAAATCAATTAGAATAATTCTAATCTTATTTAAATAAATAAATTAAACTGTTAATTTATTTAAATAAATAATATTTATTCTACAATAGGGATAAGCCTCCCTTGAGATTAATGACTTTCCAGATAATATAGATTTCAACGTTAATCATAAAAAGAACCTTTGAGTAAATAGTTACTATACAATTCAATCCTTCCACCATACAATGTCCCAATTAAATATAAGACATGGAATTACTGTCAAGTCTTATTTTATTTAATTATATGTATTTCGACTCTTAAATGCACAACTCTAAATAATACAAATTAGAAACTCCTTTCTAATTTCATTATGCCTTGGCCAAGGACTACTGGGTTGTCATTTATCGAATCACATAGGACATTTCTCTTCTTTTACTAGAAGCGGTAGATTCTTTATTGATCATACATTATCTCCATGTATAACTTATTATACCCAAGCATACCTTTTGATATACCCTAAGGGTCTTAAGGAATAAGTAAAAGTATAACTCATCATACACAAGATACTATGATGATCTCAAGTACAAGGATGACTTGTACTACTATCACTGCAGGAATTCCTATTGACAGACAAGTAAAACTTCATTAGGAATTCCTTAGCGAGCCACATTCAGTGTGCTTATTCTCCAATAAGCACCTACTTACTTGCTTTAGTGTCTCTACAAAAATGATAATGAGATCAATCATCCTCATCCAATGAGCAAGCAACGTATGTACCCATCTATCCAGATTCACTAATCCCCAATTTAGTAATCCAACAATTGGGAACTATTTTAGTTTTAAGCTTTCTAAGAATTTAGATCTCATTAGAATGATCATCATCAATATTCTAAAAGCATTGCTTAAAACTATGTGTTTATCACATACTATAAAGCAACATCATGTAGATAATTAAAAGCCTTTAATAAATTAATACTTTTTATTAATAAATGAATAAGATGTTATAAATATATGCTTTATCATCAAATATGATTGTCTTGTTTGCATACTACTTTTACTTCTCCCAAGACATCTTCAGTGTGGATAGTTGATGTGACGCCCCCAAATTCGGGTATCTTCCAACCCGACATATGGTGCTACACGGTACTCATAACTATACAATCATTCCATTGAAAGCACAACATAATTACTATCTTCTTATTACAATCAAAGTGAAATCCTTTCCCAGGTTCATAAACCGATTACAACATTCTTTGTTATTAAGTATAATACATACAATCATACTAATCTATTACAAGATGGTTAACTATCCTTCTTAGCCTTGCCCTTGTCTCTCTTAGCATTCTCAGTACGCTCAGCTTTAACTGCAATCCTATATTTCATGTAAGAAGTGAGCATAACAAGCTCAGCAAGTCTAACAAAGAATAATATCAATACCACATTCGTGAATTATATGAAAATTTTCTATAAATGAATAAATAGTCATGAATTATTATGAAACATTAATACTTCACAATTCATAACATCAATTCCCAAAGTATATAATAGTTTAGGAATTCTGAACTGGTCGAAAGACCATGAATAGTACCTTTCTATTTTTATACTTGAAAAGGACATCACAAAGACTAAGGTCAGACATCCCATCGGATTACTACTTACGAGCACTTCTAGGTAATCAGCCTATAGTACTCTATGTTGATCAACATTCATCCGTTAAACGTATTTACATTTAAGTTTTGGCAAATTCACGTGCCCATCGTATAAACGATAAAAAATACTTTTGTTTGTTTATAAACAAACTTACCTTTGAATCCATACCAAATACTTGGCATATGATAGCGTTATCATTTCTATATAGAAAGATATGTATACAAATTAATCTATATCTTACGAATAGTCTAGCCAAGTTAAAACTGGCATTGACCCTTTCTTTAAAATCATTCATGCAATTCAGTACAATGAATCACAGAAAACTCGACTAACACGAAGGTTAGACAAGCGTTAAGAAAACTTGCCTTCAAGCGTCTTCAAATAATTTAATCGACTGTTCTCAGCTTTTATAGAATTTACATGATATATTCACATAGCACACTGTAATTAGCTACCAAGCAATCAATCACATTGCTTCTACCAACTTATTTCTCTTCTATGTCTTAGTTGAATTTATTTCATTAATAATGTCAATTTGACTTACTACCCTTCATCCCGGCTTGCTAATGATCTTACGATATTAACCGGACTCGATCATCATTGGTGAAGTACCAATGTCGATTACCTTTCACGATTTATTATTAACACTTTGTGTTCTTCGTTACCATACTAACAACTCGCATTCAATTCCTAGGTTCATTACCATATACACTAATATATGTAACATAGGAATAGTTTTAGTACACTTATTAAGTATATAAACTTAACTTGTATAGGTCTCGAAACACTTGGAGTTCAAACCTAACTTGTCTAACAAATGCCTTTCCTCAGCGCTGCGGCGTGGCATCTATAACTAACATTGGCGCTGCGGTGCCAGTTTATAGTAGCTAAGTCTCGGTTCCGGCGCTGCGACATGAAACTCCCTTATATGAATGGCGCTTTGTATTTCACTCTTGATAGACTCTTTACACTGCAGCGGTCTTTGTGGTGGCAACCTGATAAGCCTTTTCGCGTAGCGGCACAAGACTCCATTCTCGACACTGAAAAATTTTTATAGATAAATTTTTAGTGAACTTCCCGGCTGCATAACTTCTTCGTTATAAGTCCGATTTGGTCCATTCAAAAGCCTACAACTCCCATTTTACATACTCTACGTATTCATATAAGAATTTTACAATTCCGAATCTGTTAACTCAAAATTCACTTCTAAGTTCATTTTCGAGCGTTCGTTAAACGTTATTGAGCATTCAATACTCGTTTTCTTCGTTTTAAGTCAGAATCCAACGATTCTTGGGCCCACGACTATTAAATACCCTATCTCACGTGTTGACATTGAAAACCAACATTTTCAAGTCCCATGACAACTTTCGACTACTGTTGCCTCTTTTATAATTCTAATAAAAGAGCTCTAACTCATGCAAGCATACACAGGTCAACAAGTAATACAGAGTAAGTAGAGTATCGATCCCACAAAGAAAGTTGTTAAATTTAAACTATCATGCATCAATTAACTCACCAAATTTATATGCCTAGACTGATGGCTAAAAGTGTTGAATTAAACTAATTGTGAATAACAACTGAAAATAAGAATAATAAGGAAATAAATATATTTGGAAATAATGGGATCCTAACTTCATTTAATATTTCATTCAATCGCCACTATCATGCAAGAAGTGTTCACATATCATAGGAAAATAGCCAAGAGCACGAATAGAGTTATAACCATTTTTCAATGCACTATAACCTACGTACACAACATCTACAGATGTTAGACTCTATGTAATCACCAATACAAACAAAATAACTATATGTCTATGTGAAATTGAAATTATATTGATTTTAAGCCCAAGCCCTTACTCTAGCTTATACGGTGAAACAGTATATGTCTATCTGGTTCACAAAATACGCAAGCCATTATAATAGCCCCGTATTCGTATGTTATCATGATTACAATCCATATTTATATGTTCATTGTCAATTCCATACAAACACTGAAACAAATGGTGATCAAGCATTCATACATGTAAAACAACCATGACAGATATTCCATATGATATGTAAAAACATCTCTAGCATTTAAGCGTATAAACAAACTACATATTAAAATCCGTTAGAATCCCATAATGGAGTTTAGTTCATGACTGAACCAAAAGCCATTATGGGATCAACGCTAACCATGATCAATAAACAAACAATTGATGTAAGAAAGATAGAACGATCAAACCCCATCGCTGGATAGAAACTAATGATCAACAATTAAATCCTCATAGAGATCCAATAGATAATAATCAAAATCCACGATGATAGAGAATTCCAAGAAGTAGAGAAGTAGACGTTTTGGCTTCGTTCTACGTTGGAATCTCTCCCAAGGTGTAAACCCTAGTTTCTATGAAAAGAATACGCTAAAAATTATTTAGTGTGTCTGACACCAGTCAGAATCGTTTTAAAAACCCATTACACATCATTTAATTAAGAATTAAAAATAAAATAAAATTATAGCATCGGATCGCGGCGAGGTCGTGGCCTTATAACCTCTCGGTCTTGCGGTATGAGACTTACAGAATGTTTTTTTTTGTCCACCAAAGATCTCTTGCGGTAAGCGCATCTCCTACTTCATGACCATGCTGACTTGTAGAAAGTCAGTAATGTCCGACCGGGTTGCTCGGGGACGGTAGCACTTCATCTCCTTTGTTATCTGCCATGGCATGCCATGGCTTTTACTCTGAGTTCGGCTCTAGATTTGTTTCTGTTCTGCTGCTGCTGCTATTTGTTCTTTCATTGCTTGATCTCCTTGCTCCATTTCACCTCCATGCTATGTACATCCTCGCTTGTGCCTCACCCTCACACATACATTAGCTTCGGGCCTCTATTACCACCAAAATTAAGCCAATTCATGCACTTATTCACCAAAAGGAGTTTTAAGTAAATGCAATGCGAAATAATGTGAAATGCAACTAAAACACAATAAAATGTACTTTAGTCAAGGCACAATTAGCATGAATTGGTATGCAATAAGTAGGTAAAAATACCACTTATCAAATACCCCCAAACTTGAACTGTTGCTTGCCCTCAAGCAATGCATACTAATGAATAATGAAAATGCAACTACGCAACTATACAACTACTCTATGATGCAAACTAGTCTCACATAGTCCCTGCCACAACAGAATTTCAGCCCAAATTACCTCAGTGAATTATCCATATCCAAGAATACAATTTCAAACCAAACTATAGACATAACATCATACACTCATATAATTTTATATATGCTATAGAAATGTTGTGTGTGTGTGGTGTTCACCAAAAACATAATCTAAGCACATAATACATATGCTACATTGCTCCAAACAGAAAATTATAGTCTAAAGCAAGACTCATGCATATTCATGTAACGCATACTGTTTCAACATATCAACTCAAATTAAGGTTCAACAATGGGTCTATTGCTTTATTGCTGCATACGAGGGCGATTTCCCGTGGTGTTTATTGTTATTCTTCTTTTCTTTTTCTCTTTTTCTCTATTTTTTTACATGACTGTGCAATGTCTCAACCCATTAGGCACACTGCTACCCCTTAGCGAGCTTTCAACTAACGACTCCCAGACCATGAAAGACCTTAGGGTGCTAGGTGTAGAGATAATCCCCTCGGGCATACTTACTCAAGTAGTCAGGGCCCCGAATTAAGACTAACCACATTATTGCTATTTGATATATATATATATATATATTTATTTTTTTTATACAAAGCATACCCATGTTTTCCCAAAACTTGCATGTCAATGTATCATACAGTCTACAACACTTTCCACATGTTTCTCTTTTTAAAACTACATGTTTTATCAAGAAATGCAATATACACTTCTTCAACTTACAAGTGATTGTGAACACGTTTGTGCATACCGAAAGCATTTAAACAGCAACATGAATCTCATCGTGTACAACATTATATCTCAGCTCATGTTATCCCAAATATTCTCAAATCCTTCAGAATTCACTATCATCATTGGCTAGGCAAAAATTTCTATTAAGCAAGAATTTGTGTGAGACATGCAACTAAAACATACTATCACAATCCATAATGAATAAAAATTAAAAATATTGCAAAAATTTAACTACACACATAAACATGCAAAATTAACTAAATATGTACCAATTAAATAAAACTAAACTACTAAACTACTATACTATGATCCCCAATACCACCAAACTGAAAATATTCAATGTCCCCATTGAATGAAGGTAAAGGGTACAGAAAACTCCCCTAATGATCGGCTTGACCACCCTCCTCGGGTGGTGAGTCTGGTGGTGGATTCGACACGGCTGTCCCAAACTGCGGCCATTCAAGCATTGTTCTTCGCTGCGCGAAGGCTTCGGACAAAGATCGCGTGAGGTCCGGAGCAAACTTTCCAAGATTGGCATACATGGCGTCGACTTTGCGCGTCAACCTTCGGAGCTGACGATTGCTAGGAACGGTGGGTGCTCGGGTGGAGGGGACTGCCTCCTCCGTCGGAGGGTGCTGCAGGGACGGCTCGGGAATTGTAGGTCGGAGAATAAATCCTCGTCCGCGCGGGTGTGGTTCTCCACCCGTCCACTCCTTGAACATGGCGATTGTGGCCGAAGTGATGTCGTGGCTTGGTTTCTGCAGGTGCTTGTCATTCCACGGGACTCCCTATTGGATGTAAAGTATGGTTGCGACAGATGTATGCGGGATACTGCCAGTCATACTCCCCTGCCAATAACGCCGCATGTTCTGATGAATTAGGTAACCGACGTCAATATATTTGCCTGTGATGATGCCCCATAAGATGATAGCTCGCTCGGTGGGTACTTCATGCTTGTGAGCGGATGGAATTAATTTTGTGCATATGAACAGGTTACATGCTTGGGCATAACGATTCAAGGTGGACGCTGGGAAATATTTTGGTTTGGTCGTCCCTAGTTTAAAAGTCCATGTGGTTCCCGGGATGCATAAATCCACAATTACTACGTCCAAGTCTGTCATCAAATGTGCACCTGCGATCCAATTCGCAGACCTAGTCGGTGGTGTATCAGTTATGCCAAACACTGCTCTGATGGCTGAGGGACGAAAATCCAATGGTACTCCCCGAACCAGTGTTATCCCTCCTTTACTTTCCTTGGTGTTGGCGTAGAACTCACGAACAACTCCCATAGGAATAGGCATTGAAGTTGCAGCCAATGCAATCCAGTTTCTTTCATGTATCATATTCCATAGGTGGCCATCTTGCTTTGCAGGCTTAAACCCCTATTCCTTCATGAAAGAATTGGTGACTATTCGATAGTACTCCTGATGAGCTTCCCAACTGATAAATCTTCCCCGGTCCCTGACATCCTCATCGTGATCACTAGACGAGGAGTCTGATGATGAAGAGATGGAGATATAACGTATTTTGTTTGGACCCATGAGCAGATGATAGGTAGAGAATATAACTGCTCTGCTATAGGTGATAGTACCCCCAAATTTGCTTTTGACACTCCCCGCAAGAACCCTAGATTATGCGACTGGAGAGAGAGCTGTGTTTATGAACGATGAGGCGAGGTTTATGATTATGGGAGAGTAGCAGAATACACTTTAGAATATGGTATCGGAGAAGTCAAGTAGACCACGGATCGACTTTTAAAATAAAAAAAAATTCACTGATCGGCGTCGCGTGCAAGGCCATGCAGATTTTCTAATGGGTTTGGCAACGCGGCGTGTGGAAAGTGACTTTCCTGATTATGAAATTATCGACTTTGGTGCTGCCTGCGTGGCCGCGTAATGTACTTCATGAACTGCACGCTGTGTATGCCACATTTATATATTAGGGAGGAGTGCAATTGAGAACACCTACATGACATGACTGAACCACACATTAGTTCTCGGGCATGGAATAGAATTGATTAACCTACTACATTACTAAATGAGTGAAAAGAGAATAGGGGTAAAAATAATGGGTTGCCTCCCATCAAGCGCTAAGTTATAGTCAATTAGCTTGACTGTCTCTGAATCTCATGTTGACGAGAGAATTGAGGTGACGTTCTGTCGGTCCACCTCGCCACCAAAGTAATGCTTCAATCGCTGGCCATTTACCTTAAAAGGATTGTCCGGAAACTGATCATATGCTTCAATTGCACCATGCGGAAAGACAGTCTTCACTGTAAATGGACCTGACCATCTCGATTTCAGCTTTCCAGGAAAAAGTTTAAGTCTGGAATTATAGAGCAAAACCCTTTGTCCTGGTTCAAATGTCCTTTCGATGATCTTTCGGTCATGCCATTTCTTCACTTTCTCCTTGTACAATTTTGAAGTCTCATATGCCTGTAATCGAAATTCATCTAACTCATTGAGTTGGAGTAGACGTTTCTCCCCTACAGATGTCAAATCAAAATTGAGCTTCCATATTGCCTAATATGCCTTATGCTCTAGCTCCATAGGGAGGTGGCAGGCTTTGTCGTATACCAGTTGGAAGGGTGACATACCCAACGGGGTTTTATAAGCTGTTTGATAGGCCCATACGGCATCATCTAACTTTAACGACCAGTCTTTCCATGTGGGATTCACAACTTTCTCCAAAATTCTTTTTATTTCTCGATTTGACACTTTAGCTTGCCCATTTGTTTGCGGGTGGTAAGCTGTAGCGATGCGATGATTCACCCCATACTTGGCCAGCAAGCCTGTAAACTGCCTATTGCAGAAATGACTGCCTTCATCACTAATGATAGCCCTTGGAGTTCCAAACCTCTTGAAAATGCTTTTGTGTAGAAATCTAAGGACGACCTTGGCATCATTAGTCGGAAGAGCTGCAGCTTCAACCCATTTTGAGACATAGTCTACAGCGAGCAAGATGTAGAGATTTACCCACTCGCTAACATTTGTCACACCTCTGGACAAAACTGTATGCATCCTTGAATATTGTCGGCCAGTAGAATCCTGCTTGTAGCACTCTACCCGTTGTTCGTTCACCACCATAGTGACCTCCATATACCGTAGAATGACATTCTTGCAAAATTCCCTCGGTCTCGCTATATGGGAGACACCTTTTTCTCACTTGTTCAGAACACTATTTAAATAGGTACGGCTCATCCCATATATACCATTTGACATCATGTAGGAATTTCTTCCTTTGGTAGCCCACCAAGTCAGAAGGTACTATCTTACTTACCAGATAATTCGCGAAGTCTGCGAACCATGGCACTTCCCCTTTTACCACAAACAACTGCTCATCTGAAAAGGATTCGTTGATCATGACATTGTCATTTTCTGTCCTTTTCGAATTTTTGAGTCGAGATAAGTGGTTCGCCACTTGGTTTTCAGTTCCCTTTATGTCCTTGATTTCCAAGTCAAACTCCTACAGTAATAAAATCCATCTAATCAACCGAGGTTTATCATCATTCTTCGCCATTAAATGTCGAATTATCGTGTGATCCGTATACACTATCACTTTAGTACCAATTAGATATGCTCGGAACTTATCAAAGGTGTATACCACTGATAATTGCTATTTCTATGTAGTTGTATAATTCAATTGTGCATCCGTTAGGGTCTTGCTAGCATAATAAATCACATGAAATATCTTTTCTTTCCGCTGCCCCAAAACAGCCCCTACGGTGTAATCACTGGCATCACACATTAATTCAAATGGCAAAGTCCAATCTGGTGCAGTGATTACTGGTGCTGAAATCAATTTTCTCTTCAAGTGTTCAAATGCCGATATGCAGGCTTTATCGAAGCTGAACTGTGCATCCTTCTCCAATATGCTGCATAGTGGTTTAATGATTTTGGAGAAGTCCTTAATGAATCTGCGGTAGAAACCCGCGTGTCCCAAAAAACTGCGAACTCCTTTTACGGACGTAGGTGGGGGCAAGTTCTCAATAGTCTCCAGCTTTGCCCTATCTACCTCAAGTCCCTTTTTCGAAACCCTGTGTCCCAATATGATTCCTTCTTGGACAATGAAATGGCATTTTTCCCAGTTCAGCACTAAATTCATTTCAACGCACCTCTTCAAAACCATAACTAGATTCTCAAGGCATAAATCAAATAAGTCCCCAAAGACTGAGAAGTCATCCATAAACACCACCACATTCTGTTCCACCATGTCTAATAATATAGCCATCATGCATCTCTGAAACTTGGTTGGAGCATTGCACAGTCCGAAAGACATCCTTCTGAAAGAAAAAGTGTCGTACGGACATGTGAAGGTAGTCTTTTCCTGGTCTTTTGGAGCTATCATAATTTGATTGTAGCCTGAATATCCATCCAGAAGACAATAGTACTAATGACCTGATAATCAGTCCAACATTTGATCAATGAACGGGAGTGGAAATGATCTTTCCTCGTAGCTTTATTGAGCTTACAGAATCCATGCAAACTCTCCACCTCACATATCGCTCGTGTTGGAATTAACTCATTATTCTCATTGGTCACGACTATCATGCCCCCCTTTTTTGGAACACACTGTACTAGGCTCACCCATGAACTATCTGAGATCGAATAAATTATTCCCGTGATCTAGCCATTTCAAAGACCTCCTTCTTAACCACTTCTTTTATTATCTGATTAAGCCTCCTTTGTTGCTTTCAACCGTTGGTTTACTACTATCTTCCATCGTGATCTTGTGCATGCAATATGAAGGTGATCCCTTTATATCCTCTGCTATGGTCCATCGAATAGCCGATTTGAACTCTCAAAGAACACGAAGTAATTTTTCTTCCCGACAAGATGTTAGTGCGAGAGCAATGATCATCAGGTGTAATTTCAATCTGAACTTAAGAATGCATACCGAGATGTTCGGGAGTGGTTTTAACTCCAACTCGAGGTGTCTCAAGAGATGGCTTTAACTTTATTGAGGCTTCCCCAAATTTTTGTTAATGGCTCATGGTGGTCTAACTCTCCCGAATTGTGGAGTGGTACCCAGATATTGCACAAATTTGTCGACTTCCTCATCATCTAAATCTGAATTATCATCAGTGATATTCTTTAAAGGTTCATCATCCACTAGACTCTGTATGTCATCATTTAGAACTCGATTCTTCCAATCAGCTAAGAAATAGTCCTCTTCATCTATTGGGAATTTTATGGTCTTGAAGACATTGAAGATGACCTCCTGATCATGAACGCGCATCGTGAGTTCCCCTTTTTGCACATCTATCAGAGTTCTGCTCGTGGCTAAGAATGGTCTTCCCAGTATTATAAGTATACTATTGTCCTCTTCGAAATCTAGAATGATAAAGTCAGCTGGAAAAATGAACTTGTCCACCTTTACCAACACATCTTCAACAATTCCTCGTGGATAGGTGATGGATCTGTCAGTTAGCTGTAGTGATATGTTCGTCGGCCTTGGAGCCGACAGTCCCAATTGATTGAACACTGACAGGGGCATCAAGTTTATACTTGCCCCAAAATCACATAAACACTTGCTAAAGTTCATATTCCCAATGGTGGACAGAATTGTGAAGCTGCCCGGATCTTTCAGCTTTGGAGGTAGTTTGCGTTGGAGCACTGTACTGCATTCCTCTGTCAAGGCTACTATTTTGAACTCATCTAATCTTCTCTTCCTTGACAATATACCTTTCATGAACTTTGCATAGCTTGGCATTTGTTCCAATGCCTCTGCGAAAGTTATGTTGACCTGTAGCTTTTTAAATACCTCAAGAAACTTGCTGAACTGTTTGTCGTCTTTCTGCTTAATTAACCTCTGCGGATATGGTACTTGAGGATGTATTGGTTGTACCGGAGTCTTTACCTTCTCTTCTCGAACTCGCTTTGTTCTTCTCTTCCCCCTTTGAACCTCGATTTTTTAACTTTTCTTCCTCACCATCCAATCATTTCGCCATAGGCTTTCGCTTTCAATGTCCCTTAGAACTCACTCACAAAATGCGACTCGCTTTGTCTGTCAAATCTTTTCCTGATCGCAATGTGATTGCTTGACACTGCTCTATTCTGTCTCTCCTAGGATTTGTCTCAGTGTTACTTAGCAATGCACCCTGGGGCCTGTTGTTGAGCATACTCGCCATTTGCCCCATTTGAGTCTCCAAATTCTTGATAGCCACCCCTTGGCTTTTGATCATGACTTTAGTGTTTTCCATGTATTTCAACATCAGCTCCTCCATCTCTGATTTCTTCTCGGGCTGTGGTGTAGCGAGAGTGTGATGTTGTTGTTGTTGAGGAAATCCTGGTAGAAACGGTGGTTTTGGTGAAAACTGTGGTTGAGATGACTGTGGCTGAAACTGATTTTGCTGTTGTTGTCCTTGATTATTTGACCAACTAAAGTTTGGATGATTTCGGTTGTTGGGATGGTATGTGTTCTAAAATTGACCTTGGTCTTTCTTGTAGTTGCTCATATATTGCACCGACTCCAAGCTGATAGCACATTGATCCGTGGAGTGTGACCCCACACAAATCTCACAAACGAAAGCAACTGTTTTCACTTTACTGTCTGCCAAAGTATCTATCTTTTTAGCCATAGCTGCCATCTGTGCTGACAACTGTGTAATCACATCTACCTCCATCACACCTACAACCTTAGGCTGTGGCATCTGAGTTGTAGTATTCTGATAGTCATTTGCAGCCATAGTCTCAATAAGCGTATAGGCCTCGTCATAGCTCTTTGCCCATAATGCCCCCTCCTGCGGCTGCATCCACAATCGGTCTCGACTGCCATCCTAACCCATTGTAAAAGGAATTTATCACCATCCAGTCTGGCATACCGTGATGTGGACATTTTCTGAGCATCTCTTTGTAACGCTCACATGCCTCATATAAGGACTCGTCCTGTTGTTGCTCAAACTGAGAGTTAGTTGTTCTCATCTTTGCAGTCTTGGCCATTGGGAAGAACTTGGCTAAGAATTTCTGTGCTAAATCCTCCCATGTGGTTATTGACCCTGACGGCAAAGAATGTAGGCAACTTCTAGCCTTATCTCTCAATTAAAATGGAAATAGCCATAGTCTGATGGAATCTTCCGTCACACCGTTATATCTAAATGTGTCGCAGATCTCGATAAAGCTCAATAGATGCTCATTCGGATCATCTGTAGTAGCACCCCCAAACTGAACTGAGTTCTGTACCATCTAAATCGTGTCCGGTTTGATTTCAAAGGTGTTTACTGCTATCGTCGGTCTGACTATGCTTGACTGTAGTCCATTTATGTTTGGCATAGAATACTCCCTTAGAGCCCGATGCTCTTCTCTTTGCTCGATTCTCTGTTCTTCTGCCATATCCGATATAGTACTCTCTAACTGAGCTTGTAGATTTCTTCTCACGCTAGCTTTCCAACCTCTCCCGTTGATGTTTTCTTGCGCTGTTGTTAATTCAGAATTAGAGGATCTTGTGTGCATAAAAATCTACAAGTACCTGCAACCAAAAATGAAACAAAAATAGAAATAAGAAACGAATAGATTTATCTAAGTCATACAATTTATCTTTAAACTGATGATAATTATCTAAATTAACGCCTTTCCCCGGCAATGGCACCAAAAACTTGTTGCCTCTTTTATAATTCTAATAAAAGAGCTCTAACTCATGCAAGCATACACTGGTCATCAAGTAATACAGAGTAAGTAGAGTATCAATCCCACAGAGGAAGTTATTAAATTTAAACTATCCTGCATCAATTAACTCACCAAATTTATATGCCTAGACTGATGACTACAAGTGTTGAATTAAACTAATTGTGAATAACAACTGAAAATAAGAATAATAAGGAAATAAATATAATTTGGAAATAATGGGATCCTAACTTCATTTAATATTTCATTCAATCGCCACTATCATGCAAGAAGTGTTCACATATCACAGGAAAATAGCCAAGAGCACGAATAGAGTTATAACCATTTTTCAATGCAATATAACCTACTTACACAACATCTACAGATGTTAGACTCTATGTAATCACCAATACAACCAAAATCACTATATGTCTATGTGAAATTGCAATTATATTGATTTTAAGCTCAAGCCCTTATTCTAGCTCATACGGTGAAACAGTATATGTCTATCTGGTTCACAAAGTACGCAAGCCATTATAACAACCCCATATTCGCATGCTATCATGATTACAATCCATATTTATATGTTCATTGTCAATTCCATACAAATACTGAAACGAATTGTGATCAAGCATTTATACATGTAAAACAACCATGACAAATATTCCATATGATATGTAAAACATCTATAGCATTTAAGCGTACAACCAAACTACATATTAAAATCCGTTAGAACCCATAATGTAGTTTAGTTCATGACTGAACCAAAAGCCATTATGGGATGAATGCTAACCATGATCAATAAACAAACAATTAAAGTAAGAAAGATAGAACGATCAAACCCCATCGCTGGATAGAAACTAATGATCAACTATTAAATCCTCATAGAGATCTAATAGATAATAATCAAAATCCACGATGATAGAGAATTCCAAGAAGAAGTAGAAAAGTAGACGTTTTGGCTTCGTTCTACGTTGGAATCTCTCCCAAGGTGTAAACCTTACTTCTATGAAAAGAATACGCTAAAAATTATTCAGTGTGTCTGACACCAGTCAGAATTGTTTTAAAAACCCATTACACATCATTTAATTAAGAATTAAAAATAAAACAAAATTACAGCATCAGCATCGCGCGCGCCCGTGCGCCTCTATAGCTTCTCAGTCTCGCGGCCGCAAGACTTATAGAATGTTTGTTTTTGTCCAGCTAGCATCTCTCGCAGGCGTGCATCTCTCCGCTTCGTGACCATGACTTCTTGTAAAGTCAAGAAGGTCCGTAGGGTACTTTCATGGCCAAGCTTCCCAAGCCCCATATCTTGTCATGCATGTGATGCTTGGCTTACACTCTGCAGCTCGCTCTAAATTTGTTTCTGTTCTGCTGCTACTATTTGTTCTTTCATTGCTTGATCTCCTTGCTCCATTTCACCTCCATTCTATGCACATCCTCGCTTGTGCCTCACCCTCACACATCCATTAGCTGCGGGCCTCTATTACCACCAAAATTAAGCCAATTCATGCACTTATTCACCAAAAGAAGTTTTAAGTAAATGCAATGCAAAATAACGTGAATTGCAACTAAAACACAATAAAATGTACTTGAGCTAGGCACAATTCGCATGAATTGGTATGCAATAAGTAGGTAAAAATACCACTTATCAACTACTAATCCGGAATTTCTACGTTTTCAACGTTTAACGTCTAATTTCGTAAAATTAGCCATAACTTCGTTACTAGTGTTCTATAAGCCAAATTAAATGGAACACTCCATTGATCTCATATCTACATCTTAACCAAGCAAGATGCAAATATCTTAATAGTGATGGTGTTCAATTTGTCCATCAACAACAAAGTTCATAATTCAATATTTCCTACGGTTTTAACTTACGTAAACCCTTACGATTTTCATTTACACATGACTTATAATGGTTTTATATATTACAAACCATCCTTATTCCTCCATAGGAGGCATGCTCCACCAATTTATGATTCTTTATAACAAAGAAATCAAAAGGGATGGAAAACTATTATTAAGGGGATATTACCTTTACGATCTTGGTGTTCTTGCTAAAATCTCTAATGAAAAGCTTCAAAGTGAGATGTTTGCTTATATCTAACTCTTTCTCTCTCTAAATATATGTTAGATGACTCTTGGAAAACCAAAAATAACCAACATATCCCTTTCTTTTATAGGCAAATCAAATGGAGGGCTTTATGGTCATTCTACCCACTTCCTTACTATTCACTACTTCATCACCAAGTAAAATACTTTCTGATCAAGTAGATCACTTAACTTGGCCACCAAGTGGCTGGCCCACATTCCCATGGGTCATCCCCATGGGTTTCCCCATGGGTTTTACCCATTCGATGACCCTTCGATTCGATCCACGGTTCGGTTTCTTGGATTGGGCTTAATTAATTCTAACATTGGGCTTAAACTTGGGCTTAAACACATAATTCTTTGGGCTTGATTACTTAATCACTTGGGCTTGATATAATATAAACCCAATTGTATTATACTAAGTCCTAACTCTAAGTTCATTACACTAATGTTATTCCATACATATGATTCACGTATTCTCTTCATATAATACTCGTACGATAATCGTATTGTACTTCGTATTAAATCTTCGTATTACACTCGTATACAAAATAGTATCACACTCGTATAACATACGTATACTCATTATCATAACTCATTATATGAATCACATTTCCATCTCAGAAATCATTCTTCTCAACCCGAGCCGAAACGGATGAATAGTGTTTTTACGGGAATTTCTCAGAAAACTTTTATTTTCGTCTTGGAAATTCAAAACATTTAATTCTAGAACATAGCCAAAATACTAACCACATTCGCACATTCTAGGTCATAGAATGACCTTCACATAGCTTACTCACATAAATAATCAATTAAATTCATTTAATTCACATAATCAAAAAAAAAATTTAATTCTCATATAAATCTGATTTTCTCGGGCGTTACATTCTTCCCCCTTATAAGGATTCTGTCCCCAGAATCTCGCTTATAATTACATAAACAAATGAGGAAAATTTTCCTTCATTTTACTTTCGAGTTCCCACGTTGCTTCTTCAGCATTGTGGTTTTTCCATATCACCTTCACCGAAGGTATTATTTTATTTCTCAAAACTTGTTCCTTCCTATCAACAATTTGAACTGGAAGTTCTTCATACAATAAATCTATCTCTATTTGGATATATTCATACTCTATTACGTGTTTATAGTCCGACTTATAGGGATGCAACACAGACATGTGAAACACATTGTGTATACGTTCCATTTTTGGAGGTAAGGCTACTTCATAAGCTACCTCTCATATCCTTCTTAAAATCTCAAAAGGTCCTATAAACCTTTGACTTAACTTCCCTTTCTTTCCAAAACGTATCTTCCCTTTCCAAGGCGATACTTTCAGAAAGACATAAGATCCTGCATCGAATTCTCTCTTTTCTCTATGAGGATCAGAATACTTCTTTCGCCTATTTTGAGCCGCTACCAACCAAGTACGTATTAGCTTTACCATGTCCACCGTCTGTTGTACCAACTCAGGTCCCAACATCCGACGTTCGCCCACTTCATCCCAACACAGTGGAGTTCGACATTTCCTTCCATACAAAACTTCGTAAGGCGGCATGCCTATACTAGCGTGAAAACTATTGTTGTACGCAAATTCCACCAACGGTAGATGGTCCTCCCAACTCCCTTTGAAATCCATAACACAAGATCTTAACATATCTTCAAGTGTTTAAATTATCCATTCACTTTGTCCATCCGTCTGAGGATGATACATCGTACTCAATCTCAACTGCGTTCCTATTTGCTCTTGCAAACTCCTCCAAAAGTTCGATGTGAATCGTGGATCACGATCTGACATAATCAAACAGGTACTCCATGTCTTGAAATAATTTCCTTGACACATTCTTAGCTAATTGGTCTAGGCTATACCTAACTCCTATTGGTAGAAAATGAGCAAATTTCTTCAATCGATCCATTATCACCCAAATTGTATCGTATCCTTTCCTTGTTGTTGGAAGTCCTACCACAAAGTCCATTGTGATGTGCTCCTATTTCCACTTCAGAATTTTTAATGATTGCAACAACCCACCAGGTCGTTGATGTTCGGCCTTAACTTTCTGACAAGTTAAGCACCTACTAACATATTCAGCTATCTCCCTTTTCATGTTCGGCCACCAAAAGTTCTGACGAAGGTCTTGATACATCTTCGTACTACCGGGATGTATAGAGTACCTCGAACTATGGGCCTCGCTCATTATCTCCTCCTTTAATTTGAAATTATTTGGAACCCAAATTCTTCCTTCAAAATGAAGTAATCCCTCCCTATCGAGGTTATACTTAGTCTTTTCTTCATCTTCTATCCTCTTATTCATATGCTCGCATTCCTCGTTGTTCAATTGCACTTTCTTAACACGTTCCACTATGGTTAGTTGAGTCTCCATGGAAAATAACATCTCCTCTACTTCATCTAGTAATTTAACTTCTAATTCCATCCTTGTCATCGCTGTTACTAACTCATTCTGAGCCGTTAAAATTGACAGTTTCTCTCTACCCTTCCTACTTAGTGCATCGGTTACTACATTTGCTTTCCCCGGATGATATAAAATATCACAATCGTAATCATTTATTAGTTCCAACCATCTTCTCTGCCTCATGTTCAACTCCTTCTGTGTGAAGATATATTTCAGGTTTTTATGGTCCATGTATATCTCACACTTCTCACCGTACAAATAATGCCTCCATAATTTTAAGGCAAAAACTACAGCTGCCAATTCTAGATCATGAGTAGGATAAGCCTTCTCATAATCCTTTAATTGACATGACGCATACGCAATGACCTTGCCATGCTGCATGAGCACGCAACCCAGTCCTCTATGTGAAGCATCGCTATACACTACAAAATTCCCTATATCACCAGGCAAAGACAATACAGGTGCCTCACATAACCTCTTCTTTAGTTCTTGAAAACTGTTCTCACATTTTTTAGTCCACACACATTTCACCGACTTCTTCGTCAATTTCGTCAGTGGATGAACCTTCTATAGTATCCCGTTAACCCCAAAAATTCAACCTCGGTTGGCGTTTTGGTTGCTCACTCATTAATCGCTTCTACTTTTACTGGATCCACGAAAATGCCATCTTTATCAATAACATGTCCTAGAAACTGCACGCGTTCAAGCCAAAATTCACACTTTATGATTTTCGCATATAACTTTTCCTTCCGTAGTGTCTCCAACACTATTCTTAAATGTTCAACATGATCTTCTAACGTCTTTGAATAGACTAGAATAACATCAATGAACACTACAATGAACTTGTCCAAATATTATTTGAACACTCTGTTCATCATATCCATAAATGCGGCTGGCACATTAGTCAACCCAAATGACATTACCAGAAACTCGTAATGATCATAACGAGTTCTGGACGCCGTCTTAGGTACATCCTCCCTCCTTACTTTTAACTGATGATACCCCGTACACAAATCTATCTTAGAAAAATACTTTGCCCCTTTCAACTGATCAAATAGATCATCGATCCTGGGCAACGGGTATTTATTCTTAATCGTTAACTTGTTTAACTCTCGATAGTCGATACAAAGTCGTAACGACCCATCCTTTTTCTTTATAAACAATACCTGGGTGCTCCCTAGGGAGACACACTTTCATTGAATGTACTTCTTGTCTAATAGTTCTTGTAATTGAACCATTAACTCCTTCATCTCAACTGGCGCCATCCGATATGGTTCCTTAAATCGGTGCTCATGCGCCCCCCAAATTCGTGTACTTGAAACCCTAACTTGGTGCTTCACGATACAATTTCTATGAGCGGAATAATACTAATACTAATAACAATAATATAAATTATAAAATTTAATTTACATATTATCAGAGTTTTCCAAACCCAAGTACGAAACCTTTAAACATTCGTTTCATGATAATAATAATATTTATCATCCTTATCATAAATTCAAATTATTACATAGGATAGCATAGAAATTCATTCAGCAACCTTTCCTTTCCCTTTGTTCTTGGCAGAGCCTTCAGGTTGTTCACACTTAGCTAAAAACATTTAAATTAAGCAAGGATAAGCATTGGAGTGCTCAGCAAGTAATAGCAATCAATAACAGTTAGCTGAAAGAATTAAATGTTTTCTTTAAACGATACTTGTACAACGAATCTACAGTTGTGAAGTAAGCTGAACCAATAATAATCAACATATCATTTCGAATTCAAAATTTTGAAATTACGTACTGACTATAAATGAGGATCAGTTGACAGACTATGAACATTGTTTTTTATTTTCGAAAAGGTTAAACAAAACTTCATCTATAAATCTTCATAAGGGCACGGGGGTGATCAGCCCATTATGCCTTGTATTGATCAATACTACATTTAAGGAAGATATTTTCGTCCAGCATATCCGCCTTAGGCGCATAAAAGTTTCCCATATTTGGGATGTCTATACAGTCTAGAATCCGAACCAAAACAATTCAGTTGGATGACAATAAAGTTTTATCTTGTTCAACAATAACTTTAAGTTTGTGTCTAGCCGGATCAAATAACTTAAACGACTTTTAATTCAACTTATACGTATTGGACACCAATAAGTATGTATCAACATGTGATAAAATATAATGATTATCCAAGTGAGGACACTTGTATAACCATGTTTGGAAATTAACGAACACAATATATATCTTGATCTACAATAACAGAATTAAGGAACATGTACAACAAATTATAATTTAATAACTTACTTATACAGAATCATTGCATAAGTACATACAAAGGTTGAAATATTTGAATAATGAAAAAGAATAGTTTAGATATTATCTTACGAATATCCATTGTATAAAAGTAAATGCAAAGGGTTAGATACTCTTTTTCCGCTTACTTACACAACTTAGTTTTATCTATTATATCAAGCCATATCATTAAATAGACCATTATCTGCTCGATTATAATAACATACTATCACACATAAGATCGCTATTTGCGATCAAAGACATAACCTAATCACATTTTCACGTAAGTTTAACAACCTTGAATCACAAATAAACACAAATACATATATATTATAAAAGTCCAAATCAATTTCTGAAACATATCGGTGTATCGACAACTTTATCGGGTAATTATCGAGTCTAAGACTCTATACAGTAATTCAATATCTGTAAGTATCAGTCATATTATTTTTAAATGACTTATAATAATTTTTAAACATTTATTATAATTTATCATAAATTTTCAAACACCGGAATCATTAATAAATTATTTAAATATTAAGTAATTTCATTATCGTTAATATTTAATTAACATTAAACTATTAATGAAACTATTGCAAAAATATTATGTTATTTAAAATAACTTAAAATATATTTAAAGCATTTATATTACCTTTAAATGATTTTTAAAACAATTAAAATCATTTTAAATAATTACCATTAATATTAAAATATTAATTTATTATTTATCCAAATATTAAAAGTTATTAATTATAACTTAAAATATTTTTAATTCATTTATATCCCTTTTAAATGCTTTTTAAATCAATAAAATCATTTTTAAACTATTTATTTAATATAATTATTAAATAAATTTAATATCATTATTATTAAATTATTAATAAAATCTACCTTTAAATATTAAAAGTTAAATTTTATAACTTCAAATATTTTTATAACACTTAAATAATTTTCATATTATTTTTAAATTATTAATTCTATTTTTCCATAATTTATTTAATATATTTATTAAATAAAATGATTATCATTAATATTAATTTATTAATGAAATTCATCACATAATATTAAAAGTTATTAAAATAACTTAAAATATTTTCATATACCATAATATATCTTTAAATGATTTTTCATGTATTAATATAATTTTTAAATAATTTATTTAATATTATAATTAAATAAATTAAATACTTTAAATATTTCAAAATATTAAATATTTATGAAATATATTAAAAATTATTAAAATATAAGTTTGGGACATTAAAATATTTTTAATAATTAATAACTAATTTTCTATAATTATTTATCAAAAATTATAATTTTATAAATAAAGTGTCATCGATGATTTTTATATGCATGCAGAATCGTCGCTATAGGTGTTCTTCATGTTCTTGATGAAACCTAGATCTTCAAAGACAGTTTCGAGCTAGGTAGGTTGACCAAGTTTAATTTGTAAACGACAATGTTTCTGGGTAAGTTCATGGCCAGATCCTGTAGTACTCGTGCAATACTACACGATCCAACAACAAGAATGGCCAAACATCATAACATAAGTGAGATCTGAGGCCTTAAAGAAGCTGTCAGAGCTGTTCTTCATTTTCTGGGTTACCTAGAAATGAAGAACAACTCGACAAGCCATATTTGAGCTTCCACAACTTGCAATACGTGTAATCTTTGTGTGATGTAATGGATCTAGTGTGTAGCCAGCATAACAAGGAAGAGTTCTATCACAATAGATCAATAAAACAACAACATATAAAGCAGATTCATACTGGTCAAACCATGTCAGACGACATGTTCAAGCGTTTTCTGGGTTATCTAGAAAACAACTTCCATTATCTTTTGGCCTGGTTTGACCGTCCTCTTTAATCACACATTTTGATGATTATGAGATTTTAAGGCATAAACATGTAGTATAAACAACATACTACAACTTAAACACAACAATCAAACCAAAACATCAACACATTGACAGATCTAGACGCTTCAATAAGTTGTCAGACACGATCTTATACTTTCTGGTTTGCCCAGAAATGGCCCGGTCATGGTCGGTTAACGACCTTTGACCAATAATATCATGCAATCTAGACCAGATCTAAGTCTGATTCTTGATCCAGATCAAAGAGAACATTACAGACTACATAATCAAAGCTTTAAACAACAAAAACACATAACAGAGAAAGATTGGTGGCCACTGACATTCGTTGTCAGACCACAGTTTGAACTTTTTCCAGATTTTATAAAATGCTAGATCTGAGCCTATATATAGATGTTATGGATCTATCATCTATCAACCCAGATCATCATTATACACTATATCTAACATGTTTTAACATAAAACACACAACATCAAACACATTGATCAAAATCAGATTTTTAAGTTAGGGTTTATACCTTCTATGATCCAATTCTATTTCAAGGCTTCTGATTTGATATAGATGTTAGTGGGGCTTTGCTTTGTGACTGAAATGCTTTAGGATTTTGTGGGTTTAGAGAGAGAGATGGTCTTGGTGAAGTGTATGAGCACAAATGAGCAAATATGTGCACTTTTCTCTCTCCTAACCTATTTATAATTCTTAGATGCAATGAATCTAACTTGCAAGGTGTCAAAGATGATAAGCTTGGATGAGTTTTAGGGCATGTGCTGTAATCTAGGGTGGTGACTTTGCAAGCTATTTAATTAAAATTAATCCAAAAAGGCTATATTAGTAAACTAACAAAGTATTTAAGGGTATTCTTGTCCATGATGCTTGAATCTAGGTTAAAATCAATAAATCTTAAACTTTAAGGTTTCTTAAATAATTTCTAGGGTTTAAAAATTGAAGTTTAAAGTTTAATAAAATTTTAATTAGAACTTGCTAATTATAATTATGGTTTTTAATAGAAAATTAGGGTTTAAAATAATTAGGGTTCCTTAATATCATTAGGGTTCCCAAATTAACAATTAGGGTTTTCTAATTAACATTATAATTTACTAAAATAATAATTAAGATTACCATTTTAGCAATTATGGTTTTAAATTCAAAATTAGGGTTTCTAATTTACAATTAGGGTTTCTAGACAATAATTAGGATTTACCTAATTAGCATAATATAATAATTGTTATTACTTACGTACCTCAATGTCTTACCAATCGAAAACTCCGGTTTGAGTTTCAAGTTAGGGTTTAACGAATTAATACTAGGGTTTTGGCAATATACACCATAATTGACCAACCATTATCAATACGTACATACAATACATATTTATAAAGATCGAAAAATAAAATTATAATTAATATTATATTATTATTCGTATGCCTTGATCGAAATCCAAAATTAGGGTTATTCCATATCTGATTTATGTGTCATACTTAACATTATTAATTAAGTTAAAATAATTAACTTAATAATCTGTACTAAAATAATAAAATAATTATTATAATTATTCTAAAAATCATTCCTTATCATATTTTCCTAGAAAATAACTAATAAAAATATTTCTACTATAAAATTAGTTATTATAAGAATATAATTTATAATAATCAATAATTCTAAAATAAAATTATTTGCAATAATTAATGTAATAAATAAATTTTGATTTATCTCATGTAAGACCCCAACTTATTATTAAATGAAATTGAATTTCCTCTATTTATTATCTTGAAATAGTAAGGGTTGATTTGATTAATGTGGTTAGTTATGGGTAAAATGCGCAAATATTTTAAATAAGCAAGTGGTTATAAAATATTCATTTTTATCAGAGAATATTCGTTTGGTCGTGGAATATTCTTACTGTCGGGGAATATTCGTACGACGGTGCAGCCTTGTGTGGGCCCCATAACGGAAAGCGATTGGATGAAGGAAAACGACAAATATAAGTTGTTTATAAATAACGGCGTAGTTGTTACCGTTAATACTGTTGGAATACCTGGTGGTTAAAAACACAGTAGCACATAGTATTGCACCAATTGTTGATTCTTACGTAAGATGATACTACTCAATAATTGTTACAGTAATTACTGTTCAATATTTTATTTTATTGATTCAATAATTGCTACGTTGATATTTTATATTGTTGTTGTTTCAATAATTATCACTACACAGTATTTTCATTATCAGATCAATAATTCATATTATTTGAATAATATTATTAGATATCATTATTGACAATGTCTAGAAAGTTCTGTCTAAGGAGAGGTTTGGTCACCTAATTGCGGCGCCAAGAAGAAAAATTCTTATTGAAAGCCCCTCTTTCTCGTGAACTACCGCTTTACCAAGAGATTGTGATTACAGTAATATTATTTGTGAATAATTAATTATTCATTTATATGATAAGGAAAATATTCATTTTATGTGGATATAGATGGAGAAAATTTTAAAGTAACAATTGTTGAAAAATTGATATTTTATCTTTTCTGATAAATAATTCATTTAAATATATTATTATATTTTAATAATATAATAATGATGATATTTTTATAATAAATGTGGGATATATGAGTATATGAGTAGGAGGAGTATTTTTGTTACCAAACTTGTTTAAAACATGTTAAACATGTTCGTGGACCCCATTTCTTGACTGAAATTTGATTATAGCTTATAAAATCGTCCGTTTGTGGATTTCGGTCAATTTCTGTTTGGAATTTGGAAAAACTTTTTTCTGCAAAGTTGTAGAGAATGGAATTTTCTATGGAAAGGACATAAGATTTGATTTTTTTTGATAAAAGGGCTATTTATTGTGAATTATTGAAGTTTCGGTATTTCTGGTCTGAATTAATTTTTGGAGTTTTAAATGATTTTATTAACAAAATCGTTTTTGTGACATTTGGTGAGTTGGTGGCTGATGTTTTTGACCAAAGAAGGCTGCTAAGGAAATTAAGAAAAATATATTAATATTTTATTAAATTTTCTGCTTTGGTGTTCTAACCATTTTCCTATAAATAGGGTGCTTAGGTTAGAATTGAAAATTACACCAGAAACTGAAGTTTTCTCTCTCTTTCGCTGTCTATATTATCGAGCATATTCTTGTGAGTATTTTGATACTTTGAGTGTTGCTATACGGTGCAAGTTCCCTTCAGCACTATATCCAGTATTCTAGTCAAAAGTACTGTCTTTTCGAGGTAAGGGATGTTATATTTTTTAAAAATGATATTATTTCTTCTAATATCATTATGCCGGAATATTGGTAAGATTTTTCTTGTGAAATTCTTGTCTTTTAGTGTTGGGGTTACTATTCACGTATACGGCACTATTCACGTATCTACTCTGACTATTCACTTAAAAATCTTATTCATAGAAAAATAAAATTTTCATTTTTGTGTCCAAGATATTTATTATTGATACTAGCTTTGATTGTATCTATGTTTTGATCATTCTTGAATTTTACTTCACTATGATTATTAATGAAGTATTTTTGAACTCGGATTGTTTAAAGTACGAATCCTTAATATTTGTTCTTTTGTTTCACTTGATTCGTTTTCTTTAAAATATTTTTCATCATCATCAGTCCTAAATGATGGTATTACTGAATATCTTTGGCCTGTAGTGCAAAGATGGTTGATTTTCCTATGAATATCTCTGGCCCGTAGTGCAAAGATGTACATGTGTTGAGATGAACATGACTAACTGATGAATATCTTTGGCCTGTAGTGCAAAGATGAATATTTATTGATGTTACAGGGAAAAAATATTGATAATGGACTTTTAAATTTATAGATTATAGTAGATTTCATTCTCTACTTAACTCATCTATGAATTATTGTTTCCGTTGTGAATATTGATCTGAAACTTGTTGTCTATTGTATTTTATCAGATTTTTCTTTGTTGAAGAGTAACGATAATTTGTTCTATATTATCTTAGTCATAATATTCTTTACTTGGCTAGTTGAGCTCACCCTTTTCCTTTTTGTTCCATTTTTCTTCTCAGGTGGCGAGAATGTAGCGAGTTCTAGTCGGGGTGTGGAATGATGGTTCTAGAAAGTTGTCTTTGTAGTCCTTACCACTTTTGTAAAATAATGTATCAATAATTGTAATGAGGACTTATTTGGGTGAATATCGTCTAGATGGCAATATTTGTATTTAAACTCACAGTTTATATGTTGTATTAATAAAGTTGTAGTTATTTCTATACCATGTTATTATGTTTACTCAAAGTGGGTTATGTATACCTATTTTGGGGGCATCACAGGTTAGTATCGAGCTTGGGATATGATCTCCGTGAGATCGGAAATAGAACTAGGAGGGAGAGATGAGTAAAACCTTCGCTAGTGTGTCTTACCTAAGCTTATTTGTTGGTTGGTTAGTATATAGGGATATTATGTGATATGTTCATATTTTTAATTAACCCTTATTTTATGGAAATATTTGAGAATGTCAACTGAGAATGTTAACAGTGTAGTAAATGAGACCGTGGAGACACCTTTACTCACCAACGAGGAGAACGTGCAACAGGCTAGCAATGTTCCTCCTGTGAACAACACCACTGAGCAGATGATGAACGAAGGGATGTTTAAAAGTTTTTTGCAGTTCATGCAAAATCAGACGAGGGAGACTCGTGCACAAAATACATGTGGAAATGATAACAACGCACGATTTGTCATAGCCAAACAGTTCGAAGAGTTGGGCCCACCAGAATTCTGGGGAAAGCCGGATCCGATTAAGGCAGAAATGTGGGTCAAACAAATTACCAAGATATTCGATGTCTTGGGATGCACGGAGGAACAGAAGGTTCCATTCGCCACCTTTATGTTCCGTAATGAGGCAGATTACTGGTGGGAATCAGTGAAGCGTACCCATCCAGCTGCACTCAGCATGTCTTAAGAGACATTTCAGAAACTGTTCAATGACAAGTACTTTCCTGAAAGTATTCGTCATATGAAAGAAGTGGAGTTTTTTGGATTGGAACAAAACAACATGACGGTGTCCCAATACGAGGTGAAGTTTTCGGAGTTATCCAGGTTTGCACCTCATTTGGTGGAGAATGAGGAACGTATGACGTGGATGTTTCTGAGAGGTTTGAAACCCGGCATACGTCAATATCTCATTTCTCATAAATTTTCTCTCTATTCAGATGTTGTCAACAGGGCTCAATTGTTAGAGCGAGATAACGAGTACGTTCAACCGAGGGGCCACAACCAGGATCATACCGGTGACACCAGTCATCAGAACAACGATAACCAGCGGAGAAAGAAAAATATGGATAAAGGCGGTAAACACTCTGGTGATAATCATGGCCATGAAAATAGAAGAAGCGAGTCGGGGGGAGATTTTCAAAAGAGGAGATTAAACAATGACAATGCGAAGACGTCAGCACCAGCAGCAACTGGTTCAAAAAGAGGAGAACGACCACCGGTCGTATGCTATAAATGCGGAAAAGAGGGACATATTAGCCCAAAATGTCCACAACAGTTCAAGGTATGCTATAATTGTGGAAATGAAGGACATATAGCTTGAGATTGTACGGTAGCGAAACCAAGTCCAGCGGGGATGGTGACTCAAAAGACTGTCCCAAAAAAGTCAAAGTCAACGGCTCTTGGAAGAGCGTTTTTTGTGACTGGTCAAAATGCGAGGAACCCAAACAAATTGATCAGGGGTAAGCTAATCATAAATTCTTGCGAAGTTTATACCTTACTAGATACCGGTGCTACCCATTCATTTATCTCTCCTGCTTGTGGTCAACATTTAAACTTGACTCCGGAGAAATTAGACTTTGATTTATTTGTGGAGATTCCGTTAGGAGAAACTTTCATTACATCCACTGTTTATAAATCTTGTTTGATCCAAGTTGGCACCATCACATTACCTGTTGACCTTATCTCTTTAAAGATACTTGCTTTTGATGTGATTTTAGGGGTTGATTGGTTAACTACTCATCATGCCAAAATTGATTTTTTCGTAAGGTTGTTAGTTTTCATATTCCTAACCAACTTTGTGTATGCAATTCAAGCAACTAAACCACTAAAATCAATCACTGTCATATCAAGTCATAAAGCTATTTGTTTATTGAAAAACGGATGTCAAGCTTTCTTAGCCCATGTTATGGATTTGAATAAAGACACATCAGATTTGAATAATATTCCTATTGTTAGTAAATTTCCTAACGATTTCTGAAGAACTTCCCTTGGTCTACCCCGTAACGTAAAGTTTAATTCTTTATTGATCTTGAACTTGGTACAAAGCCCATTTGTAAAACCCCATATCGAATGGCTCCTATTGAACTTCAGGAGTTAAAGGTCCAACTACAGGAGTTGTTGGACATCGGTTTCATTCGTCCTAGTACATCTCCTTGGGGTGCTCCTGTTTTATTTGTAAAGAAGAAAGACGGAAGTATGCAACTTTGTATTGACTATCGAGAATTGAACCATGTCACCATCAAGAATAGGTATCTGCTACCTCGCATTGATGACCTGTTTGACAAGTTACAAGGAGCACAATTCTTTTCAAAGATTGATCTTCGTTCTGGATATCATCAGCTGAAGATTAGAATTGAGGATATTCCAAAGACTGCCTTCAGAACTCGATACGGGTATTATGAATTCTTAGTCATGTCTTTTGGATTGACTAATGCTCCTGTGGCTTTCATGGATATGATGAACCGGATATTCAAGAAGTATTTGGATCAGTTCGTTGTTGTCTTTATTGATGATATCCTCATATATTCCAAAAGTCGTGAAGATCATGAGCACCATTTGAAGCTGGTACTCCAAAGGCTTCGTGAAAACAAGCTATATGCCAAGTTGAAGAAATGCGAGTTCTGGCTTGAGGAAGAAGCATTCCTTGGGCACGTGGTGTAAAAACATGGAGTATCTGTGGACCCAGCAAAGGTTGAAGCAATACAAAGTTGGGACCAACCGAAGACGGTGACTGAAGTACGTAGTTTTCTGGGCTTAGCTGGTTATTATCGGAGATTCGTGGAAGGATTTTCTCGAATCGCTACTCCATTAACTCAGTTGAATCGAAAAGATACAAAATTCGTATGGAGCGAAGAATGCAAAAAGAGTTTTTAAGAGCTTAAGAGGAGACTTATTTCGGCACCTGTTCTGACAATACCATCTGGTTCAGATGGATTTGTTATCTACAACGATGCTTCAGGCAAAGGGTTAGGATGTGTTCTCATGCAACATGGGAAATTCATAGCCTATGCCTCGCGACAACTTAAAGAATATGAAAGGAATTATCCTACTCATGATCTAGAGTTGGCAGTAGTCATTTTCGTGCTAAAGATCTGGAGGCACTATCTATATGGGGAGAAAGTGGAGATATATTCAGACCATAAAAGCCTCAAATATTTCTTCACCCCAAAGGAACTCAACATGCGGCAATGACGTTTGCTCGAGCTGTTAAAAGATTATGACCACACCATTCAATACCATCCTGGAAAAGCAAACGTGGTAGCTGACGTGTTGAGTAGAAGATTATATGTAGGAACAAGTGAGATGATGTTAAGTATATGTATAGAACCAACTTTAATTGATAAAGTTAAAGTTGCTCAAGCCACCGACCCGGAGCTGATGCGTATGAAGAAGAAAATACAAGAAGGTGTTATTTTGAAAGCGAGAATCGATGAAGAAGGAATACTTCGAGTCCACTCTAGTCTTTCTGTTCCTAACAACTCTGATTTGAAGTACAAGATCACGACGGAGGCACATAATACACCGTTTGCAATCCATCCTGGAAGTACCAAAATGTATCATGATCTTCGACATACATTTTGATGGAACAATATGAAGAAAGAGTTTGCAAAGTTTATCTCGAGGTATTTAACTTGTCAACGTGTAGAGGCGGAGCATAAAGTGCCAAAGGGTCCGTTGCAACTACTTGAGATTCCGAAATGGAAGTGGGAACACATTACCATGGATTTCGTTACGGGTCTTCCCACGGTTTCTCAAGCCATAGATGCGATATGGGTTATTGTTGATAAATTAACCAAGTCTGCTCATTTCTTACCGATACGGGAGACTTATTCCCTTGAACGTCTTGCTCATATGTATGTAAATGAGATTATGAGATTACATGGCATGCCATTATCCATAGTTTCGGATCGTGACCCAAGATTCACTTCACAATTTTGGTTTAGCTTGCAAAATACTATGGGAACGGATTTACTATTCAGTTCGTCATACCATCCTCAAACGGACGGACAATCAGAGAGGACTATTCAAACTCTTGAAGATCTATTAAGACTCTGTGTCCTAGACTTCAAAGGGAGTTGGGATAAGTATTTACCATTGGTGGAATTCTCCTACAACAGCAGTTATCAGGAAAGTATAGGTGTGGCTCCATTCGAAGCATTGTATGGAAAAAAGTGTCGCTCTCCATTATGTTGGGATGAGGTGGATGAAGCAACATTGTTGGGACCAGAGTTAGTACGTATTACTACAGAAAAGATCCAAATAATTCAACAACGTATACAAATGGCACAGGATCGACAAAAGAGTTATGTAGATCTTCATCAAAAGGACGTGGAATTTAGTATTGGGGATCATGTATTGTTGTGTGTGGCTCCTTGGAAGGGAGTTACAAGATTTGGGAAAAGAGGAAAGCTCAATCCACGATTTATTGGTCCATTTTAGATTCTTGACCGAGTAGGAAATGTAGCCTATAGACTCGCGTTACCTCCAAGTATGTCTCGTATTCATAATGTTTTTCATATATATGTACTTAATAAATATGTGAAAGACCCGAACCACATTATTGAGTTAGAACCGGATGAGATAGCCGAAGACTTAACGTACGAAGAGGTACCTGTCAAGATCTTGGATAGGAAGGAGCATGTCCTACGCACAAAGGTCATACCCCAAGTCAAAGTTTTGTGGAGGAACCATGCTATTGAGGAAATGACCTGGGAGTTGGAAACGGAAATGAAATCGAGGTATCCTCACCCTTTCGAAACACTAGGTACGTACGTCAATTTCGAGGACGAAATTTCACAAAGAGGGGAGGTTGTAAGACCCCAACTTATTATTAAATGAAATTAATTTTGCTCTATTTATTATCTTGAAATAGTAAGGGTTGATTTGATTAATGTGGTTAGTTATGGGTAAAATGCGCAAATATTTCAAATAAGCAAGTGGTTATAAAATATTTATTTTTATCGGAGAATATTCGTTTGGTCGTGGAATATTCTTACTGTCGGGAATATTAAATGCGACAAGCGACCTTGTGTGTGGGCCCGATAACGGAAAGCGATTGGATGAAGGAAAACGACAAATATAAGTTGTTTATAAATAACGGCGTAGTTGTTACCGTTAATACTATTGGAATACCCGGTGGTTAAAAACACAGTAGCACACGGTATTGCACCAATTATTGATTCTTACGTAAGAAGGCACTACTCAATAATTGTTACAGTAATTACTGTTCAATATTTTATTTTATTGATTCAATAATTGCTACGTTGATATTTTATATTGTTGTTGTTTCAATAATTGTCACTACACAATATTTTAGTTATCAGATCAATAATTCATATTATTTGAACAATATTATTAGATAACAATATTGGCAATGTCTAGAAAGTTCAGTCTAAGGAGAGGTTTGGTCACCTAATCATGCGCTACCAAGAGGAGAAATCATTATTGAAAGCCCTTCTTTCCTGAACTACTGGTGTCTTGCCGATGATTGTGATTCTGTAATATTATTTGTGAATAAAAAATTATTAATTTATATGATAAGGAAAATATTCATTTTATGTGGATATAGATGGAGAAAATTTTAAAGTAACAATTGTTGAAAAATTGATATTTTATCTTTTCGATAAATAATTCATTTAAATATATTATTATATTTTAATAATATAATAATGATGATATTTTACAATGAATGTGGGATATATGAGTATATGAGGAGGAGGAGTATTTTTGTTACTAAAATTGTTTAAAACATGTTAAACATGTTCGAGGACCCCATTTCTTGACTAAAATTTGATTATAGCGTTTGTAAAATCGAATAGTTTGTGGATTTTGGTAAATTTCTATTTGGAATTTGGAAAACTTTCTTCTGCAGTTGTAGAGAATGGAATTTCCTATGGGAAAGACATATATGTTTGAATTTTTCTGATAAAAGGGCTATTTATTGTGAATTATTGAAGTTTCGATATTTGGTCTAAAATTATTTTGGAGTTTTAAATGATTTTATTAACAAAATCGTTTTTTGTGACATTTGGTGTAAGACCCAAATATTATAAATAAAGATGAATTTTCTATAAATATTATTTTTGAATATTATGGAATAAATTTGATATAATGTTATAGTTGTGGGTAATATTTATAAATTTTGCAAAGTATGCAAGTTGTTATAAAATATTCGTTTGGTCGTGAATATTCTTTTTGTTAGGAATATTCGCATAACTACCTCAATCATTGGTGGACCCCAGCAATGTAATTATTGTCGGATTGAGAAAACGACAAAAATATTTTATAAAAATAACTACGAGGTGTTACTGCGTTAAAAAACTGTTGAACTACCCTATTGGTAGGTAAAAAATACGATGTCTGGCGTGGTTGTATAGTAGCACACTCAGATTGATTATTGATGCTTACGTGAGAAGTCACTCACCTATGCTCAATTATTATTACGATAATTGCCGCATCATATCTCTTATATTATTGATTCAATTATAGTCACAATTATCATCTCATATAATATGTTATATTATTAATTGAGACGATAAGTTATAAATGATTAATAATTGTTGAAAGATTAAAATGTGTTGATTAAAAATAAAATGATTTGTGGTAATATTTATTCAATCCTTAATGTATATAAAGAGTCTCATTATGAGACGTTTGTGGTAAGTTTGATTATTTTATGGGGGCCCATATGTCATCATCTAAGAGTCTTTTCATCAATAGTAATTACCTTTGTGAATAGTAATTACCTTCGTAATAGTTTTACCTTCATCGAATAGTAATTAATTACCTTACCGTCGATAGTAATTACCCTTGTGAATAGTAATTACCTTCGTGAATAGTAATTACCTTTACCGAGACGTCCAAACCACTTACCGTTTCACATTACAAAGCGCAAAACCACTTGTCGTTTCACATTATAAAGCGCCGAACCACTTGTCGTTTCACATTATAAAGCGTTGAACCACTTGTCGTTTCACATTACTGGCGCCGAACCACTTTTCTTTTCACATCACCAAATCGTCAAGCCACTTGCCTTTTCACATGGTAGGTGCTATGCTAGAAATCTTCTATAAATAGAGGCCGGTTCCGTCTTTATTATTATTCGTTGGAACATCCTGCCTCATGTGTTTTACGTGGGACCGGTTCCGTTATTTATTATTCTGTTGGAATAACTTTGCCTCATTTTGTCTTTGTCTATCGCATGCATGGTGATTTCTTTTGTTATTCCATTCTTTATTATACCCAAATTGGTTAAAACTTTGACTTCTATACTCCATGAAATTAGTGGAATATCATTGATATTTCAAGCGCTTCATCCAAAGATCCTTGCATGGAAATATTCTTCTCAAGATTCTTGAATTTTACTCTACAAAGCAAAGATCATGTTGATAGTTTGGATGTTATTGGTTCCTAGATAAATTAATTCTTGAACTTGTTTTATTGAATTCTTATATCATTTTCATCATCCTCATGTTTATATTATGTTGAAAGTCATCTACGGGCCCGTAGTGGACTGCATAGATGGACTTGGTATGATTATGACCAGAGACTATTCGGTGTAATCATGACCATAATGATGGACAGTTGTTGGCATGATCATGACCATTAATGAATACACAAATATTCTTGGCCCGTATTGCATGAATAATTGTGGTCGTGATACTAAAGAATATCCTTGGCCGTAGTGCAGGGGTGATTCGATGATGTTGAATATTTATTAAAGTTCGAGTCTCAAATATATACAATGATGAAAACCTTTTAAATCATAAAAGATAGTAGATTTTATTTTCTACTTGACTCTTTTAATGGATTGCTTGTTCATTGCAGCTAAACTTGATGTTTATTATATTTTATCCGCTTTAACACTTTGTTGAAGGCTATTGATAATTTATTCGCATTATCTTAGTCATAATATTTCTTCTTCGGGCTAGTTGAGCTCACCCTTTCTTTCACCGTTCTCTTCGTGAAATGAGAACATAGGCGGGACGAGCCGGGAACTAGAGTAATGGTCCGAGAGGATAGCATTAGTAGTCCTCACTATTCTCGTGAAATAGTGTGATAATAATTGTAATGAGGACTCCTTTTGAGTTTGTATAATATTTAGTAGACAATATTTATATTCAAACTCACGCTTTATGTCGTATTGTACACCTACGCTTATATTAGTAAGTTGTATTTAAATTACGCACCATGTATCCGACTACCCAAGATGGGTGATGTATACCTAATTTTGGGGTCATCACGCTTGGTATTAGAGCTTAGGGATATGATCCTTGGCTAAGATGTGAGAATAGTACTAGGAGGGGAGGGACGGGGAATACCTTCGCTAGTATGACCTACCTAAGTTTATGTGCTATTTTATTGGTTGGTCAGAATATAGGGATAATTTGTTACATGTCAATTAACCTTTTGTTTTGTGGCAGTATCTGAAAATGACATCTGAGAATGTTGAGAATAGCAATGGAGCGCAGGAGATCGTTGATTCACCACATATCAATAATCAGGATAATGTGCATCAGGAAGGCGACAATCCTCATGCAAATAACAACACTGACCAAATGATGAATGATCAAATGTTTAGAGGCTTTATGCAATTTATGCAACAACAAAGTAGAGCGACTCCATCCAAAACGTGGGTGGAAACACGAAAAACTCTCGGGCGATCACCGCTAAACAATTCAAGGAGCTGGGACCACCGGAAGTTTAAGGGAGAGCCAAAACCACTTCTGGCGGAAGCATGGATAAAGCAGATTACCAAGATATTTGATGTCTTGGGATGCTCCGAGGAGCAAAAGGTTCCTTTTCCGCCTTTATGTTGGCGCGGAGGGGCAGATTACTGGTGGGAATCGGTAAAACGTACTCAACCTCTTTGTCTCAAGATATCTTGGGAGAAGTTCCAGAGTCGTTTCAACGACAAATACTTTCCCGAAAGTATTCGCCATATGAAGGAGGTGGAGTTTATCAAGTTGGAACAAAACAATATGACCGTGTCGCAATACGAGGCAAAATTTACTTGAGTTATCACGGTTTATCCCCACTTGGTGGATAATGAAGAGAGAATGACGCGAATGTTTTTAAGAGGTTTGAAGTCGAGATACGTCAACATCTTATTTCTCATAAACCGTGTTTGTATTCGAGATGTTGTAAATAGGGCTCAATTAGTGGAGCGCGATAATGAGTCAACACAACTAAAAGAGAGCGGTAACAAAAATTATAATACTACTAGCGAGAGTAGTCATCGGCGGTGATAACAAGCGTGGAGGGAATCAACAGGCGAGATATGGTAACCACTTTGGTGGTAATCGTACAAAAACAATAAGAATGGACATTTCACAAAAAGGAGATTCAACAATGATGGAAAGACGTCAAAGACCAAAGACCAGTTGTTAAGGAAGGAGAAAGACCACCTATCATATGCTTCAAATGCGAGGAGAGGGACACATCAAGATAAATCGCGCCATACGCCGTCCAAAGCATGTTATAATTGTGGAAGAGAAGGTCACTTAGCTCGATTTTGTGCCATCAAGACAAATTCAGAGTTAGGATGGAGGCACCAAAGGTCATCCCGTAAAAGTCAAAACCTAGTGGTGCAAGGGAGAGCGTTTGTTGTGACCTCCCAAAGAGCAAGGAATCCGAATGAGGTCATCACGGGTAAGCTTATCATAAACTCTAATGAAGTCTATACTTTATTTGATACCGGTTCTACCCATTCTTTTATTTCTCCTACTTGCGCTCATCGATTAAATTTGACTCGAGAAATTAGACTTTGACTTATCTGTGGAAACTCCGCTGGGAGAAACCTTCATTACATCCACCGCTTATAAGTCTTGTTTGGTTCAAATCGGTACCCTCACATTACCCGTCGATCTTATTTCATTAAAATACTTGCATTTGACGTGATTCTGGGATTGATTGGTTAACTACTTATCATGCAAAATTGATTGTTTTCGTAAGGTTGTTAGCTTTCATATTCCTAATCAACCTATTATGCGAATTCAAATGACAAAACCATTAAAATCAATCACGGTCATCTCAAGCCATAAAGCTATTCGCTTATTGAAAACGGATGTCAAGCTTTCTTAGCTCATGTCACGATTTAAACAAAATACGCCGGTTTTGAACGATATTTCTATTGTTAATAAATTTCCGACGTATTCTCAAGAACTTCCTGCCTACCCCAGGCGTGAAATTGAATTTTGTATCGACCTTGAACCCGGTGACAAAACCTATTTCCAAAGCCCCATATCGAATGGCTCCTATTGAACTTCGTGAGTTAAAGACCCAACCGCAGAATTGTTAGATATTGGCTTTATTCGTCCTAGTACTTCTCCTTCCTCGGGGTGCTCCTGTTCTATTCGTGAAGAAGAAAGATGGGAGTATGCGACTTTGTATTGATTATCGGGAGTTGAATCATGTCACCATCAAAAATAGGTATCCATTGCCACGTATTGATGACCTGTTTGACCCGATTATAAGGAGCCAAATTCTTTTCAAAGATTTATCTTCGTTAGGATATCACCAATTGAAGATTGGAACCACGACATTCCAAAGACGGCTTTCGTAACTCCCAGACGGGCATTATGAATTCCTAGTCATGTCCTTTTCGATTGACTAATGCTCCCGCCGCCTTCATGGATATGATGAACCGAGTATTCAAGGAATATTTAGATCACTTTGTGGTCGTCTTTATTGATGACATCCTTATTTATTCCAAAAGCCGTGAAGATCATGAGCAACACTTGAGGTCGACACTCCAAAAGCTTCGTGAATATAAGCTTTATGCCAAGTTGAAGAAATGTGAGTTCGGCTTGAAGAAGTAGCATTCCTTGGGCACGTGGTATCAAGTCATGGAATATCTGTTGACCCAAAGAAAGATTGAAGCTATTCAAAGTCGGGAACAACCTAAATCGATGGACCAAGTACGTAGCTTTCTCGGTTTAGCCGGGTTATTATCGAGAGATTCGTGGAAGGATTTTCTCGAATCGCTACTCCATCGACTCAAATTTACTCGGAAAGATACAAAGTTCGGTTGGAGTGAAGAATGTGAGAGGAGTTTTCAAGAACTCAAGAGGAGACTTATTTCAAAGACTGCTACGACAATACCATCCGCCTCGGATGGATTTGTCATCTGAAAGTGATGCTTCGGCAAAGGGTTGGGATGTGTTCTCATGCAACATGGAAAAGTTATAGCCTTATGCCTCGCGACAACTCAAAGAATATGAGAGGAATTATCCTACTCATGATCTAGAGTTAGCAATTGTTGTCTTCACGACTTAAAATTTGGAGGCATTACTTGTATGGGGAGAAAGTGGAGATCTTTACGGATCATAAAAGCCTCAAATATTTCTTCACTCAAAAGGAACTCAACATGCGACAAACGATGTTGGCTTGAACTGCTGAAAGATTATGATCATACCATCCAATACCATCCTCGAAAAGCGAACGTGGTAGTGACGACGATTGAGTAGAAAGATCGTATGCAAGTACGAAAAGTGCGATATTGTCAACGCAAAGGCCCATTTTGTGTGACTTGCAAAGGATGGAGATAGAGTTAAAGACTCTAGGGACGCATGTGATGATAGCGAGTATACGAGTAGAACCGACTTTAATCGATAAATTTAAAGTCGCTTTCGCTAAAGACACGGAGCCGATGCGTATGAGGAAGAAAGTGCAAGAAGGTGCTATGCCTTAAAGCAAGAATCGATGAAGAAGGAATACTTGAGTCAACTCCAGCACTTTGTGTTCCTAACGACCGACGATTTAAAGTATAATATCATGATGGAGGCGCTGAACACACCATTTGCAATCCATCTCGAGTACCAAAATATATCATGATATTCGCATACATTTTGGTGGAGCAATATGAAGAGAGAGATAGCGTTGTTTATCTCAAGGTGTCTAACTTGTCAACGAGTTAAAGCGAGCATCAAGTACCAAAAGGTCCATTGCAACCACTTGAAATTCCGTAATGTAAGTGGGAGCACATTACCATGGATTTCAAGCACGGCCTTCCTAAGGTTTCTCAAGGCATTGATGTGATTTGGGTCATTGTTGATAGATTGACCAAGTCCGCTCATTTCTTACCGATACGAGAAACTTATACACTTGAACGCCTTGCTCAGTATGTACATAAACAAGATTGTAAGATCGCATGGTATGCCAAGATCCATAGTTTCCGATCGAGACCCAAGATTCACTTCACGATTTTGGGTTAGTTTGCAAAAAGCTATGGGCACAGACTTACGATTTAGCTTTCGGCATATCATCCTTAGGCAGACGACAATGGAGAGGACTATTCAAACTCTCAAGATCTATTAAGACTCGTGTCCTTGATTTCAAGGGAGTTGGGACAAGTTCTTACCATTGGTGGAGTTTTCCTACAACAACAGCTTATCAAGCAAGTATCGGCATGGCTCCATTCAAGCGTTGTATGGAAGAAAGTGTCGCTCTCCAAAGATCTTTGGGATGAGGTGGGTGAAGCAACGTTGTTGGGACCGGAGTTGGTACGTATGACTACTGAAAAAGATTCAAACGATCCGACAAACGATAAAAACCTCACAAAATCGATAAAAGAGTTATCTTGATCTTCATCGAAAGGACGTGGAATTCGATATAGGAGATCATGTGTTGTTAAGAGTTGCTCCATGGAAAGGAGTTACAAGATTTGGAAAAAGAGGAAAACTTAATCCTCGATTCATCTATCCATTTTAATCCTCGATCGAGTAGGAACTGTGGCCTATAGACTCGCTTTCTACCGCCAAATATGTCTCGTGTTCATAACGCTTTTCACATATCCATGTTACGTAAATATGAGAAAGACCCGAACCATATTATCGAAGTTAGAACTCGGATTTAAATAGCGGAAGATTTGACGTATGAAAGAGGTTCCCTGCTCAAATTTTGGATAAGAATGAACATATTCTACGCTCAAGGTTATACCTCAAGTCAAAGTTTTGTGGAGGAACCACGATGTTGAGGAAATGACTTGGGAGTTAGAATCAAATGAAATCAAGGTATCCTTACCTCTTCGACATACCGTGTACGCACTCTAATTTTGAGGGCGAAATTTCATAAGAAGGGAGGTTGTAAGACCCCAGCTATTATAAATAAAGATGAATTTTCTATAAATATTATTTTTGAATATTATGGAATAAATTTGATATAATGTTATAGTTGTGGGTAATATTTATAAATTTTTCAAAGTATGCAAGTTGTTACAAAATATTCGTTTGGTCGGGGAATATTCTTTTTGTTAGGGAATATTCATACAACGGCTCAATCATTGGTGGACCCCACAACAGAATTATTATCGGATTGAGAAAACGACAAAAATATTTTATAAAAATAACTACGAGGTGTTACCGTTAAAAGCTGTTGAACTACCCTTGGTAAAAGTACAAGAATACGCTCTGGCGTTACATTGCGTAGTAGCACAGATTGATTATTGATGCTTACGTGAGAAGTCACTCATTATGCTCAATTATTATAATGAAGAATTCTTTGCATCATATCTCTTATATTATTGATTCAATTATTGTCACAGTGTCATCTGTATAATATGTTATATTATTAATTGAGACGATAAGTTATAAATGATTAATAATTGTTGAAAGATTAAAAATGTGTTGATTAAAAATAAAATGATTTGTAGTAATATTTATTCAATCCTTAATGTATATAAAGAGTCTGTTATGAGACGTTTGTGGTAAGTTTGATTATGTTATGGGGGGGCCCATATGTCATCATCTAAGAGTCTCTTCGTCAATAGTAATTACCTTTGTGAATAGTAATTACCTTCGTCAATAGTATTTACCTTCGTCAATAGTAATTACCTTCGTTAATAGTAATTACCCTTGTGAATAGTAATTACCTTCGTCAATAGTAATTACCTTTACCAGACGTCAAACCACTTACCGTTTCACATTACAAACGTCAAACCACTTGTCGTTTCACATTACAAAGCGCCGAACCACTTGTCGTTTCACATTACAAAAGGCCGAACCACTTGTCGTTTCACATTACAAAGGCCAACCACTTCTTTTCACATCACCAGTCGTCAAGCCACTTGCCTTTTCACATGGTAGGTGCTAAGCTATAAATCTTCTATAAATAGAGGCCTAGTGCTTCATTATTTTTCACGAATTCATTCAAGCTTTAGAGAGAAAAGTATAGAGAGAATAAGAGAGAAGAAGAAGAGTATTTTGTTACTACGCTTCAATGCGATATTCAATCTCCTACCAAAAGTAAGGGGTGTTATTCTTTCTTATTCATGAAGAGAACTGTTGTTATTCCATTGCTTATTATTACATTGGAATAACTTTTGTGATACGTGGTTTACCCTATACTTGGTGACATTCTTCTATTATTCGTTGGAACATCCTCGTCTCGTGTGTTTTACACCTGGACCTGGTTCCGCTTTTATTATTATTCTATTGAACATCCTGTGTGTGTGTGTTTTTTACACCGACTGGTTCCGCTCTTTATTATTATTACTGTTGGAACATCTTGTGCATGTTTTTACGCCGGGACTGGTTCCATTCTTTATTATTCTGTTGAATATCATATCATGCATGCGTTTTACTACGGACTTCATGGTTTCGTTATTTATTATTCTGTTGGAATAACTCACTGCATGTGCGGCTTATCCCATGCATGGTGATTTCTTTTGTTATTCCATTCTTTATTATACCCAAATTGGTTAAAACTTTGACTTCTATACTCTATGAAATTAGTGGAATATCATTGATATTTGCGCTTCATCCAAAGATCCTTTCATGGAAATATTCTTCTCAATATTCTTGAATTTTACTCTACAAAGCAAGATCATGTTGATAGTTTGGATGTTATTGGTTCTAGATAAATTAATTCTTGAACTTGTTTTATTAAATTCTTATATCATTGTCATCATCCTCATGTTTATATTATGTTGAAAGTCATCTGGCATTTGTAGTGCATAGATGGACTTGGTATGATTATGACTGAGAGACTATTCGGTGTAATCATGACCATAAATGTTACAAATGATGTGGTAAAAATTCTCGATGGCCTGTAGTGCATTGATGGACGATTGTTGGCATGATCATGACCATTAATGAATACACAAATATTCTTGGCCCATAGTGCATGAATAATTGTGGTCGTGATACTAAAGAATATCCTCGTCGAAGTAGTGTGGGGGTGATTCGACGATGTGGAATATTTATTAAAGTCGAGTCTCAAATATAACAAATGATGAAAAACCTTTTAAATCATAAAAGATAGTAGATTTTATTTTCTTGACTCTTTTAATGGATTGCTTGTTCAATTTGCAGCTAAACTTGATGTTTATTATATTTTATCGCTTTAACATTTGTTGAAGGCTATTGATAATTTATTCTCGCATTATCTTAGTCATAATATTTCTTCTTCGGGCTAGTTGAGCTCACCTTTCTTTCACTTTATTTCTTCTTGAAATGAGAACATTCTTTGAGACGAAGCCTCGAGGAACGTAAGTAATGGTCCGAGGATAGCATTAGTAGTCCTCCTCACTATTCGTGAAATAGTGTGATAATAATTGTAATGAGGACTCCTTTTAAGTTTGTATAATATCTAGTAGACAATATTTGTATTCAAACTCACGCTTTATGTCGTATTGTATACCTACAATTATATTAGTAAGTTGTATTTAAATTCTGTACCATGTATCTGACTACCCAAGATGGGTGATGTATACCTAATTTTGGGGTTGTCACATTTGGTGAGTTGGTGGCTGATGTTTTTGACCAAAGAAGGCTGCTAAGGAAATTAAGAAAAATATATTAATATTTTATTAAAATTTCTGCTTTGGTGTTCTAAGCATTTTCCTATAAATAGGGTGTTTAGGTTAGAATTGAAAATCACACCAGAAACTGAAGTTTTCTCTTTCTTTCTCTCTATATATTATCGAGCGTATTCTTGTGAGTATTTTGATACTCTGAGTGTTGCTATACGCTGCAAGTTCCCTTCAGCACTATATCAAGTATTCCAGTCAGAAGTACTGTCTTTTCGAGGTAAGGGATGTTATATTTTTTAAAAATGATATTATTTCTTCTAATATCATTATACCGGAATATTGGTACGATTTTTCTTGTGAAATTCTTGTCTTTTAGTGTCGGGGTTACTATTCACATATACGGCATTATTCACGTATACGACACTATTCATGAATACGACACTATTCACAGAAAAATTAATTTTTTGTTTTTTTGTCCAAGATATCTATTATGGATACTAGCTTTGATTGTATCCCTGTTTTGATCATTCTTGAATTTTACTTCACTATGATTACTAATGAAGTATTTTTGAACTCAGATTGTTTAAAGTACGAATCCTTAATATTTGTTCTTTTGTTTCACTGAATTCATTTTCTTTAAAATATTTTTCATCATCATCAGTCCTAAATGATGGTATTACTGAATATCTTTGGCCTGTAGTGCAATGATGGTTGATTTTCCTATGAATATCTTTGGCCCGTAGTGCAAAGATGTACAAGTGTTGAGATGAACATGACCAACTGATGAATATCTTTGGCCTGTAGTGTAAAGATGAATATTTGATTCAAGATGAATATTTATTGATGTTACAGGGATAAAATATTGATGATGGACTTTTAAATTCATAGATTATAGTAGATTTTATTCTCTACGTAACTCATCTATGAATTATTATTTCTACTACGAATATTGATCTGAAACTTGTTGTCTATTGTATTTTATCAGATTTTTCCCTGTTGAAGACTAACGATAATTTGTTCTATATTATCTTAGTCATAATATTCTTTACTAGGCTAGTTAAGCTCACCCTTTTCCTTTTTGTTCCATTTTCTTCTCAGGAGGCGAGAATATAGCGAGTTCTAGTCGGGGTGTGGAATGATGGTTCTAGAAAGTTGTCTTCGTAGTCCTTACCATTTTTGTAAAATAATATATCAATAATTGTAATGAGGACTTATTTGGGTGTGAATATTGTCTAGATGACAATATTTGTATTTAAACTCACAGTTTATATATTGTATTAATAAAGTTATAGTTGTTTCTGTACCATGTTATTGACGACTCAAAGTGGGTGATGTATACCTATTTTGGGGGCGTCACATCACATACATATATATACACATTACTTAGCACATACTTCCACCTTTATAAATAAAAAAAATTATATGCAAAAATTTCTGATTTATTTATTTAGAAAATATCGGGTTGTTATATTCACCCTCCCTTATAAAGATTCCGTCCCCGGAATCACCGTTTTAAAACTCATACATACAAGGGTACATAGCATATATAATCATTGCAAGTAGATCTTGATCAAATTTGATTGAACCGATCTTTAACTTTTCAACATTAAACTTGGCTATCTTATTAAACAAAAATTTGATTTCTAAAAGAACTCAAATTCCTCCTTCAAAAATGTATTTATAAAATAATTTATTATATAGAGGAAAATTATGTATAAGAAAATAAAAGTTATACGAATAATACCTGGAGTTCCATTGCCAGCTGCCACCGTATCCTGGACTGTCATGTTGAAGACCCTTCCAGTAGATTTTGTCGGCTTGCTAGATGATGTTGGTCATGTGATCGCCAAAGTTCCACCGCTTTTCCCCATGTTCACACTTTCTACCCCCGTTCTCCTTTTCGAACAGTCCTTCACCTTATGCTCCTTCGATCCGCACAGAAAACACCGACTAATTGTTCTAGGATTGGGGAAATTGGGAGAGATATGACCCTCCTGCCCGCACTTAAAACATGCAAATTTACCTTTCAGACATTCCCCCAATGGTTCTTCCAACAGTTCCTACATTTCACCACCTGCTTCTTCTTTACACCTTCCTGCTTCACCTGCACACTACCAAAGTTGTTCCCCTTCCTCTTTTCAACCTTATTCCCAGTATTTGTTTCCACCTTCCCAGCTCCCTCAACCTTATCCTTGTTCCTTCTTTCCTTGTTGTAGATACTCATGGCCTCACTCCCCTCCTCAGCAATAATGGCTTTTTCCAACAGTGCTGCAAAAGTACCAATTTGTAACACTGCCACCTTGTTGTAGAGCCAGGGTTTTAATCCCAGCTCAAACTCTCTCGCTTTTCTAGCCTCCTTATCAACTTGATGCAGAACGAACCTAGCCAACTCATTAAATTTTGCGGCATACTCCACAACAGTCATATTCTCCTGTTTTAATTCCAGAAATTTTACCTCCATCCTAGCCTGCATACTAGATGAAAAATAGTTTTCGAAAAATAAAGTTTTAAACCTATCCCAAGTAACTAAACCTTCTCCTGCCCTCGCCTGATTCACTTCCCACCAAATATTTGCCTCACCCTTCATCATGTAGGTGGCAAAAACGGTCTTTTGCCCCTCAGCTACCCTAGCAATTATAAATGCCTTTTCAATCTCCTTAACCCAAGTCTGCGCTTCTACAGGGTCAGATGTCCCTTTGAATTTGTGTGGTCCTATAGCCTTAAAGTCCTTGAAGTTCGCCAAGCAGTTGTCCTGTTGGTTCCCTGCGGCTGGCGTGCCCTATTGCATAGCTTGAGCTACCATGTTTGCAAAGTGCTGCATTGGATCTGGTTGTTGTCCCCCAGCGTTGTTGACAGATTCTTCTGCCATTTGATTTTGAGTTTGTCGTCTTGGCGGCATTATCTGATTAAATAAAACATAATTTAACTTACATTTTAAACCTTATCACATAAGTTTTGTAAGACCCCTACTTATTATGAATAAAATTAAATTTTCTCTATTTATAATCTTGAAATATTATGGAGTTAATTTGATATAATACTTTGGTTATGTGTGAAATGTGTAAATTTTACAAAATAAGCAAGTAGTTATAAAATATTCATTTTCTCGAGGAATATTCGTTTGGTCGTGGAATATTCTTGTTGTCGGGGAATATTCATACGACGGCCCAACCATTCGTGGGCCTCATAACAGAATAATTGTCGGATGAAGAAAACGAGAAGTTTGAGTTTTTATAAATAACGACGTAGTTGTTACCGTTAACACTATTGAAATACCCGGTGGTTAAAATATAGTAATACGCGTGGTTGCACAGTAGCACGATATTGCACAGTATTTTTGAATTATTGATTCTTACGTAAGAAGGCACTACTCAATAATTGTTACAGTAATTATTTTTCAATATTTTATTTTATTGATTCAATAATTGTTGCGTTGATATTTTATATTATTGTTGTTTCAATAATTGTCATTGCACAGTATTTCCCATTATCCGATCAATAATTCATATTATTTGAATAATATTATTAGATAGCATTATTGGCAATGTCTAGACATTTCTGTCTAATGAGAAGTTTGGTCACCTAATTGCGCGCCAGTAAGGAGAAATCCTTATTGGAAAGTCCCCTCTTTCCTGGGAACGGTCTGGTTATCATTATTGTGATTCTGTAATATTATTTATGCATAATTATTTATTAATTTATATAATAAAGAAATATTTATTTTATGTGGCTATTAATGTTGAAGTGTTTTATCAAGATTTTTTTGTTTGGAATGGAGGTATTAAAATCAAATCGATTGTTCTTGAGATATATTATGAGTTATAATTTTTAATCCGAATTGGGATCGTTATGATTTTTTGATATGTTATAAATATATAAGTTGAATATATGTCCACAAATTTTGAACCGTTAAAAAAGAATATATGATTTGTTATGAATTTTAAGAGGTGTCTGATTCAGAAATTATATTATAAATGATTTTTGGCGGAAAATTCTAGAATTGAGTGGGACTCACTTTTGGTTGAGAAATGTGCTCAATTTTTTTTTCAAATGTGGTGGGTGACAATAGTAGCAGGTAAAGCCATCGTGTGCAGTCAAGTCACGCTTTTAGTGTGCTAGCATTTTCCTATAAATAGGTGCTTAGGTTAGAATTGAAAATTACACCAGAATTATAAGCTTTCTCTTTTTCTCTCTCTATGTTATCGAGCGTATTTTGTGAGTATTTAGATACTTTGAGAGTTTCTATTCAGCACAAGTTTCATTTAGCATCACATCCGACCTTTCATTCCAAAATCTCACTTCTTTTTGAGGTAAGGGATATTATTTTCTTTTAAATGATATTATTTTCTTCAATATCATTATGCTGAGATATTATTATGAATTTTATTGTGGAATTTCTAACTTTTTGTGTTGGGGTTACTATTCATGTATACGGCACTATTAACGTATACAACACTATTCATAAATATGGCATTGTTCACCGAAAAATGAATTTTCGAGATGTCTTTTATGGTTACTATCTTTGATTGTATCCATGTTTTGATCTTTATTCTACTTCACACTTGGGTATTATGGAGTATTATTGAATTTGGATAAACCGAAATACGAATCCCTAATATTTTTCCTTCTGTCTCACTGCATTCGTTCTCTAAAATATTTTTCATCATCCTCAGTCCTTAATGGTGATACTTGATGAATATCTTTGGCCTGTAATGATTACCTGATGAATATCTTTGGCCCGTAGTGCAAAGATGAGCAGGTGTTGAGATGAACATGACCAACTGGTTGTAAAAATGAATATCTTTGGCCCGTAGTGCAAAGATGAATATTTGATTCAAGATGTATATTGATTGATGTTACAGGGATAAAATATTGATGATGGACTTTTAAATTCTTAGATGATAGTAGATTTCATTCTCTACTTAACTCTTATAATGAATTGTTGTTTCGGCTGCAGTTGTTGATCTAAAACTTGTTGTTGATTATATTCTATCAGATTTTTCCCTGTTGAAGACCAAGGATAATTTGTTGTATATTATCTTAGTCATAATATTCTTTACTGGGCTAGTTGAGCTCACCCTTTTCCTTTTTGTTTCATTTTTCTTCTCAAGAAGTGAGAACATAGCAGGAACCAATCAGGGTATAGAGTGATGGTCCTAGACAGTTGTTTTAGCAGTCCTCATTATTTTTTGTAAAATACTGCATCAATAATTGTAATGAGGACTTTATTTGTGTGTGGATATTGTCTAAAAGACAATATTTGTATTTAAACTCACAGTATGTGTTGTCGTATTTTGCACGACAATTGTAATAAAGTTGTATTTGTTTTCTGTACCATGTATTTGGAGACTCGGAATGGGTGATGTATACCTATTTTGGGGGCGTCACAGTTGGTATCAAAGCTTAGGGATATGGCCTTTGGCGGAGATCGGGGAATAGAACTAGGAGGGGAGAGACGAGTAAATCATTCGCTAGTGTGTCCTACCTAAGCTTATTTGTTGGTCAGTCATAATATAGGGATATTATGTGATATATTAATTTGTTTAATTAACCCCTATTTTATGGCAGTTTTTAAGAATGGCAGCTGAGAACGTTAACAATGGAGTCTATGAGACTGTGAAACAACCTTTGATTACCAACCAAGAGAACGTGCAACAGGAAGGCAATGTTCCTCCTATGAACAACACCACTGAGCAGATGATGAACGACGGTATGTTTAGAAGCTTTTTGCAGTTCATGCAAAATCAGACGAGGGAGACTCGTGCACAAAATACATGTGGAAATGATAACAACGCACGATTTGTCATAGCTAAGCAGTTCAAAGAGTTGGGACCACCAGAATTCTGGGGAAAGCCGGATCTGATTAAGGCAGAAACGTGGGTCAAACAAATTACCAAGATATTTGATGTCTTGGGATGCACGGAGGAACAAAAGATTCCATTCGCCACCTTTATGTTCTGTGGTGAGGCATATTACTTGTGGGAATCTGTGAAGCGTACCCAGCCAGCCACACTCAACATATCTTGGGAAAAATTTTAGAAACTATTCAATGACAAGTACTTTCCTAAAAGTATTCGTCATATGAAGGAGGTAAAGTTTATTAGACTAGAATATAACAACATGACAGTGTTCCAGTACGAGGCGAAGTTCGCAGAGTTATCCAAGTTTGCACCTCATTTGGTAGAAAATGAGAAACGTATGACGCGGATGTTTCTGAGAGGTCTAAAACTCGAGATTCGACAATATCTTATTTCTCATAAATTTTCTTTATATTCAGATGTTGTAAACAGAGCTCAACTATTAGAGTGTGATAATGAGTATGTTCAACCGAGGGACCACAACCAGGGTCATACTAGTGACAGCAGTCATCGGAGCGATGATAACTAGCGAGGAGGGAAGAATACGAACAAAAGCGGTAACCACTCGGGTGGTAATCGTGGCCATGATAATAGGAGAGGTGAGTCAAGAGGAAATTTCAAAAAGAGGAGATTCAACAAGACATCAGCAGCAGCACACAACACCAACACCAACAACAAATTCTAGGGAGGAGAACGACCGCCGCTAGATGCTACAGATCATGGAGAGGAGGGACACAAAATTCCAAACTGTTCACAGCCTTCCAAGGTGTGTTTCAATTGTGGAAAAGACGGTCACATAGCCTGATTTTGTCCGGTAGCGAAGTTAAGTCCCACTGGGATAGCGGCACCAAAGGCGACTACACGACAAAACAAAAGTCGGTGGTTCAAGGAAGGCGTTTGTTGTGACCGGACAAAACGCAAGAAACCCGAACGAGGTGATCACGGGTAAGATAATATTGAACTCTTGCGAAGTTTATGCCTTACTAGATACCCTGGTTCTACCCATTCTCTTATATCCCTCGCCAGTGCTCAACATTTAAACTTGACTCGGAGAAATTGGACTTTAACTTATCTCATTGAAACTCCGTTGGGTGAAACCTTTGTTACATCTACGCTTTATAAATCTTTTTGATCCAAGTTGGCACAATAACATTACACCGCTGATCTTATCTCTTTAAAGATACTTGCATTTGATGTGATTTTAGGGATTGATTGGTTAACCACTCATCATGCCAAAATTGATTGTTTTCATAAGGTTATTAGTTTTCATATTCCTAACCAACTTGTTATACGAATTCAAGCAATTAAACCTCTAAAATCAGTCACTGTCATATCAAGCCATAAAGCTATTTGTTTATTAAAAAATGAATGTCAAGCTTTCTTAGCCCATATTATGGACTTGAACAAAAACACGTCAAATTTAAATAATATTTCTGTTGTTAATGAATTTCCTGACATATTTCCGGAAGAACTTCCTGGTCTACCCCCAGAACGAGAAGTTGAATTCTTTATTGATCTTGAACCGGGTACAAAGCCCATTTCTAAAACCCCATATCGAATGGCTCCTATTGAACTTCAGGAGTTAAAAGTCCAACTACAGGAATTGTTAGACATCGATTTCATTCGTCCTAGTACATCCCCTTGGGGTGCTCATATTTTATTTGTAAAGAAGAAAGGCGGGAGTATACAACTTTGTATTGACTACCGGGAATTAAACCATGTCATCATCAAGAATAGGTATCCGCTACCTCGCATTGGTGACCTGTTTGACCAGTTGCAAGGAGCACAATTCTTTTCAAAGATCGATCTTCGTTCTGCATATCATCAGCTGAAGATTAAAACTGAGGATATTCCAAAGACTGCCTTCAGGACTCTGTACGGGCATTATGAATTCTTAGTCATGTCTTTTGGATTGACTAATGCTCCCGATGCTTTCATGGATATGATGAACCGTGTATCCAAGGAATATTTTGATCAGTTCGTTGTTATCTTTATTGATGACATCCTCATCTATTCCAAAAGGCGTGAAGATCATGAGCACCATTTGAAGCTGGTACTTCAAAGACTTCGTGACAACAAGCTATATGCCAAGCTGAAGAAATGCGAGTTCTGGCTTAAGGAAGTAGCATTCCTTGGGCACGTGGTGTCAAAACATGGAGTATTTGTTGACCCGGCGAAGATTGAGGCAATACAAAGTTTGGAGCAACCGAAGTCAGTGACCGAAGTGCGTAGCTTTTTGGACTTAGCTGGTTATTATCAGAGATTTGTGGAAGGATTTTCTCGAATCGCTAATCCGTTAACTCAGCTGACTCGGAAAGATATAAAATTTGTATGGAGCAAGGAATGAAAGACGAGTTTCCAAGAGCTCAAGAGGAAACTCATTTCGGCACTTGTTTTAACAATACCATCTGGTTCGGATGGATTTGTTATCTACAGCGATGCTTCAGGCAAAGGGTTAGGATGTGTTCTCATGCAACATGGGAAAGTTATAGCCTATGCCTCGTGACAACTCAAAGAATATGAGAGATATTATCCTACCCATGATCTGGAGTTGGCAGCAGTCATTTTTGCGTTGAAAATTTGGAGACACTACCTGTATGGGGAGAAAGTGGAGATTTATACGGATCATAAAAGCCTCAAATATTTCTTCACCCAAAAGGAACTCAACACGCGGCAACGACGTTGGCTCGAGCTGTTGAAGGATTACGGCCATAGCATTCAATATCATCCTAGAAAAGTAAACGTTGTAGTTAACACATTGAGTAAAAGATCATATGCGGGTACAAGTGCAATGTTGTTAACACAAAGGCCCATTTTGTACGACTTACAAAGGATGGAGATAGAGTTAAAGGCTCCAAGTAACCATGTGATGATATCAAATATACGAGTAGAACTGAATTTAATCGATAAAGTTAAATCTGCTCAAGCTACTTGACTTCAAATACGATCGTATGAAGAAGAAAGTACAAGAAGGTGCTTCCAGAAGCATGAATTGATGAAGAAGGAATACTTTGAGTCAACTCCAGACTTTGCGTTCCTAACGATTCTGACTTGAAGCATAAAATCATGATGGAGGCACACAACACATCATTTGCAATCCATCCTGGGAGTACCAAAATGTATCATGTTCTTCGACATACATTTTGGTGGAACAATATGAAGATAGAGATCGCGGAGTTTATCTCGAGGTGTTTAACCCGTCAACGTGTAAAGGCAGAGCATTAAATGCCAAAGGGTCCATTGCAACCACTTGAGATTCCAAAATGGAAGTGGGAACACATTACTATGGATTTCGTTACGGGTCTTCCCAAGGTTTCTCATGGTATAGATGCGATTTGGGTTATTGTTGATAGATTAACCAAGTCTGCTCATTTCTTGCCTATACATGAGACTTATTCCCTCGAATATCTTGTTTATATGTATATGAATGAGATTGTGAGATTGTATTGCATGCCAGTATCCATTGTTTTAGATCGTGGCCCAAGATTCACTTCACGATTTTGGGTTAGCTTGCAGAAAGCTATGGGCATGGATTTACGATTTAGTTTGGCATACCATCCTCAAACGGACGAACAATTAGAGAGGAATATTCAAACTCTTGAAGATCTATTAAGACTATGTGTCCTAGACTTCAAAGGGAGTTGGGATAAGTATTTACCATTGGTGGAATTCTCCTACAACAATAGTTATCAGGCAAGTATAGGTATGGCTCCATTTTAAGCCATGTATGGATGAAAGTGTCGCTCTCCAGTATGTTGGGATGTGGTGGGTGAAACAACATTGTTGGGACCAGAGTTGATACGTATGACTACAGAAAAGATCCAAATAATTCGACAACGTATACAAACGGCATAGGATCGACAAAAGAGTTATGAAGATCTTCATCGAAAGGACGTGGAATTTGGTATTGGGGATCATGTACTGTTACGTATTGTTCCATGGAAGGGAGTTACAAGATTCGGGAAGAGAGGAAAGCTCAATCCACGATTTATTGGTCCATTTCAGATTCTTAACCGAGTAGGAAATGTGGCCTATAGACTCGCGTTACCTCCAAGCATGTCTCGGGTTCATAATGTTTTTCACATATCTATGCTTCGTAAATATGTGAAAGACCTGAACCACATTATTGAGTTAGAACTAGACGAGCCAAAGATTTAACTTATGAGGAGGTACCTGTTAAGATCTTGGATAGGAAAGAGCATGTCCTGCGCACCAAAGTTATAACAAAAGTTAAGGTTTTGTAGAGGAACCATGCTATTGAAGAAATGACCTAGGAGTTAGAATCAGAAATGAAAGTGAGGTACCCTCACCTTTTCGAAACATCAGGTACGTATGTCAATTTCGATGACCAAATTTCATAAGGAGGGGAGGTTGTAAGACCCCAACTTATTTTGAATAAAATTAAATTTTCTCTATTTATTATCTTGAAATAATAAGGAGTTAATTTGATATAATACTTTGGTTATGGGTGAAATGTGCAAATTTTACAAAATAAGCAAGTGGTTATAAAATATTCATTTTGTCGGGGTATAATCGTTTGGTCGTGGAATATTCTTGTTGTCGGGGAATATTCGTATGACGGCGCAGCCATTCGTGGGCCTCATAACGGAATAACTGTCGAATGAAGAAAACGACAAGTTTGAGTTTTTATAAATAACGACGTGGTTATTCTCGTTAACACCGTTGGAATACCCGGTGGGTTAAAATACTAAAGATGCTGGCGTGGTTGCCTGAATACCACGGTATTGCACGATTTTTTGAATGATTGATTCTTATGTAAGAAGGCACTACTCAATAATTGTTATAATAATTACTGTTCAATATTTTATCTTATTGATTCAATAATTGACGCGTTGATATTTTATATTAATATTATTACATCACGTTTCTAGGTTCTAAAAACATTACATTCTTTGTTCATCATTCTATAATATATACAACTTACTAGTTTATTACAAGGTAAACTAATCGTTCATCTTCGCCTTGCCTTTATCGTTGTCGAATCCCTCGGTTCACTCGGTCCTAGCTGTATTCATATGGTTCAAGTAAGAGTGAGCATAACAAGCTCAGCAAGTACAACAATTTCTTTTAAACAACATGCTTGAAACTTAGGAATCGTATATCTTCAATAACTGAACAATAGTTACGAAGTACTACCGATAATTCAAAATAGCACTTCTTTTCCTTCAAAACATTTTACAATGATAATATTCAGTAAAACATCAATTCTGGCTCAAGACCATGAGTTTTTCATAATTTCTTTGAAAAGGATAACCCGACACTAAGTCCGTAAGTCCGATATATCTTACGAAGCGATTACGGGTGATCACCCATAGTACTACTATGTTGATCAACACTACATCCTATTAAACGATATGTACATTTAAGTTTTGGCAACCTCGCGTGCCCATCGAATAATCGATGAAAAATACATTTATTTATTCATACTCGAAGCCACCTTGAATCCGTACCAAACAATTGGCGTAGGATAGTGTTAGCAATTCTATATTGAAAGACTTGTAAATAAATCAATCAACTCTTCAAGATTAGTCTAGGCGAGATAAAACTGGCATCGACCCTTTAGTAAAACACTTCATGCATCTCATAACATGAATCACGTAAAACTTGGCTAACACGAAGGTTAGATGAGCGTTTAAGAAAAACTTGCCTTCAGCCTCTGCTACAGTATAATAACTTTTCCTTTCAGTCTTTATGGTTTCTACAACACATAACCACATAACATACCACATTAGGTCATGAATAAACTTCTATGGTTCCTAATAAATCTTACCCTTCTTCTCAATCTTATCATATATTAGATTTGTTACTATTGGTTCCGGCTTGCCATTAGATTTTGCATTAATCTTACCAACTTCTTTCTCATCTATGTCTTACGTAGATTTACTTCATTAATCCAACTCGTTTCGAGTTGATCATCCTTCCTCACGGCTTACTAACATCCTTACGTTATTAATCGAAACTCGATCGTCATTTGTTAAGTACACTTTATTGCATATCGTTTACGTTCATGTATTACTTAACAACTTTTAGTTGTAACTTTTAATGTTATAGGCCTTATCATTATTGAATACGGTTCACGTTCCTTATAATTTACGTTCGTCGTTTAACTACTCATTAAACAACATTAAATTCCTAAAGTCATCACTATAACAGTGATTTAGGAAAGGTCTTATCATGTTCATTAAGTAATTACATAACCCATACTGGTATTGCAAACCATTGGATTCATAATCAACTTGGTCAACAAATTTCTACAGCCGGCTTAGCACATTAAGTTGTTCTCATTATGTTCATCTTCAATACATTATTAACCTTTAATCATCATACATTAAGTGTCTAACAATGATTTAACAATGTTATATTTACACCTTAGTTCATTACTAATGAGTTATCTTTCATTCTATACTTGAAAACATTCTTGTCTGTCAAAACTCTGGGATTGGCGCCGCGGCGCCACACTTAGTTCTTTATCTCGTGCCACGGTGCGAGCTAGCAGTATTCCTTGACACTATTATGGCACTGCGGCGCCACCATTTGGCCTTGGGTTGGCGCCGCGGCGCCAACTCTGTGCCTTAGAAAAATTTTGTAGATTTTAAATTTTGTGAACTTTCTGGACACATAACTTCTTTGTTATAATTTCGAATTGGCACATTCAAAAGCCTACGGTTCACAAATTACATACTCTATGCGTTCATACAAGAATTTTATCTATTTGACTTCATTTGCTAAAATTTCACCTATTAGATCATTTTAACAAAAACTATAAACGTTCGTGAATGTTCAACGCTCGTTTCTTCGTTCTAAGTCGGAATCCGGTCATTTTCGAGTCCGCAACTCTATAATGCCAAATATGACTTTTCTCCATTGAAAACCAATGTTTTCAAGTTCAAACACAAAATACGACTTCCATTCCGAGAATTTCACAAATTCGACGCTTAACGTCCAATCGTGTGAATTCTGGCATAACTTCTTTACTAACGATTTGATCATTGTTCTAAATGGATTCTAACCATCATATAAACATTTCAAACTACTTATTACATTAACTTATTTTCAAATTAGGTTTTAACTTATTCTTCATAAGTTCATCGCTTATCAACTTATAACTTTCATGATTTCATTTACTTATAACTTATTATTGATTTAAGTCCTTTACTCAATGTTCTCATATCATATCTAACATACTAACATCTTGACATACATACTTCATTAACTTATTGACATGATAAGTTATTACTTGTTATTCATTAGTTTATAACTTGTAAAAGTATGAACTACTTATGAATTCACTTTGCATGACTTATCATAGCTTAAATCTTTTAACCATCATCCTTGCTTCTTATTATCATACAATCTTATTAAAGTAAACATATGAGAAGTTCATCTAAGTTCCTCATGAGTTCACAACTTAATTAAGTTTGAATTACTTATTCATGACTTATACGGCTTATTAAGACTTAAGCTCTTTGATTACTCATTCCTATCATTCCTTAGCATACATGTTCTACCACTACCCATCTCCCTGCCAATGGAAGAGAAAGAGATTCATGGTTTAAGTTCTTACCCTTGAATATCACTTGACTAAGCTTTAATCTCCGTCTTGCTTCATGAAAATCTCATAATGGAAGTTTGAATTATAAGTGCTTATTCTCTCTAACCAATAAGTTGCTTAACTTGAGAAGAGTTGGCAGAAATTTTAATCAAGTAATCAAATGAATTGAGAGCTCTCTATTTATAGGCAATCCAAAGTGAGGGTATTATGGACATTAGGACATCCCACCTCCTTAACTAACCTCCTCAACTTCACCTCCTTACTATTCATAACCTTGGCTCTAAGTTAACTTGCTAGCCACTTCCCTTTCTTGCTCATCATAACCCTTGATCACCACACAAAGTTCTTGCCCATCAAGTCTACCCACATTAACATGGTTTGCTCCATGGATCCTTCTAACCCAATGGATTCTTACTTTGGGCTTAAGGTTTAATTAATCCTAACTTATACATTGGGCTTGCATTAACAATTCTTTGGGCTTTATCATTATCTTGCATTGGGTTTACACATCTCTACACTTGGGCCTTATCAATATCTCATTGAACTGTATTGTTATCCTAATTGGACATTACAATTTCCTACACAATTCAACAAATTCAATACCTTTGGCTTAAAGTCTTATAACGTATAATTCTAGTATTCCAACTCGTATACTTATTTAATATACGACATTCCATCAATCATATATACCCGTATAATACCTCGTATTATACTTGTATTTATTACCTCGTACAATACTTACGTATTATACATTCATAGCTTTAATTCATTATATGCATTTAAATTCCTTCTCGGAACCAAGTTTCCCTAACCGTTAGGTTTTATGTCCGCAGGCGAAAAACTGTGTTTGCCATAACTGAAATATTATTGGATATTCCATCTCACCTCGATATTCTATCATTACGTATTTCTCGGAAGTTCAAAAATAATTCCCGAGCAGAAATGCGTGAATAGTGTTTTTATTTTCATCTTGGAAATTCCAACACTTTAATTCTATCACGTAGCCAAAATACTACAACATTCCGATATGTCTAGGTCATATAACGACCCTCGAATAGCTTACTCCCATAAATAATGGATTAAATTCATTTAATCCACATAATAAAAATAAAAATTTAATTCAAAAATCCAAAATTTCCGGGGTGTTACACTCTTCCTCCCTTATAAGGATTGTGTCCCCAAAATCTCGCTAATAATACATACATCGTTAAGGAAAAAAAATTTCCTTTATTTTAATCTTGAGTTCCCACAATGCTTCTACAACATTGAGGTTCTTTCATTTCAACTTCACCGAAGGTATTATCTTAATTCACATGACTTGTCACTTCCTATCAATACTCTGAGTTGGAAGCTAAACCTTTACTCACACATTACGCTATCTTCCTTTTATTAGTCCTTCTTATAATACCAAATTATATAAAACTCAAATTCCTCCTTCAAAATGAGATGATATAAGATCTTTTATTTATCTTGCATCATCTTCTTCATTTGCTTACACTCCTCGTTACCTAGTTGTACTTAATTAACTCGTTCGATTATCGTGGATTGAGTCTACGTTGTGAATAACGTTTCTACCTCTTCATTCCGTAATTTAACTTCTAGCTTCGTTTTTGTCATTTCCGTTGTTAACATCAATAGCTTTTCCCTACCCTTCTTACTTAACGCTGTCGTTTACTACTTTTACCTTCCAGGTATGATATAATATATCACATTCATAACCTCTTATCCATTCTAATTACCTTCTCCACTACATATTAAACTTCTTCTGTGCGGAGATATATTTCAGACTCTTAGAGTCCGTGTATATCTCACACTTCTCCCCGTATAAATGCTATCTTCAGATTTTTAATTTTAAAACTACTACTGCCAATTATAGATCATAAGTAGGATAGACCTTCTCATAATCCATTAACTGGCGTGATGCATACCTAATGACTTTGCCATGCTACATAAGTAAGCAATCTCGTCATCTTTGCTAAACATCAAGATACACTACAAAATTCCCCATATCATCTGATAGAGACAATACATGTACCTCACTTAACTTTCCTTTTTAGTTCCTGAAAACTATTTTTTTCTCACTTCCCATTTTGACAATACCAACCTATGACGCTAATGGTACTTTTAATCATAGCACCTCATAAGGGTATCTATCAATTTACCCCCGACTTGCTTAACGCCTCTTACGAAAAATCTAACTTCTGTACATTAGTCCACCCAATTGACATAACCAGAAACTTGTCATAACTATACCGAGTTCTGAATGTCATCTTAGGTACCTCCACCTTCTTTCTTACTTTCAACCGACTGTACCCCGTACGCAAATCTATCTTAGAAAAATTCTTTGCCCTCTTCAACTGATCAAATGGATCATCGATCCTGGGCCATGGGTATTTATTCTTAACTACTAACTTACTCCTATTACGATAGTGGATACGCAACCGTAACGACCTATTCCTTAACATCCTCCTAACTTGCGTCACCGTTAGACAACGAGAGCGTCGTGGTATTTTATTACCATAAAATTGTTAGGTTTATAATATTCATGGGCGCAATCAAATTGCAAAAATAATGCGGAAGCGTGTAAAATCAGAGTTTAAAAATTTACAAACCATATACCCGGATCACCCTTTATGTATAATTATTAATTAAACGAAAAGATAAAGAATAAAATCATACCCTTGAAGATCGAGCTTCCTCAGGTACAAGTTCACCTCCAAATCCTTTCGCGTTCAACTTGAATCCACCGGGGTTTTGTTCCTTCCTTTGATCAACGTTAGCCACCCATATGTTTGGCCTCTAGAGGTGATCCACCAAGGAAAAATAAAGATTCAAGAAGAAGGGGTATAGGCTCAAACCCTAGTTTTTCTATCTCTATAGAAAAGGTGTACTCTCCCAACAATTAGAATTATGTCGTATGTTGAAAAAGTCAACAACCCCTACACCCATAATAAGACTCCTCTTATTAATAGATGTGGGCAACCCACCTTAACAATTAAGGAATTGGGTTTTATTTAATTAATTAAATTCTTTTAATTAATTAAGCTCCCTAATCTTATAGGGATAATTAATTAAACTCCTTTAACTAATTTTCCTTCCTAATCCAATTAGGAATAAATGAGAGTACTTATATTAAATTAATTCCTAAACTCTTTTAGAAATTAAAATAATAATAATTGTAATAATATTAATAAGACTCCTCTTATTAATTTATATTTAATATTTCTAAAATATTAAATAATAAATATTAAGCTATTTAATTTATTCTATCACCATAGATCAAATTAAATATACTTAACATATTATTACGATTATGCCATTAACTTCTTAAATAATTATTCTTCCTTTTATGGTGTGACCCTTTAGGTTCTCCATATTAAACCTATTGTGAATAAATCAATTAGAACAATTCTAATCTTATTTAAATAAATAAATTAAACAATTAATTTATTTAAATAAATAATATTTATTCTACAATAGGGATAAGCCTCCCTAGCGATCAACGACTTTCCAGATAATATAGATTTCAACATTAATCATTAAAGAACCTTTGAGTAAATAGTTACCGTATAATTCAATCCTTCCACCATACAATGTCCCAATTAAATATAAGACATGGAATTATTGTCAAGTCTTATTTTATTTAATTATATGTATTTTCGATCCTTAAATGCACAACTCAAATAATGCAAATTAGAAACTCCTTTCTAATTTCATTCTCGCTTATGGTCAAGGACTCTTTGGGTTGTCATTTATCGAATCACATAGGACATTTATCTTCTTTTATTAGAAGTGGTAGATTTTTATTGATCATACATTATCTCCATGTATAACTTTATTATACCCAAGCATACCCTTTGATATACCCTAAGGGTCTTAAGGAATAAGTCAAAGTATAACTCATCATACACAAGATACTATGATGATCTCAAGTCCAAGGATCACTTGTACTACTATCACTATAGGAATTCCTATTGACAGGCAAATAAAACTCCATTAGGTATTCCTTAGCAAGCCACGTTCAGTGAACTTATTCTCTAATAAGCACCTACATACTTGCTTTAGTGTCTCCACACAAATGATCATGAGATCAATCATCCTCATCCAATGAGCAAGTTAACGTATGTACCAATCTATCCTGGATTCACTAATCCCCAATTTAGTAATCCAATGATTGGGAACTATTTTAGTTTTAAGCTTTCTAAGAATTTAGATCTCATTAGAATGATCATCATCATTATTCTAAAAGCATTGCTTAAAACTATGGGTTTATCACATATTATAAAACAAAGATGATGTAGATAATTAAAAGCCTTTAATAAATTAATACTTTTTATTAATAAATGAATAAGTTTGTTACAAAGTATATGCTTTATCATCAAACATGATTGGCTTGTGTGCATACTACTTTCAATCTCCCACTTGCACTAAAGCCAATCGTCATGGTATCTCATACTCTTCTTCTCTAATTGACGATTATATATTCATTGTTGGATAAGCTTTAGTTAATGGATATGTAATGTTGTTCATGAGAGTCCACTATATCTATAGTGATTTCCCATCTTTTAATGATTCTAATAATCAAATGAAAGTGCCACAACACATGTTTAGATCCAAGATGAGACTTAGAAACTATTCCTAGTTCTCAGTAATGAACTTTTAATCCAAATAATCAACTTGCGACTTCATTTATAGCTATATACTTTGTCTTTATCACTAAACCAAAGAACTCTTTCATTGCTTTGGAACCTTTCCAATTCAACGCTCCACTGCTTCAAGATAACGCTTTACCTTAAAGTGGATTTTCACATCATCTTGATCATGTCGAAAAACTTGAGTCTGTTAAGCCCTCTAGTTTTAATTCGCACCCACCATCTATGCTCACATCTTTAGTGCTTGGGTTAAGAACTTTAAGATGTTTTTCAACGACTCATAGTGAACTTCTCCGAATTATGATCGATCAACATCGTGTCTCGTGACATTTCATTGCATACATGATAGTTACTCATGTGATCTCTTTTTGGAGTCTTTGGGGACTATTAAGAGATACACTCCATAGCTCATCAACATGAGATAACTCTTGAGTTTGCCATGCTAAACGACTTTAGCATCAAATGAATATACGCTCCTTGGGTTAAGTCGAGCATCCTCTTGTATCTATCTATATAGATTTTATCCCCAATTAAGATACTCTTCCAAATCATTCATGGAGGAATGTTTAGACAACTTTATCTTCTTGATTGTAGCATTGGTATGTCATTCCTTATCCGTAGTATATCAACATATAGTACTAGGAATGTCACGATGCTACCAACGACCTTTTGTATACACTAGGTTCATTCTTATTTTGATAAAATCAAACTCTTTTGATTGCCTCATCAAAACGAATGTTCCATATTTGAGAAACTTGCTTCAATCCATTTCTCCGAAGTGTTCACAACACTTACCTCATCGTATGTAACTCGGATCATCATCTTCTATGATGCGCACCTCATCATCATCATCTATGATGAATCCATACCTCCTGTGTATCTTGGTACTATTCCGCATTTACGATTGGGCCAAGTACAATAGGTCTATCTACGTGTTCCTCTTATTTGACTTATAGTGTTTTGTGGTTCTTGAACTCTTCAAGATCTATTATTCTCCCACCAAATTTTTTCAATGATAAACACCTTTATCTTAGAAGCGTGTTTCGTAACAAATACCTTTTGCTAAGTAGAATTATAGAACATATACCCTAAACTTACTTTAGGATGTCCCACAAATCGACACTTGTCAAATCTTGTCCCAAGCTTATTCTTTGAAACCTTTTCACATAAGTTGGACAACTCCTTATCTTAACATACTTAAGATTACGAATCCTCCCTATCCATAACTTTTATGGAGTCTTGGGGCCGGATTTTGAGGTTACCATTTTCGTAGATATGCAGCCATTTCTAGGACATTATCCTAGAAGGATACTGGAATGTCGGTAAAATCATTATGGACGGCACCATGTCCAACAAGGTACGATTTTTCCTTCAGATACATCAATCAATTATTGCGTATCAGGATGTGTCCATTATGAGAAAACCATTTGAGATGATCTAGAAACTTATTGCACAAGTATTTATTCCTTGATCTAATCAAAGAATCTTAATACTCTGCCAATTTGTTTCACTTCTAAATTCTTTGAACCTTTCAAATAATTCACACTTGTATTTTAACAAATACACACAACACATTCAACTCTTTGAATGATCATCTCCTTTTCTTATACTAATTTGTTCAATATGCAAAATTATTTTCAAGTAAGTCAAGTATACAAAATTTATTAAGTAATATTCCAGTTCTATACAAAATATTATTATTATAAATAGAACAACAATTGTTCTTAATTATAATACCAAAGATTTCATTGTCCAACAATAAAATGAAAATAATATTTTTAACAAGAACCGGAATACAATAACAACTTATTGACTTAATAGATTTGCCCGTAGGCATTGCTAACTATAAGTTTCTATGGCTAATATAGCAACCTTTGCTACATTTCCATATGTAGAATTACTTATATTTGTTTAGCTTTCTACTACGCTTGGTCCCTTCATAAATCTATATTTATGATAACCAAAATCGGTATCCAATACCCAAGTAGAACCTCGACTTAAAGAAAAAATTATTTCAATCATGAACAAAAACTCGATTATAAACCAAACTTCACTAAGCTTCTTTGGTTAGCCTCTGCAAGATGCTTCTCGCAGCTTTCTTTCCAAAGGTCCGTGCTTATTGCGCAAAGGGAAGTAAACTCCTTTGCTATCCATATCGCTTTTGTTCTTATTATCCTTTGTTTATGCCTTTCTATATACCTTCTTTGAATCGCTCTTCTTTTCGGAAGATCCTTTGGCCCCTACCAAGAAGACTTGGTCTTTCTTGGTTGAAAGTGACTCTCAACTTTTTCAACATGTTAAGCAAATCAGCGAGGCTGATAACTAGCTTGTTCATATGAAAAATTCACAACAATTGTGAAAGGAGTCCGGGAGTGAGTGCAAGATCAAATCTTGGCTCAACTCTCCATCCACGACAAAACTAGTTGTCCTAATTGATCAATCAAATTGATAATGTTAAGGACTTTTATCATCTCAGTAGTGTCATCGTCATTCTAGATCTGAAGAGCTCCTTAGATATCCGATATCTATCAGTCCTACTTTCCTCACCATCAACTACTTGATGTGCAGGAATATAGTAGGAGCATCCATAGTTTCATGCTGACGATGAAGCTCGTTACTCATGGATGTGAGCATGGTGCATTGAGCCAATCAGGCATCATCATCTTGCCACTTTCTAAAAGTAGCAATGTCTTCCTCGAGGCATTGTCTACAACCATTGCGGGATAGGCGGCGTATTAAGGACATAAGATAGCTTTTCAAATACTATGAGAACTATTCTCAAATTCCTTAACCAATCCGTTTAATTCGGTCTGGTTAATTTAGCATCTAATATGCTTCGCAGTGATAGTAATTTTTAGACATTGTAAAATTCTGTAAATGAATTTGTAATTAACAACATTTTAACATACATTCTTTTATTAATTACCAAAATAAATTAGGTCTTGTTTTAAATTGGTATCTCCCACTATTTTCTTCAAACTATATTACCCTCACTTATATAGTTCAAAGAAAATCTAATTAAAGATTTGCTAGTGAGAATAAGGATCCCATTTCAAATGTATATAGCCTTGTGGTGACACAACAAACTATATATAAATAAATAGGTAGACAACTTTTGTCAATTACATCAACTATGCAACTCCTTTTCTTTTGCCTCTTAGATTATTTTGATCAAGTGGTGGCACATCCGAATCAAAATTATCCAAGTTAAGTCCGACCTAGCACTCCATATATTCAAAAAGAAAAATATCATCCTTGTGGTGACACAACAAAACAATATTATTCAATTTTCTTTATAAGCATCAAATGTGATAAATTAACATCTTAAATACTTAATACTTGCCTTGTGGTGACACAACAAACTCATATTAAATATTTAATACTCTATTAATTTTATCATGCTAGAAAGGCGTGCTCGATATTCCAAATATCTTTGAACGCTTAGACTTAATATAAAAATTGAGGGGTTTGTTATTAATTTGTCTCATCTTGTTTAGCGCATTCACATATATATATAAAATACGCGTCATATATTAATGAACATGCTGAAGCATGTTTGCATAATATATATATATATATATAGTATAAGCATGCACATATAGAATACTATATTCTACCCTTGATTGATTATGGACTTTTATTCTAGTTTGGTTCACTAGAGCCACCAAGTGAACCAAAAGGTCAAATCTGTAGGGTGCAAGAAATAATATTTAAATATAACTATTACATTTAAACCCTGGCTCCATCACAAACTTGGTCTTCAAGCGCCTCCTTGCTCTTTGATCTCTAATTTTCTAAAATTAATTCTAACTATTCCTATTACAATACTATTTAAAATAAATAGAAACCTTGATCGTGATCGAGGGGCGTACATAGAGGGGAATAGAATTTACATTAAGAAAAATTAGAGAAGACGAGGCACTCTGAGACCCATTTAATAAAATTCATACATTCATGCATCCAACTAAAATAAAATCCAATCATATCGGTCAATAATATCCATAATCAATCCCATTTATTATCATACACATCATCATATGCATCAATAAATAACATTCATCTTATGAATAATAAACATTTAATATATATATTGATATCATTTAATGGGCAAATTTAGTTAGTATAAAATCTAATTTTTTAATCAAAATAAACTCCTTTATTTTAATCCAAATTTAAATCAAAATAAAACTATTTTATTTTAATTTATCTAATTTTGAATAAAATAAACTATTTTATTTTAATCAAAATTTTAATCAAAATAAACTCCTTTATTTTAATTAATTATGGAATCCAATTCCATGTAAAAAAAATTAATTAAAATAAACTCTTTTATTTTAATTAATTATGGAATCCAATTCCATGTAAAAAAAATTATTAAAGGAAACACGGATTATCTTTCCTATTCACAAATAAACTCATTTATTTTGAATAATATGAAATCTTATTTCATATTTAAATAAACTCCTTTATTTAAGGAAACATGGATTCTCTTTCCTATTCACAAATAAACTCTTTTATTTTGAATAATATGAAATCTTATTTCATATCTAAATAAACTCCTTTATTTAAGTAAATTAGGCAATCCAATTTCAACTCTAATTAGTTATCATGGAATCCAATTCCAACTCTAATTAGTTAGCATGAAATTCTAATTTTAAAATTAAAATAAAACTATTATTTTAAAATTAAAATAAACTTTTTATTTAAAATTAAAATAAACCTTTTATTTTAATTATAAAATTATTGAGAATAATATATATATATATATATATATATATATATATTAACCGTATATATAATAATATATATATATTAGAACCTAATATATTATATATATATATAATACAGTATATATATATATATATATATAATACTAGTATATATATATTATATATATTATATATATATTATACAACAGATGCGTGGATCACATATTATATATATATATATATATATATATATATATATCCTCGCTTTTCAAAAAAAGCGTGCGAGATGTGACATTTAGTGAAAAAAAAAAAGACTCTGTTTACGCCGATTTCGTATACTTGACAAAACAAAACCGACTTTTAATGCTTAACGTTTTTTTTTTTTTTTTAATTAATTTTAATTTTACAAAAAATTTAGCCCAATTAAATTGTTCTAAACACATATCAATATACATATCAAATTAAAACAATTAATAATTCGCATAAAGGTTTGGCTCGATGCCATTGTTAGGTTTGTAATATTCAACGGGCGCATCAAATTGCAAAAATAATGCTAAGCGTGTAAAATCGAGTTTAAAATTTACAAACCATATACCCGGATCACCCTTTATGTATAATTATTAATTAAACGAAAAGATAAAGAATAAAATCATACCCTCAAGATCGAGCTTCCTCAAGTACAAGTTCACCTCCAAATCCTTTCGCTCAAACTTGAATCCACCGGTTTTGTTCCTTCCTTTGATCAACGTTAGCCACCCATATGTTTGGCCTCTAGAGGTGATCCACCAAGGAAAAATAAAGATTCAAGAAGAAGGGTATAGCTCAAACCCTAGTTTTTCTATCTCTATAGAAAAGTGTACTCTCCCAACAATTGGAATTATGTCAGATGTTGAAAAAGTTAACAACCCCCACACCCATAATAAGACTCCTCTTATTAATAGATGTGGGCAACCCACCTTAACAATTAAGGAATTGGGTTTTATTTAATTAATTAAATTCTTTTAATTAATTAAGCTCCCCAATCTTATTAGGGATAATTAATTAAACTCCTTTAACTAATTTTCCTTCCTAATCCAATTAGGAATAAATGAGAGTACTTATATTAAATTAATTCCTAAACTCTTTTAGAAATTAAAATAATAATAATTGTAATAATATTAATAAGACTCCTCTTATTAATTTATATTTAATATTTCTAAAATATTAAATAATAAATATTAAGCTATTTAATTTATTCTATCACCATAGATCAAATTAAATATACTTAACATATTATTACGATTATGTCATTAACTTCTTAAATAATTATTCTTCCTTTTATGGTGTGACCCTTTAGGTTCTCCATATTAAACCTATTGTGAATAAATCAATTAGAATAATTCTAATCTTATTTAAATAAATAAATTAAACAATTAATTTATTTAAATAAATAATATTTATTCTACAATAGGATAAGCCTCCTAGTGATCAACGACTTTCCGTATAATATAGATTTCAACATTAATCATTAAAGAACCTTTGAGTAAATAGTTACCGTGATAATTCAATCCTTCCACCATACAATGTCCCAATTAAATATAAGACATGGAATTACCACAAGTCTTATTTTATTTAATTATATGTATTTCGATCCTTAAATGCACAACTCCAAATAATGCAAATTAGAAACTCCTTTCTAATTTCATTCTCCGCCGCCCAAGGACTACTTGGGTTGTCATTTATCGAATCACATAGACATTTCTCTTCTTTATTAGAAGTGGTAGATTTTTATTGATCATACATTATCTCCATGTACAACTTATTATACCCAAGCATACCCTTTGATATACCCTAAGGGTCTTAAGGAATAAGTCAAAGTATAACTCATCATACACAAGATACTATGATGATCTCAAGTCCAAGGATCACTTGTACTACTATCACTATAGGAATTCCTATTGACAGGCAAATAAAACTCCATTAGGTATTCCTTAGCGAGCCACGCTTCAAAGGAACTTATTCTCTAATAAGCACCTACATACTTGCTTTAGTGTTTCCACACAAATGATCATGAGATCAATTATCCTCATCCAATGAGCAAGCAACGTATGTACCAATCTATCCGGATTCACTAATCCCCAATTTAGTAATCCAATGATTGGGAACTATTTTAGTTTTAAGCTTTCTAAGAATTTAGATCTCATTAGAATGATCATCATCATTATTCTAAAAGCATTGATTAAAACTATGGGTTTATCACATATTATAAAACAGCATGATGTAGATAATTAAAAGCCTTTAATAAATTAATACTTTTTATTAATAAATGAATAAGATTGTTACAAAGTATATGCTTTATCATCAAACATGATTGGCTTGTGTGCATACTACTTTCAAAAATACTACCTTGGGTTACTTATAAAACCGAAGATTCAAACTTTTATTCTAATAATTTATTAAAGTTCTATGGTTAATCAACTCATTCATACCGAGAATTACTTCAAATTCTCTCAACATTATCGGTGCTTATCTATCAACACTTGCTTATCATTATTATCCATGAAACCATTTCCACGAATATAATTAGCGAAAGTTATTTCCCCATTCTCTACCATAATGTTTAAAGTTACTTATAATCCATTTCAGACAGATTCCTAGATGAGTCTTTCCACATGTCTTACACACTTCGATCTTACACTTAGGATCCCCTTGTCCCACTCCAGTATTCCTGGAGTTAAAATTCTTTCTTTTTTTTGACATACTGCCACTGGCATTCTCTGCCTTAGTTCCTCCCTCTCCCCTGCTCTTATTCTTCTTCTCTTTGTGATATTGAGTCAACGCCTCACTACCACCCTTGGCTATAATCACCTTTTCCAAAATGGTCCCAAAGGAAACACTCTGGAACACAAAAATCCTACTATAGAGCCAGGGTTTTAGGCCCTGCTCAAACCTACGAGCCTTCCTCTCCTCAGTGTCCACTTGGTGTGGAGCAAACTTTGCCAATTCATTGAATCTGGCCGCGTATTGGGGAACCGTTTTGTCCCCTAGTTTAAGTTTTAAGAACGAAATCTCCATCATCCCTTAAATGCTTGTAGGGAAATAATTCTCGAAGAAAACCTTCTTGAACTGTTCCCACGTTACCCCATCTATTCTAGCCCCACCTAGGTGAGCCTCTTACCAAAAGTTGGCTTCCCATGTAAGTCGTAAAAGAAGTCTTTTGCGCCTCACCTACGTTTGTAACAACAAACGCCTTCTTTATTTCTTTTACACATGTATGGGCTTCTAATGGGTCCGTTGTTCCTTTGAACTCTGGCTAACCTACACTTTTAAATTCTTTAAAGGTAGTCATTCTGTCTAACCTAGGTTCTGCAGGTACTCTACCCCCGGTTTAATTAAATGCAGCCGTTAATAAATTAACGAACTCTTGCATAGGGTTAATTTAACCCCCCCTGATTATCATTACTTGATTCCGCTTCCAAATTACGTTGTCTTCTCCTTGACGGCATTTTCTGATTAAATAAACAGAATTTCATTATTATCTATTTACTTACTTCGTTATTATTCATCTCATAACAACTCATACCATAATAAAGCATATTAAATGAAAACTTCATTATATTCATATGCTTCTTCATAGTCAGAAACTATTTACACTTTACTTCCATAGCCAACGGCTAGTACATTTCTATCCCGCAATTGAACTTCTCAAAAGTTGGGATTTACAAAAAGACTAACCTTTTATACAAAAGAGGGTTTTACGTCACTACACAGATATTTATAACTCTAGCTTTCTAATAATGCATAACAGTGTCCTCGTGTTTCTCATTTGCAATCTTCGGTTCAAGATCCCGACTAATAGTATGTCGAGTTTATCCTGACTCCATGGGATAACAAGTAACTTTAAACTTGAAATCTCTATGAGCACTCTCATGGATGTAAGACATCCACGCTATCTTCCGGTCTCTCTTAATTAGCTTCTTACGAAGCTTATCGACCTCCTTCTTATAGTCCTTACATTTCTCATAAAGCACATGTCTATCGTGTTCTAACTCAAAATCTGCTTCTGTAAACACCTTAGCTTCATGGAGATAATTAATCTTTTCACTCTGATTCTGTACGAATGTACTTAGTTGCACATTCCTGTCAAGCACTGCTAGATATAATTCTCTTTTTGCATTTGGAGGTATTGACTCTAGTGTAGGTACCACCGTATTAACCGATGTTACCTCAATTTCCTCCTCCTCATAGACCATCATATTAAGATATGACGCTATATCCATATCTCCCTCAGAGTAGTTCTCCTCAGAAAAGTACTCCACTATCTCCGACTCCTCTAAAATCACTAATGGTACCTCCGCCACCGGCATAGGTACAGGCTCTACTCTGTTCACAACTTCTTCGCGCCACACTGTATATATCTATATACATCAAGCTATCGATTGACATACTACAATAACACATAACATGTTGATTAGTACATAACACACCATAGTATAAGCACAAATCACATTTAATTCATTTAGGGTTACTTTCCATCTTTTAAATCTTTCGGTACTGAGTTTCCTCAATACCTTATTAACTCATTCGACTGAAGTAAAGCTTGAGTTTACTTCTTTCGGACTTTCCTTCCTTAACGAGGTTATTAGCCTAAGGTTCTTCCCCCTTATGTTTTATAACCTAATGCTTTGATACCAACCTGTGACGCCCCCAAATTTGGGTATCTTCCAGCCTGACAGATGGTGGAACATGGTACTCATAACTGTACATTCATTCTATTGAAACGACATCAAAATGTGTGTATCAAGGACATTCTTATTACATTAATAATATTACATCCCGTTTTCGGGTTCTAAAACCACTACATTCTTTGTTCATCATTCTATAATATATACAACTTACTAGTTTATTACAAGGTAAACTAATCATTCATCTTCGCCTTGCCTTTATCCTTGTCGGATCCCTCGGTTCACTCGGTTCTAGCTGCATTCATATGGTTCAAGCAAGAGTGAGCATAACAAGCTCAGCAAGTACAACAATTTCTTTTAAACAACATGCTTGAAACTTAGGAATCGTATATCTTCAATAACTGAACAATAGTTACGAAGTACTACCGATAATTCAAAATAGCACTTCTTTTCCTTCAAAACATTTTACAATGACAATATTCAGTAAAACATCAATTCTGGCTCAAGACCAAGAGCATTTCATAATTTCTTTGAAAAGGACAACCCGGCGCTAAGTCCGTAAGTCCGATATATCTTTTGAGCAGTTCTGGGTGATCAGCCTATAGTACTCTATGTTGATCAACACTACATCCTGTTAAACGTATGTATGTTTAAGTTTTGGCAACCTTGCGTGCCCATCAAATAATCGATGAAAAATTCATTTGTTTATTCATACTCAAGCTTACCTTGAATCTGTATCAAACAATTGGCATAGGATAATGTTAGCAATTCTATATTGAAAGACTTGTAAATAAATTAATCAACTCTTTAAGATTAGTCTAGCCAAGATAAAACTGGCATCGACCCTTTAGTAAAACACTTCATGCATCTCATAACATAAATCACAGAAAACTTGGCTAACACGAAGGTTAGACAAGCGTTTAAGAAAAACTTGCCTTCAGCCTCTACTACAGTATAATAACTTTTCCTTTCAGTCTTTATGGTCTCTACAACACATAACCACATAACATACCACATTAGGTCATGAATGAACTTACATGGTTCCTAATGAATCTTACCCTTCTTCTCAATCTAATCATATATTAGATTTTTTTACTATTGGTTCCGGCTTGCCATTATATTTTACATTATTCTTACCAACTTCTTTCTCTTCTATATCTTACGTAGATTTACTTCATTAATCCAACTCGTTTCGAGTTAATCATCCTTCCTCATGGCTTACTAACATCCTTACGTTAATAATCGAAACTAGATCGTCATTTTTTAAGTACACTTTATTGCATAAAATTTTCGTTCATGTATTACTTAACAACTTTTAGTTGTAACTCTAAATGTTATAGGCCTTATCATTATTGAATACGGTTCACGTTCCTTATACTTTATGTTCATCGTTTAACTACTCATTAAACAACATTAAATTCCTAAAGTCATCACTATAACAGTGATTTAGGAAAGGTCTTATCATGTTCATTAAGTAATTACATAACCCATATTTGTATTGCAAACCATTGGATTCATAATCAACTTGGTCAACAAATTTCTATAGCTGGCTTAGCACATTAAGTTGTTCTCATTATGTTCATCTTCAATTGATTATTAACCTTTAATCATCATACATTAAGTGTCTAACAACAATGTTATATTTACACCTTAGTTCATTACTAATGAGTTAACTTTCATTCTATACTTGAAAACATTCTTGTGCATGTAAAATTGGATCAGCCACCGCGGCTACACTTAGCTTTCATCTCATCTCGCGCCACTATGCGAAAGTTAGCAATATGCTCTTGACATCATTTATTACGGTGCTCATGGCGCCACCATTTGGCCTTGAGTTGGCCATGGCTAACAACTATGTGCCTTAGAAAATTTTTGTAGATTTTAAATTTTGTGAACTTCCCGAACGCATAACTTCTTCGTTATAAGTCCGAATAGGCTCGTTCAAAAGCCTACGGTTCAAAAATTACATACTCCATGCGTTTATGCAATTATTTTATCTATTTGACTTTGTTTACTAAAATTTCACCTATTAGTTTGTTTTAACGAAAACGATAAACGTTCGTGAACGTTCAACGCTCGTTTCTTCGTTCTAAGTCAGAATTCGGTCATTTTTGAGTCCGCAACTCTATAATGCCAAATATGACTTGTCTCCATTGAAAACCAATGTTTTCAAGCTCAAACACAAAATACAACTTCCATTCCGAGAATTTCACGAATTCGACGCTTAACATCCAATCGTGTGAATTCCGGCATAACTTCTTTACTAACGATTTGATCATTGTTCAAAATGGATTCTAACCATCATATAAACATTTCAAACTACTTATTACATTAACTTATTTTCAAATTAGGTTTTGACTTATTCTTCATAAGTTCATGGCTTATCAACTTATAACTTTCATGATTTCATTTACTTATGACTTATTATTGATATAAGTCTTTGACTCAATGTTCTCATATCATATCCAATATACTAACATCTTGACATACATACTTCATTAACTTATTGACATGATAAGTTATTACTTGTTATTCATTAGTCTATAACTTGTAAAAGTATGAACTACTTATGAATTCACTTTGCATGACTTATCATAGCTTAAATCATTTAACCATCATCCTTGCTTCTTATTATCATACAATCTTATTAAAGTAAACATATGAGAAGTTCATCTAAGTTCCTCATGAGTTCACAACTTAATTAAGTTTGAATTACTTATTCATGACTTATACGGCTTAGTAAGACTTAAGCTCTTTGATTACTCATTCCTATCATTCCTTAGCATACATGTTCTACCACTACCCATCTCCCTACCGATGGAACAGAAAGAGATTCATGGTTTAAGTTCTTACCCTTGAATATCACTTGACTAAGCTTTAATCTCCTTCTTACTTCTTGAAAATCTCATAATGGAAGTTTGAATTATAAGTGCTTATTCTCTCTAACCAATAAGTTGCTTAACTTGAGAGGAGTTGGGAGAAATTTTAATCAAGCAATCAAATGAATTGAGAGCTCTCTATTTATAGGCAATCCAAAGTGAGGGTATTATGGACATTAGGACATCCCACCTCCTTAACTAACCTCCTCAACTTCACCTCCTTACTATTCATAACCTTGGCTCTAAGTTAACTTGCTAGCCACTTCCCTTTCTTGCTCATCACAACACTTGATCACCACACAAAGTTCTTGCCCATCAAGTCTACCCACATTGACATGGTTTGCTCCATGGATCCTCCTAACCCAATGGATTCTTACTTTGGGCTTAAGGTTTAATTAATCCTAACTTATACATTGGGCTTGCATTAACAATTCTTTGGGCTTTATCATTATCTTGCATTGGGCTTACACATCTCTACACTTGGGCCTTATCAATATCTCATTAGACTTTATTGTTATCCTAATTGGACATTACAATTTCCTACACAATTCAACAAATTCAATACCTTTGGCTTAAAGTCTTATAACGTATAATCTACGTATAATTCTCGTATTCCAACTCGTATACTTATTTAATATACGACATTCCATCATTCATATATACTCACATAATACCTCATATTATACTTTTATTCATTACCTCATACAATACTTACGTATTATACAATCATAGCTTTAATTCATTATACGCATTTAAATTCCTTCCCGGAACTAACTTTCCCTAACCGTTAGGTTTTATGTCCGCAGGCGAAAAACTGTGTTTTCCATAACTGAAATATTATTGGATATTCCATCTCACCTCGATATTCTATCATTACGTATTTCTCGGAAGTTCAAAAATAATTCCCGAGCAGAAATGCATGAATAGTGTTTTTCGGAAAATTTCTCGAAAAGTTTTTATTTTCATCTTGGAAATTCCAACACTTTAATTCTATCACGTTGCCAAAATACTACGGCATTCCGATATGTCTAGGTCATAGAACAACCCTCGAATAGCTTACTCCCATAAATAATGGATTAAATTCATTTAATCCACATAATAAAAATAAAAATAAAAATTTAATTCAAAAATCCAAAATTTCTGGGGCATTACAGTTGAAGTGTTTTATCAGTATTTTTGTCGGAATGGAGGTATTAAAAATCAAATCAGTGTTCTTGAGATATATTGCGTGAGTTATAATTTTTAATCCGACCGTTGGATCGTTTTGAATTTTAAGAGGTTTCTGATTCGGAAATTATATTATAACTGATTTTTGGTGGAAAATTCTAGAATTGAGTGGGCCCCACTTTTGGTTGGTGAGAAATGTGCTCAAATTTTATTTCAAATGTGGTGGGTGGCAATAGTAACAGGTAAAACCATCAGGTAGCAGGTCAAGTCCGCTTCGACGTGCTAGCATTTTTCTATAAATAGGTGCTTAGGTTAGAATTGAAAATCACACCAAAAACATAAGCTTTCTCTCTTTCTATCTCTATATTATCGAGCGTATTTTGTGAGTATTTAGATACTTTGAGAGTTACTATTCAGTACAAGTTTCATTCAGCATCACATCCGACCTTTCATTCCGAAGTACTGTTTCTTTGAGGTAAGGGATGTTATTTTCTTCTTAAATGATATTATTTTCTTCAATATCATTATCTTTGAGATATTATTATTATGAATTTTATTGTGGAATTTCTACCTTTTTATGTTCAGGTTACTATTCACGATATCGACACACGATATTCACAAATAAATACGACACTATTCACCTAAAAATGAAATTTTCTTTTTTCGTCCCAGATGTCTTTTATGGTTACTATCTTTGATCAGATCCATGTTTTGATCTTTATTCTACTTCACACTTGGGTATTATGGAGTATTATTGAATTTGGATAAACCGAAATACGAATCCCTAATATTTGTCCTTCTGTCTCACTGGATTCGTTCTCTATGATGCCCCCAAAACATGTATACATCACCCATCTTGAGTCGCCAGATACATGGTACAAAATTTAAATACAACTTAATTATACAACAGTCGTGTAAAATACGATAAAATATAATCTAAGAGTTTTCATACGTATATTTTCATCTAGACAATATATAAACTCAATGAAGTCCTCATTACAATTATTATCACACTATTTCATAGAATAGTGAGGCCTACTAATACTATCATCTGGATCGTCACTCTGTTCCCCGACTAGTCTCGGCTACGTTCTCATTTCCTGAAGAGAACAGTGAAAGAAAGGGGTGAGCTCAACTAGCTTAGTAAGAAATATTATGACTAAGATAATGTAGAATAAATTATCATTAGTCTTCAACAATGTAACAACTGATATAATATAATAGACAACAAGTTTAACTGCAGCGGAATCAGCAATCCATTAGAAGAGTCAAGTAGAACATAATGTCTACTATCTCCTCTAGATTAAAAGTCCATCGTTGATATTTTATTCTGTAATACTCATCAACAGTTCTTTGTTATACTTAAGACAAATAGAATTTTCATCACTTGTCTTCACCTGAACTACCAAAGATGATAGTTAAATTCACAATTCATATTTATAAAAATGTGATTTAACAGTTCCTTCTTGCCACAAAGGCTTAATAGAATGTTTACTCAATATCCTTACCCCAAAAGCTGAAGATATTCAAATGTAATAACAATGATCATACCAATTAGTTGTCTATCTTTGCACTACGGGCCAAAGATATTCAAATATAAATCCAATGGTCATGATCATACCAATCAATTGCCTGTCAGTGTACTACGCCCAAAGACATTCAACTGTTAACTAATGGTCATGATCCAACCAATCACATCATTGAATTATCCATGCACTACGGCCAAGGATATTCATTAGTAACACTAGTGGTCATGATCCTGTCATACACCTGTCCATCTTCGCACTACGGGTCAAAGCTATCAAACAACAGATCATCTTTGCACTACAGGCCAAAGAAATTCAACAACATATCATCTTTGCACTACAGGCCAAAGACAAACAACTATAAAACCAATAACCAACAGTATAATAAAGAATGGAATAATAAAAGAATTTCACCATGTATCCAGTACTTCGCATAGACAAGTTATTCCAACATAATAATAAAGAATGGAATAATAGAAGAATTTCACCATGTATGCGGTACTTCGCATAAACAGGTTATTCCAACATAATAATGAAGAATGGAATAATAGAATAATTTCACCATGTATGCGGTACTTCGCATAAACAGGTTATTCCAACATAATAATAAAGAATGAAATAATAAAAGAATTTCACCATGTATAGAATGGAATAATAGAAGAATTTCACCATGTATGCGGTATGATTGATAAAAGTTATTCCAACATAATAATAAAGAATGGAATAATAAAAGAATTTCACCATGATATATGTACCAGCATAAACAAAGTTATTCCAACATAATAATAGTATGTGGTACTTTGATAAACAGGTTATTCAACATAATAATAAAGAATGGAATAATAGAAGAATTTCACCACCAGATATGTAATGGAATAATAGAAGAATTTCACCATGTATGCGAGTTATTATTCCAACATAATAATAAAGAATGGAATAATAGAAGAATTTTCCATAATAATAAAGAATGGAATAATAGAAGTTTCACCATGTATGCGGTACTTTTCAGCATAAATGAGTTATTCCAACATAATAATAAAGAATGGAATAATAGAAGAATTTTACCATGTATACAATTCGTGCCAATGTAGAATAATAAGGAATGGAATAACAATAGCTCTCTTCATGAATACTGAAAAGAAATAATATCACCCGTAATAATAATATCCACCTTAGAATAAAATAATATCCCTTTCTCTACTATAATAATAATATCCCTTACCTTAGAATAAAATTGAATCTCTAGAGACAATCGTAAAATTCGAGAGCCTTCCCTAGGAAAGGAAAAATAAAGAATGGAATAACAAAAGTTTCATGTTTTATTACTAATAATAAAACAAAACTTAGACAACCAGATCCTTCTTAGGAAAGAGAAGTTTCCTATTTTATTACTAATAATAAAACAAAACTAATATAATATAATTATATATATATCCGGATTGATTTACTTTAATCGGCGGTCCGTATTTAATAATAATAATAATAATAATAATATCCCTTACCTTAGAATAAACCGGATACGATCTTGGAATAATGAGGTGGCGACTTCTCTTCTTCTTTCTCTCTAATTTCTCTCTAGAGTTTCAAAGAAATTCGTAAGAAATTATGAAGGAATGAGCTTCTATTTATAGGAGAATGGACTAAATAATGAATCGAGACAATCGAGCCTTCCTAGAGGAAAGGAAAAGTTTCATGTGTTTTATTACTAATAATAAAACAAAACTTAGACAACCCTTCCTTCTTAGAAAGAAGTTTCCTTATTTTATTACTAATAATAAAACAAAACTAATATAATATAATTATATATATATATTACCCTTTCCTGCTGGCAAACATTAAAACCATCCATGACAACTGATTTACTATTATAATTTCAACCAACGGTCTGAAAAATTAGCATATCTCTTCATGGAATAATATTTTACTCAAAAAAGATTTGGACCAAAATGAAATATATTTTTTGGGTGAATAGTACCCCGTGAATAGTAACTCATGAATAGTAACTCGTGAATAGCACTCCAACACAAAAAGTGCCCCAAATACCCGAGTGAATAATACTATTGTGAATAGTAACCGAGTATTTTATGACAACTTGTCTATTTTCACATATCACCCTTAACTTTAACCTTTTATCAATTTAACTATTTACCAAAATAGAAAAATTGAATACTTTTATTTTATAAAATTTGGGGTCTCACAATCTCCCCTCCTTATGAAATTTCGCCCTCGAAATTTACGTACATACCTGATATTCGAAGAGATGAGAATACCTTGCTTTCTTTTCGGATTGTACCTTCCCGGTTATTGCCGCTCTATCATGATTTTCGAATTTCCCATCTCCTGTATTTCAAATATCATTCTAGAACATAGTTTTAAAATAAGGGTTAATTAACATATGACATATTATCCCTATACTCTGACCGACCAATTAAATACCAAATAAACTTAGGTAGGTCATATTAGCAAAGGAATTCCCCGTCTCTCCCCTCCTAGTTCTTGTCTCACATCTCAGCCAGGGATCATATCCCTAAGCTTTGATACCAACTGTGACGCCCCACAATTGGTATACATCACCCATCTTGAATCGCCAAATACATGGTACAAAATTCAAATACAACTTAATTATACAACAGTCGTGTAAAATACGACAAAACATAATCTAAGAGTTTTAATACGTATATTGTCATCTAGACAGTATACAAACTCATTGAAGTCCTCATTACAATTATTATCAGACTATTTCATAGAATAGTGAGAACTACTAATGCTATCATCTGGACCGTCACTCCGTTCCCCGATTTGGTACCATTCGCTCTCATTTCTGAAGAGAACAAAGAAAGAAAGGGTGAGCTCAACTAGCCCAAAGAAGAAATATTATGACTAAGATAATGTAGAATAAATTATCATTAGTTTTCAACAATGTAACAACTGATATAATATAATAGACAATAAGTTTAACTGCAGCGGAATCAGCAATCCATTAGAAGAGTCAAGTTGAACATAATGTCTACTATCTCCTCTAGATTAAAAGTACATCGTTGATATTTTATTCCTGTAATACTCATCAACAGTTCTTTGTTATACTTAAGACAAATAGAACTTTCATCACTTGTCTTCACCTGAACCACCAAAGATGTTAGTTAAATTCACAATTCATATTTATAAAAATGTGAATTAATAGTTCCTTCTTGCCATAAAGGCTTAATAGAATGTTTACTCAATATCCTTACCCCAAAGGCTGAAGATATTCAAATGTAATAAGAATGATCATACCAATCAGTTGTTATCTTTTCACTACGGGCCAAAGATATTCAACTATAAAATCAATGGTCATGATTATACCAATCAATTGCATGTCAATGCACTACGACCAAAAACATTCAACTGTTAACTAATGGTCATGATCCTGCCAATCACATCATTGAATTATCCATGCACTACGGCCAAGGATATTCGTTAGTATCACTAGTGGTCATAATCATGTCATACACCTGTCCATCTTCGCACTACTGGTCAAAGCTATCAAATAACGTGATCATCTTTTGCACTACAAAAATAAAGATATTGAATAACATATCATCTTTTTGACTACAGACAAAGACATACAACCAGAAAAACCAATAACCAACAAAGATAATAAAGAATGGAATAATAAAATAATTTCACCATGTATGCGATTGCTTGATAGACAAAAGTTATTCCAACATAATAATAAAGAATGGAATAATAGAAGAATTTTACCATATATGCGATATCTTGCATAAACAAAGTTATTCCAACATAGTAATAAAGAATGGAATAATAGAAGAATTTTACCATGTATGCGGTGCCAGATATAAATGAGATTATTCCAACATAATAATAAAGAATGGAATAATAGAAGAATTTCACCATGATACTCTGATTGCTGCGATAAACAAAGTTATTCCAACATAATAATAAAGAATGGAATAATAGAAGAATTTCACCATGTATGTGGTACTTCGCATAGACAGGTTATTCCAACATAATAATAAAGAATGGAATAATAGAAGAATTTCACCATGTATGTTGTACTTCGCATAAACAGGTTATTCCAACATAATAATAAGGAATGGAATAATAGAAGAATTTCACCATGTATGTGGTACTTTGCATAAACAGGTTATTCCAACATAATAATAAAGAATGGAATAATAGAAGAATTTCACCATGTATACCAGATTGTGCATAAAACAAAAGTTATTCCAACATAATAATAAAGAATGGAAAAATAGAAGAATTTCACCATGTATGCGGTACTTCGCATAAACAGGTTATTCCAACATAATAATAAAGAATAGAATAGTAGAAGAATTTCACCATGTATGCGGTACTTCGCATAAACAGGTTATTCCAACATAATAATAAAGAATGGAATAATAGAAGAATTTCACCATGTATGCGGTACTTCGCATAAATGGTTTATTCCAACATAATAATAAAGAATGAAATAATAGAAGAGTTTTACTATGTATACAGTAGTCCGCGTATATAGGTTATTCCAACAGAATAATAAGGAATGGAATAACAATAGCTCTCTTCATGAATACAAAAGAAATAATACCCCTTACTATAATAATAATATCCCTTACCTTAGAATAAAACTGGATACTGGAATAATGTGGTAGCAGACTTCTCTTCTTCTTTTTCTCTATAATTTTTCTCTCTAGAGTTTCAGTGAATTCGTAAGAAATAATGAAGGAATGAGCTTCTATTTATAGGAGAATGGACTAAATAGTAACTGAGACAATCAGATCCTTCCTAGGAAAGGAAAAGTTCCTGTTTTATTACTAATAATAAAACAAAACTTAGACAACCAGATCCTTCTTAGGAAAGAGAAGTTTCTTATTTTATTACTAATAATAAAACAAAACTAATAAAATATAAGTATATATATATTACCCTTTCCTGCAGGCAAACATTAAAACCATCCGTGACAACTGATTTACTTTTATAATTTCAACCAACAGTCTGAAAAATTAGCACATCTCTTCATGAAATAATATTGTACTCTAAAATGATTTGGACCAAAAAGAAATATATTTTTCGAGTGAATAGTACCCCGTGAATAGTAACTCATGAATAGTAACTCGTGAATAGCACTCCGACACAAAAAGTGCCCCAAATACCTGAGTGAATAATACTAGGGTGAATAGTAACCGGATATTTTATGACAACTTTTCTACTTTGAAAAATTTTCAGATATCACCCTTAACTTTAACCTTTTATCAATTTAACTATTTACCAAAAAAGAAAAATTGAATACTTCTATTTTATAAAATTTGGGGTCTCACATTCTCTAAAATATTTTTCATCATCCTCAGTCCTTAATGGTGATACTTGATGAATATCTTTGGCCTGTAGTGCAAATATGAATGATTACGTGATGAATATCTTTGGCTCGTATTGCAAAGATGAACAGGTGTTGAGATGAACATTATCAACTGGTGGTACAAATGAATATCTTTGGCCTGTAGTGCAAAGATGAATATTTGATTCAAGATGTATATTGATTGATGTTACAGGGATAAAATATTGATGATGGACTTTTAAATTCATAGATGATAGTAGATTTCATTCTCTACTTAACTCTTCTAATGAATTGTTGTTTTCGCTGCAGTTGTTGATCTAAAACTTGTTGTTGATTATATTCTATCAGATTTTTCCCTGTTGAAGACTAAGGATAATTTGTTGTATATTATCTTAGTAATAATATTCTTTACTGGGCTAGTTGAGCTCACCATTTTCCTTTTTGTTCCATTTTTCTTCTTAGGAAGCGAGAACAAAGCAGGAACCAGTCGGGGTATAGAGTGATGGTCCTAGATAGTTATTTTAGTAGTCCTCGCTATTTTTTGTAAAATAGTGCATCAATAATTGTGATGAGGACTTTATTTGGGTGTGGATATTGTCTAGAAGATAATATTTGTATTTAAACTCACAGTGTGCATTGTCGTATTTTGCACGACAATTGTAATAATGTTGTAGTTATTTTCTGTATCATGTATTTGGCGACTCAGAATGGGTGATGTATACATATTTTGGGGGCGTCACAAGTTTAATATATTAAACTTGTTTCATTACTTAAACATAAGTTCATTTTCATTCATTCATAGTAATTTACATAACATTGCCCATACTGCTATCCCTTTGCGACCACAAAAGTCCAGATTTACAGCTTTAACTCATACAAAAGTTGAGATTATTACATTACACATACATACTTATCACGCATACTACATTAAACACACCTACACCACAGAACCTATACTACCTATTCAGTACGCCTTTTTCTTAATCTTGGACAACCTTTTGCCTGATGACCTACTATCCCACATATATAACAGACACATTTCTTTGGATTGGGACAATGAGGAGAAAAATGTCCCTCATGTCCGCAATTGTAGCAAACATTCTCCCCTTTCCTGCACACGCCTTCATGTTTCTTGTCACAATTTGTACACCTTTCTATTCGGTTAAATTTTCCTTGGTTGTTATCAGGATTTCCTATATCACTGTCTTTCATCTTTCTTTTTCCCTTCTTGTTCGGAGCTGCACACGACTTGTTGCTTTTAGCTCACATTTGATTAATTTGGATTTTAAGCTTATCTTGTTCTTCCATTGTTTCAATTAATGCTTTCCGCAGTTGACTATTTAGTAGTTTTTCTATTTCCCACAGCATTTCCAAAGAGGAAACCTGGTCGCGTAGATTCTGCACTTCGGTTGATGCTTGATTAGTTCCAACTTCAGTGTCCGAATCACTATCTGTCAGTTCCACCATTTCCGAATCTGGTACTACATTTTCCACAATAACCACCTCATCGAGGTTGCTTTCCACTTGAGCCACTATTTCAGCTATCGGCTTTGATATCAGCTCCTTCTTTATAGTCTGAGGGTATCCTAATCCTTTTTTACCTGACATTTACACATATAAATTATCCTGATTAGTATATAATATATACACATAACAAACAATAATTTTGTATAGGTTATCTTTTAGTTTGTTTGAAGATGAATCTATCCAATTCATCTCTTCTTAAACTCTATATGAGTTGTTCATATTTTCAACGTTTCCCTCTGTCCTAAGGTTATAGCCTAAGGTCTATCCCACCTAAGGTTTCTAACCCTATAGCTCTGATACCATGATGTGACACCCCCAAATTCAGGTACTTGAAACCCGAACTTGTGCTTCACGATACCATTTCTATGAGCAGAATAATAATACTAATAATAATAACTATAATATAAATTATCAAATTTAATTTACATATTATTAGAGTTTTCCAAACCTAAGTACGAAACCTTTAAACATTCGTTACATGATAATAATAATATTTATCATCCTTATCATAAAGTCAAATTATTACATAGGATAACATAGAAATTCATTCAGCAACCTTTCCTTTCCCTTTATTCTTGGCAGAGTCTTCAGGTTGTTCACATTTAGCTGAAAAAATATAAATTAAGCGAGGATGAGTATTGGAGTGCCCAACAAGTAATAGCAATCAATAACAGTTAGCTGAAAGAATTAAATATTTTCTTTGAACGATACTTCTACAACGAATCAACAGTTGTGAAGTAAACTGAACCAATAATAATCAACATATCATTTCAATTTCAAATTTTTGAAACTATGTACTGACTACAAATGAGGATCAGATGACAGACTATGAACATTGTTTTCTATTTTTGAAAAGGTTAAACAGAACTTCATTTGTAAACCGTCATAACTTACGGGCACGGGGATGATCAGCCCGTTATGCCCTGTATTGGTCAATACTACATTCAAGGACGATATTTTGTCTAGCATATCCGCCTTAGGCGCATAAAAGTTTCCCATATTTGGGATGTTCATACCAGTCTAGAATCCGAACCAAAATAATTCGGTAGGATAACAATAAAGTTCTATCTTGTTCAACAATAACTTTAAGTTTGTGTCTAGCCGGATCAATTAGCTTAGACGACTTTTAATTCAACTTATACATACTGGACACCGATAAGTATGTATCAACATGTGATAAAATATAATAATTATCTAAGTGAGGACACTTGTATAACCATGTTTGAAAATTAACAAACAAAATATATATCTTGATCTATAATAACATAATTAAGGAACTTGTACAATAAATTATAATTTAATAACTTATACAGAATCATTGCATAAGTACATACAAAGGTTGAAATATTTGAACAATGAAAAAGAATAGTTCAGATATTATCTTACGTATGTCCATTGCATAAAGTAAATGCAAAGGGTTAGATACATGCCTGGTCTGCTGCTTACACAACTTAGTTTTATCTTTTATATCAAGCCCTATCATTAGATAGACCATTCATTCGATTAGAATAATATACTATCACATATAGTACTACTATTTGCAGTCCGCACATAACCTAATCACATTGTCACGTAAGTTTAATAATCATGGAATCACAAATAAACACAAATACAGACATATTATATAAGTCCAAATCAATTTCTGAAACATGTCGGTGTACTGACAACTTTATCAGGTAATTATCGAGTCTAAGACTCTATACATTAATTCAATATGTGTAAGTATCAGTCATATTATTTTTAAATGACTTATAATAATTTTTAAACATTTATTATAATTTATCATAAATTTTCAAACACCGGAATCATTAATATATGATTTAAATATTAAGTAATTTCATTATTGTTAATATTTAATTAACGTTAAACTATTAATGAAACTATTGCAAAAATATTAAGTTATTTAAAATAACTTAAAATATTTTTAAAACATTTATATTACCTTTAAATAATTTTTAAATTAATTAAAATCATTTTAAATAATTACCATTAATATTAAAATATTAATGTATTATTTATACAAATATTAAAAGTCATTAATTATAACATAAAATATTTTTAATTCATTTATATCCCTATTAAATGCCTTTTAAATCAATAAAATCATTTTTAAACTATTTATTTAATATAATTATTAAATAAATTTAATAATATTATTATTAAATTATTAATAAAATCTACCTTTAAATATTAAAAGTTATATTTTATAACTTAAAATATTTTTATAACACTTAAATGATTTTCATATTATTTTTAAATTATTAATTCGATTTTTCTATAATTTATTTAATTTATTTATAAAATAAAATAATTATCATTAATATTAATTTATTAATGAAATTCATCACATAATATTAAAAGTTATTAAAATAACTTAAAATATTTTCTTATACCATAATATATCTTTAAATGATTTTTCATGTATTAAAATCATTTTTAAATAATTTATTTAGTATTATAATTAAATAAATTAAATACCTTTAATATTTCAAAAATATTAAATATTTCAAATATATTAAAAATTATTAAAATATAATTTTCTAAATTTAAAATAATTTTAATAATTTATTTTATATTTTAATTATAACCCCAGCCAAATCCGGTACTTGAAACCCGAATTCAATGCTTTTACGATACCATTTGTATGAAAGCGAATAATAATACTAATAATAATAACGATAATATAAATATTAAACTTAACTTACATTTATCAAAGTCTAATCCCAAGTACGCAACCTTTACTACATTCTTTACGGTGATATAAAATACATATCATTCACTACAACAAAAGGTTTATCAATGATCGATTATCGTTGACCTCACTCTAGGTCGCAGATAGCTAGCTATCTCATGATCGAAAAGGTCACGATAGTCGTCAGATAAAATCCGTCATTGGATGCACATCAACACCACTATTAGCGACCGCTATATCTCATGACCACTATGAAAGCGAATCGAAATGACAAATGCGGTCATTGAAATGAGTCAAAGATGGTCCAGTACAAAAGTCGATGTGGTCCACGTGTCAATGATTATTATCAATGATCATCGTCAGGTCACGATACTATGCCGTCGCTCATAATACTTTTTTAAGCGACCGCATGCGGTCACGATATGAAAAAAAATTACCCCAGATTTTTGTCGCTTTGCGTAATTCCCAAAACTCCGCACTGCTTTTCTACTTGCTTTATCCCAACACACATACACACCAAGATAAACAACATACAAAATAATATAAACATCCATCGTCCACCAACACATACACCAAACTAGTATATAAACCTTTAAAAACCAATATGATTTGAATAAATATAATAACATTTCAAAACTTGTTTAAGTAACATATATACAAACATCCAAATAATGAATATACAAGTACAAGGTTATGTCAAGCGCCATCCCTCCTCGATCACCCTCAGAATTAACAAAATAATAAAATAGTTTAGTACATAAACATGACAGTGATATAAACATGTATATATATGAATATAAAATGACAATAAACAAAAGTTGCATTTAAATAGTTTAGTACATAAACATGACAATGATATAAAAAACATGTATTGCTAAACATACATTTCATGAGTTCAAGTGTCAATGTCTGATTCAGAATCATCTTGTATACGTGTTGCAGATTCATAACCATCATCTGCTTCAGATTCTGTGTCAGATTCAGTCAATAACTCTTCCTCCTCAGTATCAATGTCATCTGACACAAGTATTGACTCAAGATCTAATTCATGTGGTTCATCTCCACCATCTAACTGGATTACTTCATTGTCGTCCTCCACATTTATTATAGTCTGACTATGAAGCATCTTCTCTTGTAAATCTCCCCATCAACCAATTCTACACGACTACGCTACGGAGTATAAATTACAACTTGCCAATCAGAAGGCGGTCTATCCCTTTCCTAACAGACTAGGAGTGTAGTATACTTGTACGCTTTGAGTTGGTAAAACAAACGGTTCGTTGGAGTACGCAGACCTATGGAGGTCAATATCGACGATTCCATGTCCGCAACACGATCCCTTTTTCTCGAATCAAACCAACGCACTTTGAACAAGTGAATATGACCCCGACGTGCTCCTCAGTACGACAACTCTACGATTTCCTCCAACTCCCCATAAAAGGCACGACCAAGCTCATCAGTAACAATCTCCTCGACACACACTCCGAGTTCGTTGTTCTTTTACCGCTACCTATATGCCTTTGTGTGAAATTCACAACCATTTATTTTGTAACCATCATACCGACTTGATCCTTGTCTCGTCCCATAGCTAGGACTTCAGACATTAGCCTAATCGCTGATCCCTCAAATAAAGCCTACAAAAACTCCATCTTATTAAATGAAGTCATAGTTAACATATGGAGTATATATATTATATATATATACACTACGTGTTTAAAATTGAACTTACTTTGTCCTTTAGCCAAAGTGCAAAGTTTTTATCCCGATTGATTTGAATATCTTTATCGCTTATGCTTGCAAGATGCTTCACTTTTAACTCACATCGTATAATCTATACCATGTTATAAACATTAACATATTAGAATAAATTTTCAACTTAAAAGATAAAATATCAAGTTTACATGTGTACCTCACAAATTGGCCAATCTCCTCACAATCGAGAAGAATGTAAGTACGCATATGCATGTAATTCTTGCTCGAGAGAGGAATATAAGCTTCCCTTTTCCAAAAGCGCTACCCGATGAGACCAAATACAGAGAGTCCACCATTTAGTTCAACATTTCCCCATCATCATGTCTCGATACTCGATTGGCCTTTGTCAAAACTTCGTCCTCTAAAATAGTCCGAGACAAACGTAGATATCTCATCAAATCAGATGCCTCGTGATATCGAATTCCTCGACATAAGCTCTATTCTTCACCTTCCTCTTAAGGTTTCCCATCACCTCTCGAAAGGGTACATCCATCTATATTGAATCGACCCCAACACGAGCTTCATAGGGAAGATGGATTTGCAAATGCTCCATGGAGTCAAAAAACCAAACCGGGGGAATATTTTTCCGCTTTACACGTGATCTCTATGATGTTCTTCTCAAGTACAAACATGTCCTTCTCATTCAATGATGATTTTGAACACAAGTCTTTGAAGAAACGACTAAGATCCGCCAAAGCATCCCATATTGGTTTATCAAGCAGATCCCGAAATGCTATAGTATGAGTCTCTCCATGAACACACGACATACCATGACTCTTCATCCCTTGCAATTTCCCACCCGTAATACACCTTGCAATGTTCGACGATATCCATCCGGTAGTTTCGTAGACTTAACCCATGTGCACACATCTTCAACTTGCTTTTTGGACAATGTGTACCTTGCATGCGGTTTTGACAATCTTACCATTAGAGATTCATAAAGTTCTAATCCAGACGCTTTACAAATATCTTTCATGTCCAAACGCGCCTTATCGTTATCTTTTGTTTTCCCCAGAAAATTCATCACAGTTGTTAAACACATTGTCAAACATATTCTTCTCAATATGCATCACATCTAGATTATGACGAATCAAATTTGTAGACCAATAAGGCAATTCCCAAAAGATGCTTCTCCGAACCTAGTTATGAGATTCACCAAACCCATTGATTATGTTTGTCGATCAACCTTACCAAATGGGATAACGGCAATCTCATCACACGATCTCGCATCTCCGTTCCCGACAATCGCGGTGCATATATCATTATCTACTTTCCCTTTCCTCAAGTGTTCTCTATTTCTTCAAACGGGTGATCTACCTAAGAAGAACCGACGATGACAACCAAACCAACAAGGCATTCGACCTTTTGATAGATTAAACAACTTTGTATGCTCCATACAATACTGACAAGCCAACTTCCCGTAGGTACTCCATCCAAATAACATACCATAAGTCGGGAAGTCACTTATAGTCCACATAACCGCACCTTCGAGGTTGAAATTTGTTTTCGCTGCAACATCCCAAGTCTCAGACTCCATCCTCCCACATACCTTTAACTCGCCTATAAGAGGTCTCAAGTAAACATCTAAGTTCTTTCCGTGACTCTTAGGACCGTGAATCATGAGTGAAAGAAATAAGTATGGTCGTTTCATACACACATCCAAGGAGGCAAGTTGTACGGAGTAACAATCACAAAGCCAACATGAGTACTACGGAAATACCGAGTGGCCAAACGGATTGAAACCATCGGTGGACAATCCAAGCCTCACATTTCTAGGTTCCAATGCAAATTCGTGATGTGCTAAGTTGAAATCTTTCCAAGCCCCCCATCTCATGGATGATTTAGTTCTCCATCTTTAGTCGGAGATTTCGCATGCCAACTCATATGTTCAAATTGATCTTGAAGACATGTACAATATTTTTAGTTGATGTGTTATTGGAAAATACCTTAGAATCTTAAACGGTATACTTGATTTTTTTGTAGTCACACCCTCTTTATTAGGCCTAAACCGATCATGACTGCAAAATGTGCACCTTGTCATCTGTTCATTTTCCTTATAAAACAACATGCAATCGTTGGGACATGATCGATCTTTTGGTATCCAAGACCCAACTTCTTCACCATTTTCTTACAAAAGTAATAGTTACTAGGTAATTTCTCACCGTCAGGCAACATACTCTTAATTGCCTTCAAGAGTGACTCAAAACACTCATGGCTCATGTTGTGATCAGCCTTGATGTTAAGTAATGTCGCCATCGCAGACAATGTAGTGTGTTTGGTGCAACCATGCCACAATGGCTTGCACACCCTCGCCTAACAACTTAAAGAAGTCTTTGCATCGTAATTCATAGGTTGCTTCTCTTCCTTGCTCCCAATCAAAATCGCCCTGCAATATCATGGACCATTTCATTCATACGATGAGTACTAATCGCCTCAATTGTGTACTTGTGTGATGCCACCATCTCTTCTCTCGCCCATGTGCCCACCAAAGATTCTTCGTAATTTCTCATGAACCCGTAAACAAGTAAATGATAGTTTACCATGTCTCCGTCCATATAATTTATATTCTTACACTTTAAACATGGACATCGATTCATGAGTTACCATTCATACATTCTGGGTGACTATACGCATACTCCAAAAACACTTGGCAACCAATTTCTAAATTCAATCAGAAGATTTATATGGGCACTTGACTTTCGTCAAGCCATCCAACTACTGATGCGAATAGAGGTCCATGATTCCACTAAGATTACTACGCATAACATTATAAATGTTAATTAACATATGACTTGAGCATACTTGTAACCATATGACTTGAGCATACTTGTAAGCATGCATAACTTGGTCGAGCAATTTATAGCTTCTATAACATTTTGTAGCTTTATTCTTATATACATAAGTGTTAAATACCCTTGTTAAAAAGATAAATGCCTCTTTATCGACCATGTGTGTCTAGTTACCTTCTCTCAGCACTAACAGCCTCCTCAAGATCGCTTATTTTGGCTTAATGTTTCAATAGCTTACCATGCTAACAACCAAGCTTGGCTTGGCCCCGTGAGGCTTCAAGCTAAGCAAGGGCCTCGTGTGGCCTCGTTGCCTCAAGCCCAAATTTCATCAACTCCAATAGCCCCTTAATAGGCTCTAGTGGATCAACAATAGGCTCAAGTATAGTATAAATGTTCGCAACTACCCGACTAATAAAAAAAATTCGCCAGAGTCTCCCCTATAATATGGACTAGCCACATGCACGACAACATGTATATAAAGTCATTTCTAGGCACCCAAGACATAAACCAAGAGAAATATACAAATTCCCAATATAATAATGCAAATTAAACTAGTATACTCAAAACAAATTAATTGAAGTATATATATGAACTTCTCCAACAAAATCGCCATTATCAAAATAAGAATTTCTTCATATCACTACCCAAAGTCATTTTACTAACAAAATATGAATTTCTTCCTATTCATAAGGAAATATGAACTTCTCCAACAAAATCAGTCTCCAACAAAATATGAGCTACCCATAATATACCCATAATTTTGGAACGAATATACCCATAACATACAATAAAGTAAATCACTTCATATATCATTTACCCATAATTTTGGAACGAAGAAAGTAAAAAGTTGTGAAAGGAAGATTGTAATATACAATAAATTATGAAATGAAGATTAAAGGGTTACCGACGGGTGGTACTTGATGGTGAAGGCGCCACTACCAAATGTTGGTGGTTCCTCTTCTCTTCTCCCCTAATCCCTCTTCTCCCTCGTCTGAAGTTTCTCCTCTTTTTTTTTGTTGTCGATCGGTTCGAACGAATGCCCTAATCGATTCAGTTATATAAGAATCAATGACATCACATCAAATGATCGCATGCGGTCGCTAGTTTTAATGATGTGGATATTAGCGAATCGCTAGCGGTCACGATATAGATCGTTGTGGCATGCCAAAGTTTCGCACCAAATTTTTGGGGAATTCTTCTCAATGATCGATCAATGATCGCGACGCGGTCATTGATCTCTACTAGCGACTAGATTTCTTTTCTATTAGCAGATAGCGGTCGCTATTATTATTATCGTGACCGAGATAGGGCTACACGATATCATTGGTCGCAGATGGCCCTTTTTCTTGTAGTGATTATCTTAATATAGTCTAACTATTACAAAATATACCAATAAACACATTCTGATTGCTTCCCTTTTCACTTGTTCTTGTATGAACCTTCGGGTTGATCATGCCTAGCTGAAAACATTTAAATTTAAAGCAAGAATGAGCATTTGAGTGCCCAGCAAGTAATAACAATTATAAATATATTTGGCTGAAAGAATTAAATGTTTTCTTTGTACATCACTTCTACAACAGATCAATAGTTGTGAAGTAAACTGAACCAATCATAACCATATATTAATTCTATATCAGTGTTTTTGAAACTACTTATTGACTATATATGGGAGAAGGGTCAAAAACTTCCCTGACATTTTCCCCAATGTCTACCGAGATCCCTATATTTTTTTTTTATCCAAAAATACCCTTAACGTTACAATTTTTGGGTCGTCCGTGCCCCTGCCGTTAACAGCTTTGCCAACTAGACTAACATCCGTCCAAATTAATTACGTGGCTGCCACATGGTCTGATGGACATACTAAAAATACTAATTAAAAAAAATACTAAATACTAATTAAAAAAAAATACTAAAATACTAATTAAAAAAATACTAAATACAGAAATTGGGAAGCTGAGAGGTGGTTTGCGTGGAGAGTGGGAGTTGGGTCAGAGAGAGAGAGAGAGAGGGGAGGGGAGGTGGTGGTGGCGATTGGAGATGAGCGGCGCGTGGGAAAAGAGAGGGAAAGTGTAGGACGGAGACGTTGAAGTAAACGGGAGAGTGTGTCGTCGGAGGTCGACATGGAGAGGAGGTTGGGTTGTGATGACGGCGTCGGCGGTGGAGCTGCGGTGGATCTATACGGGTGGGGGAGGTGGTGTTGCTCTTGGGTGGATGCCATGTTTAAGAGAGAGAATTGCAAGAGAAAAGAGAGCCTCCTGCTGTATAAATAGTAAGGCTTCTTTTATTAATAGAGAGCCTCCTCTGCTCCCGTAAAGCACCACCATCTTCACTCAGCCACCATAGTAAACCTCTAATGCCATAAAACCCAATACACCACAATAAAACCACCTAGAACACCAAATCACTAGATCGGGTCCAAAACCTCAATAACCCCCAAAATCACCATGCTCATAAAACTTAAATCGTCTCTTTATTTCGCTCTCCCCAAATAATCAGACATTGAAAAAATTACCCAAAATAATTTTTTCACTTCCCTCAAGGAAAGAGAAGGAGGAGGATTGTGATGGTGTGACATTATGGCTGGAGATCTGGAATTTGGAGGAAGAAGAAGATGACAGTGAAGAGAGAGAGATCTGGAATTTGGAATTTTGATTATTTACTAAATGTACTAAATATACATATATGTAAATTTACTAAATATACTAAATATAAATGTTCAAAATTTTTTAATTTGATTTTTTTTAGTATTTTAGTAATTTTTTTAATTAGTAATTTAGTATTTTTTTAATTAGTATTTTAGTATATTTTTAATTAGTATTTTTAATATTTTTGGCTTCCGTGTTGCAGCCACGTCATCAAATATGTTTTGAATTTTAGTATTTTAACTTCCATGTGGCAGTCACGTTAGACAAATATGTCCAACTGTCAACTCTGTTTGTCTATTTGGCAGTTCTGTCAGTGGCAGGGGTAGAATCGACCCAAAAAATATAACGTTAAAGCTAGTTTTGGACAAAAAAAAGTATAAGGTGCTCGGTAGACATTGGGGAAAATATCAGGGGCATTTTTGAACCTTCTCCCGACTATATTTATAGGGTAGTCGACAGATTATGAACATTGTTTTTTGTTTTCGAAAAGGTTAGACATAACTTCATCTGCAAACCGTTATAACTTACGGGCACGAGGGTGTACATCCCATGGACCCTACATTGATCAATACTACATTCCAAGAATGATATTATCGTTCATCCTTTGTCCGCCTTGGTGCATAAAAATTTTCCCATGTTTGGGATGTTCATAATTAGTCAGGAATCCGAACCAAAACAATTTGATTGGATACAAAAGTATTTTATCATATTCAACGATATTTCTGAATCTGTGTCTAGCTAGGTCAAATAGCTTAGACGGCTTTTACTACATTCATACTGGGGTTCAATATATATATATATATATATATATATATATATATATATATAAATATCAACATGTGATTAAATACGATGATTATCCAAGTGGGGACACTTGTATAACCATGTTTAGAAATTAATGAACATAATATATATCTGAATTACCATATACTAACATGTTGATAATCAATGATCGGATATAGAATATATCACAATAGGGTTAATAATATAACATACTATTAATATAATTCTGAAACTTTCTTACTCATATCCATTTCATAAAGGAAATGCAAAGGTAGGAAATTTGCCTGGTTTGCTGCTTACAGTACGCAACACACGTGGTGCCTATGTGGCACACGTCACCAGGTCTGACGTGGTATTTAATATTAAAATTTGACACTTGTCCGATTACGTGGCAGGTCTTTTGAATTTTTCCCAAAACTTACCTCTCCACAGACTCGAACCTGCAACCCAACGTTTGGAACTTTGGTCATTTGACCACCCGAGCACCACGGGCCTAGCTGTTAGTAATTTGGAAGGAATAAGTGTTATATCAAAACATGAGATTTACCCCAAAACAATTAAAACACATACAGATTTATAGACAACATTCATTTCGTTCTTCAGACAAAGTCTAACCCTCGATTTCGCTCTTTGTCTTTCTCTATCTCATCCAACTCTCGCATGCACAGAGAAAAGCTAGGCATTCAAAATTTTGTCAAATTGAGGGTTTGTAGTGGGGATACTAAAGTTATTTGAAGGATCTAAAAGTGCTTTGTGGTGCGGGAGATGGTGTAAGTGTCTCAAAATTGCTCTTTATTGATTTGTCCCTTTATTCTATTCCCCTTTATCTGTCTAATGTGGCCCCTTTATTTACCTTCACATGTCTATTATCTGGAACTTAATCCCCTTTCCTTGTGTATTGTCAGCTCTTTACTAAAATTGGTTGTTATTATATAAATATCAACTTGATTGGTAATTATATTGTGGTCCTTATGTTGTGGTCCTAATATTGTCGGGTAATAATTATATAGTCTCGTTTGTATTTGTGGTCTGTCTTTGTGTTCCATAGTCCAACATGAGATTTCTACTGTAGTTTATTGGTAGTGGAACTCCACCAATAAACTTTTGTCTATCATGTGCTGGAATTAGAGTAATAAAGTTTTGTTTGTCTTGTTATACTATAGTTTTGTTTGACATGAGATTTAAAGTTTTGTTTGTCCTGTTATACTGTAGTTTTGTTTATCTGTCATGTGCTGGAGAGAAATATGTTTTTAATTAATGTTAATGGTATTTTTATTGTAGAAACTTGGAAGTGGAACTCCACCACCATGGGGGTTTATTTGGGTTACATCCTGTTTTCCATTATAATTATGGGAAAATTGATAAGTTTCAAATCCCTTATTTTGAATTAAATTTTGAGAAGCTGAAGACTATGTGTGAGAGTTTTGGGTACACAGATGTAATTGGGTTATATTATAGAATGCCTGATACTATATTATGTGGGCATTTTTCAATATGATGACCTAAATATGATGTTAGATGATGTTGTAGATTACAAATATGTTGATATTTATCTTGAGCATGATTGTGAAGGGGGTAAACAGGATAAACAACCTACACAAACTGAACATGCTAGTGATAGGAAAAAACAGGCTAAGAAGGTGAGTTTGATAATTGATACTAGTCATGATGGTGATGTATTGGTGGAAGAAAATAACTATAAGGACTCCAGTTCTTCTAGTGATAGTGATATTCTTCTTGATGAGGAGGAAGAAGAAATGTTTCTAACTGATGATGAAAAAATAATTGAGGCAAGAAAAAAAACAAGGGAATATAAAGAACATAAGAAGAAATTAAAACAACCATCTGTTGAGGGTGGCAAGACTGTTGAGGGTGAGGGCAATGCTGAGGGTGATAATATTGTTGAGGGTGAGGGCAATGCTGAGGATGACAATACTGATGAGGGAGACAATGCTATAAAAGAACAAGATAGTGAGAGTGATGCTGATTATTCTAATGACACTGAAACAAATAGTGACAGTGAAAGTGCTTATGACTCTGATCAAGTAGAAAATGACAGCCCTGAGGAAGCTGACTCTAAGGATGATACACTTGTGAGGAGGAAAAACCCTTTCCCAGTATATAATCCCAACACCAAAATCATGGGGACAAACTTAGAGTTAGGTATGTTATTTGCAAACAAAAAAGAGTTCAAATCTGTAGTCATTAATTGCTCATTAACAAAAGGTTTTGATTTAATATTTGTGAAAAGTGAAAGACATAGGGTAAAAGGGAGGTGTATGAATTCCAAAAATTATCCTGTTAAAGTATGGGGAAGTAAAGTTCAGTTTCAACCAACTTTTCAACTGAGAACATTAAGGAAAAAGCACAGATGTTCAAAGACTTTAGTGAGTAGGCAGGTTAATGCTAAGTGGTTAGCAAAATATTTGAATATAGAACTTAAAGAATTCAGAAATTGGAGATTGGTTGATATCCAATCTTATGTGAAAAGGACCTTTCTAGTTTCTGTGTCAATAGACAAATGTTATAGGGCTAGACAGTTTGCTTTGCAAGAGTTGATGGTGAACATGAAAGAACATTATGCCAAGTTTCATAGATATATTGATAAGTTAAGAAGATCAAATTCAGGGATTACAATTGACTTGTATCAAGTATTTCATATTGGTTCACCTGAATTCAGAAGACTATATATTGGATTTAAGGCTTGTAGAGTTGGTATGCTAGCTGGATGTAGGAAAATAATTGGCCTGGATGTAGACCTTGAAAACTACAACCCAAGCCCGCGGGCCGGGCTGGCCCGCCCGCCACGGGCAAGGCTTTGGGCTGTAAAATTTTGGCCCACCAAAAATCGGGCCTTTTTATCCCACCCGTTTTTTGGCCCGCCCACCATGGGCCCGGCCCGTTTGGGCCAAACACAAAAAAATAGCTTGAAATAGGCACAAAAGTGGTCTAAGCCCGCGGGCCGGGCTTTGGGCTGCAAAATTTTGGCCCAGTAAAAACTAGACCTTTTTGGCCCGCCCGCCACTCGCCCGGCCCGTTTGGGCCAGGCCCGCCCGTTTGTCAGGTATACCTGGATGGTTGCTTTCTAAAAGGCTGTTGTGGTGGGCAGCTATTAAGTGTTGTAGGTAGAGATGGAAACAACCAAATGTTTCCAATCTCTTGGGTTATTGTAGAGGGAGAAAATAGAGATTCATGGGAGTGGTTTCTGACATTGGTTAAAGATGACCTGAAGTTAGAAGATGGTGAAGGGTGGACCTTCATTAGTGACCAACAAAAGGTAATTATCCAACAACTATTATTTGTTATACATTTGCTACTTTAATTTTGATTATTATTTGTAATACATGTGATGTTTCTAACATATAAGTATATATTTGTATTGCAGGGATTAGCTGGTACATTAGAGGGTTTGTTTCCTTTCTCAGAAACTAAAAACTGTGCAAGGCATATATATGCAAATCTGAGGAAGAGGTATAGAGGAATAGCTTTGAAGAAATCCTTTTGGAGTGCTGTAAAATCCACAACTAACATTAATTTTGAGGATGAGATGGAAACAATGAAGGGGTTAGATGAAGGGGCTTATGACTTCTTGGTGGCTAGAAATCCTAGAAAATGGTGCAAGGCTTTTTTCAAGATTGATACAAAGTGTGACATCGTGGACAACAACCTATGTGAGTGTCTCAATAGATACATAATCCAATCAAGAGGAAAACCATTGATTAAATTATTGGAAGATATCAGATAGTTGTTAATGGTAGACTACAACAGAAGAGATATATAGCCATTAAGAAGAAATGGGACATTTGTCCAAGACCAAAAAAATACTTGACAAAAACATTGAAGACAGCTGTCAGTATGTTATGTTATACAATGGGGATCTGCAGTTTGAGGTAACATCTAAGAGTGTACCTGATGGGTACACAGTTGATTTAAAACTTCGCACCTGTGCTTGTAAGGCTCGGGAACTCAGTGGGATTCCTTGTGCACATGCATGTGCAGCTATGTTCTACATGAGATACAATCCTACAGACTATGTGTCACACTTGTTTAGGGTACATAGTTATCTGAGAGCATATTCAGAAATGTTGAGTGTGGTTAGAGGGGAGAGATTTTGGCCAAGAGTTAATATCACTCCACCATTACCTCCTCCATTTAAGACACCAAGAGGAAGGCCACAAAAGTTGAGAAGGAGGGAGCTGCATGAGGAGTCAAGTGCTACAAATCAAAACAAAATTCCTAAAACCAAGTCATACAAATTGTCTAGGAAAGGCACAATAATGGTATGCAATACCTGCAAGACAGCTGGCCACAATCGTGTCACCTGCAAGTTATCTACATAAACAACACAATCAGATGTAAGTATTTTGGTACACATGTGCAAGTTATTTTAAAATTCTTTGGACTGAATTGTTTAAATTATTTGTTAATTATTTTTGGTTTATTTTTGCAGGAACAAGTTGTACAAGATAAGGGATATAGTGGGAATAAAAGAAAACAAAGAAAGAAAGGGGAACAAGTTATACAAGATGAGGGAGACAGTGGGTAGAAGGGAAAAGGAGTAAATATATGTCCCTTACATAGAGTAACTAAGCATTCTTTTAACTGAACTTTTATTATTATTTGTTAATTATTTTTGGTTTATCTTTGTAGGAACAAGTTGTACAAGATAAGGGAGATAGTGGGAAGAAAAGAAAACAAAGAAGGAAATATGAACAAGTTGTACAAGATGAGGGAGACAGTGGGCAGAAGGGAAAAGGAGTGAAGGTATGTCCCTTCATTAGTTTGATTAAGCATGTTTAGTTACATTGGTAATATTGCTCTAAACATATGTTAACAATTCTAGGAACAATACCTTATGGATAAAACTGACATGGCAAATAAAGGAGTTAGTGGAGCTGATACCAGTTCAAGTCACAAACTGGTGAGTTGAGACCTGATTACAATAACTTAGAATCTATTTTTACTAATCAAATCTGATTTTCCAGTTTTATAGACAAATGTGGCAGACAAAGGTGTAGTTAGACAAACTTGTGTAGTCACGAGAAATTGTGCAAGAAGAGAATGCGTCCCACTTGGTGTTGGTTGTTCCATTTCCCCAAATATCGGCAACACTTATATTTTAGTAAGTATATGTGAATGATTATTAGTTTTTATTCTTGTTTCAGTACATTTCATTAATTAGTTTGTCATATGTACACTTATTGTGTTAAGTTATTGTGTACACTGTTGTGTATAGAACATACATGGGAGTTGTTACTTAGCTAGATCTGGCCCAAGGATTGCACCTGCACACCATCCACCAAGGCCAAAGACAACTGCACCTAAGGCCACAACAAAACTAATGTTTGGTGCTATGAGAGCGGCAGCTGCACTTACTGGAGAGACTGAAACAGAGGATCGTGAGATGGCCCAAGCTTTGTATAATAGCTTCAAGGAGACTAGAGGGGGAAGAAGACCAGAGGGTGAGGGTCAATCAAGTGGAACATCTAATAAGACTGGTGGTACTCAAGAAAGTGTGAACAAGGAGTAGAATAAGTTGATCTATTAATATATATTATCATTTTGTGTGAACAGTTAATTAGTGGTTTTTGTTGTTTGTATTATGTCAAACACAAAACTGATACAGTAAGGTTTATTTGGTGTACTGGCCTGGATGGTTTATTTGGTGTATTTGGTGTATGTACTAGCCTGGATGGTTTATTTGGTGTATGGTATCCTAGCAAGGCATATTTACTTTTGTGTTTGTAATCATGACAATGGTGTTACTGTTTAAATGAAAAAGGCTATTTCTTATTAAGTTTTTTGTATAAATGTTACAGTTACAATTATAATTAAAGGGTTGCAGTTAGTTAGGTATGCAGTTTGTTAGCTGCAGTTTTGACCTTTTCTTAACAATGGGATTGCACAATTATGAGCAGTTTGAACAATGGGACTGCAGCCTATGAACGAATTAAGAGCTTCATGTTATATTCAGAATACTTGCACTTCTAAGATGAGTGCTCTGTTTTGCTTATTATCAATGGGACTGCAATTTGAACAATGGTGTGACGCCCCCAAATCCGGGTATCTTCCAACCCGATATATGGTGCTACACGGTGCTACAGTTCACACATACATTCAATTGAAATGCCTCAAAGAACGAATATGTCTTATATATATTCCAAACAATATTACCATTCCCCAGGTTCTTAATAACCATTACATTTATTCTTGTCATAATATCAAATAATAACAACATTCACCTATACTATTACAAAGGTAATCTATAGGTTCGCCTTAGCCTTCCCTTTATCTTTACCTGATCCTTCGGTCCGTTCGGTCTTAGCTGCATTCATATGGTTTAAACAAGAGTGAGCAAAACTAGCTCAGCAAGTATGACAATTCCATTTAAACAATATGCTTGAAACATATAAATCGTATATCTTCAATAACTGAACAATAGTTATGAAGTACTATCGATAATTCAAAATAGCACTTCTCTTTTCTTAAAATGTTTCACAATGAACAACATTTAGTAAAACATCAATTTCGGTCCAAGACCTTGAGCATTTCATACTTTCTTTGAAAAGGATAACCCGGTACTAAGTCCGTAAGTCTGGCATTACTTACGAGCACGTCTAGGTGATCAGTCTATAGTACTCTATGTTGTACAACACTACTTTCTTTAAACGTATGTGCGTTTAAGTTTTGGCAACCTCATGTGTCTGTCGTTTGACGACAAAATATTTGTTTAGCATACTCAGTCTTCATTTGAAAACCATACCAAAATAGTTTGGCAAACTTGACAACATTTGACAATAGTTTGATAGTTTATAAGAAAATCCATAAAACATCTTAAGTCTAGCCGAAGGAATTGGCTTCGACTTCATCATACATTAATTCATGCATAAGATACATGAATTACAAAGCATGTCCAGATTGAACATAGACAAGGGTTAGAACACTTGCCTTTAGCGTCTACTACGGTTAATATACTTTTCCTTTGATTCTTTAAGGTCTCTACAATACATAACCACATAACATACCACATTAAATCCTGAACAAACATGCATGATTCCTAAAGTATCTTACCCTTCTTCTCAATTTAATTGTTCATTAGATTGTTTAACATTGGTTCAAGTTTATCGTTATGTTTTACATTCACATTCGAGTACTCTTTCTTCAACCTTTAGTTATATTACTTAAGGTTCTCAACATCTTAATTGATGTCAATTTAAGTCTATTAAAGATTTAATTCATCTTCAATCAACTCTCATTCTCTTTGCATTCAAAATATTTCTTCTCTATGTTCTCCTAGTCTTTGGCATCATAATCGCCACCTTCCCTTTCTTTCTATGTCATATGCTTGGCACATGAAGTCAATGATGGTTGAGACCTAGCCTTTGGTGTCATGCGGTGCCACTCTCTACATACATCTCATAGCTGCTGACCACGCAAGTTTCCAGTAGGTCATGGACATGCTTGGCGTTGCGGCGCCAATTATTATACCTTGGATGGTGCTGCGGTGCCAGCCCTCTGGACCAAAAAACTTTGACAGTTTTCTTATATAACGAAATTCCCGGACTCCTAAATAGTTCATTTTAAGTTCGAATTGGCTTGTTCAAAAGCCATTAGCTCACAAATCACATACTTTAAGTGTTCATGTAAAAACTTTACATTTTTGAATCTTTTAACTCAAAATTCACTGATTAGTTCATTTTAATGAAAACGATAAACGTTCGTGAATGGTCAATGCTCGTTTCTTCGTTCTAAGTCAAAATTAGGTCATTTTTGAGTCCGCAAATCTAGAATGACAAATGAGACTATTCTCCATCAAAAATCAATGTTTTCGAGTTTAATGTCAAAATTTGACTTTCATTCCGAATTTCACGATTTCGATGATTAACGTCTAATCTCGTAAATTTTGCCATAACTTCGTTACTTTAGATTTTTATATCATTTTAAATGGATTCATTCCATCATACTAACATCCTAACCAAACATATTTCAATAACTTATACACATAAAAAGTTCTTACTTGTTCTTCATGAGTTCATAACTTAAATGAGTATGAATTACTTATTCATGGCTTATAAAGGTTTAAGTCCATTGATTAGTCATTCTCATCACTTCTTAGCATATATTTTCTACCAATCAACACTCCTCTATCAACCTATAATTGAAGAGATGGAAGATTAAGCTATAAGATCTTACCTTTGAAGATCAAACTTTATTCTTCCTTGTTCTTCCTTAAATTATGAAAGACTAACTTTTTCTCTCTAACAAATAAGCACTTATAATGCTGGTGGAAATTTAACAAGAGAAAAATGATCTAGCAAGTCTTCTATATATATAAAATCCTAGATTAGGGTAGTTTGGTCATTAATCAATCTCACCTCATTAATTAACCTCCTTATTATTCATCCCTTGGCCATCAAGTTTACTTGGTCACCAAGATCATCCATGTGCTCATGGGGACCACATGGGTTTCCCCATGGGTCATCCTTACCCATTGGATCGATCCACGGATCCGGTTCTTAATTTGGGCTTTAAGTTTAATTAATTTAACTTATTCTTTTGGCTTCCATTAATCCACATTGGGCTTCTACATTAATTCCAATTGGACTTAACCATTCCTACACAATCCTACAAGTCCAATACACTTGCTTAATACCTTATAACGTATAATCTACGTATTATTCTCGTATACTAACTTGTATACTTATTCATCATATACAACATACCATCATTCATACATACTAGTATAATACTTCGTATCATACTCGTATTCATTCCCTCGTACAATACTTACATATCATACGATCATCGTTTAACTCATTAATGTTTCACTTTTCCTAACATTCTCAAATTTAGTCTCCAGGCAAAAAAAATTGTTTTTGCCATACACGTGACACCCCCAAATCGGGGTACTTCCATTTTCGCAGGATTTGGTGTTCACTGTACAAATATCATCTATCTATCTACTCATAAATAAATGCAAACCATGCAATAGATAGAAATAATAAATAAATCTTCCCTTTATGGGGTTACACCATCTACATAATAAATACAATCTCGGGTCACTCTAACCTTAAACATCTGTGCAGAATCATAAACAATAACAAGTCTTAAATAACATCAAGTCTGGAAATAAATACAAAATAACAACAAGTCTTCCTCATTTGTTAACCTTGCCCTTGCCTTTACTAGTGGAAGGCTCATCTGATCTTTCGTTCTTAACTACAATGTTATTATTACGCAAGAGTGAACACGATTGCCCACAAGTATAACAATATAACAAATGAATAATAACATGTGAATAAGTCAAAGACTTCTGAAATAGGAAACTCAGCTTTTGAATCAAGAATGAATAATAAGAAACAAAAGAACTTCTGAGGGTCATAAGACCTTGAACTATGTCCTAGGTTGTCAAGTGTTTATACTTGAAACCTTTAATACTATAAGACTATGGACTCTTCTTCTCGTGACTTAGGGGATCACCTTAGTACCATACATGTACACAATATCTTAACGCTAACGCATAAGTAATCCCCTATACAGGTTGTTTATCTCGCTTTGACATTAGAGTCCGCACCAAAGGAAGTTTGGTTTGGATAATTCATCAAGGGTTCTGAAATTTAGAACACTCATCAACTATGAACTAGTCGAATCATTAAGGGTTTGCTAGTCTAACAAGGTTCAACAGTAACTGATATTTAAATCGAATAACAATCTCAAGAGATATATAATAGAATAATTATTGTATAACAGAATCATACTTTGAAAGATTAATATACTTAATATAACAAAATGGATTTGATCAATAATAACGAGAATTTGCCAGATATAAAGAGATAACTTATAAGCTCATAATAAGATAATGAGTAGGGTTAGGGAACTTTCCTCATGCGTAGATTACACGTTAATTATACTCGTTCCTTGATTTAAATCCTACATATCATTTACGTTCACAATACCAGTCAATTATAACATACTAGTCATCACAAGTTCATTCTTTTTGTCTAACTCGAATTATGTCTATACTTAGTCAAACTACTACACTCATTGTCACATAATTTATACTTCTTGAACAGCAAGCTAACTATGCGTTCAATCATTTAATTTACACATAAATGTGTTATTGACATGTTAAGAATTTATTTTAACATCTCATTATACGTCTAACATGTTTTTATGTTCATTAGATTAAGTTACTATCACATTGCTAGACTTGAGCATTTAAAAAAAATCATTTCTGGAAAATATGCTAAGTGGCGCTGCGGAGCCACTATTACACTTATTCTCACGTGCACAAGCTTCACATTAATACCAAGCAGCCTTCTCTCTCAAGGGCTGCATGGTACAAGTGCTGTGCAATTAGTCGTAGGTAGCATGGAATTGGCGCCAGCGCGAGACTCAGATTCGATTCTGCAATTCACAAAAATTGCAGAACATGGCCAAAAATCTCCAATTAATTTATTTTTACACGAATTTAGACATACCCAAACATTGTAATACACAAATAACTAATACTCAACCCTTCTAGCATGATTTTAACAAGTTAAACACATAATTTACAAAATCAAAACATGTAATTTCACTGTTCTTGATGTTCTTGAAGGTTTTGAACATAAAACATAAAATTAACACTACGGATTCGTTATAACACCAAATCCATCCATTCAAGGTTTGTTTTCTTTGTTTTAACATGCATAATTATATACAAGTGTGAATTTTACAAAACAATGTATGTTTGACATATTAAATCTATGTATAAGGGCCATATGGCCAAATTCTATACTCTGTAACCATATACTGTATAATTTTTATGAAACTGATGATATGGAAATCTATAATACATAGTAAAACATGTTATGCTAACATATTATCACATGTATCCACATAAACAATACAAATTTCCAATTTACAAAGACTTTACAGAAGACTTGAGAGTCAATTATTTTACAAAAACTTAAACAACGTAAATTTGAAATTTGGGGAAGAGGAGATTACCCTTGATTACTCTACTTGGATTATACAAGATGATAACAAGTTAACAACTCCCAATTTCCCACACTTCTTCTCCTTTAATCTCACTAATTCTCAAACTCTCTCTCTCTCTCTCTCTCTCTCTGTTTTGTTCCAGACTTAGCAAATAATAAAAAGAAAAGGGAGACGTATAATAATAAAGGAACTGACACGTTGTGGTCAGTTACCCAATCATGGGTTAACTGCCCTCAACTCCCACTAAGGCCATGTTTGGCTAGCTTTAAAAAGCTTATACCCATTTAATTTAATTAAACTTTTATAATATAGTTTAAATCATGTCACATCCAATTAGATAATAAATCAAACAACTAGTTTAATTTAATTTAAATAAAATATAATAATTTCTCATTAATTCACATAGTCACATAATTAAATTTCTCATTTATTAATTATGTCAAATTATTAAATCTCTAATTAATTATTAAATTAATTAAAATAACATTTGGCTTATTAAATATTTCTTTTAATAAAATAAGCTCACATAAATACATACTTCGAATAATAAAAATTCTCCACATTAATTTAATGAATATAACACATATAATTAAATTAATCTACCACAACTTCATCAATTAATTATTTAATCGAATAATTAATTCATCGAAAAATATTTATTAAATCCAATAAATATAAAAATTAAATTACAAAATCTCGGTTGTCAGATCTTTCCCCCCTTAAAAGGATTTTGTCCTCAGAATCACAACTCAAACAATTCGTCCCGTTACATTCTCCCCCCCCCTTACAAAGATTCTGTCCCCAGAATCGCTTATAATAATCCAAGTAAATAAATGAGGATAATTCTTCATCATATTCTCTTCGAGTTCCCACGTAGCTTCTTTAGCGTTGTGGTTCCTCCAAATTACCTTAATAGAAGGTATTACTTTATTTCTTAGAACTTGCTCTTTTCGATCGACAATCTGAACAGGAATTTCTTTGTAAGATAAGTCTTTTTCAAAATGTACGGGTTCATATTCAATCACGTGCTTGTAATCGAGTTTATAGGGTCGTATGAATGAGACATGGAAAACGTTGTGGACATTCTCTAGAGCTGGAGGTAAGGCTACCTCATAAGAAACTTCTCTAACCCTTCACAGAACTTCAAAGGGTCCAATGAATCTTGGGCTTAATTTCCTTTCTTTCCAAACCTGGTCTTTGCCTTCCAGGGAGAGACCTTTAAGAACACATAACTACCAGATTCAAACTCAACATTTTTACGGTGTGGATCGGCGTATTTCTTCTGTCTATCTTGAGCTGCTATCAATCTTGTTCGGATCACTTTGACTATTTCTGTTGTTTGTTGTACCAATTCCGGGCCTAGTAATTATCTTTCGCCAACTTCATCCCAGTATAGCGGAGTTCTGCACTTTCTGCCATATAACGCTTCATAAGGCGGCAAGCTAATACTAGCATGGTAACTGTTGTTATAACCGAACTCTACGAGCGGTAGATGGTCATCCCAATTTCCTTTAAAGTCCATTATACAAGCTCTTAACATGTCTTCTAATGTCTGAATTGTTTTTTCACTCTGTCCATCTGTCTGAGGGTGATATGTCGTGCTCATTTGCAATTGTGTACCCATGCATTCTTGTAGACGTTTCCAGAAGTTCAACTTAAAGCGTGGATCTCTATCAAAAACAATTGACACCGGGACTCTGTGCCTCGAAACAATCTCTTTCACATATAACCTTGCCAATTGATCTAAGTTGAATCTGATTTTGATCGGAAGGAAGTGTGCGGATTTCGTCAATCCATCAACAATAACCCATACTCGCGTCAGTACCCTTTCTCGAGTTTGTTTGAGGCCAACCACAAAATCCATCGTAATATGTTCCCATTTCCTTTCTAGAATCTCTAAAGGTTGTAGTAACCCACTCGGCCTTTGATGTTCTGCTTTCACTTTCTGACATGTCAGGCACTTGGCAACACATTCTGCAACCTCTCGTTTCAAATTTGGCCACCAGAAATGTTGTCGAAGATCTTGGTACATCTTGGTACTACCAAGGTGAATCGAATATCGTGAGTTATGAGCCTCATTAATAATTTCTTCCTTAATCTCTGGTACTAGCGGTACCCAAATTCTACTCTCAAATCTCAGTATTCCTTCCTTATCCATCTTGAATCTTGATTCGGTTCCTTCGGATATCTTCTTTTTCACCGTTTTACATTCGTCATCCTGAAGTTGAGCCTCCATAACCTTGTCTAGTAGAGTTGTACCAGATTGCATCTGAAATAGCTTCTCACCAATCTCCATAGGACACTTTACTTCCAATTCCAGCTTTTTCATTGCTAAAATTAACTCCTCCAGTTCGGTCAACATCATGAGTTTCTCCCGACCCTTTATACTTAAGGCGTCGGCAACCACATTTGCCTTACCCGGATGGTATAAAATCTCACAATCCTAGTCCTTAATTAACTCCAACCACCTTCTTTGGCGCATGTTCAAGTCTTTCTGTATAAAAATATATTTCAGACTCTTGTGGTCTGTATATATTTCACACTTCTCCCCATAGAGATAGTGCCTCCAGATTTTTAAAGCAAAAACCACTGCAGCTAACTCTAAGTCATGGGTCAGATACCCCTTCTCATAATCTTTCAGTTGTCATGACACATACGCAATGACTCTGCTGTTCTGCATAAGCACACAGCCAAGTCCTTTATGCGATGCATCACTATAAACCACAAAATTTCATATGTCATCCGAAAGAGATAACACAGGTGTTGAACTCAGCCTCTTCTTTAATTCTTGAAAGCTTTCCTCACACTTCTCCGTCCAAACAAATTTCACCGATTTCCTAGTCAAATTAGTCAACAAAGTCGCGATCTTGGAAATATCCTGAATGAATCTTCTGTAATAACCTACCAAACCAAGAAAACTTCTTACTTCCGACGGCGTCTTCGGCTGGTCCCAGTTAATCACAGCTTCGACTTTGGAGGGATCCACCGAAATTCCTTCCCTATTAATCACATGTCCAAGAAATTGTACTCTTTCAATCCAGAATTCACATTTTGAAAACTTGGCATACAACTTCTCCCTTCTCAATGTCTCTAATGTCACCCTCAAATGCTTTTCTTGTTCTTCCTTGGTTTTTGAATATACCAAAATATCATCTATAAATACCACTACGAATTTGTCCAAAAACGGCTTGAACACTCTATTCATTAAGCCCATAAAAGTTGCAGGAGCATTTGTTAGACCAAATGACATTACCAAAAATTCGTAGTGATCGTATCATGTTCGAACGTCGCCTTCTAGACATCCTCCGGTCTCACCTTCAGCTTGATGATAACCACTCTCAAGTCTATCTTTGAAAAGTATCTTGCTCCCTTTAACCGATCGAATGTGTCGTCGATTCGCAGAATGGATATCTATTCTTAATCATGACCTTATTCAGCCTCTTTATAGTCGATGCAGAGTCAGACCGTTGTCCCATCCTTCTTCTTCACGAATAAAACCGACGCTCCCCACTTGATACACTTGGTTGGATATACTTCTTGTCCAAAGAATTCTTGTAGTTGAACCATCGCTTCTTTCATCTCTACTACAGGTGCCATTCGATGACGGTGCCTTCGATATTGGAGCCATTCCTGGAGCCAAATCGATCACGAATTTAACTGCTCTATCTGGAGAAAGTCCTGGTAAATCGTCTGGAAATACATCTGCGAAATCTTTCACTACTGGTATCTCCTCTATTCTCGGATTCTCCTTATGACTATCGACTATGTAAGCTAGATATCCTACACAGCCTTGTCTCAATAACTTCCTGGCCTGCATCATCGTCAGACAACTTGCTTGTCTAGGCGACTTGCTACCATAAAACACAACCTTTGACGGAGTCATAAGGTTAATACGCTTCTTCTGGCAATCAGTTATCGCCCCATAATTGGATAACCAGTCCATACCCAAAATAACGTCGAATTTTCCAAGTTGAATAGGGATAAGATCTACGTTCATGATATTACCCTTAATATCCACACTACAGTTCTTGTGCACGTACTTAACAGGGATTATTTCTCTATTCGCAATTTCTATGTTCATAGGGTATTCTAACTCGTCCTTAAGCAATTCTAAGTTCTTAGCAAAGTCATCAGATATAAATGAGCAAGTAGCACCCGAATCAAATAAAACATAAACATTAACTTTATTGATCGGAATGATACCTGACACCACATCGGAGATCGCACCGCATCCCTCGTGACCGCATGTTGAATGTTCTGCGGTTTATTTCGGTTGGTTGCGAGCTTGGTCCTGTGATAGCCAGAGTGCTTCCACCACTGTTTCCTCTATTCCCTCTTAATCCCGTCCCTTCAGATCCCTTCTTAGGATAATCCCTTACAAGATGATCCTTCGAGCCACAAGTGAAGCAGGCACCCTTTTTTGGGTTAGGACAGTTAAGTGCTATGTGGCCTTCCTGACCACAATTGTAGCACACTCGTTTTCCCTTCATGAAAACTCCCAGATGAGCTTTTTCGCAGGTTGGGCACGCTTCGATCTTCTTCTTCTACCCTCCTTGTTAACTTCCAGCTGACGAGTTATCAGACCACTTTCTCTTCTGATTATGACTACCCCCCGTGTTACTCCCACCAATCTCGTTAATTCCTTCATTCTCACTCTTTTTCTTCTTCTGGTCCTGATTATATTTAGTTACCGCATCGCTTCCACCTTCAGCGAGTATGGCCTTCTCTAACACTCCAAAGAAAAGTGTTCAATCGAACATCGACACCTTGCTATATAACGTGGCTTCATCCACCTTTCAAAACGCTTGCCTTTTCTCTCATCAGTATGCACTTGGTATGTGGAGAACCTAGCCAACTCATTGAACCTTGCCACATAATCTGCTACGGACATACTCCCATGTTTCAACTCCAGAAACTGAACTTCCATTTCGTTTTGCGAACTAGTCAAAAAATACATCTCAAAAAATATTTCCTTGAATCTCTCCCAGGTTATTACACATTCTCCTCCTCGTTTTTTTGTTTGCTTCGCCACCAATAATCGGCTTCAGACTTTCAAAGATGAATGTCCTGTATATGCGGTTTTCTGGTCTTCCCTTACTCTAGCGACATCAAACACCTTCTCCATCTCCATTACCAATGTCTGAGCTTTAATTGGGTTTATGGAGCCCTTAAACTTTGGTGGTCCCACCGCCTTGAAATCCTTAAACGATGTATTCGGTGGAGCTTGTGGTTGATTGTTAATTGCTCTGGCTAATAGGTTCACCAATTGCTGAACAGGGTTAGCATTGGCGTCGTTGTTGTTATTCATCGGTTCTCCTTGAGCTTGTTGGCGGTTTTGTCTTCTTCTAGGAAGCATATTTCTATTAAGAATATATTCTTATTAGGTCTTTATTCAATTCCTTAAACATTTAAGGCTTAACCAAAACATTTAATCATAATTCACTTAACACATTATTTCAAATAAACTCTGACATTTTATTCAATTCCAAAAGTTTTAACATCATAAGATAGCATCACTACTATTTACATCAACTATCCCGAGATAAAGAATATACAGGATTTAAAACATTAAAATATTCCTTTGTTTATAAAATCATCAGAATTTACATCTTTAACTACTAGATAGTTTTCACATAATTAAACTAAACATATCACTGCCTATTAAGGCGCTGAATAACCTTGCCACGTTCTTCTTCCATGATGCGGGACATCGTCCTGCGATCTAGCATATATGATGGTAGACCTTCAAACTGGATTGGATACTTCATAACTCGATCATGGGCCGCATCCATTGCATTGTGAAGTGTAGAGTACGTATCCCCAAGCTTAGCCTTCTTCGCACGACAATCCTCTTCTGCAAGATCAGCACAACGTGACTCTCTTACCCAAATTCTCCTCCTGCTATGGCCACCTTTTCGAGCTCTCTTTCAGATCTTTCTTCAACTTTTCTATTTCTTCGGACTTCTCCTCAGTTTGACCCTTCTCGTGAACCAAATCCCACTCCAAGTTTCCTAAACGTGTGTGAAGAGTCACAATTTCCCCATCCTTCTTCTCGATGGTACTCTACTGAATAACAGTCCTCTCCTTTAGCTCCTGAACAGTGTCTTGTAACTCTATGTTATGATCATAAAGTGCATCATACATCTCAAAGATAGATGGAGTTCTTGGAAACTCCTCTTCCTCCTCTTCTTCATCGTAATCCTCCTCCGATCAGTCCTCAGCTCATGCTCCCAACCAACAACAAAGATCAACTGAGATGGCTCTCTCATACTAACTGCTCCTCGACGACATGAATGTCTCTGGGATCCTCCTCTATAGGTACTTGGGGTTCCTCCTCCCACTCGACTAGCTCCTCTAACATCCGACATCCCCGACAACAAAATTTTAAGTTTTAGTTACTAATCCGTACTAAATGCGAACACACATTTAACACATAAGCACATAAAGTCTTTTATTATCTTCAATGAATTTAGAAATTCATTTCTTATAACTCGATAAGAGTTTACCACCACTATGTTCTCGATCTCCTATAAGGCTACTACCTAAGGTTGTTCCCCCACCTAAGGTTCATAACCTATAGCTCTGATACCAACCTATGACACCCTCAAATCCAAGTACTTCTATTTTCGCAGGATTTGGTGTTCACTGTAAAAATATCATCTATCTATCTACCCATAAATAAATGCAAACCATGCAATAGATAGAAATAATAAATAAATCTTCCCCTTATGGGGTTACACCATCTGCATAATAAATACAATCCCAGATCACTCTAACCTTAAACATCTGTGAGGAATCATAAACAATAACAAGTCTTAAATAAAATCAAGCCTGAAAATAAATACACAATAACAAAAAGTCTTCCTCATTTGTTAACCTTGCCCTTGCATTTACTAGTGGAAGGCTCGTCTGATCTTTTATTCTTAACTGCAATGTTATTAATACGCAAGAGTGAGCACGATTGCCCATAAGTATAACAATATAACAAATGAATAATAACATGCGAATAAGTCAAAGACTTCTGAAATAGGAAACTCAGCTTTTGAATCAAGAATGAATAACAAGAAACAAAAGAACTTCTGAGGGTCATAAGACCTTGAACTATGTCCTAGGTTGTCAAGTGTTTATACTTGAAACCATTAACAGTCATAAGACTATGGACTCTTCTTCTTGTACTTAGGGGATCAAATTTAGTACCATCATATACAGCACAATATCTTAACGCTAACGCATAAGTAATCCCCTATACAGGGTTGTTCATCTCAGTTTAACATTAGAGTCCGCACCAAAGGAAGTTTAGTTTGGATAATTCATCAAGGGTTCTGAAATTTATAACACTCATCAACTATGGACTAGTCGAATCATTAAGGGTTCGCTAGTCTAACAAGGTTCAACAGTAACTAATATTTAAATCGAATAACAATCTCAAGAGATATACAATAGAATAATTATTGTATAACAGAATCATACTTTGAAAGATTAATATACTTAATATAACAAAATGGATTTGATCAATAATAACGAGAATTTGCCAGATATAAAGAGATAACTTATAAGCTCATAATAAGATAATGAGTAGGGTTAGGGAACTTTCCTCATGCGTAGATTACACGTTAATTATACTCGTTCCTTGATTTAAATCCTACATATCATTTACGTTCACAATACCCGACCAATTATAACGCATTAGTCATCACAAGTTCATTCTTTTTGTCTAACTCGAATTATGTCTATACTTAGTCAAACTACTACACTCATTGTCACATAATTTATACTTCTTGAACAGCAAGCTAACTATGCGTTCAATCATTTAATTTACACATAAATGTGTTATTGACATGTTAAGAATTTATTTTAACATCTCTTTATATGTCTAACATGTTTTTATGTTCATTAGATTAAGTTACTATCACATTGCTAGACTTGAGCATTTAAAAAAAATCATTTCTGGATAATCGCTATAAGTCAAGCCATAGTTCACATCGTTATTACTGTTATTGCATCATGCGGCGTGCAGTGGTCTGCTTAAGTCTCTGTCTGTCATATGGGGTCTTAGGCATGGAGTTGGCCAATACATGAGACTCCAGACTCAGCTTTAGTTCTGCAATTCGCAAAAATTGCAGAACATGGCCAAAAATCTCCAATTAACTTATTTTTACACGAATAACTAAACTCAACCCTTCTAGCATGATTTTAACAAGTTAAACACATAATTTACAAAATCAAAACATATAACTGTTCTTGATGTTCTTGAAGGTTTTGAACATAAAACATAAAATTAACACTATGGATTCGTTATAACACCAAATCCATCCATTCAAGGTTTGTTTTCTTCATTTTAACATGCATAATTATATACAAGTGTGAATTTTACAAAATAATGTATGTTTGACATATTAAATCTACGTATAAGGGCCATATGGCCATATTCTATACTTTGTAACCATATACTGTATAATTTTTATGAAACTGATGATATAGAAATCTATAATACATAGTAAAACATGATATGCTAACATATTATCACATTTATCCACATAAACAATACAAATTTCCAATTTATAGAGACTTTACAAAAGACTTGAGAGTCAATTATTTTACAAAAACTTAAACAACGTAAATTTGAAATTTGGGGAAGAAGAGATTACCCTTGATTACTCTGCTTGGATTATACAAGGTGATAACTTTGACGCCCCCAAATCCGGGTATCTTCCTACCCGACAGATGGTGCTACACGTTACTACCATCCATACATTCATTCAATTGAAAAGTCTCAAAAGAACTAATATATCTTCAATATATTCAAAATAATATTACATTTCCCAGGTTCTTTATAACCCATTCATTTGTTCTTGTCATAATATTCAATATATTACAGACATTCAACTATTCTATTACATAAGTAATCTAAGGGTTTGTCTTCGCCTTGCCCTTGTTCTTGCCTGAGCCTTCGGTCTGCTCGATCTTGGTTGTGTTCATATGGTTCAAGCAAGAGTGAGCATGACTAGCTCAGCAAGTACTACAATTCTAATAAACAACATGCTTGAAACATAGAACTCATATATCTTCTGTAACTGAACAATAGTTACGAAGTACTATTGATAATTCAAAATAGCACTTCTTTTGATTCAAAATATTTTTCAACAACAATATTCAGTAGAACATCAATTATGGCTCAAGACTATGAGCAGCTCATAATTTCTTTTGAAAAGGATAACCCAGCACTAATTCCGTAAGTCTGGCATAGCTTACGAGCACTTCTGGGTGATCAGCCTATAGTACTCTATGTTGATCAACACTACATTCATTAAACGTGTATACGTTTAAGTTGTGGCAACCTCACGTGCCTGTCGTTAAACCACAAAAATATTTTTAGCATACTCGGTCTTCGATTGAAAACCATACCAATATAACTCAGTAAACATTAATCATGTTTGACAGAATCATAATATAAGTCTAACCGAAAGAATTGGCTTAGACTTCATCGTTCAAAACTTTATGCGAAAGAATACATGAATTACACAGCTTGTCCAGATTGAACTGAAACAAGGGTTAGAATACTTTCCTTCAGCGTCTGCTTACTGATTATCACACGTACACTTTAAGTCTCTAAGTCTCTACAATACATGATCATATAACGTACCATATTAGGTCATATATAATCAAGTATGCATACTATTATATCTTACCATTCATCTCAATCTAAATCCTGACTTAGATCTGTTATTATGGGTTTCTAGCTTTTCATTACTTCGTTCACATTGCGTTCAAATTCAATTGATTATTAACTCTTAATCATCATACATAAGGTTTAAAAGTACCTTACAATATCTTATTAAGTTCCTCAATTTATTATTACTGAGTTACTGTTCAAGTTGTAATCACAAACATCTTTTACCGTCCTTCCCTAGGGTCATGCGCTTACTGGTATGAAGTTAACATAGAGAAGTCCTTGACTTCGGCACGCCATGCGAGTCCTTACTCTATAGGTCGTCTTCATGGCTATGCAAGTTAGCGATGTGCTCAGACATCGGATTTGGCACAATGGCGCCACTCATTTGGCCTTGGGTTGGCGCCGCGACACCAACTCTGTGCCTTAGAAAATTTGCAACTTTTGAAAATTCGGCGAAACTCCCGGATGCATAACTTCTTCGTTATAAGTCCGAATTGGCTCGTTCAAAAGCCTGACGGTTCAACAATTACATACTCTATGCGTTTATGCAAGAATTTTATCTATTTGACTTTGTTTGCTAAATTTCACCTATTAGTTCATTTTTAACGAAAACGATAAACGTCCGTGAACATTCAACGCTCGTTTCTTCGTTCTAAGTCAGAATTCGGTCATTTTCGAGTCCGCAACTCTATAATGCCAAATATGACTTGTCTCCATCGAAAACTAATGTTTCCGACTTCAAACACAAAATACGACTTTCATTCCGAGAATTTCACGAATTTGACGATAATCGTCTAATCGTGTGAATTCCGGAAAAACTTCATTACTAAACATTCTAAATGGATTTTAACCAACACATGAACATTTCAAGTTACTTATTACACCAACTTATTCTCGAAGTAGGTTTTGACTTATTCTCATAAGTCAATGACTTACTTAACTTATTAACTACAAATTCTCATGCTTATGACTTACTATGAACTTAAGTCCATCAATCAATGTTCTCATACTATATTGAACATACTAACATCATATGACAAACATATGACAAGTTCTTCATGAGTTTATCAACTTATTTAGGTTCAAGTTGCTTATTCAACTTATTCGGCTTAAGTTCATTTATCAATGACTTATTACATGTTATTATCATACAATCCCACTTCTCTATCAATCCTATCATAGAAGAGATAAAGATAATAGACATGAGTCTTACCCTTGAAGACTATTACTTCACTTCACTTTGGAAAATCTAGCAAAGGTTGAAATGACTTATAAGTGCTTATGTGGCTTATTCTCTCTGACAATTAAATTACTTATCTTGAGAGGAGTTGAGAGAAATTTTACAAGCAACAAATGAATTATGAAGCTTGGTATTTATAGGCTTTCCAAAGTGAGGGCAATAAGGTCAATAACACATCCCACCTCCTTAGTTAAACCTCCTTAATCCCATCTCCTTACTATTCATAACTTTACAACTAAGTTACTTGTGTAGCACAACACTTGCTCATTACTTATAATGTTTGCCCATCAAGTCTACCCACTTACACTTGGATTGCTCCATGGATCATGGTTTATTCATTGGGCTTGCTAATTAATCTAGCTAATTTCTTGTTGGGCTTATGCTACAATAGTTTGGACTCATGACTTATCAAACACTTGGGCTTGAGTATCACATTCTATTGGACTTCTACCATTATGCTAATAATCCTACAAGTCCATTATCTTTAATTAAGAATCTTAACATATATACACCACGTATAATCCTCGTCTGCTAGCTCGTATATTAATTCGTAATATACATTATTTCATTCCTCATTCTTAATAGTATAACACGTAGTATTATACTTACGTTCATTACCTCGTACAATACATACACATCATACAATTACAACTTTCTTTCCTTAATGCTTAATAAACCTAACGTTACCAAATTAGGTCCGCATGCGAAATATTATGTTTTCCATACTTAGATTATTATTACATAATCGATATCACCTTGATATTATAACGTTACGTATTTCTCTGAAGTTCAAAAATAATTCCCGAGCGGAAATTGATGAATAGTGTTTTTCGGAAAATTTCTCGGAAAGCTTTTATTTTCGTCTTAGAAATTCAAACACTTTAATTCATTCATGTAGTTAAAATACTACGACGATCAGACGTTTCTAGGTTATAGAACGACATTCATCTTATCAACACGTAATAATAATAAATAATATTATTTTATTCATTATTAAAAGTATTTACAAAGGTTCAATTTTCTGGGGCGTTACAATAACAAGTTAACAACTCCTAATTTCCCACACTTATTCTCCTTTAATCTCACTGATTCTCAAACTCTCTCTCTCACTCTCTTTTGTTCCAGACTTAGCAAATAATAAAAAGAAAAGGGAGACGTATAATAATAAAGGAACTGACACGTTGTGGTCAGTTACCCAATCATGGGTTAACTGCCCTCAACTCCCATTAAGGCCATGTTTGGCTAACTTTAAAAAGTTTATACCCATTTAATTTAATTAAACTTTTATAATATAGTTTAAATCATGTCACATCCAATTAGATAATCAATCAAACAACTAGTTTAATTTAATTTAAATAAAATATAATAATTTCTCATTAATTCACATAGTCACATAATTAAATTTCTTATTTATTAATTATGTCAAATTATTAAATCTCTAATTAATTATTAAATTAATTAAAATAACATTAGGCTTATTAAATATTTTTTTAATTCAATAAGCTCACATAAATACATACTTCGAATAATAAAATTCTCCACATTAATTTAATGAATATAACACATATAATTAAATTAATCTACCACAACTTCATCAATTAATTATTTAATCGAACAATTAATTCATCGAAAACATTTATTAAATCCAATAAATATAAAAATAAAATTACAAAATCTCGGTTGTCACAATACATGAATTATTATTACATAATCCATCTCACCTTGATATTCTATCGTTACGTATTTTTTCAGAAGTTCAAAAATAATTCCCGAGCAGAAATTAGTGAATAGTGTTTTTCAGAAAAAAATTTAGAAAACTTTTATTTTCGTATTAGAAATTTAAACACTTTAATTCCTTCACGTAGTCAAAATACTATGACATTCTGACATATCTAGGTTATAGAAAAACCTTCATCTTATTAACACATAATAATAACATATAATATAATTTTATTCATTATTTAATTAAATAAAATTATTTTACAATAAATCCGAATTTCTCGGTCGTTACATTCTTCCCCCCTTATAAAGATTATGTCCCCAGAATCTCGTCTTACATTAAACAAATAACTGAGGATAATACTTCCTCATCTTTTCTTCCAGTTCCCACGTTGCTTCTTCGGCATCGTGGTTCTTCCATAACACCTTTACTGAAGGTATAACTTTGTTGCGCAGAACTTGCTCTTTTCTATCAATGATTTGAATTGGCATCTCTTCATACGTTAAGTCCTTCTCGATATGAATGGGCTCATACTCTATTACGTGCTTATAATCCGGCTTATAAGGACGTAACACAGATACATGAAATACATTATGAATTCGCTCTAAGTCCGGAGGTAATACTATCATATAAGCTACCTCTCCTACCCGTTTTAAAATCTCAAAAGGTCCTATAAACCTTGGACTTAATTTTCCTTTCTTTCCAAAGCATATCTTTTCTTTCCAGAGAGATACCTTTAGAAACACATACGAGCCTACTTCAAACTCTCTATTTACTCGATACGAGTCCGCATACTTTTTCTGTCTGTCTTGAGCTGCTACGAGACGCATCCTTATCAACTTCACTACATCCGATGTCTGCTGCACCAATTTTGGCCCTAGCATTCGGCGTTCTCCCACTTCATCCCAACACAATGGTGTTCTGCACTTCCTTCCGTATAGAGCTTCGTAAGGCGGCATGCCTATACTTGCATGATAACTATTGTTATATGCAAACTCTACTAATGGTAGATGATCATCCCAACTACCCTTAAAATTCATGACATAAGATCTCAACATATCCTCTAACGTCTGAATTGTTCTCTCACTCTGGCCATCAGTTTGAGGATAATAAGCCATACTCAACTTCAACTGCGTCCCCATCTGTTCTCGCAAACTCTTCCAAAAGTTCGATGTGAATCATGGATCCCGATCTGACACTATCGAAACTGGTACTCCATGTGTGGAAATAACTTCCTTAACATAAAGTTTAGCTAACTATTCTAAGTTATACTTAACCCGTATTGGCAAAAAGTGAGCCGACTTGTGACACCCCCAAATCCAGGTACTTCATTCCCACAGAATTTGGTGCTCACTTATTAAAAACTATTACATCTAACTACCCACAATCAAAGGATAAAGACATAATTTAAATAACTTAAACAATAATCTTCCCCATTAAAAGGTTACATCAATAATCTCAATTAAATCCCAGGTAATCTAACCTTAAAATTATTACATAAGTTTGCGGAATACATCATATAATTAAACAAGTCTTATAACATGAAACATTTAAATTAACTTCATTAATTCTTCAGCTCTTGGGCATCTTGCCCTTCCCTTTACTAGTAGATGGCTCATCGACTCTCTCAACCTTAGCTACAGTGTTAATTGTAAGAGTGAGCAAACAATTGCTCACTGATATAGGAAGTAGCAATAATAACAACATGAGAATGAACAACGAATACTAATAATAATGAACTTGTTCTGTGAATTAAGAATAGAAAACAAGTTCAAAATAAATGTCTGAGGGTCTTAAGACCACGAACTATGTCTCCGGTGTATATGTATTATTACCTTAACCTTAATAGCCATTAGACTGTACAGACCCTTCTTAGCATACTTAGGGGGATCAGCCCTTTGTACCATGTATTGTGCACAAAATCTAAACGTTACACGTACAAAATCCCCTATGTTAGGGTTGTTCATCTCAGTTTGAATTTAGAATTTCTGCAGTAAAGAAAGTTTAGTTTGGAACTAGCTTATCAGTGTTTCTAGAATTTAGAACACTATTCAATTTCTATCAATAAAGGTTTAATACAAGAATGTACAACTGAACAAGGCTATCAAGGTCAAAGATCAGATAACAACAATATGTGATTGAATAAACATGATATACAAGCAAAATGCTATAACCATAAGTGTTAGAACAATCTCATTTGAATCGATGTATTAAAATAATATATGCTTTAAATGATAATTACAAAAGTAAAACTCGCTAGATATAACGAATTAGGTTATACGAACTTGTACAGACATATTCAAGATAGATTAGGCTTGCTCACTTTACAAAGAACTTAGAAACTTGTACAACAAGGATTGAGTAATGGGAATTTGCATTCAACATAAAAAGAATGAAGCTAAAAAGTTTGCTCAATTTTAAAGAGATAAGGTTTAGAAACTTGCCTTGTTTGTAAGTTACACAAATGTAAATAATCTCCAATTACCCTACATACATCATTAAAATCGCAACAACAATTTGTTGTATGAATATTAGTTTTCGGGTTTAAACCATTATTTAGGTCATAACCTTAACTTAGCATCTAACCATGTTGATTAACATACTTAACGAATCTGAAATCTCATTACGAGCTAACATAACCTAACCGTTCATCTCTAACCTTTGAAAACATCACATTTGGTTTCATTTTATAACTTATTTAAATAATTGTTTCAAATCTTTACACTTTACATTTCAACACGTTGACATCTTTTATATATAGTTTATATCATATTTTAACATCATTAACATACACGCTAAACTAACACAAGTCCGTTATGCGACTTCGCAAACAAGCGCAGACCTCATCATCATAGTTCGAGGTGTGGCGCAAAATGCACCACACTTAGGCTTGAAACTGGAATAATAATCGCTTTGCCAGCTTGCCATTGTGCTTATTTTTGGCCTTGGATTCTTAGCACCCGGTCAAATTGCGCCGATGAATTGACAGACGCAGAGAGACTACCGGTTAATGAACAATGCTTTTTAGCCCAACAAACACAAATTTCACCCATCAAACGGTGATAACAACATGTAAAATAAATATACAACTATCATAAACATGATCGCTAACATATTCAACCACTTAGCACAATTTAACAACAACTAGAACTATTTTAATTTTTCAATTTTCATGTTTTTCATATAAAACTCCATTTTTGATAGTCTATCCAAAAATCACCACTTTGAATTCATTATTTGACCAAATCATTCCATTCAAATTACGTTATGTTCGTATCTCAATGAACTACCATATACAAGCGTCAATTTACAGTTTCACATACAAATTGACCACTAAAATTGATACTTTCTAAGGCCATTATTCAAATATGTACACTAATATTCATTTTCTTTCTACACACCAATTCCTCACGAATTTGATAACTGATACAACACTCATACATGACGACAACAAATTCTACAATATAACCCATATCATATAATCACGTTTGAAACAACAATTCAACAAAATCGTTTACAGAGAACTAGAAATTAGAAAAAACTAAATTTTAGAATTAAGGGTGAATTTTACCTAAATCCTTGAATGATTAGAAGAAGAATGACAAGGAATTGCTTTCCCTCTTGATACTCCAACTTTCTTAGCACAATTTACAGAGAAAACTCTCCTACCAAGCTCTCTCCACACACTCTGTTATTTCTCCTTCTCACTAGACCCTTCTCTGAACTTAGCCTTAGAATATAAACGCATAGGAATTATAATAAACTGACTCCCACTAACGTCAGGTAAAAACCAACAGGTAGCGTCAGTTGAAAAAAAAACCAAGGGCCACAAGGCCCTGTTTGGCTAAGCACATATTCCCAAAACTAATTTATTTTCATATTATTTATGTTATATAGTTTCATGTCACACCATTAACTTAATTAATTCAAATAACTTATAATAACAATAATTAATAATAATTATAATCTCATTAAAATTATACTTATAATTAATAAAGAATTATCTATCTAATTTAATTAATAAATTAGAAACATCACTTTATTTAATTTATTTATTTCCTTTAAATTAAACAATTCATTTAGTTTAATTATTTTCTTAAATATTAAGCAATTGATTTAATTTAATTATTTCCTTAAATTAAATCCTTCCAATAAAATTATCATTATTCGATTCAATTAACATTAATTAATTTAGTTACTAAATTAATTCATCACAATTCATCAAATATTTATTTTCCTCAATAAATAAATTATTTTAAATATTTATTTAATTCCATAAATATTTTAATTAAATTACAAATTTCTCGATCGTTACATCCTTCCTCGTTAAAAAAGGATTCTGTCCCCGTAATCACAACTCGAAAAAATTTTATTCGTTACATTCTTCCTCCTTAACAAGATTCTCATCCCCCAAAATCGCTATACAAAATCAAGCAAACAACTGAGGATAATTCTTCATCATAAAACTTTCAAGTTCCCACGTAGCTTCTTCAGCATTGTGGTTCTTCCAGATTACCTTAACAGAAGGTATCACCTTATTCCTCAGTACTTGCTCTTTTCTGTCAATAATTTGAACAGGGACTTCTTCATATGATAAATCTTTCTCAAATTGTAAGGGCTAGTATTCGATAACATGCTTATAATTAGGCCTATATGGCCTTAATACTGATACATGGAAAATATTATGAATATGCTCCAACTCCAGAGGTAAAGCTATCTCATACGTCACTTCGCCAACTCGTCGAAGCACTTCAAACGGTCCTATAAACCTAGGGCTCAATTTTCCTTTCTTGACAAATCGAATTTTCCCCTTCTAGGGAGACACTTTCAGGAAAACATAACTACCGACATCGAATTCCCGATTTTGTCGATGTTGATCAGCATATTTCTTCTATCTATCTTGTGTTGCGTTCAATCTTGCTCGAATTACTTTGATGATCTCGACAGTCTGTTGTACCAATTCTGGACCCATTAGCTGACGTTCACTACCTCGTCCCAGCATAACAGAGTTCTGCATTTCCTGCCGTATAGCGCTTCGTAAGGCGGCATACCAATACTCGCGTGATAACTATTATTATAAAAAAATTCCACCAATGGTAGATGGTCATCCCAATTTCCCTTGAAATCCATGATACATGCTCTGAGCATATCTTCTAGTGTTTGGATGGTTCTCTCACTTTGTCCGTTAGTTTGAGGATAGTATGATGTGCTCATTCTCAGCTATGTTCCCAAACACTCTTGTAATCGTTTCCAGAAATTAGATGTGAAACATGGATCTCTGTCTGATACAATGGACACTGGTACACCGTGTCTTGACACAATTTTCTTCACGTACAGTTTTGCTAACCGATTTAGAGTAAATCGAATCTTGATTGGCAAAAAGTGTGCCGACTTTGTCAGTCGGTCGACAATCACCCAAATGGCGTCGTAACCTTGCTGAGTCGTTGGAAGACCTACCACAAAATCCATTGTGATATGTTCCCATTTCCATTCTGGTATCTCCAACGGTTGTAACAATCCGCTTGGCCTTTGATGTTCAGCTTTATTTTCTGACACGTTAAATATTTTGCCACACATTCAGCCACATCCCTCTTCATATTCGGCCACCAAAAATGATGTTTAAGATCTTTGTACATCTTTGTACTCCCAGGGTGAATAGAATACCTTGAGTTGTGAGCTTCACTCAGAATTTCTTCTTTAACTTCTAGTATTGGCGGAACCCAAATTCTCCCTTCGAACCGAAGTAACCCTTCCGAATCGATTTTGAATTTGTTCCCCTCACCTTCAGATATCTTCTGTTTTATCTTTTCACGGTCTTCATCCTGAAGTTGTGCATTTCTCACCTTATCCACCAACGTTGAACTATTTCCCATCTGGAATAACTTTTCATCAGATTCTGTCGGATATTTAATTTCCAACTCCATCTTAGCCATTTTCGACACTAACTTTTCTTGATCAGTTAACATCATTAACTTCTCCTGTCCCTTCCTACTTAAGGCATCAGCAACAACATTCTCTTTTTCCGGGATGATAGAAAATCTCACAATCATAATCTTTGATCAGCTTCAACCATCTTCTTTGTCGCATATTCAAATCTTTTTGTGTAAAGATATACTTTAGACTTTTATGGTCGGTATATATCTCACACCTCTCTCCATAAAGATATGTCTCCAAATTTTTAGGGCAAACACCACTGTTGCCAACTCTAAGTCATGAGTCGGATACCCTTTCTCGTAATCTTTCAACTGACATGATGCATACGCAATAACTCTGCCGTTCTACATAAGCACACAGCCTAGTCCCTTATGTGATGTGTCACTATACACCACAAAATTTCCTCAGATCATCAAAGTACGACAACACAAAATGTCTTTGAACTCAACCTCTTTTTCAATTCTCGAAAACTTTCCTCACACTTCTCTGTCCAAACAAACTTAACCGCTTTCCTAGTCAAATTTGTCAACGGAGTCGCGATCTTGGAAAAGTCTTGAATAAAATGCCGATAGTATCCCGCTAATCCTAAGAAACTCCTCACTTCTAACGGTGTCTTTGGCTGATCCCAGTTTATTACTGCTTCAACCTTTGATGGATCTACCAAAATTTTTTCCTTATCAATAACGTGCCCAAGAAACTGTACACGTTCCAACCAAAATTCACATTTTGAGAACTTAGCGTACAACTTCTGTTTTCTCAACGTCTCCAATGTCAATCTCAAGTGTTCCATATGTTCCTCTTTGGTTTTGGAATACACCAGTATATCATCAATAAACACCACCACAAACTTGTCCAAAAATGGTTTAAACACCTTGTTCATCAAATCCATGAACGTTGCAGGTGCGTTGGTTAAACCAAAAGACATAACCAGAAACTTGTAATGACCATACCGAGTTCTGAATGTTGTCTTCGGTACATCCTCCGGCCTCACCTTCAATTGATGATAACCACTTCTTAAGTCTATCTTAGAGAAATACCTTGTTCCCTTCAACTGATCAAATAGGTCATCGATTCTAGGTAATGGATACTTGTTTTTAATTGTGACCTTATTCAATTCTCGGTAATCAATGCAAAGCCGCATCGATCCGTCTTTCTTCTTAACAAACAACACCGGTGCTCCCCATGGCGAAACACTCGGCTGAATATACTTCTTATCGATCAATTCTTGCAATTGCACCATCAACTCTTTCATTTCTACCGGGGCCATTCTTGATGGTGCTTTAGATATCGAGGTCGTTCTTGCTAGTAAATCAATCACGAACTCGATTTGTCGATCCGGTGGAAGACCCGGCAAATCGTCTAGAAATACGTCCAAAAAATCTCTTATGATCGGTATCTCTTCCAACTTCGCACTCTTCTTCTATGTATCGACGATGTAGGCTAAGTATCCTACACATCCTTGTCTCAACAACTTCTTGGCTTGCATCACTGTCAGACAACTTGCTTGTCGAGGTGACTTGTTGCCAAAGAACACAACCTTTGACGGAGTCATAAGGTTAACACACTTTCTTTGGCAATCAATTACTGCTCCGTAATTGAATAACCAATCCATTCCCAGTATAATATCAAATTCACCAAGTCTAATCGGTATCAAATCTATCATCATCTCATGACCCTTTATAACCACTCTACAATTCCTATATACAAATCTAACAGGAATCACTTCTCTATTTGCAATTTCTATACCTAAGGGAAATTCTAATTCTTCCTGAGGCAAATCTAAGTTCTGAGCAAATTCATCGGATATAAATGAACAAGTAGTACCCGAATCAAATAGTACATAAGCATTAATACCATTAATCGGAATGATACCTGACTCCACATCCTTAGACTGTACAGCATCCTACATGGTCATATTGAAAGTACTCGCAGTAGGTCGGCTTGATTGTGCTGGTCCAGTGATAGTCAATGCACCACCACTGTTGTTGTTTCCTTTTCTGCCACTTGCACTTCCCGCTGGCTTCTTAGGGCAATCACGAGCCATGTGATCCTTTGAACCGCAGGTAAAACATGCTCCTTTCTTCGAACTAAAGCAGTTCGATGCAATGTGTCCCTTCTGACCACAGTTGAAACACACCCTCTTTCCCTTCAAACATACCCCAGTATGGTTCTTCCCACAAGTCACACAAGCTTCAAACTTTTTCTTCTGCTGATTCCCCTGTTGTCCTCCCGTAGTCGAATTCTCACTCCATTTCCTCTTTTGATTATTACTTCTAGCGTTACTTCCACCAGCCTTATTCTCATTGTCATTCTTCTTCTTCTTCTGTTCTTGGTTATACTTGGTCAAAGCATCACTTCCACCTTCCGCGATAATTTCCTTCTCCAGTACAGCCGCAAATGTGTTCATCTGGAACATTGAGACCTTGCTGTAAAGCCAGGGCTTCAATCCTTGTTTGAACCTTCTCGCTTTACGCTCGTCGGTATTGACTTGATAGGTGGCAAACCTTGCCAACTCGTTAAATTTTGCAGCATATTCCGGCACCGTCATAGTTCCTTGCTTCAGTTCCAAAATTTTACTTCCAACTGATTCTGAGAACTCGTTGGAAAGTACATTTCAAAAAACATCTCCTTAAATCTATCCCACGCTATCACTCCTTGTCCTCCACGAACCTTGTTTGCTTACCACCAGTAGCTAGCTTCAGACTTCAGCATAAACATTGCGAACGCAGTCTTTTGATCTTCATTAACTCTAGCAACGTTGAACACCTTCTCCATTTCCATGATCCAGGTTTGGGCTTCTACTAGATTCATAGACCCTTGAAATTCTTGCGGTCCAACCGCTTTGAATTCCTTGAAAGTCGTGACTTGAGCTTGCGGTTGATTCACAAGTGCACCCATCAACAGAGTTACCAACTGCTGAACCGGATTAGCGTTGGTCTCATTGTTATTATTCGTAGACCCCTCAGGAGGTGCTTGCTGACGTGGTTGTCTTCTTCTAGGAGGCATCTTCTGTTATGATATACGATTATTAGCTCATTATTCAACTTCTTGGGTATTTAAAGTTTAACTTAAACATTCCAAGACTAAAGCTATATCACATAACATTGCAAATAAACTCCGATATTTTATTCATTCAAAACGTTTTAAAACATACTAAAAATAGCATAATCGTTATAACATCCATTTTCCTGAACTAGACAAGTCTCAGGATTACATACTCATATTATCCCTTTATTTATCTCAAAATAAGGGATTCACAGCTTATTTATTCACATAATTAGCCACATATTATTATCATTCTTATTCTATCTAGGCATATTAAGACGTCGTAAGGCTTCTCGACGTTCCTCCTCCATGATACGGTACATTGTTCTACGATCCATCACGAACCACGGCGAGTCTTCAAACTGAGGTGGGTAGTAATAGACTCGATCCTAGGCCCTATCAATTGCCGAATTAAAAGCATAATCCATCTCCTTCATCTTGGCTTTCTTCACTTGGACCTTAGCTTCAGCACGATCTGCACGTTGAGTCGCCTTCATCCATGCATCCTCTGCTCTTGCACGCTTAGCTGACTCCTCCTTAAAGTCATCTTTTAATTTCTCCATGTCAGTCTTCATCTTTTTGTTTACTGCCAACAGGTCTTCATGCTGACCCTTTGTATGAACTAAGTCCCACTCCGTGTTTCCAAGTTTCGAATCAAGATCATGAATCTCTGCATCCTTCTACTCTATCGAAGCATGATGCATCTCAACCATCTCCTTCAGCTCCTCAACTTCGTCCTGTATTTCTATGTTACAATCGTACAGAGCATAATACATCTCAGCTGATATGGAGTTTGGTGGAAACTCCTCAGGATCCTCTTCCTCATCCTCCTCCTCTATATCCTCAGAACTAACCTCCTTGGGATCGGTCACAGGCACATCCTCCTGGATCAACTGTTCCCGCACAACATGAATATCCCGGGGCTCATCATCTATAGGTATCTGAGGTATCGCCTCTCTAGCTGGACTGGATCCTCCTTCGTTAGACATCCTGACAACAAAATATTTTAAGTTCTACTTAACATTTTTTGATACTCGCGAGCACATAAGTTATTAACATATAACACATAATGTCTTTTATTATTTAGCTTCAATGGATACCATAATCCATTCCTTAAAACTCGGTAAGAGTTAAACACCACTATGTTTTCTATTTCCTTAAAGGTTACTTCCTAAGGTTCCCCACCTAAGGTTCTTAACCTAAAGCTTTGATACCAACCTGTGACACCCCCAAATCCAGGCACTTCATTCCCACAGAATTTGGTGCTCACTTATTAAAAACTATTACATCTAACTACCCACAGTCAAAGGATAAAGACATAATTTAAATAACTTAAACAATAATCTTCCCCATTAAAGGGTTACATCAATAATCTCAATTAAATCCCAAGTAATCTAACCTTAAAATTATTATATAAGTTTGCGGAATACATCATATAATTAAACAAGTCTTATAACATGAAACATTTAAATTAACTTCATTAATTCTTCAGCTCTTGGGCATCTTGCCCTTCCCTTTGCTGTTAGATGGCTCATTGACTCTCTCAACCTTAGCTGCAATGTTAATTGCAAGAGTGAGCAAACAATTGCTCACTGATATAGGAAGTAGCAATAATAACAACATGAGAATGAACAACGAATACTAGTAATAATGAACTTGTTCTGTGAATTAAGAATAGAAAACAAGTTCAAAATCAATGTCTGAGGGTCTTAAGACCACGAACTATGTCTTCAGTGTATAGGTATTATTACCTTAACCTTAACAGCCATTAGACTGTACAGACCCTTCTTAGCGTACTTAGGGGGATCAGCCCTTTATACCATGTATTGTGCACAAACATCTAAACGTTACACATACAAAATCCCCTATGTTAGGGTTGTTCGTCTCAATTTGAATTTAGAATTTTTGCACTGAAGAAAGTTTAGTTTGGAACTAGCTTATCAGTGTTTCTAGAATTTAGAACACTATTCAATTTCTATCAATAAAGGTTTAATACAAGAATGTACAACTGAACAAGGCTATCAAGGTCAAAGATCAGATAACAACAATATGTGATTGAATAAACATGATATACAAGCAAAATGCTATAACCATAAGTGTTAGAACAATCTCATTTGAATCGATGTATTAAAACAATATATGCTTTGAATGATAATTAGAAAAGTAAAACTCGCTCAATATAACGAATTAGGTTATATGAACTTGTACAGACATATTCAAGATAGATTAGGCTTGCTCACTTTACAAAGAACTTAGAAACTTGTACAACAAGGATTGAGTAATGGGAATTTGCATTCAACATAAAAAGAATGAAGCTAGAAAGCTTGCTCAATTTTAAAGAGATAAGGTTTAGAAACTTGCCTTGTTTGTAAGTTACACAAATGTAAATAATCTCCAATTACCCTACATACATCATTAAAATCGCAACAACAATTAGTTGTATGAATATTAGTTTTCGAGTTTAAACCATCATTTAGGTCATAACCTTAACTTAGTATCTAACCATGTTGATTAACATACTTAACGAATCTGAAATCTCATTACGAGCCAACATAACCTAACTGTTCATCTCTAACCTTTGAAAACATCACATTTGGTTTCATTTTATAACTTATTTAAATAATTATTTCAAATCTTTACACTTTGCATTTCAACACGTTGACATTTGTTATTTATAGTTTATATCATGTTTTAACATCATTAACATACTCGCTAAACTAACACAAGTCCGTTATGTCCGACTGACGCAAACAAGCGGACCTCACATCATCATTAAGGGTCTCGACGCAATGGTAATGCCACATTTAGGCTTGGAACCAAATAATTGCGCCATTTTTTGCCTTTTGTATCAAAGAACAAGGCCAAAGGCATGTTTAAACGCAGTAAATGGTGATGAACAATGAGCATTACTTTTAGCCCAATAAACACAAATTTCACCCATCAAACGGTGATAACAACATGTAAAATAAATATACAACTATCATAAACATAATCGCTAACATATTCAACCACTTAGCACAATTTAACAACAACTAGAACTATTTTAATTTTTCAATTTTCATGTTTTTAATATAAAACTCCATTTTTGATAGTCTATCCAAAAATCACCACTTTGAATTCATTATTTGACCAAATCATTCCATTCAAATTACGTTATGTTCGTAGCTCAATGAACTACCATATACAAGCGTCAATTTACAGTTTCACATACAAATTGACCACTAAAATTGATACTTTCTAAGGCCATTTTTCAAATATGAACACTGATTTTCATTATCTTTCTACACGCCAATTCCTCACGAATTTGATAACTGATACAACACTCATACATGATGACAACAGATTCTACAATATAACCTATATCATATAATCACGTTTGAAACAACAATTCAACAAAATCGTTTACAGAGAACTAGAAATTAGAAAAAACTAAATTTTATAATTAAGGGTAAATTTTACCTAAATCCTTGACTGATGAAAAGAAGAATGACAAGGAATTTCTTTCCCTCTTGATACTCCAACTTTCTTAGCACAATTTACAGAGAAAACTCTCCTACCAAGCTCTCTCCACACACTCTGTTATTTCTCCTTCTCACTAGACCCTTCTCTGAACTTAGCCTTAGAAAATAAACGCGTAGGGATTATAATAAACTGACTCCCACTAACGTCAGGTAAAAACCAACAGGTAGCGTCAGTTGAAAAAAAACCAAGGGCCACAAGGCCCTGTTTGGCTAAGCACATATTCCCAAAACTAATTTATTTTAATATTATTTATGTTATATAGTTTCATGTCACACCATTAACTTAATTAATTCAAATAACTTATAATAACAATAATTAATAATAATTATAATCTCATTATAATTATACTTATAATTAATAAATAATTATATATCTAATTTAATTAATAAATTAGAAACGTCACTTTATTTAATTTATTTATTTCCTTTAAATTAAACAATTCATTTAGTTTAATTATTTTCTTAAATATTAAGCAATTAATTTAATTTAATTATTTCCTTAAATTAAATCCTTCCAATAAAATTATCATTATTCGATTCAATTAACATTAATTAATTTAGTTACTAAATTAATTCATCACAATTCATCAAATATTTATTTTCCTCAATAAATAAATTATTTTAAATATTTATTTAATTCTATAAATATTTAAATTAAATTACAAATTTCTCGATCGTTACATCCTTCCCTCGTTAAAAGGATTCTGTCCTCAGAATCACAACTCGAAAAATTTATTCGTTACATTCTTCCATCCTTAACAAGATTATGTCCCCAAAATCGCTATACAAAATCAAGCAAACAAGTGAGGATAATTCTTCATCATAACGCTTTCAAGTTCCCACTTAGCTTCTTCAGCATTGTGGTTCTTCCAAATTACCTTAACAGAAGGTATCACCTTATTCCTCAGTACTTGCTCTTTTCTGTCAATAATTTGAATAGGGACTTCTTCATATGATAAATCTTTCTCAAACTGTAAGGGCTCATATTCGATAACATGCTTATAATCAGGCTTATATGGCCTTAATACTGATACATGGAAAATATTATGAATATGCTCCAACTCCAGAGGTAAAGCTATCTCATACGTCACTTCGCCAACTCGTCGAAGCACTTCAAAAGGTCCTATAAACCTAGGGCTCAATTTTCCTTTCTTGCCAAATCGAATTTTCCCCTTCCAGGGAGACACTTTCAGGAAAACATAACTACCGACATCGAATTCCCGATTTTGTCGATGTTGATCAGCATATTTCTTCTGTCTATCTTGTGTTGCGTTCAATCTTGCTCGAATTACTTTGATGATCTCAACAGTCTGTTGTACCAATTCTGGACCCATTAGCTGACGTTCACTACCTCGTCCCAGCATAACGGAGTTCTGCATTTCCTGCTGTATAGCACTTCGTAAAGCGGCATACCAATACTCGCGTGATAACTATTATTATAAACAAATTCCACCAATGGTAGATGGTCATCCCAATTTTCCTTGAAATCCATGATACATGTTCTGAGCATATCTTCTAGTGTTTGGATGGTTCTCTCACTTTATCCGTTAGTTTGAGGATAGTATGTTGTGCTCATTCTCAGCTGTGTTCCCAAACACTCTTGTAATCGTTTCCAGAAATTAGATGTGAAACGTGGATCTCTGTCTGATACAATGGACACTGGTACACCGTGTCTTGACACAATTTCCTTCACGTACAGTTTTGCTTCACTCCAGAGGACACTGGTACACCGTCTCTGTCTGTAATGACCATAACGAGTCATGAATGTTGTCTTTGGTACATCCTCCTTCCTAACCTTCAACTGGTGATACCCCGTTCTTAAATCTATTTTAGAAAAATACTTAGCCCCTTTCAACTAATCAAAAAGATCATCGATCCTGGGCAATGGGTATTTATTCTTTATCGTTAACTTGTTCAACTCTCGGTAGTCGATACAAAGTCTTAACGATTCGTCCTTCTTCTTGACAAACTGTGCTCCCCACGGCGAAACACTCGGTTGAATGTACTTCCTGCCCAACAGTTCTTGCAACTGCACCATCAACTCCTTCATTTCCACTGGCGCCATACGATACGGTGCCCTGGAAACTGGTGCCGCTCCTATCACGATGTCTATTACAAACTCTGTCTCCCTATCCAGCGGAAGACCCGACAATTCACTTGGAAATACATCGGCGAATTCTCTCACTATAGGTATTTGTTCCATGGTTGCTCCCACTCTCTGAGTATCAACAACATGACATAAATAACCTACACATCCCTTCCTTAACAGTTTCCTAGTTTGTGTCATGGTAAGACAACACGAACGTCTCGGTAATTTATTATCGTAAAATACTACATTAGGCTGTCTTAACGTCCTAATGTTTACACATTTCTTCTAAAAATCTATAATTGCCCCATGGTTAAACAACCAATCCATTCCGAGAATTACATCGTCCTAACTTTATCGGTATCAAATCTAGCGATAATTTACAACCTCGTATATCTACACAAAAACTCCTATGAATATCTTCAACATGAATTATTTCTTCGTTTCCTACCTTAATATTCAAAGGTACAGGCAATCTTTCGGGAAGTAATCCTAATCGTCTAGCAAAATCACATGCTATAAACGAACAAGTAGCACCCGAATCAAACAACACGTAAGCATTTATATCGTTGATCGGGATAATACCTGCAACTACATCCCCGGATGCAACTGCATCTTGGACCGTCATGTTAAAGGTGTGGGCCATCGGCCTACCCGACTGCGCTGGACCACCAATAGCTAACTTACTGTTATTAGCGCCCTTATTCCCGTTCGTCCCCTTCTTTGGGCAGTTCTTTGCTATGTGGTTAGTTGATCCACATACAAAGCATCCATGGTTTTTCTTCGGACTTGGACAGTTAGGCGAAATGTTCCCCTCCTTTCCACAATTGTAACATACGGCTTTCCCCTTGAGACAAACACCTAAATGAGTCTTCCCACAGGTCTTGCATGCCTCCATCCTCCTCTTAGGATCCCCTTGCTTTACTCTGGTATTCCCAGAGTTAAACTCCTTCCTCTTTTGACCTTCGCCACTCCTGTTGGATCCCTCGATCTTCACTCCCCCGTCTACCTTATTCTTGTTCTTTTTATCCTTGTGGTACTGGCTTAGAGCCTCATTCCCACCTTCGGCAATTATTGCCTTTTTCTAGTATGGTCCCAAAAGAAGTACTTTGGAACACCGATATTCGGCTATAGAGCCAGGGTTTCAAGCCCTGCTCAAACCTCCTAGCCTTTCTCACCTTAGTGTCCACTTGGTGTGGAGCAAATCTCGCCAGTTCATTGAACTTGTAAGCGTATTGGGAAACAGTCATCTCCCCTTGTTTCAATTCTAGAAACCGCACCTCCATCCTCCCCTGCATACTTGTGGGAAAGTAGTTCTCGAAGAAGATCTCCTTGAACCGCACCCACGTAAGGTTCTCTATTCCAGCCCTAGCCTGGTTTTCCTCCCACCAAAATTTGGCCTCTACCTTCATCATGTAGGTTGTAAAAGCAACCTTCTGCCCCTCGTCGACATTTGAAATGACAAATGCCTTCTCTATTTCTTTTACCCACATTTGGGCTTCTATTGGGTCTGTAGTTCCTTTGAACTTCGACGGACCGACACTCTTAAAATCCTTAAAAGTAGTAGCTTGTACTACTGCAGGATTTACAGGGATATTAGCCCCATTTCTATTAAAAGCAGTCATTAACAAGTTAACGAACTCCTACATTGGGTTAACCGGGCCTCCTTTTGGTTGATTAACATTAGTATATTGATTTCGTTGTCTCCTTCTTGGCGACAATTTGTTGTTAAGATAAACAACACATCATTATTACTTTCCTCTTATTAGTTAGTTATTATTCATGATTAAACAATAAATTCAACTCATTACATAATATGTTCCATAAAAAGGCTTATATTGATTTACTTCTTGTAGTATAATACTACATCATTCACATTACACAGCCTAAGCTGATTACATTACTATCCCGCAATTACTTTCCAAAAATTGAGATTTACAAAAGACTACCCTTTGTTATACAAAAGAGGGTTTTACGTCACTACTAGATACATCATATTTACATATCTAACTCTACTCTAGCTAATACTAGTTTACATCTGCCGTATGGCATTCTCAAAATCCGTGTTAGTAAGACCGGCTATAACATCTCGGCTGATAGTATGTCGAGTCTGCCCTGCTTCTATTGGATACCCAGCTACTTGCTGCTAAAAATCCGCATGAGAACTCCTATATATATAGGACATCCTCCCAATCTTCTGCTTCTTGGTCTTTAGCTCCTACCTGAGCTCAAAGACCTCCTGTTTCAGCTCATGGACCTTGTCCTTCACCAAAATTCATTCATCATGCTCCTCCTCCCACATAGTCTCTATACTTGTCTTATCTTCCAAGACAGCATGGAGCTCATCTTTCAGCTCCTTAACCTCCTTACAATACTGGATATTTCTATCCAATACTGTTATAAACAACGTCTTCATTGACTCCCCCGGAGTCATCTCTTTTTCAGGTGCTATGGCGTTAAATGACGCCACCTCCACCTCTTCCTCAGACATGCCATTGAACATAAACATGTGGTCTAGGTTCTCCGAGTCTCCAGACTCAATAACTACCACTTCAGGCTCTTCTGCTATAGGGTTCGGTATAATCTCTACTTGATTCACTGATTCTTCACTTACTACATATATATCCCTATACATTTCGTTTTCTCCTGACATCTACAACAAAATAATTTAGTTTGATTAGTACACGTCAGTAGAATAATAAAAACGCATATCATATATAATGCATTTTTAAGGTTAATTTCCATCTTTTACTTCTTTGACTCTTCTTAAGGTTAGGACTTAAGGTTCTAATTCCCCCCTTAAGTTTTATAACCTACTGCTTTGATACCAACCTGTGACGCCCCCAAATCAGGGTATCTTCCAACCCGACATATGGTGCTACACTTTTGCTGTACATAGCTTCACACATACATTCAATTGAAATGCCTCAAAGAACGAATATGTCTTATATATTTTCCAAACAATATTACCATTCCCCAGGTTCTTAATAACCATTACATTTGTTCTTGTCATAATATCAAATAATAACAACATTCACCTATACTATTACAAAGGTAATCTATAGATTCGCCTTAGCCTTCCCTTTATCTCTACCAAATCCTTCGGTCTGTTCGGTCTTAACTGCATTCATATGGTTCAAGCAAGAGTGAGCATAACTAGCTCAGCAAGTATGACAATTCTATTTAAACAATATACTTGAAACATACAAATCATATATCTTCAATAACTGAACAATAGTTATGAAGTACTATTTGTGACACCCCCAAATCCGGGTACTTCATTCTCACAAGATTTGGTGTTCACTTGATTAAAACATTCATGTCTAACTACCCAAACATAAAAAAATTTAATTATAAACCTTCCCATTAAAGGATTACATCAATAAATTCAATAAAATCTCCCAGGTCATCTAACCTTTAAATACAAACATCATGCGCGGAAAATTAAATAACTACATCACAATATTTAAAATAAAGTCTGACAATATAAAAGTCAACAAGTTTACAAGTCTTCAATACTTGTTCATCTTCCCTTTCCCTTTACTGGTTGTAGGTTCATCAACCTTCTCAACTTTAGCTGTAATATTTATATAAGCAAGAGTGAGCAAACAATGCTCTCTTGAAATGATAATGAATAAACATCATATCAACTGCCAAATGAATAGGTTTCATAGAAATGAATAATGTACTTCATCAATAATAATCAGGAACAGAATTTTAAGTATATAATTGAGGGTCAAAAGACCACGAACTATGTCCATAGTTATAAGTATTCTTTCAACTTAAACTTTAACAGTCATAAGACTATAGGGACTCCTCGTACTTAGGGGGATCAGCCCTTCATACAATGTATTATGCACAAACATTTAAACGTTATGCGTAAATTATCCCCTGTAATAGGGTTGTTCAACTCTGCATTTAGAATACGAGTCCGCACCAAAGTAAGTTTGGTTTGGATAAGTTTCAAGGTAATTTATAGTTTAACGAACATCAACTAAGGATTAGTTGAATAAAAATGTAATAACGTTATGCTATGGAATGAATCATAAATGAATCAAAATTGTATACTAAGGTCTTGCTTTAAGAATAATCTAAGAGCATAAGCATTGAATAACATAACATACCTTGCTTGAACAATATTAAGCGAAGGTTAGAATCTTGTTTAGAATTGAGTATTGAGCATGCATAACAAATAGTAAATTGAACGATAAAACTTGTTCAATATTAGTGTATCAGAATTTAGAAACTTGCATGCTAAATAACGAGTTAAAGATTAGAAAAACTTGTTCAATATCAAGAGGTAAGGTTTAGGAGCTTGCACAATATAAGTAGAGTTAATAAACTTGCACAAAGAAAGTTTAGAGTTAGAAAACTTGCCTTGCGTGTAAGCTAAACTGTAATAATTCAATTCACAATATCCTATACACATATCATCATGACATAATTAGTCACTACAAATACTCTATATATAAATAAGTATCTATTTCATGTATGGTTTAATTTTTAACCACATAGTCAAGTTACATTAGTAATCAAAACGTGTTAAGTGTTAATTATATGCTCATTCTTAGTACTATGATACAATAATTAACAAAAGTCACATTCTAACAGTCATAATACTGCGACGTATCAACAATTACAGACTTTGTGTAAAAGAAGATAATTTTCAACGCCATTCTCTTAACCGGTAATATTATACCACAGATCACATTGGGGTTGGCGCGCGGTCTTGACAAGGCTGAAATAGTCATGAAAAGCGAGCGAGCATGGCGTTGTGGCGCTAGGTTGGTATTATGGAGCTAATTTTACGCCATGCAAGCATGAGGCTCAAGGCAACAAGCGACGCGAATTACAAAGTTGAGTTGAGCACGAAGAACAGAAACAAAGCTAATTTTAACTGTTTAATAACTTCTAGCAACTTAATTAACACGTATAACTTACATAAATTACACATAAACGTTACCCATCATATATATACTGATTTCAAAACAACTAAACCATAATTTCAAAAAAATTAAATCCTTGAATGCCATGGTTTAAACAAAAACTCCATTTTTGACATTGTTTGACAAAATTAACATTGTAACCATAATTATACACCAAATTAATTCATTCAAACTACGTTCTCATCATTTCTTAACATATTAACATATTCCAGGTTCAGTTTATCTATTAGCTCACAATCAAATATTAATTTTGGTACTCCTACAAGTCATGTTCATACATATATTCACTATAAACCATTTTCTTTCTTTTTGAACGTAAATTAACATACAATTACATATATATGCTAGTTATAACATTACAATTACATTTACATTTACATATAATTTATTAACCAATCATAAAAATTGGATTACAGAAAATTTTGTAAAGAACTTTATACTACAGTGAAACTCAAGAACACAGAAACTTTAGGAATTATGTCGTAAAACATATATACGTACATATATATATATATATATATATATATATTAAGGTTATGTAAAATACCTTCTCTTGCTTGAATAATCTTGGATAATCTCAGAGAATAGCTTGGGAAATCTCAAAAATCCTCTCTCAATTCTCTCTCAACTCTCTCAAACTCTCTCTCTCTCTCTATTCGCTGCAATCTTCTTTTCTCTTTTCTCTTCTTAGTTAGGCCAAAAGCTTTTCAAGTAGGATAAAACAAACGCTCACAACGTATGTAACTGCCATATAATTACTATTATAATAATTTCATGTCAGTTATAAGATATTAATATATATTATTTTGATTTATTTTATTTATTTTAATTAAAATTCAAAAGCCATAAGGCTTTGTTTGGCAAAAACTCTTTAAAAATTAAAGACTTAATATCTTTAAGCCTTGTTAGGCAAAACTAAATTAAATTCCTTTAATGTATTTTAATATCTCATTTATAGCATAGTTTATTGTCACACTTTTATTTCTAAATTAAATTAAAAACATTATAATAATCCATTTATTCCTATCAACTCTCTAATTTAATTATTAAGTTAGAATATTATCTCATAAAATTAATTGCCTTCACTCATTAATTATTTATTTAACAAATAATTAACCAAATCAAATTAAACAAATATTTATTCAATAATACACACATCAATTAAATATTTTAATTAAATATTTATATAATTCAATAAATATTTGAAATTACAATTTAATTTTCTGGATTATTAAACTATCGATAATTTAAGATAGCACTTCTCTTTTCTTAAAACGTTTCACACTGAACAACATTCAGTAAAACATCAATTTCGGTCAAAGACCTTGAGCATTTCATACTTTTTTTGAAAAAGACAACCTGGCACTAAGTTCATAAGTTCGGCATTACTTACGAGCACGTCTAGGTGATCAGCCTATAGTACTCTATGTTGTACAACACTACTTTCATGGTTATGGTTAAACGTATGTACGTTTAAGTTTTGGCAACCTCACGTGCCTGTCGTTTGACGACAAAACATTTATTTAGCATACTCAGTCTTCATTTGAAAACCATACCAAAATAGTTTGGCAAACTTGACAACATTTGACAATAGTTTGATAGATTATAAGAAAATCCATAAAACATCTTAAGTCTAGCCGAAGAAATTGGCTTCGACTTCATCATACATTAATTCATGCGTAAGATACATGAATTACAAAGCCTGTCCAGATTGAACTTAGACAAGGGTTAGAACACTTGCCTTTAGTGTCTGCTACGGTTAATATACTTTTCCTTTGAGGCTTTAAGATCTCTACAATATATAACCACATAACCTACCACATTAGGTCATGAACAAACATGCATAATGTATCTTACCCTTCTTCTCAATCTAATTGTTCATTAGATTGTTTAACATTGGTTCAAGTTTATCGTTATGTTTTACATTCACATTTGAGTACTCTTTCTTCAACCTTTAGTTATATTACATAAGGTTCTCAACATCTTAATTAATGTTACTTTAAGTCTATTAAAGATTTAATTCATCTTCAATCAACTCTCATTCTCTTTGCATTCAAAATCTTTCTTCTCTATGTTCTTCCTAGTGCTGACGTTGTGGCGCCACTTCTTTTCTTTGTCATGTCAACAAGCATGGCTAAAGTCGTGAGTGGTTGAGACCCTACTTGGCGTTAGCAGCGCCATTCTCATATATTTGTCATGTTGCCGCACATGAAGTTTCAATAGTGTCATGGACATGCTTAGCGTTGCAAAATACCACTTATTATACCTTGTCAAGCGCTACTTGGCCAAATTTCTTCCGCACTGTAAAACTTTTGACGCTTTTCTTACATAACTAAATTCTCGGACTCCTAAATTGTTCATTTTAAGTCTGAATTGGTTCGTTCAAAAGTTATTAGCTTTCAAATCATATACTCTAAGTGTTCATGTAAAAATTTTACATTTTCGAATCTTTTAACTCGGAATTCATCGATTAGTTCATTTTAACGAAAACGATAAACGTTCGTGAACGTTCAACGCTCGTTTCTTCGTTCTAAGTCAGAATTTGGTCATTTTCGAGTCCGCAACTCTAGAATGCCAAATGAGACTATTCTCCATCGAAAACCAACGTTTCCGAGTTCAATGTCAAAATTTGACTTCCATTCCGAGAATTTTGACGATTAACGTTTAATCTCGTAAATTTCGCCATAACTTCGTTACTTGAGATTTTTACATCGTTTCAAATGGATTCATTCCATCATACTAACATCCTAACCAAACATATTTCAATAACTTATACACATGATAAGTTCTTACTTGTTCTTCATGAGTTCATAACTTAAATGAGTATGAATTACTTATTCATGGCTTATTAAGGTTTAAGTCCATTGATTAGTCATTCTCATCACTTCTTAGCATATATTTTCTACCAATCAACACTCCTCTATCAACCTATAATTGAAGAGATGGAAGATTAAGCTATAAGATCTTACCTTTGAAGATCAAACTTTATTCTTCCTTGAATTATGAAAGACTAACTTTTTCTCTCTAACAAATAAGCACTTATAATGCTGGTAGAAATTTAACAAGTGAAAAATGATCTAGCAAGTCTTCTATATATAGAAAATCCTAGATTAGGGTAGTTTGGTCATTAATCAATCTCACCTCCTTAATTAACCTCCTTACTATTCATCCCTTGGCCATCAAGTTTACTTGGTCACCAAGATCATCCATGTGCTCATGGGGCCCACATGGGTTGCCCCATGGGTCATCCTTACCCATTGGATCGATCCACGAATCTGGTTCTTAATTTGAGCTTTAAGTTTAATTAATTTAACTTATACTTTGGGCTTCCATTAATCCACATTGGGCTTGTACATTAATTCCAATTGGACTTAACCATTCCTACACAATTCTACAAGTCCAATACACTTGCTTAATACCTTATAACGTATAATCTACGTATTATTCTCGTATACTAACTTGTATACTTATTCATCATAAACGACATACCATCATTCATACATACTCGTATAATACTTCGTATCATACTCGTATTCATTCCCTCGTACAATACTTACATATCATACGATCATCGTTTAACTCATTAACGTTTCACTTTCCCTAACGTTCTCAAATTTAGTCCACAGGCGAAAAACTATGTTTGCCCTACATGAATTATTATTACATAATCCATCTCACCTTGATATTCTATTGTTACGTATTTCTCGGAAGTTCACAAATAATTCCCGAGCAGAAATTAGTGAATAGTATTTTTCGGAAAATTTCTCAGAAAACTTTTATTTTCTTCTTGGAAATTCAAACACTTTAATTCTTTCACGTAGTCAAAATACTACGACATTCCAACATATCTAGGTTATAGAACAACCTTCATCTTATTAACACATAATAATAACATATACTATAATTTTATTCATTATTTAATTAAATAAAATCATTTTACAATAAATCCGAATTTCTCGATCGTTACAAATGGGATGTTCCCTGTTCATATTATATGTTATGTTATGCTCTGTTTTGTAAAAGTACAAATCAAATAATTTGGAATGTCCCCAATTAGTGAAGTAGCCTCTGTTTTGCTAAATAATTATACAAATAAACACAATTATCCAAACAAAATCATTCTTCAAATAATGTAATTATCCAAACAAAGTCATTCTTCAAACAATCTAATTATCCAAACAACATTATTCAATCCCCATTTATATATCAAATTTTTTCAAACATCAAAACAACTTAAACTATTTCATGGTTTTTATCATGCTCAAACACAGCACAAGAAGCATCCCAATTACAAGTAAGAACCATTTCTCCCTAGTTTGTAAATTCCTTATTTCTTCTTTTAAACACTTCAAATCATTCTTCAATTAGACTTTCTTTTTAATTTCGATACTTGCACTCCCAAGTCATGAGCTTTCTCCTTCATCATTTGTAGGTCAATTTCTATGCTTCTCATATTCAACAGACCTGAATCATTCTCTACCCCAGCATCTTCTAACGTCTGGATAGAGTCAATCCATTGAAAAAAGCCACAAAATACTTGGGTCTGTAAAAAATTAAACATACAATTATCAATTATTATGATTGTGTAAAAATATAAAATTTTATTAAGGTAAATATAATAACTTACACCATAATTTAAACAACCATAAAACTTCCTCCCAACACTGAGTCCCTTTGACGATGTACAAATTCGTACTCGTATCCCACATCCACAATACCTTGGTGATAAAATCTCACTGACTCCATTGGATATTGAACCTTCCCCAACCTTTTGATGAATATTTTCTTTAGGGTGCTGCTTTCGTCTTTTCATTCCTCATGAAGTTCAAGATTACAGCAAGAAAGGGAGAGACGATGGAACCCTAACCTTTTGCCTCACTTTACAGCAAGAGATAGAGACGATTTCATGCAAGAGTTGGATGAGAGAGAAAGACACAGATCAAAATGAATGTTGAATGAATGTTGTCTGTAAATCTGTAAGTGTTTTAATTGTTTGGGGGGAAATTTGATGTTTTGATATAAAACTTATTCCTTGCAAATTACTAACAGCTAGGCCCGTGGTGCTCGGGTGGTCAAATGACCAAAATTTCAAACGTTGGGTCGCAGGTTCGAGTCTGTGGAGAGGCAAGTTTTGGGAAAAATTCAAAAGACCTACCACATCAGCGGACAAGTGTCAAATTTTAATATTAAATACCACGTCAGACCTAGTGACGTGTGCCACATCATCAGGTCAATGCACATGTGGCACCTTGGGGTTCAAAGTCCAAATTTTTGACTAGAAAAGGGCTCAGTTTGCATTGACCGAAAGAAAGGGGCTCAATACCCAAATATCAGAAAAGTTCAGTGACCAACTTTGCATTTAACCCCATGTTAGTAACCAAACTAACTCTTGTAATTTTAAACTTAAAGATATTATGTCAATTTTTATTACAACCAAAGGAAATGAGAAGATTTTTTTAATAAAAATAAAAAAGATAAAAGAAAACAAAAAAGAAAAAAGACAAATGAGAATATACCGGATGTTAAATGTGCAAACACATCTCGAAGTGCATGTTTCATGTTTTGTTTGAGAATTTGAAGTTTTAGGTCTTTTGGAGTTTAAACACCTTGTTCGCTTACATGAGCAACTAAGTTTATTTCAAACACAATTTTTTAAACTCATAAACGCAATTTTTAAGCGTCAAACTCGGCGCACTATTTTTGGTGTGGTGCATTTAGGGCTTAAAAGTCGCTCAAATGCACTTTTTTAGCACACCAAAACAAACAAGCCCTAACTCTAGTGTTCTAAAAATTTTCGCCTAGGCGCTAAGCCCCTTGGTGCCTCACCTAGGCCCAAAAATTCCTCCAAAAAATTAGACTGAGCCAAAACGGAGAATTTTTTATTTATTTTAATAACTACCCAAATCAAATCTTGATATATTTATTTTTCTAATGATTTACCATATTTATAATGTAAGTTGTAGCATATCAAATCACAACAAGAAGTGAACAAGATCAAGTCAAAACAGATAATTTTATTATAATTATAATTTTTTAAACTTATACCAACTTCAAATTATATAAATGATGATACATTTGTAATATTTAGTTTAATTCAATATAATTCTTAAATTTATGTTTAGTTTCTTAAGTTTTAATATTGAAATAAATTCTTGAAATTTTAAGTTTTATTATTTTTTTTAATAATTAAAAATATGTTTGAACTCTGAACAGTTGCACGTTTGTGTTTGAACTTTGACATTGGCAATATAGATATGTGGTTGAACTTTAAGCAAAGACCTTTATTATCTTTATTATAAATTGTTTTGTTTTATATTATTGTTTTGTTTGGATAAATGTAAGATAAAATATTAAAATTGATTTTAAATAAAAAATCCGCCTAGACCCCCTAGACGCTAGGCCCCTCCCACCCGCCCACCTCCCGCCTCCCGTCTAGCGCCTTTTAGAACATTTCCGAACTCATAAAGCAACAAACATATAGTAGGACTGTATCTGGTACAATCCCAACAAGTTATTTACATCGAGTAGATCTTATAAATTAAGCTAGACACAAGCAATCAAGAGCAGGATAAGTATATATGGATTGTTTCTCCTTTCTTAACCTTAGTTGTCCTTGCCTATTTTTATGCCCATTCTGCACTGCTTGCTGAAATTCTGGCCACTCGATGCCTTTATTCAGGAAGAACTGCCCCAACAGCACCATGTTTGGCCTAATAGTCTTCATGTTATTGTATGCCCGATGTCCTACCTGATGAAATAATCAAAATCCAACCAATTAGGCTTTTAGAGAAGTGGAATTGAAGATCTTTTTCTTATCCACGATGTACGAATAATGACTGGAAAGCCTCGTTTATTTTGGGAGTTACTTAAAACACTGAATTATACTTTCTCTGTCCCACAAGAGATGACTATAGTAGTATAGTACAAACAATGTCCTATAAAATATGTCTAAAGTACACAATTCAGATGTAAGTGCAGAGTTTTAATTTTAGATATCAGATACATCTTCTCAATTCTGAGTGTTGTTAAGGTTGTATGGGACATCATGGTGCTGTCCTCCTCGGGGAATGTTCCAGGTATGTCAACATGGCTTTGGAGTTGTTTTGATGTAACAATTTGGAATGTGGATTACAGTAAAGTTTTGCCATATGCAAGATAGGATTTTGGAGTTGTGATATCACTGATCTTATGTCAGGTAGCAAATATGTTAAGGGTTTTTATTTCATTTTATGGTGTTATGTATTTCATTGCGGCCCTATCCATATCTTTTGGACTTGCCACAATCGTAAGATTTTGGGTTTTAATAAAAAAAATCTTTTAGCTGGTAAAAAAAAAAGGTACAATTACATATTCTATTACATTTTTAATAATAATTACAACAATAGTTCACTCATAAAATATTTTCACAATTAATACACTTTTATATTTATTTACAATATTAGTGCAATTAGGATTCCTTAATTTAAGAAATTAGTATGCAATTAGGGCTTTGAGAATTTTGGGATTGACATCGTAGAGTTTGACGCGTTTGGCGTTGAGGGATTTGATGAGGCGGATGGATTTAGAGGGAGAAGGTAAGTTGTTCCCCAGTTGGTAGTAGTTTACTCCAATCTTTGCCGAAAAAAACTCGCAAATTGCTTGATTAAATAAAAATACAAAACAAAAGAAGATGGAAATGGTTTAGAAAAATATTAAATTTGTAAATCAAGATGATGTATAATAATAGTGCGGTGAGACTTACAGGATAAAGAAGCGAGGAGAGAGAGCGTATGAAGGTGAGTAAGCAAGCCATCCGGTTTGTTTTTGTTTACAAAGAAGAAATGAAGGAGAATGATGTACAATTACATATTCACAAGACGCCATTGATTTTTTTGCCCATTTTAAGGTGGATTGATTATAATGGATCGATTTTTCATAGTACAGTTGTTGCATTTTTTTTATAGTACAATTGGTAGCCAAACATTCATACCAAGGTAACCAATTCAGTGTTATTAGGTTTCTAATTTATTTTTAAAAAATCTATTATAAATTTTTTTATTTAATAGTGTAGTTGATAGCTAACACTTTATACAAATGTAACCAATTCAGTTTTATTGGGATACCAATTATTTTAAAAAATGTATTGTAGAATTTTTTTTTATAATGCAGTTGGTAGCCAAACCTTAATACAAAGGTAACCAATTCAGTTTTATTGGGTTACCAATTAATTATAAAAAATCTATTATATATTTTTTTTCATAATGCAGTTGGTAACCAAACCTTAATACAAATGTAACCAACAAAAACTAAAATTGTTACCTTTGAAAGTTTTGGTTACCAACTGCACTGAAATTTCTATTGGTTACCCACAAAAACTAAAATGGTTACCTTTGTATAAATTTTTGAAACCCAACTGCACTAAAATTTATCTTTTTCTCCTTTTAATTTCTGGACTAAATCAACCTTCGTCATAATGGCGCCAGTGGCTTCAAGGTCCATGGTGTTGAAGTTTACTAATGAAGGGGAGGAGGAAGATGACCGTCGAAGGGGAGGAGGAAGATGAGTTGCCAAATTTTGAATATTTGAATTTTAATTATTATTTTTGAATTTGAATTTGTTTTGTTTGTTAGATCCAATATATTTGAATTTGAATTATTAATTATAGTAGTTATTTCTCATTGATTTTAGGTTTCCTTATTATTATGAATTGAATCCTATACTAATTCCCTAAATTAAGAAATCCTAATTGCACTAATATTGTAAATAAACATAGAAAGTGTATTAATTATGTAAATATTTTATGAGTGCACTAATAGTGTAATTACTTTTTAAATATTGTATACTTATGTAAAGGACCCAAAAAAAAATGTAAAATATTAGTCTTTTTAACCCTCAAAAGTAAAGTAGAATCTACAACTTTTAGGAAAAAAAGAGAATCGTTAGTGTACTTATGCAGGCCCATTATGACTAAAATGAGAAACTTATTTATACCCTCTACTTTTGTTTTTCTTTTTTTGTGTGGTAAGTGTATTTAAGCCATCTTTTATGGGATGAAGGGAGTAGTTATTACTGCTTTATTTGGTTTAGCAAACCGAAAAACATTGCATTGAGTCCACCCACCATCCAATGCAAATTGTGTGAAATGATCAGATCATGATTTTCAAGATGATAACTAGATCCACACACACACACACACACACACACAACAAAAAAACACAATAAAGAAAACTACTGTAAATTATTACCAGTGCATTGTGCATATTGCCTGGGGAAGCAGAAATGAAGATGTCACTCTGCATGCTGACATAATAATCAACGGCAGCTGATAAAGAAGCCCTCCCTTCAATCTCAGCTCGTTCCTCAGCAGAGGCAAGGCTTTTCTTATCCTCCATTAGGGGAAACAACTCTCGCAGTGTTGAGATCCTTGCCTCTCCACCATAACCTGAGCAGGGAAATTTAACTCAAGTTAGATACACAACTGGTTCTCCTGCATTTTCTGGGACTCCAATCTACACCATTATATATATACCGAAGACGTTTCCAATACCAACAGCAGCTCCCGCTATATTATTTAATTTTCAAAATTTATAAAGTGATGCAGGGCAATTAGAAGGATCGGGGGATGAGTTGGAAGAAGAAGAATGAAGGGGTAAAGGAGAGATGGGGGGGAAGCTATCCTCACAAAGAATCAATAGAAAAACAAAAGGACACAACCCTTAATTTCAATAAGTACATTAAACCTCTCTACCATTAAACTTGTGGGGATTATTACAATATTTGAATAAAAAATCAAATAAACTCTAACAGAGACCAAGTAAAACTCTAAAACTACAAAACTATTAAGACAAGTATTCTATTAAAGTAATAGCTAAAGTAATCTACACAATTTATACTCAGGAAAGTAGATACCTAAAATACCATTAAACTTTTGGGGATTAGTACAATATTTGAATAAAAAACCTAAAAATTAAAAACCAAATAAACTCTAATAACAGAGACCAAGTAAAACTCTAAGACTACAAAACTATTAAAATAAGTATCCTATTAAAGTAATAGCTCAAGTAATCTACACAATTTATACTTGGGAAAGTAGATACCTAAAATACTAGAACGTGCTTGTTTTTTCCGGATAAGTAAAATACTTAAACAACCTAATTACCCTAAACTCCTAGTTACTACTGAACATATTAAAATATGCTCCCTCCATTCCTAAATATAAGATCAAGTTACGTTTACAAGTCCATTAAGATATTTTTCAAATTCAAGGTCGATGTGGTTCATCTAGCTTTTGAAAACAATAAATCCTGTAATTAGTAGTACTATTTAGATGGTTTACAATTTTCATAATTGTATTGCCTAGAACTAACTTGATTCATTTTTAAATTATTTTAATTTGAAAATATCTCAAATTGATTTCAAAGGTTGACCATAAAATTTGGAATGAAAGGAGGAAAATTTGATTACAATTAGTGATCTAATTATCCACAAATAATGATATAAAATAACTTAATCATAATTTCTAACTCTTCAGGCCCAACAAGTGCCTGCTTGGCGAAGCGGTGCGGTAAGATGGAGTACTTTTAAATTTAGACACAGTGCTTTCGTGAGAAAGTTAAAATAACATTTGTTTACACAATAATAAAATTGCCTTTAAAAAAAATTAAGAACAAACTTCAAGTTTGTAGTATGGTTGTTTCACTTTTCTTCAACAATTTAAGGACATTTGTACATTTGTGAAATATTCAAAATTCTTGGACTGCAGTTCTAAAAACACAAATTTCCTACTCACTAAAAGTGCTTTGGAGCCCAAATCTCTACTCGTTAAATGTGATCAGAGGGCAATCAAATGCTAAAAAACTTCTAATTTGAAAGTACTTTTAGTCCTTTCCACTGCTCCACCAAAACGGGCTCCAAGAGTTGAGCAACAAACCATAAAAATCTTGATTTTCAATACCCAAGCAAGGAAACAGGAGTACAACTGGGAGTATATGACATACCTTGTGGGAAGCAAGATGTAAGCGTGTACTATTGTTGAATCCCAAAGCTGCCAACAGCAGTCCAATATCTTCAGGAGTCAATGGGCAACGTCCTTGACCTCTCAATTCCTCGTCAGTAAACTGAGACTTGAGGACTCTTCCCTGCCAAATCACTTGGCGGTATTTTGCAAGAGCTAATTTTTCAGCTTTACCCCCAGCAAAATCACAAGCTGAATGGGCAGCCATATCCTGAGCAAGAACAGATTCTGAAATCACACTCTAGAATTTATTATTAAACCCCAGATTCCCTACCAACCAAAGACAAAGTGCGAGACGGAATGTACTTGTCAAGTATATCTATATCAACAAAAACATGACAGGTTTCATGCTTGGGAATACTTCTGTCTAAAATTCTAGAAAAATGGTTGTTATATTTGGGAATACATTTTGGTGTAAGATTGCCATTACATTCCTATAGTGCTTATAATCCACATGTTGAATGCAGATACGCCAAATACTATATTGATAGAACTTAAATCCTTCAATTATCAGGTATAGACGAGTCAGGATGAAGTTTTACATCCTGCAAAGTCGTATGCAAATGCCACCGCAGAATTTTAACTTTTTTCTTTATTGGTACATCAGAGGCTACGGCCCAAAAAGATATTAAAGAAGGAAGACAATCTAGGAGTGCAGCCCCTCTAGATATTTATGTACATTGTAAGTGGAAGAACGGGGTGGTTCCATGGACAGCCATATCTTTGGTGGCGTAAATCTGAACTTCAAATGCTTGGTGCATCTAATAAGCAGATGTGGAAAATAGTCAAAATACCTTATCAAAGCAAAGATGTAAAACAACAAATTTCTTAGTTCTCTGGTTGTCAGTAAAATCTCTTTGCTCATTCAAGTAGTTGATACCTACTTCACCGGTTTCAGTAGGACGATCTCGGAGGCGATTGACAAGGGTCTCCCCCAGCATCCTGATGTGGTGAGTGAATATTAATGCTTGAAAGTTAACCCGACAACGGAGAAGCTGGATGCCTGAAGGCAGATCGTCGAAAGCCAAACGGTGAGAAAATGGGGCTATAGCAGCAACCCCATAACTGGAACAGTCCAAAACAACATTCTACATCAAACCAACATATCCGGGATATAGGTATGCTTTAAGTTTCAATACGGTAAGATCGAACTGATCAATGGAAGCTAAACTTGCACATAGATGATTTGTTTCAGATTAATCTGGACTATAGTTAAAATGGTTTTACTTCAAAGCCATAATGGGACTTCTATCCAAGTTCAGCAGTAAAGCATCAAAGCCTGGATTAAAACATTCTATGCATTTGCTCCAACAAACATATTCATGTTTTACGAACAGGACAGTATTGTATCACAATAATGGAAAGGATAGTAGTGATGAAATGTAATGAACTACCCGTGGAAGAAATGCATGCCAGTTCTTAAACTTCATAGAAACTACCTGAATTTCACTAAGCAACATTCTACACACTTATCCAAAAATAAAAAACTAAGCAGCATTTACATTTTGTAACTCAATTCAACATCTTTTATCCAAAACTAGATGGTGTAGGCTGACAAAGAATCCCCTATGCAAGCGTAAAAGTCGAAATGCAAGAAGAAAACTAAAATGTAAAACAAATTAACAAAGAAAAGAATAAAGTAAATAATTTAAAACAAAAGAATAGAAATGAATTGAAATCAATCAAATGAAAAAACACCCATATATAGAAATCAGTGGTCATAAAGATTATTTTACTTAAATTTAGAGATATATAAAATGTAAGATCACGTGTGTCTGCTATAGGAGTATGGATTTAAGCTATTATGGGATGGATTTAAAAAGGTGTTTCCATTCAAGATACACGATAATACTACTACATACCCATATAAAGAACTAATAAATAACAAAAAAAGAAGTGATTTTGGACATTATAGCCTGAAGAACAACTATATAATGTGAATAAACTGATCTTCAAACAAACCTCTGCAATACAGGCAAAACATTTTCGATATACCAATTAGCAGACGCATGGACAGGTGCTGTTTTAATTCTAGTAGCTCGTATGCCTGTAGCATAATACTCCCTGGTACTCCATGAGTATTTGCTGGGAAGCTCTTTAACTACGGAAACTTCATTCTTCAGGATATCAATAAAGTGATGAACATCAAATATTTCAGCAAATGAACTGAACAAAACACAAGACTTTAGTTTAGTGGTTTCTTTTCAAAATTGGGAACTAAAATGCAGGAAAGAAAGCCATGATGGTTGACTCATATAATACCTGGAATCTTGCCAAACAGGATTCACTTCAAGGTGTGGGATCACAAGTGTTGCATTTAAAATTTTAGCAACAGCTACTGCATCGCAAATCTTTAAAGAAATGTATCATGGCAGAGGAAGAAACCAGAAAGATGTTAAGCACTAACCAACTAACTGCAAAATACATTATTTACGTGGAGCAGTTAACATTCTTCAGCTCCATATGCTCCTACAGAACCATTCCATGATAAAAGATACATACCCCTATTCTCTGCTGGTTTAATCCTCCATCAAGAAACACCTGAATATACCCCTGGGGTTTTTCTGGGAGAACTACAGAATGAAAATATGAGAATTCATTTATTCAAAAAAAAAAAAAAAAAAAATCTTATATGAAGGAACCATACTACATTTCCAAGGTTTCCTGCATAATTTATATCAAATGCTAGAATATCACAGCAAGATAAGTTATGATTAAGCATATTTCAAGGCACTCACAAGGGGAAGTGGTAGAGACAACACAGGGTTTCCATCCTTGGTTGGGCAAGGGAGACCACAGGTCAGATTGTTGCCTCTCAGACTGAATGGTCAAAAAAGTATAAGAAAACATATATAGGAAAAATGTTCTTAAAAATTCCATAACAACTACAAACAAAGAAAGAAGAGGCTCAAACCTACTCACAGTTTCATGTAGTAAAGCTTTCTTCAATAAATGCAAGTGCTTCGGTTTTGGAGCATTCCATTCCTACAAACCAAAAGGACCTTTGTCAAGCAAACCAACAAAGATTAAAAGCATAAAGTCAACATATTTGTAAATGCATTTGCATGCTTGACTAACATGATTCTTACACAAAGATACATTGTAAAAGGGTAGAAATTCATAGAATTCAACTCCTCTAGGATGGATTTATCTATACGTAATGCTGATGTATCATCAGATTAAAGTGACCTTTAACAAAATATACAAGACAACTCTACAAGCAGTATTGGATCAAACTCAACCTTACAATTGTCATGTCTAAGATATGAGAAACACCTAATTCAACATCATAAGCTGAAATAACTAATTCTGGACAATTAAAAAGCTCTTTCAAACGTAACATCCCACATACCAGAGCGACACTCAAATGTGCTACCTAAACTCATAAATTTATAGGGATAAAAAGAAGGGAAAGAGTACGTACTGGAATGGAATTTCTTTCAGATTCAAGCCATTGCATATGGCATAATTGATTCCAAATTCTTGCAATTATTGAAAAGGTTTTTCCAAGAAGATACACAAGACTTTGAAAGCGTGATAAATAAATTACTATACTGAGGCATTATGTTTTATGCAAGCTCGAAATTTCTACAAGATATAGCTATCCTTAGTCCTCATATTGAGTTTTTGGTCTCTTAATTAACCCCGTATTAATAACACACCAACAATCATTATACTGTATGTCCTTTATTTATAATAGTACTTGTTTAATAAGGTTATTACCCATAGCAGGTCGCGAACCAGCAGAAGGTTCTAGGAGGGTGGGATACATGGGAACCATTTTTTATTTTTTTGGCATCATTTGCATTTCAAAATTTTAATCTTTACTACAAGCAAGCAAATAGCTTTACTAAATAATGAGGACATGCTTGGCGTGGACAAGGACGGACACCATGGAGTGGATCCGGTGCAAGTTCCTATTGGTCCCGTGACGAGAGCTCGAGCTAAACAATTCAAAGAAGACTTAACGGACTAATAAAAGTTTGGAATGATATGGGTTCAAGTTCGAAGGCATTTGAGTCGAATTCCAAGTTCATGAATTTGATACAAGTGATTACTCCAAGCAAAGAATCAAAGCAAAACGACGTGGGTATTCTGGACTACCGACGCTGGCGCTGGCGCGCCATAGCACCAAAGTCAGAACACTCACTAGACCAACAGCGCTGCCGCGCCGGTTGTAGGCCAAATAGGGTGCGGATTTCAAGGCAACGCAATTTTTTAGATTTTCCAAGATTGTTTGCTATATTTTAGGGATATAAGTTATCTTTTTCAATTCTAATGTAATTAGGATGTTTTTAGCTAGGATTTGCATTTCAAGTTGTTTGCCATTTAGAAGTTCAATTCCTTATAGGAATTAGGGTTCTTTTACTAGTATAAATAAGGAACAAAGCTTATGTAATTCATTAGACAACTTCAAATTATTATCAATACAATTAACAATTGTAAGATTATTCTCTTCTTTTGGTTCTTCAAGAATTCCCAAGTATTTTCTTAGTTTTCTTTGAGATTCGACTTTGATTTATCATTCAACAATATATAGTTGTTTATAGCGTCTTCTACAGCATCAATCATCGATTGTACCAAGGTTCTTGCTTACATATAAGCATTGGGTCAAGGTGTCGTTGGTGTTCCATTCAACGCAGATTTCATTGCACAAGCGATTGTACCAAGGTTCTCGTCTCAATATAGGCGAAGGGTTGCGATGTCATGAGTGTTTCATAAAACAACTTTGCTAGAAATGATTCGGGCGATGACCACCTCACGCAAGCGTGCCGTAGAGTCTATCATTTGGTTTCAGAGCGAGGTTTTCTAATGAGTTATCTATCTTTAATTTTCTTGTTTGAATTGTGAGAAAAAAAAATTATTATTATTTTCAGTTTTTATTTCAATTGCTTGCTAACAAATTCAATGGCGATATTCCGAGCATACGTTCACCAATTCAGATCAAGCGATCCTATAAAATTTCCGCATGGGGGTGGTTTAATGAGTCATTTTGGCGTTGATAAAACTTTGACAGTTTTAAAAGAACATTTTTATTGGCCACACATGAAACGGGAAGTAGAACGAAAATGTGATAGGTGCAATACTTGTCATTAAGCTAAATCTCGTGTTCAACTGCATGGATTGTATACACCATTGCCTATACCTAATGAACCTTATATTGATATTTCTATGATTTTGTGTTGGGTTTACCTAGGTCGTCTACGCATGGTAATGATTCAATTTTGTGGTCGTGGATAGATTCTCTAATATGGCACATTTTAATCCATGTCACAAAACTGATGATGTTTCCCATGTAGCTAATTTATTCTTTAGGGAAATTGTGCGTTTTCATGGTATGCCTAAGACAATTGTTTCTGATAGAGATACTAAGTTCTTAAGTTACTTTTGGAAGATATTGTGTTGTAAGTTGGGTACTAAATTGTTATTTTCAACTACTTGTCATCTACAAGTTGATGGTCAAACCGAGATAGTAAATAAAACTTTATCTGCTTTGTTAAGGGCTATCATTAAAAAGAATATCAAATTTTGGGTAGAATGTTTACCTCAGGTTGAGTTTGCTTATAATCGTTCTATTCATTCTGCTACTAATTTTTCTCCATTCGAGATTGTTTATGGTTTTAATCCTTTAACACAATTGGATTTATCTCAATTACCTGTTTTTGAATATACGAACATGGATGGAAAGACAAAAGGCTGATTTTGTTAAGCAAATACATGAGAAAGCTAGGCTCAACATTGAAAGAAGATGGAGCATTATGTCAAGCAAGCTAATAAAGGACGACGTCAAGTGATCTTTAAGCCGAGAGACTGAGTTTGGTTACACATAAGGAAAGAAAGGTTTCCAGCTCAAAGGCGTTCAAAGTTGCTTCCGAGAGGAGATGGTCCATTGCAAGTTCTTGAACGCATCAATGACAATGCTTACAAATTGGATTTACCTGGTGAGTATAATGTTAGTGCCACATTTAACGTTACTAATTTAAGTCCGTTTGATGTAGATGATGATTTGAGGACAAATCCTTTTCAAGAGGAGAAGAATGATGAGGACATGTTTGGCGTGGACAAGGACGAACACCATAGTGTAGATCTTGTGCAAGTTCCTATTGGTCCCATGACGAGGTTCGAGCTAAACAATTCAAAGAAGAACTTAACGGACTAATCCAAGAGGTTTGGAATGATATGGGTTAAAGTTCGAAGGCATTTGAGTTGAATTCCAAGTTCATGAATTTGATACACGGATTACTCCAAGCCAAGAATCAAAGCAAAACGACGTGGATATTCTAGACTACTGACACAGCTGCGCTGGATTTAGTAAAGGGATGGCGTTGTCGCCATAGCAATAAAACAAAGTCGAACGCTGGACCAATCTACATTCGCTACCAATTGCAATCCAAATAATGGTCTCATTGCTTGCCATGAGGTGCGGATTTAAAGGCAACGTGTTTTTCCAGATTTTCCAAGATTTTTTACTATATTTTAGAGATTTAAGTTATCTTTTCCAATTCAAATGTAATTAGGATGTTTTTAGCTAGGATTTCCATTCCAAATTGTTTGTTATTTAGAAATTCAATTCCTTAAAGGAATTAGGGTTCTTTTACTAGTATAAATAAGGGACAAAACTTATGTAATTCATTAGATAACTTCAGATTATTATCAATACAATTGTGAGATTATTCTCTTCTTTTGGTTCTTCAAGAAGTCCCAAGTATTTTCTTAGTTTTCTTTGAAATTCAACTTTGACTTATCATTTAACAATACATAGTTAGGTGTGGCGTCTTCTATAGCATCAATCGTCGATTGTACCTGTGACGCCCCAAATCACTATACTTGCTATAGCTGATTTGATGCTCACTAAAAAATGCTAAATCGTTAAGTTTAGAGATGATTTCCTTATTTATAAACCTTATCGAACTGAATTTCATAATATCAACAATAACATGAACAGTCCATATTATCAATACCCTCATTCAGTCCAACAATTTTATAAACAAAGTTCTCATCTTAATTCCCAAAGATCTTTCATTAATTCATACCAAATCCTTGTATATGATACAAAGAACTTAGTACTTCTATCTTTTTAATCCTTAACATTTAGATATTCTATAACTTTACATATCCAAGATTCACAGTATTAATAATAAGATAGTTCTTGGAACTGAGGGGCGCATTCCGATAATTTTGACATCTTATCGGCGCTCATTAGTGTAACCTCATTGCTTACAGAACTCCCAATATTACTCAATACCCTCACTTAGACACATAAATTTATAAAGTTGTTTCTTTATATTGTCATTTCTATTTATCTGAAATTCACAATATTAATAACACATTTGTACTTGGAACAGAGTAACCTTGCGTTGAATTTGGTTTCTTCATCGGTGCTAAATCTCTTGTTCTTACAGCACTCATAATGTTATTCAATATCTTCATTTAGTTATATAGTCCTTAACAACATTGTTTATGTTTTAACAATTCTAAGTTTAATCAAAGTAAATACATGACAAGAATGTGTAAGAAAACATGATAATATTGATATAATATTCGATTACATACTTACATGGTTTGCTTCTTCGTATTACAAAAGTCGTCACGAAACAAAATGGACAAGAAATTAATAAAGCATATAAACTAGTCTACGAATTTCTTCTATCCTTTCTTTTTAGAGACGGAGCTCTCAGGTTTGTCTGAAATAAGGTTTGTCTGCAAATAAGTTCAACAAGTCTAAACACATAGCATATAATTGAAGTCACACCGATATGGATTTAATGAATCATAGCTTTAACAAAAGATGTTACAATTGTTTTAACAAAGTAAGACTGAGTGGTAATTAAACCAAGAACCGTGCGTTTGTCTTTCGACTTAGAACCATACAGTGGATATCTATAGAGGATCAATCTAACGACATCCTATGTTATGCATAATATACACGACACTGACTACTCATGACAGTGTTTAGAAGAATGTTCATCTCAGTTTACTTTACATGTAGAGGTCACTCCAAGACAACTTGGTTTGACTTAAGAATTATAGCAATTCAATATTTCACGAATAAATATTCATTTTGCAAGTTATGCCGAAACAAATAGCAATAAATTTTATGTCAAAGATTTATAACACGTTACACAAAATGTATAAATCAAATAGAAAACTTGTAAACAAAAGCTTAAGGTAGAAGACTTGCCTCGTATATCTTTTACAGATAAATATAACGGTCTAAACGTTCGTCGTAAATCCTACACGATTATAAGTTCATGTAGACTAATTAAGCGTTTAACGATTAAATCTTTTAATTATTATTTCGGGTATTATAACCGCTTATAAATAAGACTACTTGTACTATACATGAAATAATTTTAGCATTATAACTGCTTATAAAATGAATATTCATCAACTATATTTAAAATAAATTAAGTATTATAACTGCTTGTAAAATGATTATACGGCTATTATACTTGAGATAATTTAAACATGGTAACAATTAGTGTTTTTGATTTTTTCTACTCTATACTTGTTTTGAGTTGAGCATGATAACAACTAAGGATCATCATACCTTTACTCTAAACATACATTGAATCGAGTATGGTAACTACTATGATTATGCATATTTCTACTCTATATATGAATCGAAATTAAGCATAATAACAACTAAGATTTTACCTCTTAGAGTGCAAGCTATAAGTTTCTTAAAGACGCAAGACTTTAGCTTTCCTTCTCTCAAATATCTCACTATAGTAATTACTCTTTGTTTTTGTGAATTGGTAAGTATTTATTAAGAATGAGAGTTGTATTTATAGGACTTCCTAAGTTAGGGTATTTAGGACCTTAAGCCACCCCACCATGGTTAGTCACCATAGTAAGTCACAAGTTTCATCATCACATGTAGTAAGTCACCAAGCCTAGTCACCCATATGCCACAACTCACAACACAATTCCTTACAACAACACAAGGAAGAAAAGTCTCATTTGTCAACTAATTAATCAAGAAAAAACCTATACATACATAAGCTATATGCATATAAGCTTTCCTAAATAGCCATAATGACCCTCCTTTCTCTACACCATAAATGGCTTCCCACTTGGTTAGGCTTCTAGTTAGTTTAACTAGGTTTTCTTTCCCTAGTTCGGTTACTCCAACTAGTTAGTTAGCTGTAATCGTTGACTTTGACTTTTTCATATTTCTAACGTATAATTTTCGTATTATTCTCGTATTCTACTCATAATATTTCGTATTATACTCGTATTAGTGAATAGTGATTTCGTATATAGGTTTTAACCCTTAGGTTTATCTCTTTAATTAATTCTAGATTTTAACAAGGGTTAAGGTTCGATACTTGAACCAAAACACAAAATCAAACACAAAAAAATCATATAATACAATTTTAAATCATAATTCAATCTTTATTATTCATATAAAGTTGGATTACAAATTCTTAGAAGTTCAGAACATTACATTCACCCCTCCTTAAAAGAATTTTGTCCCCAAAATTACAGTAAAATGTTGATTAAACAAATGTGGGTAGTTTTGCTTTATTTTATCTTCAAGCTCCCACGTAGCTTCTTCTATGGATTAATTTCCCCATAACACCTTAACTTAAGGTATAATTTTATTTCTTAACACTTGCTCGTTCCTAGCTATAATTTGAATAGGAATCTGTTCATAACTTAGGTCCTTCTCGACCTGAATTGGTTCATAACTAATGAAATGTTTATAGTCTGATTTATAGGGACACAATACTGAAACATGAAATACATTATGTATATGTTCGAGTTGTGGAGGTAAGACCTACTTCATAAGGCACCTCACTTAGGTGGTGTTTGATAAAATTGAGTGTTAAGACCTGAACAGTTTAGACGTCTGAATAATATAGAGCATCTGAATAGAATTGTGTCTGAATGGAAAAATGTTGTTTGATAATTAATTTTTCCAAAATGTCCGAATAACGTTATTTTACCATTTTAACCCTCCTAAGCGAGTAGTATATTGAAGCCCATTTCTTTAATAACTCTCATGGTTGGTTCAAACAAATTCGTGGACTCAAACGTTCTTCGTACTCATAATTCCACTCCCCACTCTTCACCTTCTTGTTACTCTGCTTCTCCTCTTCTTTCTCTCTCTCATCAATTTCATTTTCTTCCTCTTTCTCTCTCAACAACTCAACTTCCTCATTCTCATTCACTCCAATTTTTCCCTCCAATTGAGGCTTTTCCGCTCTGTTTTGCTCTATCCTTTTGATTTTATCTCTTTTTCTTCCATTTCTTCTTCATGATTTAAATAATCTAATTTAGGGGTTGGGTTAGAAATTGTCTCCGTGTTAGCTATGGCTACCCTCCACTGCTTGTTTCTCTGGTGCCCTCCATGATCGCACTTCAGAGCTTCAACAAACGTGGAATTTTGTAATAAAGTGGAGGTGAAGGAAGAGTCGGCGGATGGAAGTGAAGAAAACGGAGATAATAGGGTTCAGTGGACAGAAGTGGAATTTTGTAATATAGTTGAGGTTATTTTTGTCCCTAAAAAATTAAAACTCGGTAAGAGGGAGCTCTTAATGGTTTAGAATTGTTTTTGAATCTTACCGATTAAGAGGCATTAAGAGACAATAATTTTTTTACCAAACAAATTTTGCCTCTTACCGATTCAGAGGCAAACTTATTAAGAGGTATTAAGACCTTATCAAACACTACCTTATTCTCCTTAAAATCTCGAATGACCCTATAAGCTTCAGATTTAATTTTTCCTTTTTCCCAAAACGAATCTTCCCTTTCCAGGGGATACTTTCAAGAGGACATGGCTCCCGACTTCAAAGTCTCTTTTCTTCTTATGCTGATTTGCATCTCTTTTGTCGCTCCTGGATAGCTCGTAACCTTAATTGTATCGTTCGAACTACCACCGCCGTCTGTTGAACCAATTCCAGCCCAAGTATTTGTCGTTCCCCGACTTTATCCCAACACAGGTGTTCTACACTTCCTCCCGTATAAGGCTTCGTAAGATGGAATTCCAATACTAGCGTGATAGCTATTATTGCATGAGAACTCCACCAAAGGTAAGTGGTCTCCCCAACTTCCTTCAAAGTCCATCATCATGCATGCTCTAAGCATATCTTCCAGCGTTTGAATTGTCCTTTTGTTTTGTCCATCGGTTTGCGGATAAGCCGTACTTAGTCTCAACTGTGTCCCCAGATGCTCTTGTAGACTTCTCCAGAAGTTCGATGTGAATCGTGGATCTCAATCAGACATAATTGAAATTGGAACCCCATGTTTAGAGACTATCTCATTAATATATAGCTTGGTAGGAAGTGAGCAGACTTGGTTAGTCTCGGTCCACTATTACCCAAATTGCATTATAACCCTTCTGTGTGGTTTGAAGTCCTACTACAAAATCCATGGTAATATGCTCCTATTTTCACTCTGGAATTTCCAACGGTTGCAGCAACCCGCTTGGCCATTGATCCGCTTTAACTCGCTGACATGTCAAACATCTACTAACGAATAAACATTCATTTTGCAAGTTATGCCGAAACAAATAGCAATAAATTTTATGTCAAAGATTTATAACACGTTACACAAAATGTATAAATCAAATAGAAAACTTGTAAACAAAAGCTTAAGGTAGAAGACTTGCCTCGTATATCTTTTACAGATAAATATAACGGTCTAAACGTTCGTCATAAATCCTACACGATTATAGGTTCATGTAGACTAATTAAGCGTTTAATGATTAAATATTTTAAATTTTATTTCGGGTATTATAACCGCTTATAAATAAGACTCCTTGTACTATACATGAAATAATTTTAACATTATAACTGCTTATAAAATGAATATTCATCAACTATATTTAAAATAAATTGAGCATTATAACTGCTTGTAAAATGATTATTCGGCTATCATATTTGAGATAATTTAAACATGGTAACAACTAGTGCTTTTGATTTTCTCTACTCTACACTTGTTTTGAGTTAAGCATAATAACAACTAAGGATCATCATACCTTTACACATAAATTGAATTGAGCATGGTAACTGTTATGATTATGCATATTTCTACTATATATGAATCGAAATTAAGCATAATAACAACTAAGATTTTACCTCTTGGAGTGCAAGCTTTACGTTTCTTAAAGACGCAAGACTTTAGCTTTCCTTTTCTTAATTATCTCACTGTAGTAATTACTCTTTGTTTCTGTGAATTGGTGAGTATTTATTAAGAATGAGAGTTGTATTTATAGGACTTCCTAAGTTAGGGTATTTAGGACCTTAAGCCACCTCACCATGGCTACCATAGTGAGTCACAAGTTTCATCATCACACTTAGTAAGTCACCAAGCCTAATCACCTATATGCCACAACTCACCACACAATTCCTTACAACAAAACAAGGAAGCAAAGTCTCATTTGCCAACTAATTAATTAAGGAAAAACCTATACATACATAAACTATATGCATATTATTAGTTAATAGTGATTTTGTGTTTAGGTTTTAACCCTTAGGTTTATCTTTTTAATCAATTTTAGGTTTTAACAAGTGTTAAGGTTGAATACTTGAACCAAAACATAAATCAAACAAACAAAAAATCATATAATACAATTTTAAAGCATAATTCAATCTTTATTATTATTCATATAAAGTTGGATTACAAATTCTTAGAAGTTCGGAACACTTTTAGTACTAATGTTCTTGCTTACATATAAGCATTGGGTCAATGTGTCGTTGATGTTCCATTCAACGCAGATTTCATTGCACAAGCGATTGTATCAAGGTTCTTGTCTCAATATAAGCGAATGGTTGCAGTGTTGTGAGTGTTTCACCAAACAACTTTGCTAGAACGCAAACGTGTCATGGAGTCTATCACTAATTCTCTTACCCTAGGCAAAATAAGTTTTAGGAATTTATTTTAACACTCACCCCAACTCAAACTAATTCTAGGAGTCATTAAATTCTTTCAATTTTTCCATTATACTCCCTCTGTTTCAAAATATAAGATCATTAACAAATTTTCAAATTTAAAATTGAGATGGATTTCATTAATTTAACTCTATACAATGATGAGAATTGTAACCTATCTAATTTTTTTTATTTTTTTTGGCTAAATAAAGAAGGGGATTTGAGTCTGTCACACAACCGCAAGACCACCCCAGTTAAGAACATTGACTAACAACGATCCTCTACAGCTCAAATGGTCCAAGGACCACAGGGCTATTAAAAATTACTAGTTATTGTAATGTTTATTGTTTAATTTTTAGTAAATCATCCTAATTTTGAGTTTTAAAATGCATCAAATTGACTTTCGAAAGTCAATATTGAAGGTTAGTATGTCATAAGCAGATTTAATCCTACAAACAACAAAAATAAATAAAAACATCTAATTAGCCATTCATCAAATGATGAAATTTTAACTGGGTAAGTGTTGATAGAGGCAAAAAAAAATGACAATTTGGATTTAGCGAAACAGATGGAAACTGAAGTCAGACTGCTATAAACAACAATTAATGATAAACGAGAGAGAAACTTACAGAGAACATAGAGGGATAGGAGCCGCTCAAGGGAGCGAAGAGATTGGGGAAGAAATTTGGCAATAAAACAACGAAAATCCCAGCGAAGGCTACTCTTTGGGACTTATTTTGCAAGTATTGTAGCTTCATTATATATTTATAATTACACTACTCCTTTATGTATCTCTGTGCTAAATGGGTAAAAAATAAAATCAGTCGAATTTAACTTCCATGGATCGCCAATGTGAGATTCATAGCCTGTAAGGAGCCAAGGAGGTATTCGGGACTCGGGAGAGCTAAGGAGTGCATTTTTGTTATACGGTGATTCAGAGTATATCACAGATGTCTGAATTTGATTGTAGTTATCCAATTATTATTTTTTAGAATCGAATAAGTGTAGTTTCAAAAATTATAAAATAAATATTATTTTTAATTTTCGTCCAAAAAAACAGACAAAATACTGAGGGAGAGCAAAAATTCAAGGAGGAAGTTAAGTGGCATCATGTATGTGTAATAATAATAAGAATAATAAGAATAATAATTATTATTATTTCAAAATAATAATAATAATTTCAAAATAATAATAATGACAATAAGAATAAGAATAAAATTTTTTAAAAAATAATAATAAATTTTAAATAATTATTACAATTATTATTATTATTGCAACAGCCTGAATCAATTAAATTTTTTTTTGCCACTGGATCAACTACCTATCATGCTAGAATTTATATAACACTAATATTTAAATCACCTAAGTATTGTTTCTATGCATTTGAAGATGGAATAATACACTTTTGGTCACTGTACTAGGAATTGTAATAATAAAAATAATTTTAATAAAATTTATTATTGTAATAATAATAAGAATTGTAATAAATTTTAAATAATTAAAATTATTACAATTATTATTATTATTACAATTGTGATGCCCCCAAAATATGTATATATATCACCCATTCGAATTAAACATACTGCATCGTGAATACAAATACAAACTTAAATATAATATCTGACATTATTTTGTGACACCCCAAAATAGGTATACATCACCCATTCCGAGTTGTCAATACATGATACGTAAACAACTACAACTTTAACTATTATTAAACCGTAATAATCATGAGTTTAAATACAAATATTATCTTCAGAATAATATCTATACTCAAAGAAATCCTCATCACATTTATTGATACATTATTTTACAAAAATGGTGAGGACTACTAAACAACTCTCTCTAGAACCTTCATTCCATACCCCCACTGCATCGCTTATATTCTCGCCTCCCGAGAAAAAATGGAACAAAAGGAAAAGGGTGAAATCAACTAGCTCAAGAAAGAATATTATGACTAAGATAATATACAACAAATTACCGTTAGTCTTCAACAGGGAAAAATCTAATAGAATCTGATAGACAACAAATTTTAAATCAATATTCGCAAATGAAATAATAATTCATTAGAAGAGTTAAGTAGAGAATGCAAACTACTATCTTCCATGTATGAATTTAAAAGTTCATCGCTCATCTTTTATCCCTGTAACATCAATCAATATATATCCGAATCACATATTCATCTTTGCACTCACAAAAGCCAAAGATATTCATCATTAGTCATGTTCATCTAAACACTGCTCATCTTTTGACTACTGAGCCAAAGATATTCTTCGAAATCATTCATCTTTGCACTACGTGCCAAAGATATTCCATAATATCATCATTTAAGATCAAGATGATGAAAATATTTTTAAAAAACGAATCCAAAGGAAACAAAATGACAAGGATTAAGGATTAAGGATTCAGATTTTTAATTTATTTCATCTCCAAAAATACCTCATAAATAATCATAGTGGTGTAAAATTCAAGAATGATCAAAACATGGATACAATCAAAGCTAGTATCCGTAATAGATATTTTGGACAAAAGAAGAAATTTTATTTTCTATGAATAGTGTCAGATATCGTGAATAGTCTTGGTATCGTGAATAAGAACTCAAACATCAAAAGATAGAAATTCCACAAAAAAAACATCTTCACGCTTCATAGAATAGTACTACATGAATAGTAACTCGTGAATAAGAACTCATGAATAAGTAACTCGTGAATAGTAACCACGACATGAAAAAGTTCCAAATTTGATAAAAAGTTCCAACCAATATTTCAAAGATAATGATATTGAAGAAATAATATCATTTGAGAAGAAAATAACATCCCTTACCTCGAAAGATTAGTACTTCTAAATTTGGAATCTAAAGTATAGTCTTTGAAGGAACTTGCACCGCCTAACAATACTCAAAGTATACTCAAAATACTCATAAGAATACGCTCGATAATATAGAGAGAAAACTTCGGTTTACGGTGTGATTTTCAATTCTAACCTAAGCACCCTATTTATAGGAAAATGCTTAGAACACCAAAGCATAAAATTTAATAAAATATTAATATATATATAAAATCTTCACGCACACCTTTGAATCTGAATTTCAAAGAATTGAACACATGCCTCACACATGCAAAAATGTTTTTTGTAAAAAAATATTTAAAACTTCAAAAATTAATTATTTTGGAGCTTCGAACTTCAATAATTCATAATAAATAGCCCTTTATCGTAAAATTGAATCTCATGAAGTTTTTATAGGAAATTCAATTCTCTACAACTTTGCGTAAGAAAGTTTTTCCAAATGGAAATTGGCCCAAAATCCACAAACTATTGATTTTACGTGTTATAATCAAATTTCAATCGATAAATGGGGTCCACCGACATGTTTAACATGTTTTAAACATTTATTGCAACAAAAATACTCTTCCTCCTCGTATATACTCATATATCCCACATTCGTTGTAAAAATATCACCATTATTATATTATTAAAATATAATAATATATTTAAATGAATTATTTTATCGAGAAAGAGATAAAATTTCAATTTTCAACAATTGTCACATTAAAATTTTTCTCCATCTATATCCACATAAAATCAATATTTTCCTCATCATATGAATCAATAATTAATTATTCACAAATAATATTACGTAATCACAATATTTACAACCAGCAGGGTTCCCAAGAAAGAGGGGCTTTCCAATAAGAATTTCTTCTTCTTGGCGCCGCAATTAGGTGACCAAACCTCTCCTTAGATGTAACTTTCTAGACATTGCCAATAATGTTATCTAATAATATTATTCGATAATATGAATTATTGCTTCGATAATGAAAATACCGTAATGACAATTATTGAAACAACAACAATATAAAATATCAACGCAAAGAATTATTAACTCAATAAAATATTTGAGCGAGAATTATCAGAACCATTATTGAGTAGTGCCTTCAATAATTGGTGCAATACCGCAAAGGTCTTCTTTGTCAACAACGCGTATTCATCGTGTTTTAACCACCGGGTATTCCAATAGTGTTAATTCTTGTGAATAACTACGCCAAGTTATTTTTAAACAACTTATATTTGTCGTTTTCTTCATCCAATCGCTTTCACATGGGGCCCACACATGGTCACTACTTGTCAGCATTTAATATTCCCCGACAAGATCACGAATATTCCACGACCAAACGAATATTCCCTAACAACAATGAATATTTTATAACCACTTGCTTATTTTGAAATATTTGCGTGATTAACTCCTAACTATCCACATTAATCAAATCAACCCTTACTATTTTAAAATAATAAATAGAGAAAATTAAATTTCATTAATAATAAGTTGGGGTCTTACATTAGCTGTGAGTTTTAATACAAATAATGTCTTATAGACAGTATTCAAACTCAAAATAAATCATCAATACATTTATTATCACACTATTTCACAGAATAGTGAGGACTACTAATCTGAAATATCTCGGACCGGCTCACTCCGCTCTCGACTAGTCCCAACTATATTCTCATTTCTTGAAGAGAACAATGAAAGCAATGGGTGAGCTCAACTAGTCCAGTAAAAAATATTATGACTAAAATGATGCTGAATAAATTATCGTTAGCCTTCAACAGTGTTAAACTGATAAAATACAATAGACATCAAGTTTAACTGCAACGGAACAAGCAACTCATTAGAAGAGTCAAGTAGAGCATGATATCTACTATTTTCTATGATTTAAAAGAATTTATCAATAGATTTATCGCTGAGACTCAGCTTAATAAATGATCCATATCATTGAATCCCCCCTGCACTACGCCAAGGATATTCATTAGTATCACGACCACAAATTATCCATGCACTACGGGCCAAGGATATTCGTGTTTTCATCAATGGTCATGATCATGCCAACAACCTGCTCAAAGAATGCACTACGGCCAATGAGGACTTTTACCACATCATTTGTAATATTACTATTAATGATTATACCGAATAATTCCTGGTTATAATCATACCAAGTCCATCTATGCACTACGGGCCAAAGATGACTTTCATAACAATATAAGCATGAGGATGATGATAATGATATAAGAATTCAATTAAATGAAAGTAAATGATAAATTTTAAAGATTTATAATTTAATTTATTTAGAATTAAATAATGTCCAAATTGTCAACATGATACTACTTTGTAGAGTAAAATTCAAGAATAATATTGTATCAAAAATGATTTGGACCGAAAAGAAATTAATTTTTGTCATTAATAGTACCCCGGGTGAATAGTAACCGATTGAATAGTACCTCGTGAATAATACTTCGAGAATAGTAACCCCGTGAATAGTACTACGACATGAAAAAGTTAAAACTTATCAAGAATGCTCAGAATAATATTTTCATGAAAAGATATTGGATGAAACGCAAATTTTAAGGATATTCTACTAATTTCATGGAGTATAGAAGCCAAAATTTTAACAAAATGAATACAGAATTCGAAATCTGAAACGAAAACATACTACAGAGTATGGAAGAAAATATTATTTCAAGCGAATATTGAACAAAAATAACATCCCTTACCTTGAAAAGAAGAATATTCCAACTGGTATACCGGGGATATTCTTGAAGAAAACTTTCATTGTTTTCTACGCTCAAAGCTTTCTAAAACTCGAACGAAATACGCTCAATATTATAGAAGAAGAATTATCTGATTCTGGTGTGATTTTCAATTCTAACTAAGCATCCTATTTATATGAAATGGAAAGGATACTATTTGAATTTTAAAAATCACGGATGCACAGTTAATATTCGGACGAAGTTCACGGACGGAAGAAAAAGAATTCAGACGCCCATGTTTTTTTTTAATTATTAATATAATATTCAATAAAATATAATATATTTTATTCTTCATAAAAAACAAAATTTATTATAATATATATATATATATATATAATAAATATATATAATAATAATAATAAATATGTTAACTCCCTCCGTTACACGTTACATGCCTCCCCCCCTTCCTTTCTAATTTCTTCACCTGTCATATATATATATATATATATATATATATATATATATAAATTTCATGCCTTATACGGCAATCCAACTCCCCCTGCGACATCCTCCCATTTTTTCCACACGTGGACCCCACATGTGGCCACCATTTTTATTATACTGAATAACTTTCTACCGATTATTTTAAAAAATGGATAAATAGGGGTTCATAAAATAAATAAAATTTACATCAAATACATCATAAAAATTCCTTCAATATTTTTAACAATATTTATCATCATTATTATAATTCACAATATTTAACAATCAGGTCGTTCCCAGGAAAGTGGGGGCTTTTCGATAATGATTTCTCCTTATTGACGACGCATTAGGTGACCAAACCTCTCATTAGATGTAACTTGCAGACATTGTCGATATTGTAAATAATAATATGAATAACTTTGTCGTCCCAATTATTGATTTAATATTATAAAATATTATCGAGATGATCTTGTGACAATAATTGAATCAATAATATGAAAGATATTATCGTGAATTATCGTAGTGATAATTGAGTATAAGCGGTGACTTCTCACGTAAGCATCAATAATTAATACCGTGTGCTTCTATGCAACCACGCCAGACATTCGTTATTACTTTTCTTTATTATTATTATTATTATTATTATTATTATTATTATTATTATTATTATTATTATTATTATTATTATTATTATTATTATTATTATTTTGAACCAACTAAATCTATGCAGGGACAAGTAGCACGATTATTCATATAAAAATATTTTTATAATTTATATAATTTTTTTAAAAAAAATTAAAAATATTATTAGTATATTATTAATATTATTATTTTAAAATTATTATTAGTTTTGCAATTATTCAGCTTAATTACTAATAGTTTTGGAATTATGGTTATTATTATTACACATACATGATGCCACTTAACTGCCTCCTTGCATTTATATATGCCATCCACGTAAGCAAAAATAACGGCCCAATATGCACAGTCAGCATTCCGTTCGTTTTTTCGGACTGAAATTAAAAATAATGACCATTTTATAATTTTTGAGAGTACAGTTATTCGATTGTAATAAAAAAAAATTCGGTAACCACAATTAAAATTGGACCCTAGTATAGTGACCAAAAAATGTATTATCCCTCACAGATAATATGATGATTAAAAAAATTATTATTTATAGTTATTAATATAATTCATAACAAAAATATTAACAAGATATATCACTTTTCATAAAAGAAATAATGGTTAATGGATTTTGGATGGAAAATAAAATAATAAAAACTTAAATTAGAAAAGAAAAACTTGCAAGATTTCTTTTGTAATGTTTACAAGTTTATAAAGTAGAAGGATAAAAAATATTAATTTTCAAATTGGAAATATTATTTTAGCTTTCTATAAAAATTAAATTTTGTTGTATTTGGAAATGGATTGTAAAAGTTTGGTTCCTGTTATTTAATCTTCTGTCAAATTCATCTAATTTTGGAAGAGAACTTTTGGGCAAAAAGAGTCAAATTTTTTGTTCTTTTTGTTTTATTCACAAAAAACTTAGATGGTTGAATTTGACATAAAACTTATGATTTACGTTTATTTATTTTGTTTTGCATTCATTTTTAAGCTCAGAAAAGCGATATAAAAAGTCAATTAGCTTAGTCTTGATGAGTTATTATTCTAGGGATTGCTATAAAGGAAATGAGTTTGACTTATTTAGCTCAAAATTTAGCTCAAATTCGATTAAATGTTAAACAAGTCAAATCAAGTTTTTAACAAGCTTTTAACAAGTTTGATCGTAATAACCTTACTATGTATGGCTTTGTCTATAATTTAAAATTTATTTTTGGAAAACAATTTGTATATATATATATATATAATAAGATAAAATTTAATTTTTGGTCCTTGATTTTTGGTATAAGCCTGAAATTTAACTATTATTGAAATACTTTTTAAAAACTCTCTAGTTTTAGGCCTAGAATTTAATTACTATTGAAATAATTTTTAAAATCTACCTAATTTTATTTTATTTATTTTAAAACAATTTAAATATACTAAACAAACACAAACTTATTAAGACTTTTTTGATATACATGACATTTGGTTTGATTCCTATAATTATTTGCTTTCAACCCCAAAGAACATTATGATGTCATAATATCATAAAAATTAATAATAAATTGTGAAACAATAAAACCAAATTAAGTTATATGCAATTAATAAGTTAAGTTGTGAAATTATTAACTATACTAATAAGAATTAATATATAGTTACTCTTGTAGAAGCAAAATATTTTTTATGATCCTATAAACTTTAATGTAAACTTAATATTCTATAATAATTTTATTCTATAAAAAATTCCTTTAATTACTTTACATACAATTAATTTTAATTTTAAAAACATGATTAAGATTTTACTTTATTCAATTTTGAATTTAAATAACTAAATATTATAAATATAGAAAAAAATATTATGATTAATTTTTAAAAATATATTATTACTTATAAAATATGTTAATGATTAAACTTTAGCCACCAATCTTGTTTCATATAGAAGACATTTAGTTAACTAATTTTAAAGATAATTATGAGTTATATATTAGTGCGACTAAAATTTAGTTAATTATTAAAACTAAAACTAATAATTGTAACTTATTATTCTACTTTTATTCGACTATATATTTATAGTGTAGAAAAATATTATGAGAAAATAATAGTTAATATTAAAATGTAATATATATTACAAAATATATTAGTTATTAAACTTTAGTTACCAAATTTATTTTAGATAGCAGATATTTAGTTAATTAATTTTAAAAAAAAATCCTCACTTATGTTGTAAGACCCCAACTTTTATGAATAAAGATAATTTTTTTTCTAACTTATGTTGTAAGGCGTGAATTTTATAATGTTATAGTTGTGGGTAATAGTTATAAATTTTGCAAAGTAAGCAAGTTGTTATAAAATATTCAATTGGTCGGGGAATATTTGTTTTAACAGAGAATATTCGTACGACGTTCACAATCATTGGTGGACTCCACAACGGAATTATTGTCGGAATTAGAAAACGACAAAAATATCTTTTTATAAAAATAACGGCGAAAGTTTTACCATTAACTGTTGAAATACCGGTCCGATGATAAAAATACAGTAATACGCGTGATTACATAGTAGCACACGATATTGATTATTGATGCTTACGTGAGAAGTCACTCAGTTTTACTCAATTATTACTACAATAATTGTTGCATAATATTTCATGTTATTGATTCAATTATTGTCATAATATTTTATATTATTAAATCAATAATTGAGATGACAAGTTGTTCATATTATTATTTGCATTATTGACAATGTCTAGAAAGTTCTGTCAAGAAAAGGAGTTTGGTCACCTAATTGAGCACCAATAGGGAGAAATCCTTATCGGAAATCCCCCTCTTTCTTGGGAATGATCTGGTTGTTAATATTGTAAATTATATTATTGATGAATAAATGTTGTTATAAATCTCCACTTTCTCCAGGTAGTGTCTCCAGATTTTCAACGCGAAAACGACTGCTGTCAACTCCAGATCATGAGTAGGATAATTCCTCTCATATTCTTTAAGTTGTCGCGAGGTATAGTTTATGACTTTTCCATGTTGAATGAGAATACATCCTAACCCTTTGCTTGAAGCATCACTGTAGATAACAAATCCATCCGAACCAGATGGTATTGTCAGAACATGTGCCGAAATGAGCCTCCTCTTGAGCCCTTGGAAACTCTTCTCGCATTCCTCGCTCCATACGAATTTTGTGTCTTTTCGAGTCAGCTGAGTTAACGGAGTAGCGATTCGAGAAAATCCTTTCACGAATCTCCGATAATAACCAGCTAAGCCCAGAAAGCTATGTACTTCGGTCACCGGCTTCGGTTGCTCCCAACTTTGTATTGCTTTAATCTTTATCGGGTCAACAGATACTCCATATTTTGACACCACGTGCCCAAGGAATGATACTTCATCAAGCCAGAACTCATATTTCTTCAGCTTAGCATATAGCTTGTTATCACGAAGCCTTTGAAGTACCAGCTTCAAATGGTGCTCATGATCTTCACGGCTTTTGGAATAGATGAGCAGTTGACTGAGCACGTGAGGTTGCCAAATATTCCTTGAACACATGGTTCATCATAACCATGAAAGCAGCAGGAACATTAGTCAATACAAAAGACATGACTAAGAATTCATAATGCCCGTACCGAGTTCTGAAGGCAGTCTTCGGAATATCCTCAGTTTTAATCTCCAGCTGATGATATGCAGAACGAAGATCGATCTTTGAAAAGAATTGTGCTCCTTGCAACTGGTCGAACAGATCATCAATGCGAGGTAACGGATACCTATTCTTGATGGTGACATGGTTCAATTTTCGTTAGTCAATACAAAGTCGCATACTCTCGTCTTTCTTCTTTACGAATAAAATAGGAGCACCCCAAGGAGATGTACTAGGACGAATGAAACCGATGTCTAACAACTCCTGTAGTTGGACCTTTAACTCCTGAAGTTCAATAAGAGTCATTCGATATGGGGTTTTAGAAATGGGTTTTGTACCACGTTCAAGGTCAATAAAGAATTCAACTTCACGTTCTAGGGGTAGACCGGGAAGTTCTTCAGGAAATACATCAGGAAATTCACTAACAACAGAAATATTATTCAAATCTGACGCATTTTTTGTTTAAATCCATAACATGGGCTAAGAAAGCTTGACATCTAGTTTTCAATAAATGAATGGCTTTATGGCTTGATATGACAGTGATTGATTTTAGTGGTTTGATTGCTTGAATTCGTATAACAGGTTGGTTAGGAATATGAAAACTAACAACATTACGAAAATAATCAATTTTGGCATGATGAGTAGTTAACCAATCAATCCTTAAAATCACATCAAATGCAAATATCTTTAAGGAGATAAGATCAACTGGTAATGTGTTGGTGCCAACTTGGATCAAGTAAGATTTATAAACAGTGGATGTAATGAAAGTTTCTCCTAACGGAGTCTCAACAGATAGTTAAAGTCTAATTTCTCCAGAGTCAAGTTTAAACGTTGAGCACAAACAGGAGAGATAAAAGAATGGGTAGAACCGGTATCTAATAAGGTATAAACTTCGTAAGAGTTTATAATTAGTTTATCCGTGATCACCTCGTTTGGGTTCCTCGCGTTTTGGGCAGTCACGACAATCGCTCTTCCAGGAACCACTGACTTTGACTTGTTCGGGATAGCCTTTGGAGTCACCATTCCCGCTGGACTTGGTTTCACTACAGGACAATCTCGAGTTATATGACCTTCCTTTCCATAGTTATAACACACCTTGAATTGTTGTGGTCAGTTTGGGCTGATGTGTCCCTCTTTCCTGCATTTATAACATACGACCGGTGGTCGTTCTCCTCCCCTAGGAACAGTTGATGCTGGTGTTGATGTCTTCACATTGTTATTGTTGTACCTTCTCTTTTTAAAGTCTCCCCTCGACTCGCTTCTTCTACTATCATAGCCCCGATTACCACCAAAGTGGTTACCGCTTTTGTCCAGATAAACTCTACATCCTTCATATGACGAATACTTTCAGGAAAGTACTTATTATTGAACAGTTTTTGAAACGTTTCCCAAGACATATTGAGTGCAGTTGGCTGGGTACGCTTCACAGATTCCCATCAGTAATCTGCCTCACCACGGAACATAAAGGTGGCGAATGGAACCTTCTGTTCCTTCGTGCATCCCAAGACAACAAATATCTTGGCACGTTTTTGCCTTAATCGGATCCGACTTTCCCAAAACCTCTAGTGGTCCCAACTCTTTGAACTGTTTGGCTGTGACAAACCGCACCTTGCTATTATTTTCACCCGTATTTTGTACACGAGTCTCCCTCGTCTGATTTTGCATGAACTGCAAAAAGCTTCTAAACATCCCATCATTCATCATTTGATCGGTGGTGTTGTTTACATGAGGAACATCGTCATCCTGTTGCACGTTCTCCTGGTTGGTGATTAAAGGTGTCTCCACGGTCTCATTCACTTCATTGCTCATCTCAACATTTTTAGATGTCATTCTAAAATACTGCCACAAAACAAGGGTTAATTAAAGAAATTGACACACCACATAATACCCCTATATTCTGACTGACCAATAAATAAGCTTAGGTAGGACACACTAGCGAAGGATTTACTCGTCTTTTCCCTCCTAATTCTATTCCCCGATCTTCGCTAAAGACCATATCTCTAAGCTCTGATACCAACTGTGACGCCCCCAAAATAGGTCCACACAACCCATTCTGAGTCGCCAGATACATGGTACAGAAAACAACTACAACTTTATTATTACAATTGTCGTGCAAAATACGACAACACATATATTGTGAGTTTAAATACAAATATTATCTTCTAGATAATATCCACACTCAAATAAAGTCTTCATTACAATTATTAATACACTATTTTACAAAATAGTGAGGACTGCTAAAACTACTATCTTGAAACACCACTCTATACCCCGACTAGTTCCCGCTATATTCTCGCCTCCTGAGAAGAAAAATAGAACAAAAAGGAAAATGGTGATCTCAACTAGCCCAGTAAAGAATATTATGACTAACATAATGTAGAATAAATTATCGTTAGCCTTTAATAAATCAGATAAAATATAATGGACAACAAGTTTTAGATCAATATTCGCAGCGGAAATAACAATTCATTAGAAGAGTTAAGTAGAGAATGAAATATACTATCTTCTATGATTTAAAAGTCCATCATCAATATTTTATCCCTGTAACAACAATCAATATACATCTTGAATCAAATATTCATCTTTACTTTACAGGCCAAAGATATTCATTTGTATCACCAGTTGGTCATGTTCATCTCAACACTTGTCCATCTTTGCACCACGGGCCAAAGATATTCATCAGGTAATCATTTATCTTTGCATTACAGGCCAAATATATTCAGTTATGTCATCATTTAGGACTGAGGATGATGAAAAATATTTTAAAGAAACAAATCCAGTGATATAAAAGGACAAAGATTAGGTGTGACGCCCCCAAAATAGGTATACATCACCCATCTTGGGTCGCTAGAAAATACACTACTGACAACTCCGTTTATACAACTGTCGTGCAGAATATGACGACACATATACTGTGAGTTTCAATACAAATATTGTAACGTATATAATACAACAATATTCATATTTAAATTATTACAATGCCATATAAAATACAACAGCAAATATTTCAAGTCCTCAAGGAACACGAGAAGATTTCTGTTCTCCTCGTTCTAATGGAATGCATTTTAATGCTTTCAAATTCGAGTTCGCATCCCCTTATTTGGTTCACCAAATATAACTATCAAATGATGAATAAAATATGTCACACACATTTTAAGTTCTCAGTATAATTATTTGAAACACCACTTTATACTCATGTTCTCTCTGCTAGTCTCAGCTACACTTTTATTTCCTGAAATGGGTTGTGAAGGGTGAGCACAAATAACCCAGTAAAGAATATCATGACTTAAGATAATTAAATTATCAATAGCCTTCATCAATAATAATTCAGATATTTAGAACATATGGTAGAAGATAAAAGTTTCCAACCATAATAGCAGCGGAATCAACAATCCATTAGAAGAGTCAAGTAGAACATAATGTCTACTATCTCCTGTTGATTAAAAGTCCATCGTTAATATTTCATTCATGTAATACTCGTCAATATTTCTTTGTTATACCCAAGACAAAGAGAACTCTCATCACCTGTCTTCACTCGAACCACCACAGATTATAATTAAATTCACAATTCATATTTATAATCAGGTAAATTAATAGTCCATCTTTGCAATACGAGCCTAAGACATACATTTGTAAAACCAATAACGCTGAGACTCAGCTCGATAGTATCACAACCACGAATTATCCATGCACTACAGGCCAAGGATATTCGTGTTTTCACCAATGGTCATGATTATACCGAATAATCCCTGGTCATAATCATGCCAATCAACAGTCCATCTTTGCACGTAAGCCAAAGAGGACTTTCATCACAATATAAGCATGACAATTATGACAATGATATATATAATGAATGAACATAAATAATCAGAACAATAAAATAAAATAGATCTTAGTGATTTTCAACTTAAGTATCCAGAGTCCAAATTGCTAACATAATATTAGATGAAGCAGAAACTACTAAGGATATTCTAATCCTTTCAAGAATTTTCACCACTTAATGATAAACTGAATAAACGAATAATAATATCTTACCATAATATGGAGTATGAAAGAAAATGATATTCCTTTTACCATAAAAAAATGATACCCTCTTACCACAATAATAATATCCCTTACATTAGCATGTGATTTGATTCTGCTTTCTGTGAAATTGATCAACTTAAATAATGCTTGCATTCCTTATCTACACTTGGAGTAACATTACACTCAATAGAAATACTCACAATATTGTAGTAAAAGAATTCTATATTTTTAGTGTAGTGATGGTGTGTGTTTAGTTAGTTGCTCAACAGGGCAACCTATTTATAATGAAAATTTAGTAAACAACTAGCACACCCGCTTTGACAAAATAATCAAATGAGGTATATAATAATGGCAGTAGTGGAATTTATGGTCCCACAAAGAAAATTAAACCAACTTGTACATGTTTTAACAATAATTGAGTTTTGGTCCAGACTACTTTAGAAAAAGTAGAGTGTCGACAAGTCCTGCCAAACTTATTTTTGTTGAAAGAAAATAATTTAACAACATCTGCATATCATACATATCTTTAATCAACACCTTTTATTCATCAATTATTTACACATTTTCAATCTTTCAACATTTATTCACAATTATTAACATAGACTCACAATACTGCCAACTGGTTTTATTATATCAAATAATACTACTTTGACAATTATAAAAGACTGAGTGACTTCTTATGTAATTAAGAATCAATAATATGAATCACTGTGCAATAATTACTGTGACAATTATTGAATGAAATACATGGTGACTTCTTACGTAAGAATCAAATCAATACCTTACTATAAACAATTTAAATTCTATTAAAAGTAGGAATCAACACTAAATTATATTTATCTCGAATAACATATAAACCAACTAACAATTCATTATTCATTCAAGTTGTCTTTATTTATTGCATAAAATTATTATTCATATTCCAAAACTTTAGAAGTGAAAAATGAAACTTGAGAAATCTAAAACCTCGCATATGACAATCCACTATTATGATATTATCACTATTTTTACTTTAACAAAAATATTATTTTTATTTTTATCATAACTCATTTATTACTTGTGCATTTACATCGCGATACCCCATGAGCTTACTAACACTTCTAAAATATTTAAAATAGTATTCTAAACTTTCTAAACAATTCTCACATTTTTCAGATTATCCAATAATTTTCGATAATTATTTCTATTTATAAAAGCTATCATTTAATAGCTTCAAAATAGAAATACTAACTCCACACACTTTTATATCTTTAAAACATCATCAATATTAATCTTACATTATTATAATATTTTTCAAAGAGAATTTATAATTTTCCACCATTCATAGAATTTTCTATGAATTTTCTATTTTTAAACTAATCATAAATAGCTTAAAAATACAATAAATATTTATGTTATTCAATAATTTTTAAAACTGCCTGAAATTATAAAATAATATTATAAGATTTTTCACTAAGTTTCATAATTTTTCATCATTCATAGAATTTTCTATGAATTTCTTCTATTTTCAAACTAACTATAAATAGTTTAAAAATACAATAATTACCTCTACTTTTCAATAATTCATAAAAATTTACTGAAATTCTAGGATGATATTATAAGCATTACGTAAAAATATTTCAACCCAAATAATTTTTCTGATAATTTAATTATAAACTCCAATATTCAAAAATTTTAATAATTTATAATAATTAGCAATTTTATTAGAAAAATACAGATCTTGTGTCCTTTCCATGTAAATTTAATTCTCTATAACTTTGTTGAAGAAATTTTTTCTAAATTCTGACTCTAACATACAGAGAAAGGCTTACCGAAAAATTTTGCTTGTAATTTCCGAACCAGCCACCTTTTTCTTCATTTCTTCTTCTTCTTATTTCTCTTCTTCTTCTTCTTCTTCTTCTTCTTCTTTCTCCTTTTTTTCTCTATCTCTCTCTCTCTTTTCTTAAATTATTGCTACGGGAGGGAGTGTAAGAAGTATGCTGAGAATGCTTCTTAATTACATAGCTAACAAAGATTAAGGCCCCCCTTGTACCTAATAATTATCAACCAACCAATCAAATAAGGTATTTGTGAGAAATTTGGAAAATTTTTGGAAATAGGTGGGCAATAATTTCAGCATTCTATAATTCCTCTATAGCCGCCCACATGGCTACTCCTCAAAAATTATTTCCTTTCCTCTTATTTGCTTATTTATCCGATTAATTGTTTATTTGATCATTTATCAATTTAATATTTTACAGTTTTAGAATAATAATCATAAATTAAATTAGACTTTTATTTTATAAAAGTCAGGAATTTACATTAGGGATTCGTACTTTAGTTAATCCAAGTTCAAAAATACTCTATAATAAACCATAGTGGAGTAAAAATTCAAGAATGAAGATCAAAACATGGATACAATCAAAGATAGTAACCATAATAGACATCTTGGATAAAGAAGAGAAAATTTTATTTTTTTGTGAATAATGTCCTATTCGTGAATAGTGCCGTATACGTGAATAGTAACCCCGACACGAAAAGGTAAAAATTTTAGTATAATGATATTGAAAGAAATAGCATCATTTACGAAGAAAATAACATCTCTTACCTCAAAAAATAGTACTTTTGGCTGAAATATCGGACATAATGCTGAAGAAAACTTGCACTGAATAGCAACACTCAAGATATCTAAATACTCACAAAAATACGCTCGATATTATAGAGAGAGAAAACTTCTGATTCTGGTGTGATTTTTAATTCTAACTAAGCACCCAATTTATAGGAAAATGCCAGAACGTCATAGTTGACAAAATTACAAACGGAGGCTTTTTTCCTCTTTCCTCTGCAGCATTCCATATTTGAAGCAACCACTTTTGAAAAAAATTCTTAGCACATTTTTCCACAAAAAACAAAAGTGGGGCCCACCCATATTTTTAATGATAATAAAAAAAATATTTATTTCTGAAACTTCAATAATTCATAATAAATAACCCTTTTATTAGAAAAATATGAATTCTATGTCTATTCCATATAAAATTTAATTCTCTACAACTTTGTAGATGAAAGTGTTTCCAAATTTCAAATAAAAAATGACCGAAATCCACATACGGATAATTTTTAATACCTCCATTCTGACAAAATACTGATAAAACACCTCAGCATTAATTCCTTCATTTATATCCACATAAAATAAATATTTTCTTATCATATAAATCAATAATTAATTATTCACAAATAATATTACAGAATCACAATAATGACAACCAGGTCGTTCCCAAGAAAGAGGGGGCTTTTCGATAAGGATTTCTCCTTACTGGCATGCAATTAGGTAACCAAACCCCTTTCCTAGATAGAACTTTCTTAGATTTTGACAATAATGCTATCTAATAATATTATTCAAATAATATGAATTATTGATCTGATAATGAAAAATACTTTGTAGTGATTATTATTGAATTAACAATAATATAAAATATCAACATAGCAATTATTGAATCAATAAAATAAAATATTGAACAGTAACTACTGTAACAATTATTAAGTAGTGCCTTCTTACGTAAGAATTAATAATCCAAAAATACTGTGCAATACCGTGTGCTACTGTGCAACCAAGCGTATTACTGTACTTTAACCATCAAGTATTCCAACAGTGTTAACGGTAACAATTACGCCATTATTTATAAAAACTCATACTTATCATTTTCTTTATCCGACAGTTTTTTACATTATGGGGCCCTGAAATGGTCTGTACCGATAAATTTAATATTCCCCGACAACAAGAATATTCCACGACCAAACGAATATTTTTTGACAACAATGAATATTTTATAACCACTTGCTTATTTTGTAAAATTTGCATATTTTACCAATAACTAACCACATTAATCAAATCCACCCCTTACTATTTCAAAATAATTAATAGAGAAATTTCAATTTTATTTATAAAAAGTTGGGGTCTTACATATTACCGCATTATTTATCTCAAAATAAGGGATTTACAATTTATTTAACACATATTTAATCACATAACTTATTATTCTTCTTATCTTGGCATATTAAGACGTTGAGAGGCTTCCCTATATTTTTCTTCCATGATACGAAGCATCGTTCTACTATCCATCATATACTATGGCAAGTCTTCAAACTGAGCTGGGTAATAAAAGACTCGGTCCTGGGCCCTATTAATCGCAGAGTGAAAAGCATAATACATTTCATTCATCTTGGTCTTCTTCGTCTGAACCTTGTCTTCAGCACGGTCTGCACGCTGAGTAACCTTAATCCAAGCGTCTTCTGCTCTCACACGCTTAGCTGACTCCTCCTTCAAATCATCTTTTAGCTTCTCAACTTTGGTCTTCATCTTTTCAATTTCAGCCAACAGCTCCTCTTGATGACCCTCTGTGTGAACTAGGTTTCATTCCGTGTTTCCAAGTCATGTGTCGAGTTCCTGAATCTCCACATCCTTCTGCTATATAGTAGCCTAACGCATGTCAGCCAGCTCCTTCAACTCCTCAACCTTAGCCTGTAATTCTATATTACGGTCATATAATTCATCATACATCTCAGCTGATATGGAGTTTGGTGGAAACTCCACAGGATCCTCTTCCTCATCCTCCACCTCTATCTCCTCAGAGTCTTCCTCCTCCTCAGGATCAGACACAGGTTCATTCCCCTATCCTTCATCAGTGACCAAAATAGAAGGCTCCCTCTGGATTAACTGCTCCCGAACAACATGGACATCTCGGGGCTCCTCATATCTAGGCACCTAAAGTATCTCTTTCCTAGCTTGACTGGATCCTTCAACGTTAGACATCCTGACAACAAAATACTTTTAAGTTTTATTTATTACATGACACTCTTCGATACACATGAGCACATAAGTTATCAACATACATGTATATAGAGTCTTTTATTATTTATCTTTAATAAATTCCCTCAATTCATTCCTTAGAACTCGATAAGAGTTTATCACCACTGTGTTTTTTGTCTCCTTAAAGGTTACTTCCTAAGGTTTCCCCCACCTAAGGTTCATAACCTAAGGCTTTGATACCAACTTGTGACACCCCCAAATTCGAGTACTTCATTCCCTCAGGATTTGGTGCTCACTATCCAAAACAGTTACATCTAACTACCCATAATCAATTAGGATAAAGACATAACTTAAATAAATTAAACAATAATTCTCCCCATTAAAGGGTTACATCAACTTAAAATAAATCCCAGGTAATCTAATCTTAAATTATTACATAAGTCTGCAGAATATATCGCATAATTAAATAAGTTTCACAACATAGATTCTACTAAATAAAATTAAACATGTCTTCATCATTTGGACATCTAGCCTTTGCCCTTACTAGTAGACGGCTCGTCAACTTTCTCAACTTTAGCTGCAATTTTAAATGCAAGAGTGAGCAAACAATTGCTCACTAAAATAATGATGACAATAGCAATAACATAAGAGTAAGCAATGAATACTGAATAATTAAGAACTCGTTCTTCGAATCAAGATTAGGAAACAAGTTCGAGATTTATATTTGAGGGTCTTAAGACCATGAACTATGTCCCAAGGTTACTAATGTGACGCCCCCAAAATAGGTCCACACGACCCATTCTGAGTCGCCAAATATCACACTACAGAAATCAAATACAAACTTCATTTATACAACTGTTGAACTGTCGTGCAAAGTACGACAACACATAAGCTGTGAGTTTTAATACAAATATATGTAACTCTCACGGTGCCTCGACCACAATACCTTACAATGGTACTTTACATAAAAGTACAGTCAATAACTATTTTACAAATTAAAATCTTTAAAAATGCTCAAGGAAACCTTCGTACATGGGAGGCCATGCATCTAAGTTATGATAGATATCATATGACTCGAGAATTATCCTTGGTTGACCCAATAGACCTCAAAGAAAAAGGAGAAGATTACTGTCATGTTCTTTCCAATGGCGAGTCTTCTCTTGACTTATAATTATCTCCATTGTCTCCAATTGAGAATTATAATTTAACCAAACTCCAAGATTATATAGGTAGTGCTCATAGATATAATCAGCAAGTGCATGTGCACAACCCTGTCTTGTGATAACACGAAGTCGTCTGTCATTAGACATCTTGTATGATAGTGGCAAAACACCTTTCTAAAGTTGGGTTCACCTCACCCTATTAGGTTCACCAAAATTAACGGTTAAATGACGTATAAAATACGACCCACTTATGTAAAATTCTCAATAAAATTATTTTCATACTGTTTTAGGGGAAACCTCAACAACTATATACCATCGTTCTATTCCCCTGTTACCCCCGCTCGACCCAGCTACACTCTTATTACCTGAAAGGAATTGTGAAGCAAAAGGGTGAGCACAACTAGCTAGTAAAGAATATCATGACTAAAGATAATTAAATTATCAATAGCCTTCGTTAGTAATAAATTAGAGATTTAGAAAATATGGTAGATGATAAAACTTTTCAACCATAGTGGCAGCGGAACGAGTAATCCATTAGAAGAGTCAAATAGACCATAAAGTCTATTATCTTTTCCATGTTAAAAGTCCACCAACAATGTTTTATCCCTATAACATCAATCAACGGTTCCTTTCCACAATAATGTGAATAACTCATAATCATAATTATGAATCTAAATTCCTCTTCGCACCCAGGACGAAGATAATTTTCATCACTTGTCTTTATCTGAAACATCAAAGATCATGGTTATACCAAATCACAGTTCCTATTTATAATCATACTAATAAATTCATTTTTGTTCTACGGACCAAAGATATTCATTAACAGTTCATCTTTACACTACATGCCAAAGACATGCAACTGTATTTTAGAATAGACAAGTAGAGCATGATATCTACTATCTTCTATGAATTAAAAGTTTATTATCAATATTTTATTGTTGAGACTCAACTCAATAAATAATCCACTTCACTGAATTATCCATGCACTACGGGCCAAGGTTATTCGTGTTTTCACCAATGGTCATGATCACGCTAAACAACAATTCATCTTTGCACCCTTGGCCGAAGAGAACACATGGTCATGATCATACCAACAACTGTCGCTGAGACTCAGCTTAGTATCACAACCACAAATTTTCCATGCCATACAGGCCAAGGATATTCATGTAATCATCAATGGTCATGATTATACCGAATAATCCTTGGTCATAATCATACCAACAAGTGTCCATCAATGCACTACGGGCCAATGAGGACTTTTATCACATCATTTGTAACATTACGGGTCATGATTATACCGAATGGTCCTTGGTCATAATCATACCAATCAATAGTCCATCTATGCACGTAAGCCACATATGATTTTCATCACACTATAATCATGAGGATGATGACAATGATATAAGCATTAATCAAACGAAATCAAGGATAAATATTAAAAACTTTAAATTTATCTAGAGTTTAAAAATATCCAAATTGTCAACATGATACTGCTTTGTGGAGTAAAATTCAATAATGATATTGTATAAAAAATGATTTGGACCGAAAAGAAATCAATTTTTGTCATGAATAGTGCTCCAGGAGAATAGTACCCGAGTGAATAGTACTCCGTGAATAGTACTTTATGAATAGTAGTTCGAGAATAGTACTCTGTGAATAGTACCCCGTGAATAGTACTTTATGAATACTAACTCGTATTCGTAAATAGTACCATATACGTGAATAGTGCCATAAACATGAATAGTATCCATGAATAGTACTCTGTGAATAGTTCTTTGTGAATAGTACTTTGGGAATAGTATTCTGTGAATAGTACCCCGTGAATAGAGAAACTCATGAATAGTAACTCGTATTCGTAAATAGTACCGTATATGTGAATAGTGCAATATACGTGAATAGTACCCATGAATAGTACTCATAAAAGGAAAATACAAAAGAAAACGATATTCCATGACGAGTACATAAGAAATGATATCTCATACGAGTATAATAGAATATACTAAACTGTACATGGATTTTCACCCGTAATGTGGTAATCCACGTAGACAGATCATTTCCACAATTTAATACAAAATGAATACGAAGGGTCATTCACCATGCATGCGGTAGTCCGCGTAGATAAATTATTCCAACAGAATAATAAAGAATGGAATAACAGAAGGATTTAACCATGCATGCGGTAGTCCGCGTAGACAGGTTATTCCAATAGAATAATAAAGAATGGAATAACAGAAGAATTTCACCATCCATGCGGTAGTCTGCGTAGACAGGTTATTCCAACAGAATAATAAAAAATGAGGTAACAACCCTTACGAGTATTAAAAGAAATAATATCTCTTCAGAACATGAAATAAATAATACCCTTTACGACTGTTGAACGAAAATAATATTCATATGAATACGAAAAATAATATCTCTTCAGAATATGAAATAAATAATACCCTTTACCTCAGAAGAAGACTGGATATTGGAATAGTGAAGTAGCAGACTTCTCCTCTTCTTTGTCTCTATAACTTCTCTCTCTATAGCTTCTCATTCTATAATTGCTCTTCTGAGTCTTAGTGAATTGGGGAGAATGAAGGAAAATGAACTTTTATTTATAGGAAAATATAGTTTCAATAATTGCACGTTTTGGAGCTCAAAATATTACAGTATAATACCTTCATCTTTTTCTTCATTTTTAATTTAGTCCTACAAGTATTATCAAACTTGCACCACCTCCCCTAATAGTACATCATGTGAATCAATAGTACAATCATGTGACTCAATAGTTCTATACATGTGAAAAAAATAATTACGGTATAGTACCTTCATCTATACCTCTATTTTTAATTTAGTCATGCAAGTATTATCAATCTTGCACCACCTCCCCTAATAGTACATGCATGTGAATTAATAGTACACACATGTGAACAAATAGTTATAAGCATGTGAATTAATAGCAATTAATTGCTCATTTATCTGATTAATTACCCAATTAGTCAATATAACCTCCAGACATCAATTATTATCAGAATAGATGTCAATTTCCACTAACACTAATAATCCCTACACAATGGAAATATCAATTTCATCTTTAATCAACACGAACTTATTCATCATTAATATTATAACTCACAATATTTAACAACCAGATCATTCCCAGGAAAGAGGGGGCTTTCCGATAAGGATTTCTCCCTATTGGCGCGCAATTAGGTGACCAAACCTCTTTCCTCGATAGAACTTTCTAGACATCGTCAATATTACAAATAATAATATGAATAACTTTGTCGTCTCAATTATTGATTTAATAATATAAAATATTATGTAGATGATACTGTGACAATAATTGAATCAATAATATGAGAGATATTATGAAACAGTTACTGTAGCAATAATTGAGTATAAATGAGTGACTTCTCACGTAAGCATCAATAATTAATACTGCGTGCTACTATGAAACCACGTGTATTACTGTACTTTTACTACCGGGTAGTTCAACAGTTTAACAGTAAAACTTTCTCTGTTATTTTTATAAAAAGATATTTCTGTCGTTTTCCAATTACGACAATACTTCCGTTGTGGGGTCCACTAATGATTATGTTGTCATACGAATATTCCCCGACCAATCGAATATTCCCCGACACAACGAGTATTTTATATCAACTTGCTTACTTTACAAAATTTTCACATATCACCCTTAACTTTAACCCTTTCTCAATTTAACCATTTACTAAATAAAATAATAATTATAAGTAAATTGAATATTTTTATTTCATAAAATTCGGGATCTCACAATCTCCCCTCCTTATAAAATTTCTCCCTTGAAATTTACGTACCTGGTAGTTCGAAGAGATGAGAATACATTGCTTTCTTTTCGGATTATACCTTCCTGGTTATTTCATCTCTATCATGATTTTCCCATTGCTCATCTCCTGTATTTTAGATATCATTCTAGAATATATCTTCAAAACAAAGGTTAATTAACATATCATAATTTGTCAACTTATCAAGTAAACAATTTCAGCTTAGGTAAGTCACACACTAGCGAAGTATATTACTCGTCTCTCCCCTCCTAGTTCTAGACTCATATCTCCGCCAGAGACCATATCCCTATGCTCTGATACCATTTGTGATGTGACACCCCAAATAATATGCACGTAAGCCATAGATGACTTTCATTACACTATAAGCATGAGGATGATGACAATAATATAAGCATTAATCAAACGAAATCAAGGATAAATATTAAAGACTTTAAATTTATCTAGAGTTTAAAATTTTCTAAATTGTCAACATGATACTGCTTTGTGTGGTAAAATTCAAGAATGATATTGTATCAAAAATGATCTGGATCGAAAAGAAATCAATTTTTATCATGAATAGTGCTCCGGGGGAATAGTACCCGAGTGAATAGTACTATGTGAATAGTACTTCGGGAATAGTACCTAGTGAATAGTACTTTGTGAATAGTAAATCATGAATAGTAACTCGCGAATAGTAGCTTGTATTCATAAATAGTATCGTATATGTGAATAGTGCCATATACATGAATAGTACCCATAAATAGTACTCTGTGAATAGTACTTTGGTAATAATACTCTTGAATAGTAATTTGTGAATAGTAACTCGTGAATAATAACTCATATTCGTAAATAGTACTATATACGTGAATAGTGCCATATACGTGAATAGTACCCATGAATAGTACTTCGTGAATAGTACTCATAAAAGGAAAATACAAAAGAAAACGATATTCCATGACGAGTACAAAAGAAATGATATCTCATACGAGTATAATAGAATATGAGAAACTGTAAATGGATTTTCACCCGCAATGCGGTAATCCACGTAGACAGATCATTTACACAATTTAATACAAAATAAATACGAAGGGTCATTCACCATGCATGCGGTAGTCCGCGTAGACAAGTTATTCCAATAGAATAATAAAGAATGGAATAACAGAAGGATTTAACCATGCATGCGGTGAGTCCGTAAGTGAGCATGTTTATTCCAATGTAATAATAAATAATGGAATAACAGAAGAATTTCACCATCCATACGGTAGTCCGCGTAGACAGGTTATTCCAACAGAATAATAAAGAATGAGGTAACAACCCTTACGAGTAATGATTATGCCGTCGTACGAATATTCCCTATTAAAACGAATATTTCCTGACCAATCGAATATTCCCCGACACAACGAATATTTTATATCAACTTGCTTACTTTGCAAAATTTTCACATATCACCCTTAACTTTAACCCTTTCTCAATTTAACCATTTACTAAATAAAATAATAATTATAAGAAAATTGAATATTTTCATTTCATAAAATTCGGGATCTCACAACTAAGTATTTCTACCTCAACTTTTAACAGTCATTAGACTATATAGACCTTTTCTTTCGTACTTAGGGGGATCAGCCCTTAGTACCATGTATTGTGCACAAACATCTAAATGCTAAAGCGTACTTAATCCCTTATATTAGGGTTATTCATCTCAGTTTGACTTTAGGATTTCCGCACTAAAGAAAGTTTAGTTTGGATTAGCTTAACAATGATTCTAGAATTTTAAAACACTCATCAACTATAGACTAGTCAAATCAGTAAAGGTTTATTAGCCATTCGAAGGTTCAACACGATAATATAAAATTGAACAACAATATTTAAATTAAAGATTGAATGTTAACAATATACAATTGAATAAACATTGTATGTCCAAAGTATTATATCCAAAAGAGTTAGAAAAACTTATTTGGAACAATGAACTTGAACAATCTATGCTTTGAATAGCAAGAAACAAAAGTTAGGAACTTGCTCAATAAAAGATTAAAGATAAGAAACTTGCATAACGATATCAAGCTAGGAATATGAAACTTGCTCAATGTAAAAGAATTAGGATTCAAGAACTTGCATAGTTGTAAACAAAACAGAGACAAGAAACTTGCTCAACATAAGAATAAGGTTTAGGAACTTTCCTCATGCGTAAGCTATACAACTATAACACACGTTCATCAAAACACTACATATATCATTAGAATCGCAATATCGATTAGTTACACTAATATTAACCCTATATATTTTAGTTCTTATTCAAATCCAACTTGTTAACACAATTCAAGTTCTGACTTTTGAGTTAACATCACATCACCAATCTGAAATCATAGGGCTATCATAACATTATAATCTTTAAACCACGTCTCAATACTTAAACAATACCAAATTAAAGTTTTCCACAACTTATTAACTTCAAAATTTAAAATCATGAACACATGTTACAATCTGTTATAAAACTTCATTACATGTTTAACACCTTATCATGCATATTAAACTAGGTTAGTCCAATATATCACAAACTGCAAACTAATAAAAACACACTATTCTCGCTTGGGGAGGCACAAACAAGGCTACCCCAAACCTTAACACCGACAAGCAATGCTGCGCTTAGTGCTCGAACCTGTAATGCTCAACAGTGCGGCTACCCATTTTTCGCCTTTGGTATCGGTAGCGACAAGCGCCAAGACGCAGATAAAATCTAGCTGCATTGCCCCGCTTCCAGCTTCATCCTCAAGCAACCCAATTTCTCCATCTTAACAAAAATTCGTCAAACCCAAAAGCTATAAACTTACTAACAACATCACTAAACATGCATATTACACTTCTAACAACAAAAACAACCAAATTTAAAGGATTAAATTCATGATTTTGTTGTTTTCTCCAATTTCAACATATTTAGCGAATTCACTTGATTTCTTAACCAAATTAAGCCATTTAAGATGTTGTGAATATGGCTCAGTTATTGGAGCACGATAATGAGTCAAACCAACTAAGAGACAGCAGCCAGCAAATCGATAATATCAGTGGTAGCAGTCATCGAAGCAGTGATAATAAACGTGGAGGGAATCAATATGCCAGAAATGGTAACCACTTAGGTGGTAATCATGGCCAAGACAATAGAAGTGGAAATTTCAAGAAGAGGAGATTTAATAATGATGGAAAGGCATCAGAACCAACACCCGTTGTTAAGGAAGGAGAATGACCATCGATTGTATGCTTCAAATGCAGAGGGGAGGGACACATCAGTCCAAACTGCACGATGCAGTCCAAAGCATGTTATAATGGGGGAAGAGAAGTTCACCTAGCTCGATTTTATCGTGTAGTGAAGACAAGTCCAGCTGGGATAGTGACACCAAATGCCGTCCCAAATAAGTCAAAACCGGTAGTTCAAGGTAGAACGTTTGTCGTGACCTCCCAAAAAGCGAGAAACCCGAACAAGGTTATTACGGGTAAGCTAATCATAAACTCTTGCGAAGTCTATACCTTATTTGATATCGATTCTGCCCATTCTTTTATTTCTCCTAATTGCGCTCAACGTTTAAATTTAACTTTGGAGAAATTAGACTTTGAATTATCTGTTGAAACTCCGTTGGGAGAAACCGTCATTACATCCACTGTTTATAAATCTTGTTTGATTCAAATCGGCACCCTCACATTACCTGTCAATCTTATCTCTTTAAAAATACTTGCATTTGATATGATTTTAGGGATTAATTGGTTAATTATTCATCATGCAAAAATTGATTGTTCTCGTAAGGTTGTTTGCTTTAATATTCCTAACCAACCTATTATGCAAATTCAAGTAACCAAACCACTAAAGTTAATCATTGTCATATCAAGCCATAAAGCTATTCATTTATTAAAAAAATGGATGTCAAACTTTCTTAGCCCATATCACGGATTTAAACAAAAATACGTAAGATTTGAGTGATATTTCTATTGTTAATAATTTTTTTTGACTTATTCCCTGAAGAACTTCATGGCCTACCCCCAGAGTGTGAAATCGAGTTTGTTATTAACCTTGAACCCGGTACAAAACCCATTTCCAAACCCCAATATCGAATGACTCCTATTGAACTTCAGGAGTTAATAACCCAATTATAGGAACTGTTAGACATCAGTTTCATTCATTCTAATACGTCTCTTTGGGGTGCTCCTGTTTTATTCGTAAAGAAGAAAGATGGAAGTATGCGACTTTGTATTGATTATCGGGAGTTAAATCATGTCACCATCAAAAATAGGTACCTGTTGCCTCATATTGATGACCTGTTTGACCAGTTGCAAGGTGCCAAATTCTTTTCAAAGATTGATCTTCATTCTGGATATCATCAGTTAAAGATTAAAACTGATGACATTCCAAAAATTGCTTTCAGAACTCGGTACGGGCATTACAAATTCCTAGTCATGTATTTTGGATTGACTAATGCTCCTGCTGCCTTCATGGATATGATGAACCGGGTATTCAAGGAATATTTGGATCATTTTGTGGTTGTCTTTATTGATGACATCCTCATTTACTCCAAAAGCCATGAAGATTATGAACAACACTTGAGGCTGATACTCCAAAAGCTTTGTGAAAACAAGATTTATGCCAAGTTAAAGAAATGCAAGTTCTGGCTTGAGGAAGTAGCATTCCTTGGGCACGTGATATCAAGTCATAGAATATCTATTGACCCAACAAAGATTGAAGCAATACAAAGCTGGGAGCAACCTAAGTCAGTGACTGAAGTACGTAGCTTTCTAGGCTTAGCTAGTTATTATCGGAGATTCGTGGAAGGATTTTCTTAAATTGCTACTCCATTAACTCAGCTGAGTTGAAAAGATACAAAATTCGATTGGAGCGAGGAATGTGAGATGATTTTTCAAGAACTCAATAAGAGACTCATTTTAGCACCTGTTTTGACAATACAATCTGGTTCGGAGGGATTTTTCATCTACAGCGATGCTTTAGGAAGAGGGTTAGGATGTGTTATTATACAATATGGGAAATTCATAACCTATGCCTCACGATAACTCAAAGAATATGAGAGGAATTATCCTACTCATGATCTAGAGTTGGAAACAGTCGTTTTTGCCCTTAAACTCTGAAGGCATTTCCTGTATGCGGAGAAAGTGGGGATCTATACGGATCATAAAAGTCTCAAATATTTCTTCACCCAAAAGGAACTCAACACGCGGTAACGACGTTGGCTCGAGCTGTTGAAATATTACGATCATACCATTCAATACCATCCTAGAAAAGCGAACGTGGTAGTTAACGCATTGAGTAAAATATCATATGCAGGCACGAGTGCAATTTTGTCAACACAAAGGCCCATTTTGTATGACTTACAAAGGATGGAGATAGAGTTAAAATTTCCATGAACACATGTGATGATGGAAAATATACGAGTAGAACCGACTTAAATCGATAAAGTTAAAGCTGCTCAAGCTACGGACCTGGAGCTGATGCGTATGAAGAAGAAAATATAAGAAGGTGCTATTTCGGAAGCAAGAATCGATGAAGAAGGAATACTTTGAGTCAACTCCAGACTTTGTGTTCCTAACGACCCTGATTTAAATTATAAAATCATGATGGAGGCACATAACACACCATTTGAAATCCCTCCTTGGAGTACCAAAATGTATCGTGATCTTTGACATACATTTTGGTGGAGCAATATGAAAAGGAGATCGCGGAGTTTATCTCAAGGTGTTTAACTTGTCAACGTGTCAAGGCGGAGTATCAAGTGCCAAAAGGTCCATTACAACCACTTGAAATTCCAGAATGGAAGTGGGAGCACATTACCATGGATTTTTTTATTGGTCTTCCCAAGGTTTCTCAAGGCATGGATGCAATTTGGGTCATTGTTGATAGATTAACCAAGTCTGCTCATTTCTTACCTATACGAGAAACTTATTCACTTGAACGTCTTGCTCGTATATACATAAATGAGATTATAAGACTGCATGGTATGCCAGTATCCATAGTTTCTAATTTAGACCCAAGATTCACTTTACGATTTTGGGTTAGTTTGCAAAAAGCTATGGGCACAGATTTACGATTCAGTTCGACATATCATCCTTAGACGGATGGGAATTCAGAGAGGACTATTCAAACTATTGAAGATCTATCAAGACTCTGCGTCCTTGACTTTAAAGGAAGTTGAGACAAGTTATTGCCATTAGTGGAATTTTACTACAACAACAGTTATCAAGCAAGTATTAGCATGGCTCCATTCGAGGCGTTGTATGGACGCAAGTGTCATTCTCCAGTATGCTGGGATGAGGTGGGTGAAGCAACATTGTTGGGACCAGAATTGGTACGCATGACAATGGAAAAGATTCAAATGATTCGACAACGTATAAAAACCTTACAAGATCGACAAAAGAGTTATGCTGATCTTCATCAAAAAGACGTGGAATTCAATGTTGGAGATCATGTGTTGTTAGGTGTTGCTCCATGGAAAAGAGTTATAAGATTTGTAAAGAGAGGAAAACTCAATCCTCGATTCATTGGCCCATTTGAAATCCTAAACCGAGTAGGAACTGTGACCTATAAACTCGTCTTACCACCAAATATGTCTCGTGTTCATAACATTTTTCACATATCTATGTTACGTAAATATATGGAAGACCCAAACCACATTATTCAGTTTGAACCAGATGAGATAGCGAAAGATTTAATGTATGAAGAGGTACCTGTTAAAATCTTGGATAAGAAGGAACATATTATATGCTCCAAGGTTATATCTCAAGTCAAAGTTTTGTGGAGAAACCACGATGTTGAGGAAATAACCTGGGAGTTAGAATCTGAAATGAAATCAAGGTATCCTCACCTCTTCGTCATACCAGGTACATACACCAATTTTGAGGACAAAATTTCATAAGAAGTGGAGGTTGTAAGACCCCAACTTGTATGAATAAAGATGAATTTTTCTCTAAATATCATTTTTGAATATTAAGCCGTGAATTTTTTATAATGTTATAGTTATGGATAATATTTATAAATTTTGCAAAGTAAGCAAGTTGTTATAAAATATTCGATTGGTTGGAAAATATTTATTTTAACAGGGAATATTCGTACGATGGTACAATCATTAGTGGACCTCACAACGAAATTATTGTCGAAGTTAAAAAATGATAGAAATATCTTTTTATAAAAATAGCGACGGAAGTTTTATCATTAACTATTGAAATACCCGGTGATAAAAGTATAGTAATACGCGTGGTTGCATAGTAGCACACGATATTGATTATTGATGCTTACGTGAGAAGTCACTCAGTTTTACCCAATTATTGCTATAGTAATTGCTGCATAGTATCTCACGTTATTGATTCAATTATTGTTATAATATTTTATATTATTAAATTAATAATTGAGATGACAAGTTATTCATATTATTATTTGCATTATTGACAATGTCTAGAAAGTTCTGTCAAGGAAAGGGGTTTGGTCACTTACTTGCGCGCCAATAGGGAGAAATCCTTATCGGAAAGCCCCCTCTTTCCTGGGAATGATCTGGTTGTTAGTATTGCAAGTTATATTATTAATGAATAAATATTTTTAAAAATATTGAGGAGATTTTTATGAAGTATTTGTTATAAATTTGGCTTATTTTATGGACCCCCACTTACCCATTTTTCAAAACTGTCGGTAGAAGTTATCTCAGTTTTGTTATATATATATATAAGTATTATATATTTATATATACATATATGTTTGTCAAGTGGGTGGGTGGGTGGGTGGGTTGGGGGGGGGGGGTTCACGGGAGGAGAAAGTAATAGGATGGTATGGAATAGAGGGAAGATATATATATAAATATATTTTATAAGTTTTGCTTTTTTATGAAAAATAGAATATATTATATTTTATTATGCCTAGTGTTTGTATAGTGTCTGCATAGTCTTTGCATAGTAAATTAGAAAATTTTTCAGCCGATCAGTTCCGCGCCCGTGATTGTCCACTGTGCAGTCCGTGATTTTCTAAATTCAAATAGTATCCTTCCATTCTCCTATAAATAGGATGCTTAGTTTAGAATTGAAAATCACACCAAAATCAGAGAATTCTTCTTCTATAATATTGAGTGTATTTCTTTAGAGTTTAAGGAAGTTTTTAGTGTAGAAAATAGTGAAAGTTTTCTTCAAGAATATCCCCGCCCTACCAGTCAGAAATACTCTCTTTATAAGGTAAGGGATATTATTTTTGTTCAATATTCGTATGAAATAATATTTTCTTCCATACTCTGTAGTATGTAAGTAATATTATTTCGTTTTAGATTCCAAATTCTACACTCATTTTGTTAAAGTATTGCTTCTATACTCCGTGTAATTAGTAGAATATCTTTAAAATTTGCGCTTCATCTAGTATCTTTCCATGGAAATATTTTTCTAAGCATTCTTGATAATTTTTAATTTTTTCATGCTGGGGTACTATTCACAGGGTACTATTCTCGAATTACTATTCATGGGTTACTATTTGTAAGACTCTAAATTTTATGAATAAAGATTTAATTTGTCGAAATATTTTTTTAAATATTAAGGTATGGATTTGATATAATGTTATAGTTGTGGTTAATATTTATAAATTTTACAAAGTAAGCAAGTTGTTATAAAATATTCGATTGGTCGGGGAATATTCGTACAACGGCGCAATCATTGGTGGACCTTACAACAGAATTACTGTCGGAGTTAGAAAACGACAGAAATATCTTTTTATGAAAATAACGGCAAAAGTATTACCGTTAACTGTTGAAATACCCAGTGATAAAGATATAATAATACGCGTGGTTACATAGTAGTATACGGTATTGATTATTGATGCTTACGTGAGAAGTCACTCAGTTTATTTCAATTATTGCCATAATAATTGCTGCATAGTATCTCACATTATTGATTCAATTATTGTCACAATATTTTATATTATTAAATCAATAATTGAGATGAAAAGTTATTTATATTATTATTTGCATAATTAACAATGTCTAGAAAGTTTTGTCGAGGAAAGGGGTTTGGTTACCTAATTGCGCGCCAATAGGGAAAAATCCTTATCGGAAAGCCCCCTCTTTCCCGGGAACGATCTGGTTGTTAATATTACGAGTTATAATAATGATTAATAAATATTGTTAAAAATATTGAGAGAATTTTTATGAAGTATTTGTTGTAATTTTTCTTATTATATGGACCCCCCATTTACCCATTTTCAAAATAATCGGTAGAAAGTTATTCAGTATATATATAATAAAAGGTGGGGGGCCACATGTGGGGCCCATGTGTGGAAGAAAAATGAAATGGGGGGGGGGGGAAGTTTTGATTCACGGGGGGAGTATGGCATTTTTTATTATATATATATATTATAATAAATTTTATTTTATATGAAAAATAGAATATATTATATTTTATTATGCATAGTGTTTGCATAGTAAAATTAGAAAATTTCAGAATTTCATCCGTGAAGCAGCGCTGTTCACCCGTGATTGTTATTGTCCATCCAAATAGTATCCTTCCCTTCTCCTATAAAAAGGATGCTCAGTTTAGAAAAGAAAATCACACCAGAATCAAAAAATTCTTTTTCTATAATATTGAGCATATTTTTTTTGAGTTTAAGGAAGCTTTGAGTGTAGAAAATAGTGGAAGTTTTTTTTAAGAATATATCCGCTATACCAGTCGAAATTGCTCTCTTTTGAGATAAGGGGTATTATTTATTTCGTATTCGCTTACGATATTATTTTTCGTATTCGTAAGAAATTTTATTTCGTTCATTATTCGCAAGAAATATTATCTTCGTTTAATATTCGTAAGGAATATTATCTTCGTTTAATATTCGTAAGGAATATTATTTTGTTCAACAGTTGTAAGGGATGTTATTTTTTTCAATATTCGTAAGAAATAATATTTTCTTCAATAGTCTGTAGTATGTAAGTAATATTATTTCGTTTCAGATTTTGAATTCTACACTTATTTTGTTAAAGTATGGCTTCTATACTCCTTGAAATTAGTAGAATATCCTTGAAATTTACGCTTCATCTAGTATCGTTTCACAAGGATATTTTTCTGAATATTCTTGTTCATTTTTAAGCTTTCCATGCCGGAGTACTATTCATGGGTACTGTCGACGTCGGGATTTTTACTGTCCCTTTTTTGTTCTTGTCTTTTGGTGTTCTCATGTTAGGTGAGATTTGTTTGAAAAAACAAGTTGTGAAAAGGTCCGACATTTATGTGTCGACAATTTGACTGTAAGAGTCGCCAGTTGGTACTTTTATATGGCTGCACCAACTCAACCGAGAAAAGGTTTGCACATTGACCATGTGATGTAACACTGTTAAACTGGCCTGTGAAACTGAGATTCATTAGGTTCCGGGGACTTGCTTATGCGGAGGGAAGGTGTTAGGCACCCCCCGACATCCGTGTTACCATGGTGACCATCATTTTCCAATTAAACTGTTATATGAATGAGTGTGTGTGCGGGTCAATGTGCAATTATTTAAAAGTAGTGCTATGCCTCGTTCGTACCTATATATAAAGGGTTTAAATTTGTGTAAAAATTCAGTTTTAACAAGATATAGCAGTGATGTTTTGTAAAAGAGGTTTTTTAAACCCTTATGCTCAATAGTAGTTGAGGCCTTTGATACTTTCATTTTATTAAGTGTTTGGCTTGATTGCTTTTATTTTTGAGATGCGATTCATCTTTGAGAAAATAATATATATAGCAATGCCGAACTCCTTGAGGGAATGAGAGCCATCTAATGAAATTAAGATACCGTGAATAATGTTCAAGCTGTTTACAGCTAAAAATGTCCATCACGGGAACCGAATCTAGATTCAGGAAACTGAATCTGTGATCACATGATTCCTAGGCTCACATGATGTAGCAGTTCATATGAAAGCTGTAAGAAATTATATATATAAAAGTTGTAAATATATATAAACAGACTGTCAACCACCACGAAGCGAACTTCATGGGGGACTGTAAATGTAAATATATAAATGCGGTAAATATATATATATAGAGACACGATCAACCACCACGAAGCACGTCTATGGGGGATCCAAAATATAAATAAAGCAGTAAAAATGATCAACCGCCATGAAGTAAACTCCAGGCGGGAGAAAAATGTAAATAAAGCAGTAAAAACGATCAACCGCCACGAAGTAAACTCCAGGCGGGACGGAATGTAATAAAGTAGTAAAAGGCCACGAAGTAAACTCAAGACCTGCCAGAAATGTGGATATATATATATATATATATAAGCGGTAAACGCACCGGATACTATATCCAGGCTCAATCAAACAAAGTTTGATGGGTATAATATATACATATAAGTATTTATATATATAAAAAAACAGTAAACGCTCCGGATATAAAATCCAGGCTCATCGAATAGAGTCCGATAATAGTTTATATATATGTGTGTGTATATATATATATATATAAAAGCAATAAACGCTCCGGATATAAATCCAGGCTCATCGAACAAAGTCCGATAATGCTTTATATATATATATATATATATATATATATATATATATATATATATATATAAAAAGCAGATAAATGTTGTGGACGTGAGTCCAGGCTCAATCGAGGCATAACTCGATAATGTTAGTCCATATATATATATATATATATATATATACATACAAAAAGAAATAAAAGCTATGGATCGAAGTCTGGGCATACAAACGCAACACGACTCTCAACGTGAAGAAAAGTGTGTGCACAGTAGAAGAGAAAGGCTTTAAGAAGTGTAAGAAGGCTTACAGTGGACTGCCAAAGAAGACTTCTATAACTTTAAATGGATAAACACTCGGCTCCCGCTGGTAAAAATAGGACAATATATAAGCTCACACGTGTTTAAAATGAGAAAGCACTCAGTTTATAGTGTGTACAGAGCAAATTGGACAGGGCTTCCTCGCCATTTTCTCTTTCAAAATGGCCACCCCAAGCCCTCTATTTATAGAGGGGGGGAGCCGCAGGTGTACCTGCGGTAGCTGTAGATTCACCTGCGGCTACCCGAGGTGCCCCGCGCTTTGCGGGTCCCACCATTTCGAAGTACGTGCACGCGTTCAACGTGATATCCGCTCAAACTTTTATAGAACTTCAATTCGGGCCTCCGATTGAGGTGTATAAGACCTTTTACGGAGTGCTGTTATTGAGAGCTACACAAATGACATGGGATTAGAGGTTGTAAGAAGTCAGGAAGATGGGACCATGCCCTTGGTCTTCAAGCTTCAAATTCTATCCGGTGGGCGTCTTGTAGGTCTTCATGCCTTTGGTCACTCGAGATTGTAGCTATTCAGTTATTGTAGGATACTGCTGTGTAGAATGTATTTTGAAATGTGTTGAGACGGCGCGCGTGTGGAATTGAGGTGGCAAAATGATGATTTTGCCCCTCACCGGAGTTATCTCCGATTTGGGCTGATAAAACAGTCATTGCTCAGGGTTATCTCTGAGATTGGACTGCTGCAAGTACTAGATGTTCTTTAAGGTTGTCTCTGAGGTGTGCCTGACCCCCTGGGGTTATCTTCAGGTTTGGGACTGAGTTCCTCGGGGTTATCTCCGAGGTTGGCGATTCATTGGAGGTTGAAACGAGCTTTGCCGGGGTTATCTCCAGAACTGCAACTGCACTCCTCGGTGTCATTTCCGAGGTTGAGGCTGAAACTCCCAGTGTTGTTTCCGGCCTTGAATATCTCAGGGTTATCTCTGAGATGGAAAAGGCTTCTCTGGTGGGATTTCCGGAACTGGAACTGTCTTGTCCTCTAGGGTTATCTGTGACAAACGAGATTTTGTAATTTAATTTTAATATTTATTGGATTAAATAAATATTTTTCGATGAATTAATTATTAGATTAAATAATTAATTGATTAAGTTGTGGTAGATTAATTTAATTATATGTGTTATATTTATTAAATTAATATGGAGAATTTTTATTATTCGAAGCATGTAATTATCTAAGCTTATTGAATTAAAAGAAATATTTAATAAGCCTAATATTATTTTAATTAATTAAAGAATTAATAATTTGACGTAATTAATAAATGAGAAATTTAATTATGTGACTATGTGAATTAATGAGAAATTATTATATTTTAATTAAAATAAATTAAATAAGATATTTGATTTATTTTATAAAGGGGTGTGACACTATTAAACTATAGTATAAAAGATTTATTAAATTAAATGGTTATGATTCTTTTAAGGCTAGCCAAACGGAGCCTTTTTGGGAGTTGGGAGCAGTTAACCCATGATCGGGTTAACTGACCACAACTACACTCAGTTTTATAAATCTATACGTCTTCTTCTTCTTTCATTATTTTTCTAAGTCTAGCAACGAAAATCACAGAGAGAGATTGAGAAATTGTTGAAGGAATTTGTGAGTTGTGTGATTGGAGAATTAATTGAGAAGGGTTTTCATCTCTACTCATCTATACCTTGGGTAATCTCTTCAACCCAATTTCTATTTTACGTTGTTAAAATGGCTTTCAAATTCTAACAAAATATCTGTAATTGGAAATGGTAGTGATTATGTGGATATATATGTGATGATATGTTAACATAACATGTTTTTATTATATATTGTTTGGTTCTATAACATCAGTTTCATAAAATATGTCGTATATTGTTGCTACAAAATTATAGATTATAGAAATATGGCCATATGGGCCCTTACACGCAAATTTAATATGTCAAACATATATTGTCTCATAAATTTTACACTTGTATATAATTATGAATGTCAAAACGAAGAAAATAAACTTCAAATGAATGGATTTGGTGTTATAACGAACCCGTGGTGTTAATTTTTATGTTTTGTGTTCAAAACCTTCAAGAACATCAAGAACAGTGAAATTACATGTTTTGATTCTGTAAATTATGTGTTTTAACTTGTTAAAATCATGTTAGAAAGGTTGGGTAATGATCATATATGAATTATAGTATATATGTATACTTAAATTAATGTATGGACAAGGAAATTGGAAGTTATGGCTCTGTTCTGTGTTCTTCACAGAACGTATAGTTGAAATTGGGAGAGATTTTTTGGTCTAATTTGGTACCGTATTCTTTGCCAAAAGCTAGAATCGAACTGGTAATCTCATATCTCCTGCGTGAGCGTTACTAAACTAAATTACCACTTCCCGTGAGCAAAAAAATAAAATAAAAATAAAATAAAAATAAATAAAAAAATAAAATAATAAAATAAAAAATAAAATAAAATAAAAATAAAATAATAATAATTAATTAAAATATTTATCAAATAAAATAAATATTTTAGTTGAAATATTTATGGAATAAAATAAATATTTGATAGAAATTATTATTAAAATATTTATCAAATAAAATAAATATTTTAGTTGAAATATTTATGGAATAAAATAAATATTTGATGGAAATTATTATTAAAATATTTATCAAATAAAATAAATATTTTAGTTGAAATATTTATGGAATAAAATAAATATTCGATGGAAATTATTATGAAATAATTTATTCGAGTGTAATAATAGTAAGGAAATCGAAAATATTTTAATTTAATTAAGTAATTAAATTAGAAGGTAATGATTTGTTAAAAAAAGTGGAGTTTATATTAAATAATTAAGTGAAAATGTAACTAATGAATGTCGAATACATACGTATGGCATGTGTGTAGGATTTGTGGTGAACTAAAGTAGTAATCGCTTTTGCTACGCATGCGGTAAGTTCCTAAACCTTGTTTCTTTACATAAAACAAGTTCCTTATTCTATCTTATTTATTATTGTTCAAGTCAAGATTTCATATTAGATGTTATCATTCTTTAAAAACATAATTCCTGTTATACAATACTTATTCGATTGTATACATCTTGAACTTTATTATTCAAATTGAATATCAGTTATTGTTGAACCTTGTAATACTAGCGAACCCTTATTGATTCGACTAGTCCATAATTGATGAACGTTCTAAATTTGAGAACCATTGTTGAGCTGATCCAAACCAAACTTCCTTTGGTGCGGACTCTAATGTCAAACTGAGATGAACAACCCTGTTATAGGGGATTAATTACGCTTTAGCATTAAGATATTATGCACAATATGGTACTAAGGGCTGATCCCCCAAACGGTAAGAAGAGTCCATAGTCTTATGATCATTAAAGGTTTCAAGTATAAACACTTGACGCCTAGGACATAGTTCAAGGTCTTATGACCCTCAGAATTTCTTTTAATTCTTGTTATTCATTCTTGATTCAAAAGCCGAGTTTTCTTGTTACAGAAGTTTTATTTTGATTCACTCGCATGTTATTATTTTATTGTTGTATTATTATACTTGTGGGCAATCGTGCTCATTCTTGCGTAATAATAACATTGCAGTTAAGAACGAAAGATCCGACGAGCCTTCCACTAGTAAAGGCAAGGGCAAGATTAACAAGTGATGAAGACTTGTTGTTTATATGATTATATATTAATGTTTAAGACTTGTTGTTGTTTAAGACTTGTTGTTTATTTATGATTCCGCACAGATGTTTAAGGTTAGTTTAACCTGGGATTGTATTGGTTATTATTCAGATGTTGTAACCCCATAAGGGGAAGATTTATTTCTATCAAGTGCATGGTTTGCATTTATTATGGGTAGATAGATAGATGATATTTGTACAGTGAACACCAAATCCCGCGGAAATGGAAGTACCCAGATTTGGGGGTGTCACATTATCTCTGAAAGATAATTCTGCCTTCCTGCAATGTTAGTAACTGGAATAAAAAATTTTGAGTGTCAACAAATGCCCTTCTTTATCATATCCATGCAATGAAATGGCATGGATAGGATAAAGAATACTAGACACTTGAAATGTGACATGATAATCATGATGCAATGTACAACAACATGATGCAAATGTATGTGGTTTGTTGGACTATTTTCCAACAGGATGGGATAATTGCTGGCTCCCTTGACTTGTACCGAGGTTGGCAGTCATTACTGACAACCCCGATGAACTGTTTTGGACATGCAATCAAAAGCTACCAGGAATTTCTAGGATGTTGAAGTTGGGGTGATCACCAAATTCCTTAATCCTTGATACAAACTTCACATTGAAGATATATCTCTCATGTATAAGAGATTCTGTGGGGATGTGTTTTATTTGTTGAGGATGTGTATAAAATATTCCATCATCGGTCCTCCCCGATAAGGATGTTCTTCCCTAGTTTATACTTCCAGGTCTTTTCACTGTTCTATCGGAGTTACTGCCAACAGTTTGTGATGTCAGGGTTGTCTGACCTTCGTTGATGTGTGCATCAATATATGATATCACATGGTGGTTTTCGATGCTTTGATAGAGTTAATTGCCAATGGCTGAATGTAGTCAAGGTGGCTTGACCTTTGTCGACGTGTGCATCAACGGCTGATTTGGATAGAGTTTTCGTTGGGGAAGAAAGGTTTTAGGGTTCTGACCCCGTATAGATGACATCCTGACCTTCACGAGGCATTGTCGAGTGTGGTTTGCAACTATTGTGATCATCAGTATAGGGAACCCTTTGTCTAGGAAAATACCAATGAGTGATGTGTAGACCCACATTTTGGTCTATAAAAACCAGGATTTCAGGCTATTCCGCTCAATTGCGTAGAATTTTTATTCCTGATTTAGCCTTTTCAGCTTGTGAGATCTCCTTTAGCAAGTCAAACTGGATCGAGCCGAAGGGGTGGGATCCACCCAGGGGAGCTGCAGGTACACCTGCAGCCAATCGTGGGTGGTTTAAAGCTGTAGTTTGCTTTCAAATTTCATTTTTACATTGCGCCGTATAGGAAATTCGAGAGTTCTTCTTCAGATCTGCCAAGTTCGGGCGTCTTTCTGCAAATTCTGTCACCTGACAAGTGTTCTACACTGTCCTGGTAACGTATGCATGTCTTCGTTTCTAGTTTTTATCCGTTGGAAAATGAGTTATCACATGAAATGCTTCTAAACACATAGTAGTGAATATGCATGCTCATATGACTTGATAAAAAATATTCAACATAGTAAATGTTAGTATTTAACCATGCTGAACATAATGATGTGAAAAAATTTGACTTTTAAAACAGTCAAATTGGCACCTTTTTCTGCTATTTCTTATTCTATTTGAGGACAAATGAGCAAAGGTGAAAAAACAAAGTAATCCTGGTAATTAGGCTACCCTTATGGATTGTGACTTTGATGTATGTATGCATATATGATGTTTATGACTGAGGGCATGTGTGCTACTGAATGGCCACCTAGTCATGCCTATGTGCGTGTGGATAGTCCTATTTACAAAGGGGACCATGGCAAAATTTTTCCAAAATGTAGGCATTGAGTAGTCATGCATTTTTAACTCTACTGTAGACGTATGTTAAAATAAAACATGCATGCATGTAGTCATAAAATGCATTTGAAAAAGCTCCAGGTTAGAATTTACCACACTCTTTCTGAGGTAATTTGGAGACTTGTGTTTAGATATATGGATCCGGATCAACTGAGTAGTTCCCGCAAGACCACTTCAAGTGTGTGGAGGAGGGCTTCTGATGTGCCTCGACCCCGTTCAGTTAGACATCCTTGTCATTTGGCGGAGGTGGTGATACATCATGTCTGGGTTGAGGTACCGGATGTTGAGGACGAGGAGGAGGATGTACTAGTTGCGAAACCCGCTTCTGCTGCTCATGTTCCCCGTAGGGATTTCCCAAGCATTCAGGTGACGATCCCAGAGCTTCTAGGTGATTTGAGTAGACACCCCTTGTGACACCCCCAAATCCAGGTACTTATTCCCACAGAATTTGGTGTTCACTTAATCAAACATTCATATCTAACTACCCAATCATAGTAAAATTGAATAATAAAACCTTCCCATTAAAGGATTATATTAATAAAATCTCCCAGGTTGTCTAACCTTTAAATACAATCATTCAAATACGGAATTTATATAAGTTCATTATAATCATCAAAATAAAATCTAATAATAAAATATCAACATGTTACAAGTCTTCAATACTTGTTCATCTTTCCTTTTCCCTTACTGGTGCTAGGTACATCAACCTTCTCATCTTTAACTGTAATAGTTATATAAGTAAGAGTGAGCAAACAAAGCTCACTTGAAACAACAATGAATGAAAATCTTTACAACAACTGCCAAATAAGAGGCTCAATAGAAATAAACAATATGGTCTATCAACATTCTGAAATATATAACTAAGGGTCCTAAGACCACGAACTATGTCTATAGTTATAAGTAAGCTTTCAACTTAAACTTTAACAGTCATAAGACTATAGGGACTCCTCGTACTTAGGGGGATCAGCCCTTCGAATAATGTATTGTGCACAAACATTTCAACGCAAAGCGTAAATTATCCCCTAATATTAGGGTTGTTCATCTGAGTATTTAGAGTACAAGTCCGCACAAAAGTAAGTTTGGTTTGGATACATTTCAAGGGTAATTTAGAATTTAGCGGTCATCAACTAAGGATTAGTTGAATATAATATTGATAACATTATGCTATTGAATAATCATAACTGAATCGACATTATAAATTAAGATCATGCTTTAGGAATAAACTAATAGCATAAACATTGAATAATCATAACGTACCTTGCTTGAACAATATTAAGCCAAGGTTATTTAAAATTGAGTACTAAGCATGCATAACAAATAGTAAATTGAACGATAAAACTTATTCAACATTGGTATATTAGAATATATAAACTTGCATGCTAAATAACAAGTTAAAGACAAGAATAACTTGCTCAATATAGAAATAAGATTTAGACAACTTGCATCATCATAACCAACTAGATACAAGAACTTGCTCAATCGTAAGAATAAAATTGTACAATGTAATAATAATAGAACTAATTCAACGAAAGTGTGGAGATAGAAAACGTGCATAATGTAATCGAATTAGAAATAATAATTGGCTCAACACAATAATAGATTTAGAGAACTTGCCTTGCTTGTAGGCTAAACCGTAACAATTTGAATCACAATACCCTATAAATATATGTCATCATGACATAGTTAGTCACTATCATATTACATACATAACTAAGTACATTCATCATGTAAGATTTGATTTTTAATCACATAATCAAATTACATTAGTAACAAAACTAGTTAATTGTTAATAACATGCTCATTCTTGGTATAGAAATACTAAAATCATAATTTAACAGTCCTACTATTAACACATAACAACTTTTTCAGACTTTGTGTAAATAAATTACAACGTCGACCATTCTATAAACTTCATGCTTGCTTTCTACGATTTACATCTGGGAATTGACGCTTCTTGATCAGATCTTAACATATGACTCGAGACACATGCCACTAAGTGGTTCTGCGGTGTGAGAACTATACTACGAGGTCAAGATCATAAGATAGATTGCGATCCTCGGCGACCAAACTTCTGAAAATCACATGAACAAAGCCAATTTTGGCCTACAAGCTACTTTCTAACAACCTAATTAACATGTAATTCATACAGAGACTTTATATAAACATAATTGATCAAAGACTCTTAACATGATTCTACCCATAAAACAACATAAACATCAAATTTAAAACATCCAATTTTATTGTTTTTGAAAAAACTTCACTTTTTGAAAAAACTTCACTTTTTGATAAAACTTCACTTTTTGACGTTTTCAGTGAAAATCAACACTGTGATTTTGTTTTTCAACCAAAACAGTTAATTCAAAGTACCTTGTTTATGTTTATTCATACTCTTTCAAATTCAATAGTCAATTTATAAATTAAATAACTAATTAAACCTTAATTTTACTTTAAACTAAGCCATATTCATATATATTCATATAAACTCATTATAATATAGTTTTCTTCACAAATTACATGCATAACATGAATTCATTGACTATACTCGTATATAAACTTATGAAAACAGTTTCACAACACTAATTTATCATATAAAGCCATATACAATCAAACAATTTATCCTTCACAAAAATTTTTACAGAGAATTTTGGAAGAGAAAACTAAAACTTTAAAAAAACTTAGAAAGGGTAGGATGATACCTTGTTTTCTAAAAGACGATGACTTCTTTGATTCTCAAACTTCTTTTCTCCAACTTCTCTCTCAAATTCTCTAGCCTTTCTTCTTATCTTCTTTTTCTTCTTCTGAGTCTTTCTTCCTAACTCTAACTAACGTACTAACAAAATACAACGTATATAATATAATTTGTATTAATTATATAATATAATTATATGTATACCTGGTATCAGTTATAATGTTTTTAAAAATTAAAAGCCATAAGGCTTGTTTGGCGACCCACTTAAAATATAATCATTTAATCCTTACGCCTCGTTCGGTAAAACACATTTAAAATAAAGACTTAATATGCATTAAGCCTTGTTTGGTAAAACTGAATTAAACTCCTTTAATTTATTTTAATAACTCCTTTATAATAAGGTTATTTGTCACACTTTTATTTAATTAAAATTTTCAATAATCAATTTAATTAATTCTAATAAAAATTTATTAAATTACTTTAACACATAAATCAATACCACAAAATTATAATTTTCTTTATAATTATAACTTTATTTAATCAACTAACACATTCTTTTAATTACAAATTTAAATTAAAATATAATAATTCTTTTAATTATTATAAACTCTCTAATTTAATTATTAAATCAAATTAGTATATTATCTCATAACAATTAATTTTTCTAACTCCTTAATTATTTTCTTAACAAATAATTAACCAATTAAGTCAAATCAAATTAAATATTTATTCAACACTAACCACATCCATTAAATGTTTATATAATTCAATAAATATTTAAAATTATAATAAAAATTCTGGATTGTTACATCCTTCCCTCCTTATAAGGATTCTGTCCCCAGAATCACAACTCAAACAAATCATTCGTCACATTCTTCCCTACTTACAAAGATTCTGTCCCCAGAATCGAAGACACATATTAAACAAATAGCTCAGGATAATCTTTCATCATTTTATCTTCGAGTTCCCACGTAGCTTCATCAGCATTGTGGTTCCTCCATATCACCTTCACAGAAGGTATTACTTTATTCCTGAGCACCTGTTCTTTCTTGTCGACTATCTAGATAGGAACCTCTTCATAGGACAAGTCTTTATCAAACTGCAATGGTTCGTACTCGATCACGTGCTTGTAATCAGATTTATACGGTCGTAACACCGAAACGTGAAAAACATTATGAATGTTTTGCAATTATGGAGGTAGAGCTACCTCGTAAGCCACCTCTCCAACTCTTCGCAGCACTTCAAAGGGTACAATAAACCTCGGGCTTAGTTTTCCCTTTTTACTGAACTGAATTTTTCCCTTCCAAGGAGAAACTTTTAGGAATGAGTAATTTCTTACGTCGAATGCACGATCTTGTCTATTTTGATCAGCATTTTTCTTTTGTCTATCTTGAGCAGCTATCAATCTTGTTCTGATGAGTTTGACAACCTCAGTAGTTTGTTATACCAGTTCTGGTCCTAACAGTTGATGTTCACCGACTTCATCCCAACACAGTAGAGTTTTGCATCTCCTGTCGTATAATGCTTTGTAAGGCGGCATGCCGATGCTTAAATGGTAACTGTTATTGTAGGCAAATTCCACCAATGGTAATTGTTCATCCCAACTCCCTTTAAAATCCATGATGCATGCTCTCAGCATATCCTCCAATGTCTGGATTGTTCATTTGCTTTGGCCATATATTTGCGGATGATATTTAGTACTCATTCGCAACTGTGTTCCCATACATTCTTATAGTCTCTTCCAGAAGTTTGATGTGAACCTTGGATCTCTATCAGACACTGGAACTCCATGTCTCGTCACGATCTCTTTAACATATAGCTTTGGCAGCTGATCAAGATTGAATCTAATCTTTATTGGCAAAAAGTGCGCAAATTTTGTCAATATGTCCACTATCACCCATATTGCATTGTATCCTTTCTGAGTTGTTGGAAGACCTACCATAAAATCCATTGTGATATGTTCCCATTTCTATTCCGGTATTTCCAATGGTTGAAGTAATCCGCTTGGTCGTTGATGCTCGGCCTTCACTTTCTGACATGTCAAGCACTTTGCAACGCATTCTGCAACGTCTCTTTTCATGTTTGGCCACCAAAAATGTCGTCATAAATCTTAATACATATTCGTACTTCCCGGATGTATCGAATATCTTGAGTTATGAGTTTCGGTCAAGATTTCTTCTTTAATATCTAGTACTGCCGGAACCCAGATTCTTTCCTCGAACCGTAGAAGTGCTTCAGTATCGATCTTGTATTTCACATCACTACCCTCAACCACTTTCTCCTTGATTTTCCCACATTCCTCATCTTGTAGTTGAGCATTCTTAACTTTGTCAACCAAAGTTAAACTAGCTTCTATCTGGAACAATCTTTCATCGGTTTCTTTTGGAAATTTGATTTCCAACTCTAGTCTTGTCATTGCCGAAATAAGCTCCTCCTGGTTGATTAACAACATTAACTTTTCTCTGCCTTTCCTACTCAAGGCATCTGCAACCACATTAGCTTTGCCTGGGTGATAAAAGATCTCACAATCGTAATCTTTTATCAATTCCATCCATTTCCTTTGACGCATGTTCAGGTCTTTCTGAGTGAAAATATACTTCCGACTCTTATGGTCTGTGTAGATCTCATACTTCTCTCCATAGAGATAGTGCCTCCATATCTTCAGAGCAAATACTACTGTCGCCAATTCTAAATCATGAGTCAGATATCCTTTCTCATAGTCCTTTAATTGTCTTGATGCATAAGCAATAACTTTACAGTTCTGCATAAGAACACAACTCAACCCTTTATGTGAGGCATCACTATACACCACATAATTTCCTGTATTATCTGGTAATGACAACCCAGGTGCCACACTTAACTTCTTTTTCAATTCTTGAAAACTTTCCTCACACTTCTCCGTCCAAATAAATTTTATAGCTTTCCATGTCAAATTTGTTAACGGAGTGACAATCTTGGAAAAGTCTTGAATAAACCGTCTATAATAACCAGCTAGTCCAAAGAAACTCCTCACCTCCAAAGGTGTTCTTGGTTGTTCCCGGTTGATTACAACTTCGACCTTTGATGGATCTACTGAAATCCTATCTTTGTCAATCACATGCCCAAGAAATTGTACACGCTCCAACCAAAACTCACACTTAGAGAATTTCGCGTACAACTTTTCCTTTCTTAGTGTCTCCAACGTCAAACGTAAATGTTTCATGTGTTCTTCTTGAGTTTTGGAATACACCAGAATATCGTCGATAAATACCACAACAAATATGTCTAAGAATGGTTTAAACACCATGTTCATCAAATCCATGAATGCAGCAGGGGCATTGGTCAAACCAAAAGATATCACCAAAAATTCGTAATGTCCATACCGAGTTCGGAATGACATCTTCGGCACATCCTCCTTCCTTACTTTCAGTTGATGATACCCACTTCTCAAATCTATTTTTGAGAAATATCTAGCACCCTTCAATTGATCAAACAAGTCATCTATTCTTGGCAACAGATATTTATTCTTAATAGTGACTTTATTTAATTCCCTATAATCAATGCAAAGACGCATTGACCCATCCTTCTTCTTTATGAATAACACCGATGCTCCCCACGGTGACATACTCGGCTGAATGTATTTCTTGTCCAACAGCTCCTGCAGTTGTACCATCAGTTCCTTCATCTCTACCGGAGCCATTCTGTACAGGGCCTTCGATATCGGTGCTGTTCCTGGCGCTAAATCGATCACAAACTCAATCTCTCGGTCAAGCGAAAGTCCTAGCAAATCTTCCGGAAACACATCTACGAATTCCCTAACCACTGGCATCTCTTCCAGTTTTACACCCTTCTTCTGAGTATCGACTATGTAAGCTAAATAACCCACACAGCCTTGACGCAACAACTTCTTGGCCTGCATAATCGTCAGACATCTCATTTGTCTAGGCGATTTTCTACCATTGAAAACTACCTTTGATGGAGTCATAAGGTTTTCACATTTCTTTTGGCAATCAATTATCACTCCACAATTGAACAACGAATCCATTCCCAAAATAACATCAAACTCTCCAAGTCTAATCGGAATTAAATCTACCATCATAATATTTCCCTTAATATTCACCCTATAGTTCTTGTATACGAACCTAACAGGAATTACTTCCTTATTCGCAATTTCTATGTTTAAAGGGAAATTCAATTCTTCACTAGGCAATCCTAATCGCATAGCAAATTCATCAGATATAAATGAGCAAGTAGCACCCGAATCAAATAATACATAAGCATCAATATCATTGATTGGGATAATACCTGACACCACATCCTTTGATTGCACAACATCTTACACAGTCATGTTGAAGGTTATGGCTGTGGGTTTGTTTGATGCCATTGGTCCAGTAATGGCCCATGTACCTCCACTGCTACCTCCCTTGCTTCCCGTTGTCTCTCCAGCTTTCTTCTTAGGGCACTCACGAGCAAAGTGATCCTTGGACCCGCATGTGAAGTAAACGTTTTTCTTGGGTTGATTGTAATTTGGGGCGATGTGACCCTCCTGGCTATAGTTAAAGCATACTCGTTTCCCCATTAAGCATACACCCTTGTGAAACTTCCCGCATGTAACACATGCTTTAAACTTCTTATTCTGCTGGTTACCCTGCTGATTTCCAGCACCCATATTTCCATTCCATTTTCTTTTCAGATTATTGTTACCATTTCCACTACCACCACCTCCATTTTTAATCTCCACTTCATTCTTCTTCTTTTTTTGTTCTTGATTGAACTTAGTTCTGACCTCGCCTCCACCTTGGCCGAGAATTGCCTTCTCCATTATTCTTTGCGAATGTCTTCAATCGAACAGAAACCCTACTATACAACCAGGGCTTCATCCCTCGCTCAAACCTCTTTGCTTCAAGCGTTCATCTCATGCGACTTGATATGGCGCAAACCTCGCCAACTCGTTGAATTTCGCGGCATACTTTGACACCATCATCGTTCCCTGCTTCAGTTCTAAAAACTGCATTTCTAACTGACTCTTCAAACTCTCTGGGAAATAGGTCTCTAAGAATATCTCCTTAAACCTATCCCAGGTCATAACCCCTTGTCCTCCTCGGGTTTTATTAGTCTGCCACCAATAACTAGCCTCTGCTTTCAACATGAATGTTGCAAAAGCAGTCTTCTGATCCTCCCCTACTCCCGCAACATCGAATACTTTCTCTATCTCCATAATCCAGGTCTGTGCCTCAACCGGATTCATGGACCCACGAAATTTTGGTGGTCCAACCGCCTTGAAGTCCTTAAACGTTGTAGCTTGATTTTGCGGTTGATTCTGCAGTGTACCCGTCAGTAACGTCACCAGCTGCTGAACGGGGTTAGCTTCAACATTATTATTATTGGTTCCTTCAGTGGTTCTCTGTCGGGGTAGTTAACGTCTTAGAGGCATTTTTTGTTAAAAATACACTCATTAGATTATTACTCAACTCTTTTAAGTAATTTCTACTTAACTTTCCCCCATAAAAGTAATAATCACATAACATATAACACTTTGGATAAAATAAAATAATAACTTTTATTCATTCATAATTTCTTTGAAAACATCATAACAATAACATCACTGCTATTTACATTACTTTCCTAAACTACTAAAGTTTCAGGACATCATCACCATATCCCATAGGTTACATAACACTTGGGATTTACATATTATTTATCATAAAAAGCCATATACAATCAAACAATTTATCCTTCACAAAATTTTTTACAGAGAATTTTGGAAGAGAAAACTAAAACTTTAAAAAAACTTAGAAAGGGTAGGATGATACCTTGTTTTCTAAAAGATGATGACTTCTTTGATTCTCAAACTTCTTTTCTCCAACTTCTCTCTCAAATTCTCTAGCCTTTCTTCTTCTCTTCTTTTTCTTCTTCTGAGTCTTTCTTCCTAACTCTAACTAACGTACTAACAAAATATAACGTATATAATATAATATGTATTAATTATATAATATAATTATATGTATACCTGATATCAGTTATAATGTTTTTGAAAATCAAAAGCCATAAGGCTTGTTTGGCTACCCACTTAAAATATAATCATTTAATCCTTATGCCTCGCTTGGTAAAAACACATTTAAAATAAAGACTTAATATGCGATTAAGCCTTGTTTGGTAAAACCTAATTAAACTCCTTTAATTTATTTTAATAACTCCTTTATAATAAGGTTATTTGTCACACTTTTATTTAATTAAAATTTTCAATAATCAATTTAATTAATTCTAATAACAATTTATTAAATTACTTTAGCACATAAATCAATACCACAAAATTATAATTTTCTTTATAATTATAACTTCATTTAATCAACTAACACATTCTTTTAATTACAAATTCAAATTAAAATATAATAATTCATTTAATCATTATAAACTCTCTAATTTAATTATTAAATCAAATTAGTATATTATCTCATAACAATTAATTTTCCTAACTCCTTAATTATTTTCTTAACAAATAATTAACCAATTAAGTCAAATCAAATTAAATATTTATTCAACACTAACCACATCCATTAAATATTTATATAATTCAATAAATATTTAAAATTACAATTAAAATTCTGGATTGTACAAGCTATTTACAGCTGAAAATGTCCATTACGAGAATCGAATCTAGATTTAGGAAACTGAATCTGTGATCACATGATTTCTAGGCTCACATGATGTAGTAGTTTATATGAAAGCTATAATAAATTATATATATAAAAGTTGTAAATATATATATAAAGACTGTCAACCACCACGAAGCGAACTTCATGGGGGACTGTAAATGTAAATAAATAAAAGCAGTAAATATATATATAGAGACACGATCAACCACCACGAAGTACCTCCACGGGGGATCGAAAATATAAATAAAGCTGTAAAAACAATCAACCGCCATGAAGTAAACTCCAGACGGGAGAAAAATGTAAATAAAGCAGTAAAAACGATCAACCGCCACGAAGTAAACTCCAGGCGGGACGGAATGTAAATAAAGCAGTAAAAGGCCATGAAGTAAACTCAAGGCCTGACAGAAATGTGTACACACACACACACACAGATATATATATATATATGGAGAGGCTCTAAAGCGAACCTTAAAAAGCGAAACAAAGACGAATCGTCGCCTTTGGTGTCTATGGCGACGGTTCGACCCGTCGCCAAAGACTACATGGCTATGGCGACGGATCGAACCATCGCCATAAACACCAAAGACGACAGTTTGTCTTTAGTTCTCTCTTTAAGGTTTGCTTTAGAGCCAGACTATATATATATATAAGTACTTATATATATAAAAAAGCAGTAAACGCTCCAGATATAAAAACCAGGCTCAACGAACAGAGTCTAATAACAGTTTATATATATGTATATATATATATATATATATATAAGCAATAAACGCTCCAGATATAAATCAAGGCTCATCGAACAAAGTCCGACAACAGTTTATATATAAGTGTATATATATATATATATATATATATATATATATATATATATATATATATATATATATATATATATATATATATATAAATGTTGTGGACGTGAGTCCAGGCTCAATCAAGGCATAACTCGATAATGTTAGTCCATATATATATATATATATATATATATATATATAAAAAAGAAATAAAAGCTATGGACCGAAGTCTGGGCATACAAACGCAACACGACTCTCAACGTGAAGAAAAGTGTGTGCACAGTAGAAGAGAAAGGCTTTAAGAAGTGTAAGAAGGCTTACAGTGGACTGCTAAAGAAGACTTCTATAACTTTAAATGGATGAACACTCGGCTCCCGCCGGTAAAAATAGGACAATATATAAGCTCACACGTGTTTAAAATGAGAAAGCACTCAGTTTATAGTGTGTACAGAGCAAATTGGACAGGGCTTCCTCGCCATTTTCTCTTTTAAAATGGCCACCCCAAGCCCTCTATTTATAGAGGGGGGGAGTCCCAGGTGTACCTGTGGTAGCCGTAGATTCACCTGCGACTACCCAAGGTGCCCCGCGTTCTGCGGGTCCCACCATTTTGAAGTACGTGCACGCGTTCAACGTGATGTCTGCTCAAACTTTCAGAACTTCAATTCGGGCCTCCGATTGAGGTGTATAAGACCTTTTACGGAGTGTTGTTGTTGAAAGCTACACAAATGACATGGGATTAGAGGTTTTAAAAAGTCAGGAAGATGGGACCATGCCCTTGGTCTTCAAGCTTCAAATTCTATCCGGTGGGCTGTCTTGTAGGTCTTCATGCCCTTGGTCACTCGAGATTGTAGCTATTCAGTTCTTGTAGGTTACTGCTGTGTAGAATGTATGTTGAAATATGTTGAGACGGCGCACGCGTGGAATTGAGGTGGCAAAATGATGATTTTGCCCCTCACCGGAGTTATCTCCGGTTTGGGCTGATAAAGTAGTCATTGCTCAGGGTTATCTCTGAGATTAGGTTGCTACAAGTACTGGATGTCCTCAGGGTTGTCTCTGAAGTATGCCTGACCCCCCGAGGTTATCTCCGGTTTTGGGACTGAGTTCCTCGGGGTTATCTCCGAGGTTGAAGCTGATTGCTGGAAGTTAAAACGAGCTTTACCGGGTTTATCTCTAGAACTTCAACTGCACTCCTCGGTGTCATTTTTGAGGTTGAGACTGAAACTCCCGGTGTTGTTTTCGGGCTTGAATATCTCAGGGTTATCTCTGAGATGGAAAAAGCTTCTCTGGTGGGATTTCTGGAACTGGAACTGTCTTGTCCTCTAGGGTTATCTCTGAAAGACGATTTTGCCCTCCTGCAATGTTAGTAACAAAAATGAAAAATTTTGAGTGTCAACAGATGCCCCTCTTTATCGTATCCATGCAATGCAATGGCATGGATAGGATAAAGAATACTTGACACTTGAAATGTGACAGGATATTCATGATGCAATGTATAATAACATGATGTAAATGTATGTGGTTTGTTGGACTATTTTCCAACAGGATGGGATGATTTCTGGCTCCCTTGACTTCTACCGAGGTTGGCAGTCATTACTGACAACCCTGATGAACTATCTTGGACGTGCGATCCAAAGCTACCAGGAATTTCTAGGATGTTGAAGTTGGGGTGATCACCAACGTCCTTGATCCTTGATACAAAATTCACATTAAAGATATATCTCTCATGTATAAGAGATTCTGTGGGGATGTGTTTTATCTGTTGAGGATGTGTATAAAATATTCCATCATCGGTCCTCCCCGATAAGGATGTTCTTCCCTGGTTTATACTTCCAGGTCTTTTCATTGTTCTATCGGAGTTACTGCCAACAGTCTGTGATGTCAGGGTTGTCTGACCTTCATTGATGTGTGCATCAATATATGATATCACATGGTGGTTTTCGATGCTTTGATAGAGTTAATTGCCAATGGCTGAATGTAGTCAAGGTGGCTTGACCTTTGTCGACGTGTGCATCAACGGATGATTTGGATAGAGTTTTCGTTGGGGAAGAAGGGTTTCAGGGTTCCGACCCCGTATAGATGGCATCCTGACCTTCACGAGGCATTGCCGAGTGTGGTTTGCAACTATTGTGATCATCAGTATAGGGAACCCTTTGTCTAGGAAAATACCAATGAGTGATGTGTAGACCCACATTTTGGTCTATGAAAACCAGGATTTCAGGCTATTCCGCTCAATCGCGTAGAATTTTTATTCCTGATTTAGCCTTTTCAGCTTGTGAGATCTCCTTTGCAAGTCAAACTGGATCGAGCCGAAGGGGTGGGACCCACCCAGGGGAGCTGCAGGTACACCTGCAGCCAATCGTGGGTATAATTATAATTTTTATAATATTATAATTATAACGTATGTTATGGCTTCAAAATTTACAGAGTATAGAAATATGGCCATATGGCCCTTATACGTATATTTATTATGTCAAAAATAAATTGTTCTGCAAAATTCACACACATATATAATTATGCATGTTAAAACGAAGAAAACAAAACTTGAATGGATGGATTTGGTGTTATAACGAATCTGTAGTGTTAAATTTTATGTTTTTTGTTCAAAACCTTCAAGAACATCAAGAACAGTAAAATTACATGTTTTAATTCGGTGATTATGTGTTTTAATTGGTTAAAATTGCTCTATAAAGGTTGGGTAATGATTATGTACGAATTCTAGTTTATGGGTATGTTTAATTTGATGAATTTAATGACCATGAAATGACAAATTCGCCTGATTCTGTGTTCTTCACGAACTGGAAATTCGAAAATCTGGAGTTTACACAAGGCACTTTCAACTCGGTGCCTAAAACTTGCGCCAGTGGCGCTAAAAGTCCTCGCCCAAATACCAAGAACGAAGCTTAACAAAGGCGCCAGCATTTCCACTTAGCAGAATGGTCCAGAAATGATTTTTTTTAAATGTTCAAGTCTAGCAATGTGTTGGCAAATTAATCTATTGAGCATAAAAACATGTTAGATATATAATGAGGTGTTAAAATAAATTCTTAACATGTCAATAACACATTTATGTGTGAATTGAATGATTGAATGCATAGTTAGTTTATCGTTTATGAAGTGTTAATTGTGACAATGAGTGTAGTAATTTGACTAAGTATAGTCATGAATTCGAGTTAGACAAAAGAATGAACTTGTGATGACTAGTACGTTATAATTGACTAGTATTGTGAACGTAAATGATATGTAGGATTTAAATCAAGGAACGAGTTTAATTAACCTGTAATCTACGCACGAGGCAAGTTTCCTAACCCTACTCGTTATCTTTATATGAGCTTATAAGTTGTCTCTTTACATCGAGCAAACTCTCGTTATTATTGATCAAATCCATTTTATTATATTAAAATGTATTAATCTTTCAAAGTATGATTCTGTTATACAATAATTATTCTATTGTATACCTTTTGAGATTGTTATTCAATTTTAAATTATCGATTCTTGTTGAACTTTGTTGGACTAGTGAACCCTTAATGATTCGACTAGTCCATAGTTGATGAAGCGTTCTAAATTTCAGAACCCTTGATGAATTATCCAAACCAAACTTCCTTTGGTGCTGACTCTAATGTCAAACTGAGATGAACAACCCTGTATAGGGGATTACTTATGCATTAGCGTTAAGATATTGTGCACAGTATGGTACTATGGGCTGATCCCCTAAGTAAGAGAAGAAGAGTCCATAGTCTTATGACTGTTAAAGGTTTCAAGCATAAACACTTGACAACCTAGGACATAGTTCAAGGTCTTATGACCCTCAGAAGTTCTTTTGTCTCTTGCTATTCATTCTTGATTCAAAAGCTGAGTTTCTTATTTCAGAAGTCTTTGATTTATTCACATGTTATTATTCATTTGATATATTGTTATACTTATGGGCAATCGTGCTCACTCTTGCGTAATAATAACATTGCAGTCAAGAACGAAAGATCAGACGAGCCTTCCACTAGTAAATGCAAGGGCAAGGTTAACAAATGAGGAAGATATGTTGTTCTTATGTATTTATTTTCAGACTTGATGTTATTAAGACTTGTTATTGTTTATGATTCCGCACAGATGTTTAAGGTTAGAGTGACCTGAGATTATATTTTTATGCAGTTGATGTAACCCCATAATGGGAGATTTATTTATTATTTCTATCTATTGCATGATTTGCATTTATTTATGGGTAGATAGATAGATGATATTTGTATAGTGAACACCAAATCCTATGGAAATGGAAGTACCAGATTTGGGGGTGTCACAATAAGACCTTGAACTACGTCCACGGTTATAAGTACTCTTTTAACTTAAACCTTAACAGTCATTAGACTATAGGGACTCCCGTACTTAGGGTGTTAAGTCCTTCGTACGATGTATTGTGCACTCTATCCACGGTTATAAGTACTCTTTCAACTTAAACCTTAACGATCGTTTAGACTATAGAGACTCGTACTTAGGGTGATCGACCCTTCGCATACCATGTATTGTGCACAAACATCTAAACGCTTTCACAGTAATCCCTATAAAAGGGTTGTTCATCTCGACTTTTCAAAATCAAATCCGCACTAAAAGCAATTTGGTTTGGCATAACTTCTCAAGAAACGTTTGAATTTCATGAACATCTTTCAATATTCGTCTAACTGAATCAAATAGCATATACTTTTACAATAATTCAGACATCAATCGAAATATACATATATATATATATATATATATTTATATATATTCTCATATCTTAAAGAAATCTCAAAAATCTTTTTATGACATCATAATACCGCACTGTATTTATAGTCCGTTTGAGGATTCCGTTATTTAGTGATTTTATCATACTACATCATACCATAGTGGGCTGACGATCCTTAGATCACATCCAACACTAAGTAATACTGCATTGATGACTCCATCATTTTTATCATTTCTGCACCAGGTTTCATGATGCATTGATGATATAAAAATACATTTTGATATATTTCAAATCATTTTTGTCTAGCCAAAGCAATTAGCATAGACATATGAATAACGATATTCTTTTTAAAACTCATTGGTTTCATCATTTGATCCAATGTTTTTCAAGAAAATAGAAGTGTAAACATCAGCACGAAGTCAATAAATTTTGAAAGTCTAGCATAGCTAGTTGATTTAGAATATCCAGGTATCCATCAACTTCAATCTTTATTTTATTACTTCATTACTTAACCATTCTATCAATCTTCAACTTCATCAATGCTCTCTACAATATAACTGTTTTCTAACCAAAATAGTTCATCCAACTTACTACACATTAGAAATCCAGGAACTTGCCACAATAATATGAGTTTAAGAACTTGTCCTAGTTAGACCATAGGCGTCCATTCGCTGAGGGGTGCAAAACATAACATATTATTATGAGTCACGAACATACCATATGCATTTGTTTTATTCATATTATTAAATTATAATATTTACAATGTCTAGAAGTTCTGCCAAGGAGAGGTTTGGTCACCTAATTGCGCGCCAATAGGGAGAAATCCTTATTGAAAAGCCCCCTCTTTCCTGGGAACGACCTGGTTGTTAAATATTGTGAGTTATAATATTAATGATGAATAAGTTCGTGTTGATTAAAGATGAATTTGATAGTTTCATTGTGTTGGGATTATTCGTGTTAGTGGAAATCGACATCTATTCCGATGATAATTGATGTCTGGGGGTTATATTGATAAATCGGGTAATTAATCGGATAAATGAGCAATTAATTGCTACTAATTCACATGCTTTTATAACTATTTGTTCACATGTGTGTACTATTGAATCATATTCTTGTACTATTAGGCGAGTTGGTGCAAGATTGATAATACTTGCTTGACTAAGTTAAAGATGGAGGTATAGATGAAGGTATCGTATTTTCACATGATTATAACTATTGATTCACATGATTGAACTATTGATTCACATTATTTACTATTAGGGGAGGTGGTGAAAGTTTGATAATACTTCCAGGACTAAATTAAAAATGAAAGAAAAGTTGGAGGTATTGTACTGTAATATTTTGATCCCCAAAACGTGCAATTATCGAAACTATATTTTTCTATAAATAGAAGCTCATTCTTCCTTCATTTCTCACCAATTCACTAAAGCTATAAAGCAATTATTATAGAGAGAAGTCTGCTACCTCTCTATTCCAGTATCCAGCTTTATTCTAAGGTAAGGGGTATTATTTCTTTCGTATTCATGAAGAGAGCTATTGTTATTCCATCCCTTATTATTACATTGGAATAACTTTGTTTATCAAGCAATCTTGCATACATGTCTTTGAAATTCTTCTCGTTATTCCATTCTTCATTATTATGTTGAATAACTTTTGTTTCGCTGGCAATCACCGCATACATGGTGAAATTATTCTATTATTCCGTTCTTTATTATTCTATCTAATATCCTCATGCATGCATTTACGCCTTTGGACTGGTTCCATCATTTATTATTCTATCTAATAACTTTGATATAATGCGTTCTGTGGGACCTAGTTCCATTATTTATTATTCTATCTAATATCCTATCGGTCGTTCGTTCGCATGACACAGTTCCATTATTTATTATTTTATTCGAATAACTTTTCTGCATGCGGTCTATCATATTCATGGTGAATTCTTCTGTTATTTCATTCTTTATTATTCATTGGAATAACTTTTTACATGTGGATTACCACATGCATGGTGAATGATCCTTTGAATTCATTCCTTATTAAATTGTGGAAATGATCTGTTTACGTGGATTATGATGAAAGTCATAATAAAAGCATTGGACTTAGAAAAATCATGGGTATATGTAGTATTAGTAAGTGTAATGATGATTTATGTTGGTTATTATGTGAGAACATGAAAGTTTCTTAGAAATCACAAAGGGTTGAAAATCAGATTTTGGTGAAAATGGAACATGAAATTCAATTGACCATATCTCTTATTATATTTCGAATTTTTGAGTGAGGTCAAGTTCTAGAGTTAGATCTATGAGTTTTCCAATTTATCCAAGTGGAATCATTGGAAAAGGTGTTGTAGATTTTCGTGTGGACTGATTTTAGCAAATTAGTCAAAAACTGCAAATTACCAAAAAGCTACTGCCTAGAAATTGAAAAGGGCATTTTTGGCCACTTAAATTGTGAGAAAAATTCCGGCCTTTTGGGACATGGAAATATATGGTATAAAGTACCTCCTGTCCAAAAATGAGCTCATTCCGACTTAAAATGAGCAAGTTATGACCATTTCAATATTTAGGTTTTTCCGACGAAAAACGCTATAACCGAAGTTCTATAACTCCGATGACCATGAAATTTAAACCGGAAGTTCACGTTAACATGTGTAAGATCCTGCCAAGATTTGGGAATTTCTGGAGTTAACCTTGAGGTAGCTAATTTCTTAAGGAATTAATTATAAATTGATTTTTGAAAAATAGTAAATGAATTTTAAAATTCCGATAAAAATATATGTTCAATATGGGACTATATTCTGCTAAATCCTAGAAAAGAATAATTTTTGGGACTGATTTGTTATTTTTTATGAAAATGGTTTAGTTACGAACATATGAATTAAATATGTTATGTGAAGTTGAAAAATTGGTAAATAGGATTTTATGGCTTGAAAATCCTATATAAGGTATATGAAGATTTTTGACGAGTGATTTGATCATTGGTGATGAAATCTTATGAGTATGGCATTTTTGAATGATTAAATGCATTATTTGGTAAAGTGTAAACAATTAAATTAAATTGTTTATAAGTTTAAGAAGTGATTAAAATATTGTTATAATATTAACAATATTAGATTATGAGTTTATTAAGTGATTGATAATATTAGGATAAATTTAAAGTCTTTAATATCTATCCTTATTTTCGATTGATTAATGCTTATATCATTGTCATCATTCTCATGCTTATATTATGATGAAAGTCATCTTTGACTTACGTGCATAGATGGACTTGGTGTGATTATGACTAGGGATTATTCAGTGTAATCAGAACCGTAATGTGACAAATGATGTGGTAAAAATCCTCAGTGGCCTGTAGTGCATTGATGGACAGTTTTTGGTATGATTATGACCAGGGATTATTCGGTATAGTCATGACCATTAATGATTTAATGAATATCATTGGCCCGTAGTGCAGGGATGATTCAATGATGTGGTTTATTTATTAAGCTGAGTCTCAGCGATAAAAATTGATGAAAACATTTTAAATCATAGAAGTTAGTAGATATCATGCTCTACTTTACTCTTCTAATGGATTGCTTATTCTGCTGCAGTTAAACTTGATGTCTATTGTATTTTATCAGTTTAATATTGTTGAAGACTAATGATAATTTATTCTGTATTATCTTAGTCATAATATTTCTTACTGGGCTAGTTGAGCTCACCCTTTTGCTTTCATTGTTCTCTTCAAGAAATGAGATTATAACTCGGATGAGTCGGGATACGGAGTGAAAGTCCAGATGATAGCATTAGTAGTCCTCACTATTCTGTTAAATAGTGTGATCCCTGGCTGAGATGTGAGACAAGAACTAGGAGGGGAGAGACGGGGAATTCCTTCGCTAGTATGACCTACCTAAGTTTATTTGGTATTTAATTGGTCGGTTAGAGTATAGGGATAAAATGTCATATGTCAATTAACCCTTGTTTTGTGACATTGTTTGAAAATGGCATCTGAAAATGTTGAGATAAGCAATGGAGCAAAATAATATGACCGTATCGCAGTACGAGGCTAAGTTTGCGGAGTTATTCTGGTTTGCATCCCATTTGGTCGATAATGAGGAGTGAATGACGCGAATGCTTCTAAGAGGTTTGAAACCCGATATACGTTAATACCTTAATTCTCATAAACTTTGTTTATATTTAGATGTTGTGAATAGGGCTCAGTTATTGGAGCGCAATAATGAGTTAGCACAACCAAAAGGTAACGACCAACAACACGATAATAATCGTACCGGTGGCAATGGCCATCGGAACAATGATGACCATCGTGGGGGAAATTATCATGCCAAGAATGGTAACCACTTCGGTGGTAATTATGGCTAAGATAATAGAAGTGGAAATTTCAAGAAGAGAAGGTCATTTAGCTCGATTTTGTCGTATAGTGAAGTCAAGTCTAGCTGGGACGGTGGCACCAAAGGCGGATACGGACAAAACAAAGTCGGTGGTTTTAAGAAGAGCGTTTTTTGTGACTTCTCAAAAAGCGAGTAACCTGAACGAAGTTAGCACGGGTTAGTTAATTCTAAATTTTTGCGAAGTCTATACCTTATTCGATACCGGTTCTACCTATTCTTTTATCTCTCTTGCTTGCGTTCAATGCTTAAATTTGACTCCGGAGAAGTTAGACTTTGACTTATTGGTTGAAACTCCGTTAGGAGAAACCTTCATTACATGTCCTATCTAAGTCTTGGATGAGAGTCACAGTTTTGAATGATATTTCTATTGTTAATAAATTTCCTGACGTATTCTTGAAGACTTCTTGACCTACCCTAGAGCTTGAAATCGAATTTTGTATTGACCCCAATACAAAACCCCATTTCTAAAACCCTTAAATATTTCTTCAACTAAAATGAACGTAACATGCGCTAAAGACGTTGGCTCGAGCTGTTGAAGATTACGATCATACCATTCAATACCATCGTGGAAAAGCGAACGTGGTAGCTGACGCGTTGTGTGACGCCCCAAAAATAGGTCCACAAGACCCATTCTGAGTCGCCAGATATCACACTATAAAAATCAAATACAAACTTCATTTATACAACTGTTAAACTGTCGTGCAGAGTATGACAACAGATAAGCTATGAGTTTTAATACAATATTGTCTCGTAGACAGTATCCAACTCAAATTGTTACAATGCCATATAAAATACAACAACAAATATTTTAAGACCCCAAAGAAGAACGAGAAGATTACTATCATATTCATTCTAATGAGGTGCACTTTTGACGCTTTCAAAGTCAGGTTCTCATCACCTTATTGTTGTTCGCCAAAATCAATTATTAAGTGACGATAAAATATGACACACATCTTAGGTCCTCAATACAATTATCTCATTGCATGTCATGCCATTTTATAATGTATTGAGAAAATTAAACGATCTCGGACCATCACACTATTTCCTGTTATCCCCGCTCACCCAACCTACACTCTTATTACACAAAGGAATTGTGAAGCAAAAGGGTGAGCACAACTAGCCCAAGAAAGAATATCATGACTAAAGATAATTTAAATATCAATAGCTTTTGTCAATAATAAATCGAAGATTTAGAACATATGGTAGATGATAAAACTTTTCAACCATAGTTGCGGTGAACGAGCAATCCATTAAAGAGTCAAAATAGACCACCGTGTCTATTATCTTCTCCATGTTAAAAGTCCACCAATAATGTTTTATCCTCAGAACATCAATCACCAATTCACGTCCACAATTATATGAATAACTCATAATCATAATTGTGATTCTCAATTTCCTTTTTCGCACCTGTGACGAAGATAATTTTCATCACCTATCTTCACCAAAACATCAAAAATCATGGTTATACCAAATCACATTTCCTCGCTCATAATCATACTCATAAATTCATCTTTGTACTACTACCAAAGATATACAATCAGATAACTAATAACAAATAGTTCATCTTTTACTACAGTGCCAAAGATATACAATCAGAAACTAATAACCAACACCATCTTTTGCACTACAGACAAAAATATACAATCAGAAACCAATAATCTTTGAGACTCGACTTAATAAATAAACCACATCATCGAATCATCCCTGCACTACGACCAAGGATATTCATTAAATCACATCCATGAATTAATATTTCATTACTGAGACTCAGCTTAATAATTAATCCACATCATCGAATCATCCTTGCACTACAGGCCAAGGATATTCGTTAAGATCACGACCATGAATTATCTATGCACTACGAGCCAAAGATAATCGTGTTTTCATCAACTGTCCTGATCATGCCATAAAATAATTCATCTTTGCACTCTTGGCCGAAGAGAATCCATAGCCATAATCATACCAAAAACTGTCCATCAATGCACTACAGGCCGGCCAATGAGGACTTTTTCCAAATCATTTATAACATTACGGTCATGATTATACCGAATAATCCCTAGTCATAATCATACCAAGTCCATCTATGCACTACAGGCCACAAATGACTTTCAACATAATATAAACATGAGAATGACGACAATGATATAAACATTAATCAAACAAAAACAAGGATAAATATTAAAGACTTTAAATTTATCCAAATATTATCAATCACTTAATAAACTCATAATCTAATATTATAACAATATTTTAATCACTTCTTAAACTTATAAACAATTTATTTCAATTGTTTACATTTTACCAAATAATGCATTTAATCATTCAAAAAGGCCATACTCATAAGATTTCATCACCAATGATTAAATCCCTCATCAAAAATATGCATATACCTTATATAGGATTTCCAAGCCATAAAATCCTATTTTTCAACTTTGTTACTTCACATAACATATTTAACTCATATGTTCGTAACTAAATCATTTTTATGAAAAATACCAAATCAGTCCCAAAAATATTTCTTTTCTGGGATTTAGCAAAATATAGTCCCATAATGAACATATATTTTTCTCAGAATTTTTAAAATTCATTTACTATTTTTCAAAAATCAATTTCTAATTTCTTAAGGAATTAATTAGTCAGTCAGATTTTGATGTACATTTACTAATTTGTTAACTGTTTAAACAAAACTTCCGTAGATGTAAAGGTTCCCTTTAGCCTTACACTGCTCCCAATTGAGACTTACAAACAGCATTAGTCGGGACTTAAGGCGATCTTGGGTGTTTCACGGTGAAGGTCGGGCGATTAAAAGCGGAGCAAGAAAAATAAATGTTTAAAAAAAAAGAAAGAGATGATGGCGTGGGCCATCACCTGTCGGTGACTGAAGACTCCTCTTGCGTCTTCTTGGTTGACTGGTCCATCTCCTGTGGATGCCAGAAGGTGCTGTTGATCATCTTCTCAGATGAGTCACCATCCCAATACATTTCCACCTCAAAATTTTTATTCAGGAAATAACCCTATTAGCCCAAAAATTTGGTTTATAAAGGAGGAAAAAAATTTTCTATCGAAAATTGGTCAAAATCTTCAAAATTTCTTAGATTTTTTAAAAGAATTTTATTCAAAAACAAATCAGACTGAAATCTGAAATAAAGGATCACTCGATTGGTCCTGATCTATCAGTAAATCGATCTAAACTATTTGATTCACGCAGGAATCACTATTACATTGACTGAAGTAAAAGTAATTTACTAAAGTAAAAGTAAAACGTAAGAAACATTTTACATTTACTTTTACATGGGTAAATGTAAGAAACATTTAACTAAGTTAAAAACATTTAACTTAAGTAAAAGCAAAAGTTATTCTTTTACTTTTACTTTTATATTTACTAAAGTAAAAGAGATGATGGCGCGGGCCATCACTGTTTATGATCAAGACTCTCCGGCGTCTTCTTGGTTGTTGATCGTCCGCTCCTATGGATGCCGCAAGGTGCTGTTGATCATCTTCTCAGATGAGTCACCATCCCCATACATGGGAGAAACTCTGGGTATGGCACCATCAACCTTCAGGATCAATTACTAAATTAAAACTGATTTTGTAAAAAATTTTTGTTTAAAAACAAATCAGACTAAAATCTGGAATAAAGGATCACTCGATTGGTCCTGATCTATCAGTAAATCGATCTAAACAGAAGACTAATTTGTTAACTGTTTAAACAAAAATTCTTTTTCTTGAAGGTCCACTTAGACTCTAGCGTTACATGCCTTAAATATATACCTGTAGATCTAAAGGTTCCCTTTAGCCTTACACTGCTCCCAATTGAGACTTACAAACGGCATTAGTCGGGACTTAAGGCGATCTTGGGTGTTTCACGGCGAAGGTCGAGCGATTAAAAGTGGAGCAAGAAAAATAAAAGTTTGAAAAAATATTTAAGTAAACAAATCAAACTATTTTTAATCGAAACCACCGATAGCATCAAGAACCAACCGTGTGGCTTTGATACCATATAACAAATGGATAAGTTTTAAAAGAAAAAACTAATGTAAGAAAGAAAAGATTAAGAAGATGACCTAGTTAATCCAGTAAAGTAATCTCTTTCTTTTATTTATAAACATTTGAAGAAGGGACTACATTAATTCCTAGACTAAATGTTTAAGGAAGAAGGAAGTATTGAAGACTTCTTCTTCATCTTTAACTAAGAAGATCGAAGTTTAAAGCTTCGCCTCCTAACTAACTAAGAGAGAAGGAGAGGACCTCGTAAGAGCTTTCTAGAGAGAGAAGCTTTGAGTCTACATTGAATTAAGCCTAAACAACTCTAAACACTTCGAGTTGTTTAAATAGAAAACTGAAAAGTAAATTACTATTTGATTCACGCAGGAATCACTATTACATTGACTAAAGTAAAAGTAATTTACTAAAGTAAAAGTAAAACGTAAGAAACATTTTACATTTACTTTTACATGAACATAGAAAATATAAGGCAATTTTCTGATGGAACTGTCAAAGTTAGCTTTGAGCGTTCAAGAAGACCAGTTATTATAGAAGATTATTCTAGTTCTACAGCTCCTTCTATGGTTCCGCCTAGAAGAGATTCTGAAGTCCTTAGTAACCCTTCTATAAGAGACATTAAGTTAAAAGGAATTTTAAATCAAGGTCGTAGAGTCATCCTTGTTATTCCCTGTCACCCTCGAATTATCCAAATTGAAGAAAGCTCTTCCTCTCCTAATTCTTCCGAGCTCCCGACTCATCGATTTTGATGTTCCAATTAATAATCAATTAAGAGTTATTAAAAAGAATTTGTATTAGATTGGGATAATCTTGTACATGATTTTAACTCCAAGTCTAATAAAATTAAAAGACATCTATTTAGAGATAATCACCCAAATGAAAAAGGAACGTGATAAAATAGTCAATAAATGGAAAAATCATTAATAATGAAAAATTAATATTACTTTTTATGATTGGTACGAACAATATCAAAGTAAATGTAATGTTATAACTAAAACTCAATGGATTAAGGAAGACAAATCTAAGGTTTCATCTAGTCATCCACCCTTATAATCATGCCTTAATTTTAAAGAAAAATACTTCAATTACTACCGATTCATTTAAAATCTCCAATGGTAACAATGATGATAAAAAAATTATAGAACAATTAAATTTTAGTAACCAATACCTAGCAACTGTAGGGAAACAGTTAGACAGGATTGAAGAAAAATTTGAAGAGAATATAATTTAAAAACCAGAGTCAAAAATTGTTGAACCACTGTTAAAATTACCAGAAAATAGAGAAAAATTAGGTTTACCTAATAAAGATGGTGATCTTACCTCGGTTATTGATCAGTTATTTAAAAAGTTAAAGACAAAGATTGAACCGGAAACAAGCGGTACTACTGCTATTATCGATCAAATTGATTCTGATAATGAAAGCAGTAGTCAGTCTAATAATCAGTCAGTAACCACATCCATTCAAGATATACATGATCAGTTAAATAAATTAACAGTTCATAATACCAGCATGACCAGAAATTGGTATTCTAGACCAACTCCTCCAGATTTACAATTTGAAAAGAGAAATCTAGATAAACAATTTTCTGTTTCGTCTAATAAAATCTATGAATGGAACATTGACGGATTTAGTGAACAAGAGATCCTCAATAAATTAAATCATATGTCAATGGTAGCAAATAGCTATTTAACCAAATTTAACACCCTAACTCAACCAGATATTGTTGAATTATTGGCTAGTGGATTTACAGGTATTCTTAGATCTTGGTGGGAAAAACATCTCACAGAAGATTCTAGATTATCTATCATCCATACTGTTCAGCCAGACGCTGACGACAACCCTATTTTTGATGAAACTATTGGCATAGGACCACCAGATGGGGTAAATACTTTAATATTTACCATAATAAAACACTTTGTAGGAACTCCTAGTAACATTACAGAAAGAATCCACGATCAGTTGAGCAATCTCACTTGTCCCACTCTAAGCGATTTTAGATGGTACAAAGATGTTTTTACTTCAAGAGTTATGATGCGTAATGACAGTAATAAACCATTCTGGAAAGAGAAATTTGTTAATGGTTTACCATCCTTATTTGCGCATAAAGTTCGTGAAGAATTAAGTAAAAATTTGGGATATATTGATTATGATAATCTCACTTATGGTGACATAATCAGTTATATTCAAAAAATAGGATATTAATTTCAAGCTAGCCAACAGGCTAGTAAAGACAAAAAGAAAGCCAAATATGAGTTAGGAACATTTTGCGAACAATATGGTTTACCTCCCGCGGCTCCTCTGAGCGGATGCACAGACGTAAACATATTGACTCTCACGTAAGTCATAGGCGCTATAAGAAAAAACGTAGTCATCATAAAAATAAAAATCAAGATAATTATTATAGTAAACCAAAACCCGTTAATAAAAAATATAATAAAAAACCTAAAAAATATTATAAAAGTAAAATTTTATGCCACAATTGTGGGCAAAAGGGTCATTATAAAAATGAGTGCAAAGTAAAACAAAAGTTGTCTCAGTTAAATATTTCTAGTGAAGATACTAATTATATATTAGGATTAATGAGAATAGAGAATGATGTCAGTAATGACGATAACTCTAGCATTTCATATTCCTCTAATAATAACAGTAATGAAGATTCAAGCAGTGGCACTGAAGAAGTCACTATTTGTGCTGATAATTGCATGAAAATTGTTGCAATAAAAAAGTTAATGTAATTAACAAAGATGATGAAGAAAGTTCTTTGTTAATTGACTTAATTAGTAAAATCACTGATCCTAAGTTAAAAGCTCAATACACAAAATAGTTGAAAGATTTATTAACTAAGGATAGTAGAGAAAATGAGAGGTTTATTAAAGCTAAAGACATCACCATCCAGAAATGGTATGTATCTATTAATCTACTTGTGGATAAGAACTTTTCAATACAACTTACTGCCTTAGTTGACACAGGTGCAGATTTAAACTGTATTCAAGAATGTCTAATTCCCACTAAGTATTACAAAAAAACTAGTGAAAAATTGAATTCATCTAATGGTAGTCAAATGGAAATAAAGTATAAATTACCTAAAGTCCATATTTGTCAAGATAGCATGTGCTTTAAAACATCTTTTGTTTTAATTCACAATCTTACAAATAAAATCATTTTAGGATTACCATTTATATATTTATTATACCCATTTACTACTAATAATAAAGGATTAACCTGTAAACATTTAGGAAAGAAAATAACGTTTAAGTTTCTTATTAAACCAAAAGAAAGAGATTTAAAATTCATTCAAGAAGAATCCATTTCCAAATCATTGAATTTAATAAACTGTAAATCTACCCATTTGAGTTTCTTGAAAGAAGAAATCAAATATAAAAGAATTGAAGAATAGCTTCAAAATGAAGATGTTCAATTAAAAATTAAAGAGTTAAAAACATACATGCAAAATAACCTTTGTTCTGATTCCCCCAATGCCTTTTGGCATAGAAAAAAACATATGGTTAGGCTTCCTTATGCTAAGGAATTTAAAGAACATTTAATTCCTACTAAGGCTAGACCTATTCAGATGAGTCATGAACAAATGGAGTTATGTAAGAAAGAAATTAATGATCTCCTAGATAAAGGATTAATTAAACATAGTAAGTCCCCTTGGTCTTGCCCTGCTTTTTATGTCAACAATGAAGCAGAAAAAGAGAGAGGTATACCCCGTTTAGTTATCAATTACAAACCATTGAACAAGGTCTTAGAGTGGATTAGGTACCCCCTTCCCAACAAAGACGACCTTATCAATAGATTAAGTAATGCCACCATTTTCAGTAAATTTGACCTTAAATCCGGTTTCTGGCAAATTGCCATTCATCCAGATGATAGGTACAAAACAACATTCAGCACTCAATTTGGACACTACGAATGGAATGTTCAGGCATTTGGCCTAAAAAATGCTCCCAGTGAATTTCAAAATATTCTCAATGACATACTAAACCCTTTTAGCCATTTTATTGTTGTTTATATCGACGATATTCTTGTTTATTCAAAGACTATTGAAGAACACGAAAAACATTTAAAATCGTTCTTCACAACTGTTAAAGTTAATGGTCTTGTTCTTTCTCCTTCCAAATGCAAACTTCGTTTCAGTCGAATCGATTTCTTGGTCTTAATATCTTCAATGGACAAGTTCAGCCTATTGAACGAGCTATTCAATTCGCTGACAAGTTCCGAGATAAGATAACTAATAAAACCCAACTGCAGAGATTTCTTGGCTCGCTAAATTATATAGGCAAGTTTTATAAGAATCTCAAGAAGATTTACAAACCTCTCTTTCAGCGTTTGCAAAGCAATCCCCCACCTTGGACTGACGTTCATACTTCTGTCGTCCAACAAGTTAAAAAATATGTCAAGGCATTGCCCTGCCTTGGTATTTCTAATGATTCAGCTTTCAAAATTGTTGAAACTGACGCCTCAGATATTGGTTTCGGAGGCATTCTTAAACAAAAGTTAACACCAGATTCCCCAGAACAAATTGTTTGTTTTCATTCCGGCGCATGGAATACTACACAGTCAAAATATAGTACTATCAAAAAAGAAATTCTTTCATTAGTATTATGTATTAATAAATTTCAAAATGACTTATTAAATCAGAAATTTCTAGTTCGCATTGATTGCAAGTCAGCCAAATACATTTTAGAAAAAGATGTTGAGAATTTGGCCTCTAAGCATTCTTTCCCTAGATGGCAAGCTTTGCTAAGCATTTTTGATTTTGATATTGAGTACATTAAGAGTAATGATAATTCTATTCCTGATTTTCTTACTCGAGAATTTATTCATACAGTACTTTTCACCATGAGCTTCAGAGGACCTTCTTCCTCACAGAATTAGAATTCGCCCTCTTCGCCCAAGTAATCACCCGGAGGAACCCTAGTTCCTCACCCAAATTACTCCCCACCTACAAGTCAAACAAGTTTACAGTCCTTGGGATAATCCCCAAGCCTTACATTCAACTTCAGTTAATAAACCCGAACCCATTGATCCGTTCAAGAATCCTGCTAAGACCTTCATCTTGACTCGATTACCCCCCCGAGCATGTGCTCAAATGGGAAAGTTACTTGTTCCATATTGAACCATACATGAAACCAAAAATGACCCAGCTTAAACTTCACGCCCAGCTTTTTCCCCCGGTTGGCATTTTCCGCCATCTGCTCCTTATAAGTCTCTTGTATATTATAAGGACCTTCTCCTCAAAACAGAGTCAGTAAATATCAAACCCATTTATGCAAATAATGATAAATCAAAAGTCCTTTATCATTCTTTGTATATTAAACAATTCCTTCAAATTTCAGATTGGGGTAAAAATCCCTCTGATCTTATGGATCTCACCAGTTAAAACAATTCCTTCTGTTTTTATGATTATATTGATGCCTGGTATAAGGTTCTCCTTCACCAGAATGAGTCCCATAGTCATTCCTGGTTCATTAAATTTGATCATAAGTTCAAAAGTCAAATTCCTTATTGGTTCGTCCTCTGGTGGTATAGGCATGGTTCTACCTATGACCTCCTTCCCGACCCCCTTAAGGTTCAAGTTACTCATTTTTCTAATAATAGTAAACCCGATCCAAAGAATGAGAACATTCCTCTCACTCTTCTCTTTACCAGTAAATACAAAGTCCCCTGGATCCTCAAATGGCAATACGGTGTTTCACCGCCCTCTATTGCTAATTCTTCTAATCCAAAGATTATTCACGATCCACTCCCTCGACTTTCCCTCTTTTTTTACATCAAATGGTGGGATAAGTTCGACATTAACAGAATCATAGGTCAGGTTCAGCAGGAATTTCCTATTGCCCCTATTCCAGTCTCAGTCAGTTCCCCAGTCATTCAGGCAAAAGTGTCTAAAGTCATTCCTATCGAGCCTTCTACCTCAAGTCAGAAGAAGATTTCAAAAGAGTCTAAGTTAAAACCCAATCCAACCGGTTCGTCCTGTTCCCGTAACATTTCTGATTTCAAAGACTGCTCCGTTAATGAGTTAAAATTAACTGCTCAAGCCCTCAATAAAAGAATCGATGAGTTACATGAAGAAGCCTCTGGGCATTCCTCAGCTTCTTCCCAGAATGATTCAGTTAGCCAATTTGCAGAGGATGATGGCCTGTACGATCCTTATGGCACCATCAACCTTCAGGACACTTAGGACCCATTTGCCTGACGTCTACAGTAAATCCAGCCATGGTTCAGAAAACCAGCACCTGCTCTGGCAGCCAGTTATGAAAGATTCTGCTTTTTCACCGAAAGCATTTCAACAGTAAAAAGATGCTCTCTTTTCCACCGAAAGCATCATTGAGTCAAAAGTTGTCGGCCATTTGGTCAAAAGCTTATGTAATAGTCAAAAGTTAGCACTGTTTATCAATAGTAGCTTGTCTGTACTTTTACTTTTGCTTTTACCTTAAGTAATTTACTTTTGCTTTTACTTTAGTAATTCCCTTTTACTTTAGTAAAATGTTTCTTACTTTACCCCAGTTAATGTAATAGTTTCCTTTCCTTGTATTATAAAAGGAAGGCGAGCTCATTTGGCAAATCAGTTTTTGAAACTTAGAAAGACTCTGAGCTCTCTCTCTCAGAAGAATCTTTAGTTTCCATCACCGATTAGCCACCTATCCCTCTTCTCTACTCCTCTAGTCAAATGTTTTAGTTTTGTAAGTTCTTGTTTTCTTTTCTCTTTTAGCTTGTACATAGTTTATATTAATCAATAAAATCAGTTTTAATTTAGTAATTGACTGTGTTTTATTTGTATGCGCTCTGTTCTTCATATAATCTTTGCTTCCACCCCCAAATGGTTAATAATAAAGAGATGCGCTCTCTTTCTTCATATTAGCGGGATTACCTAATAAAGATGGTGATCTTACCTCTGGTTATTGATCGCTTATTTAAAAGTTAAAGACAAAAGATGAGCAGGAAACAAGCGGTACTATTGCTATTATTGATCAGATTAATTCTGATAATGAAAGCAGTAGTCAGTCTGATAATCAGTCAGTAACCACATCCGTTCAAGATATACATGATTAGTTAAATAAATTAATAGTTCATAATACCAGCATGACCAGAAATTGGTATTCTAGACCAACTCCTCCAGATTTACAATTTGAAGAGAGAAATCTAGATAAACAATTTTCTGTTTCGTCTAATAAAATCTATGAATGGAACATTGACGGATTTAGTGAACAAGAGATCCTCAATAAATTAAATCATATGTCAATGGTAGCAAATAGCTATTTAACCAAATTCAACACCCTAACTCAACCAGATATTGTTGAATTATTGGCTAGTGGATTTACAGGTATTCTTAGATCTTAGTGAAAAAACATCTCACAGAAGATTCTAGATTATCTATCATCCATGCTGTTCAGCTAGACGCTAACGACAACCCTATTTTTGATGAAACTATTGGCATAGGACCACCAGATGGGGTAAATACTTTAATATTTACCATAATAAAACACTTTGTAGGAAATCCTAGTAACATTACAGAAAGAATTCACGATCAGTTGAGTAATCTCACTTGTCCCACTCTAAGCGATTTTAGATGGTACAAAGATGTTTTTACTTCAAGAGTTATGATGCGTAATGATAGTAATAAACCATTCTGGAAAGAGAAATTTGTCAATGGTTTACCATCCTTATTTGCGCATAAAGTTCGTGAAGAATTAAGTAAAAATTTGGGATATATTGATTATGATAATCTCACTTATGGTGACATAATCAGATATATTCAAAAAATAGGATATTGATTTCAAGCTAGCCAAACAGGCTAGTAAAGACAAAAAAAAGCCAAATATGAGTTAGGAACATTCTGCGAACAATATGGTTTTACCTCCACGTGGCTCGCCTGCACGCGGATGAATGAGACGAACATATTGACTCTCACAGAAGTCATAGACATCATAAGAAAAAACGTAGTCATCATAAAAATAAAAATCAAGATAATTATTATAGTAAGCCAAAACCCGTTAATAAAAAATATAATAAAAAACCTAAAAAATATTATAAAAGTAAAATTGTGTGCCACAATTGTGGGCAAAAGGGTCATTATAAAAATGAGTGCAAAGTAAAACAAAAGTTATCTCAGTTAAATATTTCTATTGAAGATACTGATTATATATTAGGATTAATGAGAATAGAGAATGATGTCAGTAATGACGATAACTCTAGCATTTCATATTCCTCTAATAATAACAGTAATGAAGATTCAAGTAGTGGCACTGAAGAAGTCACTATTTATGCTGATAATTGCAATGAAAATTGTTGCAATAAAAAAGTTAATGTAATTAACAAAGATGATGAAGAAAGTTCTTTGTTAATTGACTTAAATAGTAAAATCACTGATCCTAAGTTAAAAGCTCAATACACAAAACAGTTGAAAGATTTATTAACTAAGGATAGTAGAGAAAATGATAGGTTTATTAAAGTTAAAGAGAAACCAATTTTTAGTCTTAATAAAACCTTGGAAAGATTTAAATCTCCAATTAAAGAAGTTAGTCTTCTAGAATTAAATCAAGAAGTTAATAAATTAAAGAAAGAAATCGCTAATTTAAAATTAGAAGTCTCTAATCTAACAAAAGATTTTGATAAAAGGCCTGATCTTCAGATCAATGATTCCTCATCCAGTGATGAAAATCACGATGAACCAGAATCATCTGGTACTAAAGATATTTCATACTAATTTATTCAAGGTCTTTCACTTAAAAGAATTTAAGACATCACCATCCAGAAATGGTATGTATCTATTAACCTAGTTGTGGATAAGAACTTTTCAATACAACTTACTACCTGAGTTGACACAGGTGCAGATTTAAACTGTATTCAAGAAGGTCTAATTCCCACTAAGTATTACAAAAAAACCAGTGAAAAATTGAATTCAGCTAATGGTAGTCAAATGGAAATAAAGTATAAATTACCTAAAGTCCATATTTGTCAAGATAGCATGTGCTTTAAAACATCTTTTGTTTTAAATCGCAATCTTACAGATAAAATCATTTTAGGATTACCATTTATATATTTATTATACCCATTTACTACTAATAATGAAGGATTAACTCAGAAACATTTAGGAAAGAAAATAACGCTTAAGTTTCTTATTAAACTAAAAGAAAGAGATTTAAAATTCATTCAAGAAGAATCCATTTCCAAATCATTGAATTTAATAAATCAGAATCTACCCATTTGAGTTTCTTGAAAGAAGAAATCAAATATAAAGAATCAAGAACACGACTTCAAAATGAAGATGTTCAATTAAAATTAAAGAGTTAAAACATACATGCAAAATAACCTTTGTTCTCGATTCCCCAATTACTTTTGGTATAGAAAAAACATATGGTTAGGCTTCCTTATGCTAAGGAATTTAAAGAACATTTAATTCCTACTAAGGCTGTGACCTATTCGGATGAGTCATGAACAAATGGAGTTATGTAAGAAAGAAATTAATGATCTCCTAGATAAAGGATTAATTAAACATAGTAAGTCCCCTTGGTCTTGCCCCCTTTTATGTCAACAATGAAGCGTAAAAAAGAGAGAGGTATACCCCGTTTAGTTATCAATTACAAACCATTGAACAAGGTCTTAGAGTGGATTAGGTACCCCCTTCCCAACAAAGACGACTTTATCAATTGATTAAGTAATGCCACCATTTTCAGTAAATTTGACCTTACATCCGGTGTTTGGCAAATTGCCATTCATCCAGATGATAGGTACAAAACAGCATTCACCACTGTATTTGGATACTACGAATGGAATGTTCAGGCATTTGGCCTAAAAAAATGCTCCCAGTGAATTTCAAAATATTCTCAATGACATACTAAACCCTTTCAGCCATTTTATTGTTGTTTATATCGACGATATTCTTGTTTATTCCAAGACTATTGAAGAACACAAAAAACATTTAAAATCGTTCTTCACAACTGTGAAAGTTAATGGTCTTGTTCTTTCTCCTTCCAAATGCAGCCTGTTTCAGGTTAGAATACAGTTTCTTGGTCTTAATATCTTCAATGGACAAGTTCAGCCTATTGAACGAGCTATTCAATTCGCTGACAAGTTCCCAGATAAGATAACCAATAAAACCCAACTGCAGAGATTTCTTGGCTCGCTAAATTATATAGGTAAGTTTTATAAGAATCTCGTGAAGATTTGCAAACCTCTCTTTCGGCGTTTGCAAAAGCAATCCCCACCTTGACCTAGACGTTCATACTTACATGTCATTCAACAAGTTAAAAAATATGTCAAGCATTGCCCCTCCTTTGGTATTTCTAATGATTCACTTTAAAAAATTGTTGAAATTGACGCCTCTAGATATTGGTTTGGAGGCATTCTTAAACAAAAGTTAACACCGATTCCCCTGTAACAAATTGTTCGTTTTCATTCCTTCCTAAGGAATACTACATACCAAAATGTAGTACTATCAAAAAGAAATTCTTTCATTAGTATTATGTATTAATAAATTTCAAAATGACTTATTAAATCGAAATTTCTAGTTCGCATTGATTGCAAAGTCACCAAATACATTTTAGAAAAAGATGTTGAGAATTTGGCCTCTAAGCATTTTTTTTTAGATGGCAAGCTTTCTTAAGCATTTTTTGATTTTGATATTGAGTACATTAAGGGTAATGATAATTCTATTCCCGATTTTCTTACTCGGGAATTTATTCATACAGGTACTTTTCAATCATGAGCTTCAGAGGACCTTCTTCCTCATAGGGTCCGGGTCGCCCTACTGGCCCAAGTAATCAGCCAAGAGGAACCCTAGTTCCTCACCCAGTTACCCCTGTCTACCAGTCAAACAAGTTTACAGTCCTTGGGACAAACCCCAAGCCTTACAGTTCAGCCCTAGTTAATAAACTCCGAACCCATTGATCCGTTTCAAGAATCCTGCTAAGACCTCGCTCTTGACTCCCGATTACTTCCTTCCGAGCATGTGCTCAAATGGGAAAGTTACTTGTTCCATATTGAACAATACATGAAACCAAAAATGACCCAGCTTAAACTTATCGCCTTTTTTTCCCCTAGTTGGCATTTTCGCCATTTGCTCCTATAAGTCTCTTGATATTATAAGGACATTCTCCTCAAAACAGTAGTCAAGAATATCAAACTTATTTATGCAAATAATGATAAATCAAAAGTCCTTTATCATTCTTTGTATATTAAACAATTCCTTCAAATTTCAGATTGGGGTAAAAATCCCTCTGATCTTATGGATCTCACCAGTCAAAACAATTCCTTCTGTTTTTATGATTATATTGATGCCTGGTATAAGGTTCTCCTTCACCAGAATGAGTCCCATAGTCATTCCTGGTTCATTTAATTTGATCATAAGTTCAAAACTCAAATTCCTTATTGGTTCGTCCTCTGGTGGTATAGGCATGGTTCTACCTATGACCTTCTTCCCGACCCCCTTAAGGTTCAAGTTACTCATTTTGCTAATAATAGTAAACCCGATCCAAGAATGAGAACATTCCTCTCACTCTTCTCTTTACCAGTAAATACAAAGTCCCCTGGATCCTCAAATGGCAATACAGTGTTTCACCGCCCTCTATTGCTAATTCTTCTAATCCAGCAGTTATTGCTGATCCACTCCCTCGACTTTCCCGTTTTTTTTACATCAAATGGTGGGATAAGTTCGACATTAACAGAATCATAGGTCAGGTTCAGCAGGAATTTCCTATTGCCCCTATTCCAGTCTCAGTCAGTTCCCCAGTCATTCAGGCAAAAGTGTCTAAAGTCATTCCTATCGAGCCTTCTACCTCAAGTCAGAAGAAGATTTCAAAAGAGTCTAAGTTAAAACCCAATCCTACCGGTTCGTCCTGTTCCCGTAGCATTTCTGATTTCAAAGACTGCTCCGTTAATGAGTTAAAATTAACTGCTCAAGCCCTCAATAAAAGAATCGATGAGTTACATGAAGAAGCCTTTGGGCATTCCTCAGCTTCTTCCCAGAATGATTCAGTTAGCCAATTTGCAGAGGATGATGGCCTGTACGATCCTTATGGCACCATCAACCTTCAGGACGCTCAGAACCCATTTGCACCGACGCTCCATAGAAATCCAAATGCATGGTTCAGAAAACCAAAGACTGCCTCCGTGACCCGGTTATGAAAGATTCCGCTTTTTCACCGAAAGCATTGCAACAGTAAAAAGATGCTCTCTTTTCCACCGAAAGCATTATTGAGTCAAAAGTTGTCGGCCATTTGGTCAAAAGCGTATGTAATAGTCAAAAGTTAGCACTGTTTATCAACAGTAGTTTGTCTGTACTTTTACTTTTACTTTAGTAATTCCCTTTTACTTTAGTAAAATATTTCTTACTTTACCCCAGTTAATGTAATAGTTTCCTTTCCTTGTATTATAAAAGGAAGGCGAGCTCATTTGGTAAATCAGTTTTTTGAAACTTAGAAAGACTCTGAGCTCTCCCTCTCAGAAGAATCTTTAGTTTCCACCGCTGATTAGCCGACCTATCCCCTCTTCTCTACTCCTCTAGTCAAATGTTTTAGTTTTGTAAGTTCTTGTTTTCTTTTCTCTTTTTAGCTTGTACATAGTTTATATTAATCAATAAAATCAGTTTTAATTTAGTAATTGACTGTGTTTTATTTGTATGCCCTCTGTTCTTCATATAATCTTTGCTTCCACCCCCAAATGGTTAATAATAAAGAGATGCGCTCTGTTCTTCATATTAGCAAGATTACCTAATAAAGATGGTGATCTTACCTCGGTTATTGATCAGTTATTTAAAAAGTTAAGGACAAAGACTGAATCGGAAACAAGCGGTACTATTGCTATTATCTATCAGATTGATTCTGATAATGAAAGCAGTAGTCAGTCTGATAATCAGTCAGTAACCACATCCGTTCAAGAAATACATGATCAGTTAAATAAATTAACAGTTCATAATACCAGCATGACCAGAAATTGGTATTCTAAACCAACTCCTCCAGATTTACAATTTGAAGAGAGAAATCTAGATAAACAATTTTCTATTTCGTCTAATAAAATCTATGAATGGAACATTGACGGATTTACTGAACAAGAGATCCTCAATAAATTAAATCATATGTCAATGGTAGCAAATAGCTATTTAACCAAATTCAACACCCTAACTCAACCAGATATTGTTAAATTATTGGCTAGTGGATTTACGGTATTCTTAGATCTTGGTGGAAAAACATCTCACGTAATTCTAGATTATCTATCATCCATCTTTGTTCACCTGATCGACCGACTTTGGAACCCTATTTTTTGATGAAACTATTGGCATAGGACCACCGGATGGGGTAAATACTTTAATATTTACCATAATAAAACACTTTGTAGAACTCCTAGTAACATTACGTAAAAGAATCCACGATCAACAGTAATCTCCTTGTCCCACTCTCTGGCGATTTTAGATGGTACAAAGATGTTTTTACTTCAAGAGTTATGATGCTTAATGACAAAGAATAAACCATTCGGAAAGAGAAATTTGTCAATGGTTTACCATCCTTATTTAATGATAAAGTTCGTGAAGAATTAAGTAAAATTTGGGATATATTGATTATGATAATCTCACTTATGGTGACATAATCAGTTATATTCAAAAAATAGGATTAAAAATGTGCATTGATTTCAAACTAGCCAAACAGGCTAGTAAAGACAAAAAGAAAGCTAAATATGAGTTGGAACATTCTGCAAACAATATGGTTTACCTCCTGTGGCTCCCTCTAGACGGATGCACAGACGTAAACATATTGACTCTCACAGAAGTCATAAACGTCATAAGAAAAAACGTAGTCATCATAAAAATAAAAATCAAGATAATTATTATAGTAAGCCAAAACCCGTTAATAAAAAATATAATAAAAAACCTAAAAAATATTATAAAAGTAAAATTGTGTGCCACAATTGTGGGCAAAAGGGTCATTATAAAAATGAGTGCAAAGTAAAACAAAAGTTGTCTCAGTTAAATATTTCTAGTGAAGATACTGATTATATATTAGGATTAATGAGAATAGAGAATGATGTCAGTAATGACGATAACTCTAGCATTTCATATTCCTCTAATAATAATAGTAATGAAGATTCAAGCAAAGCCTAATCAAGAAGTCACTATTTCAGGCCGATAATTGCAATGAAAATTGTTGCAATAAAAAGTTAATGTAATTAACAAAGATGATGAAGAAAGTTCTTTGTTAATTGACTTAATTAGTAAAATCACTGATCCTAAGTTAAAAGCTCAATACACAAAACAGTTGAAAGATTTATTAACTAAGGATAGTAGAGAAAATGATAGGTTTATTAAAGCTAAAGAGAAACCAATTTTTAGTCTTAATAAAACCTTGGAAATATTTAAATCTCCAGTTAAAGAAGTTAGTCTTCCAGAATTAAATCAAGAAGTTAATAAATTAAAGAAAGAAATAGCTAATTTAAAATTAGAAGTCTCTAATCTAAGAAAAGATTTTGATAAAAGGCCTGATCTTCAGATCAATGATTCCTCATCCAGTGATGAAAATCACGATGAACCAGAATCATCTGGTACTAAAGATATTTCAGACTTATTTATTCAAGGTCTTTCACTTAAAAGAATTAAAGACATCACCATCTAGAAATGGTATGTATCTATTAACATAGTTGTGGATAAGAACTTTTCAATACAACTTACTGCCTTAGTTGACACAGGTGTAGATTTAAACTGTATTCAAGAAGGTCTAATTCCCACTAAGTATTACAAAAAAACCAGTGAAAAATTGAATTCAGCTAATGGTAGTCAAATGGAAATAAAGTATAAATTACCTAAAGTGCATATTTGTCAAGATAGCATGTGCTTTAAAACATCTTTTATTTTAATTCGCAATCTTACAGATAAAATCATTTTAGGATTACCATTTATATATTTATTATACCCATTTACTACTAATAATGAAGGATTAACCTGTAAACATTTAGGAAAGAAAATAACGTTTAAGTTTCTTATTAAACCAAAAGAAAGAGATTTAAAATTCATTCAAGAAGAATCCATTTCCAAATCATTGAATTTAATAAACTGTAAATCTACCCATTTGAGTTTCTTGAAAGAAGAAATCAAATATAAAAGAATTGAAGAACAGCTTCAAAATGAAGATGTTCAATTAAAAATTAAAGAGTTAAAAACATACATGCAAAATAACCTTTTTTCTGATTCACCCCAATGCCTTTTGGCATAGAAAAAAAACATATGGTTAGGCTTCCTTATGCTAAGGAATTTAATGAACATTTAATTCCTACTAAGGCTAGACCTATTCAGATGAGTCATGAACAAATGGAGTTATGTAAGAAAGAAATTAATGATCTCCTAGATAAAGGATTAATTAAACATAGTAAGTCCCCTTGGTCTTGCCCTGCTTTTTATGTCAACAATGAAGCAGAAAAAGAGAGAGGTATACCCTGTTTAGTTATCAATTACAAACCATTGAACAAGGTCTTAGAGTGGATTAGGTACCCCCTTCCCAACAAAGACGACCTTATCAATAGATTAAGTAATGCCACCATTTTCAGTAAATTTAACCTTAAATCCGGTTTCTGGCAAATTGCCATTCATCCAGATGATAGGTACAAAACAGCATTCACCACTTCATTTGGACACTACGAATGGAATGTTCAGGCATTTGGCCTAAAAAATGCTCCCAGTGAATTTCAAAATATTCTCAATGACATACTAAACCCTTTCAGCCATTTTATTGTTGTTTATATCGACGATATTCTTGTTTATTCCAAGACTATTGAAGAACACGAAAAACATTTAAAATCGTTCTTCACAACCTGCTAAAGTTAATGGTCTTGTTCTTTCTCCTTCCAAATGCAAATTGCTTGTGTCAAAATATGGTTTCTTGGTCTTAATATCTTCAATGGACAAGTTCAAATTATTGAACGAGCTATTCAATTTGCTGACAAGTTCCCAGATAAGATAACCAATAAAACCCAACTGCAGAGATTTCTTGGCTCGCTAAATTATATAGGCAAGTTTTATAAGAATCTCAGGAAGATTTGCAAACCTCTCTTTCAGCGTTTGCAAAGCAATCCCCCACCTTGGAGTGACGTTCATACTTCTGTCGTCCAACAAGTAAATACTTCTTTGTCCCCCACCTAGCATTTCTGATTTCAAAGACTGCTCCGGTAATGAGTTAAAATTAATTGCTCAAGCCCTCAATAAAAGAATCGATGAGTTACATGAAGAAGCCTATGGGCATTCCTCAGCTTCTTCCCAGAATGATTCAGTTAGCTAATTTACAGAGGATGATGGCCTGTACGATCCTTATAGCACCATCAACCTTCGTGACGCCAGACCCATTTGCTCGACGCCTCAACGAATCCAAATCGACCATAGTTCGTAAAACCAAAGACCGCTTCCGCGACCCGCATGAAAGATTCTTATTTTTCATCGAAAGCATTTCAACAGTAAAAAGATGCTCTCTGTTCCACCGAAAGCATCATTGAGTCAAAAGTTGTCGGCCATTTGGTCAAAAGCGTCTGTAATAGTCAAAAGTTAGCACTGTTTATCAATAGTAGCTTGTCTGTACTTTTACTTTTGCTTTTACCTTAAGTAATTTACTTTTGCTTTTACTTTAGTAATTCCCTTTTACTTTAGTAAAATGTTTCTTACTTTACCCCAGTTAATGTAATAGTTTCCTTTCCTTGTATTATAAAAGGAAGGCGAGCTCATTTGGCAAATCAGTTTTTTGAAACATAGAAAGACTCTGAGCTCTCTCTCTTAGAAGAATCTTTAGTTTCCACCGCTGATTAGCCGACCTATCCCCTCTTCTCTACTCCTCTAATCAAATGTTTTAATTTTGTAAGTTCTTGTTTTCTTTTCTCTTTTTAGCATGTACATAGTTTATATTAATCAAAAAAATCAGTTTTAATTTAGTAATTGACCGTGTTTTATTTGTATGCGCTCTGTTCTTCATATAATCTTTGGTTCCGCCCCCAAATGGTATCAAAGCCAAGTTGTATTTGTTCTTTTAGCTGTTAGTAAAATCTTCTGATTTACTTCATTCATACTGTTTTCAAAATTTCTTTTATTCTTTACCGGAAGTCACCTAACTTACTTTAGAACACCTTGTTCGTTGTCAACCCTAGGTAAGTCTCACGTGCGAGCAGTGTTGGGTTTTAGAACAATAGGTATGAGTCTACCCAGGTAAGAGGGTCTGAATGGAAGATAAAGAGTGAAAATAATTTTGAATCCAGTAAAGATGAGTAGGTTATTTAGATCTAACTCCTCAGCTAGTCACAGGTCAACTTTGCCACCAGTACCTGACATAATTAACCAAGAAGAAAATAGTTATGAAAATATAAGTCAAGTTTTACATAACTGGAATATACCCAGAGTTTCTCCCAAAGAAATTTATCAGTCAACCTTTTTAGATAATTTCAAAACAGATTATAATGTTAAAAAAGTTGAAAAGGTTTATGCTATTAATAAAGAATATGAAAATTGTAGTCTTCTTTCCCCTGATGTTATTAAAAAACATAGGAAAAAGGGTTATAATTTTATTCACATAGGTCTAGTTCAAGTAGCAGTTAAACCATTGAACATTAAAGGAATTAATTCAAGTATCTACCTCTGTCTCAGATATGCTAGATTTTTGAATTACTATCCAAGCATAATAGGTGCTATGGAAGCAAGTCTGCACAATGGTCCTATCCATTTTAATTGCTTTCCTGACTTCACACTTAGTTTGAGTGATCAACACCTATTAAAGGCTTTAACATTAAATATTAAAACAGCAAGAGAAATTACACAAATGGTTGAAGGCTCTCAGCCAATTGCTTTGATTTATAGGATTTATTATAAGACCATGAAGACTAATTTGAATGTCCATACTCTAAATAAAAGCCCTAAAGATCAAACAGTATTAATTCAAAGTTCAACTAGTGATGCTAATATCCAAATCCCTAGAACCATCCTATGGAAAGATATTACATTACTTAATCAATGGACTTTACCTAGTGAAATACCACAACAGCCTGTAGTTAACAACATAATGAACATAGAAAATATAAGGCAATTTTCTGATGGAACTGTCAAAGTTAGCTTTGAGCGTTTAAGAAGACCAGTTATTATAGAAGATTATTCTAGTTCTACAGCTCCTTCTATGGTTCCGCCTAGAAGAGATTCTGAAGTCCTTAGTAACCCTTCTATAAGAGACATTAAGTTAAAAGGAGTTTTAAATCAAGGTCAGGCGAGTCATCCTTGTTATTCCTGTCACCCTCAGAATTATCCAGTTGAAGAAGAAAGCTCTTCCTCTCCGACTCCTTCTGAGCTCCCGACTCAGTCAAATTTTGATGTTCCAATTAATAATCAATTAAGAGTTATTAAAAAAGAATTTGTATTAGATTGGGATAATCTTGTACATGATTTTAACTCCAAGTCTAATAAAATTAAAAGACATCTATTTAGAGATAATCACCCAATGTAAAAGGAACGGATAAAATAGTCAATAAATGGAAAAATTCATTAATAATGAAAAATTAATATTACTTTTTATGATTGGTACGAACAATATCAAAGTAAATGTAATGTTATAACTAAAACTCAATGGATTAAGAAAGACAAATCTAAGGTTTCATCTAGTCATCCACCCTTAGAATCTATCTTAATTTCAAAGAAAAATACTTCAATTACGGCCGACCCATTTAAAATCTCCAATGGTAACAATGATGATAAAAAATTATAGAACAATTAAATTTTAGTAACTAATACCTAGCAACCGTAGGGAAAACAAAGCTAGACGAGATTGAAGAAAATTTGAAGAGAATATAATTAAAAACCGTAGTCAAAATTGTTCAACCATTGTTAAAATTACCAAAAAATAGAGAAAAATTAGGTTTACCTAATAAAGATGGTGATCTTACCTCGGTTATTGATCAGTTATTTAAAAAGTTAAAGACAAAGGAATTAATTCAAGTATCTACCTCTGTCTCAGAGATGCAAGATTTTTAAATTACTATCCAAGCATAATAGGTGCTATGGAAGCAAGTCTGCACAATGGTCCTATCCATTTTAATTGCTTTCTGTATGGGGATGGTGACTCATCTGAGAAGATGATCAACAGCACCATCCATCATCCACAGTAGACGGACCAGTCAACCAAGAAGACGCCAGAGGAGTCTTCAGTCACCGACAGGTGATGGCCCACGCCATCATCTCTTTTACTTTAGTAAATGTAAAAGTAAAAGTAAAAGAATAACTTTTGCTTTTACTTAAGTTAAATGTTTTTAACTTAGTTAAATGTTTCTTACATTTACCCATATAAAAGTAAATGTAAAATGTTTCTTACGTTTTACTTTTACTTTAGTAAATTACTTTTACTTCAGTCAATGTAATAGTGATTCCTGCGTGAATCAAATAGTAATTTACTTTTCAGTTTTCTATTTAAACAACTTGAAGTGTTTAGAGTTGTTTAGGCTTAATTCAATGTAGCCTCAGAGCTTCTATCTCTAGAAAGCTCTTCCGAGGTCCTCTCCCTTCTCTCTTAGTTAGTCGGAGACGAAGCTTTCAGCTTCAATCTTCTTAGTTAAAGATGAAGAAGAAGTCTTCAATACTTCCTTCTTCCCTTAAACATTTAGTCTAGGAATTAATGTAATCCCTTCCTCAAATGTTTATAAATAAAAGAAAGAGATTACTTTACCGATTAACCGGTCACCTTCTTAATCTTTTCTTTCTTCTGTTAGAGTTTTTCTTTTAAAAACTTATCCCGCTGTTATATGGTATGAAAGCCACACGGTTGGTTCTTGATGCTATCGGTGGTTTCAATTAAAAATAGTTTGATTTGTTTACTTAAATGTTTTTTCAAACTTTTATTTTCTTGCTCGCTTTTTTAATCGCCTCGACCTTCGCTGTGAAACACCCAAGATCGCCTTAAGTCCCGACCAATGCCGTTTGTAAGTCTCAATTGGGAGCAGTGTAAGGCTAAAGGGAACCTTTAGATCTACGGGTATGTATTTAAGGCAAGTAAGGCTAGAGTCTAAGTGGACCTTCAAGAAAAAGAATTTTTGTTTAAACAGTTAACAAATTAGTCTTCTGTTTAGATCGATTTACTGATAGATCAGGACCAATCGAGTGATCCTTTATTTCAGATTTCAGTCTAATTTGTTTTTAAACAATTTTTTTGTTCAAAATCTAAGAAATTTTGAAGATTTTGACCAATTTTCGGTATAAAATTTTTTTCTTCCTTCTTTATAGACCAAATTTTTGGGCTGATAGGGTTATTTCCTGGATAAAAATTTTGAGGTGGAAATGTATGGGGATGGTGACTCATCTGAGAAGATGATCAACAAAGACCTTCCTAAGATCGACAGAGAGACGGAGATTTTGACAACAACCAAGAAGACGCCAGAGAGTCTTCATCATCGAAAGCGATGGCCCACGCCATCATCTCTTTTACTTTAGTAAATGTAAAAGTAAAAGTAAAAGAATAACTTTTGCTTTTACTTAAGTTAAATGTTTTTAACTTAGTTAAATGTTTCTTACATTTACCCATGTAAAAGTAAATGTAAAATGTTTCTTACGCTTTTACTTTTACTTTAGTAAATTACTTTTACTTCAAATCGATGTAATAGTGATTCTGCGTGAATCAAATAGTAATTTACTTTTAGTTTTTCTATTTAAACAACTCAAGTGTTTAGAGTTGTTTAGAAGCTTAATTCATGTAGCCTCGTAGCTTCTATCTCTAGAAAGCTCTTCCGAGGTCCTCTCCTTCTCTCTTTAGTTAGCGGAGACGAAGCTTTCAACTTCTTCTTAGTTAAAGATGAAGAAGAAGTCTTCAATACTTCCTTCTTCCCTTAAAAATTTAGTCTAGGAATTAATGTAATCCCTTCCTCAAATGTTTAAAGGTTTGTAAGAAAGAGATTACTTTACCGATTAACCGGTCATCTTCTTAATCTTTTCTTTCTTCTCATTAGAGTTTTATTTTTAAAAACTTATCCCATTGTTATATGGTATCAAAGCCACACTATTGGTTGTTGATGCTATCTCTGGTTTTCGATTAAAAATAGTTTGATTTGTTTACTTAAATGTTTTTTCAAACTTTTATTTTTCTTGCTCCGCTTTTAATTGCCCAACCTTCGCCGTGAAACACCCAAGATCGCCTTAAGTCCCGACTAATGCCGTTTGTAAGTCTCAATTGGGAGCGAAGGTAAGGCTAAAGGAACCTTTAGATCTACTGGTATGTATTTAAGGCAAGTAAGGCTAGAGTCTAAGTGGACCTTCAAGAAAAAGAATTTTTGTTTAAACAGTTAACAAATTAGTCTTCTGTTTAGATCGATTTACTGATAGATCAGGACCAATCGAGTGATCCTTTATTTCAGATTTCAGTCTAATTTGTTTTTAAACAATTTTTTTTTACAAAATCTAAAAAATTTTGAAGATTTTGACCAATTTTCGATAGAAATTTTTTTTCCTCCTTTATAAACCAAATTTTTGGGCTGATAGGGTTATTTCCTGGTTAAAAATTTTGAGGTGGAAATGTATAGGGATGGTGACTCATCTGAGAAGATGATCAACAGCACCTTCTGGCATCCACAGGGAACCTTTAGATCTACGGGTATGTATTTAAGGCAAGTAAGGCTAGAGTCTAAGTGGACATTCAAGAAAAAGAATTTTTGTTTAAATAGTTAACAAATTAGTCTTCTGTTTAGATCGATTTACTGATAGATCAGGACCAATCGAGTGATCCTTTATTTCAGATTTCAGTCTAATTTTTTTTTAAACAAAATTTTCTTACAAAATATAAGAAATTTTGAAGATTTTGACCAATTTTCGGTAGGAAATGATCAACAGCACTTTCCGACATCCACAAGAGACGGACCAGTCAACCAAGAAGACGCCAGAGGAGTCTTCAGTCACCGACAGGTGATGGTCCACGCCATCATCTCTTTTACTTTAGTAAATATAAAAGTAAAAGTAAAAGAATAACTTTTGCTTTTACTTAAGTTAAATGTTTTTAACTTAGTTAAATGTTTCTTACATTTACCCATGTAAAAGTAAATGTAAAATGTTTCTTACGTTTTAGTTTTACTTTAGTAAATTACTTTTACTTTAGTCAATGTAATAGTGATTCCTGCGTGAATCAAATAGTAATTTACTGTTCAGTTTTCTATTTAAACAACTCGAAGTGTTTAGAGTTGTTTAGGCTTAATTCAATGTAGCCTCAGAGCTTCTCTCTCTAGAAAGCTCTTCCAATGTCCTCTCCCTTCTCTCTTAGTTAGCCGGAGACTAAGCTTTCAGCTTCGATCTTCTTAGTTAAAGATGAAGAAGAAGTCTTCAATACTTCCTTCTTCCCTTAAACATTTAGTCTAGGAATTAATGTAATCCCTTCCTCAAATGTTTATAAATAAAAGAAAGAGATTGCTTTACCGATTAACCGGTCATCTTCTTAATATTTTCTTTGTTCTGTTAGAGTTTGTCTTTTTAAAACTTATCCCGCTGTTATATGGTATCACAGCCACACGGTTGGTTCTTGATGCTATCGGTGGTTTCGATTAAAAATTGTTTGATTTGTTTACTTAAATGTTTTTTCAAACTTTTATTTTTCTTGCTCCGCTTTTAATCGCCTCGACCTTCGGTAGAAACACCCAAGATCGCTTTTAAGTCCCGACTAATGCCGCTTTGTAAGTCTCAATTGGGAGAGCAGCAAAAGGCTAAAGGAACCTTTAGATCTACTTGCATGTATTTAAAAAGCAAGTAAGGCTAGAGTCTAAGTGGACCTTCAAGAAAAAAGAATTTTTGTTTAAACAGCTTAACAAATTAGTCTTCTGTTTAGATCGATTTACAGATAGATTAGGACCAATCGAGTGATCCTTTATTTCAGATTTCAGTCTGATTTGTTTTTAACAATTTTTTTTTACAAAATCAGTTTTAATTTAGTAATTGATCCTGAAGGTTGATGGTGCCATACCCAGAGTTTCTCCCATGTATGGGGATGGTGACTCATCTGAGTAGATGATTAACAACACCTTCTGAAATCCACAGGAGACGGACCAGTCAACCAAGAAGACGCCAGAGGAGTCTTCAGTCACCGACAGGTGATGGCCCACACCATCATCTCTTTTACTTTAGTAAATGTAAAAGTAAAAGTAAAAGAATAACTTTTGCTTTTACTTAAGTTAAATGTTTTTAACTTAGTTAAATGTTTCTTACATTTACCCATGTAAAAGTAAATATAAAATATTTCTTACGTTTTACTTTTACTTTAGTAAATTACTTTTACTTCAGTCAATGTAATAGTGATTCCTGCGTGAATCAAATAGTAATTTACTTTTTTCGCTTTTCTATTTAAACAACTCGAACTGTTTAGAGTTGTTTAGGCTTAATTCAATGTAGCCTTAGAGCTTCTCTCTCTAGAAAGCTCTTCCGAGGTCCTCTCCCTTCTCTCTTAGTTAGCCGGAGATGAAGCTTTCAGCTTCGATCTTCTTAGTTAAAGATGAAGAAGAAGTCTTCAATACTTCCTTCTTCCCTTAAACATTTAGTCTAGGAATTAATGTAATCCCTTCCTCAAATGTTTATAAATAAAGGAAAGAGATTACTTTAATGATTAACCGGTCATCTTCTTAATCTTTTCTTTCTTCTGTTAGAGTTTTTCTTTTAAAAACTTATCCCACTGTTATATGGTATCAAAGCCACACGGTTGGTTCTTGATGCTATCGGTGGTTTCGATTAAAAATAGTTTGATTTGTTTACTTAAATGTTTTTTCAAACTTTTATTTTTCTTGCTCCGCTTTTAATCGCCCGACCTTCGCCGTGAAACACCTAAGATCGCCTTAAGTCCCGACTAATGCCGTTTATAAGTCTCAATTGGGGCAGCGATTAAGTAAGGCTAAAGGGAACCTTTAGATCTTATGTATTTAAAAGCAAGTAAGGCTAGAGTCTAAGTGGACCTTCAAGAAAAAGAATTTTTGTTTAAACAGTTAACAAATTAGTCTTCTGTTTAGATCGATTTACTGATAGATCAGGACCAATCAAGTGATCCTTTATTTCAGATTTCAGTCTAATTTATTTTTAAACAAATTTTTTTTACAAAATCAGTTTTAATTTAGTAATTGATCCTGAAGGTTGATGGTGCCATACCTAGAGTTTCTCCCATATATGGGGATGGTGACTCATCTGAGAAGATGATCAACAGCACCTTCTGACATCCACAGGAGACGGACCAGTCAACCAAGAAGACGCCATAGGAGTCTTCAGTCACCGACAGGTGATGGTGTTAGGTTTGTAATATTCATGAACGCAATCAAATTGCATAAAAAGTGCGGAAATGTGTAAAATCAGAGTTTAAAAATTTACAAACCATATACCCGGATCACCCTTTATGCACAATTATTAATTAAACGAAAAGATAAAGAATAAAATCATACCCTTGAAGATCGAGCTTCCTCGTACAAGTTCACCTCCAAATCCTTTCGCTCGCTCAACTCAATCCAATCGGGTTTTGTTCCTTCCTTTGATCAACGTTAGCCACCCATATGTTTGGCCTCTAGAGGTGATCCACCAAGAAAGAAAAAGATTCAAGAAGATGGTGTATTAGCTCAACCCTAGTTTTCTATCTCTATAGAAAAGGTGTACTCTCCAACAAATTGGAATTATTACGTTGTAAAAGTCAACAACCCCCAACACCCATAATAAGACTCCTCTTATTTATAGATGTGGGCAACCCACCTTAACAATTAAGGAATTGGGATTTATTTAATTAATTAAATTCTTTTAATTAATTAAGCTCCCTAATCTTATTAGGGATAATTAATTAAACTCCTTTAACTAATTTTCCTTCCTAATCCAATTAGGAATAAATGAGAGTACTTATATTAAATTAATTCCTAAACTCTTTTAGAAATTAAAATAATAATAATTGTAATAATATTAATAAGACTCTCTTATTAATTTATATTTAATATTTCTAAATATTAAATAATAATATTAAGCTATTTAATTTATTCTATCACCATAGATTAAATTAAATATACTTAACATATTATTACGATTATGCCATTAACTTCTTAAATAATTATTCTTCCTTTTATGGTGTGACCCTTTAGGTTCTCCATATTAAACCTATTGTGAATAAATCAATTAGAATAATTTAATCTTATTTAAATAAATAAATTAAATAATTAATTTATTTAAATAAATAATATTTATTCTACAATAGGATAAGCCTCCCAATGATCAACGACTTTCCGTATAATATAGATTTCAACATTAATCATAAAAGAACCTTTTGAGTAAATAGTTACCGCACAATTCAATCCTTCCACCATACAATGTCCCAATTAAATATAAGATATGGAATTATCACAAGTCTTATTTTATTTAATTATATGTATTTCGATCCTTAAATGCACAACTCCAAATAATGCAAATTAGAAACTCTTTTCTAATTTCATTCTCGCTTTGCCAAGGACTACTCGGTTGTCATTTATCGAATCACATAGACATTTCTCTTCTTTTTATTAGAAGTGGTAGATTCTTTATCGATCATACATTATCTCCATGTATAACTTATTATACCCAAGCATACCTTTGATATACCCTAAGGGTCTTAAGGAATAAGTCAAAGTATAACTCATCATACACAAGATACTATGATGATCTCAAGTCCAAGGATCACTTGTACTACTATCACTACAGAATTCCTATCGACAGCAAATAAAACTCCATTAGGTATTCCTTAGCGAGCCAATGCTCAAAGAACTTATTCTCTAATAAGCACCTACATACTTGCTTTAGTGTTCCACACAAATGATCATGAGATCAATCATCCTCATCCAACGAAAGCAAGCAACGATGTACAAATCTATCCTGGATTCACTAATCCCCAATTTAGTAATCCAACGATTGGGAACTATTTTAGTTTTAAGCTTTCTAAGAATTTAGATCTCATTAGAATGATCATCATCATTATTCTAAAAGCATTGCTTAAAACTATGGGTTTATCACATATTATAAAAAAAACATCATGTAGATAATTAAAAGCCTTTAATAAATTAATACTTTTATTAATAAATGAATAAGATTGTTACAAAGTATATGCTTTATCATCAAACATGATCGGCTTTGTGTGCATACTACTTTCAATCTCCCACTTGCACTAAAGCCAATCGTCATGGTATCTTATACTCTTCTTCTCTAAGTGACGATTATCCTCATTGTTGGATAAGCTTTAGTTAATGGATATGTAATGTTGTTCATGAGAGTCCACTATCTCTATAGTGATTTCCCATCTTTCAATGATTCTAATAATCAAATGAAAGTGCCACAACACATGTTTAGATCCAAGATGAGATTTAGAACTATTCCTAGTTCTCAGAATGAACTTTTAATCCAAACAATCAACTTGCATAGCCTTCATTTATAGCTATATACTTTGTCTTTATCACTAAACCAAGTAACTCTTTTTTTGTTGCTTGGAACCTTTCCAATTCATCGCACTAATCGCTCAAGGTAACCCTTTACCTTAAAGTGGATTTTTCTCGTCGCCTTGGTCCGTCTTGAAAAAAATTTGAGTCTCATAAGCCTCTAGTTTTAATTTAGACCCACCATGAATATGATCACATCCTTAGTGCTTGCTAAGCACTTTAAGATATTTTTCACCGACTCATAGTGAACTTCTCCATAATACGACCGATCAACATCGTGTCTCGTACATTTCATTGCATACATGATTGTCACTCATGCGACCTCTCTTTTTCGTGAGTCTCTGTGGGGACTATTAAGAGAGATACACTCCATAGCTCATCGACATGAGACATCTCTTGAGTTTGCCATGCTAAACGACTTTTAGCATCAAATGAATATACGCCTCGGGTTAAGTCGAGCATCCTCTTAAATCTATCTATATAGATTTATATCCCCAATTAAGATACTCTTCCAAATCATTCATGGAGGAATGTTTAGACAACTTTATCTTTACTGATTGTAGCATTGGTATGTCATTCCTTATCCGTAGTATATCAACATATAGTACTAGGAATGTCACGATGCTCCCACTGACCCTTTTGTACACACTAGGTTCATTCTTATTTTTGATAAAATCAAACTCTTTTGATTTGTTTCATCAAAACGAATGTTCCATTTTTGAGAATATTGCTTCAATCAATTTCTCTGAGTGTCTACAACTCTTAACTCATCGTATGTCATCGATCATCATCTTCTATGATGTCATCATCATCATCATCTATGATGAATCCATACCTCCTAGGTATCTTCTTGCACTATTCCGCATTTACGATTCTATTTGGGTACAATAGGTCTATCTACAGTGTTCCTCTTATTCGACTTATAGTGTTTTGTGGTTCTTGAACTTTTCAAGATCTATTATCCTCCCACTAGCCCTTCAATGATAAACACCTTTATCTTAGAAGGCGCGTGTTTCAGAACAAACACCTTTTGCTAAGTAGAATTATAGAACATATACCCTAAACTTACTTTAGGATGTCCCACAAATCAGACACTTGTCAAATCTTGTCCCAAGCTTATCCTTTTGAAACCTTTTCACATAAGTTGAAACCCCTTATCTTAACATACTTAAGATTAGAATCCTCCCGTCCATAACTTTTATGGAGTCTTCAAATGGATTTTGAGGTTACCATTTTCGTAGATATGCAAAACCATTTCTAGGACATTATCCCGTAGGATACCGGAATGTCAAGAAAATCATTATGGACCGCACTATGTCCAACAAGGTACGATTTTTCATTCGTATACATCAATCAATTATCACATATCGATGTGTCCATTATGAGAAAACTATTTGAGATGATCTAGAAACTTATCGCACAAGTATTTATTCCTCGATCTAATCAAAGAATCTTAATACTTTGCCAATTTGTTTCACTTCAATTCTTTGAACCTTTCAAATAATTCACACTTGTATTTCAACAAATACATACATTCAACTCTTTCAATGATCATCTCCTTTTCTTATACTAATTTGTTCAATATGCAAAATTATTTTCATGTAAGTCAAGTATACAAAATTTATTAAGTAATATTCCATTTTCTATAAAAACATTATTATTATAAATAGAACAACAATTGTTCTTAATTATAATACCAAAGATTTCATCATCCAACAATAAAATGGAAATAATGTTTTTAACAAGAACTCGAATACAATAACAACTTATCGACTTAATAGATTTGCCCAGTAGGCATTGATAAACTATAAGTTTCTATAGCTAATGCAAAGAACCTTTGCTTCATTTTCCACATATATGATTACTTATATTTGTTTAGCTTTCTACTTCGCTTGGTCCCTTCATAAATCTATATTTATGATAACCAAAGCTCAGTATCCAATACCCAAGTAGAACTTCGACTTAAAGAAAAATTTATTTCAATCATGAACAAAATCAGATTTGTAACCAAACTTCACTAAGCTTCTTTGTTAGCCTCTCGCAAGATGCTTCTCGCAGCTTTCTTTCCAAAGGTCCAGACTTATTGCAGGGAAGCAAACCTCCTTGCTATCCGTATCGCTTTTGTTCTTATTATCCTTTGTTTACGCCTTTCTATTTACCTTCTTTGAATCGCTTCTTCTTTTCGTAAGATCCTTTGGCCCCTACCAAGAAGACTTGATCTTTCTTGGTTGAAAGTGACTCTCAACATTTTTCAACATAGTTAAGCAAATCAACAAAGTCGATATTTAGCTTGTTTATATGAAAAATTCACAACAATTGTGAAAGGAGTCCGGAGTGAGTGCAAGATCAAATCTTGGCTCAACTCTCCATCCATGACAAAAAACCAGTTGTCCTAATTGATCAATCAAATTGATTATGTTAAGAATTTTTATCTGCATTATAGTGCCATCGGCCATTCTAGATCTAAGAGCTCCTTAGATATCCGATATCTATCACCCCTACTTTCCTCACCATCAACTACTTGATGTGCGTGAATATAGTAGAGCATCCATAGTTTCATGCCGACGCTAAAGCTCAAGTTACTCATGGATGCGAGCATAATGCATCGAGCCAATCAGGCATCATCTCTGCCACTTTCTAAAAGTAGCAATGTCTTCCTCGAGGCATTGTCTCGCAACCATTGCAGGATAGGCGACATATTAATGACATAAGATAGCTTTTCAAATTTTATGAGAACTATTCTCAAATTCCTTAACCAATCCGCTTAATTCGGCCCGTTAATTAGCATCTATATGCTTCAAAGGATAGAAATTTTAGACATTGTAAAATTTCAGAAATGAATTTGTAATTAACAACATTTTAACATACATTCTTTTATTAATTACCAAAATAAATTAGGTCTTGTTTTAAATTGGTATCTCCCACTATTTTCTTCAAACTATATTACCTCACTTATATAGTTCTAAGAAAAATTAATTAAAGATTTGCTAGTGAGAATAAGGATCCCATTTCAAATGTATATAGCCTTGTGGTGACACAACAAACTATATATAAATAAATAGGTAGACAACTTTTGTCAATTACATCAACTATGCAACTCCTTTTTTTGCCTCTTAGATTATTTTGATCAAGTGGTGGCACATCCTAATCAAAATTATCCAAGTTAAGTCCACCTAGCACTCCATATATTCAAAAAAAAAATATCATCCTTGTGGTGACACAACAAAATAATATTGTTCAATTTTCTTTATAAGCATCAAATGTGATAAATTAACATCTTAAATACTTAATACTTGCCTTGTGGTGACATAACAAACTCATATTAAATATTTAATACTCTATTAATTTTATCATGCTAGAAGGCTTACGCTCGATATTCCAAATATCTTTGAACGCTTAGACTTAATATAAAAATTTGAGGGTTTTGTTATTAATTTGTCTCATCTTGTTTAATACGCATTTATATATATATATATATAAAATACACGCCATATTAATTAATATATGCGAAGCATGTTTGCATAATATATAATATATATAGTATAAGCATGCACATATAGAATACTATATTCTACCCTTGATTGATTATGGACTTTATTCTAGTTTGTTCACTAGAGCCACCAAGTGAACTAAAAGGTCAAACCCTAGGGGTGCAAGAAATAATATTTAAATATAACTATTACATTTAAACCCTGCTCCATTACAAATCCAAGTCTTCAAGCGCCTCCTTGTTCGATCTCCAATTTTTCAAAATAATTCTAATTATTCCTATTACAAAACTATTTTAAAATAAATAGAAACCTCGATCAAGAATAAAGGGAAGTACATAGAGGTAGATAGAATTTACATTAAGAAAAATTAGAGAAGACGAGGTACGCAGAATTTCCATTTAATAAAACCCATACATTCATGCATCCAACTAAAATAAAATCCAATCACATCGTCAATAGTAAATTCATAATCAATCCCATTTATTATCATACACATCACCATACGCATCAATAAATAACATTTATCATATGAATAATAAACATTTAATATATATATTGATATCATTTAATGGGTAACTTTAGTTAGTATAAAATCTAATTTTTGAATCAAAATAAACTCCTTTATTTTAATCCAAATTTAAATCAAAATAAAACTATTTTATTTTAATTTATTCAATTTTGAATAAAATAAACTATTTTATTTTAATCAAAATTATAATCAAAATAAACTCCTTTATTTTAATTAATTATGGAATTTAATTCCATATAAAAAAAATCTTTAATTAAAATAAACTCTTTTATTTTAATTAATTATGAATCCAATTCCATGTAAAAAAAAATCTTTTATTAAAGGAAACACTTTGATATTCTTTCCTATTCACAAATAAACTCCTTTATTTTGAATAATATGAAATCTTATTTCATATTTAAATAAACTCCTTTATTTAAGGAAATATGGATTTTCTTTCCTATTCACAAATAAACTCTTTTATTTTGAATAATATGAAATCTATTTCATATCTAAATAAACTCCTTTATTTAAGGAAAGATGGATTTACTTCCTATTCATAAATAAACTCCTTTATTTTAGGAAAAATGAAATCCAATTTTAACTCCAATTAGTTATCATGGAATCCAATTCCAACTCTAATTAATTAAGATGAAATCCAATTTTAAAATTAAAATAAACTTTTATTTTAATTATAAAATAATTAATATATATATATATATATATATATGTATTATAATATATATATATATATATATATATATATATAATATCCGTATATTATATAAATTTTATACCGTATAATTTATATATATAATATAAAACTCCTTTATTTAAATCCGTTCCATGCTTTAAACGTGGCCATGATTTTTCTTGTAAGTTTGCAGCCACGTTTTTTTTTTTTTATGAGCATGCTTTTTGCTGACTTTTCCAGGCATGTTCCTTGGGCCACATTTTATTTGGCATGAATTGCTTCACGAAATTGGGTCACGGTTTTAAAAAAAAAGCGACGGTTTTTTTTTTTTTTTAATAAATTTTATACAATAAAATTATGCCCAATTAAATTGTTCAAAACACATATCAATATACATATCAAATTAAAATAATTAATAATTCGCATAAAGGTTTGGCTCGATACCAATCATTAGTTTTGTAATATTCATGAACGAATCAAATTGCATAAAAAAGTGCTAAACGTAAAAAATCGAGTTTAAAAATTTACAAACCATATAATTCGAATCACCCTTTATGCACAATTATTAATTAAACGAAAAGATAAAGAATAAAATCATACCCTTGAAGATCGAGCTTCCTCGTGTACAAGTTCACTTCCAAATCCTTTCAAGGCTTCAACTTGAATCCACCGGGGTTTTGTTCCTTCCTTTGATCAACGTTAGCCACCCATATGTTTGGCCTCTAGAGGTGATCCACCAAGAAAGAAAAAGATTCAAGAAGATGGTGTATTAGCTCAACCCTAGTTTTCTATCTATCTACATAGAAAGGTGTACTCTCCAACAAATTGGAATTATTACGTTGTAGAAAGTCAACAACCCCCAACACCCATAATAAGACTCTCTTATTTATAGATGTGGGCAACCCACCTTAACAATTAAGGAATTGGAATTTATTTAATTAATTAAATTCTTTTAATTAATTAAGCTCCCTAATCTTATTAGGATAATTAATTAAACTCCTTTAACTAATTTTCCTTCCTAATCCAATTAGGAATAAATGAGAGTACTTATATTAAATTAATTCCTAAACTCTTTAGAAATTAAAATAATAATAATTGTAATAATATTAATAAGACTCCTCTTATTAATTTATATTTAATATTTCTAAAATATTAAATAATAAATATTAAGCTATTTAATTTATTCTATCACCATAGATTAAATTAAATATACTTAATATATTATTACGATTATGCCATTAACTTCTTAAATAATTATTCTTCCTTTTATGGTGTGACTTTTTAGGTTCTCCATATTAAACCTTTGTGAATAAATCAATTAGAACAATTCTAATCTTATTTAAATAAATAAATTAAATAATTAATTTATTTAAATAAATAATATTTATTCTACAATAGGGATAAGCCTCCCTAGCGATCAACGACTTTCCATATAATATAGATTTCAACATTAATCATAAAAGAACCTTTGAGTAAATAGTTACCGTACAATTCAATCCTTCCACCATACAATGTCCCAATTAAATATAAGACATGGAATTACTTTGTCGTCTTATTTTATTTAATTATATGTATTTCGATCCTTAAATGCACAACTCAAATAATGCAAATTAGAAACTCCTTTCTAATTTCATTCGCGCCTTTGCCAAGGACTCTCGGGTTGTCATTTATCTAATCACATAGACATTTCTCTTCTTTTATTAGAAGTGGTAGATTCTTTATCGATCATACATTATCTCCATGTACAACTTATTATACCCAAGCATACCCTTTGATATACCCTAAGGGTCTTAAGGAATCAACAAAGTATAACTCATCATACACAAGATACTATGATAATCTCAAGTCCAAGGATCACTTGTACTACTATCACTATAGGAATTCCTATCGACAGCAAATAAAACTCCATTAGGTATTCCTTAGCGAGCCACGCTCAAAGAACTTATTCTCTAATAAGCACCTACATACTTGCTTTAGTGTTCCACACAAATGATCATGAGATCAATCATCCTCATCCAATGAGCAAGCAACGATGTACAAATCTATCCGGATTCACTAATCCCCAATTTAGTAATCCAATGATTGGGAACTATTTTAGTTTTTAAGCTTTCTAAGAATTTAGATCTCATTAGAATGATCATCATCATTATTCTAAAAGCATTGCTTAAAACTATGGGTTTATCACATATTATAAAACAAAGATCATGTAGATAATTAAAACCTTTAATAAATTAATACCTTTTATTAATAAATGAATAAGATTGTTACAAAGTATATGCTTTATCATCAAACATGATCGGCTTGTGTGCATACTACTTTCTCGATGGCCCACGCCATCATCTCTTTTACTTTAGTAAATGTAAAAGTAAAAGTAAAAGAATAACTTTTGCTTTTACTTAAGTTAAATGTTTTAACTTAGTTAAATGTTTCTTATTTTACCCATTTAAAGTAAATGTAAAATGTTTCTTACGTTTTACTTTTACTTTAGTAAATTACTTTACTTCATCGATGTAATAGTGATTCTCATGTGAATCAAATAGTAATTTACTTTTCGCTTTTTCTATTTAAACAACTCAAGTGTTTAGAGTTGTTTAAAGCTTAATTCAATGTAGCCTCAGAGCTTCTATCTCTAGAAAGCTCTTCCGAGGTCCTCTCCCTTCTCTCTTAGTTAGCCGGAGACGAAGCTTTCAGCTTCGATCTTCTTAGTTAAAGATGAAGAAGAAGTCTTCAATACTTCCTTCTTCCCTTAAACATTTAATCTAGGAATTAATGTAATCCCTTCCTCAAATGTTTATAAATAAAAGAAAGAGATTACTTTACCTATTAACCGGTCATCTTCTTAATCTTTTCTTTCTTCTGTTAGAATTTTTCTTTTAAAAACTTATCCCGCTATTATATGGTATCAAAGCCACACAGTTGGTTCTTGATGCTATCGGTGGTTTCGATTAAAAATAGTTTGATTTGTTTACTTAAATGTTTTTTCAAACTTTTATTTTTTTTGCTCCGCTTTTAATCGCCCGACCTTCACCGTGAAACACCCAAGATCGCCTTAAGTCCCGACTAATGCCGTTTGTAATTCTCAATTGGGAGCAAATGTAAGGCTAAAGGAACCTTTAGATCTACTTGTATGTATTTAAAATGTAAGGCTAGAGTCTAAGTGGACCTTCAAGAAAAAGAGTTTTTGTTTAAACAGTTAACAAATTAGTCTTCTGTTTAGATCGATTTACTGATAGATCAGGACCAATCGAGTGATCCTTTATTTTAGATTTCAGTCTGATTTGTTTTTAAACAATTTTTTTTTTACAAAATCAGTTTTAATTTAGTAATTGATCCTGAAGGTTGATGGTGCCATACCCAGAGTTTCTCCCATGTATGGGGATGGTGATTCATCTGAGAAGATGATCAACAAAGACCATCCCAAGATCCACAGGAGGCGAGACCGGTCACCAACTAAGAAGACGCCAGAGGAGTCTTCAGTCACTGACAGGTGATGACCCACACCATCATCTCTTTTACTTTAGTAAATGTAAAAGTAAAAGTAAAAGAATAACTTTTGCTTTTGCTTAAGTTAAATGTTTTTAACTTAGTTAAATGTTTCTTACATTTACCCATGTAAAAGTAAATGTAAAATATTTCTTAAGTTTTACTTTTACTTTAGTAAATTACTTTTACTTTAGTCAATGTAATAGTGATTCCTGCGTGAATCAAATAGTAATTTACTTTTCAGTTTTCTATTTAAACAACTCGAAGTGTTTAGAGTTGTTTAGGCTTAATTCAATGTAGCCTCAGAGCTTCTCTCTCTAGAAAGCTCTTCCAAGGTCCTCTCCCGAGGTCCTCTCCCTTCTCTCTTAGTTAGCCGGAGACGAAGCTTTCAGCTTCGATCTTCTTAGTTAAAGATGAAGAAGAAGTCTTCAATACTTCCTTCTTCCCTTAAACATTTAGTCTAGGAATTAATGTAATCCCTTCTTAATCTTTTCTTTGTTTTGTTAGAGTTTGTCTTTTAAAAACTTATCCCGCTGTTATATGGTATCAGAGGCACACGGTTGGTTCTTGATACTATCGGTGGTTTCGATTAAAAACAGTTTGATTTGTTTACTTAAATGTTTTTTCAAACTTTTATTTTTCTTGTTCCGCTTTTAATCGCCCCCAAATGGTATTAGAGCCAAGTTGTATTTGTTCTTCTAGCTGTTAGTAAAATCTTCTGATTTACTTCATTTATATTGTTTTCAAAATTTCTTTTATTCTTTACCAAAAGTCACCTAACTTCATCGTAGAACACCTTGTTCGTTGTCAACCCTAGTAAGTCTCACGCAAGGAAGCAAAGGTTTGGGTTTTAGAACAATAGGTATGAGTCTACCTGTAAGAGGGTCCGAATGGAAGATAAAGAGTGAAAATAATTTTGAATCCAGTAAAGATGAGTAGGTTATTTAGATCTAACTCCTCAGCTAGTCACAGGTCAACTTTGCCACCAGTACCTGACATAATTAACCAAGAAGAAAATAGTTATGAAAATATAAGTCAAGTTTTACATAACTGGAATATACCTAGAGTTTCTCCCAAAGAAATTTATCACCAACCTTTTAGATAATTTCAAAATAGATTATAATGTTAAAAAGTTGAAAAGGTTTATGCTATTAATAAAGAATATGAAAATTGTAGTCTTCTTTCCCCTGATGTTATTAAAAAACATAGGAAAAAGGGTTATAATTTTATTCACATAGGTCTAGTTCAAGTAGCAGTTAAACCATTGAACATTAAAGGAATTAATTCAAGTATCTACCTGCCTCTAGAGATGCTAGATTTTTGAATTACTATCCAAGCATAATAAAAGCTATGGAAGCAAGTCCGCATAATGGTCCTATCCATTTTAATTGCTTTCCGACTTCACACTTAGTTTGAGTGATCAACACCTATTAAAGGCTTTAACATTAAATATTAAAACAAAGCAGGAGAAATTACACAAATGATTGAAGGCTCTCCCAATTGCTTTGATTTATAGGATTTATTATAAGACCATGAAGACTAATTTGAATGTCCATACTTCTAAATAAAAGCCCTAAAGATCAAAACAAGATTAATTCAAAGTTCAACTAGTGATGCTAATATCCAAATCCCTAGAACCATCCTATGGAAAGATATTACATTACCTAATCAATGGACTTTACCTAGTGAAATACCACAACAAATTTTGAAGTTAACAACATAATGAACATAGAAAATATAAGGCAATTTTTCTCGATGGAACTGTCAAAGTTAGCTTTGAGCGCTTTAAGAAGACCAGCTTATTATAGAAGATTATTCTAGTTCTACTGCCTCCTTCTATGGTTCCGCCTAGAAGAGATTCTCAAGTCCTTAGTAACCCTTCTATAAGAGACATTAAGTTAAAAGGAATTTTAAATCAAGGTCAAAGTAGTCATCCTTGTTATTCTGTCACCCTCGTAATTATCCAAATAAGAAGAAAGCTCTTCCTCTCCGACTCCTTCTGAGCTCCCGACTCAGTCAAATTTTGATGTTCCAATTAATAATCAATTAAGAGTTATTAAAAAAGAATTTGTATTAGATTGGGATAATCTTGTACATGATTTTAACTCCAAGTCTAATAAAATTAAAAGACATCTATTTAGAGATAATCACCCAACAGAAAAGGAACGTGATAAAATAGTCAATAAATGGAAAAAATTCATTAATAATGAAAAAATTAATATTACTTTTTATGATTGGTACGAACAATATCAAAGTAAATGTAATGTTATAACTAAAACTCAATGGATTAAGAAAGACAAATCTAAGGTTTCATCTAGTCATCCACCCTTAGAATCTATCTTAATTTCAGTAAAAAATACTTCAATTACGGCCAGTCCATTTAAAATCTCCAATGGTAACAATGATGATAAAAAAATTATAGAACAATTAAATTTTAGTAACCAATACCTAGCAACTGTAGGGAAACAGTTAGACAGGATTGAAGAAAAATTTGAAGAAAATATAATTAAAAAACCAGAGTCAAAAATTGTTCAACCATTGTTAAAATTACCAGAAAATAGAGAAAAATTAGGTTTACCTAATAAAGATGGTGATCTTACCTCGGTTATTGATCAGTTATTTAAAAAGTTAAAGACAAAGACTGAACCTAAACAAGCGGTATTTATTGCTATTATCGATCGATTGATTCGATAATGAAAGCAAGAGTCGGATTTGATAATCAACAAGAATCACATCCGCTCAAGATATACATGATCGCTTAAATAAATTAACAGCTCATAATACCAAATTTGACCGAAAATTGGTATTCTAGACCAACTCCTCCAGATTTAAAATTTGAAGAGAGAAATCTAGATAAACAATTTTCTGTTTCGTCTAATAAAATCTATGAATGGAACATTGACGAATTTAGTGAACAAGAGATCCTTAATAAATTAAATCATATGTCAATGGTAGCAAATAGCTATTTAACCAAATTCAACACCTAACTCAACCAGATATTGTTGAATTATCGCTAGTGGATTTACTGTGTATTCTTAGATCTTGTGGAAAAAACATCTCACGTAAGATTCTAGATTATCTATCATCCATGCCGCTCACCAGACGATCGATGGCAACCCTATTTTGATGAAACTATTGGCATAGGACCACCGATGGAGTAAATACTTTAATATTTACCATAATAAAACACTTTGTAGGAACTCCTAGTAACATTACAGAAAGAATCCACGATCAGTTGAGTAATCTCACTTGTCCCACTCTAAGCGATTTTAGATGGTACAAAGATGTAGATGTTTTACTTCAAGAGTTATGATGCGAATGACAAAGAATAAACCATTCTAGAAAGAGAAATTTGTCAATGGTTTACCATCCTTATTTACGCATAAAGTTCGTGAAGAATTAAGTAAAATTTGGGATATATTGATTATGATAATCTCACTTATGGTGACATAATCGCTTATATTCAAAAATAGGATTAAAATGTGCATTGATTTCAAGCTAGCCAAACAAAGCTAGTAAAGACAAAAAGAAAGCCAAATATGAGTTAGAACATTCTCATGAACAATATGGTTTACCTCTCGTGGCTCCCTCTGACGGAAGCACGTATATAAACATATCGACTCTCACGTAAGTCATAGACGTTATAAGAAAAAAACGTAGTCATCATAAAAATAAAAATCAAGATAATTATTATAATAAGCCAAAACCCGTTAATAAAAAATATAATAAAAACCTAAAAAATATGATAAAAGTAAAATTGTGTGCCACAATTGTGGGCAAAAGGGTCATTATAAAAATGAGTGCAAAGTAAAACAAAAGTTGTCTCAATTAAATATTTCTAGTGAAGATACTGATTATATATTAGGATTAATGAGAATAGAGAATGATGTCAGTAATGACGAAAACTCTAGCATTTCATATTCTCTAATAATAATAAAGAATGAAGATTCAAGCAAAGGCAATCAAGAAGTCACTATTTAGTAATAATAATTGCAATGAAAATTGTTGCAATAAAAAAAGTTAATGTAATTAACAAAGATGATGAAGAAAGTTCTTTGTTAATCGACTTAATTAGTAAAATCACCGATCCTAAGTTAAAAGCTCAATACACAAAAAATAGCTTGAAAGATTTATTAACTAAAGATAATAGAAAATGATAGGTTTATTAAAGCTAAAGAGAAACCAATTTTAGTCTTAATAAAACCTTGGAAAGATTTAAATCTCCAGCTAAAGAAGTTAGTCTTCCGTAATTAAATCAAGAAGTTAATAAATTAAAGAAAGAAATAGCTAATTTAAAATTAGAAGTCTCTAATCTAAGAAAAGATTTTGATAAAAGGCCCGATCTTCGATCAATGATTCCTCATCCAAAGGATGAAAATCACGATGAACCAGAATCATCTGGTACTAAAGATATTTCAGACTTATTTATTCAAGGTCTTTCACTTAAAAGAATTAAAGACATCACCATCCAGAAATGGTATGTATCTATTAACCTAGTTGTGGATAAGAACTTTTCAATACAACTTTTATCGCCTTAGTCGACAAAAAGTGCATTTTTAAACTGTATTCAAGAAGGTCTAATTCCAACTAAGTATTACAAAAAAACCAGTGAAAAATTGAATTCAGCTAATGGTAGTCAAATGGAAATAAAGTATAAATTACCTAAAGTGCATATTTGTCAAGATAGCATGTGCTTTAAAACATCTTTTGTTTTAATTCACAATCTTACAGATAAAATCATTTTAGGATTACCATTTATATATTTATTATACCCATTTACTACTAGTAATGAAGGATTAACTCAGAAACATTTAGGAAAGAAAATAACGCTTTAAGTTTCTTATTAAACCAAAAGAAAGAGATTTAAAATTCATTCAAGAAGAATCCATTTCCAAATCATTGAATTTAATAAACTGTAAATCTACCCATTTGAGTTTCTTGAAAGAAGAAATCAAATATAAAAGAATTGAAGAACAGCTTCAAAATGAAGATGTTCAATTAAAAATTAAAGAGTTAAAAACATACATGAAAAATAACCTTTGTTCTGATTCCCCCAATGCCTTTTGGCATAGAAAAAAACATATGGTTAGGCTTCCTTATGCTAAGGAATTTAAAGAACATTTAATTCCTACTAAGGCTAGACCTATTCAGATGAGTCATGAACAAATGGAGTTATGTAAGAAAGAAATTAATGATCTCCTAGATAAAGGATTAATTAAACATAGTAAGTCCCCTTGGTCTTGCCTTGCTTTTTATGTCAACAATGAAGAAGAAAAAGAGAGAGGTATACCCCGTTTAGTTATCAATTACAAACCATCGAACAAGGTCTTAGAGTGGATTAAGTACCCCTTCCCAACAAAGACGACCTTTATCAATAGGTTAAGTAATGCCACCATTTTCAGAAATTTGACCTTAAATTGATTTCGCAAATTGCCATTCATCCAGATGATAGGTACAAAACAAAGATTCACCACTCCATTTGGACACTACGAAATGGAATGTTCGCATTTGGCCTAAAAAATGCTCCCAAAGAATTTCAAAATATTCTCAATGACATACTAAACCCTTTCACCCATTTTATTGTTGTTTATATCGACGATATTCTTGTTTATTCCAAGACTATTGAAGAACACAAAAACATTTAAAATCGTTCTTCACAATCAAGTTAAAGTTAATGGTCTTGTTCTTTCTCCTTCCAAATGCAAACTGCTTTCAGTCGTATACGGTTTCTTGGTCTTAATATCTTCAATGGACAAGTTCACCTTTATTAAACGAGCTATTCAATTCACCGACAAGTTCCCGATAAGATAACCAATAAAACCAACTGCAGAGATTTCTTGGCTCGCTAAATTATATAGGCAAGTTTTATAAGAATCTCGTGAAGATTTGCAAACCTCTCTTTCAGCGCTTGCAGCAATCCCCACCTGGATCGACGCTCATACTTCACGTCATTCCAACAAGTTAAAAATATGTCAAGGCATTGCCTCGCCTTGGTATTTCTAATGATTCAAATTTTCAAAATTGTTGAAACCGACGCCTCGATATATTGGTTTCGGAGGCATTCTTAAACAAAAGTTAACACCAGATTCCCGTAACAAATTGTTCGCTTTTCATTCCTACAAGCATGGAATACTACATACATACAAAATATAGTACTATCAAAAAGAAATTCTTTCATTAGTATTATGTATTAATAAATTTCAAAATGACTTATTAAATCGAAATTTCTAGTTCAAGATTGATCGTAAGTCACCCAAATACATTTTAGAAAAAGATGTTGAGAATTTGGCCTCTAAGCATTCTTTCGCTAGATGGCAAGCTTTGCTAAGCATTTTTGATTTTGATATTGAGTACATTAAAGGTAATGATAATTCTATTCCCGATTTTCTTACTCGAGAATTTATTCATACAGTACTTTTCAGTCATGAGCTTCAGAGGACCTTCTTCCTCACAGGTCCCGGGTCGCCTCATCGCCCAAGTAATCACCTGGAGGGAACCCTAGTTCCTCACCCAGCTTATCCCTCGCTACCACCAAACAAGTTTACATCCCTTGGGACAATCCCAAGCCTTACAGCCAAATTTCTAGTTAATAAACTCGAACCCATTGATCCGCTTCAAGAATCCTGCTAAGACCTCGCCTTCACTCCCCCAATTACCCCCCCTTCGAGCATGTGCTCAAATGGGAAAGTTACTTGTTCCATATTGAACCATACATGAAACCAAAAATGACCCAGTTTAAACTTGTCGCTCAGCTTTTTTCCCCCGTCAGCATTTTCCGCCATCCGCCTCCTTATAAGTCTCTTGATATTATAAGGACATTCTCCTCAAACAGTAGTCAAGAATATCAAACCCATTTATGCAAATAATGATAAATCAAAAGTCCTTTATCATTCTTTGTATATTAAACAATTCCTTCAAATTTCAGATTGGGGTAAAAATCCTCCGATCTTATGGATCTCACCACCAAAATAATTCCTTCGCTTTTTATGATTATATTGATGCTCGGTATAAGGTTCTCCTTCACCGTAATGAGTCCCATAGTCATTCCCCGTTCATTCAATTTGATCATAAGTTCAAAAGTCAAATTCTTTATTGGTTCGTCCTCCGGTGGTATAGGCATGGTTCTACCTATGACCTCCTTCCCGACCCCCTTAAGGTTCAAGTTACTCATTTTGCTAATAATAGTAAACCCGATCCAAAGAATGAGAACATTCCTCTCACTCTTCTCTTTACCAGTAAATACAAAGTCCCCTGGATCCTCAAATGGCAATACGATGTTTCACCGCCCTCTATTGCTAATGCTTCTAATCCAGCAGTTATTGTTGATCCACTCCCTCGACTTTCCCGCTTTTTTTACATCAAATGGTGGGATAAGTTCGACATTAACAGAATCATAGGTCAGGTTCAGCAGGAATTTCCTGTTGCCCCTATTCCAGTCTCAGTCAGTTCCCCAGTCATTCAGGCAAAAGTGTCTAAAGTCATTCCTATCGAGCCTTCTACCTCAAGTCAGAAGAAGATTTCAAAAGAGTCTAAGTTAAAAACCAGTCCTACCGGTTCTTCCTGTTCCCGTAGCATTTCTGATTTCAAAGACTGCTCCGGTAATGAGTTAAAATTAATTGCTCAAGCCCTCAATAAAAGAATCGATGAGTTACATGAAGAAGCCTCTGGGCATTCCTCAACTTCTTCCTGTAATGATTCGGCGCTTAGCCAATTTGCGAGGGATGATGGCTCAGACGATTCTTATGGCACCATCAACCTTCAGGACGCTCAGGACCCATTTGCCTGACGTCTACAGTAAATCCAGCCATGGTTCAGAAAACCAGCACCTGCTCCGGCAGCCAGTTATGAAAGATTCCGCTTTTTCACCGAAAGCATTTCAACAGTAAAAAGATGCTCTCTTTTCCACCGAAAGCATCATTGAGTCAAAAGTTGTCGGCCATTTGGTCAAAAGCGTATGTAATAGTCAAAAGTTAGCACTGTTTATCAACAGTAGCTTGTCTATACTTTTACTTTTACTTTAGTAATTCTTTTGCTTTTACTTTAGTAATTCCCTTTACTTTAGTAAAATGTTTCTTACTTTACCCCGCTTAATGTAATAGTTTCCTTTCCTCAGATTATAAAAAGAAGGCGAGCTCATTTGGCAAATCGCTTTTCAAACTTAGAAAGACTCTCGAGCTCTCTCTCTCTAAGAATCTTTAGTTTCCACCGTGATTAGCCACCTATCCCTCTTCTCTACTTCTCTAATCAAATGTTTTAGTTTTGTAAGTTCTTGTTTTCTTTTCTCTTTTTAGCTTGTACATAGTTTATATTAATCAATAAAATCAGTTTTAATTTAGTAATTGACTATGTTTTATTTGAAGATTTTGACCAATTTTCGGTAGAATTTTTTTTCCTCCTTCTTTATAAACCAAATTTTTGGGCTGATAGAGTTATTTCCTGGATAAAAATTTTGAGGTGGAAATGTATGGGGATGGTGACTCATCTGAGAAGATGATCAACAAAGACCTTCCCAAGATCCACAGAGAGGCGGACTTCCTCGACAACCAAGAAGACGCCAGAGAGTCTTCATCATCGAACAGTGATGGCCCACGCCATCATCTCTTTTACTTTAGTAAATGTAAAAGTAAAAGTAAAAGAATAACTTTTGCTTTTACTTAAGTTAAATGTTTTAACTTAGTTAAATGTTTCTTACATTTACCCATGTAAAAGTAAATGTAAAATGTTTCTTACGTTTTACTTTTACTTTAGTAAATTACTTTTACTTGATCGATGTAATAGTGATTCTGCGTGAATCAAATAGTATTTTACTTTTCGCTTTTATTTAAACAACTCAAGTGTTTAGAGTTGTTTAGAAGCTTAATTCAATGTAGCCTCGTAGCTTCTCTCTCTGAAAGTCGCTCCAGGTCCTCTCCTTTCTCTCTTAGTTAGTCGGAGACGAAGCTTTCAGCTTCGATCTTCTTAGTTAAAGATGAAGAAGAAGTCTTCAATACTTCCTACTTCCCTTAAACATTTAGTCTAGAAATTAATGTAATCCCTTCCTCAAATGTTTATAAATAAAAGAAAGAGATTACTTTACCGATTAACCGGTCATCTTCTTAATCTTTTCTTTCTTCTCATTAGAGTTTTTCTTTTAAAAACTTATCCCAATCATTATATGGTATCAAAGCCACACGGTTGGTTCTTGATGCTATCGGTGGTTTCGATTAAAAAAGTTTTTGATTTGTTTACTTAAATGTTTTTTCAAACTTTTATTTTTCTTACTCCGCTTTTAATCGCCCGACCTTCGCCGTGAAACACCCAAGATCGCCTTAAGTCTCGACTAATGCCATTTGTCAGTCTCAATTAGGAGCAGTGTAAGGCTAAAGGGAACCTTTAGATCTACGGGTATGTATTTAAGGCAAGTAAGGCTAGAGTCTAAGTGGACCTTTAAGAAAAAGAATTTTTGTTTAAATAGTTAACAAATTAGTCTTCTGTTTAGTTCGATTTACTGATAGATCAGGACGAATCGAGTGATCCTTTATTTCAGATTTCAGTCTAATTTGTTTTTAAACAAATTTTTTTTACAAAATCTAAGAAATTTTGAATATTTTGACCAATTTTTGGTAGAAATTTTTTTTCCTCCTTCTTTATAAACCAAATTTTTGGGCTGATAGGGTTATTTCCTGGATAAAAATTTTGAGGTGGAAATGTATGGGGATGGTGACTCATCCGAGAAGATGATCAACAAAGACCTTCCTAAGATCCACAGAGACTGGACCAACCAACCAAGAAGACGCCAGAGGAGTCTTCAAATCATCGAACGTGATGGCCCACGCCATCATCTCTTTTACTTTAGTAAATGTAAAAGTAAAAGTAAAAGAATAACTTTTGCTTTTACTTAAGTTAAATGTTTTAACTTAGTTAAATGTTTCTTACATTTACCCATGTAAAAGTAAATGTAAAATGTTTCTTACGCTTTTACTTTTACTTTAGTAAATTACTTTTACTTGGTCGAATGTAATAGTGATTCTGCGTGAATCAAATAGTATTTTACTTTTCGCTTTTCTATTTAAACAACTCAAGTGTTTAGAGTTGTTTAGGCTTAATTCAATGTAGCCTCGAGCTTCTCTCTCTAAAGTCGCTTCCAAGGTCCTCTCCCTTCTCTCTTAGTTAGCTGGAGACGAAGCTTTCAGCTTCGATCTTCTTAGTTAAAGATGAAGAAGAAGTCTTCAATACTTCCTACTTCCCTTAAACATTTAGTCTAGAAATTAATGTAATCCCTTCCTCAAATGTTTATAAATAAAAGAAAGAGATTACTTTACCGATTAACCGGTCATCTTCTTAATCTTTTCTTTCTTCTGTTAGAGTTTTTCTTTTAAAAACTTATCCCACTGTTATATGGTATCAAAGCCACACGGTTGGTTCTTGATGCTATCGGTGGTTTCGATTAAAAACAGTTTGATTTGTTTACTTAAATGTTTTTTCAAACTTTTATTTTTCTTACTCCGCTTTTAATCGCCCGACCTTCGCCGTGAAACACCCAAGATCGCCTTAAGTCTCGACTAATGCCATATGTCAGTCTCAATTAGGAGAAGTGTAAGGCTAAAGGGAACCTTTAGATCTACGGGTATGTATTTAAGGCAAGTAAGGCTAGAGTCTAAGTGGACCTTTAAGAAAAAGAATTTTTGTTTAAATAGTTAACAAATTAGTCTTCTGTTTAGTTCGATTTACTGATAGATCAGGACGAATCGAGTGATCCTTTATTTCAGATTTCAGTCTAATTTGTTTTTAAACAAATTTTTTTTACAAAATCTAAGAAATTTTGAATATTTTGACCAATTTTTGGTAGAAATTTTTTTTCCTCCTTCTTTATAAACCAAATTTTTGGGCTGATAGGGTTATTTCCTGGATAAAAATTTTGAGGTGGAAATGTATGGGGATGGTGACTCATCTGAGAAGATGATGAACAGCACCTTCCGGCATCCACATGAGATGGACCAGTCAACCAAGAAGACGCCAGAGGAGTCTTTAGTCACCGACAGGTGATGGCCCATGCCATCATCTCTTTTACTTTAGTAAATGTAAAAGTAAAAGTAAAAGAATAATTTTTGCTTTTATTTAAGTTAAATGTTTTTAACTTAGTTAAATGTTTCTTACATTTACCCATGTAAAAGTAAATGTAAAATGTTTCTTACGTTTTACTTTTACTTTAGTAAATTACTTTTACTTCAGTCAATGTAATAGTGATTCCTGCGTGAATCAAATAGTAATTTACTTTTCAGTTTTCTATTTAAACAACTCGAAGTGTTTAGAGTTGTTTAGGCTTAATTCAATGTAGGCTTAGAGCTTCTCTCTCTAGAAAGCTCTTCCAAGGTCCTCTCCCTTCTCTTTTAGTTAGCTGGAGACGAAGCTTTCAGCTTCGATCTTCTTAGTTAAAGATGAATAAGAAGTCTTCAATACTTCCTTCTTCCCTTAAACATTTAGTCTAGGAATTAATGTAATCCATTCCTCAAATGTTTATAAATAAAAGAAAGAGATTACTTTACCGATTAAACGGTCATCTTCTTAATCTTTTCTTTCTTCTGTTAGAGTTTTTCTATTAAAACTTATCCCGCTGTTATATGGTATCAAAGCCACACGGTTGGTTCTTGATGCTATCGGTGGTTTCGATTAAAAACAGTTTGATTTGTTTACTTAAATGTTTTTGCAAACTTTTATTTTTCTTCCATTCAGACAAATTAGTCTAGAGGGTGTACACCTTTTCCAGTGATTCCACTTAGAGATGCTACAAAACTCATAGATCTAACTCTAGAACTTGACCACACTTAAAAATTCAAAATATAATAGGAGATATGGTAAATTGAATTTCATGTTCTATTTTCACCAAAATCTGATTTTCAACCCATTGTGATTTCTAAGAAACTTTTATGTTTTCACATAATAACCAACATAACTCATCATAACACTTACTAATACTTTATATACCAATGATTTTCATCATTTCAATGCTTTTATTATGACTCTCATCATAATCAATGTAACCAGATCATTTCCACAATTTAATAAGGAATGAATATAAAGGATCATTCACCATGCATGTGGTAATCCACATAGACAGGTTATTCCAACAGAATAAAGAATGGAATAACAGAAGGATTCCCCATGCATGCGATAGAGACCGCACATACAGGTTATTCCCAATAGAATAATAAATAATGGAACCAGTCCCACGTGAAACGCATTGTATGTGATATATTCGACAAAATAATAAATACGGAACAATAAATAATGGAACCAGGTCCGGCATAAAACGCACAGACAGGATATTCCGACAGAATAGTAAAAAATGAAATAATAGAAGAATTTCACCATGTATGCGGTACTTCGCATAAACAGGTTATTCTAACATAATAATAAGGAATGGAATAATGTAAGAATTTCACCAAGTATAGGGTAGTCCATGATACAAAAGTTATTCCAATGTAATAATAAAGAATGGAATAATGTAAGTTCTCTTCATGGATACAAAAAAAATAATACCCCTTACGAGTACAACAAATAATATCCCTTACCTTTGAAAGAAGAGTATTCCGACTGGTAGGGCGAGGATACACTCAAAGAAAATTTGTACTACGCTCAAAGCTTTCTTAAACTCTAAAGAAATACGCTCAAGATTATAGAAGAAGAACCCTCTCTATAGTTTCTCTCTCTAGAGTTTCAGTGAATTCATAAGAAATAATGAAGGAATGAGCTTCTATTTATAGAAGAATGGACTTCATAGTAACTAATTCATGAACGGTCCAGATTGATATACTTTTAATCGGACGGTCCAGATTTAAAACAAAATCTTTTAAATAAAATATAATATATTCTATTTATAATCAAATAAAACGAATAACTTTATAAAAGTATTCTGTTTTATATAAAAAGATTTTACTATGCAAAACACTATGCAGGCACTATGCAACACTATGCATAATAATATATAATATATTCTATTTATAGAATAACTTTATAAAAGTATTCTGTTTTATATAAAAAGATTTTACTATGCAAAACACTATGCATAATAGAATATAATATATTCTATTTATAGAATAACTTTATAAAAGTATTCTGTTTTATATAAAAAACTTTTCTATTTTATTACATTAATAATACTAATAAAACAAAACTAAGTGACTTCTCATGTAAGCATTAATAATCAATACCGTGTGCTACTATGCAACCACACGTATTACTGTACTTTTACTACCGAGTAGTTCAACAGTTTGAACGGTAAAACTTCCGCCGTTATTTTTATAAAAATATTTTTGTCTTTTTCTCAATCCGACAATAATTACGTTGTGGGGTCCACCAATGATTATACCGTCGTACGGATATTCCACGACAAAAAAATATTTTATATCAACTTGCTTACTTTGCAAAAAATTTCACATATTACCCTTAACTTTAAACTTTTATCAATTTAACTATTTACCAAAATAAAAAAAATTGAATACTTTTATTTCATAAAATTCGGGGTCTCACACGTTGAGTAGAAGATCGTATGCGTTTACGAGTGCGAATATACGAACCCACGTGAAGATAACGAATATACGAGTAGAATCGACTTTAATAGATAAAGTTAAAGCCGCTCAAGCTACACACCCGAATCTGATGAATGTGAAGAAGAAGGTTCAAGAGGTCGTTATTTTAGAAGCAAGAATCGACGAAGAGAGGAAATCTCAACTCTCGATTTTATTGGCCCATTTGAAATCCTCGATCGAGTAGGAACTGTGGCCTAAAAACTCGTTTTACCGCCAAGTATGTCGCATTTTTCATGTATCGATGTTACGTAAATATGTGGATGACCCAAACCACGTTATTAAATTAGAACTAGACGAGATAGTAGAAGATTTAACGTATGAGGAGATAACGTGTTAAAATCTTGGATAAGAATGATCTTATTCCATACTCAAAGGTTATAGCTCAAGAGTTAGAATCTAAAATGAAGTCAAGGTATCCTCATCATACCAGGTACGCACGTAAATTTTGAGGGCGAAATTTCATAAGGAGGGGAGATTGTGAGACCCCAAATTTTATGAATAAAGATTTAAATTTCTTGAAATATTTTTTTTTAATATTATGGTGTGGATTTGATATAATGTTATAGTTGTGGGTAATATTTATAAATTTGCAAAGTAAGCAAGTTGTTATAAAATATTCGTTGGTCGGGAAATATTCTTTTTGTCGGGAATATCCGTACGACGACACAATCATTGGCGAACCCACAACGTAAGTATTGTCGTATTTAGAAAATGATAAAATTATCTTTTTATAAAAATAACGACGAAAGTATTACCGTTAAAATTGTTGAACTACCCAGTAGTAAAAGTAAAGTAATATGCGTGGTTGCATAGTAGCACACGGTATTGGTTATTGATGCTTACGTGAGAAGTCACTCAGTTATACTCAATTATTGCTACAGTAATTGCTGCATCATATCTCTCATATTATTGATTTGATTATTGTCAAAGTATCATCTGCATAATATGATATATTATTAAATCAATAATTGAGACGACAAAGTTATTCATATTATTAAATTACAATATTTACAATGTCTAGAAGTTCTGCCAAGGAGAGATTTGGTCACCTAATTGCGCGCCAATAGGGAGAAATCCTTATTGGAAAGCCCCCTCTTTCCTGGGAATGACCTGGTTGTTAAATATTGTGAGTTATAATATTAATGATGAATAAGTTCGTGTTGATTAAAGATGAATTTGATAGTTCCATTGTGTTAGGATTATTCGTGTTAGTGGAAATCGACATCTATTCCGATGATAATTGATGTCTGGGGGTTATATTGATAAATCGGGCAATTAATCAGATAAATGAGCAATTAATTGCTACTAATTCACATGCTTTTATAACTATTTGTTCACATGTGTGTACTATTGAATCACATTCTTGTACTATTAGGGGAGTTGGTTCAAGATTGATAATACTTACATGACTAAGTTAAAGATGGAGGTATAGATGAATGTACTATACCGTAATTCGTATTTTCACATGATTATAACTATTGATTCACATTATTTACTATTAGGGGAGGTGGTGCAAGTTTGATAATACTTGCAGGACTAAATTAAAAATGAAAGAAAAATTGGAGGTATCGTACTGTAATATTTTGAGCCCCAAAACGTGCAATTATCGAAACTATATTTTTCTATAAATAGAAGCTCATTCTTCCTTCATTTCTCACTAATTCACTAAAGCTATAGAGCAATTATTATAGAGAGAAAGAAGAAGAAAGTCTACTACCTCTCTATTCCAAAGATCCACTTTTTTTCTAAGGTAAGGGGTATTATTTCTTTCGTATTCATGAAGAGAGCTATTGTTATTCCATTCCTTATTATTCATTTGAATAACTTTGTTTATCTGATGGCACCGCATACATGGTGAAATTCTTCTTCATATTCCATTCTTCATTATTATGTTGGAATAACTTTTGTTAATGCTGTACCACATACATGGTGAAATTCTTCTATTATTCCATTCTTTATTATTCGCCGAATATCCTGCCTACATGCTACGCCGACCGGTTCCAACATTTATTATTCTCGTCGAATGTCCTGTTTTATGCGTACTGGCGGACCGGTTCCATTATTTATTATTCGTTTAATATATCCGCCGGTGCGTTCTGCATGACTGATTTCATTATTTATTATTACATTGAGAATAACTCGTATGCAATGCGCTCTATCGCATGCATGGTGAATTCTTCTGTTATTTCATTCTTTATTATTCTATTGGAATAACCTGTCTATGTGGATTACCACATGCATGGTGAATGATCCTTTGTATTCATTCTTATTAAATTGTGGAAATGATTTGTTTATGTGGATTATGATGAAAGTCATAATAAAAGCACTGGACTGAGGAAAATTATGGGTATATGTAGTATTAGTAAGTGTTATGATGAGTTATGTTGGTTATTATGTGAGAACATGAAAGTTTCTTAGAAATCACAAAGGGTTGAAAATTAGATTTTGGTGAAAATGGAAGATGAAATTCAATTGACCATATCTCCTATTATATTTCGAATTTTTGAGTGAGGTCAAGTTCTAGAGTTAGATCTATGAGTTTTTCAACTTATCCAAGTGGAATCACTGGAAAAGGTATTATAGATTTTCGTATGGACTGATTTTAACAAAGGAGTCAAAAAATGCAAATTACCAAAAAGCTACTGCCCAGAAATTTAAAAGGGCATTTTCAGCCACTTAAATTATGAGAAAAATTCTGGCCTTTTGGGACATGAAAATATATGGTACAAAGTACCTTCTGTCCAAAAATGAACTCATTCCGACTTAAAATGAGCAAGTTATGACCATTTCAATATTTAGGTTTTTTCAACGAAAAACGTTATAATCGGAGTTCTATAACTTCGATAACCATGAAATTTAAACTGGAAGTTCACGTTAACATGTGTAAGATTTTGCCAAGATTTGGAAATTTTTGGAGTTAACCTTGAGATAGCTATTTTCTTAAGGAATTAATTAGAAATTAATTTTTGAAAAATAGTAAATGAATTTTAAAAATTCCGAGAAAAATATATGTTCAATATGGGACTATATTCTGCTAAATCCCAAAATGGAATAATTTTTGGGATTGATTTGGTATTTTTCATGAAAATAGTTTAGTTACGAACATATGAATTAAATATGTTATGTGAAGTTGAAAAATTGGTAAATAGGATTTTATGGCTTGAAAATCCTATATAAGGTATATGAAGATTTTTGATGAGTGATTTGATCATTGATAATGAAATCTTATGAATATGGCATTTTTGAATGATTAAATGCATTATTTGGTAAAGTGTAAACAATTAAATTAAATTGTTTATAAGTTTAAGAAGTGATTAAAATATTGTTATAATATTAACAATATTAGATTATGAGTTTATTAAGTGATTGATAATATTTGGATAAATTTAAAGTCTTTAATATTTATCCTTGTTTTTGATTTATTAATGCTTATATCATTGTCATCATTCTCATGCTTATATTGTGATGAAAGTCATCTTTGGCTTACGTGCATAGATGGACTTGGTGTGATTATGACTAGGGATTATTCGATTATAATCGTAACCGTAATGTGACAAATGATGTGGTAAAATCCTCGATGGCACCTGTAGTTCATCGATGGACGCTTTTGGTATGATTATGACCAGGGATTATTCGGTATAGTCATGACCATTGATGATTTAATGAATATCCTTGGCCCGTAGTGCAGGGATGATTCGATGATGTGGTTTATTTATTAAGTTGAGTCTCAGCGATAAATATTGATGAAAACATTTTAAATCATAGAAGTTAGTAGATAACATGCTCTACTTGACTCTTCTAATGGATTGCTTGTTCCGATGTAGTTAAACTTGATGTCTATTGTATTTTATCAGTTTAACATTGTTGAAGACTAATGATAATTTATTCTGTATTATCTTAGTCATAATATTTCTTACTAGGCTAGTTGAGCTTACCCTTTTGCTTTCATTGTTCTCTTCAGGAAATGAGATTATAACTCGGATGAGTCGGGATACGGAGTGAAAGTCCAGATGATAGCATTAGTAGTCCTCACTATTCTGTTAAATAGTGTGATAATAAATATAATGAGGACTGAATTTGAGTTTTTATACTGTCTATGAGACTCCATTGAGAGTGGATATTGTCTAGAAGGCAATATTTTTGATTAAACTCTCAGTTTATGTTTTGTCGTATTTTACACGACAATTGTATAATTAAGTTGTATTTAATTTATGTACTATGTATTTAGCGACTCAAGATGGGTGATGTATACCTGTTTTGGGGGGCGTCACAAAAACCCTCGCCCATACAAAGATTTGTACAACTTAGCCATCACATGATTCCTTAATTGAAATCCCACCTAACTCTATCTTACTCTTAACTTGCTCTTTGCTCGATACGAATTCCTCGTATCACATTATTAATAACTCCTCATGAGTTTATCTTGTACTATTTCATAGTACATCATCTTCATAGCATCAAGCTATAATTATTCAAACATTACAAAGCATCTTTCTTTTATAACTTAAACAGATCACGTCGTGATCTTATTCTATAATCATCTCCCTTATAATTCTTTGTTTAACTCATGATCGTTTTGTTTTACGATCCTCTTTATTTCCTTTTTCATCATTTACGACATTATTCGTTATCTTGGCTATTGGACTTAGGCAACTCCCATTTCTTATCTTTATATCTCTTCAAAATTCTTCCTTGAATTTTCTTATTTATATAACAATTCTTCCTTTAAGAATTTCTAACTTCATTCACATTGCTCAACATTTCATTCGAGTTCCACATTTCATCATACGTATCCATTTTCTATACTTGGTACACACTGGGTCTCTAATAGTTTCAATATAGTACGGTGAGTGGTTTCCCACAAACAACCAACAAACTAGGTTCCGAGTTGCTAGTTCGTATATACCTCCGCTCTATGAAGGAATCGTTTAGCCCAGATACCATACATCAACTATTAAAGAGTACAACTATACCATACTTAACTATAACTTTTTATTCTTGACTTCTTTATCATTCTCTTCTTATAGACATTGTCTATTTATTATCACCTTATATCCTTATTATTGGAGTTGGGTAACCCCACATTCATATTCTTTATAACTCTGCGAGATTCTTCTTTGAATCCTCTAACGCATGTTTTAATCCATTCTTTATAATTTTTTTAAACTACTTCTTATTTTTCAAACTATATTTGAGCTTATTCTTTCATTATATTCACCTCTCTTCTCTAAGGTTATAGCCCACGGTACTCCTACCTAAGGTTTATAACCTACAACTTTGATACCAACTGTAACGACCCCAAATTTCATACAATTCAATTACCAACTTCGGTCATTAATAATACATCTAACTTCTGATTTTACATCATTATTCGATGTTAAACTTAATATAATATGCGGAATAATTTAAACTTTTCTATCTTCTTACTTTAATTCCCTGAATCAAAACCTTTATCATCTGCATGTCTTTGAATCATATATAATCCATGATTCACTTCATCACGGCTATTATATAAAATTTTACACTTCAATTCGATAACCTCTGCATATCAGATAACTCAAACTTTAATTTTACAACTCAACATAAAACTATACATCATAAAACATTTAGTACATCTCATGAATCTTAATCATGGTTTAAAGAAATAACAACTTTAGCTAAAATATTAATCTTCGTATATTATTTTTGATCCACGTCATTCAAGTAACACATAGTGTTACCTTCAATCCTTAACCTGCAAAAATGGTTATTTGCAAGGTTGAGCTCGACAGACCAAAAAAATCTAACAGTTTTCATGCATCACGTAACACATAATAACATGCTCAACATATATCTCATAAACATTGGACTAACATAACATACATGTTACAGTTCATATAACAAGTATAAAGATTGAGTTCCTTACTCAATCAGCATGCTTTACTCAATCAACGTAGTCATAAGTTGACTTTAACATTTCATACATTCAACATATATATAACACATCATGATCTTTGCAATAAATATTTAAAACAGTTAATCACCAAGTTCACATAGCAAATAGGAACTGAAAGACTTGCCTTGATCGTTGTTTACCAATAATAGTTTACCAGCTTACAACCATCTGAACTTCACGTGCCCTACACAATTATATAATCATTCACATTAACTATTAGTCACATAGTAATGCATAGTAGTTGTAATGTAAACTTTAATCTACATCCTATAACCCTTCCTATTAATGAATACACAATGTTCAATTTGATTGTGTTAACTTTAGACTTATAACTCACTATATTTCTTCTTAGTCAAACTCGAAGTTCATTCAAGTGTTTAAGTCTTGCTAGGACTACTTATTAGTTTTATATTAACCCTATTCAATATCTTATAATATTCATTTCATTTGATTTAAAACACTTTTTACGTTCGTTATCACGTATCACGGCGTTTCGACGTTTATTCGTCACACGCCCAATTTGTCTCTCTTATGTATGCTTAGTATGCGTATAAAACTTATCTAATATATCATTTATTAATGTTAAGTATCATTATACTTCATAATATTCATTTTCTATAACTTATAACAACATCTTTTATCATCAAGAGCACTACACTTGCATACGTGCATGCCCGACACCCTCAGATTGCCTCCGAAAACACAACAGTCTTAAAGATAACCATTTTGACTATTGTTGCCGACCTCAAATTGAAAAACGTAGAGAATAAAAGTTGTAGGTATATTCTTCCTCGTTCCGGATCATCTTTAATCGCCTTAATCAGAGTTTGTATGAAAGAGTTATACCTATTTTACTAAAATAGGTCAAAACAGTCACACCTAACATAGTTTGGGCGTAATTGCGCCCAATTAAGCCTTGGGCATAGCGCAGCTGTGCCCCAAATGACTTAGAGCATAGCGCAGCTGCGCCCGTTAGCAGAAACGGGACCTGAAGCTACTGTTCTCGCGATTTTTGACCCTTTTTCTCCTACTAATCTTTATAACTTGAGTTATATACATCCAAATTAGTTCGTTTCCGATTCTATGGATTCATAATTCATAGAACTACAACATACTAGAATTCTATCAATTTATAAAAACATTAACCAACCTAAAATTTAACCCAAATCACATGTTCATACTCTATTTTCATGTTTTAAACACATTTAGCAAATTCAATCGCCACGACTTCGTTTCTTAACCAAATTGATTCATTCAACTTGCGTTCTTTTCGTTTCTTATCTTATTAACACAATCAATCACCAATTTTACAATTATAACATAAACTCCTAACTAATTTTAGTCTCAAAATAGACCCAAAATATATATATTAAACAAAACTCATATTATTCATCTTTAACATGTTCTCATGAGTTTGATTGCTCTAAAACCACTTTTAGATGATATAGAATGGATTATACAAACCAATTAACATCTACAACCAATTCCTTAAGAAATCCAATTTATCAATAAAGAACTCAAGAAATAAAACTTAAGGGTTTAGAATTGATTCTTACCTCTTGATTCTTCCTAATCTTAGTTTGGTGATGAAGAACAACTACTTAATCTCCTCCTTACTTCTCCTTGACTCTTCATCCTTCTTCTCCAATTCTCTCTAAACTCTCTTTTCCTCTCAGATTTTCAACGATATCTAACCTTAGGGAAAAAAATAATATGCGTAGAAATAAACCGATATGGCTTTTACGCCCGCAGATTCCATAATAAGCCAAAAAGGCCACAAGGCCTTGTTTGGCTACACACAATTCCTCTCATTCCAATTTATTTTGATAAGATTATATTATATAGTTTTTATTTGTCACACCTGTAACCATTTTACATAACTTACAATAATAATTATAATAATTATAATTTTATTATAATTCTTCTGATGATTAATAAATAATCATATATCTAATTTAATTAATAAATTAGATTTAAACAACGCTTTATTTAATTTACTTATTTTCTTTAATATTAAACAACTCGTTTAATTTAATTAATTCATTAAATTAAATCTTCAAAGAATAAAATTTACCTTTGCTTTAATTTAATTATCATACACACGTAACTAAATTATTATACCACAATTTCATAAATTGTTTATTTTTCTCAATAAATACATTATTTAAAATATTTATTTAATTCAATAAATATTTAAAATTAATTATCAAATTATTTAATTTCTTCAATAGTTAACTTAACTATTGAATCTCACTTTCCCAATATATGAATATATATTTCTCTTCACACCAGATCACATATTTCAAAATATATAGCACGTATATATATACTCAAACTCAAAACATCACATAATAAGAATTTTAATTATTAAATTCATATTTTAATAACTTATAAAAATTTTGGTTGTCACATTATTCCCTCCTTATAAGGATTCCGTCCTTGAAATCATTGAAACCATACCTTTCAAAGGTTTTCACAAAATCTCTTTCACAATTATCGTTGAATAACTTCAACACGTTAACTTAGCAAAAAGTTTTACATAAATATATACTTCATTCATTTCTTCAATAACTTTTAGGTTTTATTACATAACCTTCAATTAAACACAGTCATATATCAAATATTATATATTCTTTAACTCATTCATTCCATTTTCTAAGGATCGTTATCATAAATAGTCGGCATATTACACATATTGTTTATTTTATATATCACAACAGTCGTACACAACAACTTAGTAGTTATATATACTTTTATCTTACAAAACACTGGTTACAATACAAACTTTGAATGCTTCTTTATTTATACTAATATAAAGCATTCAACCACCTATACAACTCTCTAGAATTCATTGATATCATCAAAGGAATCCTGAATCATGTGACAAACCACAGATCAATCTATGAGATAAGCAATTTTCTTCTCCTCTACCGGATATCGAACTACACGGCGCTGCAAATCATTAAAAGTATCTCGAACACCCAGAGATGTTTTAAGAAGTCTTGACTGAATTTTCTTCCTGCCCCTTTGTGCATGGTGCAGTTGTACTTTTAGTCATTAACTATGTCCCCTCTCATGTTGTAACATTCCTTCAGCTATATCAGCCCTAAACTTCATTTTATTATTCTCATATTCTGTTGTCTTCATTAGTGATGCCATTGCTTCATCATGTTCATCAATTCTCATTAATTGTTCTGCTACTGAATCTTCCTCTTCCCCAGCATCTAGCAGTTGTTGATCATGAAGCAATTCTTCATCCTCTGCATCACTAGCTATAAATGATTCAATTTGTGGTGGATTGTTTGCTATCACCATTTCTTTAGCATTGGAGTTGGCCATCTATAAAAGAAAGCTCCTTTCACAACATAATATTTTTAATGTTATATTTTATGTGTACTTTAAAAAATTTTTACGGACTCGAAGACTATATATTAAGATTTCTCTTCCTTATATCTATAGCCTTGAGGCTTTGATACCAAAATTGTAACACCCCTATATCTATACTTCCATGGTATCTGATATGGTGCTTACAATGAATTAATATAATGCATTTAAATCTATACACCCGTGTTATTTGATTATAATATTACATTAAATAGAGGGACTATCAGATACAATTCCCACAGATCCAAGATTCATAGTATCCCATAACAGATGACAATTCTCAAGTGAACTATTATTGTGTTTGGATACCCTCACTCGGATATATGTACTGTATCTGTGAATAGAGTCTATCTATCCAAAATTTAGAGTACCAGTAATAACATGAACAGTCCATATTACTAATACCCTCACCCAGATGTATAGTCTATGTCATTCGAATTTATACTATCATATCGATAGTAACTTTGACGCCCCCAAATTCAGACCTCCACTTGGTCACTCGAATTCGGTTCATCACGTTCTCATGGTAAAATCATAATAACTAAAATAACGCATACATAACGGAAAATCTACTTTAGAATAATATACAAAGATTTATTATAATTATTCCCCTTTTTTCGCGAACCTTCTTCTGATTTTCTCACATTCTCCATCTTTCTCCTGGGCTTCCTTCACTCTATCCAACACTGTTGGACAAGCTTCCATTACAAATAACTTCTCTTCAGACTTCTCGGGTCCCTTTACTTCTATTTCCAATTTCTCCATATCTCTTATTAACTCTTTACGAGTTGTCGAATTAAAATAATTTCTCCTTCCTTTCTCGCTCACAACGCTTCAAATGAATTACATTTGCCTTCCCCGGGTGATAAAGAATGTCACAGTCATAATCCTTGATCAATTCTAACCACCTTCTCTGACGCATATTCAACTCCTTCTATGTGAAGATATATTTCAGACTTTTGTGGTCTGTGTATATCTCACATTTCTCTCCGTACAAATAATGTATCCATATCTTTAACTCAAAAACTACAGCCGCTAACTCTAGGTCATGAGTAGGATATCATTTTTCGTAATCCTTCAATTGTCGTGATGCATATGCAATGACTTTGCTGTGTTGCATAAGTACACAACCAAGTCCTCTATGCGACGCATCACTGTACAACACAAATCCTCCCGTATCATCTGGTAATGATAATATAGGCGCTTCGCTTAATCTCTTCTTTAACTCTTGAAAACTCTCTTCGCATTTGTCGGTCCATACAAATTTCACCGTCTTCCTCACCAGATTAGTCAACGGGGTTGCTATCTTAGAAAAATCTTGGATAAATCTTCGATAGTACCCTGCTAACCCTAAGAAACTTCTCACCTCTGTCGGTGTCCTCATTTGTTCCCAATTAGTCACTACTTCGACCTTTTTGGGGTCTACTAAGATTCCATTCTCATCCACCATGTGGCCTAAGAATTGAACCTTCTTCATCCAAAATTTGCATTTAGAAAACTTCGCATACATCTTCTCCTCTCGTAGTGCCTCCAAAACAATCTTCAGATGTTCGGCGTGTTCTTCCTCCGTCTTCGAGTATATTAAAATATCATCGATGAAAACTACTACAAATTTATCTAAGTATGGCTTGAAAACTCGATTCATCAAGTCCATGAATGATGCCAGAGCATTAGTTAAACTGAAAGACATTACCAAAAACTCGTAATCACCATAACGGGTTCTAAACGCAGTCTTTGGTATGTCCTCATCTCGTACTTTCAGTTGATGATATCCCGTTCGCAGGTCGATCTTTGAGAAACACTTTGCTCTCTTCAATTGATCAAATAAGTCGTCTATCCTTGGTAATGGATATCTGTTCTTGATCGTTACTCTGTTCAATTCTTGATAATCGATACAGAGCCTCATCGATCCGTCCTTCTTCTTCACGAATAACACTGGTGCTCCCAATGGAGACACACTTGGTCGAATGTAACCTTTATCCAATAACTCTTGAAGTTGTATCATCAATTCCTTCATTTCTACCGGTGCTATACGATATGGAGCTTTCGAAATTGGTGTCGTTCCCGGTGCTAAGTCTATTACGAATTTGATTTCTCTTGTTCAAGCGAGAGGCCGCATGACGGTCGTCTAAACACATCCTGAAATTCACTCACTACGGGTATATCTTTAATCTCTATTCCCTTTTTTCGAGTATCCACAACATAAGTTAAATAACCTACACATCCTTTCTTTAACAATTTCTTGGCCTGCATCATCGTAATGCAACACGATTGCTTAAGCGATGAGCTACTGTTAATCGATTTCGCAATCAATGAATACGTGCAAGTATACACGGTCAACAAGTAATAAAGTATAAGTAGAGTATCCTTCCCACGAGGAATTATTTAATAAAAATCACCAAGTACTAATTCTTAACCAAACTAATTTTATTTAAACAACCAAAACTTGTGACTTTTGAAACTAAGAAAACTAATTTTAATAAAACAAGAAATTATTCTAAAAGAAAAATGAAGAACAAGCTAAAAATTGTTTGAATGTAGATAAATGACAATTAAGACTCCAATTTCCCCAATTATGATTATTAAATAAATTATCCAATTATCCTAATTATTATGTCTACTGAATTGTTAACAGGAATTCTCAAATGCCAAAAGCCCTCTCTCGAGTGATCAATTGCCTTCTATTTAACCCAGATTAATTTTGCTATATCTCTATGCAAAACAATTGAATTAAACTTGTTACAATCCCAATTCCTTATATGTTACATGCGGCAAATAGATATTCTCATTCTATTCACAAACCTAATTATCCACTGTGCAAATAACTAAGTCACATGTCACCCTGCCCAGTTCTAACTCTAGAATTCCTCTCTCGATTCCTCCTAAAGTAACACGGTAATTATTGGCCAAATAATTAATCAATAAATACAAGGCATGATGAACAATTCACTTCAACATAAATAATTGGAATAAATCAAATAACCAATTCATAACCATAAAAGGTTCAATTGGAATCTTAATAAAAGAGTTAGTTCATAATTAATGAATTAAAACCAAGAATCCACAATTGAATAGACATTAAAAGATAAAAGTATGATAAGAGAAGAGAATAGAATCTGTTGTAAACAAATCTGATGCTCCCCACTTGCTCTTGCTCTTGATCTTCAGTGTTCTTCAATTTGCTTCAATCTCCAATGGCTAATTAAGAACTAGGGTTTAGATTCTAATCTAATGGAGTGTTTAATCTAGTCTAATCTATGTAATCTCCCTTTATTTTATGCCTTACATCATGTATTTATAGGTTACAAGTCTAATTTTTAGCTTAGGAACAAACCCAATCCAATTTGGAGTCAAAAAGGAGTCAAAATTCGCCCAAAACGCGTCCAGGACGCACCAAGCTCTTCCCCCAGCGCCCCAGCGCTGGGCACAACGCTCAGACACTGCTCCCTAGTGCCCCAACGCTGGGCATAGGCCTATTTTGGGCGCCCCAGCGCTGGCCCATGTTCTGACATTTTCTGCTCTAACGTCCTCTGATAAAACGGCCATAACCTTTGATCCGGGAGGAGTTACGGGACCTTCCACCTATCAAATCGAAGATATCGACGAGATCTACAACTTTTATTCTTTGAGAATTGAGAAATTCTAGGCGGATGAAGGCTGAAATTGAGCCGGAAGTGACTGCTATGTAAATGACCATCCAAAACCATAACGTTCGACGTCCGTTGGTACAACAATCATAACTCTTGGATCCGAACTCCGATTGGAATGATTCAAAATGTTCCGGAAAGCTAAGACAATTCTCTTCAATGTAAGCTAAGTTCCAAACTAAGAACATGAAGTAAACATGAAAGCCCAAATGATGTCCGGTTTACTTTTCTTTGCATTTTCTTTGCTTTTCCTTACCAATAGTCACTCACACCGCTCCCAAACGTATAACCTACAAAATGAACACAAAATGCATGAAAAGTAACTAAGACACATAAATATAAATAACTAATTCAAGTAAAAGATACCGGAGAAGTGTATATATAAAATCCACTTATCAGCTACCATAAAACACTACCTTAGACTTACTCGAAGTCTGAAGGTTCACACACTTGTTCTGATAATCAATTAATGTTGCATGGTTATATAACCAATCCATCCCCAGTATTACGTCGAATTCTCCTTGTCTAATAGGAAACAAGTCTACGCTCAGTTCATGTTCTCTAATGTTTGCGTGACAATTTCGATAGACGTACTCTACAGGGATTATTTCCTTATTTGCAACCTCTATGTTTAAGGGATCTTCTAAATGTTTAGGGGTGTACTAAGTTTATTAGCAAATTCTTCAAATACAAATGAACAGGTGGCACCCGAATCAAATAATACATAAGAATTTATATTATTTATTGGGATTTTACCTAACACCACGTCCTTTGCAGCTACGGTGTCCTGGACGATCATGTTAAAGGTTCGAGCGGTTGATCGGTTGGGTTGCGTAGGTCCACCAATCATTAACTTACTTCATCCTCCCTGGCTTCCGCCAGCTCCACCGCTTCCTTTCTTCGGGCAATCCTTTATCTGGTGCTTTGTTGATCCAGAAGCAAAACATCCTCTGATCTTCTTTGGCTTTGGGCAATTTGGCGATATGTGCCCCTCTTGGCCGCAGTTATAGCAAGTGTTTTTCCTCTTCTAGCATTCTCCCTGATGGCTTCTTCCACATTTGTTGAAAGCTTCGGTCATCTTCTTAAAGTTTCCCTGGTGACTTCCACCTTGGTTATTATTTTGTTGTTTTTATTCTTCCATTTCCTCTTTCTGGAGTTACTTCCTCCGCTGCTGCTCCTTCCACGATGCTCAGTACCAGCGTTCTTGTTCTTCTTCTCCTTATGATATAGACTTAAGGCCTCACTGCCACCTACCGCAATGATTTCCTTCTCCAACAACGTTGTAAAGGAATCAATCTGGAAGACCGATACCTTATTATACAACCACGACTTCAACCCTTGCTCAAAACGTCTCGCCTTCCTTTCCTCATCCACAACTTGGTGCTCTGCAAATCGCGCTAGTTTATTGAACTTAGCTGTGTACCGCGCCACCATCATATCACCTTGTTTTAATTCTAGGAGTTTTACTTCCATCCTACTCTTCATACTCTTCAGAAAATAGTTCTTGAAGAACAACGTAGTAAACCTTTCCCACATTATCGTTCCTTCCCCCGCTCTCTGCTGGTTAGTTTCCCACCAATAGTTTGCTTCTCCCCTCATCATATATGTGGAAAATACTATCTTCTGGTCTTCACCTACGCGAGCTATAGTGAAGGCCTTCTCGATCTCCTTAATCCAGGTTTGCACAACTATAGGGTCAGTGGTTCCTGCGAACTCTGGGGGTCCTACACTCTTAAAATCTTTGAAGGTTGTTACTAGGACAGGTTAGGGAACAGGTGGTACGGGTTCGTTTCTTCCCCTCAGAGCATCTCCCAATAAATCTACCAGTCTCTGTATCAGATCTACAGGACCTCTCTCATCATTAACTGACTCTTCTGGACAGTAATTCTACGTCTGGGCGGCATTTTCAGCATCACAAAATTTTTATTTTATTATCTAATTATCATATTTAGACATTTCTTAATAGAAAGAACTACAGGTTTATAACACATTTCTGAAATAAGATCATTTATATTCATATGCAATGGTTTACATTACATGTTCTTTTCTAGCATACTGCTATAAATGATAACACATATCCCCTAATATAACAAAAGACGGGGACATACTAACTTACTACCCCTCTAACACTATTTAGAAGTTCGGGGGTTTACCACTATCTCACATCTTACACAAAAGACTGAGATTACAACAACGTTTTAATAACACATAAATAAAAATACTACACTACTGAGTTTTTCCTCCTAGACTCAATCTAACATTCCATGCTCAATGGCGCTCTGATATTCCTTCTGTGTGATGTGTACCATGTCCCGACTTAGGGTATGTCGGGTCTGTCCTTGCTCAGCTGGGTAATGATTTACCCCATCGATCAATCTCTGCATGGCCGTGCGAAGAACATAGCCCATCTTGTTCATCTTCCTCCTCTTGCACCACACCTCATTCTCTAGGTCATCTGCCCTATCATTGGCTTCCTCCAACTTCTCCTCGAAGTGAATCCTATCCATCACCTCCATCTCTAACTGAGTTCGGAGAGCCTCCTTCTCCGCCTTCTCACTCAAAATCTTCTGTTCTAATTCCTCTAGCTTTCCTGCCACTTCAACATTCCTTGCCACCACTCGGTGAAACAAAGTTCCCATCTGGATCCCTGCTTCCTTACGATGAGCAATCTTTACCTCCATCTCCTGCATCACTAGTTGCCGCTGATGGTCCTCGTCCCTCAACTTCTGGAACGCAGACTCCCCCTCCCTAGCCTCAGCTTCTAGCTCCTCCACTCTACACCCTAACTCCAATATCTGCTCCTCATATTCTCCTAGCATCCGATCCTCAAAAGTAGACTCGTCGGAGTCCATCATAGGTTCGGGCTCCTCCTCTAAAGGCTCCTCCTCCAGATCAGACTCCACCTCTTCCTCATCGTCCTCATCAAAAGGGGTTGCTACTGAAATAGGGTCGGCTATCAAGGGTGTCTCATAGACTACGTGGATATCACGTGGCTCCTCCTCTACCACTCGGTTAGGTCCTCCCATGTCAGTCATCCTACAATCAACAGCATAAGATAACACAAACAACAACTCCATTAGAATGTTAAACAAACATAAGTTCATTGTATAGAATGAAGTTATATTTCATAATATACTAAGTCTCTCAAGGAAAACTCTACATGAGTTTTATCTCCTTCCTAACTTATAAGTTCTCCCGAGTTATAATCTAAGGACACTCGCTCCTAAGGTTTATAACTACGACTTTGATACCAACCTGTGACGCCCCAAATTCAGACCTCCACTTGGTCACTCGAATTCAGTTCATCACGTTCTCATGGTAAAACTATAATAACTAAAATAACGCATACACAACGGAAAAATCTACTTTAGAATAATATACAAAGATTTATTATAATTATTCCCCCAAGTCTCGCAACCTACAATGCTTAATAGATTACATAATAATATCGAATAAGGACTTATTACATAACCCTACTTAAGCTTAAACATAGTCTGAGTACAACATAATAAATTTTAAACATAAAGGGACAAGCTAGTCGGTAGCCTTGCCCTTGCCCTTGTCTGTTCCAGAGACACCACCATGTTCCTCCTTAACTGAAATGTTTTAAATAAGCAAGGATGAACACAAATTGCCCAACAAGTAATATACAACAAGGGTGTAGGATATAATATCACAAGGTTTGAAATATCGAAGTGTCATTTCTAGGATAGTTCAAAGTATCAGAACAACATTATGAATAAGGGATATGGCAATTCAATATAAATCAACAGATATATATGAATTCAACGACTAATAATGTATTCAACTGGATAAACAATTCATACTGAATAGTCACTAAGGACTATTGAACTTCCACTAGAGTTACCAGTATTAAACTGATAACCAAAAATATCAAGTACTATAGATGATCAGTCTACAATACTTTACGTTATGCATAACACCACAATAATATTTATTCATGTGTTGGGGTTCCCAACAACATATACTCCCCTTACCAAAAGGGTTGTCCAACTCAGTTTTCAAGATTTCTGCATCAATCAATTGGTTTGGACAGCTTTTATAAACATGCATATAGTCTAGCCGAATTAAAAGGCATCGACTCTTTCACAATATTAAAGGACAATACCAATTTCAACATGAATAATAGCTTTCACAAGGGTTTAACATACTAGCTCATTTGAACGAGAAAGAATTATAACTTGTATTCAAAGGGGTAAGCTTACGGTATTGTTCGAATAAATAATGCAATGGTATTGCACGACAATATTTTGAGTAAGGTTAGAGAAACTTGCCTTAAGCGTAGTTTATCCACGTTAATAAATCCACACTTTAGAATCCTATTTATAGCGTATTATATGATCAAGATATTCATTAGCTAACACAGTCTTTAAATAAGCTTGACATGATTCAAGTATGCACATATGGTACAAAATCAGTTTATAAGTCATCCTGAATCAACTACTTAGTTACTTCACAAGCAAATCAAGAATGCTCAAGATTAAGACTTCCTACTCATGGACTTTTCATTTCAATGCAACACCGACTTATTAACTAGGCATTGTAACAATCCAGGATTTTATTTGTAATTTAAAATATTTATTAAATTGAATAAATATTTTATTTATGTGGTTATTGTTAGTATATATTTGTGAATTAAAATTATTAGATAATACTCTAATTTAATTTAACAGCTAGAGAGTTATTAAAGATTACATGAGTTGCTATATTGTTAAGCATGTAATTTATTAATTAAAGTGATATATTAATTATTAAATAAAATTATAATGAAATTATAATTTTGTGATAATTAGTTAAGTGGGAAATTTATTTAGTATGTGGTAATTAGTTTATTTAATTAAGATTGGATATGAAAATCCAAGTAAGCAATGTGGGACAATAAACTATATTATAAATGACTTATGAAAATAAATTAAAATAGTTTTAATTTGATTTTACCAAACAAAGCCTTAGATCTTTTGAAATTCTTATTTTAATCTTGTTTTGCCAAACAAGGCTTAAGGAATGATTAAGTCATTACTTTAAAATGGTTTTGCCAAACAAGCCTTATGACTTTTGATTTTCAAAAAAAAAAATGTAACTGATATCAGTTACATATATATTTACATTATATAATTTATATCTATTATATTATACGATATATGTTTCTATGTACGTAAGTTAGAGAAGAGAGAATACAAAGAAGAAGAAGAAGAAGAAGAAGAAGAAGAAGGAAACCTTAAGAAAACAAAAGAAAAACTTTCCTTATCTTCATCTTTTCTCCTAATTCAACCTAGAAATGTATCAAACTAACCCTTATACTAAATTAAGATGTTTTGTATTTAGTCTTTCAAAAATTAGGTTTTCATGATTGTGAATTTATGTGATAACCCAAGATTTCGAATAATCAAAATTTTACGAATAATTTTTTTTTTAATATTGACATTGACTGTTAATATTGTACTGAGAATCCGTGAGACAAGTTTCGAGAAATGGTCAAATTAAGTATGGACTGAGAAAATAGAGTAGAGTTGTGTTAATGACTTTAGAAACCCTAACCTAATTTACGGAAAGGGTTCGATAGAAAATTTAATTAAAATAATTGTATCGATGGGTACGTGTTTGTACTATATAGGAATGTTGACCAATGATCGACTGGATAAGGTTTAAAATTAATAAACCCTATTAAGAGAATAGAAACCCTAATTTCAAGATTAGAAACCCTAACGTGCTGTTAGAAACCCCAATCAATAGCCGGAAAACCCTAATTTCAAAACCGAGAATCGTAAACCCTAAATTAGGAAACCCTAATCCTAATTGGCAAGCCAAAGTGTTTTTTAAACTTAAATATGATTAGAAAACCCTAATTATATTTTAGTATTTTAATTTTCTATTTTATAAACCCTAATTATAATTTGGAAATTTTAGTTTTCTAAATTAAACCCTAATTTTGAAAATCCTAAAAGTTAGATTTTTAAAACCTAAGGGTTAGGACCTTAAGGTTAAACCCTAAAGGTCAAACCCTAAGCGTTTGGACAAAAGACAAGTACGCCATTAAATGTATTTTTCAAAAGACCAAAATACCCTTTTTATATATTAAATGAGCTAACTTGTAAAATTGGCTAAAACCTTTAGTTGTTCACCAAACTTTGACTTGCTATGTGACTTAAATCTCAGCATTTCAGCCTCCTTTTGAAACTTGTGCTAGCAAGTTCATTGCATCAAGAGATTATAAATAATTTGGAGAGAGAAAGTTCACCAAATATGCACAATTGCTATCCAACTCCCACCAACTCTCTCTCCCTCCCAAACCTCCGAATTTGCTAAGTAAATCACCACTAGATAACCTCCTAGAACACGAAAACAGATTTGGAGAGCTAAGATCAAAGCTTGAACTAGAAAGGTATAAACCCTAGACCACTTTTGATCTTGTATGCTAAGATAGAGTGTGTTTTGTGTTTATAATTGTGTTAAAGGTTATTTTTAGTTGATCTATGATGATCCATGATGGATCCATAGCATCAAATGGCTTTAAAAGGTGTTTTTACAAAATCATTTCTTGAGCTATAAAAGTGTCGACAAAAAAAATGTCAGACGCCATTGATCTGTTTGTTGTTAATGGGTTTTAATGTTTTATGTATTAGATGTATATTTTGTTATGTGTTCTTTAGACTACAAAAGGTATCAGTGTCATTGGTTGGCTAGATTGCAAGTTATTAACGGTCAAAGTCGGTTGACCACCGTACCGAAAGTATATATTAAGGCGACCCGAAAAGATAGAAAGTCCGTCTGACAAAATTTTTAACCTTCTTGATCTGTCAGGTTTTTAATGTTATGTTTTTGTTGTTGTAACCATGTTGTAGCTTGTTAGTTGGACTATAGATCCATGACTCTAGATGTCTTAAACAACAAACATGATTTGTTGTAGAGAGTGGTCAAACCAAGCCACTCGGTCACGTTTTGCAGTTTCTGGATTTTCCAGAAACAGGATGAACATGATTTCTGACCATGTTTGACCGGATCATATCTGGTTATTTTGTTATATTTTGACTGAAATTGTGTTATGTAGTTGTTTATTGACACGAGTACAACATGTATGAATCAAGAACCAACTTAATTGATGAATAGAACACCTAAATAATTGGGCTAGAAAAGGGCACCACGAACTGCCTGGGTTTTTGGGTTTGCCCAGAAAACCCAGGCATGGTCTGACAGAAACTTTGAGCAGCCAGATCTTCTTGTTATGTTTTGATTTGACTAAGATGTTGGTTGCTAGTTGTAGTATTGTACACAGACTTCAAAATGCATGCTTAATAAAGCCCAGAAATAATTTTGATTAAAAATTATACGCGGTCAAACATAACAGGTTGATAACGAAGCTGTCAGTGGTCTTGAGCTCAAGAACACTAACAGCGACGCTTTCTGTCGCTATAGCCATTTAGCGACGGTTTATTTATTTTCTAATTTCTGAAATTCTGAAAATTATTTAAAAATAGAAAATAAATTATAAAAATTACAAAAATGGTTTTAAAAATTATTTTTAAAATATAAAATATAATTTCTGACTATTTGGGATATTTTTCATTAATATTTATAATTATTTGAATATTAATGATATTTAATTTATTTAATTAGTATATTAAATAAATTAGAGAAAAATGATTTAATATTATGAAAATCATTTTAAATAAGAATAATGTATTTAAAAATATTTTGAGTTATAAAATGTAACTTTTAATATTTTTGAGAATTTTCATTAATAATTTAATATTAATGATATTAGATTTATTTGATTATTAATTAAAATAAATAAGATAAAAATGATTTTAATGATTTAAAAATCATTTTAAATGAGAATAAAGTGTTAGAAAATATTTTAAATCATAAAATATAATTTCTTATATTTTTGGAGAATTCTCATTAATAAATTAATATTAATGATGTTGGATTTATTTATTTGTTATATTAAATAAATGAATTAAAAATGATTTTATTGATTTAAAAATTATTTAAAAATGAGAAAAATGATTTAAAAATATTTTAAGTTATAATTAATGACTTTTAATATTTTGATGATAATTTCATTAATATTTTAATATTAATGGTGATGATTTAAAAATGATTTTAATTACTTTAAAAATCATTTAAGTAGAATATTGTTGATTTAAAAATATTTTAAGTTATTAAAAATAACTTTAATATTTTGACAAGTATATTATTAATATTTTGATATTATTAAATATTAATAATGATAAGATTATTTGATAATTAAATCATTTAAAAATGATTTCGATGTTTGAAAAATTATTATAAATTATAATAATTGTTTAAAAATTATTAAAATCTTCCAAAAAATATTATAAAGGATAATTGACTTATCTAAATTAATATTGAAGCTTAGAAACTAGTTTTTGTGACAGATTAAGCTGTGTTAATTATGGGATAGGGTGACCGATCAACAGAGAATGGATAGAAGTCAAACCGACCAAAAATAGTTAGACTTGATAAGTGTTTAACTAGGTTATAAACAACGATGTGGCTATGTGGTAATAATGTCTAGGAGAATTTTGAGTGTGAATTACGATGTTACGTGTTATAAATGATTGTGCTAATTGTGAGATCGAGACATTGTTGATTATAGGTCTTCTGAACGCGATTAATTATATTGTGTAGCTTTAATCGTGGAAGAAGAGCAAGTTTCTAACTCGACCTTGAGTTAAATTCATTCAATTATTATAGTGGTTAATTATTGCTAATTACACCACATCCGAGAATTTATTGTTGATTATTATTGATTAGTGCATGATTAATAATTCAAATTGAATTCTTGATTTAGAAATATACATTTGTAGAATAATTGTTGTTGGATATTCATATCCGTAGAAAGCTAGAATTGATGATCTGAGATAATTCACATTTATTGTCAAATTATCTTTGAGAAATGTCTTAGCTAATTATTACGGCTGAGCAACATTTAATAGAACTTGATAGGTTAGAAGAGAAGAATTCAATTATTATTGATGGATCGATGCCAATTATTTCGGCTAGATCGAAGTAAATAAATTTGAAATCATAGTATTTTAGTTGTTAAATCAAAATCTTGATTACGAGGCGAGAAAAACAACCTTTTATAAAGGGAACAATTTATTGGTCGTATTTTTTTGACCTTTCTTGTGATTAAGTATTATCGTAATATAGGGTATACTAAAGTTGATCACTTTATATACTTGCGAGAGGGTATGATTTAATCTTTATGGTTATCGATACACTGGGTATATCAAAGTTTAATTTTGATAGCTACTCGAGAAAGAAGTTCAAGATCCATGGATCGCTTCGGCATAATCTGGAAAACATTTCCTTTTTTTGCAATTCAGTAGAATCAATCCTTGATTATTCATTTGAATATTGTAGAAACCTTTGAAAGTGTAGTACTCTTTCATTATCGAATTATTGTTGCGTAGAATGTGAGAAGGTTTGATTTTGATTTTTATATCTTTATCATATGTCTTAACTTGCGGAGCAAACTTGTTGCTCACCCTTGCTATAAATAAAACTTTTTAAACTAGGGACGAAAGTTGCGAGAAGGTCTTTGCGAAGAAGAATAAAAGGCAAAGGCATAGTAATAAACTAGTTATGATGAATTATTATTATATATATTGTTGTATTATAAACCCTTTTGTATATCTAAGGGGTATGTTTGTAATGTTAAGGTTAGTGAACACTAAAATTTATATATTAACAACATATGTTAATAAGTTTTGTATTTCTATTTATAAATGAATGGGTAGTTAGATGTTATATTTTTTGTGGATCGTGAGCACCAAACTACGAGAATTCGGGTAACTTGATTTTGGGGCGTCATCGGTTGGTATCAGTATGTAGGTTATAAACCTTAAGTGGGGTGGGGGGAAAACCTAGGATTATAACCATAAGCGAGATAGAAATACTCATTTAGAGTACTAAGTGAGGGATTCTTTGAAGCATATCGATAGTGAGATATGTGGACACATAGTGAGAGAAGTTTGTCTTGGTGAAGTACTAATCAAGTTGTTTAAACCGATTGTAGGATGTCGGGAAAAGATAAGATGAGTAAGGAGATGCGGTGGTGCTGTCGCTTTTGATGCCGATGGCGAGGTACCGACCTGCAGAGAATCGAATCAGTTGAGAGAGTAGGAAAAGATGAACCCATGGTTAATCTAAGGAGTGATCATGATGATTATCCAGATGTATCTCTGAGTAGTGATGAGGAGGCGGAGTCTAAAAGAAGCTAAGGTGGAGTTAAAGAATAAGATCAAGGTTGGTGAACATGATCGACTATCTGCAGAAGTCCGGAACTCGGGAGTAAGGTATCTCTCTTGGAGGAGTTGTGGAAGGCGGAGCGAGCGTTACATGAAATGGTGAAAGCGAAGAGGAGCATGAGAGAAAGCGCGGTGGAAGAATGAAGGCTTGAAGGTGGTGGATCGTCTGAAGGAAAAACAAAGAAAGACAAGAAGAAGAAGAAGAGGGACAAGGAAAGCGACAACTCTGAAAATTCAAACTCGAAGAAGAGACAAGCTTGCGTGAAGTGTGGGAAGACTCACGTGGGAGAATGTATGATGTGGAAGAACGTGTGCTTCAAGCTATGGCGGGGAAGGACATATCTCTTTGCATTGTCTAAGCCAAATTTGAGGAAGTGTTTTTCACATGGGCAAATGGGGCATGGATTCAACAAGTGTCCCACAAAAGAAGAAGATTGGCGAAGGAAGTGGTCGTTAGAACAACTTAGATATAAGTGTTAGTATCTTTTGGTAGAAGCTTTTGATATTAAGTGTTGTAATATCGAGAACGATGTTTAAACATATGTAAATATATATGTTTTTATGAATGAAATCTTTATTTTCTATATGAATATAAGATTAAAATAAATTTGTGTGTTCTTAAAACTCATACTTATGGTATGTTCATGACTCGTAATTATATGAAATGTTACGAACCCCTCGTGAATGGATGCGATGAAAATTAAACTAGGATAAGTTCATACGCTCATATATAATTGTGGCAAGTTCTTGAACTCCTAAGTGTAGTAAGTTTGATGAATTGGAAATAGTAATGTGAAAATGGAGAATGTCGACTTTTTGTGTAAAGTTGGAGAATTGTAGCTTTTGTAAAGTTGAATCGTTAATCCTAAAATATATTTTTTAAAAAGGATAGTAATATGTGTTAAGTACTATATGTACTATGTGCTATTTGAATAAATATGCGATTACATGAGAACTATATGTTGAATTCTTATTGTGTTAAGAATCATATAGAAAAGTGTATTAATATAAGATTTTCATTTAAATCGGATCATGCTTGCTTTAGGCGATGAATCGAAACCAAAGAGAAGAACAATCGGTGAATAACGAAGGAGGTCAGTGACCCAATGGAGAATTTTTGTGGATATATGCTTGCCCAAGCTATGGAAAATAGGGCTCGGCCGAGGAAGAAGCAAGGAATTAGCCGGTAAGAAGATTGGCTAATTTTAAGGATTTTAAAGCGGTAGGGCCGCCGAAATTTAAAGGAACCACGGATCCGATTGAAGCCCAAACTTGGGTGAAGGAGATGGAGAAAGCGTTCGTGATTGCATGAGTGGTGAAGAAGCGAAAGAAGACTTTTTTGCTACATATCTAATGAAGGAAGAAGCCAATTCTTGGTGGGGAAACAAATCGGTAAGAGAAATTGGGACAACTATAGTATAGTGGCGTGGACCAGATTCAAGAATGTTCTTTGAGAACTACTTCTCACCGAAAGTATCTGGCTCGGATGGAAGTTAAGTTCTTGGAATTGAAGCGAGGAAAATATGTCTATTTACGAATACTGCGACTAAATTCAATGAATTGGCGAGATTTGCACCTCATCGGTGGACACGAAGCGAAGCGAAAGCGAGAAGATTTGAGAATGGATTTGAAACCGAGGATATTCAACAAGGTGGCGATATTGCGGATCAATACGTTTGCGGCTCTCTTGGAGAAAGCATTAATTCTTTGAAGGAGAGCGAGGAGCTGCATCTCGTTTTCATCGAAGAAGAAGAAGAAGAAGAAGTGATGGAGGAAGTAGTGGGGTAGTAATCGAAATAAGAGGAAGTGGGTGAGAATACCCAATCGGGTAACAAGACTGAAGAAAATAGGAAAGGGAGAGAACCATGCGCGACATGCGGGAAGAATCATGCAGGTGTTTGTTTGAAGAAGAAGGGAGTGTGCTATAACTGTGGGCAAGAGGGACACATGTCACCCAATTGTCCCAGTCCGAAGAAGATTCAAGGTTGTTATGCGTGTGGATCGGTGATCATTTGGTTTAAGCTGTCCGAAGAGAAGTCTTGAGAAGGAAAGTGTCAACAAGGACCCGTGTGGTGGAACCTTGGCGATCCAGAGGACACCTGACGACCGGGAAGATCAACCTTAGTATATTCAACATATGGCGGTAGCGAGGAGCGATGCATGATGCTTTCTTTCGGAGGTGGTAGCGAATGTAACGATTTTATTTAGAAACTTTATTACATGAATATTATGAGTCAGATATTTCTGTGAACTGTTTTCTTTTATAGATTCAAGTCACAAGTTAGAATTTGAAACACAAATTAATATTGTGTTGATAAAAAATGAATTGATGATACAACTTTAAAAGATTGTAGAGAATAAGAAAGCGGTGATTAGAGGACGGAATCCTTTTAAGGAGGGGGTGAATGTGATAACAAGGATTTGAATAATCAAAATTTTATGAATAATTTTTTTTTTAATATTGACATTGATTATTAATATTGTCTTTGAGAATCATGTGAGACAAGTTTCAAGAAATGGTCAAATTAAGTATTGATTGAGAAAATAGAGAGTAGAGTTGTGCTAACTACTTTAGAAACCCTAACCCAATTTTTGGAAAGGGGTTCGATAGAAAATTCAATTAAAATAATTGTATCGATGGAGTGCGTGTTTGTCTTTATATAGAAATGTTGATCGATGATTGACTAGATAAGGTTTAAAATTAATAAACCCTATTAAGAGAATAGAAACCCTAATTTCAGGATTAGAAACCCTAACGTGTTGTTAGAAACCCTAATCAATAGCCGAAAAACCCTAATTTCAAAATCGGGAATCGTAAACCCTAAATTAAGAAACCCTAATCCTAATTGGCAAGCCAAAGTGTTTTTTAAACTTAAATATGATTAGAAAACCCTAATTATATTTTAGTATTTTAATTTTCTATTTTATAAACCCTAATTATAATTTGGAAATTTTAGTTTTCTAAATTAAACCCTAATTTTGAAAATCCTAAAAAAGTTAGATTTTTAAAACCTAAGGGTTAGGACCTTAAGGTTAAACCACAAAGGTTGAACCCTAAGGGTTTGGACAAAAGACAAGTATGCCATTAAATGTATTTTTCAAAAAACCAAAATACCCTTTTTATATATTAAATGAGCTAACTTGTAAAATTGTCTAAAACCTTTAGTTATTCACCAAACTTTGACTTGCTATGTGACTTAAATCTCGACATTTCACCTCCTTTTGACACTTGTGCTAGTAAGTTCATTGCATCAAGAGATTATAAATAATTTGGAGAGAAAGTTCACCAAATATGCACATTTGCTATCCAACTCCCACCAACTCTCTCTCCTCCCAAACCTCCAAATTTGCTAAGTAAATCGGTCACTAGATAACCTCTAGAACACCAAGAACAGATTTGGAGAGCTAAGATCAAAGCTTGAACTAGAAAGGTATAAACCTAGACCACTTTTGATCTTGTATGCTAAGATAGAGTTAGTGTTTTGTGTTTATAATTGTGTTAAAGGTTGTTTTAGTTGATCTATGATGATCCATGATGGATCCATAGCATCAAATGGCTTTAAAAGGTGTTTTTCAAAATATCTGTTCTTGAGCTCTAAAAGTGTCGACAAGAAAATGTCGGGCGCCATTGATCTCTGTCTGTTAATGGGTTTTAATGTTTTATGTATTGGATGTATAGTTTGTTATGTGTTCTTTAGGCGCAAAAAGTATCGATGTGTCATTGGTTGGCTAGATTGCAAGTTATTATTAATGGTCAAAATCGGTTGATGAAGCCATGACCAAAATATATTGGGTGACCCTTAGAAAGATAGAAAATCCGTCGACAAAATTTTTAACCTTCTTGATCATCGGGTTTTTAATGTTATGTTTTTGTTGTTGTAACCATGTTGTAGCTTGTTAGTTGGACTATAGATCCATGACTCTAGATGTCTTAAACAACAAATGATTTGTTGTAGAGAGTGGTCAAACCAAGCCACTCGATTCGTTGTTTTGTAGTTTGGAATTTCCGAAAATTGGATGAACATGATTTACGACCATGTTTGGCGGATCATATCTGGTTATTTTGTTATATTTTGACTTGAAATTGTGTTATGTAGTTGTTTATTGACATGAGTACAACATGTATGAATCAAGAACCAACTTAATTGATGAAACAGAACACCTAAATAATTGGGCTTTGAAAGGCACCACACGACAGCTTGCTGGGTTTACGGGTTTTGCCCGAAAAACCCGAGCATGGTCTCAACAAACTTTGAGCATCCGAATCTTCTTGTTATGTTTTGATTTGACTAAGATGTTGGTTGCTAGTTGTAGTATTGTATACATGACTTCAAAATGCATGTTAATAAAGCCCGAAACAATTTTGATTAAAAATTATCTGTGATCAAACATAACGGAGTTGATAACGAAGTTTGTCGGTGGTCTTGAGCTCAAGAACACCAAAATGACGCTTTACTGTCATTATAGCCATTTAGCGACGGTTTATTTATTTTCTAATTTACGAAATTACGAAAATTATTTAAAAATAGAAAATAAATTATAAAAAATTACAAAAATGGTTTTAAAAATTATTTTAAAATATATGAAAATAATTTCTGACTATTTGGGATATTTTTCATTAATATTTATAATTATTTGAATATTAATGATATTTAATTTATTTAATTAGTATATTAAATAAATTAGAGAAAAATGATTTAATATTATGAAAAAAATCATTTTAAATAAGAATAATGTATTTAAAATATATTTTGAGTTATAAAATGTAACTTTTAATATTTTTGGAGAATTTTCATTAATAATTTAATATTAATGATATTAGATTTATTTGATTATTAAATTAAATAAATAAGATAAAAATGATTTTAATGATTTAAAAATCATTTTAAATGAGAATAAAGTGTTAGAAAATATTTTAAATCATAAAATATAATTTCTTATATTTTGGAGAATTCTCATTAATAAATTAATATTAATGATGTTGGATTTATTTACTTGTTATATTAAATAAATGAATTAAAAATGATTTTATTGATTTAAAATTATTTAAAAATGAGAAAAATGATTTAAAAATATTTTAAGTTATAATTAATGACTTTTAATATTTTGATGATAATTTCATTAATATTTTAATATTAATGGTGATGATTTAAAATGATTTTAATTACTTTAAAAATCATTTAAGTAGAATATTGTTGATTTAAAAATATTTTAAGTTATTAAAAATAACTTTAATATTTTGACAAGTATGTTATTAATATTTTGATATTATTAAATATTAATAATGATAAGATTATTTGATAATTAAATCATTTAAAAATGATTTAGATTGTTTGAAAAATTATTATAAATTATAATAATTGTTTAAAAATTATTAAAATCTTCAAAAATATTATAAAGGATAATTGACTTATCTAAATTAATATTGAAGCTTAGAAACCGATTTTTGCTTGACAGATTAAGCTATGTTAATTGTCGGGATAGAATTGACGAGAACAAGAGAATGGATAGAAGTCCACCCGGACCAAAAATAGTTAGACTTGATAAGTTGTTTAACTAGGTTATAAACAACTTGATGTGGCTATGTGGTAATGTGTATGCAGGAGAAGTTTGATTGTGAATTACGATGTTACGTGTTATAAATGATTGTGCTAATTGTGAGGCCGACATTGTTGATTATAGGTCTTACTGAGCGCGATTAATTATATTGTGTAGTATAATCGGCGGAAGAAGCAAGTTTCTAACTTCGACCTTGAGTTAAATTCATTCAATTATTATAGTGGTTAATTATTGCTAATTACACCACATCCGAGAATTTATTGTTGATTATTAGCGATTAGTGCATGATTAATAATTCAAATTGAATTCTTGATTGAAAATATACATTTGTAGAATAATTGTTGTTGGATATTCATATCAAGTAGAAGCTAGAATTGATGATCTGAGATAATTCACATTTATTGTCAAATTATCTTGAGAAATGTCTTAGCTAATTATTACGGCTGAGCAGAACATTTAATAGAACTTGATAGGTTAGAGAGAAATTCAATTATTATTGACGGATCGATGCCAATTATTTTGGCTAGATCGAGAAGTAAATAGAATTTGAAATCATAGTATTTAGTTGTTAAATCAAAATCTTGATTACGAGGCGAGAAAAACAACCTTTTATAAAGGGAACAATTTATTGGTAAGTATTTTTTGCCTTTATGCACGATTAAGTATTATGCATAATATAGGGTATACTAAAAGTGATCACTTTATATACTTGCGAGGGGTATGATTTAATCTTTATGGTTATCGATACACACAGGTATATCAAAGTTTAATTTTGATAGCTACTCGAGAAAGAAAGTTCAAGATCGATGGATCATTTCGGCATAAATCTGGAAAACATTTCCACTTTTGCAATTTCGTAGAATCGATCCTTGATTATTCATTTGAATATTGTAGAAACCTTTGAAAGCGTAGTACTCTTTCATTATCAAATTATTGTTGCGTAGAATGTGAGAAGGTTTGATTTTGATTTTATATCTTTATCATATGTCTTAACTTGCGAGCAAACTTGTTGCTCACCCTTATATATAATAAAACTTTTCAACTAGGGACGAAGTTGCGAGAAAAGGTCTTTGCGAAGAAGAATAAAAGGCAAAGGCATAGTAATAAACTAGTTATGATGAATAGTATTATCTATATTGTTGTATTGTAAACCTTTTTGTATATCTAAGGGGTATGTTTGTAATGTTAAGGTTAGTGAACACAGGATTTTATATATTAACAACATATGTTAATAAGTTTTGTATTTCTATTTATAAATGAATGGGTAGTTAGATGTTATATTTTTTGTGGATCGTGAGCACCAAACTAGAAATTCGGGTAACTTGGATTTGGGGGCGTCCACGGAGTTATTATCATCGGTATGGGTTATAAACCTTAAGTTTGGTGGGGAAAACCCTAGGATTATAACCATAAGCGAGATAGAAATACTCATTTAGAGTACTAAGTGAGGATTCTTTGAAGCATATCGATAGTGAGATATGTAGACACATAATGAGAGAAGTTTGTCTTTGGTGAAGTACTAATCAAGTTGTTTAAACTGATTGTAGGATGTCGGGAAAAGATAAGATGAGTACGGAGATGCCAGTGGGTGTCGCACTTGATGCCGATGAATCGAGGTACCGACCTGAGCGAATCGATTGAGGAGGTAGGAAAAGATGAACCCATGGTTAATCTCGGGAGTGATCATGATGATTATCCCGAGATGTATCTAAGTAGTGTTGAGGAGGCGGAGTCTAAAGAAGCTAAGGTGGAGTTAAAGAATAAGATCAAGGTTGGTGAACATGATCAGCTATCTGCAGAAGTCCAGGAACTCCAGAGTAAGGTATCTCTCTTGGAGGAGTTGTGGAAGACAGAGCGGGCGTTACGAGCTGAAAGCGCAGGTGGAGAGAATGAATGCTAAAGGTGGTGGATCGTCTGAAGGAGCCGGCAAGAAAGACTAGAAGAAGAGAAAGATGGACAAGGAAAGTGACAAATTTGAAAATTCAAACTCGAAGAAGAGACAAGCTTGCAGCAAGTGTGGGAAGACTCACATGGGAGAATGTATGATGTGGAAGAACGTGTGCTTCAACTGTAAGCTGGAAGGACATATCTCTTTGCATTGTCCTAAGCCAAATTTGAGGAAGTGTTTTTCATGTGGGCAAACGGGGCATGGATTCAACAAGTGTCCCAGCAAGAAGAGGACTGGCGAAGGCAGTGGTCGTTAGACAACTTAGATATAAGTGTTAGTATCTTTTGGTAGAAGCTTTTGATATTAAGTGTTATAATATCGAGAACGATGTTTAAACATATGTAAATATATATGTTTTAATGAATGAAATCTTTATTTTCTATATGAATATAAGATTAAAATAAATTTGTGTGTTCTTAAAACTCATATTTATGGTATGTTCATGACTCATAATTATATGAAATGTTACGAACCCTCGTGAATGGATGCCAAAAGTCTTGCTAGGATAAGTTCATACGCTCATATAATTGTGGCAAGTTACTGAACTCCTAAGTGTAGTAAGTTTGATGAACTGGAAATAGTAATGTGAAAATGGAGAATGTCAACTTTTTGTGTAAAGTTGGAGAATTGCAGCTTTTGTAAAGTTGAATACGTTAATCCTAAAAATATATTTTTAAAAGGATAGTAATATGTGTTAAGTACTTATATGTACTATGTGCTATTTGAATAAATATGCGATTACATGAGAACTATATGTTGAATTCTTATTGTGTTAAGAATCATATAGAAAAGTGTATTAATATAAGATTTTCATTTAAATCGATCATAATGCTTTAGGCAATGAAAATCGAAACCAAAGAAAAACAATCGGTGAATAACGAAGGAGGTCAAGTGACCCCAATGCGAATTTCATGGATATCTTGCCCAAGCTATGGAAAATAGGGCTCGGCCGGGAAGAAAGCAAGAATTAGCCAAATGATTGGCTAATTTTAAGGATTTTAAAGCGGTAGGACCGCCAGAATTTAAGGGAACCACGGATCCGATTGAAGCCCAAACTTGGGTGAAGGAGATGGAGAAAGCATTCGTGATTGTGCGAGTGGCAGAAGAGCAAAAGACAGCTTTTGCTACATATCTAATGAAGGAAGAAGCCAATTACTGGTGGGAAACAAATCAGGCGAAAGCTGGGACAGCTATAGTGACGTGGACCAGATTCAAGGAACTGTTCTTTGAGAACTACTTCTCACCGAGTATGTAAGCTCGGATGGAAGTTAAGTTCTTGGAACTGAAGCAGGAAAATATGTCTATTTCTGAATACGCAGCTAAATTCAACGAATTGGCGAGATTTGCACCTTATCAGGTGGACACAGAATCAAGAAAGGCGAGAAGATTCGAGAACGGACTAAAACCAGGGATATTCAATAAGGTGGCAGTATTGCAGATCAATACGTTTGCGGCTCCACTAGAGAAAGCATTAATTGCTGAAGGAGGAAGCAAGGCTACATCTCATTTTCATCAGGAGAAGAAGAAGATAAGTGATGGAGGAAGTAGTGGGGGTAGTAATCAGAATAAGAGGAAGTGGACTGAGAATACCCAATCGGGTAGCAAGGCCAAGAAAATAGGAAAGGAGAGAGAACCATGCATGACATGCGAAGAGAATCATATAGGTGTTTATTTGAAGAAGAAGGGAGTGTGCTATAACTGTGGGCAAGAGGGACACATGTCACCCAATTGTCCCAGTCCGAAGAAGATTCAAGGTTGTTATGCGTGGGGATCGACTGATCATTTTGTTAGGAAATGTCCAAAGAGGAGTGCTGAGAAGGAAAGTGTCAAAAAGGGACCCGGTGGTGGAACCTTGGCGATCCGAGGACCTGCACAGCCAGGAAGATCAACCGCCCGTATATTCAACATGACGGTAGCGAGGAGCGATGGTGACTTCGGGAGGTGGTAGCGAATAACGATTTTATTTAGAAACTTTATTACCTGAATATTATGAGTCAGATATTTCTGTGAACTGTTTTCTTTTATAGATTCAAGTCACAAGTTAGAATTTGAAACACAAATTAATATTGTGTTGATAAAAAAATGAATTGATGATACAACTTTAAAAGATTGAAGAGAATAAGAAAGCGGTGATTGCGAGGACGGAATCCTTTTAAGGAAGGGTGAATGTGATAACCCGGGATTTCGAATAATCAAAATTTTACGAATAATTTTTTTTTTAATAATGACATTGACTGTTAATATTGTACTGAGAATCCGTGAGACAAGTTTCGAGATATGGTCAAATTAAGTATTGATTGAGAAAATAGAGTAGAGTTGTGCATAACAACTTTAGAAACCCTAACCCTAATTTCTGGAAAGGGGTTCGATAGAAAATTCGATTAAAATAATTGTATCGATGGGTACGTGTTTGTACTATATAGGAATATTGACCAATGATTGACTGGATAAGGTTTAAAATTAATAAACCCTATTAAGAGAATAGAAACCCTAATTTCAGGATTAGAAACTCTAACGTGCTGTTAGAAACCCTAATCAATAGTCGGAAAACCCTAATTTCAAAATCGGGAATCGTAAACCCTAAATTAGGAAACCCTAATCCTAATTGGCAAGCCAAAGTGTTTTTTAAACTTAAATATGATTAGAAAACCCTAATTATATTTTAGTATTTTAATTTTCTATTTTATAAACCCTAATTATAATTTGGAAATTTTAGTTTTCTAAATTAAACCCTAATTTTGAAAATCCTAAAAGTTAGATTTTTAAAACCTAAGGGTTAGGACCTTAAAGTTAAACCCTAAAGGTCAAACCCTAAGGGTTTGGACAAAAGACAAGTATGCCATTAAATGTATTTTTCAAAAGACCAAAATACCCTTTTTATATATTAAATGAGCTAACTTATAAAATTGTCTAAAACCTTTAGTTGTTCACCAAACTTTGACTTGCTATGTGACTTAAATCTCAGCATTTCATCCTCCTTTTGACACTTGTTCTAGCAAGTTCATTGCATCAAGAGATTATAAATAATTTGGCGAGAGAAAGTTCACCAAATATGCACAATTGCTATCCAACTCCCACCAACTCTCTCTCCCTCCCAAACCTTCGAATTTGCTAAGTAAATCAGTCACTAGATATGTGAGACCCCAGATTTTATCAATAAAAATTTAAATTTTGTCAAAATAATTTTTAATATTATGGTGTGAATTTGAGATAATATTATAGTTGTGGGTAGTATTTATAAATTTTGCAAAGTATGCAAGTGGTTATATTTTATTCGATTGGTCAGGGAATATTCGATTTAGCAGGGAATATTCGTACAATGGCTCAATCATTGGTGGACCCCACAACATAATTATTGTCAGATTGAGAAAACGACAAAAATATTTTATTGAAATAACGGCGGAAGTTTTACCGTTGATACTGTTGAACTACTCGGTAGTAAAAGTACAGTAATACGTGTGGTTGCATAGTAGCACACGGTATTGATTATTGATGCTTATGTGAGAAGTCATTCAGTTTGATTCCATTATTGTTGATTAATAATATGAATTATTATAAGCGATAATGACGTTTTGTTTTATTAAGTATTATTAACGTAATAAAATGAAAACATCTTTTATATAAAATAGAATACTTTATTAAAGTTATTCTATAAATAGAATATATTATATTTTATTATGCATAGTGTTGCATAGTGTTTTGCATAGTGTTTTGCATAGTGTTGCATAGTGTTTGCATAGTAAAATGTTTTTATATAAATAGAATATATGATATTTTATTTAAAAGATTTTGCTTTAAATATGGACCGTCAGATTAAAGTAAATCAATCTGGACCGTTCATGGATTAATTACTATGCATTCTATTTTCCTATAAATAAAGCTCATTCCTTCATTATTTTCTTACGAATTCAATTTGAACTCTAGAGAGAATTATTATAGAGAAAGCTATAGAGAAAATCTATAGAGAGAAAGAAGAAAAGTATTCTCTACTACTTCTTTTCCAATATTCAGCTTCTTCTAAGGTAAGGGATATTATTCTTTTGTATTCAAGAAGAGAACTTCATTATTCCATTCTTTATTATTACATTGGAATAACTTTGTATCACATGTGACATACCCTATACTTGGTGAAATCCTCTAATATTCCATTCTTTATTATTACATTGGAATAACTTTGTATACTGTGGCATACCCTATACATAATCAGTATCGTGGGTTTACACTATACTTGGTGACATTCTTCTATTATTCTGGCTGAACATCCTCTACATGTGTGTTTTACATCTGGACTGGTTCCGTCTTTATTATTATTCTACATTGGAACATCCTCGTCTGCATGTGTTTTACACGGACACTGTTCCGCCTTTATCATTCTGTTGGAATATCCTATCTCAGGTGTTTTACACCGGATCTGTTCCATCTTTATTATTACTGTTGGAACATCCTCTCGGTGTGAATTTCACGACTGGTTACATTATTATTATTATTCATTGGAATAACTCTGCCGGTGTGATTTCCTTTTGTTATTCCATTCTTTATTATATCCAAATGGTTAAAACTTTGACTTCTATAATCCATGAAATTAGTAGAATATTCTTGATATTTGCGTTTCATCCAATATCTTTTCATGGAAATATTCTTCTGATCATTCTTGAATTTTACTCTACAAAGCAGTATTATGTTGACAATTTGGACATTATTAGTTCCTGAATAAATTAATTCGTGAACTTGTTTTATTGAATTATTATGTCATTGTCATCATCCTCATGTTATATTATGTTATCTTTGGCTTACGTGCATAGATGAACTTAGTATGATTATGACCAGGGATCATTCTGTATAATCATGGCTTGTTATAAATGATGTGATAAAAGTCCTCGATGGCCTGTCACGATGATGGATAGTTTTGGTATGATTATGACCGGGGTGATTCTAAGATAGTCATGACCATTGATAATTTGATGAAAATCCTTGACCGTGGTATAGGGATGATTAGATATTGTGGTTTATTCATTAAACTGAGTCTTAGTGATAAAAATTGATGAAAACCTTTTAAAACCTAAAAGATAGTAGACTTTATTTTCTACTTGACTCTTTTAATGGATTGCATATTCCGGCTGCAGCTAAAACCGGTTGTCTATTGTATTTTATCCGCTTTAACACTTGTTGAAGGCTAATGATAATTTATTCGCATTATCTTAGTCATAATATTTCTTCTTGGGCTAGTTGAGCTCACCCTTTCTTTCAACTGTTGTCTTGAAATGAGAATATAGGCGGGACGAGTCGGGAGAACAGAGTAATGGTCCGCAGAGGATAGCATTAGTAGTCCTCACTATTACGTGAAATAGTGTGATAATAATTGTAATGAGGACTCCTTGAGTATGGATATTGTCTAAATGACAATATTCCTATTAGAACTCTCGGTTTATGTATTGTCGTATGTTACACTTACGGATGTATAATTAAGTTTGTATTTGAATTTATGTACGTGTAAGTGGCGACCCAAGATGGGTGGCGTATACCTAATTTTGGGGGCGTCACGGTTGGTATCGAGCTTAGGATATGATCCTGGTGAGGTGTGAGATAAGAACTAGGAGGGAGAGCGGGAATTCCTTATTAGTATGACCTACCTAAATTTATTTGGTATTTAATTGGTGGAATTTCGAGTATAGGGATAATATGTGATATGTTAATTAACCCTTGTTTTGTGATAGTGTTTGAGAATGACATCCGAAAAATCTTTGAGATAAGCAATGAAGCACATGAGAGTGTTGATTCATTTCGAAACAAAAGGTAACGACCAACAACACGATAATAATCATACTGGTGGCAACGGCTATCAGAACAATGATAACCATCGTGGGGGAAATTATCATGCTAAGAATGGTAACCACTTCGGTGGTAATCATGGCAAAGATAATAGAAGTGGAAATTGCAAGAAGAGAAGGTCATTTAGCTCAATTTTGTTATGCACCAAAGTCAAGTCTAGCTGGGACGGTGGCACCAAAGGTGGATATGGACAAAACAAAGTCGTTGGTTTTAGGAAGTGCATTTTTCATGACTTCTCAAAAAGCGAGTAAAACCGAATGAAATTAGCACGGGTTAGTTAATTATAAATTGCGAAGTCTATACCTTATAAGATCTGGGTTCTACCCATTATTTTATCTCTCTTGCTTTGCGTTCAACGTTTAAATTTGACTCAGGAGAAGTTAGACTTTGACTTATTGGTTGAAACTTCATTAAGTAGAGCCTTCAATCTATCGCTACTATTTTTAAATCTTGTTTGATTCAAATAAACACTTTCACGTTACCTGTCGATCTTATTTTTTTGAAAATACTTGCCTTTGATGTGATTTTAGGAATCAATTGGTTAACTACTCATCATGCTTTTTGTAAGGTTGTTAGCTTTTATATTCATAACCAACCCGTTGTGCGAATTCAAGTAACCAAACCCTAAAGTTAATCACTATTATATCAAGCCATAAGTAAAGAGCCCCGATCCTTTCGTTGTTGACTTCCTTGTGTGGAATGCACCGAAGCCAGACTTTCTGTAGGCTACGTCGTGAATGACGATTACAAGTTGATAGGTATCATTGTGAGGTGCTATCTAGGTTAAAGGATAGAAGTCACAGTTGGTATCAATGTGACGTACTATCCAAGTCTTGGATGAGAGTCACAGTTTTGAATGATATTTCTATTATTAATAAATTTCCTGGTGTATTCTTGAAGACTTCTTAGCCTACTTAGAGCGTGAAATCAATTTTGTATTGACCCCAAAGATAAAACCCATTTCTTAAACCCTCAAATATTTCTTCAACTAAAATGAGCAGGTTTCGTGGTTTATGATGAAAGTCATAATAAAAGCATTGGACTAATGAAAATCATGGGTATATCGTGGTATTAGTAAGTGTTATGATGAGTTATGTTGGTTAGTATGTGAAAACATGAAAGTTTCTTAGAAATCACAAAGAGTTGAAAATCAAATTTTGGTGAAAACGTAACATGAAATTCAATTGACCATATCTCCTATTATATTTTGAATTTTTGAATGTGGTCAAGTCCTAGAGTTAGATCTATGAGTTACCTAACTAATCCAAGTGGAATTACTAGAAAAGGTGTTGTAAATTTTTGTGTGGACTGATTTTAGCAAAGGAGTGCAAAGCTGCAAAAACCAAAAAAGCTTGCTGCCATGATTTTAGAGGGCTGTTTCGGCCACTTAAATTATGAGAAAAATTCTGGCCTTTTGGGACATGAAGGTATATGGTATAAAGTACCTCCTGTCCAAAAATGAGCTCATTCGACTTAAAATGAGCAAGTTATGACTATTTCAATATTTAGGTTTTTCCGAAAAACGCTATAACCGAGTTCTATAACTCAGATGACCATGAAATTTAAACTGAAGCTCACGTTAACATGTGTAAGGTCCTGCCAAGATTTGGGAATTTTGGAGTTAAACTTGGGGTAGCAAATTTTTAAGGAATTAATTAGAAATTGATTTTTGAAAAATAGTAAATGAATTTTAAAAATTAAGAAAAATATATTTTCATTATGGGACTATATTATGCTAAATCCCAGAAAAGAAATATGTTTGTGACTGATTTGGTATTTTCATGAAAATAGTTTAATTCTGAACATATGAGTTAAATATGCTATGTGAAAATGAAAGTTGAAAATAGGATTTTATGGCTAGAGAATCCTATATAGAGTATATGTATATTTTTTTTATGAGGATTTGATCATTAGTGATGATATCTTATGAGTATGGCATTTTGAATGATTAAATGCATTATATGGTAAAAGCGTAAACAATTGAAATAAATTGTTTATAAATTTAAGAAGTGATTAAAATATTGTTATAATATTAATGATATTAGATTATGAGATTATTAAGTGATTGATAACATGAGGATATTCTTGAATCTGGATAAATTATATTATAAATGTTTAATACTTATCCTTTATCTTATTTGATTGATTCTTTATATCATTATCCTCATGTTTATATTATGTTGAAAGTCATCCATACATGGCTGTAGTGCATAGATGGACTTGGTATGATTATGACCGAGGTGGATTGTTCGGTATAATCATAATCGTAATTGAAAACACGATTATCTTTGGTAGTAGTGCATGGATAATTTGTGGTCGTGATACTAATGAATACACGATTATCTTTGGTAGTAGTGCATGGATAATTTGTGGTCGTGATACTAATGAATACACGATTATCTTTGGTAGTAGTGCATGGATAATTTGTGGTCGTGATACTAATGAATACAAGATTATCTTTGGTAGTAGTGCATGGATAATTTGTGGTCGTGATACTAATGAATACACGATTATCTTTGGTAGTAGTGCATGGATAATTTGTGGTGGTGATACTTAATGAATACGACGATTATCTTTGGTAGTAGTGCATGGATAATTTGTGGTGGTCGTGATATTAATGAATACACGATTATCTTTGTACGTAGTGCATGGATAATTCGTGGTCGTGATACTAAAGAATATCATTGGCACGTAGTGCGGGGATGATTCGACGATGTGGATTAATTATTGGTGAGTCTCAACAATGAAATATTAATTCATGGATGTGTTCAAAGTCATCTCGCGGCTTACGTGCATAGATGGACTTGGTATGATTATGACCAGTTGATTGTTGGTATAATCATGATCGTAATTGAAAACACAATTATCCTTGGCCCGTAGTCGTGGATAATTCGTGGTCGTGATACTATTAAGTTGAGTCTCGACATTATTGGTTTTACGGTTGTATATCTTTGGCACATAGTGCAAAGATGAATTGTTAATGAATATCTTTGGCGGGATTGCAAAGATGAATTTAATGTTTTCAACGATAAAGGTATTCAAGGTATCTTCACCTCTTATCATACCAGTGCGTACCCCTAATTTCGAGGAGAAATTCCATAAGGAGGGAGATTGTGAGACCCCGATTTTATCAATAAAGATTTAAATTTTGTAAAATAATTTTAATATTATGGTGTGAATTTGAGATAATATTATAGTTGTGAGTAGTATTTATAAATTTTGCAAAGTATGCAGTGGTTATATTATATTCGATTGGTCGGGAATATTCGGTTTAGCGGGGAATATTAAATACAACGGCTCAATCATTGGTGGACCCTAGCGAAATTATTGTCGGATTGAGAAAACGACAAAAATATTTTATTGAAATAACGGCGAAAGTTTTACTGGTTGATCTTTGTTGAACTACTCGGTAGTAAAAAATACGATGTCGTGTGGTTGCATAGTAGCACTTGCGGTATTGATTATTGATGCTTATGTGAGAAGTCACTCGGTTTGATTCCATTATTGTCGATTAATAATATGAATTATTATAGCGATAATGACGTATTATTTTATTAGTATTATTAACGTAATAAAAGCGAAACATCTTTTATATAAAAGCGAATACTTTATTAAAGTTATTACATAAATAGAATATATTATATTTTATTATGCATAGTTTTGCATAGTGTTTTTGCATAGTGTTGCATAGTGTTTGCATAGTAAAATGTTTTTATATAAATAGAATATATGATATTTTATTTAAAAGATTTTTCTTTAAATATGGACCGTCAGATTAAAATAAATCAATCTGGACCGTTCATGGATTAATTACTATGCATTCTATTTTCCTATAAATAGAAGCTCATTCCTTCATTATTTTCTTACGAATTCACTGAAACTCTAGAGAGAGAAATTATAGAGAGAAGCTATAGAGAGAAAATCTATAGAGAGAAAGAAGAAAAGTATTACGCTACTTCACTTTTTCCAATATTGAGTTCTTCAAGGTAAGGGATATTATTCTTTTGTATTCAAGAAGAAACTTACATTATTCCATTCTTTATTATTACATTGGAATAACTTTTGTATCTGTGACATACCCTATACTTGGTGAAATCCTCTCATATTCCATTCTTTATTATTACATTGGAATAACTTTGTATCTGTGACATACCCTATACATAATCTGTATCGTGGTTTACACTATACTTGGTGACATTCTTCTATTATTACATTGAAACATCACATGCATGTGTTTTACACGGACACAGTTCCGCCTTTATTATTATTACATTGGAACATCACATGCATGTGTTTTACACCCACCTGGTTTCGTCTTTATCATTACATTGGAATATCCTATACATGTGTTTTACACGGATCTGGTTCCATCTTTATTATTACATTTGGAACATCCTGTCGATGTGAATTTCACCGACTTGGTTATGTTATTATTATTACATTGGAATAACTTTCTATCTACATCTGATCGCATGCATGGTGATTTCCTTTGTTATTCCATTCTTTATTATATCCAGTTGGTTAAAACTTTGACTTCTATACTCCATGAAATTAGTAGAATATTCTTGATATTTGCGTTTCATCCGATATCTTTCATGGAAATATTCTTCCCATCATTCTTGAATTTTACTCTACAAAAGCGATATCATGTTGACAATTTGGGCGTTATTAGTTCTGAATAAATTAATTCGTGAACTTGTTTTATTGAATTATTATGTCATTGTCATCATCCTCATGTTATATTATGTTATCTTTGGCTTACGTGCATAGATGAACTTAGTATGATTATGACCGAGGATCATTCGGTATAATCATGGCTTGTTATAAATGATGTGATAAAAGTCCTCGATTGGCCGTGTAATGCAGTGATGGATAGTTTTGGTATGATTATGACCGGGGATGATTCGGTATAGTCATGCTGACCATTGATAATTTGATGAAAATCCTTGGCCAGTGGTACGGGGATGATTAGATATTGTGGTTTATTCATTAAACCTGAGTCTTAGTGATAAAAATTGATGAAAACCTTTTAAAACCTAAAAGATAGTAGACTTTATTTTCTACTTGACTCTTTTAATGGATTGCATATTCCATTGCTGATTAAACCGGTTGTCTATTGTATTTTATCGGTTTAACATTGTTGAAGGCTAATGATAATTTATTACGCATTATCTTAGTCATAATATTTCTTCTTGGGCTAGTTGAGCTCACCCTTTCTTTCACTTTGTTGTCTTGAAATGAGAATATAGCTGGGACGAGTCGGGGAACGGAGTAATGGTCCAGAGGATAGCATTAGTAGTCCTCACTATTCTGTGAAATAGTGTGATAATAATTGTAATGAGGACTCCTTGAGTATGGATATTGTCTAAATGACAATATTCCTATTAGAACTCTCAGTTTATGTATTGTCGTATGTTACACGACAGATGTATAATTAAGTTTGTATTTGAATTTATGTACCATGTAACTGGCGACCCAAGATGGGTGACGTATACCAAATTTTGGGGGCGTCCCAAGATAACCTCCTAGAACACCAAGAAAAGATTTGGAGAGCTAAGATCAAAGCTTGAACTAGAAAGGTATAAACCCTAGACCACTTTTGATATTGTATGCTAAGATAGAGTTAGTGTTTTGTGTTTATAATTGTGTTAAAGGTTGTTTTTAGTTGATCTATGATGATCCATGATGAATCCATAGCATCAAATGGCTTTAAAAAGGTGTTTGACAAAATCATTCTCTTGAGCTCTAAAAAGTGTCGATAAGAAAATGTTAAGCGCCATTGATCTCTGTCTGTTAATGGGTTTTAATGTTTTATGTATTGGATGTATATTTTGTTATGTGTTCTTTAGACTGCAAAAGGTATCAGTGTCATTGGTTGGCTAGATTGCAAGTTATTAACGGTCAAAGTCGGTTGATGAGACCATAACCGAAAGTATATTCAAAAGCGACCCGGAAAGATAGAAAGTCCGTCTGACAAAATTTTTAACCTTCTTGATCTGTCAGGTTTTTAATGTTATGTTTTTGTTGTTGTAACCATGTTGTAGATTGTTAGTTGGACTATAGATCCATGACTCTAGATGTCTTAAACAACAAACAGATTTGTTGTAGAGAGTGGTCAAACCAAGCCACTCGATTATTACGCGTTTTCTGATTTACGAATTTCGAAACCGGATGAATATGATTTCTGACCATGTTTGACCGGATCATATCTAGTTATTTTGTTATATTTTGACTGAAATTGTGTTATGTAGTTGTTTATTGACACGAGTACAACATGTATGAATCAAGAACCAACTTAATTGATGAACAGAACACCTAAATAATTGGGCTAGAAAAGGGCACCACGAACTGCCTGGGTTTTTGGGTTTGCCCAGAAAACCCAGGCATGGTCTGACAGAAACTTTGAGCAGCCAGATCTTCTTGTTATGTTTTGATTTGACTAAGATGTTGGTTGCTAGTTGTAGTATTGTACACAGACTTCAAAATGCATGCTTAATAAAGCCCAGAAATAATTTTGATTAAAAATTATATCTTTGTCAAACATAACAGGTTGATAACGAAGCTGTCAGTGGTCTTGAGCTCAAGAACACCAACAGCGACGCTTTCTGTCGCTATAGCCATTTAACGACCAGTTTATTTATTTTCTAATTTACGAAATTAAAAATTATTTAAAATAGAAAATAAATTATAAAATTACAAAATGGTTTTAAAAATTATTTTAAAATATAAAATATAATTTCGACTATTTGGGATATTTTTCATTAATATTTATAATTATTTGAATATTAATGATATTTAATTTATTTAATTAGTATATTAAATAAATTAGAGAAAAATGATTTAATATTATGAAAATCATTTTAAATAAGAATAATGTATTTAAAAATATTTTTAGTTATAAAATGTAACTTTTAATATTTTTGGAGAATTTTCATTAATAATTTAATATTAATGATATTAGATTTATTTGATTATTAAATTAAATAAATAAGATAAAAATGATTTTAATGATTTAAAAATCATTTTAAATGAGAATAAAGTGTTAGCAAATATTTTAAATCATAAAATATAATTTCTTATATTTTTGGAGAATTCTCATTAATAAATTAATATTAATGATGTTGGATTTATTTACTTGTTATATTAAATAAATGAATTAAAAATGATTTTATTGATTTAAAAATTATTTAAAATGAGAAAATAATTTAAAAATATTTTAAGTTATAATTAATGAATTTTAATATTTTGATGATAATTTCATTAATATTTTAATATTAATGGTGATGATTTAAAAATGATTTTAATTACTTTAAAATCATTTAAGTAGAATATTGTTGATTTAAAAATATTTTAAGTTATTAAAATAACTTTAATATTTTGACAAGTATGTTATTAATATTTTGATATTATTAAATATTAATAATGATAAGATTATTCGATAATTAAATTATTTAAAAATGATTTCGTTGTTTGAAAAATTATTATAAATTATAATAATTGTTTAAAAATTATTAAAATCTTCCGAAAAATATTATAAAGGATAATTGACTTATCTAAATTAATATTGAAGCTTAGAAACCGTTTTTTGCTTGACAGATAACTGTGTTAATTGTCGGATAGGGTGACCAGAATACCGAGAATGGACCGAAGTCCAACCAGACCAAAATAGTTAGACTTGATAAGTGTTTAACTAGGTTATAAACACTGATGTGGCTATGTGGTAATGTGTCTAGGAGAATTTTGAGTGTGAATTACAGTGTTACGTGTTATAAATGATTGTGCTAATTGTGAGATCGACATTGTTGATTATAGGTCTTATGAACGCAGTTAATTATATTATGTAGGCATGTAATCAGTGGAAGAAGGCAAGTTTCTAACTTTCGACCTTGAGTTAAATTCATTCAATTATTATAGTGGTTAATTATTGCTAATTACACCACATCCAGGGAATTTATTGTTGATTATTCGCAGTTAGTGCATGATTAATAATTCAAATTGAATTACTGATTCAGAAATATATATTTGTAGAATAATTGTTGTTGGATATTCATATCCGTAGAAGCTAGAATTGACAGTACAGATAATTCCTATTTATTGTCAAATTATACTGAGAAATGTCTTAGCTAATTATTACGGCTGAATTTAACATTTAATAGAACTTGATAGGTTCGAGAAGAGAATTCAATTATTATTGACAGATCGATGCCAATTATTTCAGCTAGATCGAGAAGTAAATAGAATTTGAAATCATAGTATTTCGTTGTTAAATCAAAATCTTGATTCTGAGACTGAGAAGAACAACCTTTTATAAAGGGAACAATTTATTGGTCGTATTTTCGGCCTTTGCACGCGATTAAGTATTATGTATAATATAGGGTATACTAAAGTTGATCACTTTATATACTTGTAGAGGGGTAAGATTTAATCTTTATGGTTATCTGATACACCTGGGTATATCAAAGTTTAATTTTGATAGCTACTCGAGAAAGAGAAGTTCAAGATCCAATGGATCGCTCAGCATAATCTGGAAAACATTTCCACTTTGTAATTTTGTAGAATCAATCCTTGATTATTCATTTGAATATTGTAGAAACCTTTGAAAGCGTAGTACTCTTTCATTATTGAATTATTGTTGCGTAGAATGCTTTTATAAATAAAGATGAATTTTTGTATAAATATTATTTTGTATTAACAATATTATGGAATAAATTTGATATAATGTTATAGTTGTGGGTAATATTTATAAATTTTGCAAAGTAAAGTTGGTATCAGAAGTTGTTATAAAATATTAGTTTGGTGAAAATGTAAGGAATATTCTATTTTGTTTGAATATTATGGAATATTATATAATGTTATAGTTGCGGGTAATATCGATCATTAAAGTGGACCCCGTTTGGCGGAAGTATTTTTATAATATTAGTTAAAAAGCGACAAAATTATCTTTCTATAAAAATAACGGCGGAGGTGTTACTGAATTAAAAGCTGTTGAACTACCCGGTGGTAAAAAAATGCGATGTCTGGCGTGGTTGCGTAGTAGCACACGGTATTGATTATTGATCTTTACGTGAGAAGTCACTTAGCTATACTCGATTATTACTCTGATAATTCTTTGCATCATATCTCTTATATTATTGATTCAATTATTGTCACGATATCATCACATAATATGTTATATATTATTAATTGAGGCGACAAGTTATAAATGATTAATAATTGTTGAAAGATTAAAAATGTGTTGATTAAAAATAAAATGATTTGTGGTAATATTTATTCAATCCTTGATGTATATAAAAGTGCATTATGAGGCGTTTGTGGTAAGTTTGATTATTTTATGGGGGCCCATATGTCATCATCTAAGAGTCTCTTAAATCGATAGTAATTACCTTTGTGAATAATAATTACCTTTGTGAATAGTAATTACCTTCGTCGATATAGTAATTACCTTCTTCGATAGTAATTACCTTCTTCGATAGTATTTACGTCGATAGTAATAATTACCTAATTTACCTTATATCGATAGTAATTACCCCTTTGAAATAGTAGTTGTCCCTTCATATTACGAGAGTTAAGCGCCTCTTGATTGTTCCAAAGGTTAATTACCCCTTCATGAAATAGTAGTTGTCTCTTGATATTACGAAGTCATTTTGACCCTTCGTTAAGACCAAGAGCCACCCTCGGTTTTCTATAAATAGAAAGCTCATTCCTTCATTATTTCTTACGAATTCATTGAAACTATAGAGAGAAAAAGTATAGAGAAAAGAAAAAAGAAGAGTATTTTTACTTCACTTTTCCAATATTGAGGTTCTTCTAAGGTAGGGAATATTATTTGTTGTACTAAAGTAAAGTGTTATTCTTTCTTATTCATGAAGAAAGCTGCTTTTATTCCATTACTTATTATTACATTGGAATAACTTTTGTATCTGTGGTTTACCTATACTTGGTGACATTCTTATTTATTACATTTGGAACATCACATGCATGTGTTTTACACACACTGGTTAAAATCTTTATTATTATTACATTGGAACATCACATGCATGTGTTTTACACAGGACTGGTTGGTTATTCTTTTTATTATTACATTGGAACATCACATGCATGTGTTTCTGTGGGACTGGTTCCATTCTTTATTATTACATTTGGAATATCACATGCATGCGTTTTTTCTGGCGGGACTGGTTTCCGTTATTTATTATTACATTGGAATAACTTTTGCTTTGCTGTTGATCTATCGCATGCATGGTGATTTCTTTTGTTATTCCATTCTTTATTATACCCGAGTTGGTTAAAACTTTGACTTCTATACTCCATGAAATTAGTGGAATATCCTTGATATTTGCGCTTTCATCGATATCCTTTCATGGAAATATTCTTCTCGATATTCTTGAATTTTACTCTACAAAGCGATATCGTGTTGACAATTTGGATGTTATTGGTTCTGGATAAATTAATTCTTGAACTTGTTTTATTGAATTCTTATATCATTGTCATCATCCTCATGTTTATATTATGTTGAAAGTCATCTACATGGCACATGTAGTGCATAGATGGACTTGGTATGATTATGACCGAGAGACTATTGATTGTAATCATGGCCAGTAATGTTACAAATGATGTGGTAAAAATCCTCGATTAGGTAGTAGTGCATTGATGGGCGATTGTTGGCATGATCATGACCATTAATGAATACCAAATATTCTTGGCCGTAGTGCATGAATAATTGTGGTGGTGATCTTAAAGAATATCCTTGGCGTAGTGCGGGGGTGATTCGATGATGTGGAATATTTATTAAAAGTTGAGTCTCGGCTATAACGATGATGAAAAAAACCTTTTAAATCATAAAAGATAGTAGATTTTATTTTCTACTTGACTCTTTTAATGGATTCTTTGGTTCATTGTAGTTAAACTTGATGTTCATTATATTTTATCGGTTTAACATTTTTTTGTAGGCTAATGATAATTTATTACGCATTATCTTAGTCATAATATTTCTTCTTGAGCTAGTTGAGCTCACCCTTTCTTTCAACATTCTCTTGAGAAATGAGAATATAGGCTTTGGGACGAGTCGGGGAGCGGAGTAATGGTCGAGAGGATAGCATTAGTAGTCCTCACTTATTACGTGAAATAGTGTGATAATAATTGTAATGAGGACTCCTTTTGAGTTTGTATAATATCTAGTAGACAATATTTGTATTCAAACTCACGGTTTATGTCGTATTATACCAGAGTTATATTAGTAAGTTGTATTTAAATTACATACCATGTATCGACTACCCAAGATGGGTGATGTATACCTAATTTTGGGGCGTCACGGTTGGTATCGAGCTTAGGGATATGATCCACAGCTAAGATGTGAGAATAGTACTAGGAGGGAGGCAGAATACCTTCGCTAGTATGACCTACTAAGTTTATGTGCTATTTTATTGGTTGTCGGTCGAATATAGGGATAATTTGTTACATGTCGATTAACCTTTTGTTTTGTGGCGATGATGTCGAAAATGACATCGAGAATGTTGAGAATAGCAATGGAGCCTGAGCGATCGTTGATTCACCACATATCGATAATCGAGGATAATGTGCATCGAGAAGGCGACAATCCTCATGCAACAACAACACTGACCAAATGATGAATGATCAAATGTTGGAGGCTTTATGCGATTTATCACAGCAATGATGAGAGAGGCGACTCTGTCCAAAAGCGTGGGTGGAAACACGGAAAAAACTCTCGGTGGTCACATTAAACAATTCAAGGCTGGGACCACGAGGAGTTTAAGGAGAGCAAAAACCACTTGGCGGAAGCATGGATGGATAAAGCAGATTACCAAGATATTTGATGTCTTGGGATGCTCAGAAGCAAAAGGTTCCCTTTCTTGCCTTTATGTTGCTTGTGGGAGGCGAGATTCTTGGTGGGAATCGGTAAAAGCGTACTCGACTTTCTTTGTCTTGAAGATATCTTGGGAGAAGTTCGGGGAGGCATTCAACGACAAATACTTTCACGAAAGTATTAAGCCACATGAAGGAGGTGGAGTTTATTTCAAGTTGGAACAAAACAATATGGCCAGTGTCGCGATACTGAGGCAAAATTTGCGGAGTTATCACGGTTTCGTCCCACTTGGTGGATAATGAAGAGAGAATGGCGCGAATGTTTTAAGAGGTTTGAAGCGGGAATCGTCGACATCTTATTTCTCGTAAAGCGTGTTTGTATTCGATGTTGTAAATAGGGCTCGATTAGTGGAAGCGCGCGATAACGAGTCAGCCTTGACTAAAAAGAAGCGGTAAGCAAAATTATAATACCGGTGAGTAGTCATCGAGCGGTGACAACAAGCGTGGAGGAATCAACGGGCGGATATGGTAACCACTTGGTGGTAATCGGGGCCAAAACAATAAGAATGGACATTTCAAGAAAAGGAGATTCAACAATGATGGAAAGCGTCGGTCGACACAACACCGTTGTTAAGGAAGGAGAAAGACCACTATCATATGCTTCAAATGCGGAGGAGAGGGACACATCGATCCGAAGCTGCCGTAAATGCCGTCAAAGCGTGTTATAATTGTGGAAGAAAGGTCACTTAGCTCGATTTTGTCGTTTCTGAGAAGCAAATTCAACTAGGATGGAGGCACCAAAGTAGTTCGAAAAGTCAAAAGCCGGTAGTCTGAGGAGAGGCGTTTGTTGTGACCTCCCGAGAAAGCGAGGACAACGAATGAGGTCATCACGGGTAAGCTTATCATAAACTCTAATGAAATCTATACTTTATTTGATCTGGTTCTACCCATTCTTTTATTTCTCTACTTGCGCTCATCGATTAAATTTGACTCAGGAGAAATTAGACTTTGACTTATCTGTGGAAACTCGTTGGGAGAAACCTTCATTACATCCACTTTTTTATAAGTCTTGTTTGGTTCAAATCGGTACCCTCACATTACACCGTCGATCTTATTTCATTAAAAATACTTGCATTTGGCGTGATTACAGGGATTGATTGGTTAACTACTTATCATGCAAAAATTGATTGTTTTAAATAAGGTTGTTAGCTTTCATATTTCATATTCCTAATCAACCTATTATGCAAATTCAAACGACCAAACCATTAAAATCAATCACGGTCATCTCGAGCCATAAAATATTCGTTTATTGAAAAAGCGGATGTCAAGCTTTCTTAGCTCATATCACGATTTAAACAAAAATCGTCGATTTTGAGCGATATTTCTATTGTTAATAAATTTCTGACGTATTCCCAGAAGAACTTCTGGCCTACCCCAGGCGTGAAATTGAATTTTGTATCGACCTTGAACGGTGCAAAACCTATTTCCAAAGCCCATGTCGAATAGCTCTATTGAACTTGAGGAGTTAAAGACCCAATGCGAGGAATTGTTAGACATTGGCTTTATTAGTCCTAGTACTTCTCCTTGGGGTGCTCTGTTACATTAAATGAAAAGAAGAAAGATGGGAGTATCGCGACTTTGTATTGATTATCGGGGAGTTGAATCATGTCACCATCAAAAATAGGTATCCATTGCCGCGTATTGATGACTGTTTGACCCGATTGCAAGGCCAAATTCTTTTCAAAGATTGATCTTCGTTAGGATATCACCAATTGAAGATTAGAACCACCGTGACATTCCAAAGGCGGCTTTGAGAACTTCGATGCGGGCATTATGAATTCCTAGTCATGTCCTTTGGATTGACTAATGCTCTCTTTTGCCTTCATGGATATGATGAGCCAGTATTCAGGAATATTTAGATCACTTTGTGGTCGTCTTTATTGATGACATCCTTATTTATTCAAAAAGCCGTGAAGATCATGAAAGCAACACTTGAAGTGACACTCCAAAAGCTTCGTGAATATAAGCTTTATGCGAGTTGAAGAAATCGAGTTACGGCTTGAAGAAGTAGCATTCCTTGGGCACGTGGTATCAAGTCATGGAATATCTGTTGACCCGACAAAGATTGAAGCTATTCAAAGTGGGAACAACCTAAATCGATGGCCAAAATCGTAGCTTTCTCGGTTTAGTGGTTATTATCGGAGATTAAATGGAAGGATTTTCTCGAATCGCTACTCCATTGACTCGGTGACTCGAAAAGATCTGAAAGTTCGGTTGGAAGCGAAGAATGTGAGAAGAGTTTTCAAGAACTTCGAGAGGAGACTTATTTATTTTGTTACGTGATACCATCGGCTCGGAGGGATTTGTCATCTCTGATGATGCTTGAGGCAAAAGGTTGGGATGTGTTCTCATGCAACATGGAAAAGTTATAGCTATGCCTCGCGACAACTCAAAGAATATGAGAGGAATTATCCTACTCATGATCTAGAGTTAGCGGTTGTTATCTTCTTGCTTTAAAATTTGGAGGCATTACTTGTATGGGGAGAAAGTGGAGATCTTTACGGATCGTAAAAGCCTCAAATATTTCTTCACTCAAAAGGAACTCAACATGCGACAACGGCGTTGGCTTGAAGCTGTTGAAAGATTATGATCGTACCATCGATACCATCTGGAAAAAGCGAGCGTGGTAGGCGGCGCATTGAGTAGAAGATCATATATCTGAAATCTGAGTGCGTTTATTGTCAACGCAAAGGCCCATTTGTGTGACTTGCAAAGGATGGAGATAGAGTTAAAGACTCGAGGGACGCGTGTGATGATAGCGAGTATCTGAGTAGAACAAACTTTAATCGATAAAGTTAAAATTGCTTTCGAGCTACTGGACACACAGGTGATCGTATATGAGGAAGAAAGTGAGAAGGTGCTATCTTGGAAGCAAGAATCGATGAAGAAGGAATACTTGAGTCGACTCCGGACTTTGTGTTCCTAACGACCACGATTTAAAGTATAATATCATGATGGAGCGCACTGACACACCATTTGCAATCCATCACAGGAGTACCAAAATGTATCATGATATTAAATCATACATTTTGGTGGAAGCAATATGAAGAGAGAGATAGCGTTGTTTATCTCAAGGTGTCTAACTTGTCAGCGAGTTAAGCGGACATCAAGTACCAAAAGGTCCATTGCAACCACTTGAAATTCGAGAATGGAAGTGGGAGCACATTACCATGGATTTAAATTCTGGGTCTTCTAAGGTTTCTCGGGCGTTGATGCGATTTGGGTCATTGTTGATAGATTGACCAAGTCTGCTCATTTCTTTACCGTCTCGAAACTTATACATGAGCGTCTTGCTTCGTATGTACATAAGCGAGATTGTAAGAAGCGCATGGTATCTTAGGTATCCATAGTTTACGATCGAGACCCAAGATTCACTTCACGATTTTGGGTTAGTTTGCAAAAAGCTATGAGCGCAGACTTACGATTTAGCTCGGCATATCATCCTCGAGCGGACGAGACGATCGGAGAGGACTATTCAAACTCTTGAAGATCTATTAAGACTACTGTGTCCTTGATTTCAAGGGGGAGTTGGGACAAGTTCTTACCATTGGTGGAGTTTTCCTCTGACAACAGCGATTATCAAAACAAGTATTGGCATGGCTCCATTTGAGCGTTGTATGGAAGAAAGTGTCGTTCTCGGTATCTTTGGGATGAGGTGGGTGAAACAACGTTGTTGGGGATAGGAGTTGATGCGTATGACTACGGAAAAGATTGAAACGATCCGAAATGACGTATAAAAACCTCACAAAATCGACAAAAGAGTTATCTTGATCTTCATCGAAAGGGCGTGGAATTCGATATAGGAGATCGTGTGTTGTTAAGAGTTGCTCCATGGAAAGGAGTTACAAGATTTGGAAAGAGAGAAAACTTAATCCTCGATTCATCGGGTCCATTTTAATCCTCGATCGGTAGGAGCGTGTGGCTATAGACTCGCTTTCTGCTTGAAATATGTCTAAATGTTCATAACGTTTTCACATATCCATATTACGTAAATATGTGAAAGACCCGAACCATATTATTGAGTTAGAACCGGACGAAATAGCGGAAGATTTGGCGTATGAAGAGGTTCTGTTCAAATTTTGGATAAGAAGGAACATATTCTACGCTCGAGTTTATACCTCAAGTCGAAGTTTTGTGGAGGAACCACGATGTTGAGGAAATGACTTGGGAGTTAGAATCGAAATGAAATCAAGGTATCCTTACCTCTTGACATACCGGTCGTACCCTAATTTTGAGGCGAAATTTCATAAGAAGGGAGGTTGTAAGACCCGACTTTTATAAATAAAGATGAATTTTCTATAAATATTATTTTTGAATATTATGGAATAAATTTGATATAATGTTATAGTTGTGGGTAATATTTATAAATTTTGCAAAAGTAAGCAAGTTGTTATAAAATATTACGTTTGGTGGGGAATATTCTTTTTGTCGGGGAATATTAAATGCGATGACTCAATCATTAGTGGACCCCACAGCGGAAGTATTGTCGTAGTTAAAAGCGACAAAATTATCTTTCTATAAAAATAACGGCGGAGGTGTTCTTCCGTTAAAAGCTGTTGAACTACCGGTGGTAAAAGAAATGCGATGTCTGGCGTGGTTGCGTAGTAGCACACGGTATTGATTATTGATGATTTACGTGAAAGTCACTTAGCTATACTCGATTATTACTTCGATAATTCTTTGCATCATATCTCTTATATTATTGATTCAATTATTGTCACGATATCATACATATAATATATTATATTATTATTAATTGAGGCGACAAGTTATAAATGATTAATAATTGTTGAAAGATTAAAAATGTGTTGATTAAAAATAAAATGATTTGTGGTAATATTTATTCAATCCTTGATGTATATAAAGAGTACATTATGAGGCGTTTGTGGTAAGTTTGATTATTTTATGGGGGCCCATATATATCATCATCTAAGAAGTCTCTTACCTCGATAGTAATTACCTTTGTGAATAGTAATTACCTTAAATCGATAGTAATTACCTTAAATCGATAGTAATTACCTTCTTTCAATAGTATTTACCTTTTCGATAGTAATTACCTTTGTGATAGTATAGTAATTAATTACCTTCGTCGATAGTAATTACCTTCGTCGATAATAATTACCCTTCGCAAATAGTAGTTGTCCTTTCATATTACGAGAGTTAAGCGCCTCTTGATTGTTCGAAAGGTTAATTACCCCTTCGAAAATAGTAGTTGTCTCTTGATATTACGAAGAGTCATTTTGACCCTTCATTAAGACCAAAAGAGCCCCTCGGTTTTTCTATAAATAGAAAGCTCATTCCTTCATTATTTCTTACGAATTCATTGAAACTATAGAGAGAAACTATAGAGAGAAAGAGAGAAAAAAGTATTATATTTTACTTCACTTTTTTTCGATATTGAGTTCTTCTAAGGTAGGGAATATTATTTGTTGTACTAAAGTAAGGGTGTTATTCTTTCTTATTCATGAAGAAGAAGCTTGTTATTCCATTCCATTATTATTATTCTATTGGAATAACTTTGTATCGTGTTTTACCTATATACTTGGTGACATTCTTCTATTATTACATTTGGAACATCACATGCATGTGTTTTACACAGGACTGGTTAAAATCTTTATTATTATTACATTGGAACATCACATGCATGTGTTTTACAGGACACTGGTTAAAATCTTTATTATTATTACATTTGGAACATCACATGCATGTGTTTTTACAGGACTGGTTCCATCTTTCCATTACATTGGAATTTATTATTAATTGGAATATCACATGCATGCATGCGTTTCACATGGACTTTCTGGTTTGGTTATTTATTATTACATTGGAATAACTTTTGCTGTCTGATCTATCGCATGCATGGTGATTTCTTTTGTTATTCCATTCTTTATTATACCCGGTTGGTTAAAACTTTGACTTATACTCCATGAAATTAGTGGAATATCCTTGATATTTGCGTTTTCATCCGATATCTTTTCATGGAAATATTCTTCTCGATCATTCTTGAATTTTACTCTACAAAAGCGATGTCGTGTTGACAATTTGGATGTTATTGGTTCTAGATAAATTAATTCTTGAACTTGTTTTATTGAATTCTTATATCATTGTCATCATCCTCATGTTTATATTATGTTGAAAGTCATCATGGCTTTGTAGTGCATAGATGGACTTGGTATGATTATGACGAGAGACTATTATTGGTGTAATCATGGCCGTAATGTTACAAATGATGTGGTAAAAATCCTCGATTAGTAGTAGTGCATTGATGGATGAGTTGTTGGCATGATCATGACCATTAATGAATACCTGAATATTCTTGGCCCGTAGTGCATGAATAATTGTGGTCGTGATCTTAAAAAGAATATCCTTGGCGTAGTAGTGCGGGGGTGATTCGATGATGTGGAATATTTATTAAAATTTGAGTCTCGGCTATAACGATGATGAAAAACCTTTTAAATCATAAAAGATAGTAGATTTTATTTTCTACTTGACTCTTTTAATGGATTGCTTGTTCATTTGTAGTTAAACTTGATGTTCATTATATTTTATCGGTTTAACAACTTGTTGTGAAACTAATGATAATTTATTACGCATTATCTTAGTCATAATATTTCTTCTTGAGCTAGTTGAGCTCACCCTTTCTTTCCTTTATTCTCTTGAGAAATGAGAATATAGGCTGGGACGAGTCGGGGGAGCGGAGTAATGGTCGAGAGGATAGCATTAGTAGTCCTCACTATTACGTGAAATAGTGTGATAATAATTGTAATGAGGACTCCTTTTGAGTTTGTATAATATCTAGTAGACAATATTTGTATTCAAACTCACGGTTTATGTCGTATTGTACCCGACGCAGTTATATTAGTAAGTTATATTTAAATTACATACCATGTATCGACTACCCAAGATGGGTGATGTATACCTAATTTTGGAAGACTCACGTGGGAGAATGTATGATGTGGAAGAACGTGTGCTTCAACTGTAAGCAGGAAGAACATATCTCTTTGCATTGTCCTAAGCCAAATTTGAGGAAGTGTTTTTCCTGTGGGTAAACGGGGCATGGATTCAACAAGTGTCCCAGCAAGAAGAGGACTAGCAAAGGCAGTGGTCGTTAGACAACTTAGATATAAGTGTTAGTATCTTTTGGTAGAAGCTTTTGATATTAAGTGTTGTAATATCGAGAACGATGTTTAAACATATGTAAATATATATGTTTTTATGAATGAAATTTTTATTTTCTGTATGATTATAAGATTACAATAAATTTGTGTGTTCTTAAAACTCATACTTATGGTATGTTCATGACTCATAATTATATGAAATGTTTTGAACCCCTCAGCGAATGGACGCCAAAGATCTGACTAGGATAAGTTCATACGCTCATATAATTGTGGCAAGTTACTGAACCCTTAAGTGTGGTAAGTTTAATGAACTAGAAATAGTAATGTGAAAATGGAGAATGTCAACTTTTTGTGTAAAGTTGGAGAATTGCAGCTTTTGTAAAGTTGAATACGTTAATCCTAAAAATATTTTTTTAAAAGGATAGTAATATGTGTTAAGTACTATATGTACTATGTGCTATTTGAATAAATATGCGATTACATGAGAACTATATGTTGAATTCTTATTGTGTTAAGAATCTGTATAGAGAAAGTATATTAATATAAGATTTTCATTTAAATCAGATCATGCCGCCTAGACGACAGAATCGAAACCAAAGAGAAGAACAATCAGTGAATAACGAAGGAGGTCAAGCTGACCCAATACAGAATTTCATGGATATGCTGGCCCAAGCTATGGAAAATAGGGCTCCAGCCAGGGGAAGAGCAAGGAATTAGCCAACCGAAAGATTGGATAATTTTAAGGATTTTAAAGCGGTAGGACCGCCGAAATTTAAGGGAACCACATATCTGATTAAAGCCCAAACTTGGGTGAAGGAGATGGAGAAAGCGTTCGTTATTGCGCGAGTGGCAGAAGAGCAGAAGACAGCTTTTGCTATATATCTGATGAAGGGAGAAGCCAATTACTGGTGGAAAACAAATCAGGCGAGAGCTGGGATAGCTATAGTGACGTGGACCAGATTCAAGGAACTATTCTTTGAGAACTACTTCTCACCGAGTATGCAAGCTCGGATGGAAGTTAAGTTCTTGGAATTGAAGCAAGAAAATATGTCTGTTTCTGAATACGCAGTTAAATTCAACGAATTGGCGAGATTTGCACCTCATCAGGTGGACACAGAAGCAAGAAAGGCGAGAAGATTCGAGAACAGACTGAAACCAGGGATATTCAACAAGGTGGCAGTATTGCAGATCAACACGTTTGCGGCTCTACTGGAGAAAGCATTAATTGCTGAAGGAGGAAGCGAGGCTGCATCTCGTTTTCATCAGGAGAAGAAGAAGATAAGTGATGGAGGAAGTAGTAGGGGTAGTAATCAGAATAAGAGGAAGTGGACTGAGAATACCCAATCGGGTAGCAAGACTTAAGAAAATAGGGAAGGGAGAGAACCACGCACGACATGCGCGAAGAATCATGTAGGTGTTTGTTTGAAGAAGAAGGGACTGTGCTATAACTGTGGGCAAGAGGGACACATGTCACCCAATTTTCCCAGTACGAAGAAGATTCAAGGTTGTTATGTGTGTGGATCGACTGATCATTTGGTTAGGAACTGTCCAAAGAGGAGTGCTGAGAAGGAAAGTGTCAACATGGGACCCGGTGGTGGAACCTTGGCAATTCGAGGGCCTGCAAAGCCAGGAAGATCAATCGCCCGTATATTCAACATAACGGCGCAGGAGCCAGTAGCTGTTCAGGAGGTGGCAGCAGGTAACGATTTTATTTAGAAACTTTATTACATGAATATTATGAGTCAGATATTTCTGTGAACTGTTTTCTTTTATAGATTCAAGTCACAAGTCAGAATTTGAAACACAAATTAATATTGTGTTGATAAAAAAATGAATTGATGATACAACTTTAAAAGATTGTAGAGAATAAGAAAGCGGTGATTCCGAGGACGGAATCCTTTTAAGGAGGGGTGAATGTGATAACCCGGGATTTCGAATAATCAAAATTTTACGAATAATTTTTTTTTTTAATATTGACTGCTAATATTGTACTGAGAATACGTGAGACAAGTTTCGAGAAATGGTCAAATTAAGTATTGACTGAGAAAATAGAGTAGAGTTGTGCTTAACAGCTTTAGAAACCCTAACCCTAATTTCGGGAAATGGGTTTGATAGAAAATTCAATTAAAATAATTTTATCGATGGGTACATGTTTGTACTATATATGAATGTTGACCAATGATTGACTGGATAAGGTTTAAAATTAATAAACCCTATTAAGAGATTAGAAACCCTAATTTCAGTATTAGAAACCCTAACGTGCTGATATTATACATGACATATATTGGAGGCGATCGGAGGGCGTCGAACGAGCACATACGCAAGTATAGTGCTCCCGATGATGGAATACGTTATTCTAAGTGATGTAACATAAAAATGCATGATATTATACATGACATATAAAAATTTCCTTGCTCATAATAGAAAGCATTGGCATGACTTAGTATGTGTTTTGGAAAAGAAACTTAAAAAAAACCTTGAGGAAACTTATGTTCTATAAGTTCTGAACTTAGTGGTTTGTATACATGATTGAGTTCAAATATAAATGAGCATGATATGGTGTTTATAGTGTCTTGTTCATGATAAAACTTGTTAGACCTTGTGTTAGAAAAGTTTTCAAGAGAAACTTGATATAATAGAACTAAGGTGCATAAATGCTACATGAGGTAGGTTTTGAACTTGAGAAGACATTATCATGACTTAGTTACTTATGATAAGAGTTTTTAAAAGTTATCTTCTATGTGCTATACTACATCATTAATGATAAAAAGATTTCAAAGACAAACTCCATTATCTTTTGTAACTAAGTATTAAGACATGAATGATATGTGCACTCAACTAGTCAAGCATGGCATAAGTTATTAAGCATGTTTTAAAGGTATGAACTATGCTATGTCCATGTAAATGAGATAGATACATGTGAGCATGCTATTAAAGGCTTATTAGTATAAATATATGGTTTAAAAGCTTATAACATCAAATCTTGTTAAAGAAAGTTGTTAAGCCTTATTGATTGAAATAAATCATAATGGAGCTAAGTAATTTGAATGTGAACTTGAAAATAGATCACAACCTATTTGATGTCAAGTACGGATGGTTAAGGTATACTTATACATGCCTAGCTATTCTAAGAGTATGATGAGAAAGTGAAATGAAGGTTTTACAAACCTAGTTAGGAAATAATGTAACATTACTATTATATTAAGAATGTATGAAATATATGACTAATGGATGTGAATCCATGATTATATAACTGTGTAGGAATACACGAAGTGCAGATAAGCGTTAAGTAGTTAGTCGTAGTTCATAAACTACGAATCATGCAAGTCTTTCAGTTCCTATTTGTTATGTGAACTTGATGATTAACTGTTTTAAATCTTTATTGCAAAGTGCATGATGTGTTATATATATGTTGAAAGTATGAAATGTTAAAGTCAATTTATGACTATGTTGATTGATTAAAGCATGTTGATTGAGTAAGGACTCAATCTTTATACTTGTTATATGAACTGTAACATGTATGTTATATGTTGAGCATGTTATTATGTGATATGTGATGCATGAAAACTGTTAGATTTTGTTGGGTTGTCGAGCTCAACCTTGCAAATAACCACTTTTGTAGGTTCAAGATTCAAGGTAAAGTTATGTATTACTTGAAAGACATGAATCAGATGTGATACTTGAAGATTTATACACTTTGGTTGTGTTATTATTATTTGAACCATGTTTAAGGTTCCGAATAATGTATTAATGTTGAATTGTAATATCGTTTTGTGATGTAAACTATTGTAGTATTAAAATAATTTTGAGATATTTAGATATAAAGGTTGAAGGTTTTGGGAACGAGGATTGTTTGTAATAGAAAATTTTAATTATTCCGCAAATTTCAATGGTTGTATTATCGTTTAATGATGTAAAATTAGAGGTTGAATGTATTATTAACGACTGAAGTCGAGAATTAAATTGTATGAATTTTGGGGTCGTTATTAATCACTATGCATATATATATATATATATATATATATATATATATATATATATATATATATATATATATATATATACACCTCAATAGGTTTTAGATCATATTTAGCATCATAAACATCACTTAGTTACTGTCCAAAAGATCAGAACTCACTATCTGGGATTCCAGATTGGCACAGCTGCGTCGTCCCCTGACCCAGCCAGAACTCAGCTGCTGCCTTGTGGTCTCTGTTTGGCTTGGACACACAATCATATTTTGTCATGTTAAAGGCTTTCACATGCTTCTTAGATCAATCTAGGTCCCTTCTTGAATAACATGGTTCTGAGTTTGATCATTTCAATAATTTAAGGTCATTCAAGGTCATGAAACCACAAAGTCTAGCATGCTTGCTTTCCAAACATACAAGATAGTTATAAAACTCATATTAGGCATGCTTGGGTGTATTCATAACACAAATGTGAAGCTAACACCGCTTTAGTTGAAAAATAGGCTTTGTTCATTCTCTTCTTGAAATGTGCTACACAAGCATGGTATATATAGGCACTACAAGAAAAATGGCCATCTGCGACCAATGATATCAGCGACCGCACTATCTGGTCGCTGATAATAGTAATAGCGACCGATATCTGCGACCGATAAGGATTCTCGTCGCTAGTATATATCCACGACCGCATGCCGTTGCTGATAGGTCGCTGAGAATAATTTCCCTCCTAAAATTTGGTGCGAAACTTTGGTAGCGGCGACGATTTATATCGTGACGCGTATGCGCATGCAATCACCGACATGTCCACATCATAAAAAAGTAGCGACCGCATGCGATCGCGAATGGCGGTCGCTGATGCTAATAAACTTAATCAAATTCAGGTTCGCTCGATCAATACAGAAAAGAAAGAAAAGAGGGAATACAGACGAGGGAGAAGAGGGAGTAAGGGGGGAAGAGAAGAGGAGGAGAGATGAGCCATTGCCAACCATCGCCGAATTATTATCGACCACCACCGCCACCATCACCGCACCTTCTCGCTGCACCACCGCCGCATTGCACCACCACCGGTAACCCCCAATTAATCCCTAAATTAAACTGTCTGTTATTGCTGATTGAATGGCAAGAGTCTATGAGGTTGATGCAGTAACTGCAAATAAAAATGATTGGATTTGAAACCCCTAATTGATAGTTTGTGTGAGCTTAATGTTTCATTATAAGGTTTCTAAATTACTAGTCTTTCTTGAAATTGATGTTTCCAGTGTAATATTACCATATTTAAAAATCATTGCTTGTGGGTGGAAATAATTGCATACTAGTTACTGATTAAATTGAAAGATGAACAGAAGTTATACTTTCTCTGTCTGAAAATTGGACTTCAATTTCTCCTTTTTGATGTCCAAAAATGAGGCTACTTGGTAAAATTAATGTGCTTCATTCATCATTGTTTGATTATGATGTTGACAATTGGTTATGTTAATGTTGAAAACATTAACTTTCTAAATATTTGACTTTTGATGGTGGATTATCATTTTGAGGCAAAGAGAGAGTATAAATTTATTAAGGCATAAGATGAATTCAACTCCTTCTCCTTAAAGGAACTATGTTCATCTAAAAGTGATGGAATTTGAAGTGACAAAAGGGTTGGATTGAATAACAAAAAAGAAAACAATGAAGAGAAAATACTTGTTGACAAAGGGCCACTTTTCTTTGGCAAAACACTCTTCATGGTTGATTACTTGTATTATTCAAAGTGCATTGACCACTATTATGCAACTTCTACTATATTTCTTGCAATTGTAGGAGATCGATATATTGAAAAACCAACAAAATTGTAGATGACAGGGCGTATCAATTGACCCACCCATCACAAGCAATTATTCAAGAATATAAACCTTACTAGAGCCATCTTCAATTATGAAGAAATGTACACGCAGTGTTTTGAAACTTTTTATGCGACAACTCACATACCATATCAATTTGTTGAATGTATAAAATCAATTTGTTGAAAATATACCGTTAATCGTAACATAAAATCAACTAACATCCTCTTTTCCTTCTGCAAAGTGCCTTAGGTTTTCTCAAGCCGATAAAGTAATTAAAATAATCTTAGCCACATATAATAATTAAAATGATCTAACTGTTGAGAACGCCCATCCCTCAAATAGTGTTATTTGAGGATCCCTCAACTGAATCGGAACTATATATATATATATATATATATATATATATATATATATATATATATGTTAGGTTTGTAATATTCATGTGCTTGATCAAATTGCAAAATTAATGCGGGCGCGTGTAAAATCGAGTTTAAAAAATTTACAAACCATATACCCGATCACCCTTTATGCACAATTATTAATTAAACGAAAAGATAAAGAATAAAATTATACCCTTGAAGATCGAGCTTCCTCAGGTACAAGTTCACCTCCAAATCCTTTCGCGTTCAACTTGAATCCACCGGGTATGGTTCCTTCCTTTGATCAACGTTAGCCACCCATATGTTTGGCCTCTAGAGGTGATCCACCAAGGAAGAAGAAAATTCAAGAAGAAGGGTGGTTGGCTAAACCCTAGTTTTTCTATCTCTATAGAAAGGGTGTACTCTCCCAACAATTGGAATTATGTCGTATGTTGAAAAGTCAACAACCCATTACCACCCATAATAAGACTCCTCTTATTTATAGATGTGGGCAACCCACCTTAACAATTAAGGAATTGGGTTTTAATTAATTAATTCTTTTAATTAATTAAGCTCCCTAATCTTATTAGGGATAATTAATTAAACTCCTTTAATTAATTTTCCTTCCTAATCCAATTAGGAATAAATGAGAGTACTTATATTAAATTAATTCCTAAACTCTTTTAGAAATTAAAATAATAATAATTGTAATAATATTAATAAGACTCCTCTTATTAATTTATATTTAATATTTCTAAAATATTAAATAATAAATATTAAGCTATTTAATTTATTCTATCACCATAGATTAAATTAAATATACTTAACATATATTATACGATTATGCCATTAACTTCTTAAATAATTATTCTTCCTTTTATGGTGTGACCCTTTAGGTTCTCCATATTAAACCTAGGTTGTGAATAAATCAATTAGAACAATTCTAATCTTATTTAAATAAATAAATTAAACAATTAATTTATTTAAATAATATTTATTCTACAATAGGATAAGCCTCCTAGCGATCAACGACTTTCCGATAATATAGATTTCAACATTAATCATAAAAGAACCTTTGATTAAATAGTTACTGTATAATTCAATCCTTCCACCATACAATGTCCCAATTAAATATAAGACATGGAATTCTTCACAAGTCTTATTTTATTTAATTATATGTATTTTCGATTCTTAAATGCACAACTCAAATAATGCAAATTAGAAACTCCTTTCTAATTTCATTACGCCGCTTTGCCAAGGACTATTGGGTTGTCATTTATCGAATCACATAGGACATTCTCTTCTTTTATTAGAAGTGGTAGATTCTTTATTGATCATACATTATCTCCATGTACAACTTATTATACCCAAGCATACCCTTTGATATACCCTAAGGGTCTTAAGGAATAAGTCAAAGTATAACTCATCATACACAAGATACTATGATGATCTCAAGTCCAAGGATTACTTGTACTACTATCACTACAGAATTCCTATTGACAGCAAATAAAACTCCATTAGGTATTCCTTAGCGAGCCACGCTCGATGAACTTATTCTCTAATAAGCACCTACATACTTGCTTTAGTGTCTCCACACAAATGATCATGAGATCAATCATCCTCATCCAATGAAAGCAAGCAACGTATGTACCAATCTATCCGGATTCACTAATCCCCAATTTAGTAATCCAATGATTGGAAACTATTTTAGTTTTTAAGCTTTCAAGAATTTAGATCTCATTAGAATGATCATCATCATTATTCTAAAAGCATTGCTTAAAACTATGGGTTTATCACATATTATAAAACAAAGATCATTTAGATAATTCAAAGCCTTTAATAAATTAATACCTTTTATTAATAAATGAATAAGATTGTTACAAAGTATATGCTTTATCATCAAACATGATTGGCTTGTGTGCATACTACTTTCAATCTCCCACTTGCACTAAAAAGCCAATCGCCATTTTATCTTATACTCTTCTTCTTCTCTAAGTGACGATTATCCTGTTGTTGGATAAGCTTTAGTTAATGGATATGTAATGTTGTTCTTGAGAGTCCACCATCTCTATAGTGATTTCCCATCTTTCAATGATTCTTATAATCAAATGAAAGTGCCACAACACATGTTTAGATCCAAGATGAGACTTAGGAACTATTCCTAGTTCTCAGAATGAACTTTTAATCCAAACAATCAACTTGCGACTTCATTTATAGCTATATACTTTGTCTTTATCACTAAACCAAAGAACTCTTTGTTGTTTGGAACCTTTCCAATTCCCGTACCTTTCGCTCAAGATAACGCTTTTACCTTCAGTGGATTTTTCATCATCTTAGTGTCTGCGAAAACTTGAGTCTGTTAAGCCCTCTAGTTTTAATTTAGACCCACCATGAATATGATCACATCCTTAGTGTCGGTTAAGCACTTTAAGATGTTTTTCAACGACTCATAGTGAACTTCTCCGATATAACCGATCAACATCGGGGTCTCGTACATTTCATTGCATACATGATTGTCACTCATGCGACCTCTCTTTTCAGGAGTCTGTGGGGACTATTAAGAGAGATACACTCCATAGCTCATCGACATGAGACATTTCTTGGAGTTTGCCATGCTAAACGACTTTAGCATCAAATGAATATACGTTCCTTGGGTTAAGTCGAGCATCCTCTTGTATCTATCTATATAGATTTTATCCCCAATTAAGATACTCGTCCCAAACCATTCATGGAGGAATGTTTAGACAACTTTATCATTACTGATTGTAGCATTAGTATGTCATTCCTTATCCGTAGTATATCAACATATAATATTAGGAATGTCACGACGCTCCCACTGACCCTTTTGTACACACTAGAAGTCTTACCTCATCGAATGTAACTGGATCATCATCTTCTATGATGAGTACCTCATCATCATCATCTATGATGAATCCATACCTCCTAGGTATCTTTGGTACTATTCCAGATTTACGATTCGGTTGTGGTACAATAGGTCTATCTATAGGTTCCTCTTATTTGACTTATAGTGTTTTTGTGGTTCTTGAGCTCTTCAAGATCTATTATCCTCCCACTAGCCCCTTTTAATGATAAACACCTTTATCTTAGAAGGCAGCGTGTTTTGCAACAAACACCTTTTGTTAAGTAGGATTATAGAACATATACCCTAAACTTACTTTAGGATGTCCCACAAATTGTACTTGTCAAATCTTGTCCCAAGCTTATCCTTTGAAACCTTTTTCACATAAGTTGGACAACCCCTTATCTTAACATACTTAAGATTAGGAATCCTCCCCGGTCCATAACTTTTATAGAATCTTGGGGCGGATTTTGAGGTTACCATTTTTCGTGAGATATGCACCATTTCTAGGACATTATCCCAGAAGGATACTGAATGTCGGTAAAATCATTATGGACCGCACCATGTCCAACAAGGTATGATTTTTCCTTTTAGATACATCAATCAATTATTGTGTATCAGGAGGCGTCCATTATGAGAAAACCATTTGAGATGATCTAGAAACTTATTGCACAAGTATTTATTCCTTGATCCGATCAAAGAATCCTAATACTTTGCCAATTTGTTTCACTTTTGAATTCTTTGAACCTTTCAAATAATTCACACTTGTATTTCAACAAATACACACATTCAACTCTTTGAATGATCATCTCCTTTTCTTATACTAGTTTGTTCAATTGTAAAATTATTTTCACGTAAGTCAAGTATACTAAATTTATTAAGTAATATTCCAGTTCTATACAAAACATTATTATTATAAATAGAACAACAATTGTTCTTAATTATAATACCAAAGATTTTATTGTCCAACAATAAAATGGAAATAATGTTTCTAACAAGAATTGGAATACAATAACAACTTATTGACTTAATAGATTTGCCCGTAGGCATTGCTAAACTATAAGTTTCTATGGCTAATATGGCAACCTTTGCTACATTTCCCACATACAGGATTACTTATATTTGTTTAGCTTTCTACTTACCTTGGTCCTTCATAAATCTATATTTATGATAACCAAAGTTGGTATCCAATACCCAAGTAGAACCTTGACTTAAAGAAAAATTATTTTAATCATGAACAAAAACTGTATTGTAACCGAAACTTCACTAAGCTTCTTTGATTAGCCTCTGCCAAGATACTTCTCGCAGCTTTCTTTCCAATTGTCCAGGGCTTATTGTAGTGGAAACAAACTCCTTTGCTATCCGTGACGCTTTTGTTCTTATTATCCTTTGTTTATTCCTTTCTATTTACCTTCTTAGAATCGTTCTTCTTTTCGGAAGATCCTTTGGCCCTACCAAGAAGACATGGTCTTTCTTGGTTGGAAAGTGACTCTCAACATTTTTCAACATGTTAAGCAAATCGTAAAGCCGATATCTAGCTTGTTCATATGAAAATTCACAACAATTGTGAAAGGAGTCCTGAGTGAGTGCAAGATCAAATCTTGGCTCAACTCTCCATCCATGACAAAACCAGGTTGTCCTAATTGATCAATCAAATTGATTATTTTAAGAACTTTTTGTCTCATCTTATAGTGCCATTGGCCATTCTAGATCGGAAGAGCTCCTTAGATATCTCGATATCTATCAATCCTACTTTCCTCACCATCAACTACTTGATGTGCAGTGAATATAGTAGGAGCATCCATAGTTTCATCTTGTGTTGAAGCTCGTTATTACTCATGGATGCGAGCATGATGCATTGAGCCAATCGTGCATCATCTTGCCACTTTCTAAAAGTAGCAATCTCTTCCTCGGGCATTGTGCGCAACCATTGCGAGGATAGGCGTATTAAGGACATAAGATAGCTTTTCACGGCTATGAGAACTATTCTCAAATTCCTTAACCAATCCGCTTTATTTGATTCCCGTTAATTTAGCATCTAATATGCTTCCAGCAATGATAGTAATTTTAAACATTGTAAAATTGCAGAAATAAATTTATAATTAACAACATTTTAACATACATTCTTTTATTAATTACCAAAATAAATTAGGTCTTGTTTTAAATTGGTATCTCCCACTATTTTCTTCAAACTATATTACCCTCACTTATATAGTTCGGCAAAATCTAATTAAAGATTTGCTAGTGAGAATAAGGATCCCATTTCAAATGTATATAGCCTTGTGGTGACACAACAAACTATATATAAATAAATAGGTAGACAACTTTTGTCAATTACATCAACTATGCAACTCCTTGTATTTTGCCTCTTAGATTATTTTGATCAAGTGGTGGCACATCCGAATCAAAATTATCCAAGTTAAGTCCGACCTAGCACTCCATATATTCAAAAAAAAAAATATCATCCTTGTGGTGACACAACAAAACAATATTGTTCAATTTTCTTTATAAGCATCAAATGTGATAAATTAACATCTTAAATACTTAATACTTGCCTTGTGGTGACACAACAAACTCATATTAAATATTTAATACTCTATTAATTTTATCATGCTAGAAGGCGACGTTCGATATTCCAAATATCTTTGAACGCTTAGGACTTAATATAAAAAAATTTGAGGGTTTGTTATTAATTTGTCTCATCTTGTTTAGCGCGCATGCACATATATATATAAAATACGCGTCATATTAATAAACATGCGAAGCATGTTTGCATAATATATAATATATATATAGTATAAGCATGCACATATAGAATACTATATTCTACCTAGATTGATTATGGACTTTTATACTAGTTTGGTTCACTAGAGCCACCAAGTGAACCAAAAGGTCAAACCCTAGGGGTGCAAGAAATAATATTTAAATATAACTATTACATTTAAACCCGGGCTCCATTACAAACGGGTCTTCAAGCGCTCCTTGTCCCTTGATCTCTAATTCTTCAAAAATTAATTCTAACTATTCCTATTACAAAACTATTTAAAATTAATAAATAGAAACCTTGATCAGTAGTCAAGGGGAAGTACATAGGAGGGAGATAGAATTTACATTAAGAAAAAATTAGAGAAGACGAGGTACTGTGGAATCCATTTAATAAAACCCATACATTCATGCATCCAACTAAAATAAAATCCAATCATATTGGTCAATAGTCCATAATCAATCCCATTTATTATCATACACATCACCATATGCATCAATAAATAACATTCATCTCATGAATAATAAACATTTAATATATATATTGATATCATTTAATGGGCAAATTTAGTTAGTATAAAATCTAATTTTGAATCAAAATAAACTCCTTTATTTTAATCCAAATTTAAATCAAAATAAAACTATTTTATTTTAATTTATCCTATTTTGAATAAAATAAACTATTTTATTTTAATCAAAAACTTTAATCAAAATAAACTCCTTTATTTTAATTAATTATGGAATCCAATTCCATGTAATAAAAAAAATCTTCAATTAAAATAAACTCTTTTATTTTAATTAATTATGAATCCAATTCCATGTAAAAAAAATTTATTAAAGGAAACACGGATATTCTTTCCTATTCACAAATAAACTCCTTTATTTTGAATAATATGAAATCCTATTTCATATCTAAATAAACTCCTTTATTTAAGGAAACATGGATTCACTTTCCTATTCACAAATAAACTCTTTTATTTTGAATAATATGAAATCCTATTTCATATCTAAATAAACTCCTTTATTTAAGGAAATTAGGCATTCCAATTTCAACTCTAATTAGTTAGCATGGAATCCAATTCCAACTCTAATTAGTTATCATGGAATCCAATTCCAACTCTAATTAGTTAGCATGAAATTTAATTTTAAAATTAAAATAAACCCTTTTTTATTTTTTAAAATTATTTTAAAATAAAAATAAATATTATTAAATTATAAAATAAATATTAAAACTTTATATTATAAAATTATTATTTTAAAATAAAATAAACTTTTATATTTTAATATTAAAATAAATCTTTTATTTTAAAATTAAAATAAACTTATATATATATTTATATAATATATAATATATATATATATATATATATATATATATATATATATATATATATATATATATATATATATATATATATATATATATATATATATATATATATATATATGAACTTTTTTGAATCCAAGCTCCTGACTTCCTCCTTTTTTTTTCCTTTTTTTTATCAAGCACGATTTTCAAGAGTAACTTTTATAAGCATGCCTTAAGTCAAATATTTTCTTGAAAAAACCGTGCATGTCATTTTAATTTATGAAACAACTCAAGCATGTATTCGGTAAAAAAAAAGATTACCAATTTTAATAAGAAGCGATCAGGTTTTCCAAAAAAAAAAATTCGAATTGACCGGTTTTTTTTTTTTTTTATTTAAAAATTTTATACAATAAAATTATGCCCAATTAAATTGTTCTAAACACATATCAATATACATATCAAATTTGAACAATTAATAATTTGCATAAAGGTTTGGCTCGATGCCACCGTTAGGTTTGTAATATTAATTATGCAATCAAATTGCAAAATTAATGCTAAGCGTGTAAAATCGAGTTTAAAAAATTTACAAACCATATACCCGGATCACCCTTTATGCACAATTATTAATTAAACGAAAAGATAAAGAATAAAATCATACCCTTGAAGATCGAGCTTCCTCGTGTACAAGTTCACCTCCAAATCCTTTCGCGTTCAACTTGAATCCATCGGGTATGGTTCCTTCCTTTGATCAACGTTAGCCACCCATATGTTTGGCCTCTGGGGTGATCCACCAAGGAAGAAGAAAATTCAAGAAGAAGGGTGGTTGGCTAAACCCTAGTTTTTCTATCTCTATAGAAAGGGTGTATTCTCCCAACAATTGGAATTATGTCGTATGTTGAAAAGTCAACAACCCATTACCACCCATAATAAGACTCCTCTTATTTATAGATGTGGGCAACCCACCTTAACAATTAAGGAATTGGGTTTTAATAAATTAATTCTTTTAATTAATTAAGCTCCCTAATCTTATTAGGGATAATTAATTAAACTCCTTTAACTAATTTTTCTTCCTAATCCAATTAAGAATAAATGAGAGTACTTATATTAAATTAATTCCTAAACTCTTTTAGAAATTAAAATAATAATAATTGTAATAATATTAATAAGACTCCTCTTATTAATTTATATTTAATATTTCTAAAATATTAAATAATAAATATTAAGCTATTTAATTTATTCTATCACCATAGATTAAATTAAATATACTTAACATATTATTACGATTATGCCATTAACTTCTTAAATAATTATTCTTCCTTTTATGGTGTGACCCTTTAGGTTCTCCATATTAAACCGGTTGTGAATAAATCAATTAGAACAATTCTAATCTTATTTAAATAAATAAATTAAACAATTAATTTATTTAAATAATATTTATTCTACAATAGGGATAAGCCTCCACTAGCGATCAACGACTTTCCAGATAATATAGATTTCAACATTAATCATAAAAGAACCTTTGATTAAATAGTTCTGCATGACAATTCAATCCTTCCACCATACAATGTCCCAATTAAATATAAGACATGGAATTCTTGTCAAGTCTTATTTTATTTAATTATATATATTTCGATTCTTAAATGCACAACTCAAATAATGCAAATTAGAAACTCCTTTCTAATTTCATTCCTCATTAACCCAAGGACTCTTTGGGTTGTCATTTATCGAATCACATAGGACATTTCTCTTCTTTTATTAGAAGTGGTAGATTCTTTATTGATCATACATTATCTCCATGTACAACTTATTATACCCAAGCATACCCTTTGATATACCTAAGGGTCTTAAGGAATAAGTCAAAGTATAACTCATCATACACAAGATACTATGATGATCTCAAGTCCAAGGATTACTTGTACTACTATCACTACTGAGAATTCCTATTGACGAAAAAATAAAACTCCATTAGGTATTCCTTAGCGAGCCACGCTTCGATTGAACTTATTCTCTAATAAGCACCTACATACTTGCTTTAGTGTCTCCACACAAATGATCATGAGATCAATCATCCTCATCCAATGAAGCAAAGCAACGTATGTACTAATCTATCCTGATTCACTAATCCCCAATTTAGTAATCCAATGATTGGGAACTATTTTAGTTTTAAGCTTTCTAAGAATTTAGATCTCATTAGAATGATCATCATCATTATTCTAAAAGCATTGCTTAAAACTATGGGTTTATCACATATTATAAAAACGACATCATGTAGATAATTCAAAGCCTTTAATAAATTAATACCTTTTATTAATAAATGAATAAGATTGTTACAAAGTATATGCTTTATCATCAAACATGATTGGCTTGTGTATATACTACTTTCAATATATATATATATATATGGAAATAATAATGATATTTTTGTTTAATATTAAATTACAAAGCATCATCAAATTCTTACCTTTTATGTAGTACCACAATAATATTGTTGCTTGCACAAATAAAAGCGAATTGATTGTTGATTGCTTATGTTGAGCAACTATGTGAATTACTCCCTCCGTTTATTTTTAATTGACGTCTTAGATAAAAATATGAATATTAAAAAATATAATTAATATTTTATTTAATTGACCAAAATAGTTATATAATCTTAATATTATCATTCAAAAATTCATTAATTAGAACAAATGAAAGAGAAAGCAAGCTTTATAGAACAATGAACACTAAAATAGTGAATCACCATACGGACCCCCATACACAAGTTTCAATAGTCATAATAGGACATAAGAAAGCTACACAAACTAAAGGAACCAAGCCCAAGCCATTTTGAGCATGAGACTTGTTAAAAATCACATTTAAAAGCCAAACATGGACTGCTTTTGGACAATTATATAGTACACGACCTTAAAGGACTATTATGAGAAGGCCCGTACACAGCTAATCATAGTACATCCTAAATTTTTATTTATAGATGTCTTACGAACTCAGAAGACGATGCAAGCCTTGGGTTGGGTGGGGCCCCAATCATGTGTTAGAAGGCCAAGCTAATCCGGGATGATCGCATTCTTATATCTGGATCCGTCCTCCTCTATATAAGCGTAAGTTAAACATCGTGTATATATATATATATAAGGGTTTTAATATAAATTATTGTATATTGTAGTGATTTTCAAGATAGTAAAATTGTGAAGTGCATTTCACAATTATGCTTACAGAACTGGCCTACGCCAGTGATTACATGGGCGAGCACACCTCTCGCCCATAAGGATGCAGTTTGGGCTGAATTTCAGGTATATTTTTTTATCACTCTGATAGATAATACATAGTTAATCAAATAATATTGCTTAGTAATATAACAGTTTTAATATTATTATTGTTATTTTATTTGCAGAAACGATATAGATGGAGACGGCATTTACGAGCATCGATTATTCGAGACACTATTCTACGGCGAAAGTGCGCCGTCCGAACTAAAGATAATTTGAACAAGGAACGACAAAAAGCCCTGCACAATGCTGAGATTGACCATCCAGGACAGGGTGAGCAGTATATGCATGAGCATAGCCCCACAGTGGTGCGCATGAACCCATATAGGTGCGTATGTGTGACCATGGAAAGTCGAGAGGCGGGTCGAGAAGCGCGAAGCTGCCGCCTCGAACAGATCCTCGAGTGTATCGAACGGGCGAGAAGGCAAAAGGCACGTGTCGAGGCGGCGAGATATCATAAACGCAACACATTCTTTGCCGAGATGCGTATGTTATGTTTACGATCATCTTTTGTAGCTAAAATATCATATGTTTACATAATAATATGAGGAAATGAACTATAGGAGTCTCGGTCTCAAGGTCAATCTATCAATTGGTTGGATGTGTATGTGGCCACTCGATGGTCTACTGAAGTCGCATTGATAAGCGGTAATAAGTTCACTTTATCCTAATATGTTGTTTATAAATTATAACGACCTTCTTTAGTATTTTTTTTTATTTTTAACTATTTAATTGTTCATCTTCCGATAGGACACTAATAAGGGCTTAATGAGCAGCGCCATCCTCAAGGCACCCGCGTCCCGCTCGATTGATTAAGAATTATGGGAGAGGCGTCCATCGTGAAGAAAAAATTATGTCAAAGGCGAGGAGAAAGGCGGCCTTGACCATCGATGGCACGGGCGACTCGCCACCCGATCTACCATCGTGAGTTATCCACCCTATCATACTCCCTGCCGACCGTGTGAGAGCGATCTGTCGAGGATCGTGATCTTCTTCAAATATCTTGGGCGGGCATCTGCGGTCTCGAGTCTGATGAGTTAGCGGAGGCGGTGGCGGCAATGACGGCGGAAGCGGCAGACAACAATGCGAAGCGGTATATATATATATCGTTTATTGTTTAGCTACATTGTCTTATATGTTTATAGTCTACGAAATCGATGTCTTACTTATATGTAACATATATGTTTTATTACTTTGATAATTACAGGATCCTAATTTGGATGATCCATGTGAAAGCGCTTTAGACTTATTTTTTTTAGATTTTTAAAGCCTTGTACTCTTTTAGATTCATTCTTTGGACAATTGTATTAGTTTATATGGATGTTTTACGATATCGATTATATTGTGTTGGATGAATGTTTTGTATTGTATTGGATGAATGTTTATTCATGGATGAATGTTTTGTATTGTATTGGATGGATGTTAATATAGATGCTTGTATATATATATATATATATATATATATATATATATATATATATATATATATATATATATATATATATATATATATATATAGAGCCCTTCCATAATAAATTCTTATGGAGTCTTGTCTAACACCCCTTTTTGGACCGTTAGTTGATAAACTTATTGGAAGGTGAGATTGAAACATAAATATACCCAGTAGTAACAACTTGTACTTAAACTTTTATTTTAATATGAGGACCCCACCATAGTCAACATATTTGTCGGTTTGTTTAACTAAAAGCGAATTTTAATATTAAATAATACGGTAGAATGCGACATGCAGAAAGCATTGTATAAAAAAAAAAAAAAAATTCAATAAAGTAACAAGCTCTTACGACATTAAAAAAAAAAAAAAAAAAATCTAAAATTGTAACAAGCTCTTACTACATAAAAAAAATAAAAAAATAAATAAATAAATAAATTCAAAACCGTAAGAGCCTCTTAAAACTACAAAAAAAAAAAAAAGGGCCACTTTTCTTTGTGCAAAACACTCTTCATGGTTGATTACTTGTATTATAAGTGCATTGACCACTATTATCTGAACTTCTACTATATTTCTTGCAATTGTAGGAGATCGGATATATTGAAAAACCATAAAATTGTAGATGTGAGACGTATCAACAACCCACCCATCACAAGCAATTATTCAAGAATATAAACCTTACTAGAGCCATCTTCAATTATGAAGAAATGTACACGCAGTGCTTGAAACTTTTATGCGACAACTCACATACCATATCAATTTGTTGAATGTATAAAATCAATTTGTTGAAAATATACGGTTAATCGTAACATAAAATCAACTAACAGGTCCTCTTTCCTTCTGCGTGCCTTAGGTTTTTCTCAAGCGAGATAAAGTAATTAAAATAATCTCACCACATATAATAATTAAAGCAGATCTAACTGTTGAGAACGCCCATCCCTCAAATAGTGTTATTTGAGGATCCCTCAACCTGAATCGGAACTATATATATATATATATATATATATATATATATATATATATATATATATATATATATATATATATTAGGTTTGTAATATTCATGTCTTGTGATCAAATTGCAAAATTAATGCGAGGCGTGTAAAATCGAGTTTAAAAAATTTACAAACCATATACCGGATCACCCTTTATGCACAATTATTAATTAAACGAAAAGATAAAGAATAAAATCATACCCTTGAAGATCGAGCTTCCCTCGGTACAAGTTCACCTCCAATCCTTTCGCGTTCAACTTGAATCCACCGGGTATGGTTCCTTCCTTTGATCAACGTTAGCCACCCATATGTTTGGCCTCTAGGGTGATCCACCAGGAAGAAGAAAATTCAAGAAGAAGGTGGTTGGCTAAACCCTAGTTTTCTATCTCTATAGAAAGGGTGTACTCTCCCAACAATTGGAATTATATGGATTATGTTGAAAAGTCAACAACCCATTACCACCCATAATAAGACTCCTCTTATTTATAGATGTGGGCAACCCACCTTAACAATTAAGAATTGGGTTTTAATTAATTAATTCTTTTAATTAATTAAGCTCCCTAATCTTATTAGGGATAATTAATTAAACTCCTTTAACTAATTTTCCTTCCTAATCCAATTAGAATAAATGAGAGTACTTATATTAAATTAATTCCTAAACTCTTTAGAAATTAAAATAATAATAATTGTAATAATATTAATAAGACTCCTCTTATTAATTTATATTTAATATTTCTAAAATATTAAATAATAAATATTAAGCTATTTAATTTATTCTATCACCATAGATTAAATTAAATATACTTAACATATTATTACGATTATGCCATTAACTTCTTAAATAATTATTCTTCCTTTTATGGTGTGACCCTTTAGGTTCTCCATATTAAACCCAGTTGTGAATAAATCAATTAGAACAATTCTAATCTTATTTAAATAAATAAATTAAACAATTAATTTATTTAAATAATATTTATTCTATAATAGGATAAGCCTCTCTAGCGATCAACGACTTTCCAGGATAATATAGATTTCAACATTAATCATAAAAGAACCTTTGATTAAATAGTTCTGCAATGAATTCAATCCTTCCACCATCTGATGTCCCAATTAAATATAAGACATGGAATTCTTTGTCAAGTCTTATTTTATTTAATTATATGTATTTGATTCTTAAATGCACAACTCAAATAATGCAAATTAGAAACTCCTTTCTAATTTCATTCTCTTAACCAGGACTATTGGGTTGTCATTTATCGAATCACATAGGACATTCTCTTCTTTTATTAGAAGTGGTAGATTCTTTATTGATCATACATTATCTCCACGTATACAACTTATTATACCCAAGCATACCCTTTGATATACCCTAAGGGTCTTAAGGAATAAGTCAAAGTATAACTCATCATACACAAGATACTATGATGATCTCAAGTCCAAGGATTACTTGTACTACTATCACTCTGAGGAATTCTATTGACAGAAATAAAACTCCATTAGGTATTCCTTAGCGAGCCACGTTCGATGAACTTATTCTCTAATAAGCACCTACATACTTGCTTTAGTGTCTCCACACAAATGATCATGAGATCAATCATCCTCATCCAATGAGCAAGCAACGTATGTACCAATCTATCCGGATTCACTAATCCCGATTTAGTAATCCAATGATTGGAAACTATTTTAGTTTTAAAGCTTTCTAAGAATTTAGATCTCATTAGAATGATCATCATCATTATTCTAAAAGCATTGCTTAAAACTATGGGTTTATCACATATTATAAAACAGCATCATTTAGATAATTCAAAGCCTTTAATAAATTAATACCTTTTATTAATAAATGAATAAGATTGTTACAAAGTATATGCTTTATCATCAAACATGATTGGCTTGTGTGCATACTACTTTCAATATATATATATATATGGAAATAATAATGATATTTTTTGTTTAATATTAAATTACAAATTACAAAGCATCATCAAATTCTTACCTTTTATGTAGTACCACAATAATATTGTTGCTTGCACAAATAAAGCGAATTGATTGTTGATTGCTTATGTTGAGCAACTATGTGAATTACTCCCTCCGTTTATTTTTAATTGACGTCTTAGATAAAAATATGAATATTAAAAAAATATAATTAATATTTTATTTAATTGACCAAAATAGTTATATAATCTTAATATTATCATTCAAAAATTCATTAATTAGAACAAATGAAAGAGAAACAAGCTTTATAGAACAATGAACACTAAAATAGTGAATCACCATACCTGGACCCCATACACAAGTTTCAATAGTCATAATAGGACATAAGAAAGCTACACAAACTAAAGGAACCAAGCCCAAGCCATTTTGAGCATGAGACTTGTTAAAAATCACATTTTAAAGCCAAACATGGACTGTTTTGGACAATTCATAGTACCTGACCTTAAAGGACTATTATGAGAAGGCCCCGGCCCTGGCTAATCATAGTACATCCTAAATTTTTTATTTATAGATGTCTTCAACAACTGTAGTATGTACAGCCTTGGGTTGGGTCGGGAGCCCTAATCATGTCTTAAAGGCCCCCGCTAATCCGGGATGATCGCATTCTTATCTGAGATCCGTCCTCCTCTAGATAAAGACGTAAGTTAAACATCGTGTATATATATATATAGGGTTTTAATATAAATTATTGTATATTGTAGTGATTTTCAAGATAGTGAAATTGTGAAGTGCATTTCACAATTATGCTTCTGAAATCGGCCTCTGCTAGTGATTACGTGGCGAGCACACCTCTACGCCCATAAGGATCTTGATTTGGGTTGTATTTCGGTATATTTTTTTTATCACTCGATAGATAATACATAGTTAATCAAATAATATTGCTTAATAATATAACAGTTTTAATATTATTATTGTTATTTTATTTGCAGAAACGATATAGATGGGACGACGCTTACGAGCATCAGTTATTGAGACACTATTACAGGCGAGAAGTGCGCGCGTCTGAACTAAAGATAATTTGAACAAGGAACGACAAAAGCCACGCACAATCTTTGAGATTGACCATCCGGGACGAATTGAAGCGGTATATGCATGAGCATAGCCCACGGTGGTGCGCACAACCCATATAGGTGCGAGATGTGTGACCAGTGGAAAGTTTGAGTTTGGGTCAAGAGGCGCAAGATCGCCGCCTCGAGCGAGATCCTCAGTGTATCGAAGGGCGAAAAAAGCGAAAAGGCACGTGTCGGGGCGGCGATATATCATAAATTGCAACACATTCTTTGCCGAGAATACGTATGTTATGTTTACAGATCATCTTTGTAGCTAAAATATCATATGTTTACATAATAATATGAGAAATGAACTATAGGAGTCTCGGTCTCAAGGTCAATCTATCAATTGGTTGGATGTGTATGTGGCCACCGCGATGGTCTACACCAAGGCTCGTTCGGATAAGCGGTAATAAGTTCACTTTATCCTAATATGTTGTTTATAAATTATAACGACCTTCTTTAGTATTTTTTTTATTTTAACTATTTAATTGTTCATCTTCCGATAGGACACTAATAAGGGCTTAATGAACGGCGCTATCCTGAAGGCACCCCGCGTCAAATCGATTGATTAAGAATTATGGGAGAGGCGTCCATCGTGAAGAAAAAAAATTATGTCGAAGGCCAAGGAGAAAGACGACGCCTTGACCATCGATGCCTGACAGACTCTTCCGCCACCCAGTCTACATAAATCATCGAGTTATCCACCTATCATACTCCTGCTGATCGTGTGAGAGCGATCTGTCGGATCGTGATCTTCTTAGATATCTTGGGCGGGCATCTGCGGTCTCTCGAGTCTGATGAGTTAGCGGAAAGCGATGGCGGCGGCGGCGAGAGCAAGCAAGCCTGACAACAACGAAGCGGTATATATATATCGTTTATTGTTTAGCTACATTTGTCTTATATGTTTATAGTCTACGAGTCGATGTCTTACTTATATGTAACATATATGTTTTATTACTTTGATAATTACAGGGATCCTAATTTGGATGATCCATGAAGAGCGCTGAGACTTATTTTTTTAGATTTTTAAAGCCTTGTACTCTTTTAGATTCATTCTTTGGACAATTGTATTAGTTTATATGGATGTTTACGATATCGATTATATTGTGTTGGATGAATGTTTTGTATTGTATTGGATGAATGTTTATTCAATGGATGAATGTTTTGTATTGTATTGGATGGATGTTAATATAGATGCTTGTATATATATATATATATATATATATATATATATATATATATATATATATATATATATATATATATATATATATATAGAAACCCTTCCATATAATGGAATTCTTATAGTCTTATCTGTAACACCCTTTTTGAATAGTTGATAAACTTATTGGAAGGTTTGAGATTGAAACATAAATATACCCACTGTATATGACTTGTCTTAAACTTTTATTTTAATATGAGGACCCCACCATAGTCAACATGTTGTCGGTTTGTTTAACTAAAGCAAATTTTAATATTAAATAATATTAAATAAAAACATATAAAAAAAAAAAATGACATAAATGCAGTAACAAGCTATAACGACTAATAAAAAAAAAAAAATCTAAAACAACAAGCTCTTACGACATAAAAAAAAAAAAAAAAAAAAAAAATAAATTCAAACCATAAGAGCCTCTTAAAACTACAAAAAAAAAAAAAAAAAAAAAAAATAAAATAGGTTGAACTTCTTAAAAAAAAAAAAAACTCACACTAAAAAACTCACACTAACAAATATTTGTTATAATAACAAATATTTTATTATAAAATATTTTATAATAACAAATATATGTATCATATTTTATAAAACAAATATTTTATAATAACAAATAAAGAATATAAAATATTTTATAAAAATAAATATTTTATAATAACAAATAAAGAATATAAAATATTTTTATATCCTATTTTATATTTTATAAAATATAAAATAGGATATAAAAATATTTTATAATAACAAATATTTTTCTATTTGTTATAAAATATAAAAATATTTTATAAAAATATTTTTTATTATAAAATATTTTATAATAACAAATATTTTTATAAAATATAAAAATATTTTATAACAAATATAAAAATATTTGTTATTATAAAATATTTTATAATAACAAATATTTTTATAAAATATTTTTATATTTTATAACAAATAGAAAAATATTTGTTATTATAAAATATTTTTATATCCTATTTTATATTTTATAAAATATAAAATATTTGTTATTATAAAATATTTTATAATAACAAATATTTTTATAAAATATAAATTTTATAACATTTTATAAATATTTTATAAAAATATTATTTGTTATTATAAAATATTTTATAATAACAAATATTTTATATTTTATAAAATATAAAATAGGATATAAAAATATTTTATATTCTTTATTTGTTATTATAAAATATTTGTTTTTATAAAATATTTGTTTTATAAAATATTTTATATTCTTTATTTGTTATTATAAAATATTTGTTTTATAAAATATGATACATATATTTGTTATTATAAAATATTTTATAATAAAATATTTGTTATTATAACAAATATTTGTTAGTGTGAGTTTTAGTGTGAGTTTTTTTTTTTTGAAGAGAAGTTCAACCTTGGCTTTAATATTTATTTTTTTTTTTTTTTTTTTTTTTTTGTGTTTTAAGAGGCTCTTACTATTGATTTTTTTTTTTTATTTTTTTTTTTTTTTTACGTAAAGCTTATTCTGATTTTTTTTTTTTTTTTTTATGTCGTAAGAGCTTGTTACTACGAGATTTTTTTTTTTTTTTTATTTTAAGAGCTTGTTACTTTGGAAATTTTTTTTTTTTTATACTGCATGTACATGTTGCATCGTATTATTTAATATTAAAAATTCGTTTTAGTTAAACAAACCGACAACATGTTGACTATGGTGGGGTCCTTATATTAAAATAAAAGCCAGACAAGTTATTACTTTGAGGTATATTTATGTTTCAATCTCATTTCTAATAAGTTTATCAACGGTCCAAAAGGGGTGTCACGATTACATCTATAGCAGAACCTATGGAAGGTTTCCTAACCTATATATATATATATATATATATATATATATATATATATATATATATATATATATATATATATATATATATATATATATATATATAACCTTGGGATTGATTGAAGCGAGTCTAAAGCGAGGTTATTTTGGGAAATCAATAAAATAGGCAAAAATTTAAATAAAAAAAAACATATCGGATCATGCGATCGCTATTATCGATCATTGACACGTGTGACACGTCACGCATGACAAATGACTCGGCATAAGTCATAATAATAGCGGTAGATTACCGGCTACTATGATTATCGCTAATTAGTCGGTCATATTGTTGGTCGTTGATGTCCTTCCAATGACCGGATTATCTCACGACTTCGTGTCGGTGACCGGATCACGGATGGCGAGATAGCCATCAATGACCGTGATCGCGATCATTGATGTCTGGTCATTGATAAGCTTTTATGTTGTAGTGAGGTTTATGCTACATGAGTGAGTCTAAGAGTGTCATCAAACATGATCACAAATGTCAGATTCTAGTCTTCAAGGTATCATGACAATATTCATATTCTAAGCTTGCTAGTAGGCTCAACATGCTCATGTTTCCTTACTAATTAAATAAACACAAGCTAAAGGTTTATTCATGCATTTCCAAGTCATACTCACATGCTTTCAAAGTCAAAATATAAACCATGTAGAAATCATGTATGTTAGCTCACTAGGCTTGTGACAACCCGAAAAATCGGATTGTCCCGAATTTAAGATTTAAAGAATTAGTTATTAATAAAATGAATTTTATTAATACTATTTGTAAGACCCCAACTTTTATGAATAAAGATGAATTTTCTATAATTATCATTTTTGAGTATTATAGAATGAATTTGATATAATGTTATAGCTGTGGATAATATTTATAAATTTTGCAAAGTACGCAAATTGTTATATAATATTTGATTGGTCGGGGAATATTCGTTTTAACAGGGAATATTCGTACGACGGTACAATCATTGGTGGACCCCACAACGGAATTATTGTCGAATTGAGAAAACGACAAAAATATTTTATGAAAATAATGGCAGAAGTTTTATCGTTAAATGTTGAAACACCCGGTGTTAAAAGTACAGGAATACGCGTGGTTGCATAGTAGCACACAGTATTGATTATTGATGCTTACGTGAGAAGTCACTCAGTTTTGTTTAATTATTGCTTCAGTAATTGTTGCATAGTATCTCACGTTAATTGATTCAATTATTGTCGATATTTTTTTATATTATTAAATCAATAATTGAGATGACAGAGTTATTAATATTATTATTTGCAATATTAACGATGTCTAGAAGTTTTGCCAATAGGGAGAAATCCTTATTGTAAAGCCCCCTCTTTCCTGTGAATGACCTGGTCAATTAATAATGTGAATTATAATAATGATGACGAAGTTTTGTTTTATTAGTATTATTAATGTAATAAAATAGAAAAGCTTTTATATAAAAAGCGAAATACTTTTATAAAGTTATTCATTTTATTAGACTATAAATAGAATATATTATATTTTATTATCATAGTGTTTTGCATAGTAAAATCTTTTATGTAAAATGAATATTTTATAAAGTTATTTGTTTTATTAGACAATAATTAAAAATATTATATTTTATTATGCATAGTGTTTGCATAATGCCTGCATAGTATTTGTATAGCAAAATCTTTTTATATAAAACAGAATACTTTTATAAAGTTATTCATTTTATTAGATTATAAATAGAATATATTATATTTTATTGTAAACCAATCTGGACCGTCCGTTTAAAAGTAAATCAATCTGGACCGTTTAGGAATTAGTTACTATTCAATCCATTCTTCTATAAATAGAAGCTCATTCCTTCATTATTTCTTACGAATTCACTGAAACTCTAGAGAGAGAAACTGTAGAGAGAATTCTTCTTCTATAATCTTGAGCATATTTCTTTAGAGTTTAAGAAAGCTTTGAGCGTAGTGCAAGTTTCTTCAAGAATATCCTCGCCCTACCAGTAGGAATACTCTTTTTTTACGGTAAGAGGTATTATTTCTTTCATATTCATGAAGAAAACTTCTGTTGTTCCATTCTTTATTATTACATTGGAATAACTTTGTATCTGCTGATCTACCCTATACTTGGTGAAATTCTTACATTATTCCATTCTTTATTATTATGTTGGAATAACTTTATCTGTCACGCAATCTGCATACATGGTGAAATTCTTACATTATTTCATTCTTTATTATTACATTGGAATATCCGATACGTGCGTTCTGCATGATCTGGTTCCATTATTTATTATTACATTGGAACATCCTATCGGTAGCAATTTTGCTTGTCTGGTTACATTATTTATTATTACATTGGAATATCACATGTATGTGCATTTATGCATGACACATTCCGATTATTTATTATTTTGTTGGAATAACCTGTCTGTGCGGTCTATCACATTCCTGGTGATTTCTTTTGTTATTTCATTCTTTATTATACTCAGTTGGTTAAAGTTTTAACTTCTATACTCCATGAAATTAGTGGAATATCCTTGATATTTGCGCTTCATCCAATATCTTTTCATGGAAATATTCTTCTGAGCATTCTTGAATTTTACTCTACAAAGAAGTATCATGTTGATAATTTGGACGTTATTAGTTCCTGGATAAATTAATTCTTGAACTTGTTTTATTGAATTCTTATATCATTGTTATCATCCTCATGTTTATATTATATTGAAAGTCATCTGTGGCCTATAGTGCATAGATGGACTTGGTATGATTATGACCAGGGATTATTCGGTATAATCATGACCGTAATGTTACAAATGATGTGGTAAAAGTCCTTATTAGCCCGTAGTGCATTGATGGATGATTATTGGCATGATCATGACCATTGATGAATACACGAATATCCTTGGCCTGTAGTGTATGGATAATTTGTGGTCGTGATACTAATGAATATCCTTGGCCGTAGTGCAGGGATGATGTGGATTATTTATTAAGCTGAGTCCCAACGATAAAAGTGATGAAAAACCTTTTAAATCATAAAAGATAGTAGATTTTATTCTCTACTTGACTCTTTTAATGGATTACTTGTTCCGCTGCAGTTAAACTTGATGTTTGTTATATTGTATCAGTTTAACACTGTTGAAGGCTAATGATAATTTATTCTGTATTATCTTAGTCATAATATTTCTTACTGGGCTAGTTGAACTCACCATTTTACTTTCATTGTTCTCTTCAGGAAATGAGAACGTAGCAGGGACTAGTCGGGGAACGGAGTGACGGTTCAGATAATAGCATTAGTAGTCCTCACTATTCTGTTAAATAGTGTGATAATAAATGTAATGAGGACTCAATTGAGTGTGGATATTGTCTAGATGACAATATTTATATTAAAACTCACAGCATATGTATTGTAGTATATTACACGACGGTTGTATAATTAAGTTTGTATTTATATTCTGTACCATGTGTTTAGCGACTCAGAATAGGTGATATATACCTATTTTGGGGGCGTCACACTATTTTGTGCTATGTGTTTATTAATCGTTCTATAACCTAGAATGATTATAAATCAGGAGGATTACGCTCTACTGAGCTAGGCCGAGCAGTAAAATTTTCAAAACGAAAATAAAAAATTTCCGGGAACAAAATATTTCTAGGGAAAAAGATGAAATAGGCACTATTCACCCGACAAAACCCTAAGGGTTAGGGTTTGAATAACCTAAGCCTTTTCGAGAGTTTGGTATGTCGAAATGACATTCCGTCGAAAGATTTGATGATAATATATCGCGAAAAGTTAAGTAAGTCGATAAAAGTTTTTCTCAAAAAATGTAAAAAAAAAATCGGATAAAATAAAAATGACGAAAAGTACTGTTATGTACTTTTCATTAGATTAGCTACGTTAGGGGAAAACGTGAAGGAAAACGCTTAACACCAAAAAGTGTTTTTCAAATTTTTGGAAATCCGAAGAATACATAAAAGTTAATTGGTAAAGCAAAGATGAAATATCCAAAAATATTTGGATTCCGAGAATCGTAGTTTTTAATACTGTTAGACAAAACCCGAAAGATGGAACCACGAAGCTTCTAAGAGAAGCTACGTGAATAGTAAGGAGGTGGAATAGTAAGGATAAGTTACTTAATGAGTAAGTAAACTTAATGGCTAAGTAGACTTAATGGCTAAGTAAGTGTGGAGGCCAAGTAAACTTGGTCCTTAAGCTTTAAATCGTAAGGGGGTTAAGGGTGGCAAAATGACTAAAATACCCCTAGCCTTGAAAATCTATAAATATGAAACTAACTTCATTATTTTGGGATTTTGAAAAATTCTACAACTTTGAGAGAGAGAGAGAGAGAGAGATGGGGGAAGAGAGGAAAAGGAAGAGGAAAAGCTTGCCCGAGTGCACGCTTTGTCCGACGGAATGAGATTAAAGAAGAAAGGTAATCCGAAAACCTAACTTCTAGGTAATTTTCTTTAAGTTTATATGTTTAAATCATAACTTAATGAGAATAAGAAGTAGATGATATTAGGAATGAAGAAATAAGAATTAGAAATTTAGTTTATAAAATTCTTAAGGAAGTGTAAGATTCGTAAGGATTTTGAGCGATCCGAATGAATCTTATGAATGAGTAGGTTAAATAAGTAAGGAATGATGTTCTATAACATCAAATTTCAAGTAAAAGTAAAATCGTAATCAAAATATCGATTAAAAATGAAGAACACGCGAAGAACGCGAAGAACGTTGTTGATGGGCAAATTTAAAACCATCGTAGGATAATTGTTGTTAATGGACAAGTTTAAAACCATCGCGTATAAGTTAGTTGCTTATTGCTTGGTTAGAAACATTAGAAACGTTTATGAAGAACGAATTAAAACTGAGCTATAACGAAGTTATGGCGAAAAATTAGTAAAAGATGAAAGAGGAATAGAAAGTATGTAAATGAACCCGAAAGTGTAGGGTTTCATAAGAATGTAAGAGAACGTATAAAAAGTGAGTCATAGACTCAAGAACAAATGAGTTCCGAGTTCGGATGACTGAATTACGGACGGACGAACAAAGAGCGAAGATTAAGCCAGTTGAATGGCAAGTTAACGGATTCAGAACAAAGTTCTGTCTAAGGGTAATCGAAGTATGTAAGATAAGGAAGAAAATGGCTTTGGAACGATCTTGTTCCGAGTTATAACGAATAAGATATGAGCTTTCGAAGTCAGCGTCTTAAGCTTGTAAAAGACTTAGAAAATTTTTCTAGGTTTCATGCTTGGCGTCACAGCAGGAGTCGTGCCTTGGGGGCCGGCGCCACAGTGCGAGCTCAGGCCATCAGCTACTGCTGAGTGGCACCACAACACGAAGGAAAGGCAAGGACACAGCGCCGCAGCGCCGGTGCAGGGCAATGCCCAGAAATGAGATTTTTACTTCTCAATTACTGGGGGATGTGCAAGAAAGAAATATGAACATGTAATTCAACTAATGTAACACTTAATCAAGTGTATTAAACCTTTGATGAAGGTTAAATGAAAATATTAAATGAGAATAAAAGACAAACAATGTAGACGTGGGTTACGGAACCAATATTCGGGGACCGTAGTCGCGATAAATGAACGTGGGGAATTACTATGATTGTGATTCCTTAGACGTTAAGTGATGAGGGTAATGTATAACATTTTGATGTTATGACATGGTAATGAGAGAAGAATGTAAAGCGTATAGACGCTATGAACTCAATGTTATTGCGATGAACGATCGGTCTTAGCATACAAGGAACCGTATGGCTTTGACATTAGGAAAGAATAATGAACATGGGGTTCAGGTGATGAGTAATGAATGAAAGCTATTAAAACCTTAGATAATGGTTGAATGAGAGATTAAGGGATGAACAACATAAATGTTGAATACGTAAACGATCCTCGTGAATCGAATTCACGTAGAGCGAATGTTCTAAGTGTACATTGGTTGTATAACTTAGACGTTGGCAAAAGTAGTAAGTAAGATATGAATTATCAAGAAAGTCGTAGTGAACGATAAGAAGATTAATGAAAGCAAAATGTGAGTCGGATGAGAATGTTAGAATGAAATGTAAGCGTTGAACACTTGAACCAATGTAAAGGTTAAGTGTACGTGAATATTAAATGGGTAGAACCTACACACCGTGTATGGTTTGATCGTAGGATAATGAAGACCAATGATTAAACCTGTGAACAATGAAAGAGCTGAATTAAAGACAAGTACGTATAACGTAAAGAAGTCGAGTTAATTTTTATAACTTGGATGACGTTCTGAGTCGAATGAACTGGACGTTGTGCGATAAGAATAAGGTAATGTAAAATGGTTAAAGCTATAAATGCATAGAATAAAAGTTGAATGATCGTTCTGAGCATACAAAAGACTATATGACTAGGACGATAAAGAATAAATCCTAACGTATGACATTTATTTATCAGAAAGCCATAAGGAATAAGAAATTAACTTAACGAACATTATAGTTTAATAGTTCAGATAAGTTAAGATAAATTAGGTTGTGGTGCAATCGTAACCTTTGATGGTTGACATATGGGAGCTGGGCTAAACAATTCCTTCAAAGACCGAAGGTATATACAAAACTGGCAACCGATCTAACTCACTGTTATGGGCAGTGTAGATGAGACGGGAACTTGTTTATTGGTTGTTTGTGGGAAACCACTCAAAGTACCATATGGACTGCTAGCAGAGACACGATGTGTGCTGAGTCCTAGGAGAGTTATAAGAAGAAGATAAGAATGTAAATCATCAAAGATGATGAACGTATTGAGTAAGACATCTCCGTATGTCATTAAGCCGTTAACCAGTAAAGTAAGTTGGTCGCATAAACTTAGTTTGTAAGAACGTGAACCCTAAGAAGTAAAGTTAAGTAAACCAATGTGAAAGTCAAGTATATGACTAATTGGTGTATGTGTTATTTCCTTATATGTTATATAGGAATTGGAATGAGCAGTTTAGCGTAAACTATAAGTCAGTAGGTAATGCGTAAAAGCAAGTTTCCTAACTTCATTCATATTTCAAATGAATGCTAGTTTTTAAAACTTCTCAGATGTTGTACTTGAGAAGTTCTATCTATGTGCAAATGTGTGATATTTGTACAAGGTGTTAGAATATATGAGGCCTTGTGCCACAATGTGAACACTTTGGTGTTTCTATGATATGAACTTTTCTGTGATTGAACTGATCAATATGAGAATATTCTATTTATATATGAACCGTTATTGTTAAGTCTGTGCTATTGATTCTAGCCAGCCAGAATGTGTATGAAAGAAAGTAAAGAATAAAAGTATTTCAAAGTGTATGTGATTAATGTTTTAAAATGATAGGAATCGAGATTATTCCTATTATTCAAACCGCTTCACAACATTTGTTCGGTTATTGAGGTCTTAAAAGAATGTTTGAATTCTTAAAGTTGTTTGTTCATCTGTTATGACTTGTTGGGCAATTGAATGCTCACACTTGCTTTAAATAAAAACATTTTCAGCGAACAATGTTAGAAGAACTTAAGGATCCCATGAAGATCAAGTTGATCGGTATCCAGAAGAAGTACCATTCATTATATGAATGAACGTGAAGATCAAGCAAAGACTTATAATATAGAATGTTAGAATAAAACTATAGAATAGTTTAATGAACGATTATGTATCCTTGGTGGCGTATAAAAGTCACCTGTACAAGATGTAAAGAATAATGTAATTATCATTATTTGTAATGGAAGAGGTTATAAGGTTTTAGAACCTGGGATTTGAGAATGTATGTTGTTATATTTAGCTATATAATGATGTATGTTTGGAAGAAGAAAGGATCGTGACGTACAGAATTCGGATGTGAAAATAGAATAGGATTTCGGGGGCGTTCTGAGTGGTATCGAGTGATAGGTTATAAATCTTAGGTATGAGTACCTAAGACTATAATCATAGAGAGAAAGATAAGGAGATCACCATGTGATTATAGTAAATCGTAGTAACAGATGATCTGTTAAACGATGAATGATTTATAGCTAATGCTATGAATGAATGGTACTACGAAGTAGTACGAGAAAGAAAAAACTTCAGTTGAGTTATGAAGATAGTATACAAATTAAAGAAAATTCATATTAAGTAAAGAGAAAGTTAGAAGTCAAAGATTTCAATTGAGGACTCATGTGATAGGCGAGTTGTATGAATCTTTGTATGGGCGGAGGTTTGTGCTTTGGTGTAACAACCACTCAGTTTATTACAGTGATAATCATTGGAATTGGTCGCGCTATCAAGATGTATATAACGAGAAGGTGAATCTTTTCTTATGTATATACTTGATAGGTAGAGAACAATAAAGTAGGTGCGAGTTATTGAAACTCATACTTATGGTAAGTTTGTGACTCATAATTATATGGTGTGTTTTTGAACTTCTCAGCGAATGGACATCTATGGTCTGACTGGGATAGTTCTTAAACTCATATTATTGTGGAAAGTTCCTGAACTCATAATGTGTGGTAAGTTGATGGACTGTACTGAGGTATAGGAAGGTGTAGACTGAAAACGAGTTATTTTCAGTAGGCTTAGCATTGAAGGTGCTAGAGGAGATTAAGTATTGTCGCAAGTAAGACAATGAAGGAAGATGGAGAATAAGATATTCCAAGTCATCTAGCTATGCTAGATTTCAAAGTTTATTGAAATTGTGTTTATGTGTGCGCGTTTTAAAAATGAAAGAATTGGTTCAATTTTTGGAACCAATGGATTTTAAAAGAACTATTCTTGATATGTACTATGCTAGTTGATTAATTAGAAGCGAAATTGATTTTAAATATCAAAATAAATTTTATATCATTAGTGCATTTGATGCAAGGATTGAGTTATTTATGAAATTGAACCTGCTGTTAGATTTGATCTTAGGATCAACAAACCACTATGGTATGATGCATAATGATGAAGTCATAAACTGACGAAGTCCTCAACGTACTGTGAAAAGTGCGATATCATGTCGTCATAAAACATTTTGATGTATTGCAAAAGAATTTAAAGAATTAGTCGATGTCAATTGATTTGACTAGACGAATGTTTCAAGTTGATGTCCAATTTATTGGTATGGTCTAAGCTACTTGATTTGGCTAAGACGAATGGTATGTCATGATTAAAAGAAAATCGAGCTTTCTTTGAAGAGCTATGCCAAACCAAATTGTTTTGGTGCGGAATCTAATGATTAAGTCTGAGGTGAACATACCCTGAAATGGGGTTATATGATAGGTTGATCACCTACGTATGGAAGAGGTGGTTTACCTTCTTTGTGATTGTAAACTGTCCGTGTAAGAAAGGTTTACGGTGAAATGGTGTTAAACCTAGTAAGAGTTCATGGTCGATTTGACCCCTCAGCAAAAGTATGAAATGTTTTAAAGGAATCCTTGTATTCCTATTTATTCCTTTCACTTCATGATTCTTGATAAGTTATGAAGGGTAGGGAATGTATGAAAGATAAGAACTTCTTTGAAGAGAAGTTGAGAAGATGAGTAAGATAAAATTTCGTGGACGAAATTCTGTGAAGAAGGGGTGAATGTGATGACCCGGGAATGGGTGTGGTTTTAGAAATTCCGAGGACGAAATTTTTATAAGGAGGGAAGAATGTGACAACCTGAAAAATTGAATTGTCCAGAATTTAAGATTTAAAGAATTAGTTATTAATAAAATGAATTTTATTAATACTATTATGTGTTATGTGTTTATTAATCGTTCTATAACCTAGAATGATTCTAAATCGGGAGGATTCTGGCTACGAGCTAAACAGAACGAGTAAGAATTTTAAAGATGAAGATAAAAAATTTCCAGGAACAAAATATTTCTAGGGAAAAAGACGAAATAGGCACTATTCACCCGACGAAACCCTAAGGGTTAGGGTTTGAATAACCTAAGCCTTTCCGAGAGTTTGGTATGTCAAAATGACATTCCGTCAAAAGATTTGAAGATAAAATATCGTGAAAAGTTAAGTAAGCTGATAAAAGTTTTTTCTCAAAAAACGTGCAAAAAAATCGGATAAATAAAAATGACTAAAAGTACTGTTATGTACTTTTCATTTTAGCTACGTTAGGGGAAAACGTGAAGGAAAATGCTTGAAACCAAAAAAGTGTTTTTTAGTTTTTTCGAAAATCCAAAGAATACGTAAAATTAATCGGTAATGGAAAGATAAAATATCCAAAAATATTTGGATTCCGAGAATCGCAGTTTTTAATACTGTCAGACGAAACCCGAAAGATGGAACCACGAAGCTTCCAGGGAAGCTACGTGAATAGTAAGGAGGTGGAATAGTATGGATAAGTTACTTAATGAGTAAGTAAACTTAAGAGTTAAGTAAACTTAATGGCTAAGTAGACTTAATGGCTAAGTAAGTGTGGAGGCCAAGTAAATTTGGTCCTTAAGCTTTGAATAGTAAGGAGGTTAAGGAGGGCAAATGACTAAAATACCCCTAGCCTTGAAAATCTATAAATATGAAGCTAATTTCATTATTTCGGGATTTTGAAAAATCCTATAACTTTAAGAGAGATAGAGAGAGAGAGAGAGTTTGAATGGGGGAAGAGAGGAAAAGGAAGAGGAAAAGCTTGCCCAAGTGCACGCTTTGTCCGACGGAATGAAATTAAAGAAGAAAGGTAATCTGAAAACCCAACTTCTAGATAATTTTCTTTAAGTTTATATGTTTAAATCATAACTTAATGAGAATAAGAAGTAGATGATGTTAGGAATGGTTTCATATGGTTGAAATCGTAAGAAAATGAAGAAATAAGAACTAGAAATTTAGTTTATAAATTTGTTAAGGAAGTGTAAGATTCGTAAAGATTTTGAGCGATCCGAATGAATCTTATGAATGATTATGTTAAATAAGTAAGGAATGATCTTTTATAACATCAAATTCCAAGGAAAAGTTAAATCGTAATCAAAATATCGATTAAAAATGAAGAACACGCGAAGAAAGCGAAGAACACACGAAGAACGTTGTTGATGGGCAAATTTAAAACCATCGTAGGATAATTGTTATTGATGAACAAGTTTAAAACCATCGCATATAAGTTAGTTTCTTATTGCTTGGTTAGGAACGTTAGAAACGTTCATGAAGAACAGATTAAAACTGAGCTATAACGAAGTTATGGCAAAAAATTTGTAAAAGATGAACGAGAAATAGAAAGTATGTAAATGAGCCCGAAAGTGTAGGGTTTCATAAGAATGTAAGAGAACTAATAAAACGTGAGTCGTAGACTCAAGAACGAACGAGTTTCGAGTTCGGATGACCGAATTACGGACGAATGAACTAAAAACATTAATAACATAAAACGAACGAAGAGCGAAGATTAAGCCAATTGAATGGAAAGTTAACGGATTCAGAACAAGTCCGAGGGTAATCGAAGTACATAAGATAAGGAATAAAATGGCTTTGGAACGATCTTGTTCTGAGTTATAACGAATAAGATATGACCTTTCGAAGTCAGCGTCTCAAGCTTGTAAAAGACTTAGAAAATTTTTCTAGGTTTCATGCTTGGCGCCGCAGCGCGAGTCGTGCCTTGGAAGCCGGCGCCGCAGCGTGAGCTCGGGACATCAGCTACTACTAAGTGGCGCCGCATCGCAAAGGAAAAGGAAGGACAATAGCGAGGCCGTTGTGGGCAAGGTAATGCCTGAAAAAGATTTTTACTTGCTTTCAATTACTAAGGGATGTTTAAGAAAGAAATATGAACATATAATTCAACTAATGTAACACTTAATCAAGTGTATTAAACCTTTGATGAAGGTTAAACAAAAAGATTAAATGAGAATAAAAGACAAACAATGTAGATGCGGGTTACGGAACCAATATCCAGGGAACGTAGTCGCGATAAACGAACGTGGGGAATTACTATGAGTGTGATTCCTTAGACGTTAAGTGATGAGGGTAATGTATAACATTTTGATGTTATGACATGGTAATGAGAGAAGAATGTAAAGCATATAGACGTTGTGAACGCAACGTTGTTGCGATGAACGATCGGTCTTAGCTTATAACGAACCGTATTGCTTTGACATTAGGAAAGAATAATGAACATGAGGTTCAGGTGATGAGTAATGAATGAAAGCTATTAAAACCTTAGATAAAGGTTGAATGAGAGATTAAGGGATGAACAACGTAAATGTTGAATACGTAAACGATCCTCATGAATCATATTCACGTAGAGCGAACGTTCTAAGTGTACATTGGTTGTATAACTTAGACGTTGGCAAAAGTAGTAAGTAAGATATGAATTATCAAGAAAGCCGTAGTGAACAGTAAGAAGATTAATGAAAGCCAAATGTGAGTCGGATGAGAATGTTAGAATGAAATGTAAGTGTTGAACACATGAACCTACGTAAAGGTTAAGTGTACGCGAATATTAAACGGGTAGAACCTACACCCCGTTTATGGTTTGACCGTAGGATAATGAAGACCAATGATTAAACCTATGAACGGTGAAAGAGCTGAATTAAAGACAAGTACGTATAACGTAAAGAAGTCGAGTTAAATGTTTATAACTTGGATGACGTTCTGAGTCGAATGAACCGGACGTTGTAAGATAAGAATAAGGTAATGTAAAATGGTTAACGCTATAAATGCATAGAATGAATGTTGAATGATCGTTCTGAGCATACAAAAGACTGTATGACTTGGACGATAAAGAATAAATCCTGAGGTATGACATTTATTTGTCAAAAAGCCATAAGGAATAAGAAATTGACTTAACTAACATTATAGTTTAATAGTTCGGATAAGTTAAGATAAATTATATTGTGGTGCAATCGTAACCTTTAATGGTTGACATATGAGAGCTGGGCTAAACAATTCCTTCAGAGAGCGAAGGTATATACAAAACTGGCAACCGATCTAACTCACTGTTATGGGTAGTGTAGATGAGACGGGAACTTGTTTGTTGGTTGTTTGTGGGAAACCACTCAGTACCCATATGGACTACTGACGAGAGACACATGATGTGTTTGAGTCCAAGGAGAGTTATAAGAAAAAGATAAGAATGTAAATCATTAAAGATGATGAACGTATTGAGTAAGACATCTCCGTATGTCATGAAGCCGTTAACCGGTAAAGTAAGTTGGTCGCGTAAACTTAGTTTGTAAGAACGTGAACCCTAAGAAGTAAAGTTAAGTAAACCAATGTGAAAGTCAAGTATATGACTAATTGGTGTATGTGTTATTTCCTTATATGTTATATAGGAATTGGAATGAGCAGTTTAGCGTAAACTATAAGTTGTAGTTGTGCGTAAGGCAAGTTTCCTAACTTCATTCATATTTCAAATGAATGCTAGTTTTTAAAACTTCTCAGATGTTGAACTTGAGAAGTTCTATCTATGTGCAAATGTGTGATATTTGTACAAGGTGTTAGAATATATGAGGCCTTGTGCCACAATGTGAACACTTCGGTGTTTCTATGATATGAACTGTTCTGTGATTGAACTGTTCAATATGAGAATATTCTGTTTATATATGAACCGTTATTGTTAAGTCTGTGCTATTGATTCTAGCCAGACAGAATGTGTATGAAAGAAAGTAAAGAATAAAAGTATTTCAAAGTGAATGTGATTAATGTTTTAAAATGATAGGAATCGAGATTATTCCTATTATTCAAACTGCTTCACAACCTTTGTTCGGTTATTGAGGTCTTAAAAGAATGTTTGAATTCTTAAAGTTGTTTGTTCAACTGTTATGACTTGTTGGGCAATTGAATGCTCACACTTGCTTTAAATAAAAACATTTTCTTCGAACAATGTTAGAAGAACTTAAGGATCCCGTAAAGATCAAGTTAATCGGTATCCATAAGAAGTACCATTCATTATATGAATGAACGTGAAGATCAAGAAAAGACTTGTAATATGGAATGTTAGAATTAAACTATAGAATAGTTTAATGAACGATTATGTATCCTTGGTGGCGGATAAAAGTCACTTGTACAAGATGAAAAGAATAATGTAATTATCATTATTTGTAATGGAAGAGGTTATAAGGTTTTAGAACCTGGGATTTAAGAATGTATGTTGTTATATTTAGCTATATAATGATGTATGTTTGGAAGAAGAAAGGATCGTGACGTACAGAATTCGGATGTGAAAATAGACAAATTTCGGGCATTACAGAGTGGTATCTGAGCTGATAGGTTATAAATCTTATGTATGAGTACCTAAGACTATAATCATAGAGAGAAAGGTAAGTAGATCACCATATGATTATAGTAAATCGTAGTAACAGATGATCTGTTAAATGATGAATGATTTATAGCTAATGTTATGAATGAATGGTACTACGAAGTAGTACGAGAAAGAAAAACTCAGATTGAGTTATGAAAGATAGTATACTAATTAAAGAAAATTCGTATTAAGTAAAGAGAAAGTTAGAAGTTGTAAGATTTCAATTGAGGACTCATGTGATAGCTGAGTTGTATGAATCTTTGTATGGGCAGAGGTTTGTGCTTTGGTGTAACAACCACTCAGTTTATTACAGTGATAATCATTGGAATTGGTCGCGCTATCAAGATGTATATGACGAGAAGGTGAATCTTTTCTCATGTATATACTTGATAGGTAGAGAACAATAAAGTAGGTGCGAGTTATTGAAACTCATACTTATGGTAAGTTCGTGACTCATAATTATATGGTGTGTTTTTGAACTTCTCAGCGAATGGACATCTATGGTCCACATTTGGATAGTTCTTAAACTCATATTATTGTGGAAAGTTCTGAACTCATAATGTGTGGTAAGTTGATGGACCTATACTAAGGTATAGGAAGGTGTAGGCTCAAAGCGAGTTATTTTCAATAGAGCTTAGCATTGAAGGTGCTAGAGGAGATTAAGTATTGTCATGTAGTAAGACAATGAAAAAAGATGGAGAATAAGATATTCCAAGTCATCTAGCTATGCTAGATTTCAAGTTTATTGAAATTGTGCTTATGTGTGCGCGCGTTTTGAAATGAAAGAATTGGTTCAATTTTTGGAACCAATGGATTTTAAAAGAACTATTCTTGATATGTCTATGCTAGTTGATTGATTACGCTGATGCGAAATTAATTTTAAATATCAAAATAAATTTTATATCATCAGTGCATTTGATGCAAGGATTGAGTTATTTATGCAATTGAACCTGGTGTTAGATTTGATCTTAGGATCAACAAACCACTATGGTATGATGCATAATGATGAATTCATAAATTAACGAAGTCCTCAACGTACTGTGAAAAGTGCGGTATCATGTCGTCATAAAACATTTTGAGGTATTGCAAAAGAATTTAAAGAATTAGTCGATGTCAATTGATTTGACTAGACGAATGTTTCAAGTTGATGTCCAATTTATTGGTATGGTCTAAGCTACTTGATTTGGCTAAGACGAATGGTATGTCATGATTAAAAGAAAATCGAGCTTTTTTTGAAGAGCTATGCTAAACCAAATTGTTTTGGTGCGGAATCTAATGATTAAGTCTGAGGTGAACATACCCTGAAATGGGGTTATATGATAGGTTGATCACCTACGTATGGAAGAGGTGGTTTACCTTCTTTGTGATTGTAAACTGTCCGTGTAAGAAAGGTTTACGGTGAAATGGTGTTAAACCTAGTAAGAGTTCATGGTCGATTTGACCCCTCAGCAAAAGTATGAAATGTTTTAAAGGAATCCTTATATTCATATTTATTCCTTTCACTTCATGATTCTTAATAAGTTATGAAGGGTAGGGAATGTATGAAAGATAAGAACTTCTTTGAAGAGAAGTTGAGAAGATGAGTAAGATAAAATTTCGAGGATGAAATTCTGTGAAGAAGGGGTGAATGTGATGACCCGGGAATGGGTGTGGTTTTAGAAATTCCGAGGTCGAAATTTTTATAAGGAGGGAAGAATGTGACAACCTGAAAAATCGGATTGTCCAGAATTTAAGATTTAAAGAATTAGTTATTAATAAAATGAATTTTATTAATACTATTATGTGCTATGTGTTTATTAATCGTTCTATAACCTAGAATGATTATAAATCAGGAGGATTCTGGCTACGAGCTAAACAGAACGAGTAAGAATTTTCAAGATGAAGATAAAAAATTTCCAGGAACAAAATATTTTTGGGGAAAAAGACGAAATAGGCACTATTCACCCGACGAAACCCTAAGGGTTACGGTTTGAATAACCTAAGCCTTTCCGAGAGTTTGGTATGTCGAAATGATATTCCGTCAAAAGATTTAACGATAAAATATCGTGAAAAGTTAAGTAAGCTGATAAAAGTTTTTTCTCAAAAATCGTGCAAAAAAATCGGATAAAATAAAAATGACGAAAAGTATCGTTATGTACTTTTCATTATTTTAGCTACGTTAGGGGAAAACGTGAAGGAAAACACTTGAAACCAAAAAGTGTTTTTTAGTTTTTCAAAAATCCAAAGAATACGTAAAAGTTAATCGGTAATGGAAAGATGAAATATCCAAAAATATTTGGATTCCGAGAATCGCAGTTTTTAATACTGTCAGACGAAACCCGAAAGATGGAACCACGAAGCTTCCAAGGGAAGCTACGTGAATAGTAAGGAGGTGGAATAGTATGGATAAGTTACTTAATGAGTAAGTAAACTTAAGAGTTAAGTAAACTTAATGGCTAAGTAGACTTAATGGCTAAGTAAACCTTAATGGCTAAGTAGACTAAATGGTGGAGGCCAAGTAAACTTGGTCCTTAAGCTTTGAATAGTAAGGAGGTTAAGGGGGGCAAAATAACTAAAATACCCCTAGCCTTGAAAATCTATAAATATGAAGCTAACTTCATTATTTTGGGATTTTGAAAAATCCTACAACTTTAAGAGAGAGAGAGAGAGAGTTTGAATGGGGGAAGAGAGGAAAAGGAAGAGGAAAAGCTTGCCCAAGTGCACGCTTTGTCCGACGGAATGAAATTAAAGAAGAAAGGTAATCCAAAACCCTAACTTCTAGATAATTTTCTTTAAGTTTATATGTTTAAAAACATAACTTAATGAGAATAAGAAGTAGATGATGTTAAGAATGGTTTCATATGGTTGAAATAGTAAGAAAATGAAGAAATAAGAATTAGAAATTTAGTTTATAAATTTGTTAAGGAAGTGTAAGATTCGTAAGGATTTTGAGCGATCCGAATGAATCTTATGAATGAGTATGTCAAATAAAAAAGGAATGATCTTTTATAACATCCAATTCCAAGGAAAAGTAAAATCGTAATCAAAATATCGATTAAAAATGAAGAACACGCGAAGAAAGCGAAGAACACACGAAGAACGTTGCTGATGGGCAAATTTAAAACCATCGTAGGATAATTGTTGTTGATGGACAAGTTTAAAACCATCGCGTATAAGTTAGTTGCTTATTGCTTGGTTAGGAACGTTAGAAACGTTCATGAAGAATGGATTAAAATTGAGCTATAACGAAGTTATGGCAAAAAATTCCTAAAAGATGAACGAGAAATAGAAAGTATGTAAATGAGCCCGAAAGTGTAGGGTTACATAAGAATGTAAGAGAACGTATAAAACGTGAGTCGTAGACTCAAGAACGAACGAGTTTCGAGTACAGATGACCGAATTACGGACGAACGAACTAAAAACGTTAATAACATAAAATGAACGAAGAGCGAAGATTAAGCCAATTGAATGGAAAGTTAACAGATTTAGAACAAGTCCGAGGGTAATCGAAGTACATAAGATAAGGAAGAAAATGGCTTTGAAACGATCTTGTTCCGAGTTATAACGAATAAGATATGAGCTTTCGAAGTCAGCGTCTCAAGCTTGTAAAATACTTAGAAAATTTTTCTAGGTTTCATGCTCGGCCTTGTAGCAGTGAAGTCGTGCCTTGGAGGCCGAGTGCCTGCAACGTGAGCTCGGGACATCGGCTACTACTGAAATGGGCGTAAGATCGCAAAAGAAAGGGAAGGACACGGTGCATAGTCACGGTCAAGGTGCGAGTGCTAATGCCCAAAAAATGAGATTTTTTCTGCTTTAATTACTAAGGGGATGTGTAAGAAAGAAATATGAACATGTAATTCAACTAATATAACACTTAATCAAGTGTATTAAACCTTTGATGAAGGTTAAATGAAAAGATTAAACTAGAATACAAGACAAACAATGTAGACGCGGGTTACGGAACTAATATCCAGGGAACGTAGTCGCGATAAACGAACGTGGGGAATTACTATGATTGTGATTCCTTAGACGTTAAGTGATGAGGGTAATGTATAACATTTTGATGTTATGACATGGTAATGAGAGAAGAATGTAAAGCGTATAGACGCAGTGAACGCAACGTTGTTGCGATGAACGATCGGTCTTAGCTTACAACGAACCGTATGGCTTTGACATTAGGAAAGAATAATGAACATGGGGTTCAGGTGATGAGTAATGAATGAAAGCTATTAAAACCTTAGATAAAGGTTGAATGAGAGATTAAGGGATAAACAACGTAAATGTTGAATACGTAAACGATCCTCGTGAATCATATTCTCGTAGAGCGAACGTTCTAAGTGTACATTGGTTGTATAACTTAGACGTTTGCAAAAGTAGTAAGTAAGATATGAATTATCAAGAAAGCCGTAGTGAACAGTAAGAAGATTAATAAAAGCCAAATGTGAGTCGGATGAGAATGTTAGAATGAAATGTAAGTGTTGAACACATGAACCGACGTAAAGGTTAAGTGTACGCTAATATTAAACGGGTAGAACCTACACCCCGTTTATAGTTTGACCGTAGGATAATGATGACCAATGATTAAACCTATGAACGGTGAAAGAGCTGAATTAAAGACAAGTACGTATAACGTAAAGAAGTCGAGTTAAATGTTTATAACTTGGATGACGTTCTGAGTCGAATGAACCGGACGTTGTAAGATAAGAATAAGGTAATGTAAAATGGTTAACGCTATAAATGCATAGAATGAATATTGAATGATCGTTCTGAGTATACAAAAGACTGTATGACTTGGACGATAAAGAATAAATCCTGAGGTATGACATTTATTTGTCAAAAAGCCATAAGGAATAAGAAATTGACTTAACTAACATTATAGTTTAATAGTTCGGATAAGTTAAGATAAATTAGGTTGTGGTGCAATCGTAACCTTTAATGGTTGACATATGAGAGCTGAGCTAAACAATTCCTTCAGAGAGCTAAGGTATACACAAAACTGGCAACCGATCTAACTCACTGTTATGGGCAGTGTAGATGAGACGGAAACTTGTTTGTTGGTTGTTTGTGGGAAACCACTCAGAGTACCATATGGACTGCGAGCAAAGACACGAAGTGTGCTGAGTCCAAGGAGAGATATAAGAAGAAGATAAGAATGTAAATTATCAAAGATGATGAACGTATTGAGTAAGACATCTCCGTATGTCATGAAGCCGTTAACCGGTAAAGTAAGTTGGTCGCGTAAACTTAGTTTGTAAGAACGTGAACCCTAAGAAGTAAAGTTAAGTAAACCAATGTGAAAGTCAAGTATATGACTAATTGGTGTATGTGTTATTTCCTTATATGTTATATAGGAATTTGAATGAGCAGTTTAGCGTAAACTATAAGTTGTAGTTGTGCGTAAGGCAAGTTTCCTAACTTCATTCATATTTTAAATGAATGCTAGTTTCTAAAACTTCTCAGATGTTGAACTTGAGAAGTTCTGTCTATGTGCAAATGTGTGATATTTGTACAAGGTGTTAGAATATATGAGGCCTTGTGCCACAATGTGAACACTTTGGTGTTTCTATGATATGAACTGTTCTGTGATTGAACTGATCAATATGAGAATGTTCTGTTTATACATGAACCGTTATTGTTAAGTCTGTGCTATTGATTCTAGCAGACGTAATGTGTATGAAAAAAGAAGAAAGAATAAAAGTATTTCAAAGTGAATGTGATTAATGTTTTAAAATGATAGGAATCGAGATTATTCCTATTATTCAAGCCGCTACACAACCTTTGTTCGGTTATTGAAGTCTTAAAAGAATGTTTGAATTCTTAAAGTTGTTTGTTCAACTATATGACTTGTTGGGCAATTGAATGCTCACACTTGCTTTAAATAAAAAACATTTTCAAATGAAACGATGTTAGAAGAACTTAAGGATCCCATAAAGATCAAGTTGATCGGTATCCAGAAGAAGTACCATTCATTATATGAATGAACGTGAAGATCAAGAAAAGGCTTGTAATATAGAATGTTAGAATTAAACTATAGAATAGTTTAGTGAACGATTACGTATCCTTGGTGGCGGATAAAAGTCACATCTACAAGATGTAAAGAATAATGTAATTATCATTATTTGTAATGGAAGAGGTTATAAGGTTTTAGAACCTAGGATTTGAGAATGTATGTTGTTATTTTTAGCTATATAACGATGTATGTTTGGAAGAAGAAAGGATCGTGACGTACAGAATTCGGATGTGAAAATAGACCGGATTTCGGGGCGTTACAGAGTGGTATCAGAGCTGATAGGTTATAAATCTTAGGTATGAGTACCTAAGACTATAATCATAGAGAGAAAGATAAGGAGATCACCATGTGATTATAGTAAATCGTAGTAACAGATGATCTGTTAAACGATGAATGATTTATAGCTAATGCTATGAATGAATGGTACTACGAAGTAGTACGAGAAAGAAAAACTCAGATTGAGTTATGAAAGATAGTATACGAATTAAAGAAAATTCGTATTAAGTAAAGAGAAAGTTAGAAGTTGTAAGATTTCAATTGAGGTTTCATGTGATAGCTGAGTTGTATGAATCTTTGTATGGGCAGAGGTTTGTGCTTTGGTGTAACAACCACTCAGTTTATTACAGTGATAATCATTGGAATTGGTCGCGCTATCAAGATGTATATGACGAGAAGGTGAATCTTTTCTCATGTATATACTTGATAGGTAGAGAACAATAAAGTAGGTGCGAGTTATTGAAACTCATACTTATGGTAAGTTCGTGACTCATAATTATATGGTGTGTTTTGAACTTCTCGTGAATGGACATCTATGGTTCGGTACATTTGGATAGTTCTTAAACTCATATTATTGTGGAAAGTTCCTGAACTCATAATGTGTGGTAAGTTGATGGACTGTACTGAGGTATAGGAAGGTGTAGACTGAAAACGAGTTATTTTCAGTAGGCTTAGCATTGAAGGTGCTAGAGGAGATTAAGTATTGTCGCAAGTAAGACAATGAAGGAAGATGGAGAATAAGATATTCCAAGTCATCTAGCTATGCTAGATTTTGAAGTTTATTGAAATTGTGCTTATGTGTGCGCGTTTTAAAAATGAAAGAATTGGTTCAATTTTTGGAACCAATGGATTTTAAAAGAACTATTCTTGATATGTCTATGCTAGTTGATTCGGCTAGACAGAAATTGATTTTAAATATCAAAATAAATTTTATATCATCAGTGCATTTGATGCAAGGATGGTAAAAGGATGGAGTTATTAATGCAATTGAACCTGGTGTTGGATTTGATCTTAGGATCAACAAACCACTATGGTATGATGCATAATGATGAAGTCATAAACTGACGAAGTCCTCAACGTACTGTGAAAAGTGCGGTATCATGTCGTCATAAAACATTTTGATGTATTGCAAAAGAATTTAAAGAATTAGTCGATGTCAATTGATTTGACTAGACGAATGTTTCAAGTTGATGTCCAATTTATTGGTATGGTCTAAGCTACTTGATTTGGCTAAGACGAATGGTATGTCATGATTAAAAGAAAATCGAGCTTTCTTTGAAGAGCTATGCCAAACCAAATTGTTTTGGTGCGGAATCTAATGATTAAGTCTGAGGTGAACATACCCTTAAATGGGGTTATATGATAGGTTGATCACCTACGTATGGAAGAGGTGGTTTACCTTCTTTGTGATTGTAAAACTGTCAAAGTGTAAGAAAGGTTTACGGTGAAATATTTTAAAAACCTAGTAAGAGTTCATAGTCGATTTGACCCCTCGGCAAAAGTATGAAATGTTTTAAAGGAATCCTTATATTCCTATTTATTCCTTTCACTTCATGATTCTTGATAAGTTATGAAGGGTAGGGAATGTATGAAAGATAAGAACTTCTTTGAAGAGAAGTTGAGAAGATGAGTAAGATAAAATTTCGAGGACCGAAATTCTATGAAGAAGAAGGGTGAATGTGATGACCGGAATGGGTGTGGTTTAGAAATTTCCGAGGACGAAATTTTTATAAGGAGGAAGAATGTGACAACCCGAAAAAATCGGATTGTCCGAAATTTAAGATTTAAAGAATTAGTTATTAATAAAATGAATTTTATTAATACTATTATGTGCTATGTGTTTATTAATCGTTCTATAACCTAGAATGATTATAAATCGGGAGGATTCTGGCTACGAGCTAGACTGAACGAGTAAGAATTTTCAAGATGAAAATAAAAATTTTTCGGAACAAAATATTTCTGGGGAAAAAGACGAAATAGGCACTATTCACCCGACGAAACCCTAAGGGTTAGGGTTTGAATAACCTAAGCCTTTCCGAGAGTTTGGTATGTCGAAATGACATTCCGTCAAAAGATTTGATGATAAAATATCGTGAAAAGTTAAGTAAACTGATAAAAGTTTTTTCTCAAAAAACGTGCAAAAAAAATCGGATAAAATAAAAATGACGAAAATTACTGTTATGTACTTTTCATTCGTTTAGCTACGTTAGGGGAAAACGTGAAGGAAAACGCTTGAAACAAAAAAGTGTTTTTTAGTTTTTGAAAATCCAAAAATACGTAAAAGTTAATCGGTAAAGAAAGATGAAATATCCAAAATATTTGGATTACGAGAATCGCAGCTTTTTATATCTTGTCGAATTTAAACTTAAAAGATGGAACCACGAAAGCTTCCAGGAAGCTACGTGAATTATAAGGAGGTGGAATAGTATAGAGGATAAGTTACTTAATTAGTTAGTAAACTTAAGAGTTAGTAAAACTTAAACTTAATGGCTAAGTAGACTTAATAGCTAAGTAAGTAAGTGTGGAGGCCAAGTAAACTTGGTCCTTAAGCTTTGAATAGTAATGAGGTTAAGGGGGGCAAAATAAATAAAATACCCCTAGCCTTGAAAATCTATAAATATGAAGCTAACTTCATTATTTTGGGATTTTGAAAAATCCTACAACTTTAAGAGAGAGAGAGAGAGAGAGTTTGAATGGGGAAGAGAGAAAGGAAGAAAAGAAAAGCTTGCCCAAGTGCACGCTTTGTCCGAAATGGAATGAAATTAAAGAAGAAAGGTAATCCAAAACCCAACTTCTAGATAATTTTCTTTAAGTTTATATGTTTAAAAACATAACTTAATGAGAATAAGAAGTAGATGATGTTAGGAATGGTTTCATATGGTTGAAATCGTAAGAAAATGAAGAAATAAGAACTAGAAATTTAGTTTATAAATTTGTTAAGGAAGTGTAAGATTCGTAAGGATTTTGAGCGATCCGAATGAATCTTATGAATGATTATGTCAAATAAGTAAGGAATGATCTTTTATAACATCAAATTCCAAAGAAAAGTAAAATCGTAATCAAAATATCGATTAAAAATGAAGAACACTCGAAGAAAGCGAAGAACACACGAAGAACGTTGTTGATGGGCAAATTTAAAACCATCGTAGGATAATTGTTGTTGATGGACAAGTTTAAAACCATCGCGTATAAGTTAGTTGCTTATTTCTTGGTTAGGAACGTTAGAAACGTTCATGAAGAACGGATTAAAACTAAGCTATAACGAAGTTATGGCAAAAAATTTGTAAAAGATGAACGAGAAATAGAAAGTATGTAAATGAGCCTGAAAGTGTAGGGTTTCATAAGAATGTAAGAGAACGTATAAAACGTGAGTCGTAGACTCAAGAACGAATGAGTTTCGAGTTCGGATGACCGAATTACGGACGAATGAACTAAAAACGTTAATAACATAAAACGAATGAAAAGCGAAGACTAAGCCAATTGAATGGAAAGTTAACGGATTCAGAACAAGTCCGAGGGTAATCGAAGTACATAAGATAAGGAAGAAAATGGCTTTGGAACAATCTTGTTCCGAGTTAGAGCGAATAAGATATGAGCTTTCGAAGTCAGCGTCTCAAGCTTGTAAAAGACTTAGAAAATTTTTCTAGGTTTCATGCTTGGCGCATGCCTGTGCGTCGTGCCTTAGGCCGGGAGCGGCAAGCGAGAGCTCTCTGGACATCGACTACTACTTGAGTGGCGCCGCATCACAAAGGAAAGGGAAGGACACGACGCCGCAGCGCCGGTGCAGGGTAATGCCCAGAAATGAGATTTTTACTGCTCAATTACTAAGGGATGTGTAAGAAAGAAATATGAACATATAATTCAACTAATGTAACACTTAATCAAGTGTATTAAACCTTTGATGAAGGTTAAACGAAAAGATTAAACGAGAATAAAAGACAAACAATGTAGACGCGGGTTACGGAACCAATATCCAGGGAATGTAGTCGCGATAAACGAACGTGGGGAATTATTATGATTGTGATTCCTTAGACGTTAAGTGATGAGGGTAATGTATAACATTTTGATGTTATGACATGGTAATGAGAGAAGATTGTAAAGCATATAGACGCTATGAACGCAACATTGTTGCGATGAACGATCGGTCTTAGCTTACAACGAACCGTATGGCTTTGATATTAGGAAAGAATAATGAACATGAGGTTCAGGTGATGAGTAATGAATGAAAGCTATGAAAACCTTAGATAAAGGTTAAATGATAGATTAAGGGATGGACAACGTAAATGATGAATACGTAAACGATCCTCGTGAATCATATTCACATAGAGCGAACGTTCTAAGTGTACATTGGTTGTATAACTTAGACGTTGGCAAAAGTAGTAAGTAAGATATGAATTATCAAGAAAGCCGTAGTGAATAATAAGAAGATTAATGAAAGCCAAATGTGAGTCGGATGAGAATGTTAGAATGAAATATAAGTGTTGAACACATGAACCTACGTAAAGGTTAAGTGTACGCGAATATTAAACAGGTAGAACCTACACCCCGTTTATGGTTTGACCGTAGGATAATGAAGACCAATGATTAAACCTATGAACGGTGAAAGAGCTGAATTAAAGACAAGTACGTATAACGTAAAGAAGTCGGGTTAAATGTTTATAACTTGGATGACGTTCTGAGTCGAATGAACCGGACGTTATAAGATAAGAATAAGGTAATGTAAAATGGTTAACGCTATAAATGCATAGAATGAATATTTGAATGATTGTTACGAGTATACAAAAGATTGTATGACTTGGACGATAAAGAATAAATCCGAGGTATGACATTTATTTGTCAAAAAGCCATAAGGAATAAGAAATTGACTTAACTAACATTATAGTTTAATAGTTCGGATAAGTTAAGATAAATTAGGTTGTAGTACAATCGTAACCTTTGATGGTTGACATATGAGAGAGCTGGGCTAAACAATTCCTTGAGAGAGCTGAAGGTATATACAAAATCGGGCAACCGATCTAACTCATTTATGGGCGATTAGTAGATGAGACGGAGAACTTGTTTGTTGGTTGTTTGTGGGAAACCACTCAGAGTACCATATGGACTACTAGCAGAGACACGATGTGTGCTGAGTCCAAGGAGAGTTATAAGAAGAAGATAAGAATGTAAATCATCAAAGATAATGAACGTATTGAGTAAGATATCTCCGTATGTCATGAAGCCGTTAACCGGTAAAGTAAGTTGGTCGCATAAACTTAGTTTGTAAGAACGTGAACCCTAAGAAGTAAATTTAAGTAAACCAATGTGAAAGTCAAGTATATGACTAATTGGTGTATGTGTTATTTCCTTATATGTTATATAGGAATTGGAATGAGCGATTTAAGCGTAAACTATAAGTTGTAGTTTGTGCGTGAAAGCAAGTTTCCTAACTTCATTCATATATTTTAAATGAATGCTAGTTTTAAAACTTCTCGGATGTTGAACTTGAGAAGTTCTATCTATGTGCAATGTGTGATATTTGTACAAGGTGTTAGAATATATGAGGCCTTGTGCCACAATGTGAACACTTCAGTGTTTTTATGATATGAATCGTTTTACGTGATTGAACTGCTCAATATGAGAATATTCTGTTTATATATGAACCGTTATTGTTAAGTCTGTACTATTGATTCTAGCCGCAGGGAATGTGTATGAAAGAAAGTAAAGAATAAAAGTATTTCAAAGTGAATGTGATTAATGTTTTAAAATGATAGGAATCGAGATTATTCCTATTATTCAAACTGCTTCACAACCTTTGTTCGGTTATTGAGGTCTTAAAAGAATGTTTGAATTCTTAAAGTTGTTTGTTCAACTGTTATGACTTGTTGGGAAATTGAATGCTCACACTTGCTTTAAATAAAAATATTTTCAGCGAACAATGTTAGAAGAACTTAAGGATCCCGTAAAGATCAAGTTGATCGGTATCCAGAAGAAGTACCATTCATTATATGAATGAACGTGAAGATCAAGAAAAGACTTGTAATATAGAATGTTAGAATTAAACTATAGAATAGTTTAATGAACGATTATGTATCCTTGGTGGCGGATAAAAGTCACATGTACAAGATGTAAAGAATAATGCAATTATCATTATTTGTAATGGAAGAGGTTATAAGGTTTTAGAACCTGGGATTTGAGAATGTATGTTGTTATATTTAGCTATATAATGATGTATGTTTGGAAGAAGAAAGGATCGTGACGTACAGAATTCGGATGTGAAAATAGACCGAATTTCGGGGCGTTACAGAGTGGTATCTGAGCTGATAGGTTATAAATCTTAGGTATGAGTACCTAAGACTATAATCATAGAGAGAAAGATAAGGAGATCACCATGTGATTATAGTAAATCGTAGTAACAGATGATCTGTTAAACGATGAATGATTTATAGATAATGCTATGAATGAATGGTACTACGAAGTAGTACGAGAAAGAAAAACTCAGATTGAGTTATGAAAGATAGTATACGAATTAAAGAAAATTCGTATTAAGTAAAGAGAAAGTTAGAAGTTATAAGATTTAAATTGAGGACTCATGTGATAGGTTTGTTGTGTATGAATCTTTGTATGGGCGAGAGTTTGTGCTTTGGTGTAACAACCACTCGCTTTATTACAAAGGATAATCATTGGAATTGGTCGCGCTATCAAAATGTATATGACGAGAAGGTTAATCTTTTCTCATGTATATACTTGATAGGTAGAGAACAATAAAGTAGGTGCGAGTTATTGAAACTCATACTTATGGTAAGTTCGTGACTCATAATTATATGGTGTGTTTTTGAACTTCTCAGTGAATGGACATCTATGGTCTGACTGGGATAGTTCTTAAACTCATATTATTGTGGAAAGTTCCTGAACTCATAATGTGTGGAAAGTTGATGGACTGTACTGAGGAATAGGAAGGTGTAGACTGAAAACGAGTTATTTTCAGTAGGCTTAGCATTGAAGGTGCTAGAGGAGACTAAGTATTGTCGCAAGTAAGACAATGAAGGAAGATGGAGAATAAGATATTCCAAGTCATCTAGCTATGCTAGATTTCAAAGTTTATTGAAATTGTGCTTATGTGTGCGCGTTTTAAAAATGAAAGAATTGGTTCAATTTTTGGAACCAATGTATTTTAAAAGAACTATTCTTGATATATCTATGCTAGTTGATTCGGCTAGACAGAAATTGATTTTAAATATCAAAATAAATTTTATATCATCAGTGCATTTGATGCAAGGATTGAGTTATTTATGCAATTGAACCTGGTGTTAGATTTGATCTTAGGATCAACAAACCACTATGGTATGATGCATAATGATGAAGTCATAAACTGACGAAGTCCTCAACGTACTGTGAAAAGTGCGGTATCATGTCGTTATAAAACATTTTGATGAATTGCAAAAGAATTTAAAGAATTGGTCGATGTCAATTGATTTGACTAGACGAATGTTTCAAGTTGATGTCCAATTTATTGGTATGGTCTAAGCTACTTGATTTGGCTAAGACGAATGGTAAGTCATTATTAAAAGAAAATCGAGCTTTCTTTGAAGAGATATGCCAAACCAAATTATTTTGGTGCGGAATCTAATGATTAAGTCTGAGGTGAACATACCGTGAAATGGGGTTATATGATAGGTTGATCACCTACGTATGGAAGAGGTGGTTTACCTTCTTTGTGATTGTAAACTGTCCGTGTAAGAAAGGTTTACGGTGAAATGCTGTTAAACCTAGTAAGAGTTCATAGTCGATTTGACCCCTCAGCAAAAGTATGAAATGTTTTAAAGGAATCCTTGTATTCCTATTTATTCCTTTCACTTCATGATTCTTGATAAGTTATGAAGGGTAGGGAATGTATGAAAGATAAGAACTTCTTTGAAGAGAAGTTGAGAAGATGAGTAAGATAAAATTTCGAGGACGAAATTCTATGAAGAAGGGGTGAATGTGATGACCCGGGAATGGGTGTGGTTTTAGAAATTCCGAGGACGAAATTTTTATAAGGAGGGAAGAATGTGACAACCAGAAAAATCGAATTGTCCAGAATTTAAGATTTAAAGAATTAGTTATTAATAAAATGAATTTTATTAATACTATTATGTGCTATGTGTTTATTAATCGTTCTATAACCTAGAATGATTCTAAATCGGGAGGATTGTGGCTACGAGCTAAACAGAACGAGTAAGAATTTTCAAGATGAAGATAAAAAATTTCCAGGAACAAAATATTTTTGGGGAAAAAGACGAAATAGGCACTATTCACCCGACGAAACCCTAAGGGTTAGGGTTTGAATAACCTAAGCCTTTCCGAGAGTTTGGTATGTTGAAATGACATTCCGTCAAAAGATTTAACGATAAAATATCCTGAAAAGTTAAGTAAGCTGATAAAAGTTTTTTCTCAAAAAATGTGCAAAAAAAATCGGATAAAATAAAAATGACGAAAAGTACTGTTATGTACTTTTCATTCGTTTAGCTACGTTAGGGGAAAACATGAAGGAAAACGCTTGAAACCAAAAAATGTTTTTTAGTTTTTCGAAAATCCAAAGAATACGTAAAAGTTAATCGGTAATGGAAAGATGAAATATCCAAAAATATTTGGATTCCGAGAATCGCAGTTTTTAATACTGTCAGACGAAACCCGAAAGATGGAACCACGAAGCTTCCAAGGGAAGCTACGTGAATAGTAATGAGGTGGAATAGTATGGATAAGTTACTTAATGAGTAAGTAAACTTAAGAGTTAAGTAAACTTAATGGCTAAGTAGACTTAATGGCTAAGTAAGTGTGGAGGCAAAGTAAACTTGGTCCTTAAGCTTTGAATAGTAAGGAGGTTAAGGTGGGCAAAATGACTAAAATACCCCTAGCCTTGAAAATCTATAAATATGAAAAACTTCATTATTTTGGGATTTTGAAAAATCCTACAACTTTAAGAGAGAGAGAGAGAGTTTGAATGGGGGAAGAGAGGAAAAGGAAGAGGAAAAGCTTGCCCAAGTGCACGCTTTGTCCGACGGAATGAAATTAAAGAAGAAAGGTAATCTGAAAACCCAACTTCTAGATAATTTTCTTTAAGTTTATATGTTTAAATCATAACTTAATGAGAATAAGAAGTAGATGATGTTAAGAATGGTTTCTATATGGTTGAAATCGTAAGAAAATGAAGAAATAAGAATTAGAAATTTAGTTTATAAATTTGTTAAGGAAGTGTAAGATTCGTAAGGATTTTGAGCGATCCGAATGAATCTTATGAATGAGTATGTCAAATAAAAAAGGAATGATCTTTTATAACATCCAATTCCAAGGAAAAGTAAAATCGTAATCAAAATATTGATTAAAAATGAAGAACACGCGAAGAAAGCGAAGTACACACGAAGAACGTGAAGAACGTTGTTGATGGGCAAATTTAAAACCATCGTAGGATAATTGTTGTTGATGGACAAGTTTAAAACCATCGCGTATAAGTTAGTTTCTTATTGCTTGGTTAGGAACGTTAGAAAAGTTCATGAAGAATGGATTAAAACTGAGCTATAACGAAGTTATGGCAAAAAATTTGTAAAAGATGAACGAGAAATAGAAAGTATGTAAATGAGCCTAAAAGTGTAGGATTTCATAAGAATGTAAGAGAACGTATAAAACGTGAGTCGTAGACTCAAGAACGAACGAGTTTCGAGTTCTGATTACCGAATTACGGACGAACGAACTAAAAATGTTAATAACATAAAACGAACGAAGAGCGAAGATTAAGCCAATTGAATGGAAAGTTAACAGATTCAGAACATGTCCGAGGGTAATCGAAGTACATAAGATAAGGAAGAAAATGGCTTTGGAACGATCTTGTTCCGAGTTATAACGAATAAGATATGAGCTTTCGAAGTTAGCGTCTCAAGCTTGTAAAAGACTTAGAAAATTTTTCTAGGTTTCATGCTTGGCGCCGCAGCGCGAGTCGTGCCTTGGAGGCCGGCACCGCAGCGTGAGCTTGGGACATCAGCTACTACTGAGTGGCGCCGCATCGCAAAGGAAAGGGAAGGACACGGCGCCGCAGCGTCGATGCAGGGTAATGCCTAGAAATGAGATTTTTACTGCTTAATTACTAAGGGATGTGTAAGAAAGAAATATGAACATGTAATTCAACTAATGTAACACTTAATCAAGTGTATTAAACCTTTGATGAAGGTTAAACGAAAAGATTAAACGAGAATAAAAGACAAACAATGTAGACGCGGGTTACGAAACCAATATCCAGGGAACGTAGTCGCGATAAACGAACGTGGGGAATTACTATGATTGTGATTCCTTAGACGTTAAGTGATGAGGGTAATATATAACATTTTGATGTTATGACATGGTAATGAGAGAAGAATGTAAAGCGTATAGACGCTGTGAATGCAACGTTGTTGCGATGAACGATCGGTCTTAGCTTACAACGAACCGTATGGTTTTGACATTAGGAAAGAATAATGAACATGGGGTTCAGGTGATGAGTAATGAATGAAAGCTATTAAAACCTTAGATAAAGTTTGAATGAGAGATTAAGGGATGAACAACGTAAATGTTGAATACGTAAACGATCCTTGTGAATCATATTCACGTAGAGCGAACGTTCTAAGTGTACATTGGTTGTATAACTTAGACGTTGGCAAAAGTAGTTAGTAAGATATGAAGTATCAAGAAAGTCGTAGTGAACAGTAAGAAGAATAATGAAAGCCAAATGTGAGTCGGATGAGAATGTTAGAATGAAATGTAAGTGTTGAACACATGAACCGACGTAAAGGTTAAGTGTACGCGAATATTAAACAGGTAGAACCTACACCCCGTTTATGGTTTGACCGTAGGATAATGAAGACCAATGATTAAACCTATGAACGGTGAAAGAGCTGAATTAAAGACAAGTACGTATAACGTAAAGAAGTCGAGTTAAATGTTTATAACTTGGATGACGTTCTGAGTCGAATGAACCGGACGTTGTAAGATAAGAATAAGGTAATGTAAAATGGTTAACGCTATAAATGCATAGAATGAATGTTGAATGATCGTTCTGAGCATACAAAAGAATGTATGACTTGGACGATAAAGAATAAATCCTGAGGTATGACATTTATTTGTCAAAAAGCCATAAGGAATAAGAAATTGACTTAACTGACACTATAGTTTAATAGTTCGGATAAGTTAAGATAAATTAGGTTGTGGTGTAATCGTAACCTTTAATGGTTGACATATGAGAGCTGGGCTAAACAATTCCTTCAGAGAGCGAAGGTATATATAAAACTGGCAACCGATCTAACTCACTGTTATGGGCAGTGTAGATGAGACAGGAACTTATTTGTTGGTTGTTTGTGGGAAACCACTCAGAGTACCATATGGACTGCGAGCAGAGTCACGATGTGTGCTGAGTCCTAGGAGAGTTATAAGAAGAAGATAAGAATGTAAATCATCAAAGATGATGAACATATTAAGTAATACATCTCCGTATGTCATGAAGCCGTTAACCTGTAATGTAAGTTGGTCGCGTAAACTTAGTTTGTAAGAACGTGAACCCTAAGAAGTAAAGTTAAGTAAACCAATATAAAAGTCAAGTATATGACTAATTAGTGTATGTGTTATTTCCTTATGTGTTATATAGGAATTGGAATGAGCAGTTTAGCGTAAACTATAAGCTGTAGCTGTGCGTAAGGCAAGTTTCCTAACTTCATTCATATTTCAAATGAATGCTAGTTTTTAAAACTTCTCAGATGTTGAACTTGAGAAGTTCTGTCTATATGCAAATGTGTGATATTTATACAAGGTGTTAGAATATATGAGGCTTTATGGCACAATGTGAACACTTCGGTATTTCTATGATATGAACTTTTTTGTGATTGAACTGTTCAATATGAGAATATTCTGTTTATATATGAACCATTATTGTTAAGTCTGTGCTATTGATTCTAGTCAGACAGATGTGCATGAAAGAAAGTAGAGAATAAAAGTATTTCAAAGTGAATGTGATTAATGTTTTAAAATGATAGGAATCGAGATTATTCCTATTATTCAAACTGCTTCACAACCTTTTTTCGGTTATTGAGGTCTTAAATGAATGTTTGAATTCTTAAAGTTGTTTGTTCAACTATTATGACTTGCTGGGCAATTAAATTCTCACACTTGCTTTAAATAAAAATATTTTCAGCGAACGATGTTAGAAGAACTTAAGGATCCCGTAAAGATCAAGTTGATCGGTATCCAGAAGAAGTACCATTCATTATATGAATGAACGTAAAGATCAAGCAAAGACTTGTAATATAGAATGTTAAAAATAAACTATAGAATAGTTTAATGAACGATTATGTATCCTTGGTGGCGGATAAAAGTCACTTGTATAAGATGTAAAGAATAATGTAATTATCATTATTTGTAATGGAAGAGGTTATAAGGTTTTAGAACCTAGGATTTGAGAATGTATATTGTTATATTTAGCTATATAATGATGTATGTTTGGAAGAAGATGGAATCATGATGTACGGAATCTGGATGTGAAAATAGACCGGATTTCGGGGCGTTACAAGGCTAAGTCTTTCTTTGAAACAATTCTAACACCAGGCTTAATAAGTTCGATCATGCTCAAAAGGATCTAAGTACACTACAACATGGTCATATATGTGCAAAATCATTCATATATAGCTCACTAGGTTCACAATTGTAGAACATGATCTTTTACATAGTTTGTTTTTGAAACTCAAAGTCGAAATCTCCATTTAAACAATACGCCTTTGTTAATCATGCAAGTCTAGTCTAAACATGCTCACATTGAGTTCATATATCTACATATACCTCTTACACATGCTTACATGCTAACTTGAGTCATAATATTTAACTAGCATGGATCATATTGCAAAACAGAACACTCAACTGAACTCGATGGTGGCCAAGTAATTGCTACCGCCTCAATCATAAATGTGGCGAATCACTACTTGTGCCTAGTTGAGCAAAGAACAAATCACTTTTGGCAATTATTTAGCCCAAACACAAAATTTACCCAAGAAATCATTCTTAAACACTCATATATCAATTGTAACATGCTTATATGATCATATAACATCTATATAGACCTTACCCAACCTTATTAACATACAATTTCATGAATTCAAGAATTTGGATTTCAAGACTCAAGACTCCATTTTTACAGAAACTGAAATTGAAAAGCTAGTAATGGAATTATACCTTTGTAATGTGAAAGAACTTGTTACTACTTGAACTCTTAAACTCTAAGAATGCTTGTATGCTTTCAACTCCTACTTAGAAAAATCTCAGACAAATCTCAACAACAAGAATGAAGAAACACAACTGCTATTTATAGAGGAATACAAATCCAGACATTGCATTTTCCCATTGAATCAAACTCATGTGTTAAAGGATTGCATGAAGGTTATGGAGGAGTTGGTAATTGATTGTTAGATTTCATCATAGCCACCACTCCCCCCATGATCATTAGCTAGAAAGCTTGGGAGAAGAAAAAAGATTATAGGCCTTAGCCTTTATGAAATCCACGTGATTGAGGATTTTGGAAATGAATGGGACTTTTAATTTGGGACAATTCAATTTACTTAGCAATCTTGATATACTCCTACACATCCTTACTCTTATGTTATATTTTAAATACACATCTCAACCATATATTATAATTAAATGTCATATTTAATAATTAAGGTTTCAATGTAGTAGATGAAATATGGAAATGTAATATACATATAATCCATGTACATTTTATCACATTGGTATAATTTTAATAGTTCATGGTATATTATTTCCATACATGCCCACATACATATTATCACAAAGATAATATATTTATAACATATAGTTCCAATATATTTAGTCACAATGCCCATACAATATAGTTTTATAAGACTTAATATATAGTCACACAATGTCACACTACACTATATGGTATAGTTATATTATTACTCATATGCACATAATTGTCAATATAATATTATTATATTACTAACTTACTCATTTATGTGAAATAATTAAATCATGCACTTCCTTAATTAATTAACACCAATATCAATTAATCATTGATCAAGATATTTATGGACTTCCATGATCATTATTTATCTATATAATATCTTTGAAAATAGTAGTAATCACACATTATTAGTTAATTACCGAGAAATCAATATTCCACCACAACCATTATCAATTAAATAACAATTAATAATCACATGTTAATCGACCTCATTAACATCAATTTAAAAATCCATAAATATACTATAACAACAATTAACAATTAATATTACTTAATTGCTTACTTTATAATTCCTTTGTTAATTAATATTACTGTTAATATTTCCCACCACCATGCCACACAAGGCTTCAATGAGTTCATCACAAAACTCCACATATCCTCAATTATTCAGTTATTTAATATAACTGAGTTATCTCATCCCATAACACGAAATCGTTCATATTCAAATAAATATTTATTTCCATTAATATATTTATTTAATAATACGTGGAAATTCTCGGGTATTACAGTAATTATTTATCCGAAATTTAGAGTATCAATAACAACATGAACAGTCCATGCTATTAATACCCTCACTCAGATAAATAGTTCCCAAGAATCTCAACTAGATTCAAAGAATTTCTAATATATATATATATATATATATCATAATATTAAGATTCGATTACATGATTCTCATAATGAGTTTCTTATTACAAAGTATTCAAATAGACATGAATATAATCTAATCTAAACAGGGACGCTTCCCTTTATCTACTCCAGATGTTCCAGGGTTACCATCTAAAACTGCAAAGGGAATAATTTGCAAGGGTGAGCTATGACATGCTCAGCAAGTTTTGTATTTATAACAATATATGATTTGAAGAAATACAACAATTCAAATTTCGACTGATAGTTGTTACCATTTTTATATGGATTTTTATTTCTGTCAGTCACACAAACATAGGGGATCAGCCTATTCAACATCTTAGGAGTATGCATCTCATCCTACCAGTGCTCAAATGCACCCAAATTAATTTCAATATATTATCGACCGAATTATGATCCCATACGGGATACCCAACTTCAGAATAGGATGTCTTACCAAACAATTTGGTTTGACACAATAATTTAAGCTTAACAATCAATATGAATAAATAATTCATTTCTTAGTTATGCTGAAGCTATAACAATAACCTTACAATAAGAGGTAATTCAAATGTAGGTGTAGTATATTATATCAACAACATATCAAGATAAAAATCTTGTTTAACGCATAAACAGGGTTGAGAAATTTGCATAAGTAGTTAAGGTTTAACAAGAACTTGCATGAGCGTAGATCAGTCAAATTATGTTACTCAATTCGTTTAATAAATACCTACGGTGTTCATATATATAAATCTAACACGTTAGTATTGATAACAATACTCAAATATAACATTTACATAAGATCGGGTTAGATTTAATTGGGTTTCGGTGTTCAATGTCTTTACTGAATATTAAATAAGGTGATATATGGACTAAATTTTATTTATAAAATTTATTATATTTTTAGATAATTTATATATCCATTATAATAATTTTTAGAAGTTTAAAATATTTTTAAAACATTTATTTATCCTTTAACCGATTTTTAAATTATTTATTTCTATTTCTAAGTAATTAATATTTACTTAAAATTTTACAAAAACATTTTTATTATTTTTAAATAATTTATAATTATTTATTATGATTTTTATATCATTAATATTATTTTTCAATAATTATTTAGTATTTATAAATAATTATTCTATTTATTTTATTATTAAGTTAATTATTAATAATATCCAAATAAAATAAAATATTTATTGAATTTATGTGAAAATATCAAAAAATAATTATAAGTATTTAATATAATTTTTAAAACTATTTTTTGTATTTATTTATATTTATTTATTAATTATTTCTAATTTTTATAATTTAATTTCTAGAAAATCAATTTTTGTCTGTCGCTAAAGCACTACAGTAACAAGAAGTGTCGCTATAGGTGTTCTTGAGTTTCTGGGCAATAGTTTGGTAATGGTCGAGTGACCAGTTTGACCATAATTTATAAAACTATGATTTATGATTCTGGGTTTGGACAATTATTGGTGTTATAGTACTCTTACAGTAGTACAACATTAACCAAATTTCATACTTTAATCTACATCTAACAAGAAGTTATAGAGGCTTAAAGTCACTGTCAGAGCTGTTCTTGAGTTTCTGGGCAACCCAGAACAGTGGTCATGGCCGGTCAACGATTTTGTGGCTTTAATATCTTTGATTTTATGTATTAGATGTGTGTTGTGCTTGTTGTAACATGTAGTATATATGTCAGGGTACATATATATAACACTAACTAGAACAAAGCATAATTCTAAGGTCTCTAATTATGTTGGTCAAAGTACAGCCAACGTTGTTCTTCGTGTTCTTCAGTTTTCTGGGTAACCCAGAAAACTTGGTCAAGCTCGGTCAACGACTTTTGACCATTAATTCCAGTAATCCTATGAGTTATTTAAGCAATTTAAGATCATAGATATGTAGTATATATATCAAGGTGTTAATCTAAAATAAAAAATTAAAAAACAACAAACAGAAAGCGATCAAAAAGTTGGTCAAAGTAGCCGGTTCGAACTGTTCTTGAGTTTTCTGGCTAACCCAAAAAATTGAAATCCATGAACGGTCAACCCACTTTGACCACTTATAACTTGCAATATATGGTTGAAATGAACCTGTTTTCTTTTCAAGATTAAAGACCTAATAACAGGCTACAAGTAACATACAATTAATAGACCTAGACATAAACACATATGATTCTACAAGCTCTAACATTCGGCTGTCAGACTTGATTTTAAAAATTTCCAGATTTCTAAAAAACACTTAATTAAGGCATCTAGATGTTATGAAAATGTGTTATATCAATCTAACATACTTTCTAACATTCTAATACATATTTCTAAACATCTAAACAATAAAATTAACAAAGGATCAAAGAGCTAGCTGTGAACTAGGGTTTGTACCTTTCTTGATTAATCTTTTGATTCTAGCTTTTGAATTTTTTGCTGCTATCACCCAGGCTTGATTTGGTAAGTAAATAAGTGTATATTGGCTTAAAGATTCCGTGAGTTTGCTCAAACCTAAGGTTCCTATTTATAGAATTCTTCAACTTGGCTTTTTGGACATTTTCAAGCTACTTGCCTCCACAAATATCAAATCTGATGACTCTACTCATGCTTGGAAGTTACAAACATGTCATGTGACGCCTAGGAACTTGCATTGGTGACTCCTAACCTACTTGTGAGCTAGTTAGGTTAGTTTAGTAGCTTAATTATGCCCAAATCTTCACTAATCTTGATTAGGGTTTTATTTTTAATGATTAGGATTGTTAAATGATGTTTATTAGTACCTAATTAAAGTTTACTAACCATGATTATGTGTTAAGATAATCTAATTAGGGTTAAATTAGCTAATTAGGGTTAGGTTTACAAATTAGGGTTAGGGTTTTGCTGATTAGGGTTAGGGTTTGATAATCTAGGATTACTAACCTAGATTTCTCACTAATCCTAACAAGCACGATAAAGCGTTTTGTCAGTGTAAGCACGACAAAGTAGCTTGTCCACCCAATATACTGAAAAGTCCGATTTCGGAAGAAAATTTTTAAGCACGAGGTGTCAAGCACGACATTTTTTGGACAAAATTTTATTTGATCAAATTTGTTAAACAGAGTATATAATAACACATAACACAATCAGAACGGAGAAATTTTATTGATATAACTGAATTTTACATAACCGAATCTTATTAGGGTTTTGGGCTTTTACAATCCGAGTACTATTGACAAGTATTTGTTTTGGTAGGGGTAAGACCGAACCATAAAATGCTACCTACGTACTCCTATTGAAGAGGAGATCAGGTCTGCATAGTTTGAACCTGGTGTAAGAGGTTCAACGTTGTATGTGAAAGGGTAGAAAGTGTAGAAATGTTTTTGTGATTTTTGTTTGTATAGAAGGGTGTAGAAATGTTTTTGTTGTTTTATTTTTTTATTGCGACCGGGCCATATAAAATGGTTGCCTAGGTACTCCCAAGTATCGGGGAGATTAGGTCGACGTAGTTCACCCCATGTTCAGGATGATTTGCAGCAAAATAAGTTTGATCCCATGTTCAGGACAAACTGCGGGGGAAAGTTTGATCCCATGTTCAGGACAAACTGCGAGGGAAAGTTTGATCCCATGTTCAGGACAAACTGCAGGTGTGAAAAGTCTTATCCGTAGTGGGATAAAATTGCGGGTATGAAAGTTTCAATCCCTGGTGGGATAACCTGAAAGGTTTGAAATGAAGTTGAGTGAAAGATCTGATGATCTGAAAATCGGGCTGCTGACTTGAAGAATGTGTTTCCCTGATGGGGCAGATGGGTATGAAGAAAGGTTGTGTGTAGTAAGGGTTAGAAAACCTGAAATGATTGGTGATCTGGTGATCTGGTTATCCAAAACCAGGTTGTTTGCTTGATGGTAACTTCAGACATAATACCGTTTCACGGTGTCTGAGTTGATGAGCTGTGGAACATCGCCATCCATTTCCTGTAATCTGAGAGCACCTCCTGTCAATACCTCCTTGACAATAAACGGGCCTTCCAAGTTTGGAGTGAATTTTCCCTTTGATTGATCTTGGTTGTCAATGATCTTCTTTAAAATCATGTCATATTGTTTAAATTGCCGTAGCCGGACTCTCTTATTGTAGGATCTGGCAATCCTCTATTGGTATAACTGACCATGGAAGATAGCATCACTTCGTCTTTCATCTACTAGAGACAAGTGGTGATATCTGTCTTGTAACCATTGGTCTTCATCCAGCTGAGCGTCAATCAACACTCTGAGGTATTCTATTTCCACTTCTATGGGGAGCACTGCTTCCATCCCATAGGTTAATGAGTAGGGGGTTACCCCAGTGGAAGTACGGATTGAAGTTCTGTAGGCTAATAGAGTCAGAGGCAAGAGGTCAGGCCATCTTTTATGATTAGCGGACATCTTTTGCATGATCTTCTTGATGTTCTTATTAGCCGCTTCAATAGCACCATTCATCTTTGGACGGTAGATGACGAAGTTAAGGTGTTTGATGTGGAATTTACTACACAACTCCTCCATCATTTTGTTGTTGAGGTTCTTAGCATTATCTGACACAATTACCTCTGGTTGTCTATACCGACAAATGACATTATTTCTGATGAAAGAAATGATGACTTCTTTGGTAACCCTGGGAAAGGAGGCTGCTTCTACCCATTTGGTGAAGTAGTCGATCATAGTGAAGATAAACTGATGCCATTACTGACTTTGGGCTCGATGGGCCCGATCACGTCCATTCCCCACATTGGAAAGGGCCAAGGCGAACTCATATTGTGGAGTTCCCTCGGAGGGGCATGGATAACATTCTCATGAATTTGGCATTGATAGCATCTCTTGATGTGGTCATCACAATTAGCTTTAAGCGAGAGCCAGTAATGCCCTGTTCTGAGGATCTTTTTAACAAGTAGGGAGCCTCTCATATGTGGGCCACATACTCCACCATGTATTTCATCTATGAGCCTCTGAGCTTGGTCCTTGTCCAGACATCTGAGGAGACCTATTCCTGCATCTCTTTTATAGAATGCATCTTCGCTCAGGTAAAATTTCATAGCCAGTCGATGGATCAGCCTTCTTTCAGTCGGGCTCGCCTCAGTGGGTGTAGATCCATCTCACAAGTACTCCTTGATGTGTTGCTACCAAGGGTGTTGGATGGGAGGTAGCTCATCCATTACTTCTACAATGTAATTCCCATAGGCCGAAGCCTTTTATAGGGTAAATGGAATGCTTGGCATGTTTTCCTTGTCAGGTATGTTGATCAAGGAGGCCAAAGTTGCTAGCGCATCCACAAAATCATTTCTATTTTGAGGAATATGGAGGAAGTTTATTTCTTTGAACTTCGTAGCCATCTGTAAAACTTGCTGATGGTAAGGCACCAAATGTAGCTCTTTGGTGTGATAGATTCACGTGGTCTGTCTGATTACCAATTCTGAATCCCCAAAGACAGTTAACCGCCTGATACCCATTGATTGGGCAAGTTTGAGTCCCATGATACAGCCTTCATACTCACCGTATGTTGTTGGTCGATAAACAAACCGTAATTTGACTGGCGATGGGATCTCGCTTTCCCCGCACTGGGATACTAGAACTACTCCAACTCCAGAACCTTCCATGTTAACAGCTCTATCAAAATACATTTTCCATTATTTGTGTGTGTCATATTGATGGTGTTGCTGCACTGTCATTACCCCTTCATCGGGAAAGTATGTTTCTAAGGGTTTTGAAATCCCTTGAAGGTGCAACGGCCAGTTGATCTGCAATTCTTTGATCTTTAATGGACTTTTGCGTCACGTAGACGATGTCGAATTGCTGTAGGATCAACTGCCATCTGGAGAGCCGACAATTTAACATGGGTTTGCTGAACACGTACTTGAGAGGATTCACGTGGGATATGAGATGGGTTGTGTGACTATGGAGGTAATGTTGTAACCTCATGAAAGCTCATGCTAAAGCACAACAAGTCTTCTCAATCAGAGTGTACTTGTGTTCACTGTTGCTGAATCTTTTGTTGAGGTAGTAGATAGCTCGCTCTTGGCCTCTATCGTCTTTCTGTCCCAGCATGCAACCCATGGCATTGTCATTAATGGACATGCACATGAACAGGGGAACATCATCCCTAGAAGGTACCAAAATAGAAGCGTTAACTAGCTGCTATTTGATTGTAAGGAAGACTTTTTGACACTCATCGTTCCATTTCATGGAGGAGTTCTTCCTTAACAACTTTAAGACAGGTTCACAAGTTGTTGTGAGTTGGGAAATAAACGGCTAATGAAGTTGATTCTTCCCAAAAATCCCCGTATTTCCTTCTCTGTCTGAGGAATGGGCATTTATTTAATGGCCTGGATTTTGGTGGGATCCAGCTCAATCCCTTTGTGGCTAACTAGGAAACCTAGCAACTTACCTGATTTAACGCCAAAGGCGCACTTGGCTGGATTCAACTTCAAGTTGTACTTACGCAACTTGTTGAAGAGCTTTTTGAGATGGTCTAGGTGGTCTTCTTCCCTTCAGGATTTGACAATGATGTCATCCACGTAGATCTATATCTCTTTGTGCATTAAGTCATGGAAAATAGCCATCATGGCCCGCTGGTAGGTAGCTTCGGTATTGATGAAGCCGAATGACAACCGTCTATAGCAAAAGGTTCCCCAAGGCGTGATGAATGCAGTTTTCTTACGATTCTCCTCAGCAACCATAATTTGATGGTACCCCACAAAACAATCAGCAAAGGAGTACATGTCATATTGAGCAGTATTGTGACGCCCCCAAAATAGGTATACATCACCCATCTTGAGTCGCCAAATACATGGTACAAAATTCAAATACAACTTAATTATACAACAGTCGTGTAAAATACGATAAAACATATGTTGTGAGTTTTAATAAAAATATTGTTATCTAGACAATATCCACACTCAATTGAGTCCTCATTAAATTTATTATCACACTATTTAACAGAATAGTGAGGACTATTAATGCTATTATCTGGACCGTCACTTTGTTCCCCGACTACTCCCTACTACGTTCTCATTTCCTGAATAGAACAGTGAAAGTAAAAGGGTTAGCTCAACTAGCCCAGTAAGAAATATTATGACTAAGATAATACATAATAAATTATCGTTAGCCTTCAACAGTGTTAAACTGATACAATATAACAAACATCAAGTTTAACTGCAGCGGAATAAGCAATCCATTAAAAGAGTCAAATAGAGAATAAAATCTACTATCTTTTATGATTTAAAAAGGTTTTTCATCACTTTTATCGCTGAGACTCGGCTTAATAAATAATCCACATCATTCCTGCACTACAACCAAGGATATTCATTATCATCACGACCACAAATTATCCATGCACTATGGGCCAAGGATATTCATGTATTCATCAATGGTCATGATCATGCCAACAACTGTCCATCAATGCACTACGGGCCAATGAGGACTTTTACCACATCATTTGTAACATTACGGTCATGATTATACCGAATAATCCCTGGTCATAATCATACCAAGTCCATCTATGCACTACAGGCCATAGATGACTTTCAACATAATATAAACATGAGGATAATGAGAATGATATAAGAATTCAATAAAACAAGTTCAAGAATTAATTTATCCAAGAACTAATAACGTCCAAATTGTTAACATGATACTTCTTTGTAGAGTTAAATTCAAGAATGCTCAGAAAAATATTTCCATGAAAAGAGACTAGATGAAGCGTAAATATCAAGGATATTTCACTAATTTCATGGAGTATAGAAGTCAAAACTTTAACCAACTGAGTATAATAAAGAATGGAATAACAAAAGAAATCATCAGGCATGCGATAGACCGCACAAACAGGTTATTCCAACCGAATAATAAATAACGGAACCAGGTCATGCGTAAACGCACAGATGCAAATATTCCAACGTAATAATAAATAACGGAACCAATCGGAGAAATTACACCGACGTGATGTTCCAACATAATAATAAATAATGGAACCAGTCATGCAGTAAGCATACGAGATAGGATGTTCCAACGTAATAATAAAGAATGGAATAATGTAAGAATTTCACCATGTATGTGGTACTTCAGATGACAGTTATTCCAACATAATAATAAAGAATGGAATAACGTAAGAATTTACCAAGTATAGGGTGAGATCACAGATACAAAGTTATTCCAATGAATAATAAAGAATGGAACAATGTAAGTTTTCTTCATGAATATGAAAGAAATAATACCCTTCTTACAAAAAAGAAGAGTATTCCAATTGGTAGGCGAGGATATTCTTGAAGAAAACTTGCACTACGCTCAAAACTTCTTAAAACTCTAAAGAATTATTCTCAAGATTATAGAAGAATTCTCTGAATTTCTGGTGTGTTTTCAATTCTAACTAAGCTTCCTATTTATAGGAGAATGGAAAGGATACTATGCAATAAAATATTCTAATAAAACGAAAACTTTTAAATAAAATATAATATATATTATATATATATCACATGTGCCCATAATGAAAATTCACGGGATGATTTCCCATGATTCTCCCAACTCCTCCACTTCAGACATCCTTAATATATATATAAATATATAATACATATATATATATATACAAAACATAACATATATTATATATATACATATCATACCTTACACGGCAAACCAACTCCCTCCTGTAACATCCTCCCATTTCTTCCACACATGGGCCCCACAGTGGGCCCCCGCCTATTATTATAATAAATAATTTTCTACCAATTATTTTGAAAAATGGGTAAATGGGGATCCAAATAATAAGCAAAATTTCCAACAACTACTTTATAAAAATCCTCTCAATATTTTTAACAACATTTATCATCATTATTATAATTCACAATATTAATCGACTAGGTCGTTCCCAGGAAAGAGGGGGCTTTCCAATAAGGATTTCTCCCTATTAGCGCGCAATTAGGTGACCAAACCTCTCCTTGGCAGAACTTCTATACATCGTTAATATTGCAAATAATAATATTAATAACTCTGTCATCTCAATTATTGATTTAATAATATATAAAATATCGATAATAATTAAATCAAATAACTTGAGATACTATGCAACAATTACTGAAACAAAATTGAGTGACTTCTCACGTAAGCATTAATAATCAATACCGTGTGCTACTATGCAACCACGCGTATTCCTGTAATTTTAACACTGGGTGTTTCACCGGTTAACGATAAAACTTTCGCCGTTATTTTCATAAAATATTTTTGTCTTTTTCTTAATCCGACAATAATTCCGTTGTGGGGTCCACCAATGATTGTGTCGTCGTACGAATAATTCCCTGTTAAAATGAATATTCTCCGACCAATCGAATATTATATAACAACTTGCGTACTTTGCAAAATTTATAAATATTACCCAAAACTATAACATTATATCGACTTCATTCCATAATATTTAAAAATGATATTTATAGAAAAATCATCTTTATTAAAAAAAAAGTTGGGGTCTTACAATCTCCCCTTCTTATGAAATTTCGCCCTCGAAATTAGGGTACATACCTGGTATGCCGAAGAGGTAAGGATACTTTGATTTTATTTTAGATTCTAACTCCCAGGTCATTTCCTCAACATCGTGGTTTCTCCACAAAACTTTGACTTGAGGTATAACCTTGGAGCGTAGAATATGTTCCTTCTTATCCAAGATTTGAACAGGAACCTCTTCATACGTTAAATCTTTCGCTATTTCGTCTGGTTCTAACTCAATAATGTGGTTCGGGTCTTCCACATATTTATGTAACATGGATATATGAAAAACGTTATGAACACGAGACATACTTGGCAGTAAAGCGTGTCTATACGCCACAGTTCCTACTCGATCGAGGATTAAAAATGGGCCAATGAATCGAGGATTGAGCTTTTCTCTCTTTCCAAATCTCGTAACTCCTTTCCATGGAGCAACACGTAACAGCACATAAACTTCAATATCGAATTTTGCGTCCTTTCGATGAAGATCGGCATAACTCTTTTATCGATCTTGTGAGGTTTTTATACGTTGCCGGATCGTTTGAATCTTTTCCGTAGTCATACGTACTAACTCCGGTCCCAACAACGTTGCTTCACCCACCTCATCCCAAAGATACCGAGAATGACACTTTCTTCCATACAACGCTTCGAATGGAGCCATGCCAATACTTGCTTGATAACTATTGTTGTAGGAAAACTCCACCAATGGTAAGAACTTGTCCCAACTTCCCTTGAAGTCAAGGACACAGAGTCTTAATAAATATTCAAGGGTTTGAATAGTCCTCTCTGATTGTCCGTCCGTTTGAGGATGATATGCCGAACTAAATCGTAAATCCGTGCCCATAGCTTTTTGCAAACTAACCCAAAATCGTGAAGTGAATCTTGGGTCTCGATCAGAAACTATGGATACTGGCATACAATGCAATCTTACAACTTCATTTATGTACATACGAGCAAGACATTCAAGTGTATAAGTTTCTCGTATAGGTAAGAAATGAGCAGAATTGGTCAATCTATCAACAATGACCCAAATTACATCTATGCCTTGAGAAACCTTGGGAAGACTAGTAACAAAATCCATGGTAATGTGCTCCCCCTTCAATTCTGGAATTTCAAGTGGTTGCAATGGACCTTTTGGTACTTGATGCTCTGTCTTGACTCGTTGACAAGTTAAACACCTTGAGATAAACAGCACTATCTCTCTCTTCATATTGCCCCGCCAAAATGTATGTCGAAGATCATGATACATTTTGGTACTCCCAGGATGGATTGCAAACGGTGTGTTGTGTGCCTCCATCGTGATTTTATACATTAACTCAGGATCATTAGGAACAGAAAGTCTGGAGTTGACTTGAAGTATTTCTTCTTCATCGATTCTTGCTTCTGGCATAGCACCTTCTTGCACTTTCTTCCTCATACGTATCAGCTCTAGGTCTGTAGTTTGAGCAGCTTTAACTCTGTCGATTAAAGTCAGTTCTACTCGTATATTCGCCATCATCACATGGGTCCCTGGAGTCTTTAACTCTATCTTCATCCTTTGTAAGTCACACAAAATAGGCCTTTGCGTTGACAATATCGCTTTTCATACGCATATGATCTTCTACTCAATGCGCCGCCCTACCACGTTCGCTTTTCGGGATGGTATTGGATGGTATGATCATAATCTTTCAACAGTTCAAGCCAACGTCATTGTCGCATGTTGAGTTCTTTTTGAGTGAAGAAATATTTGAGGCTTTTATAATCCGTAAAGATCTCCACTTTATCCCTATACAAGTAATGCCTCCAAATCTTTAGTGCAAAAACGACTGCTGCCAACTCTAGATCATGAGTAGGATAATTCATCTCATATTCTTTGAGTTGTCGAGAGGCATAGGCTATGACTTTCCCATGTTGCATGAGAACACATCCTAACCCTTTGCCCGAAGCATCATTATAGATGACAAATCCCTCCGAGCCAGATGGTATTGTTAGAACATGTGCTAAAATGAGTCTCCACTTGAGTTATTGAAAACTCTTCTCGCATTCCTCACTCCAACCGAATTTTGTATCTTTCTGATTCAGCTGAGTTAATGGAGTAGCGATTCGAGAAAACCCTTCTACGAATCTCCGATAATAACCAGCTAAGCCGAGAAAGCTACGTACTTCGGTCACTGATTTAGGTTGTTCCCAGCTTTGAACAGCTTCAATCTTTGTCGGGTCAATAGATATTCCATGACTTGATACCATGTGCCCAAGGAATGCTACTTCCTCAAGCCAGAACTCGCATTTCTTCAACTTGGCATAAAGCTTGTTTTCACGAAGCTTTTAGAGTATCAGCCTCAAGTGTTGCTCATGATCTTCACGGCTTTTGGAATATATGAGGATGTCATCAATAAAGACGACCACAAAGTGATCTAAATATTACTTGAATACTCAGTTCATCATATCTATGAAGGCAGCAGGAGCATTAGTCAATCCAAAAGACATGACTAAGAATTAATAATGCTCGTACCGAGTTCTGAAAGCCGTTTTTGGAATGTCATCGGTTCTAATCTTAAATTGGTGATATCCGGAACGAAGATCAATCTTTGAAAAGAATTTGGTGCCTTGCAACTGGTCAAACAGGTCATCAATACGTGGAAATGGGTACCTATTTTTGATGGTGATATGATTCAACTCCCGATAATCAATACAAAATCGCATACTCCCATCTTTCTTCTTCACGAATAGAACAAGAGTACCCCAAGGAGAAGTACTAGGATGAATAAAACCGATGTCTAACAATTCCTGCAGTTGGGTCTTTAACTCCTGAAGTTCAATAAGAGCCGTTCGATACGGGGCTTTGGAAATAGGTTTTGTACCGGTTTCAAGGTCGATGCAAAATTCAATTTCACGCTCTGGGGGTAGTCCGGGAAGTTCTTCAGGGAATACGTCAGGAAATTCATTAACAATAGAAATATCATTCAAAACTGACGTATTTTTATTTAGATCCGTGACATGAGCTAAGAAAGCTTAACATCCATTTTTCAATAAACGAATAGCTTTATGGCTTGAGATGACAGTGATTGATTTTAATGGTTTGGTTGCTTGAATTCGCATAATAGGTTGGTTAGGAATATGAAAGCTAACAACCTTACGAAAACAATCAATTTTTGCATGATGAGTAGTTAACCAATCAATCCCTAGAATTACGTCAAATGCAAGTATTTTCAATGAAATAAGATCGACAGTAATGTGAGGGTAAGTGATTTGAACCAAACAAGACTTATAAACAGTGGATGTAATGAAGGTTTCTCCCAATGGAGTTTCAACAGATAAGTCAAAGTCTAATTTCTCCGGAGTCAAATTTAAACGTTGAGCGCAAGTAGGAGAAATAAAAGAATGGGTAGAACCGGTATCAAATAAGGTATATACTTCGCTAGAGTTTATGATAAGCTTACTCGTGATGACCTCGTTTGGGTTCCTTGCTTTTTGAGAGGTCACGACAAATGCTCTCCCTTGAACTACCGGTTTTGTCTTGTCTGGGACGGCCTTTGATGCCTCCATCCCAGCTGGACTTGTCTTCGGTGCACGACAAAATCAAACCAGGTGACCTTCTCTTCCACAATTGTAACATGCTTTAGATGGCATCGCGCAGTTTGGACTGATGTGTCCCTCCCCTCCACATTTGAAGCATATGATAGGTGGTCGTTCCTCCTTCCTTACGGACGGGTCTTGATCTTGACGTCTTTCCATCATTGTTGAATCTCCTCTTCTTGAAATGTCCACTCTTATTATTTTGACCATGATTACCACCGAAGTGGTTACCATTTCTAGCATGTTTATTCCCTCCACGCTTGTTGTCACCGCTTCGATGACTGCTATCACTGGTATTATCATTTTGCCGGCTGCTCTCTTTTGGTTGGGTTGACTCATTATCGTGCTCCAATAACTGAGCCCTATTAACAACATCTGAATATAAGAAAAGTTTATGAGAAATGAGGTATTGACGTATCTCGGGTTTCAAACCTCTTAGAAACATCCGTGTCATTCTCTCCTCATTATCAACCAAATGGGACGCAAACCGGGACAGCTCGGCAAACTTGGCTTCGTACTGCGACACGGTCATGTTGTTCTGTTCTAGTTTAATGAACTCTACCTCTTTCATGTAACGAATACTTTCGGGAAAGTACTTGTCGTTGAATGCTTCTTGGAACTTCTCCCAAGACATCTTCATCTGGCGGCGTTGAGTCGCTTTTACGATTCCCACCAATGAATCTCTCTGCCTGTAACATGAAGGTGGCAAAGGAACCTTTTGCTCCTGGAGCATCCCAAGACATCAAATATCTTGCGGAGATCTCTTTATCCACGTCTCCGCTTTTAAGTGGTTTTGGCTCTCCAAAAACTACGGTGGTCCCAGTTCCTTGAATCCGCTTAAGCGATGGCCGTCCTGGAGAGTTGCCGATGTTTGTATTTTGTACAGGAGCCGCTCTTGCCTGATGTTGGATGAATTGTATAAAGCCTCTGAACATTCCATCGTTCATTATCTAGTCAGTGTTGTTGTTTGCCTGAGGATTGTCGCCTTCCTGATGCACATTATCCTGATTATTGATTTGTGGAGATTCAACGGTCTCCTGTGCTTCATTGCTAATCTCAACATTCTCGGATGTCATTTTCAAATACTGCCACAAAACAAAGGTTAATTGACATGCAATATATTATCCACATACTCTGACCGACTAATTAAATGCCAAATAAACATAGATAGGTCATACTAGCGAAAGAATTTCCTGTCTCTCCCCTCCTAGTTCTTGTCTCACATCTCAGCTAGGGATCATATCCCTAAGCTTTGATACCAATTGTGACGCCCCCAAAATAGGTATACATCACCCATCTTGAGTCGCCAAATACATGGTACAAAATTTAAATACAACTTAATTATACAAAATGTAAAATAAAATACGACAAAAACATATGCTGTGAGTTTTAATACAAATATTGTCATCTAGATAATATCCACACTCAATTGAGTCCTCATTACATTTATTATCACACTATTTAACAGAATAGTGAGGACTATTAATGCTATTATCTGGACCGTCACTCCGTTCCCCGACTACTCCCTGCTACATTCTCATTTCCTGAATAGAACAGTGAAAGTAAAAGGGTGAGCTCAACTAGCCCAGTAAGAAATATTATGACTAAGATAATACATAATAAATTATCGTTAGCCTTCAACAATGTTAAATTGATACAATATAACAAACATCAAGTTTAACTGCAGCGGAATAAGCAATCCATTAAAAGAGTCATATAGAGAATAAAATCTACTATCTTTTATGATTTAAAAAGGTTTTTCATCACTTTTATCGTTGAGACTCAGCTTAATAAATAATCCACATCATTCCTGCACTACGGCCAAGGATATTCATTAGTATCACGACCACAAATTATTCATGCACTACGGGCCAAGGATATTGGTGTATTCATCAATGGTTATGATCATGCCAACAACTGTCCATCAATGCACTACGGGCCAATGAGGACTTTTACAACATCATTTGTAACATTACGGTCATGATTATACCGAATAATCCCTGGTCATAATCATACCAAGTCCATCTATGCACTACAGGCCATAGATGACTTTCAACATAATATAAACATGAGGATAATGAGAATGATATAAGAATTCAATAAAACAAGTTCAAGAATTAATTTATCCAAGAACTAATAACGTCCAAATTGTTAACATGATACTTCTTTGTAGAGTTAAATTCAAGAATGCTCAGAAAAATATTTCCATGAAAAGAGACTAGATGAAGCGTAAATATCAAGGATATTCCACTAATTTCATGGAGTATAGAAGTCAAAACTTTAACCAACTGAGTATAATAAAGAATGGAATAACAAAAGAAATCATCGAAATGCGATGAGATCGCATGATGTGTTATTCCAACCGAATAATAAATAACGGAACCAGGTCATGCGTAAACGCACAGACAGAATATTCCAACAGAATAATAAATAACGGAACCAAATTCGGTAAAATTAAATTCCGGCGAGATGTTCCAACAAAATAATAAATAATGGAACCAGGTCATGCGTAAACGCACAGATAGGATGTTCCAATAGAATAATAAAGAATGGAATAACAGAAGAATTTCACCATGTATGTGGTACTTGAGATGTATAAAAGTTATTCCAACATAATAATAAAGAATGGAATAACGTAAGAATTTCCCCAGTATAGGGTAGATCACGTATCACAAAGTTATTCAAATGAATAATAAAGAATGGAACAATGTAAGTTTTCTTCATGAATATGAAAAGAAGTAATACCCTTACCGTAAAAGAAGAGTATTAAATCCGGTGTGTAGGCGAGGATATTCTTGAAGAAAACTTGTACTATGCTCAAAACTTCTTAAAACTCTAAAGAATTACGCTCAAGATTATAGAAGAATTCTCTGAATTTCTGGTGTGTTTTCAATTCTAACTAAGCTTCCTATTTATAGGAGAATGGAAAGGATACTATGCAATAAAATATTCTAATAAAACTAAAACTTTTAAATAAAATATAATATATATTATATATATGTATCACATGTGCCCATAATGAAAATTCACGGGATGATTTCCCATGATTCTCCCAACTCCTCCACTTCAGACATCCTTAATATATATATAAATATATAATACATATATATATATATATACAAAACATAACATATATTATATATATACATATCATACCTTACACGGCAAACCAACTCCCTCCTGTAACATCCTCCCATTTCTTCCACACATGGGCCCCATAGTGGGCCCCCGCCTATTATTATAATAAATAATTTTCTACCAATTATTTTGAAAAATGGGTAAATGGGGATCCAAATAATAAGCAAAATTTACAACAACTACTTTATAAAAATCCTCTCAATATTTTTAACAACATTTATCATCATTATTATAATTCACAATATTAATCGAACAGGTCGTTCCCAGGAAAGAGGGGGCTTTCCAATAAGGATTTCTCCCTATTGGCGCACAATTAGGTGACCAAACCTCTCCTTGGCAGAACTTCTAGATATCGTTAATATTGCAAATAATAATATTAATAACTCTGTCATCTCAATTATTGATTTAATAATATATAAAATATCGACAATAATTGAATCAAATAACGTGAGATACTATGCAAAAATTACTGAAACAAAACTGAGTGACTTCTCACGTAAGCATTAATAATCAATACCGTGTGCTACTATGCAACCACGCGTATTCCTGTACTTTTAACACCGGGTGTTTCAACAGTTAACGGTAAAACTTCCGCCGTTATTTTTATAAAATATTTTTGTCATTTTCTCAATCCGACAATAATTTCCGTTGTGGGTTCCACTAATGATTGTGTCGTCGTACGAATATTCCTTGTTAAAACGAATATTTTTCGACCAATCGAATACTATATAACAACTTGTGTACTTTGCAAAATTTATAAATATTACCCACAACTATAACATTATATCAACTTCATTTCATAATATTTAAAAATGATATTTATAGAAAAATCATCTTTATTAAAAAAAAAGTTGGGGTCTTACAAGTATTGTCAATAAGTATATGGATAAATGGCACAGAAAAGCTATCTTTAAGGCAAGCTTTATTCAGATCCAAAGAATCGACGCAAACTCGCACCTTTCCTCCTGGTTTAGGCACGAGGACTATGTTGGTTAGCCATTCAGGGTATGTGGACACCATGATGATGTCAGCTTGAAATTGTTTCACATTTCTTCTTTAACTTTTAAACTCCACTCAAGTTTTAATCGCCTGAGTTTCTGCCTAACTGGCTTGAATCCCTCTTTAATGGGAAGGCGATGGATGACGATGTCCATGGACAAACCCACCATGTCGTCGTGAGACCATGCAAACACATCCTGGAATTGGGTTAATAATGTAACCATGTCATTCCTTTAGTTTGGGTTAAGGCCTATACCAATCTGGATTAACTTAGGGTTTTCTAAGGTTCTGAGGTTAAATGAGGTGGTTTGATCAAGATTTATTTTGGGTTTATCCTCGACCCATTCCTTGATCTCCTGAGGTATCTCAGTGTCCTCTTGTATTTCCATCAAGTCTGAGTTCAACTTTTCATCAAAGTTAGAATCCTTGTGGAGAAAAGAAACCTCATCAGCAAGTATAGGCACATCTAAGTTCAGAGTCCTAAAACAAAATATTCTTTCACTTTATATATGAAACTGTTCAATAATACAAAGTGTTAGCATGTACTGATAAAATAACTGCTAATACTATACAGTAAAGTAAGCAGTTAAAGCTATCTACAGGGTAGAGGGGGCTTCTGCCCTTTTTACCCTTGTCGACAAATGAAAGGAGTATTGCTCCAATTGTCAAGGGTGAACTCATGATGGACAGCAATGATGAAGTGACTATCGTCGTCCTCCTTCTCCCGAATAATGACCATAATGTCGGGACAATCATCATCTGGAGTGTATCTGTTTGTGTGCTCATTATATAACAGGATGCGTAGGTGAGACAAACTCCTGGCGATGTCTTGTTTACGTCTCCGTTCCCTTTCTTCCACTTCAGGATCAGGAATCAGGACTTCTTTTGCTCTAACCGGTATCGGTTTGGGAAATAATATAGCCATAACATGGACTAAAACCTTTATCAGAGACTGTACAGGCTCAGGATCTGTAGGTGGAGATAATCGTCGTATAGCTGAAGATGAAGGAATCTGTTTGTGCTTATGAGGATTCATATAACTGGAGCTAGCAGAATAGTGTTAGGTTTGTAATATTCATAACGCAATCAAATTGCATAAAAAGTGCGGAAGCGTGTAAAATCAGAGTTTAAAAATTTTACAAACCATATACCCGGATCACCCTTTATGCATAATTATTAATTAAACGAAAAGATAAAGAATAAAATCATACCCTTGAAGATCGAGCTTCCTCAGGTACAAGTTCACCTCCAATCCTTTTCGCGTTCAACTTGAATCCACCGGGTTTGGTTCCTTCCTTTGATCAACGTTAGCCACCCATGTGTTTGGCCTCTAGAGGTGATCCACCAAGGAAGAATAAAATTCAAGAAGAAGGGTGGTTGTTTGGCTCAAACCCTAGTTTTCTATCTCTATAGAAAGGGTGTACTCTCCCAACAATTGGAATTATTACGTATGTTGAAAAATCAACAACCCATCCCACCCATAATAAGACTCCTCTTATTTATAGATGTGGGCAACCCACCTTAACAATTAAGGAATTGGGTTTTAATTAATTAATTCTTTTAATTAATTAAGCTCCCTAATCTTATTAGGGATAATTAATTAAACTCCTTTAACTAATTTTCCTTCCTAATCCAATTAGGAATAAATGAGAATACTTTATATTAAATTAATTCCTAAACTCTTTTAGAAATTAAAATAATAATAATTGTAATAATATTAATAAGACTCCTCTTATTAATTTATATTTAATATTTCTAAAATATTAAATAATAAATATTAAGCTATTTAATTTATTCTATCACCATAAATTAAATTAAATATACATAACATATTATTACGATTATGCCATTTACTTCTTAAATAATTATTCTTCCTTTTATGGTGTGACCCTTTAGGTTCTCCATATTAAACCTATTGTGAATAAATCAATTAGAACAATTCTAATCTTATTTAAATAAATAAATTAAATAATTAATTTATTTAAATAAATAATATTTATTCTATAATAGGAATAAGCCTCCTAGCGATCAACGACTTTCCGGATAATATAGATTTCAACATTAATCATAAAAGAACCTTTGAGTAAATAGTTACCGTATGAATTCAATCCTTCCACCATACTGATGTCCCAATTAAATATAAGACATACTGGAATTCTTTGTCAAGTCTTATTTTATTTAATTATATGTATTTCGATCCTTAAATGCACAACTCCAAATAATGCAAATTAGAAACTTCTTTCTAATTTCATTCTGCTTTATAACCAAGGACTACTTTGGGTTGTCATTTATCGAATCACATAGGACATTTCTCTTCTTTTTATTAGAAGTGGTAGATTCTTTATTGATCATACATTATCTCCATGTACAACTTATTATACCCAAGCATACCCTTTGATATACCCTAAGGGTCTTAAGGAATAAGTCAAAGTATAACTCATCATACACAAGATACTATGATGATCTCAAGTCCAAGGATCACTTGTACTACTATCACTACAGGAATTCCTATTGACAGGCAATAAAAAACTCCATTAGGTATTCCTTAGTGAGCCACGTTCGATGAACTTATTCTCTAATAAGCACCTACATACTTGCTTTAGTGTCTCCACACAAATGATCATGAGATCAATCATCCTCATCCAATGAGCAAACAACGTATGTACCAATCTATCCGGATTCACTAATCCCCAATTTAGTAATCCAATGATTGGGAACTATTTTAGTTTTTAAGATTTCTAAGAATTTAGATCTCATTAGAATGATCATCATCATTATTCTAAAAGCATTGCTTAAAACTATGGGTTTATCACATATTATAAAACAGCATCATGTAGATAATTCAAAGCCTTTAATAAATTAATACCTTTTATTAATAAATGAATAAGATTGTTACAAAGTATATGCTTTATCATCAAACATGATTGGCTTGTGTGCATACTACTTTCAAATAGCCCAATCCAGCTGTCCCTACTTGACTGGGAACTTGAATTGGGTGCTTAATGTCCTGATGATCTTTTCCCAACCCTTGTCCAGGTTGATGACCCAATGACATCATCTCTTGAGTGGCTGACATTACCTCGGAAGAAATCTTGGGTGTAAGAGGTGGAGCCGCAATGGGATGGTAGTGAGTGTTGCTCACCTCCAGAGCGTGGAAACTAACCGGCTCAACTTCTGTGTTGAAGCTGATGAGTGGTATGTCACCTTATTCAGGACATTCCAGCTCAGCATTAACAGTGATTAGGCTATTGTTGATAACGTACTTAAGTTATTGATGAAGGGTGGAAGGGACGGCTCCAGCCATATGAATCCACGGTCTTCCCAAAAGTAGGTTGTATCCTGTTGCGATTTTAAGCACATGAAAGGATACACTGAATGTATGTGGACCGATCTCCACAGGTAACTCAATCTCCCCAACTGCATTTCGTCGGGACCCATCAAAATCTTTGATAACCGTATGGATGTTTTTGATCCTCTTGGAGTTGATATTCATCTTCTCCAAGGTGGCATAAGGACATATATTCAAAGATGACCCGCCATCTATCAGAACTCCTCCCACTATATACCTTGATGATAGCACCGCTATGTGCAACGACTTGCAGTGACCAGTCCCTTTGGGAGGTATGTCGTCATTAGTGAAAAATATCACATTGTTGTTAAAAATGTGATCAACCATATGTTGGAATTTTTCCACATCCACTGATTTTGGCAAATGGGCTTCTTCTAAGACCCTTAGTAAGATCTTCTTGTGATCTTCGGAAGTGAAAACCAAGTCTAGTTTGAAAATTTGTTGTGGAGCTTCTCTCAAGCTTAAAACCACCTTGGCTTCGTTATGGCCACCTTGGCTTCGTTATGGCCCATAGTATGGAGGAACTCTTTAATTTTCTCCATGTGAACTTTCCCCTTTGATTTGATGGTAGACTTCATCACCCGATGGGGAAGATATAGTGAATTTTCCTTTGACGCTACAACAGTTGTATGGGATGTAGATCCTTCAGCCTTCCCATAATTCCATGGAACTTTTTTCAAGCTGACAATAGGATACTGTGGCCTAGATGGCAAGAGAATTGGCTCTGGTGTAGTCATTTTCAAAGGATTGTCAACACCTTTGAGTTGAATTGCTTGTATTGTGAGTGGTATGGTAGCCAAATCATCCTTAATGGATATAACTCCTATGTCGTCCTTCCATTTTATAGGACATGTGTTCCCACTCTTGAGTAACAAAGTGTTGTCATCTGCTATTTACAGGACACCGCTATCAATTAAATTCTGAATGAGGTGGCGGAGTGCCCAGCATTCTTCTGTGTTGTGACCGCGAGAGTGGGAGTGATACTAGCATACTCCATTAGAATTGAACCTTCTGGAACGGGGATTGATTGGAGGTAGAAGGGATGTAATTCTTCCTTCATTGATCAGCATCTGAAATATCTCCTCCATAGGTTGGCCAAGGTATGTAAATTCCCTTTTATTGGCAAAATCCCGACGAGCTTTGGCATTTTCTCTTTTTGTAACTTTATCCTCTAGTGTTTCACTTTCTGAAGGTGATGATGGAGTATTCATAACAAAAGGAAATAGACTAGCATGCTCCTGACTGACTAATTGGCGTGTGACTTGGTGTTGATGGATCACCAGTTCTGCCAATTAGTTTACTTGCTTGCAAAGAGCTTTCATCTTTCGTTCCATCATAAACTGGAACTATGTGTAATCCCATTTATCAGCACCATCCTTGCTGGTTTGGGAAGATTCAACAACATAATTGGAACTTTATCCACTACTCCAATTAATCATATTAACATCTTTTTCTTTGTGTTGAGGAAGAGGGTTGTCTTGCACATGAGGTTGGTCGGGTTTAGTCACCACAATCTCCCCATTGTCGATTAAATCCTTGATCTCGTGTTTCAAAGCCCAGCAATCCTGAGTATCATGTCCTGGCGCTTCAACATGATAGGCACACTTCCGGGTAGCATTGAAACCCTTCCCATTCGGGTTGGCTGGTGGAAGAAGATGGGTAATTTTCTTCTGAGTAGTTAGAAGATTGAGAACATTCTTTAGCGAATCCCCTAAGGGTGTGAACACTTGATTGCGTCGGACTTCTCCACCTTTTGGCAATGTGGGGTTGGAAGACTGTGCTTGAAAAGGGGAGTAGTTTTTCCTCTGGATAGGCATGTTCTGACTGCCTTTCTGACCTTGTAGTATCAAGGAAACATCCTCCTCTTTCTTTTTATGGACCCTCCAGGGGTTGTTTCCATAAGTTTCGAATTGGATGTGCTCAGCAACAGCTTTCAGAGCGGCTAGGTCTTGAATCTTTCTTGACTTCAATCCCATCTCAGCCATCTCTCCATGTTTAATCATTTCAGAAAATGGCTTGCCAATGCCAGCTAAGACTCTCTCATAGAAGGGAGCTTCTTGTATGTCTATGAAGGTCATCACTATTTCTGACTCCATCATAGAAGGAATAACTTGAGAAGCAAGGCGCCTCCACCTTTGAGCATACTCTTTGAAAGACTCATTATATTATTTCTTGACCTTGGTAATTTAGTACTGGTCAAGAGCCATCTGAGACTGAAAATTGTACTGACTGAGGAAGGCATGAGCTAGCTCCTCCCAGCTATGGATCTTAGAATTATCTAATTTGGTATACCATGATCGAACGTCTCCAGTTAAACTCTTTTAAAACAGCTGCATTTTGAGCTTTTCATCCTCGACATAAGATCCTAGTTCTCTAATAAATACCTTCAAGTGTGTGTAAGGATCTCCCAACTCATCATACTTTTTAAAGTTGGGAGTCTTGAACTTCTCTGGATAATGAACACCAGGGAATATACAAAGGTCGGCATATGAGACACTCCCGTGTGAACCAATCCCTTTTATAGACCGAATGGTCTCTTCCATTTGAAGGACTTTTTTCCTGATATCACCAGTGTCTGGATCTTTTTTGAGATGGGTGTTTTCAGGAATTTTGTTGGACTTATCCAACTGAAGCTTAGGTATTGGATTTGCTTGATCCGCACCTTGTGTTCCTCCATGTGCAGAGGATTCTATATGTATGGGTATTCATAAACCCTAAGTAGACTGGTGTAGTTCTTTAAACAGAACAGCCAAATCTGTAATTTGTTTGCTTAATCCGTCAAACTCCTCATGAGAGACAGGAGCAGGATTAGACTAGTCAGATGAAGACATAATTGGTTGTAGGCTCGTGACCTTTTTAGACTTTGATCGGGTAATAGGCCCAATTCTTTCCCTACAAAAACTTATATAGTTTAGTCTTAGAGAATGTATAAATGTTTACATGCTATCACAATGTGTCCATTTTATGAGTATTATCCTGCAAAACGGGTGTCCGTTGATAGCATGCCAAGATTTAATATGTATGTACACATATTCTTCATATTTTCCATTACATAGAGATTGACATGGAATGTTTTTATAAGTAATTAAAAATGGAAAGCATGAAGAGACTTTCCTCCGCGTTTGGTTTATCAAAGGCTGACCTATCTTAGGTTACTCTCACGACTTTTTGGCATGAAGGTTCCCAGATCATCGTAATTTACTTGACGAAAAATTAATCCGATCTTTCAACAGGAGCAAATCTGGGTGGTGCATTTCCTAAGTCTCGTTGGAATTAGTCTCCTTACGAGTCCAGTAATCAAACACCGACAAGATAACCTCCTGGTGGAGGAACCACACAACATACATTCACATGCAACGTCTCTCACCGTTATGGGAATGATGATATGTGCGAAGCACTAATATCGTATGTAGATATAGTGTAAAGAATTAAGTGCAATAAGTAAATGCATTCGTACACATTCATCAAAATGTAAATGCAACATCCACACACAAGCAAATAACAGTTTTGAAAAATTTGTAGGAGTGTCTTAAGTCCTCTTATTGGAGTCCCAACAGAGTTGCCACATGTCGACGTCGGGATTTTTATTGTCCCTTTTTTGTTCTTGTCTTTTGGTGTTCTCATGTTAGGTGAGATTTGTTTGAAAAAACAAGTTGTGAAAAGGTCCTACATTTATATGTCGAAGATTTGACTGTAAGAGTCGCCAGTTGGTATTTTTAAATGGTTGCACCAACTCAACCGAGAAAAAGTTTGCACATTGACCACGTGATGTAACACTATTAAACTGGTCTATGAAACCGAGATTCATTAGGGTCTGGGGACTTGCTTATGCGGAGGGAAGATGTTAGGCATCCCCCGATATCCGTGTTACCACGGTGATCGCCACTTTTCATTTAAATTGTTATATGAATGTGTGTGTGTGTGTGTGTGTGGATCAATGTGCAATTATTTGGAAGTAGTGTTATGCCTCGTTCGTACCTATATACAAAGGGTTTGAATTTGTGTAAAAATTCAGTTTTAACAAGATATAGCACTGATGTTTTGTAAAAGAGATTTTTTAAACCCTTATGCTCAATAGTAATTGAGGCATTTGATACTTCTATTTTATTAAGTGTTCGGCTTGATTGCTTTTATTTTTGAGATGCGAAGCATCTTCGAGAAAATAATATATATAGCAATGCCGAACTCCTTGTCGACATGAGAGCCATCTAAGGAAATTCAGACACCGTGAATAATGTACAAGCTATTTACAGCCGAAATGTCCATCACGGGAATCGAATCTAGATTCAGGAAACTGAATCTGTGATCATATGATTCCTAAGCTCACATGATGTATCAATTTATATGAAAGATGTAAGCAATTATATATATAAAAGCTATAAATATATATATATATATATATATATATATATATATATATATATACAGACTGTCAACCACCACAAAGCGAACTTCATGGGGAACTGTAAATGAAAATATATAAATGCGGTAAATATATATATATAGACATGATCAACCACCACGAAGCACCTCCATGGGGGGATCGAAAATGTATATAAAGCATTAAAAACGATCAACCGCCACGAAGTAAACTCTAGGGGGGACGAAAATGTAAATAAAGTATTAAAAACGATCAACCGCCACGAAGTAACTCCAGGCGAGACGGAATGTAAATAAAGCAGTAAAAGTCCACGAAGTAAACTCCAGGCCTAACAGAAATGTAAATATATATATATATAACAGATAAAAGCTCCGGACATGAGTCCAAGCTCAATCGAGGCATAACTCAATAATGTTAGTCCATATATATAAATATATATATATATATAAAAAGAAATAAAAGACATGGATCGAAGTCTGGGTATACACACGCAACACGACTCTCAACGTGAAGAAAAGTGTGTGCACAATAGAAGAGAAAGGCTTTAAGAAGTGTAAGAAGGCTTACAGTGGACTGCCAAAGAAGACTTCTATAGCTTTAAATTGATGAACACTCGCCTCCCGCCGGTAAAAATAGAACAATATATAAGCTCACAAGCGTTTAAAATGAGAAAGCACTCATTTTATAGTGTGTACAGAACAAATTGGATAGGGCTTCCTCATCGTTTTCTCTTTCAAAATGGCCACCCCAAGTCCTCTATTTATAGAGGGAGGATCCACAGGTGTACCTGCGATAGCTGCAGATGCACCTACAGCTGCCCGGGATGCCCCGGGCTCTGCGGGTCCTACCTTCTCGAAGTACGTGCATGCGTGTAACGTGATGTCCACTCGAACTTTCAGAACTTTAATTTGGGCCTCCGATTAAGGTGTATAAGACCTTTTATGGAGTGTTGTTGTCGAGAGCTACACAAATGACATGGGATTAGAGGTTGTAAGAAGTCAGGAAGATGGGACCATGCCCTTGGTCTTCTAGCTTCATATTTTATCTGGTGTGCTGTCCTGTGTAGTAGTCACTCGGGATTGCAGCTATTCGATTCTTGTAGGACACTGATGTGTAGAATGTATGTTGAAATGTGTTGAGACGGAGTTCGTGTGGAATCGAGGTGGAAAAATGATGATTTTGCCCCTCACCGGGGTTATCTCTGATTTGGACTGATAAAGCAGTCGTTGCTCAGGGTTATCTCTGAAATTGGGATGCTGTAAGTATTGGATGTCCTCAGGGTTGTCTCTAAAGGGTGTTTGACCCCCCGAGGTTATCTTCGGGTTTGGGACTGAGTGCCTCGGGGTTATCTCCGAGGTTAAAGCTGATTGTTGGAGGTTGAAACGAGCTTTGTCGGGGTTATCTCTGGAACTGCAATTGCATTCCTGGGTGTCATTTCCGAGGTTGAGACTGAAACTCCCAGTGTTATTTTCGGGCTTGAATATCTCGGGGTTATCTCCGAGATGGAAAAGGCTTCTCCGGTGGGATTTTCGGAACTAGAACTGTCTTGTCCTCCAAGGTTATCTCTGAAAGATGATTCTGCCCTCCTGCAATGTTAGTAACAGAAATGCAAAATTTCGAGTGTATACATGTACTATTCTTTTATACGAAACTATTCAAATGTACGGTACTATTCATACGTACGGGTACTATTCACTCGGGGTACTATTTATGACAAAAAAAATTAATTTCTTTTCAGTCCAAATCATTTTTGATACAATATTATTATTTAATTTTACTCCATAAAGCAATATCATGTTGACAATTTGGACATTTTTAAACTCTGTATAAATTTAAAGTCTTTAATATTTATCCTTGATTTCGTTTGATTAATCCTTATATCATTGTCATCATCCTCATGCTTATATTGTGATAAAAGTCATCTTTGGCCTGTAGTGCATAGATGGACTGTTGATTGGTATGATTATGACCAGGGATTATTCGGTGTAATCATGACCTGTAATGTTATAAATGATGTGGTAAAGGTCTTTATTGGCCCGTAGTGCATTGGTGGACAGTTGTTGGTATGATTATGACCATGCGTTCTCTTCGGCCAAGGGTGCAAAGATGAATTATTATTTGGCATATTCATGACCATTGGTGAAAACACGAATATCCTTGTCCCGTAGTGCATGGATAATTTGTGGTCGTGATACTAATGAATATCCTTGGCCCGTAGTGCATGAATAATTCAGTGATGTGGATTATTTATTAAGCTGAGTCTCAGCGATAAAATTGATGACAAACTTTTTAAATCATAGAAGATAGTAGATATCATGCTCTACTTGACTCTTCTAATGGATTGCTTATTTTCGATGTAGTTGTTGATCTAAAACTTGTTGTCTATTGTATCCTATCAGTTGTTATACTGTTGAAGGCTAACGATAATTTATTATGTATTATCTTAGTCATAATATTTCTTACTAGGCTAGTTGAGCTCACCCTTTTCTTTCACTGTTCTCTTCAGGAAATGAAAATATAGCTGGGACTAGTCGGGGAATGGATTGACGATCCAGATGGTTGTTTTAGTAGTCCTCACTATTATGTGAAATAGTGTGATAATAATTGTAATGAGATTGAATTTGAGTTTGGATATTGTCTAGAAGACAATATTCGTGTTAAAACTCTCAGCTACGTTTTTTCGAATTGTATAAATGAAGTTTGTATTTAAGTTCTGTACCATGTATTTGGCGACTCAGAATGAGTGATGTATATCTATTTTGGGGGCATCACACTATTCACTCAGGTACTATTCACCCGGGGTACTATTCATGAAAAAAATTATTTTTTTTTTGTCCAAATCATTTTTGATACAATATTATTCTTGAATTTTACTCCACAGAGAAGTATCTGTAAGGTTTTTGTGAAAATCAAAGTAGCAATCAAATTGCAAAATTTAGCGGAAGCGAGATAAAATCAGATTTTAAAATTTTCACAAACCAATTACGGATCATCCTTTATGCATATTATTAATTAAACGAAGAATAAGAAATTATGAAATCATACCCTTGTAGAAACGAGCTTCCTCGTGTACGAGTTCACCTCCTACTTCTCATGATCTCCTTGAATCTCCTGTAGATTCCTTCCTTTGATTAATGTAAGCCACCCAAGTGTATGGCCTCTATAGGTGATCCACCAAGGAAGAGGAATTTTTCAAGAAGAAGGATTTGGCTCAAACCCTAGTTTTTCCTATCTAAATAAGAAAAGGGTGTACTCTCAAAATCTAGGAATTACGTATATTAGATATCTAATATAAGACTCTCTTATAAAGATATCATGTAACCTTTATTTTAATTAAAATAAGGTATTATTTATTTAATTAAACTCTTTTAATTAAATGGGCTCCCTAATCCTATTAGGGTAATTAATTAAACTCCTTTAACTAATTTTCTTTCCTAATCCAATTAGGAATAAATGAGAGTACTTATATTAAATTAATTCCTAAACCTTTTAGAAATTAAAATAATAATAATTGTAATAATATTAATAAGACTCCTCTTATTAATTTATATTTAATATTTCTAAAATATTAAATAATAAATATTAAGCTATTTAATTTATTCTATCTCCATAGATTAAATTAAATATACTTAACATATTATTACAATTATGCCATTAACTTCTTAAATAATTATTCTTCCTTTTATGGTGTGACCCTTTAGGTTCTCCATATTAAACCTAGGTTGTGAATAAATCAATTAGAAACAATTCTAATCTCATTTAAATAAATAAATTAAACAAATAATTTATTTAAATAAATAATATTTATTCTACAATAGGGATAAGCCTCCCCTAGCGATCAACGACTTTCCGGATAATATAGATTTCAACATTAATCATAAAAGAACCTTTGAGTAAATAGTTACCATATAATTCAATCCTTCCACCATACAATGTCCCAATTAAATATAAAGACATGGAATTATCATCAAGTCTTATTTTATTTAATTATATGTATTTCGATTCCTAAATGAATAACTCCTAATGAATGCAAATTAGAAACTACTTTCTAATTTCATTCCACCTTAACCAAGGATTCACGGGTTGTCATTTATCGAATCACATAGGACATTTCTCCTTTTACTAGAAGTGGTAGATTCTTTATTGATCATTCATTATCTTCATATATAACTTATTACACCCAAGCATACCCTTTGATATACTCTAAGAGTCTTAAGGAATAAGTCAAAGTGTAATTCATTATATATAAGATACTATGATGATCTCAAGTCTAAGGATCATTTGTAGATTACTATCACTTCAGAATTCCTATCGACAGTAAGTAAAACTCCATTAGGTATTCCTTATAGCGAGTCACGCTCAATGAACTTATTCTCTAATAAGCACCTACATACTTGCTTTTAGTGTCTCCACACAAATGATCATGAGATCAATCATCCTCATCCAATGAGCAAGCAACGTATGTACCAATCTATCCGGATTCATTAATCCCCAATTTAGTAATCCAATGATTGGGAACTATTTTAGTTTTAAGTTTTCTAAGAATTTAGATCTCATTAGAATGATCATCATCATTATTCTAAAAGCGTTGCTTAAAACTATGGGTTTATCACATATTATTAAAACAAAGACCATGTAGATAATAAATGCCTTTAATAAATAATTCTTTTATTAATAAATAAATAAGATTGATTACACAAAGATATGCTTTATCATCATTCATGATTGGCTTGTATGCATAATACTTTCAATCTCCCACTCAGCACTAAAGCCAATCGCCATGGTATCTCATACCCATCTTCTACTAAGTGACGATCAAACCGCATTGTGTTAACGCTTTAGTAAATGGATCTGCAATATTGTCTTGAGAGTCCACACGCTCCGTGGTGACGCCTCCTCTTCAATGATCTCTCGATCAAATGAAATCGCCGCAACACGTGTTTGGATTTACGATGAGACCTAGGTTCCTTAGCTTGCAATGTGACTCCAAAGTTGTCATAGAATAAAGGCACCTTTGGTCCTTTAATGCTAGGAACCACACCAAGTTCTATGATGAACTTCTTCATCCAAACAGCCTTCCTTTGCAGCCTTCACTTGCAGCCTATGTACTCTACCTCTCACAATTGAATCAAAGAATCGTTTCTTTGCTTGGAACTTTTCCAACTCATCAACATGGCCGCTTAAGGTAAACACATACCTCAAACGGATTCTCATTATCATCTTGTCCGTTTGAAAACTTGAGTCCGTGAAGCCCTCTAGTTTTAATTAAGACCCACCGTAGACAAGAAATACATCCTTAGTTCTTCTTAAGTACTTTAGGATATTTTTCACCGCCTTCCAAAGGTTGTTCTTCTCCTAGATTCGACCGATATCTCGCTTGTTACACTAAGTGCATGAGCGACATCCTGTCTAGTACATATATCATACCGTATACGATAGATCCTATTGTCAAGCATAAGGAATCTTACTCATACGGTTTCTCTCCTCATGTGTCTTTGGGGCTTGTTTCTTGGAGAGATGTGTTCCATGGCTCATCGGCATGAGACCTCTTTTGGAATCTTCCATGCTAAACCTTTTTAGCATCATGTCAATGTCGTTCCTTGGGATAAGCCAAGCATCCTATTAGATCTATCTCTATAGATCTTTATCCCCAAAATATAGGATGCTTCTCCCAAGTCCTTTATGGAGAAGTGTTTAGATAACTGATTTTTAATTGTTTTATAAACATAGGAATATCATTCCCTATCGTTAATATATCATCAACATATAATACAAGGAATGAAATAAATATCCCACTAACCTTCTTGTACACACATGGTTCATCCTCATTTTGATAAAATCAAACTTTTTGATTGTCTCATCAAAACGGATGTTCCACCTACGAGAAGCTTGCTTTAATCCATAAATGGATCGTTGTAGCTTCTGAGACTTGATTTGTTCCAACCTTTGAAATAAATCCTCCGGTTGTGTCATATACACATCCTCCTCAAGTTTCCCATTGAGGAAGGCCGCTTTCACGTCCATCCGCCAGATTTACGTAGTCATGGTAAGTCGCAATCGCAAAGCAAAATCCGAATGGACTTGAGCATTACTCTTTGTGAGAAGGTTTCGTCATAGTCAACTCCTTGTCTTTGTTTGAAACCTTTTGCAACCAATCGGGCTTTATAGGTCTCTACCTTGCAAAATCTGCTCCCAGTCTTTCTTTTAAAGACCCATTTACACCCAATAGGCTTAATGCCTTCGTGGGTGAGACCAAAGTCAATACTTGGTTCTCATACATGGAGTCCATCTCGGTTTCATGGCTTCTTCCCATTTCTCTTAGTCTTTACTACTCATACTTTGCTCAGTAATTCAATGGATCATCATCATTTATGATGCGACCTCATTGTCATCTTCTATAACAAGTCCATACCGCTCGGTATCTTTGGTACTCTTCCGTTATTATGAATAGGGTGTGTGGTATGTATGAATCTCTACTTGGTTAGGTACCTCACTTTGATCTCAGAGCATTTTGTGGTTCTTGAACCTCTTCAAGATATATCTTACTCCCATCGACCCCCTTCAAGGATAAACTCCTTTTCCAAGAAGGCGAGATATTTCGCAACAAACACCTTTTGATCACTGGATGATAGAAATAATATCCCGATGTTTCTTTAGGATATCCCACAAATCTACATTTGTCGATCTAGTCTGCAGACTTATCGCTTTTCAAATTTTTTGACATAAAATCGGACAACCCCAAGTCTTAACATGCTTAAGATTTGGTTTCCTCCCCGTCCATAACTCATATATAGTCTTGGGGACGGATTTTGTAGGTACCTTGTTAAGTAGGTATGCGGTGATTCTAGGGCATATCCCCGTAAGGAAGCCGGAAGGTCGGTAAAGCTCATCATAGATCGAACCATGTCCAACAATGTTCGATTTCTCCTTTCGAGATACACCATTCATCATGGCATCCCGGTGGAGTCCATTGTGAGATTATACCATTTTCTTTGAGACAATTGAGAAACTCACCACTTAAGTATTCTCCTCCTCGATCGATCAAGAATCTTAATACTCTTACCAATTTGCTTCTCAACTTCACTTCAACTCTTTGAACTTTTCAAATGATTCAGATTTGTATTTCATTAAATACACATATCCAAATCTTGAGTGGTCGTCAGTGAATGTAATAAAATAAGAATACCCTCCTCGTGCGGTCGTTGTCATAGGTCCACATACATCTGTATTGTACCAACGCTAACAACTCAGAACTCTTTCTCCTTTTCCACTAAAAGGAGATTTAGTCATTTTACCCATTAGACAAGATTCACAGTTTGGATATGATTCATAATCGAGATAGCTCTAGAGCCCATCTTTATGCAACTTGGATAATCTTGTTTCATTAATATGACCGAGTCTACAGTGCCACATGAAGGTATAATTAACATCATCTCTTTTCCTTTTCTTAGTTTGTTCAATTTGAAATATATTTTCATGCAAGTCAAGTATATAAAGTCCATTTCGCAAAATTACCAACACCATATAAAACATTATCATTATAAATGGAACAACTATTGTTCTTTATTATAATATTAAAACCATCCATATCCAATACGAGAGATAGAAATAATGTTTCTAATGATATTTGGAACAAAATAACAATTATTTAAATTAATGAACTTGCCTGTAGGCGTTGCTAAACATAAAGTCCCTACATTAATCGCAAAGAACCTTTGCTCCATTTCCCACTCGTAGGACGACCTCATCCTTTTCGACTTTCTACTTGACCGGTCCTCATATTATTACATATGTGAGAACCACATCCCAGATCCAATACCCAAGTAGAAGATTGACTTTCGAAAAATTAATTTCAATCATAAACAAACCTTGATTAGGATTCAAAGCTTCTCAAGCTTCTTCCGCTTTTTGTTTCATGAGATAATCCTTGCGCCCTCTTCCAAAGGACCGACTTATTGCAATGGAAGCAAATTCCTTTGCTAGTCGGATCGAGTTTCTTTTGATCCTTCACTTTCGCCTTTCCCTTAGCCTTCTTGGATTTCTTCCTTTCAAAAGATACCTTGGGCCTCTTCCTTTCTTGGAAGAATCATCCACCAATGAGACATGGTTCTTCTTGGATGGGAAGTGACCTTCGTTAGCTTTCAACATGTTAAGTAATTCGAGCAAGTCGACATCCAACTTATTCATGTGAAAATTCACAACAAATTGTGAGAGAGGTGTCCGGGAGTGATTGCAAGACTAAATCTTGACTCAACTCCCCATCCATGATTTAACCCAAGTCATCCAAGACGTTCAATCGATTGATCATCTTTAGGACATGAGTCTCAATTAAGATGTGCCCTCGGTCATCCGAGATCGGAAGAGCTCCTTAGATATTTCATATCTAGCAGTCTACTTTGCTCACCATACAACTCTCCAAGGTGCAGAGCATAGTAGGAGCATCCATGTTTTCATCTTGTGACGTCAAGCTCGTTACTTTGGATGCGAGCATGATGCATCGAGCCACGATGCATCATCTTACCACCGCTTAAAAGTAGCAATCTCTTCCTCGGAGAGGTCTCTGCAACTTTTTTTGCAGTGCAGGCGAATTTAGGACATAAGAAATCTTTTCAAAGAAGAGAACAATTCTCAGATTCCTTAACCAAATTGTAGTTCGGTCCCAGTAAGTTTGTTAGCATCAAGTATGCTTCGCAAGGAAATTAGTGAATGTGACATTTTCAAAATTTCGCATGTAAAAAGACAATATTTTAGCAAACATTCATTTAATTAATTACCAAAATAAATTAGGTCTTATTTTATATTGGTATCTCTCACTATTTTCTTCAAACTATATTACCCTCATTTATATAGTTCTAAGAAAATCTAATTAAAGTTTTTGCTAGTGAGAATAAGGATCCCATTTCAAATATATATAGCCTTGTGGTGACACAACAAACTATATATAAATAAATAGGTAGACAACTCCTTGTCAATTACATCAATATGTAACTCCTTATGTTTTGCCTCTTGGATTATTTTGATCAAGCGGTGACACATCCGAATCAAAATTATCTAAGTTAAGTCCAACCTAGCACTTCCATATATTCAAAAAAGAAAAATATCGCCCTTGTGGTGACACAACAAAACAATATTGTTCAATTTTCTTTATAAGCATCAAATGTGATAAATTAACATCTTAAATACTTAATACTTGCCTTGTGGTGACACAACAAACTCATATTAAATATTTAATACTCTATTAATTTTATCATGCTAGAAGGCGTGATGCTCGATATTCTAAATATCTTTGAACGCTTAAGACTTAATAAAAAACTTTGAGGATTTGTTATTATTTGTCTCATCTTGTTTAAGCAGCGTATGCAAATATATATATAAATACGCGTCATATTATTAAACATGCGAAGCATGTTTGCATAATATATAATATATATAATACTAGCATGCACATATAGAATACTATATTCTACCCGATTGATTATGGACTTTTATTCTAGTTTGGTTCACTAGAGCCACCAAGTGAACCAAAAGGTCAAACCCTAGGTGCAAAGAATAAACATTTAAATATAACTATTACATTTAAACCCGGCTCCATTACAAAACGGGTCTTCAAGCGCTCCTTGATCTCCTGGTTCTTCAAAAAATTCTAACTAGTCCTATTACATTAAACTATTTAATTTAAATAGAAACCTTGATCGCCAGATCGAGGGAAGTACATAGGAGAGAGATAAATTTACATCAAGAAGAAAACCGAGAAAAGACGAGGTACACAGTAATTCCATTTAATAAAACCCATTCATTCAAACATCCAACTAAAATAAATCCAATCATATTGGTCAATTATCCATAATCAATCCCATTTATTATCATACATATCATCATATGTATCAATAAATAAAATCATTCCATATATATATGAGTATCATTTAATGGGCAATTTTATGTTGCATGAAATCCAATTTCAAGATTAAAATAAACTCTTTTATTTTAATTATAAAATTATTAAGATTAATATATATATATATATAACAATTATATATATATATATATAAAAAAGTCCACTTTTGTTAAATGGCCGGACCTTGCTTTGCATAATACTCGGTCAAAATTTTCTGGACAAATCACTGCCACGTGGACTCTTGATTCACGCCAAAAAAAAATAGCCTTAATGTGATAAGGTTATATATATATCTTATATATATATAATAAAAATCCTACTTTATAACAAAAGGAGGACCTACTTTGCTACAATACTTGATTCTCGGTCAAGAGGTGGCTAAAAAAAAATTCTGACCAAGCAGGTGCTATCAATTATCATATATAATGCGCGAAATCCGTGTGGTTTAAAATAGCAACATTGTCCGGACTTTGCTATCAAATCTGAAGGAATCAACCACTTAAAAAAAAAAATCACGCCGGATTCGAAAAAAAAATGTTTTCGGCAAAATTATTTTTTTTTTTTTCATAAAATAATAATTTTATACAACAAAATATGCCCAATAAATAATTCTAAATTCATACCCATACATATATGGAATCAAAATAATTAATAATTCGCATAAAGTTTGGCTCATGATACCACTGTAAGGTTTTTGTGAAAATCAAAGTAGCAATCAAATTGCAAAATTTAGCGGAAGCGAGATAAAATCAGATTTTAAAATTTTTCACAAACCAATTACCCGGATCATCCTTTATGCATATTATTAATTAAACGAAGAATAAGAAATTATGAAATCATACCCTTGTAAAACGAGCTTCCTCACGTATGCGAGTTCACCTCCTACTTCTCCACGATCTCCTTGAATCTCCTGTAGATTCCTTCCTTTGATTAATGTAAGCCACCCAAGTGTATGGCCTCTATAGGTGATCCACCAAGGAAGAGGAATTTTTCAAGAAGAAGGGATTTGGCTCAAACCCTAGTTTTTCCTATCTAAATAAGAAAAGGGGTGTACTCTCAAAATCTAGGAATTGCGTATATTAGATATCTAATATAAGACTCCTCTTATAAAGATATCATGTAACCTTATTTTAATTAAAATAAGGTATTATTTATTTAATTAAACTCTTTTAATTAAATGGGCTCCCTAATCCTATTAGGGTAATTAATTAAACTCCTTTAACTAATTTTCTTTCCTAATCCAATTAGGAATAAATGAGAGTACTTATATTAAATTAATTCCTAAACCTTTTAGAAATTAAAAATAATAATAATTGTAATAATATTAATAAGACTCCTCTTATTAATTTATATTTAATATTTCTAAAATATTAAATAATAAATATTAAGCTATTTAATTTATTCTATCTCCATAGATTAAATTAAATATACTTAACATATTATTACAATTATGTCATTAACTTCTTAAATAATTATTCTTCCTTTTATGGTGTGACCCTTTAGGTTCTCCATATTAAACCTATTGTGAATAAATCAATTAGAAACAATTCTAATCTCATTTAAATAAATAAATTAAACAAATAATTTATTTAAATAAATAATATTTATTCTACAATAGGATAAGCCTCCCAAGCGATCAACGACTTTCCGGATAATATAGATTTCAACATTAATCATAAAAGAACCTTTGAGTAAATAGTTACCGCACAATTCAATCCTTCCACCATACAATGTCCCAATTAAATATAAGACATGGAATTATCACAAGTCTTATTTTATTTAATTATATGTATTTCGATTCCTAAATGAATAACTCCTAATGAATGCAAATTAGAAACTACTTTCTAATTTCATTCCACCTTAACCAAGGATTCCCTGGGTTGTCATTTATCGAATCACATAGGACATTTCTCCTTTTACTAGAAGTGGTAGATTCTTTATTGATCATTCATTATCTTCATATATAACTTATTACACCCAAGCATACCCTTTGATATACTCTAAGAGTCTTAAGGAATAAGTCAAAGTGTAATTCATTATATATAAGATACTATGATGATCTCAAGTCTAAGGATCATTTGTCTTTACTATCACTTGAGAATTCCTATTGACGGTAAGTAAAACTCCATTAGGTATTCCTTAGCGAGTCACGCTTCAAAGAACTTATTCTCTAATAAGCACCTACATACTTGCTTTAGTGTCTCCACACAAATGATCATGAGATCAATCATCCTCATCCAATGAAAGAAAGCAACGTATGTACCAATCTATCCTGGATTCACTAATCCCCAATTTAGTAATCCAATGATTGGGAACTATTTTAGTTTTAAGCTTTCTAAGAATTTAGATCTCATTAGAATGATCATCATCATTATTCTAAAAGTGTTGCTTAAAACTATGGGTTTATCACATATTATTAAAACAGCACCATGTAGATAATAAATGCCTTTATAAATAATTCTTTTATTAATAAATAAATAAGATTGATTACACAGTATATGTTTTATCATCATTCATGATTGGCTTGTATGCATAATACTTTCAGTATCATGTTGACAATTTGGACATTATTGAATTCTAGATAAATTAAATTATAAATCTTTAAAATTTATCCTTACTCTCATTTAATTGAATTCTTATATCATTGTCATCATCCTCATGTTTATATTGTGATAAAAATTATCTTTGGCCCGTAGTGCATAGATAGACTGTTGATTGGTATGATAAAGACCAGGAATTATTCAGTATAATCATGATCTGTAATGTTACAAATGATGTGGTAAAAGTCCTCATTGGCTTGTAGTGCATTGATAGACAGTTGTGGGTATGATCATGATCATTGGTGATAACACGATTATCCTTGGCTCGTAGTGCATGGATAATTCATGAATGTGATACTAATGAATATCCTTGGCCCGTAGTGCATGGATAATTCAGTGATGTGGATTATTTATTAAGTTGAGTCTCAGCGATAAAATTGATGATAAACTTTTAAATCATAGAAGATAGTAGATATTATGCTCTACTTGACTCATTTAATAGATTGTTTGTTCCGCTGCTGTTAAACTTGTTATCTATTGTATTCTATCAGTTTAACACTGTTGAAGGCTAACGATAATTTATTCTGCATTATCTTAGTCATAATATTTCTTACTGAGCTAGTTGAGCTCACCCTTTTACTTTCATTGTTCTCTTCAGGAAATGAGAACGTAGTCGGGACTTGTCGGAAAATGGAGTGACGGTCCAAGATGGTGACTGTAGTAGTCTTCACTATTTTATAAAATAGTGTGATAATAATTGTAATGAGAACTCCATTTGAGTTTGGATATTGTGTAGAAGATAATATTTGTGTTAAAACTCTCAGCTCATGTTGTATAATTAAGTTTGTATTCGTATTCTATACCATGTATTTGGCAATTCAAAATGAGTTATGTATACCTATTATGGGGGCGTCACATATGTTACTAAAATTTAGTTACCTTTTAAATCTAAAAACTATTGTAGTAACTTATTATAATACAACAATTTTATTTCACATAGAATTCCTTAAACCCCAAGTTTGGGCTTTAAGTTATACTCATTGTTGAACTCTAAAAACTATATATTAATTCAAAAAATTGAATATAAAAACAAAATATCAAATTCAAAACTATATAAAATCTAAATATTAAATTAAAAATAACAAGAAAAACACATTATCAACACTCAATTGTGAGTTTTTGATAATTATTTGTTTGAGCAATATTTGTAGCCATTCTAATAATAATACTAAGTTAATTTAAAATTTTAAAAAATATTTTATAATCATTATTATTGACGTTGGGGGAAATTCTTTTTCCTTTTCTTCCTGGGATTTATAAGTTTTCTACCCTTTTTAGATTTCTATCTTGATGTTTATTTAAAGGGTGAGATTTTAAGAAAAACATTGACATAAATGCCAAAAAATTTGAAAATGTTTGATTTTAATGATTGGGTCGAATTGAAGAGAGTAGTCTGTTGGTATAAGTTCAAATTGATGTACCAACTCATCCAGATTTTTGAAGTTTTCGCAATATGGCCCAATATGTGACTCCGTAAAATTGGTCTGGAACTCGAGATTCATAGAGTTCGGGAGATTGCTTAAGCGAGTGGAAGGTGTTAGGCACCCACCAACTTTAGTGAAAACCCATTTCTCACATCTTGTTAATCTCTTAAGCATAAAGTGTGAATTTGTGTGTTTGAGAAAGCATTTAATATTTTTAAATCAAAATTATGTTTGAGTGTGTTGATTTTAAAAGTTTTTTAAGCCTAGTTTTAGCCTATGAGCGGCGAAGTTTGATTTTTATTAAATAGTTTTTTGAGAGGATTTGGATAACTTTGTGTTCTTGCCCTATTTTGTCGTTTAATTTTTAGCCTTAAGTTTGTCTATCCCCGAGCAATTTTGTTATTTTTTGATTTGAAAACTGTTTGGATGATAATACATAAAATAACGCATAAAAAGGGTCAGGCTACACATGGGCATGAAAGCCGTCTAGGTAAACCCGAGCACCTACAATCATAATTTTCACTATCACAAGACCTTAAATCCATTTTCTCGAGATGAGGCCCTCGAAGTCATTTTAAGGGCCCAAAATTACATGTATAATGATTTGAACAGTTAATATTACATTTTAACAAAATGTCCATCGTGGGAATCTAGTCAAGATCAGATTCGTGGATCTCGACCCCAAGATTCCTAAGCTCACATTAACATGCTTGAATATAATCAAAAGAGATCTAAAAGTGAGTTCCTGTAACCCTAGCTTTTAGATTGCGATATCGAAGCCATCACTCGAGGGATAATGTATATCGACGAGATCTACTGAAGGATCTCAAAATCTAGGACATGGATTTATAGATCTAAGGTATCCAAAGATCCGCACAATGACACAATCGAGATCTAAATTATAGTATATAAAAATGTATACTAAAACTGCTATCAGGTGATTCAATGGTTAGAATTCCTAACGCGATTAGTTAGGACTTCCTCCCCACTAGATACATATCTAGAGTTTTGCGGAGTGTTCAAAATCGATTTAAAACATTGAAAATGACTAGATCTAACCCAGATCCAAGCCAATCTAGCATACAGGTTCAAGCCTTGGAGCTTTAGAACTGGTTAAGGGTTAGATTTGGCTAGATTTAGGGTAGATCTAGTAAAAAGATTCGATCTTTAACTATATATATGCAAAATATCAGTAGAATAAATAGATCTATAGATAAACAACCAATATATGTATAAAGATTGAAACTTTAACTATATATAAACACAATATTGAACTAGATCTAATAGATTGTGTAACGACCCCAAAATCGAGACCAACTTATTCCATAATTAGGACCAAGTTAATCTCGACTATGTGCGTTAACAACAATCTTATTCTAGTTATCAATATTATAGTTGATAAAATTGTGGATAATTTAAAAAATATTCTATCCTTCTGTCTTTCTTTCATTCCCTGAATCGCAACCTTTACGTTTTTCCTAAATTTAAAAATCATATTTTTTTATGATTCATCTCATCAGAGTAGATCTATACGAACTCAAGTCTTAAAATTGAACCTCCTTGTCCCATATATTCCCTTATATTCAAAACAATCACCACATTACGTTCTTATTTCAAAATAAACATTCATTATCCATTGGACATTTCAAATTGTATATAACTACCAATTACACACATATTCAAAGCTATTAACATAATTCTATACAGTATCCAGTTTAAGATAACGTGTTCCTTCGAATATCCTTCAATCCTTATCATCCAAATAGCAGATAGTATTTCTCTGTATTGTTATCCTGCAAAAAGTTTATTTTTACAAGACTAAGTTCGACAACCCAACAAATATAACAGTCTATCATATTTCACATAGCACACACTCTATATTCACCACATGCAACATATTTCTTTTATTGTGCATATTCTACATGCATCAACAATTCTTTGCAATGCATATATTCATGCATTATACATTTCTAATTATCGAGTTCTATCATACAACATGTGTTATTAAATTAAATTCCACAACCCAATTAACTTAGTCATATTTTGACTTTAACAATTCATAAAGCATGGTATGTAACTTGCCACATAATCATATATAATCCACAAACATAACAAAATTAAAAAACTTACCTCGAACCTTATTTCATTATCTACCTCGATTATATTTTTCTTTTGAAATAACGATCCGTGTCTTGATATTTTTCAAATACTTCATCCATGCTTATATGTGAATCTTTTATCTGTATTTTGTTGAATACAAAGATAAGCAGAAATAACTATACCTAATATTCAACAAAATTAGTTTTATAACACCACCTTTATATCCGTTTCTGAAAACTTATACATTCATTTAGAATTTTTGAAATTTTAGCTGAGTATAGCCATAAGCTTGCAAAAAGTTACAGTATGGCTTTTAAGATGCTAATATAGTGCATATACATTTTATAAACCTTCCACTAGGCTTAATATGTAATTGTATATAAACTTATAGTTACGTAGTGCATTTATGCATTTCCTTGTGAATTTATAGCTTAACTTTGCTTCTGTGAGTACTTTAAACTCTGATTGCATGTCTTGTTTTGTATTTCGAAAATCGTTTAGTTTCCAATGCAATTTTAAAATATTTTTTCACATTGTCCACATATTCCTGATATACGGATGTATTATACATATATATGTAAACTTATATATACATCTCACTTTTATAGCTTTTAAAATGTTTCGAATGAATATACGCGTCATATGGTTGCTAGACTGCGTTTTATATCTGTCTTGGTGCATCAGGACATGCTTAACTTTCTTTCACGACTCTTAATAATTATATTCACACACAAAGCATATTAGTTATGCGTCCATGTCATATAACCTGTATAGTTATATATTACCTATCCATATTGGCCACATCATTAGCTTTTAATTCTTGTATTTGAAAATTTCTTATATTCTTTTCAAAAACAGTTATTCTTTTACCCACGATAGTCTTTTATCGCTTTAATACACCTTAACATGATTTTAGTTCATGAATACTACACACTTTAGATTATAACCCTCTTGTATCTTAATACATGGTTATTCCATACTTTTTATACATAATTTATATATTCAAAATGAATACATAACATCTGTAGTGCTTTAAGTGTAATCATAACTTGTATAGGTAACTTATTGCTTCCGTAATAAGTTATAGCTTCATTATTGTATACTAACGTATTAAATATTATCGCGTTTCAACATTATGCCAAAACAGCCCTCTAAACTTGCTACACACTTCCTTTCAAATTTTTATCCTTTAAAATACCAATTCAATCTTATTGGATTTTAAATATCTAATAACTCATGTACTTGTCTCTTTAGGAATTTAGAAACTAAACTCTATGGGTAAGACTCTATGGGTAAGTTATCGAACTAAACCTCGAAGTCAAAAATGGCTTGCCCACGCTGCTATAGCAACTGCTCACTGCTCCCTAATAGGCAGCAGTTCCTTCCTCTTCCCCCTTGTTTTGCATAATTTTATCTTCCACTTTGTTAAATCGTGTTTTTATAATTTTTAGAGATAATATAGATGACATACTCACCTAATTTAGAAAATTATAAACTAATCTTTACGGATCAATTACCAAACTCAAACACGACGCTAAACTAGCTTGCCGAAACAGCCATCACTGTCATTCATAGATGACTGCTGCTGCCTTCGGGCAGCAGCTCTCTTCTCTTGGCCCTTGCTTTGAACATTCCTTATTCCGCACGACTTTGATCTGTTTATGTTAAATTTTGAGTATTATATAGGTGGTGTACCCATCCATTTAATAGTCAAATGTCTTGGGCAGATAATATGTAACAAATTGAGAGCGCTAACGAGGTCCCTGTGCACTGCCCTGCAGCGTGATGCTGCTGCCTCCTGTTATGGGCAGCAACGTTTTGTACATTGTGGCTACTTTACGCCTTTATAACTTTTAGCATACAACTTCGATCATACCCAATTTTAAGTATGTTGTAGGCACCATGGTAGGCTATAAAAAAAATACATTAGGCCCCCAAAACGAACCCTTAAAGTTGCTTAAAACAGAATCCAAAAGTAGCTTGACATACCAATTTTCAAATTTTTGTTTTAGCTTAATTTATTTCTTGCTTTAACTTAGTATGCCCAAACTCCTTAATTATCATCATATGCAATATATATATATATATAGCCCTCCCCTTTTATCCCATATTATCAACATATATGTATTGAATCAACATATATGTATTGATTAGGTACCTTATACATAATACCTTCCATACAGTAAATATACTATATCCCACAATCTTTTCATGAAAATGAAAGCTATACATTAAATAAAAATAATTTATTTAATGCAATAATTTCATCCTATTAAAATAATTTAATATCATGAATTATTTTAATTTACTTATTCATAGATAAAATAATTTTGTATCTTTAAATCTAACCATCTTTTAAATAAATTGATTCCCACAATTTATGTTCAACCAAAATAAATATATAATAACATACTTGATTATCTTTTTTCCCTTCTATAAATTGTTTCCAACAATTTATTTACATAAAATAAATATATAAAATAATATATTTAGTATTCACAATAGTTACATATTGCTCATCAAATATTCAATTATGCAATCCAGTAACACAAAATAAGAATTTTATTTATTTAATTCTTATTTTGATATTTCTCAAAAATCCAAAACGTAACATTATTCCCCCTTATAAGAATTTCGCTCTCGGAATCACAAAACCGAATCGTTCATACTTGGTTTAAGTCTATTCCCTTTCGTAACCATATCGTTGAAACCAAATCTCAACGTACTATTCCTTTAGCTTTTATATCACCTATTTCCTTTCATAATTTTATTCTCTTCCTCTCGAAATTTTATTGCTTCTACATTTTTCCTTCTTCAAGGATTCGCTTAATATTTGTTGTATTCTACGATCTACTTCCTTTAAAAGAACTTCATTCTTCCTATCTCCAATTCTCAGAATATAAATTCTCCACAATTATTCAATAATTGTGAAGTAATATGAATAATTTCAAGAATTCAAAAGATTCGCTTAGGAAGATCTTTATGTATCATGCTAAAGGTCATAAAGACCATAAACTTTGTTTCAGAAAAGGTTTTAATAGAAATTCATCTGCAAAACTGACATATCTTACGGACATATAGGTGAGCAGCCTGTTTATGCCCTGTGTTTATCCATAATATCTTTGCCGCTATTTTGCACAAACAAAATTTCCTATTTTAAGGATGTTCCATGTCAATCAAAACTATCATGTAGGAACAACATTTGTGTTCACTGTTCCGTCCCCTAGACGTAATATAAATTTGAATGACATTTACGTTCATCAGCTGTCTTTTAGCAGATAGAACATCTTGTCCCAATTTAGGGATGTTCATATCCAGTATAAAGTCCATACTCAATCAATTTAGTTGGATAGTTCAAAAGTTTAATATAAAAGCAATATCTGAATCCGTGTCTAGTCGATGCAAATGGCTTTTGATACTTTATTTATTTAAAATACTAAAAATCATTTTATGAAGCATAGTAGTGCACTTTATTTAACAGCCCGTTGAGAATGTCGTCATTTTATGACTTTGTCATACTACATCATACCGTAGTGGGCTGACGATCCTTAGATCACATCCAACACTAGGTTAGGTTGCATTGATGACTCCATCATTTGTCATAGTTACATCGTGTTAATAATGCATTGATGACTATATAAAATACATTTTGATATTTTCAACTTTGTCTAGCTTAATGATATTTTCAACTCCGATCATACCCAATTTTAATTATGTTGTAGGTACCATGGTAGGCTATAAAAAAATACATTAGGCCCCCAAAACGAACCCTTAAAGCTGCTTAAAACAGAATCCAAAAGTTGCTTGACATACCAATTTTCAAAATTTTATTTTAGCTTGATTTGTTTCTTGCTTTAACTTAGTATGCCCAAACTCCTTAATTATCATCATATGCAATATATATATATATATATATATATATATATATATATATATATATATATATATATATATCTAGCCCAAGCCTTGGTTTCGTCTAATATTTGGTTTTTAACCAAAATAGTTCATTGTGGAATTTTTTCAAACACTATGTGTGCGCTGTTTTGGAACACCCATAGTTCATTTAAATTATGATTATTATTCTAAAATTGTAAAATATTAAATTGATAAATGGTCAAATGAACAATTAATCGGATAAATGAGCAAATAAAAAGAGTAAGTGAAAAATGGTGGGGGGGAGACAAGTGGGGGACCAAAAAAAGGAAGTTAGGAAAAGGAAGAAAAGGAAGAAAAAGAAGGAGAAAAGAGGGAGAGAGAAAAAAGAAGAAAGAAGAAATAATAATAATACTCCACCACTCATTCTTTTCCCATTCATTTTTTCATCCTCTCGGCTCAAACCAAAAGAAGAGAATAGAGAGAGAGGAGAAAGAGAAGAAGAAGAAGAAGAAATAAATGAAGAAATCAAAAGAAGAAATCAAAAAAGGTATTTTTAAAATCTTGATTATTTTAGTTTTATGACTTTTATGTAAAGAGTACATATTTATGTATGTATTTGATGATTTAACTTGCATAAACATGAATCAAATGAGAGAAATCAAGAAATCAAATGAAAAACGAAATCTGAAAATTTTCAGAAAATTAGTTTACTACTTGATTTTGTAAAATCCATAACTCTTTGTGTATAATGAGTTAGAAGATGAGCCATATATCAAAATAAAACCCTGGAAGTAAGCTAAAAAAATTTAGAATCACCCAAAAATTCATTGTAGGTTTTCGTGCTGACTGTTTGAATGAAAATGGTACGAAGGACTCACAGTCCGAAAAATCAGTGTTCTTAAGCTCTATTGCGTGAGTTATAATTTTTAATCCAACCGTTGGATTGTGGTAATTTTTGTATATGTTATACATATATAAGTTGAGTATATGTTCCCAAATTTTGAATCGTTAAATATTAACGTATGATTTGTTATGAATTTTAAGAGGTTAATGATTCGGAATTTTTTCGGTAAACCTGTCTCTCTATGTTAGAGGAGGAATTTGTTAAAAATTTCTTCTGCAAAGTTATATAGAATTAAATTTTACATCGAAAGGACATAAGATTCATAATTTTCTGAAAAAAGAGATAATTATTATGAATTATTGAAGTTTCTGTATATTGGAATTTATAATTAAATTATCAAAAAAATTATTTGGGCTAAAATATTTTTACGTAAATCTTATTCTATCGCTTTAGAATTTCTCGTAAATTTTATGAATTCTTGAAAAGCAAAAGTAATTATTGAATTTTTAAACTATTTATAGTTATTTTGAAATAGAAGAAATTCATAGAAAATTCTATGAATGATGAAAAATTATGAAACTTGGTGAAAAAATCTTATAATATTCTTTTAAAATTTCGGGCAGCTTTTGAAAAATTATTGAATAATATAAATATTTATTATATTTTTAAACTATTATAGTTAGTTTAAACATAGAGGAAATTCATAGAAAATTCTATGCATTGTGGAAAATTATAAAATTTCTTTGAAAAATATTATAAGATTAATATTAATGATGTTTTAAAGATATAAAATTGTGTAGAGTTAGTATTTCTATTTTGAAGCTATTAAATGATAGTTTTATAAATAGAAATAATTATAGAAAATTATCGGATAATCCGAAAAATATGAAAAATAAATGAAGTGAACAGTTGTAAGGAAATATTCGTTTGGTCGGGGAATATTCTTTTTGTCGAGGAATATTCGTACGACGACGCAATTATTGGTGGACCACATAACGGAATAACTGTCGGATATAGAAAGCGACATAAATAACTTTTTTTAAAAAAATAACGGAAAAACTTTTATCGTTAAACTGTTGAAATAACCGATGATAAAAATATAGTAATATGCGTGATTTCATAGTAGTACACGGTATTCCATAGTAGCACACAGTATTACACAATGATTCATATTATTGATTATTACGTAAGAAGTCACCCAATCTTTCATTCAATAATTATCACAGTAGTTATTGCACAGTAACTCATATTATTTGATATGATATAATTATACCAGTTGGAAGTATTGTGAGTCTATGTTAATAATTGTGAATAATTGTTGAAAGATTAAAATTGTATAAATATTTGATGAATAAAATGTGTTGATTAAAGATAAGTATGATATGCAGATGTTTGTTCAATTATTTTCTTTTTACAAAAGTTAGTCTGACATGACTTGCTGAAACTCTATTTTTTCCCAAAGTAATATGAACCACAACTCTATTGAACAAATTTTGTTAAAACGTGTACAAGTTAGTTTTCTCTATGGGACCATAAATTCCGCTACCATTATTTTATGCAACTCATTTGGTTATTTTGTCAAAGCATGTGTGCTAATTGTTTCCTCAATTTTAAGTATAAATAGGTTGCTAGGTTGATCAACTAAACACACACCATCACTACATTAAAAATATAAAATTCTTTTACTACAATATTGTGAGTATAATATTGTGAGTATTTCTGTTGAGTAAGGTTACTCCAAGTGTAGATAAAGAATGCAAGCATTATTTAGGTTGATCAATTTCACAGAAAGCAGAATCAAATCGCATGTTAAAGTAAGGGGTATCATTTTTTTTAATGGTAAAGGGATATCATTTTCTTTCATACTCCGTATTATGGTAAGAGATTATTATTCGTTTCTTCATCTTATAATTAAATGATGAAAAGTCCTAAATTGATTTGAATATCCTTAATAATTTGTGCTTCATCTAATATTTTGACTTCATCTTATAATTAAATATATTGAAAAGTCCTAAAATTTTTTGGATATCATGTTGGCAATTTGGACTCGGATAATTAATATCCATAATAATTTGATGAAAAGTCCTAAATTGATTTGAATATCCTTAATAATTTGTGCTTCATCTAATATTTTGACCTGAATCTTTATATTCAGTCTTAAGTTATTATATTTGAGCCGGAAACTTTACATTACTTATCAGGAATTCTAATCAATTTTTTGGATATCATGTTGGCAATTTGGACTCTGGATAATTAAGTTAAAAATCACTAAGATCTATTTTATCTTATTATTCTGATTATTTATGTCCATTCATTATATATATCATTGTCATCATCTTCATGTTTATGTTGTTGTGAAAGTCATCTTTGGCCCATAATGCATAGATGAACTGTTGATTGGTATGATTATGACCAGGAATTGTGTATTTGTATAATCATGACCTGTAATATTACAGACGAATGATGTGACAAAAGTCCTCTTTGGCCCGTAGTGCATAGATGGATTGTTGATGGTATGATTATGACCAGGAATTGTGTATTGGTATAATCATGACCTGTAATGTTATAGACGAATGATGTGATAAAAGTCCTTTTTGGACCGTAGTGCATGGATGGATTGTTGATGGTATTATTATGACCAAGAATTATGTATTAGTATAATCATGACCTGTAATGTTATAGATGAATGATGTGGTGAAAGTCCTCTTTGGCCCGTAGTGCAAAGATGGACTGTTGATTATTGGTTTTACAGTTGTATATCTTTGGCCCGTTGTGCAAAAATGTACTGTTGATTATTGGTTTTACAGTTGTATATCTTTGGCCTGTAGTGCAAAGATGGACAGTTGATTATTGGTTTTACAGTTGTATATCTTTGGCCGTAATACAAAGATGAATTTAATGACATAATTATAAACATGAAATGTGAATTGGTATAACCATGATCTTTGGTGTTTTAGGTAAAAACAGGTGGTGAAAGCTCTCTTTGTCTTGGGTACGACTAAGAACTGTTGATTAGTGTTATAGGAATAAAATATTAATGATGGACTTTTAATTTGGAGAAGATAGTAGACATTATGTTCTACTTGACTCTTCTAATGGATTGTTGATTCCGCTGCTATTATGGTTGAAAAATTGTATCATCTACCATATGTTCTAAATATCTGATTTATTACTGATGAAGAGTATTGATAATTTAATTATCTTAAGTCATGATATTCTTTACTGGGCTATTTGTGCTCACCCATTTGCTTCACAATTCCGTCAAGTAATAAAAGTGTAGTTGGGACGAGCAAAGAGAACATGGACATGGGTATAAAGTGGTGTTTTGAATTAGTCGCAATCCTAATCAAGTTATGAAACGGTGTGGCATAATAATTGTACTGAGAACTAAAATGTGTGTGTCGTATTTTATACGTCATTTAATATTTAATTTTTGTGAACAACAATAGGGTGATGCGAACTCGAATTTGGAAGCGTCAAAAATATACTCCATTAAAATAAGGAGAACAAAAATCTTCTCGTGTTCCTTTAGGAATTGAAATATTTGTTGCTGTATTTTATATGCATTGTAATAATTTAAGTATGAATATTGTCATATTATATACGTTACAATATTTGTATTAAAACTCACATTATATGTGTCGTCGTATTTTCCACGATAGTTCAATTGTTGTAATAAGAAAGTTCGCGTCAGTATTGTGTTATTTCTGGCGACCCAAGATGAGTTGTGTGGACTTATTTTGGGGGCGTCATATTTGGTATCAAAATTTAGGGATATGATCTTTGGCGGAGATCCGGGATTAGAACTAGAAGGGGAGAGACGAGTAATATCTTTCACTAGTGTGTGTCCTACCTAAGCTAATTTTTGCTACTTAATTAGTTGACAAATTGTGATATGTCAATTAACCTTTATTTTAAAACTGTATTCTAGAATGATATCTAAAATATAGGATATGAGCAATGAATGAACTATGAGACAGAGGAAGTGGCCTGGGAGCTAAGATACATATGTAAATTTCGGGGATAAAATTTCATAAGGAGTGGTGATTGTAAGACCCCGACTTTTATGAAATAAAAGTCTAATTTAATTTATGATTATTATTCTAAAATTATAAAATGTTAAATTGATAAATTTTCAAATGAATAATTAATCGGATAAATGAGCATATAAAGAAAGTAAGTGGGAAATGGTGGGGGGATACAAGTGGGAGACAAAAAAGTAAGAAAGTTAGAAAAAGGAAGAAAAGAAATAAAAAGAAGGAGAAAAGAGGGAGAGAGATAAAGGGAAATAAGAAAGAAGAAATAATAATAATACTCCACCACTCATTCTTTTCCCATTCATTTTTTCATCCTCTCGGCTCAAACCAAAAGAAGAGAATAGAGAGAGAGGAGAAAGAGAAAAAGAGAGAAGAAGAAGAAGAAGAAGAAGAAGAAGAAGAAGGAAATGAAGAAATAAAGAAGAAATGAAAAAAAAAGAAATCAAGAAAGGTATTTTCAAAATCTTGATTATTTAAGTTTTATGGATTTTATGTAAAGAGTACATATTTATGTATGTATTGGATGATTTAAACTTGTATAAACATGAATCAAATGAGAGAAATCAAGAAATCAAAAGAAAAACGAAATTTGGAAATTTTCAGAAAATTAGTTTACTACTTGATTTTGTAAAATCCATAACTCTTTGTGTATAATGAGTTAGAAGATGAGCCATATATCAAAAGAAAACCCTGGAAGTAAGCTAAACAAAGAAATTAGAATCACCCAAAAATTCATTGTGAATTTTTCGTGGTGACTGTTTGAATGAAAATGGTACAAAGGACTTATAGTCCAAAAAATCAATGTTCTTAAGCTCTATTGCGTGAGTTATAATTTTGAATCCGATCGTTAGATCGCGGTAATTTTTGGATATGTTATACATATATAAGTTGAGTATATGTCCACAAATTTTGAACCGTTAAAGATTAACTTATGATTTCTTATGAATTTTAAGAGGTGACTGATTCAGAATTTTTGTAGCAGAATTTGTCGGTAAGCTTGTCTCTCTATGTTAGAAGCAAAATTTGTTAAAATTTTCTTTTACAAAGTTGTAGAGAATTAAATTTTACATGGAAAGGACATAAGATTCATAATTTTCTGATAAAAGGAATAATTATTATGAATTATTAAAGTTTCTGTATATAGGAATTTATAATTAAATTATCAAAAAGATTATTTGGGCTGAAATATTTTTACAGAAATCTTATTCTATCGGTCTAGAATTTTTTAATTTTTTTATGAATTATTGAGAAGAAGAAGTAATTATTGTGTTTTTAAACTATTTATAATTAGTTTGAAAATAGAAAAAATTTATAGAAAATTCTATGAATGATGAAAAATTATGAAACTTGGTGAAAAATCTTATAATATTATTTTATAATTTCGGACGCTTTTGAAAAATTATTAAATAATATCAATATTTATTATATTTTTAAACTATTACAGCTTAGTTTAAACATAACGAAAATTTATAGAAAACTCTATGAATGGCGGAAAATTATAAAATTTGCTGAAAAATATTATAAGATTAATATTGATGATGTTTTAAAGATATAAAGTATGCGGAGTTAGTATTTCTATTTTGAAGCAATTAAATGATAGTTTTTATAAATAGAAATAATTATAGAAAATTGTCGGATAATCTAAAAAATATGAAAAATATATGAAATGAACAGTTGTTAGGAAATATTAATTTGGTCGGGAAATATTCTTTTTTCAGGGAATATTCGTACGACGGCGCAATCATTGGTGGACCACATAATGGAATAGCTGTCGGATATAGAAAGCGATAGAAATAACTTTTTTTAAAAAAAATAATGGCAAAGCTTTTACCGTTAAACTGTTGAAATACATGATGGTAAAAATATAGTAATATGTGTGATTCCATAGTAGTACACGGTATTCTACAGTAGCACACTGTATTACACAGTGATTTATATTATTGATTCTTACGTAAGAAGTCACTTAGTCTTTCATTCAATAATTGTCACAGTAGTTATTGCACAGTAACTCATATTATTTGATATGATATAATTATACCATTTAGAAGTATTGTGTGTAATAACCCGATATTTTCTATATAAATAAATAAATAATTTTATTATAAATTTTTTATTTATTTATAAAGGTGGAAATATATGTGTCGTAATGTGTGTATATATATATATATATAATAAATAAAATTTATTTATTACATTAATTATTGTAAATAATTTTTTTGAATTATTAGTCATTATAAATTATATTTATAATAAATTAATTTAGTAGTAAAAATATTTTTATTATTTATTTTTCATGAAAATATGATTATATATTATTTAAATAATATATGAAATGATTATAAATTATTATAATAATTCTTTTGTTATATAAGCTTATTTTAGATTAATTAAGTTAATTATTTAACTTAATTAATAATGTTATATATGAAAGATAAATCAGATATGGAATCCAAACCTTAATTCAGGATTTTGAGCAATGAATGAAAATAATAATATAATATTAATTATATTTCAGTGCTATAAATATGTATGTTATGTGGGTAAGGTCAATCTGTGGAGCAGTTTTATTGTAACCTGACAAAATCCTAGTATCACTGATAAACCCTAGTTTGGAAGTCAGATGGGACTTTAAAATTTGTTAAGTCACTATGTATTGTATGATATGTATTATAAAGATTTGATGTTAATTAGGTAAACCCTAAGTAATATTTAGAAACTCTAAATAATAATTAGAAACCTTAATTGCTAAGTGGAAACCCTAATTGCTAATTTTAAGCCTTAATGCTAATTAGTGAATTATTAAACTTAATTTGTGGGTCTAAGTACTTAGAAAATATAAACTAATCAAGAAACCATAATCTTCATTTTTAGAAACTAAAATTTTTATTTTAAAATCATAATTAGAAAATCCTAGAAATTTAATGTTGTAAAACCTAAGGGTTAGAACCTTAACCTAAGGGTTAGAATCTTAGGGTTAAACCCTAAGGGTTAGACAATTGCCAAGAATGCCATTAAAATTACATGTTCAATGTCCAAAATGCCCTTTTTGGATTTCTTTAATTGGTAACTTGTAAATCTTACCAAATTAGGAGTTGGTGACCAACTTATTTTGATATTGTGACTTAAAAATCTCCAGCAAATCATTCCATGTATAAGCCATATACAATATATCATACTATATATAGATTAAAGAGAGAGAAAGACACCAAAAGTTATCATTTGTGTACTAACTCTCAAACAACTCTCTCTCTCTCTCTCTCATCCGAAATATACAAGTATATTAGTCCTAGAACACCCCTAGATCACCAAGAAACGATTTGGAGAGCTAAGATCAAGGATTGACAAGAGAGGTATAAACCCTAACTCACTTTTTGATCTTGTATGCTAAGTTCAAGTTGGTGTTTATGTGTTTATATTTATGTTAAAGGATGTTTTATGATGATCTATGATGATCTATCATAGATCTATAGCATCAAAGTGCTTTAAAACCTTGTTTTCCAAAAACTGTCCGTGAACATTAAAAGTTGTCTGACAACCATATGTCAGTGGCCCTAGATCTCTGGTTGTTTATGATTTTTCTTGTTTTATGTTTTAGATCTGTTGTTTGATATGATGTCTTTGATCTGGAAGTGGAATAACAGCCATTCCATGTCCAGATGGTAAGATATTCTTGGTCAAAACCCATTGACCGAGCATGACCAAGAGTTTCTGGGCAACCCAGAAAATCGTTTACAGTGCCTGACAGGATTTTGTTAGCCCGAGATCTGTCAGGTTTTATGTTGTTTGATGATGTTGTTATATCTAGATTATAGTCTGTTATATGGACTTTAGATACATGACTTTAGATCCCATAAACAGTCAATATATTGAGTGTAGTGAATGGTCAAACTAGACCATTCGGTCACGAAGTGCAGTTTCTGGAATTTTCAAAAACGGGAAGAACACGCCTTCTGACAGCGTTTGACTAGGCTAGATCTGGAGAATAAGATGTGTTTATACTGATATATTGACGTGTATGTGTTCTTTTACATGTGTACTAAATGTTAGAATCATGAGATCGACCAGATAATGACCAGATCATAGATTAAATCGAGCTAGAAAGTAAGCACTCGAACTGCCTGGGTTTCTGGATTACCCAGAAAATCCAAGAGCACTCTGACAGCGACTTTGAGGGATCATATCTCTTTGTTGAATTGTTGTATGACTTAGATTGTTGATGTTAATTGTATTACTACATGTATACTACAAGATTGAAGTCTGAGTTAGCCCAGAAACAAATTGAACTGAATATTGCAAGCGGTCAAACTTGGCGATGAACATCGATCACCGATGTTCTTGAGTCTCAAGAACACCAACAGCGACAGAAAGTGTCGCTATAGCCTATAGCGATGGTTTTTATTATTTTTATTTTCCTAATTTTTGGAAAATGATTAAAAATAGAAAATAAATTCTAAAAATTACAAAAATGGTTTTAAAAATTATTTTAAATTATGAAAATTAACTTTTGACAATTTGGGATATTTTTCATTAATATTTGTAAATATTTGAATATTAATGATATTTAATTTATTTAATTAGTGTATTAAATAAAATAGAGAAAACTATTTTAATATTATAAAAATTATTTTAAATAAGAATAAAGTGTTTAAAATAATTTTGAATTATAAAATGTAATTTTAATAATTTGGGAGAATTCTCATTAATAAATTAATATTAATGATATAAAATTTATTTTATAATTATATTAAATAAATTAGTTTCAAAATGGTTTTAATATTAGAAATATCATTTTAAATGAAAATAAAGAGTTTAAAAATATTTTAAGTTATAAAATATAACTTTTAATATTTAAAGGTAAATTTCATTAATAATTTAATATTTAATGATATTTGATTTATTTAATAATTATATTAAATAAATAGTTTAAAATTGTTTTATTAATTTAAAAATCATTTAAAATGATATAAATGATTTAAAAATATTTTAAGTTATAATTAATGACTTTAAATATTTTGATGAATAATACATTAATATTTAAATATTAATGGTAATTATTTAAAATGATTTTAAATGTTTTAAAAATCATTTAAGGGTAATATTAATAGTTTAAAAATATTTTGAGTTATTATAAATAACTTTAATATTTTGAAATGGTTTCATTAATAGTTTAATATTAATTAAATATTAATGATAATAGAATTATTTAATATTTAAATCATTTAATAATGATTCCAGTGTTTGAAAAATCATGATAAATTATAATAATTAATTAAAAATTATTATAAGGCTATGAAAAATTGATATAGACTTAGATAGTTTGACTAGATACATGTCTGTTTGTGATTAAATGACTGTTAAACATGTGTGACAATGTGATTAGGTTATGTGCTGAATGTAATAAGCAGTATTATGTGTTACGATATATTATTCTAATCGGTAAAATGATCTTATTAATGATAGATTGCTATATAAAAGATAAAACTAAGTTACGTATTGTAAGCAGCAGACCAGGCAAGTATCCTACCTTTGCATTTACTTTATGTAATGGACATGAGTAAGAAAGTTTTAGAATTATATTATCGTTGAGCCAGATTATTAACTCTATTGTTATCGATTATGCATTCAACCATTTGTATTCGTACATGTTCTTACATTATCCATTTTATTGTTTATCAACACAGTATTATTGTATAATCCAGATATTTATTCTGTTCGTTAATTTCTAAATATGGTTATACAAGTTTCCCCACTTAGATAATCATTGTATTTAATCACATGTTGATACATACTTATTGACTTCCAGTATGTATACGTTGACTTAAAAGTCGTCTAAGCTATTTGATTTGGCTAGACACAAACTTAAAATATTGTTGAACAAGATAGAACTCTATTATTATTCAACCGAATTATTTTGGTTCGGATTCCCGACTAAGTATGAATATCCCGTACATGGGAAAACTTTTGTGTGCCAAAGGCGGATAAGATGAACGATAATATCATTCTTGCATGTAGTATTGATCAATACAGGGCATAACGGGCTGATCACCCCCCCATGCCTATAAGTAATGACGATTTACAGATGAAGTTCTGTTTAACCTTTTTGAAAATAGAAAATAATGTTCATAGTCTGTCGACTGATCTCTAGTTATAGTCAGTACGTAGTTTCAAAAATTTGATATAGAATTGATATGTTGTTATTATTGGTTCAGCTTACTTCACAACTATTGATTCGTTGTAGAAGTGTCATTCATAGAAAACCTTTCAGCTAATATTTATTGTTGCTATTACTTGCTAGGCACCCAAATGTTTATTCTTGCTTAATTAAATATTTTCAACCAATCGTGATCAACCTGAAGGTTCATGTAGAAACAAAGGAAAAGGAAAGTAAACAGAATAAGATTTATGGTATTTTATGTAATAATTAGACTTTATTAAGATAATGATAACTATTAAGTATTGTAATGAATGTATTAAAGGTTGCGTACTTGGGATTAGACTCTGATATGTAAATTAAGTTTAGTATTTATATTATTGTTATTATTATTAGTATTATTCCACTCATAGAAATGGTATCGTGAAGCATCGAGTTCGGGTTTCAAGTACCTGAATTTGGGGGCGTCATAGGATGGTATCAGAGCTTTAGGGTTAGAAATCTTAAGTGGGATAAACCTTAGGCTATAACCTTAGAACAGAGGGAAATGTTGAAAATACTAATAACTCATATAGAGTTTAAAAAGAGATGAATTGAATAAATTCATCGTCAAACACATTAAAAGATAACTTATATAAAACTATTATTTTGTTGTGTGTATATACTATATGTTAATCAGGATAATTTATGTGTGTAGATGTCAGGTGTAAAAGGCTTATTATATGCTTATAACATGAAGAAGGAGCCAATATTAAAGCCATATATTTGAAATAGAGGCTCATGTTTGAAAGTAACTTTCGAGATTAGGTGGTTATTCTGAAAATATAGTACCATATCCGTAAATGATAGAATGTGACAGATATAGTGATTCGGACAATCAAGTTGAGTGATCAAGCATCAATAGAAGTCACGAGAATCTACTGAGGGCCAGTTTCCTCTTTGGAAAAGCTGTGGGAAATAGAAAAGCTTCTAAATAGTCAATTGTGTAAGGCATTAATAAAAATAATGGAAGAACAAGATAAGCTTAAAATCCAAATTGATCAGATGGGAGCCAAAAGCAACATATCGTGTGCAGCTCCGAGCAAGAAGGGGGAAAGAAAGATAAAAGACCACGACTTAGGAAAATCCGATAATAACCAAGGGAAAAAGATATGTTATATTTGTGGCCATGAGGGACATACCTCTCCTCATTGTCCCAACTTTAAGCAAGGTGCATGTTTTATTTGTGGGTTGGAAGATCATCGGGTGAAAGGTTGTCCAGAATCAGGAAAGAGGTGTAGGAAAAAAGTAGAATTAGTATTTGATTATGTATGTTTGGTGATGTGTATATGATAAATATATGTATATAATGTAATATTCCCAACTTTTTATAAGTAGTAGTAGTGAATCCCGACTTTTGTGGTCACAAAGGGATAGCGGATGTTTAAAGCAGTGTGTGTTATGCTATGTAAAGTATTTTGAAATTGCTAAATGAATATGAATCTATGTTTGAGTAATGAAACAAGTTTAATATGTTAAACTTATATGATAAGGTTTAGAATGTAAGTTAATAAAGAATAAATTATGGTCTTATTTAACAAGATAATGCCGCCAAGACGTCAAACTCAAAATCAGAGGGCATAAAAATTTGTCAAAAATGCTGAAGGACAACAACAAGACCTGATGCAAAACTTTATGAACATGGTAGCTCAGGCTATGCAACAAGGAATGTCAGCCGTAGGGAACCAGTCGGACAATCGTTTAGCGAATTTCAAAGATTTTAAGGTTGTAGGACCGCCATAATTTAGAGGGACAACTGACCCTGTAGAGGCACAAACTTGGGTTAAGGAGATAGAAAAAGCATTTGTGATAGCTAGGGTAGATGAGGGGCAAAAAACAGGTTTTGCCACCTACATGATGAAGGGTGAGGCGAATTTTTGGTGGGAAGCAAATTAAGCTAAGGCAGGAGTATGAGAGGTTACGTGGACTAGGTTTAAAACACTTTTCTTTGAGAATTATTTTTTGTCTAGTATGCAGGAGTCTAGGATGGAGGTGAAATTTCTGGAGTTAAAGCAAGGAGACATGTCAGTTGTAGAATATGCTACAAAATTTAATGAATTATCTAGGTTCGCTCCACATCAAGTGGACACGGAAGCGAGGAAGGCACGAAGGTTTGAGCAGGGCTTAAAACTCTGGCTCTACAACAAGGTATCGGTGTTGCAAATTTCTACATTTACAAAGACTCATGGAAAAAAACTATTATAGCCGAGGAGGGAGTGAAGCCATGAGCCTCTACAACAAGGAAAAAGAAGAACAAAGGCAAGGTCGTAGGAGCTATAAAGGTGGAAACTAATAGTGGGAATAGGGGTGAAAAGAGAAAGGGAGCAATTTTGGGAGTGTTCAGTGAAATAGGAAGGTGTGAAGAAGAAGCGGTGGTACAGGTTGTGGAAAGAATCACTCTGGGGGAATGTTTGAAAGGAAAGTTTGTATGCTATAAGTGCGGGCGGGAGGGCTATATCTCTCCCAATCGCCCCAATCCAAGGATGAACAATGGGTGTTTCAGTGTGGGTCAATGGAGTATAAGGTGAAAGATCGTCCTAAAGGAGAATGGAGGCGAAGCGTAAATCTTTGGGAAAGCGCAGGGGACTCAAGCGATCACCGGACCAACCTCATCAAGCAAGCCAACAAAATCAACCGCAAGTGGTCTTCAACATAACGGTCCAGATATCTTTGAACATTTGGCGATGGAACTCCAAGAATTATTCAATAAATTTTATTTTCTTATATATATTATTTTCTTATATATATTATTTTCTTATATATAGTATATTATTTTATAAAGAAATTTTGAAGGAGGAATTTGAGTTTCTATTAGAAATCAAATTTTTGTTTAATCAAATAGACAAGCTTTATGCTTACTAGTTAAAGATTGGTTCGATCAAATCGATCGAGATCTACTTGAAATGACTATGTATGATATGAACTCTTGTATGTATAAGTTTTAAAGCGGTGATTCCGGGGACGGAATCCTTATAAGGGAGAGTGAATGTAATAACCCGATATTTTCTATATAAATAAATAAGAAATTTTGCGTATAAATTTTTTATTTATTTATAAATATGTGTCAGGTAATGCGTATATATATATATATATATATATGATAAATAAAATTTATTTATTACATTAATTATTGTAAATAATTTTTTTAGAATTATTGATCATTATAAATTATATTTATAATAAATTAATTTTGTAATAAAAATATTTTTATTATTTATTTTCCATGAAAATATGAATATATATTATTTAAATAATATATGAAATGATTATATATTATTATAATAATTCTTTTGTTATATAAGTTTATTTCAGATTAATTAAGTTAATTATTTAACTTAATTAATAATGTTATATATGAAAGATAAATCAGATATGAAATCCAAACCTTAATTCTGAATTTTTAGCAATGAATGAGAATAATAATATAATATTAATTATATTTCAGTGCTATAAATATGTATGTTATGTGGGTAAGGTCAATCTGTGGAGCAGTTTAATTGTAACTTGACAAAATCCTAGTATCACTGATAAACCTTAGTTTGGAAGTCAGATGGGACTTTAAAATTTGTTAAGTCACTGTGTTATGTATGATATGTATTATAAGGATTTGATGTTAATTAGGTAAACCTTAAGTAATATTTAGAAACCCTAAATAATAATTAGAAACCTTAATTGCTAAGTGGAAACCCTAATTACTAATTTTAAGCCATAATGCTAATTAGTGAATTATTAAACTTAATTTATTGGTCTAAGTACTTAGAAAATCTCAACTAATCAAGAAACCATAGTCTTCATTTTTAGAAACTAAAAGTTTTATTTTAAAATCATAATTAGAAAATCCTAGAAATTTAATGTTGTAAAACCTAAGGGTTAGAACCTTAACCTAAGGGTTAGAATCTTAGGGTTAAACCCTAAGGGTTAGACAATTGCCAAGAATGCCATTAAAATTACATGTTCAATGTCCAAAATGCCCTTTTGGATTTCTTTAATTGGTAACTTGTAAATCTTACCAAATTAGGAGTTGGTGACCAACTTATTTTGATATTGTGACTTAAAAATCTCCAACAAATCATTCCATGTATAAGCCATATACAATATATCATACTATATATAGATTAAAGAGAGAGAAAGACACCAAAAGTTATCATTTGTGTACTAACTCTCAAACAACTCTCTCTCTCTCTCTCTCATCCGAAATATACAAGTATATTAGTCCTAGAACACCCCCTAGATCACCAAGAAATGATTTGGAGAGCTAAGATCAAGGATTGGACAAGAGGTATAAACCCTAACTCACTTTTTGATCTTGTATGCTAAGTTCAAGTTGGTGTTTATGTGTTTATATTTATGTTAAAGGATGTTTTATGATGATCTATGATGATCTATCATAGATCTATAGCATCAAAGTGCTTTAAAACCTTGTTTTCCAAAAAGCGTCGTGTGAACATTAAAGTTGTCCGACAACCACCATATATCGCTGGCCCTAGATCTCGGTTGTTTATGATTTTTCTTGTTTTATGTTTTAGATCATTGTTTGATATGATGTCTTTGATCTGGAAGTGGAATAACAGCCATTCCATGTCCAGATGGTAAGATATTCTTGGTCAAACCCATTGATTGAAAGCATGACCAAGAGTTTCGGGCAACCCGTAAAATCGTTCTGATGCTGACGAGATTTTGTTAGCAAGAGATCATGCCGGGTTTTATGTTGTTTGATGATGTTGTTATATCTAGATTATAGTCTGTTATATGGACTTTAGATACATGACTTTAGATCCCATAAACAGTCAATATATTGAGTGTAGTGAATGGTCAAACTAGACCATTCGGTCACGAAGTGCAGTTTCTGGAATTTTCAAAAACGGGAAGAACACGCCTTCTGACAGCGTTTGACTAGGCTAGATCCGGAGAATAAGATGTGTTTATACTGATATATTGACGTGTATGTGTTCTTTTACATGTGTACTAAATGTTAGAATCATGAGATCGACCAGATAATGACCAGATCATAGATTAAATCGAGCTAGAAAGTAAGCACTCGAACTGCCTGGGTTTCTGGATTACCCAGAAAAGCCAAGAGCACTCTGACAGCGACTTTGAGGGATCATATCTCTTTGTTGAATTGTTGTATGACTTAGATTGTTGATGTTAATTGTATTACTACATGTATACTACAAGATTGAAGTCTGAGTTAGCCCAGAAACAAATTGAACTGAATATTGCAAGCGGTCAAACTTGGCATGATGAACATCGATCGTCGTGTTCTTGAGTCTCAAGAACACCAACAATGACGAGAAAAGTGTCGCTATAGCCTATAATGATGGTTTTTATTATTTTATTTTCCTAATTTTTGGAAAATAATTAAAATAGAAAATAAATTCTAAAAATTATAAAAATGGTTTTAAAAATTATTTTAAATTATAAAAATTAACTTTTGACAATTTGGGATATTTTTCATTAATATTTGTAAATATTTGAATATTAATGATATTTAATTTATTTAATTAGTGTATTAAATAAAATAGAGAAAAACTATTTTAATATTATAAAAATTATTTTTAAATAAGAATAAAGTGTTTAAAATAATTTTGAATTATAAAATGTAATTTTAATAATTTGGGAGAATTCTCATTAATAAATTAATATTAATGATATAAAATTTATTTTATAATTATATTAAATAAATTAGTTTCAAAATGGTTTTAATATTAGAAATATCATTTTAAATGAAAATAAAGAGTTTAAAAATATTTTAAGTTATAAAATATAACTTTTAATATTTAAAGGTAAATTTCATTAATAATTTAATATTAAATGATATTTGATTTATTTAATAATTATATTAAATAAATAGTTTAAAAATTGTTTTATTAATTTAAAAATCATTTAAAAATGATATAAATGATTTAAAAATATTTTAAGTTATAATTAATGACTTTAAATATTTTGATGAATAATACATTAATATTTAAATATTAATGGTAATTATTTAAAAATGATTTTAAATGTTTTAAAAATCATTTAAGGGTAATATTAATAGTTTAAAAATATTTTGAGTTATTATAAATAACTTTAATATTTTGGCAATGGTTTCATTAATAGTTTAATATTAATTAAATATTAATGATAATAGAATTATTTAATATTTAAATCATTTAATAATGATTCCAAAGGTTTGAAAAATCATGATAAATTATAATAATTAATTAAAAATTATTATAAGGCTATGAAAAATTGATATAGACTTAGATAGTTTGACTAGATACATGTCTGTTTGTGATTAAATGACTGTTAAACATGTGTGACAATGTGATTAGGTTATGTGCTGAATGTAATAAGCAGTATTATGTGTTACGATATATTATTCTAATCGGTAAAATGATCTTATTAATGATAGATTGCTATATAAAAGATAAAACTAAGTTACGTATTATGGCGTTGACCGTGAAAGTATCCTACCTTGCAGATTTACTTTATGTAATGGACATGAGTAAGAAAGTTTTAGAATTATATTATCGTTGAGCAGTTTATTAACTCTATTGTTATCGATTATGCATTCAACCATTTGTATTCGTATATGTTCTTACATTATCCATTTTATTGTTTATCAACACAAAGATTATTGTATAATCCGGATATTTATTACATTCGTTAATTTCTAAATATGGTTATACAAGTTTCCCCACTTAGATAATCATTGTATTTAATCACATGTTGATACATACTTATTGACTTCCAGTATGTATACGTTGACTTAAAAGTCGTCTAAGCTATTTGATTTGGCTAGACACAAACTTAAAATATTGTTGAACAAGATAGAACTCTATTATTATTCAACCGAATTATTTTGGTTCGGATTCCCGACTAAGTATGAATATCCCGTACATGGGAAAACTTTTGTGTGCCAAAGGCGGATAAGATGAACGATAATATCATTCTTGCATGTAGTATTGATCAATACTGAGGCATAACAGGTGATCACCCCCATTTTATAAGTAATGACGATTCTGAGATGAAGTTCTGTTTAACCTTTTGAAAATAGAAAATAATGTTCATAGTCATCGAATCGATCTCTAGTTATAGTCAGTACGTAGTTTCAAAAATTTGATATAGAATTGATATGTTGTTATTATTGGTTCAGCTTACTTCACAACTATTGATTCGTTGTAGAAGTGTCATTCATAGAAAACCTTTCAGCTAATATTTATTGTTGCTATTACTTCTTGCTAGGCACCCAAATGTTTATTCTTGCTTAATTAAATATTTTCAACCAATCGTGATCAACCTGAAGGTTCATGTAGAAACAAAGGAAAAGGAAAGTAAATAGAATAAGATTTATGGTATTTTATGTAATAATTAGACTTTATTAAGATAATGATAACTATTAAGTATTGTAATGAATGTATTAAAGGTTGCGTACTTGGGATTAGACTCTGATATGTAAATTAAGTTTAGTATTTATATTATTGTTATTATTATTAGTATTATTCCACTCATAGAAATGGTATCGTGAAGCATCGAGTTCGGGTTTCAAGTACCTGAATTTGGGGGCGTCATAGGATGGTATCAGAGCTTTAGGGTTAGAAATCTTAAGTGGGATAAACCTTAGGCTATAACCTTAGAACAGAGGGAAATGTTGAAAATACTAATAACTCATATAGAGTTTAAAAAGAGATGAATTGAATAAATTCATCGTCAAACACATTAAAAGATAACTTATATAAAACTATTATTTTGTTGTGTGTATATACTATATGTTAATCAGGATAATTTATGTGTGTAGATGTCAGGTGTAAAAGGCTTATTATATGCTTATAACATGAAGAAGGAGCCAATATTAAAGCCAATAGCTGAAATAGAGGCTCATGTTGAAAGTAACTCAGATTAGGTGGTTATTCTGAAAAATATAGTACCATATCCAGAAATGATAGAACAGACAGATAGTGATTCTACAAACCAGTTGGAGCCGATCAAGCATCAAGTCACGAGAATCTACGGGGCCAGGTTTCCTCTTTGGAAAAGCTGTGGGAAATAGAAAAGCTTCTAAATAGTCAATTGTGTAAGGCATTAATAAAAATAATGGAAGAACAAGATAAGCTTAAAATCCAAATTGATCAGATGGGAGCCAAAAGCAACATATCGTGTGCAGCTCCGAGCAAGAAGGGGGAAAGAAAGATAAAAGACCACGACTTAGGAAAATCCGATAATAACCAAGGGAAAAAGATATGTTATATTTGTGGCCATGAGGGACATACCTCTCCTCATTGTCCCAACTTTAAGCAAGGTGCATGTTTTATTTGTGGGTTGGAAGGTCATCGGGTGAAAGGTTGTCCAGAATCAGGAAAGAGGTGTAGGAAAAAAGTAGAATTAGTATTTGATTATGTATGTTTGGTGATGTGTATATGATAAATATATGTATATAATGTAATATTCCCAACTTTTTATAAGTAGTAGTAGTGAATCCCGACTTTTGTGGTCCTGAAAGGATAAGCGGATGTTTAAAGCGAAAGTGTGTTATGCTATGTAAAGTATTTTGAAATTGCTAAATGAATATGAATCTATGTTTGAGTAATGAAACAAGTTTAATATGTTAAACTTATATGATAAGGTTTAGAATGTAAGTTAATAAAGAATAAATTATGGTCTTATTTAACAAGATAATGCCGCCAAGACGTCAAACTCAAAATCGGAGGGCATAAAATTTGTCAAAAATCTTTGAGGACAACAACAAGACCGATGCAAAACTTTATGAACATGGTAGCTCAAAGCATGTCTGCAACAGGAATGTCACCGTAGGGAAACCGATCGGACAATCGTTTAAGCAATTTCAAAGATTTTAAGGTTGTAGGACCGCCATAATTTAGAGGGACAACTGACCCTGTAGAGGCACAAACTTGGGTTAAGGAGATAGAAAAAGCATTTGTGATAGCTAGGGTAGATGAGGGGCAAAAAACAGCTTTTGCCACCTACATGATGAAGGGTGAGGCGAATTTTTTTTGGTGGGAAGCAAATTAAAGCTAAAGGCGAGAGTATGAGAGGTTTCGTGGACTAGGTTTAAAACACTTTTCTTTGAGAATTATTTTTTGTCTAGTATGCAGGCTAGGATGGAGGTGAAATTTCTGGAGTTAAAGCAAGGAGACATGTCAGTTGTAGAATATGCTACAAAATTTAATGAATTATCTAGGTTCGCTCCACATCAAGTGGACACGGAAGCGAGGAAGGCACGAAGGTTTGAGCAGGGCTTAAAACTCTGGCTCTACAACAAGGTATCGGTGTTGCAAATTTCTACATTTGCAGCACTCATGGAAAAAGCTATTATAGCTGAGGAGGGGAGTGAAGCCATGAGCCTCTACAACAAGGAAAAGAAGAACAAAGGCAAGGTCGTAGGAGCTGTAAAGGTGGAAACTAATAGTGGGAATAGGGGTGAAAAGAGAAAGGGGAGCAATTTTGGGAGTGTTCAGGTGAAATAGGAAGGTGTGAAGAAGAAGCAGGTGGTACAGTTGTGGAAAGAATCACTCTGGGGAATGTTTGAAAGGAAAGTTTGTATGCTATAAGTGCGGGCAGGAGGGCCATATCTCTCCCAATTGCCCCAATCCAAGGATGAACAATGGGTGTTTCGCGTGTGGGTCAATGGAGTATAAGGTGAAAGACTGTCCGGAAAGGAGAATGGAGGCAGGAAGCGTAAATACTGGGAAAGGCAGTGGGACTCTGGCGATCACCGGACCAACCTCATCAAGCAAGCCAACAAAATCAACCGCAAGGGTCTTCAACATGACGGTCCAGGATACTGGGGCAGCTGGCGATGGAACTCCAAGAATTATTCGAATAAATTTTATTTTCTTATATATATTATTTTCTTATATATATTATTTTCTTATATATAGTATATTATTTTATAAAGAAATTTTGAAGGAGGAATTTGAGTTCTATTAGAAATCAAATTTTTGTTTAATCAAATAGACAAGCTTTATGCTTACTAGTTAAAAGATTGGTTCGATCAAATCGATCGAGATCTACTTGAAATGACTATGTATGATATGAACTCTTGTATGTATAAGTTTTAAAGCGGTGATTAGGGGACTAAATCCTTATAAGGGAGAGTGAATGTAATAACTTGATATTTTCTATATAAATAAATAAGAAATTTTTCACATATAAATTTTTTATTTATTTATAAATATGTGTCGTAATGCGTATATATATATATATATATATATATATGATAAATAAAATTTATTTATTACATTAATTATTGTAAATAATTTTTTAGAATTATTGATCATTATAAATTATATTTATAATAAATTAATTTTGTAATAAAAATATTTTTATTATTTATTTTCCATGAAAATATGAATATATATTATTTAAATAATATATGAAATGATTATATATTATTATAATAATTCTTTTGTTATATAAGTTTATTTCAGATTAATTAAGTTAATTATTTAACTTAATTAATAATGTTATATATGAAAGATAAATGGATATGAAATCCAAACCTTAATTACGAATTTTAGCAATGAATGAGAATAATAATATAATATTAATTATATTTCAGTGCTATAAATATGTATGTTATGTGGGTAAGGTCAATCTGTGGAGCAGTTTAATTGTAACTTGACAAAATCCTAGTATCACTGATAAACCTTAGTTTGGAAGTCAGATGGGACTTTAAAATTTGTTAAGTCACTGTGTTATGTATGATATGTATTATAAGGATTTGATGTTAATTAGGTAAACCCTAAGTAATATTTAGAAACCCTAAATAATAATTAGAAACCTTAATTGCTAAGTGGAAACCCTAATTGCTAATTTTAAGCCATAATGCTAATTAGTGAATTATTAAACTTAATTTATTGGTCTAAGTACTTAGAAAATCTCAACTAATCAAGAAACCATAGTCTTCATTTTTAGAAACTAAAAGTTTTATTTTAAAATCATAATTAGAAAATCCTAGAAATTTAATGTTGTAAAACCTAAGGGTTAGAACCTTAACCTAAGGGTTAGAATCTTAGGGTTAAACCCTAAGGGTTAGACAATTGCCAAGAATGCCATTAAAATTACATGTTCAATGTCCAAAATGCCCTTTTTGGATTTCTTTAATTGGTAACTTGTAAATCTTACCAAATTAGGAGTTGGTGACCAACTTATTTTGATATTGTGACTTAAAAATCTCCAGCAAATCATTCCATGTATAAGCCATATACAATATATCATACTATATATAGATTAAAGAGAGAGAAAGACACCAAAAGTTATCATTTGTGTACTAACTCTCAAACAACTCTCTCTCTCTCTCTACTCATCCGAAATATACAAGTATATTAGTCCCTAGAACACCCCCTAGATCACCAAGAACAGATTTGGAGAGCTAAGATCAAGGATTGGACAAGAGAGGTATAAACCCTAACTCACTTTTTGATCTTGTATGCTAAGTTCAAGTTGGTGTTTATGTGTTTATATTTATGTTAAAGGATGTTTTATGATGATCTATGATGATCTATCATAGATCTATAGCATCAAAGTGCTTTAAAACCTTGTTTTCCAAAAACTGTCCGTGAACATTAAAAGTTGTCTGACAACCATATGTCAGTGGCCCTAGATCTCTGGTTGTTTATGATTTTTCTTGTTTTATGTTTTAGATCTGTTGTTTGATATGATGTCTTTGATCTGGAAGTGGAATAACAGCCATTCCATGTCCAGATGGTAAGATATTCTTGGTCAAAACCCATTGACCGAGCATGACCAAGAGTTTCTGGGCAACCCAGAAAATCGTTCTGATGCTGACGAGTTTTGTTAGCAGAGATCTGTCGGGTTTTATGTTGTTTGATGATGTTGTTATATCTAGATTATAGTCACATTATATGGACTTTAGATACATGACTTTAGATCCCATAAACAAATCGATATATTGAGTGTAGTGAATGGTCAAACTAGACCATTCGGTCATGAAATCTTGATTTCGGAATTTTCAAAAGCGGGAAGAACACGCCTTCGGCGGCGTTTGACTAGGCTAGATCCGGAGAATAAGATGTGTTTATACTGATATATTGACGTGTATGTGTTCTTTTACATGTGTACTAAATGTTAGAATCATGAGATCGACCAGATAATGACCGGATCATAGATTAAATCGAGCTGAAAGTAAGCACTTTCGAATCGCTGGGTTTCGGATTACCCGAAAAAAGCGAAGAACACTCTGACAAACGACTTTGAGGATCATATCTCTTTGTTGAATTGTTGTATGACTTAGATTGTTGATGTTAATTGTATTACTACATGTATACTACAAGATTGAAGTCTGAGTTAGCCCAGAAACAAATTGAACTGAATATTGCAAGCGGTCAAACTTGGCATGATGAACACTGACTGTCAGTGTTCTTGAGTCTCAAGAACACCAACAGCGACAGAAAAGTGTCGCTATAACTTTATAGCGATGGTTTTATTATTTTTATTTTCCTAATTTTTGGAAAATGATTAAAATAGAAAATAAATTCTAAAAATTACAAAAATGGTTTTAAAAATTATTTTAAATTATGAAAATTAACTTTTGACAATTTGGGATATTTTTCATTAATATTTGTAAATATTTGAATATTAATGATATTTAATTTATTTAATTAGTGTATTAAATAAAATAGAGAAAAACTATTTTAATATTATAAAAATTATTTTTAAATAAGAATAAAGTGTTTAAAATAATTTTGAATTATAAAATGTAATTTTTAATAATTTGGGAGAATTCTCATTAATAAATTAATATTAATGATATAAAATTTATTTTATAATTATATTAAATAAATTAGTTTCAAAATGGTTTTAATATTAGAAATATCATTTTAAATGAAAATAAAGAGTTTAAAAATATTTTAAGTTATAAAATATAACTTTTAATATTTAAAGGTAAATTTCATTAATAATTTAATATTAAATGATATTTGATTTATTTAATAATTATATTAAATAAATAGTTTAAAATTGTTTTATTAATTTAAAAATCATTTAAAAATGATATAAATGATTTAAAAATATTTTAAGTTATAATTAATGACTTTAAATATTTTGATGAATAATACATTAATATTTAAATATTAATGGTAATTATTTAAAATGATTTTAAATGTTTTAAAAATCATTTAAGGGTAATATTAATAGTTTAAAAATATTTTGAGTTATTATAAATAACTTTAATATTTTGGCAATGGTTTCATTAATAGTTTAATATTAATTAAATATTAATGATAATAGAATTATTTAATATTTAAATCATTTAATAATGATTCCAGTGTTTGAAAAATCATGATAAATTATAATAATTAATTAAAAATTATTATAAGGCTATGAAAAATTGATATAGACTTAGATAGTTTGACTAGATACATGTCTGTTTGTGATTAAATGACTGTTAAACATGTGTGACGATGTGATTAGGTTATGTGCTGAATGTAATAAGCAGTATTATGTGTTACGATATATTATTCTAATCGGTAAAATGATCTTATTAATGATAGATTGCTATATAAAAGATAAAACTAAGTTACGTATTGTGAGCAGCAGACCAGAAAGTATCCTACCTTTGCATTTACTTTATGTAATGGACATGAGTAAGAAAGTTTTAGAATTATATTATCGTTGAGCCAGATTATTAACTCTATTGTTATCGATTATGCATTCAACCATTTGTATTCGTACATGTTCTTACATTATCCATTTTATTGTTTATCAACACAGTATTATTGTATAATCCAGATATTTATTCTGTTCGTTAATTTCTAAATATGGTTATACAAGTTTCCCCACTTAGATAATCATTGTATTTAATCACATGTTGATACATACTTATTGACTTCCAGTATGTATACGTTGACTTAAAAGTCGTCTAAGCTATTTGATTTGGCTAGACACAAACTTAAAATATTGTTGAACAAGATAGAACTCTATTATTATTCAACCGAATTATTTTGGTTCGGATTCTCTAAGTATGAATATCCCGTATATGGGAAAACTTTTGTGTGCAAAGGCGGATAAGATGAACGATAATATCATTCTTGCATGTAGTATTGATCAATACAGGGCATAACGGGCTGATCACCCCCCCATGCCTATAAGTAATGACGATTCTGATGAAGTTACATTTAACCTTTTGAAAATAGAAAATAATGTTCATAGTCATCGATTGATCTCTAGTTATAGTCAGTACGTAGTTTCAAAAATTTGATATAGAATTGATATGTTGTTATTATTGGTTCAGCTTACTTCACAACTATTGATTCGTTGTAGAAGTGTCATTCATAGAAAACCTTTCAGCTAATATTTATTGTTGCTATTACTTGCTAGGCACCCAAATGTTTATTCTTGCTTAATTAAATATTTTCAACCAATCGTGATCAACCTGAAGGTTCATGTAGAAACAAAGGAAAAGGAAAGTAAACAGAATAAGATTTATGGTATTTTATGTAATAATTAGACTTTATTAAGATAATGATAACTATTAAGTATTGTAATGAATGTATTAAAGGTTGCGTACTTGGGATTAGACTCTGATATGTAAATTAAGTTTAGTATTTATATTATTGTTATTATTATTAGTATTATTCCACTCATAGAAATGGTATCGTGAAGCATCGAGTTCGGGTTTCAAGTACACGAATTTGAAGCGTCATAGGATGGTATCGAGCTTTAGGGTTAGAAATCTTAAGTGGGATAAACCTTAGGCTATAACCTTAGAAACGAGAGGAAATGTTAAAAATACTAATAACTCATATAGAGTTTAAAAGAGATGAATTGAATAAATTCATCGTCAAACACATTAAAAGATAACTTATATAAAACTATTATTTTGTTGTGTGTATATACTATATGTTAATCAGGATAATTTATGTGTGTAGATGTCAGGTGTAAAAGGCTTATTATATGCTTATAACATGAAGAAGGAGCCAATATTAAAGCCAATAGCTGAAATAGAGGCTCATGTTGAAAGTAACTCAGATTAGGTGGTTATTCTGAAAAATATAGTACCATATCCAGAAATGATAGAACAGACAGATAGTGATTCGGACACCGAAGTTGGAGCTGATCAAGCATCAACCGAAGTGCAGAATCTACGGGGCCAGGTTTCCTCTTTGGAAAAGCTGTGGGAAATAGAAAAGCTTCTAAATAGTCAATTGTGTAAGGCATTAATAAAAATAATGGAAGAACAAGATAAGCTTAAAATCCAATTGATCGGATGGGAGCAAAAGCAACATATCGTAATGCAACTCAGAAGCAAGAAGGGGGAAAGAAAGATAAAAGACCACGACTTAGGAAAATCCGATAATAACCAAGGGAAAAAGATATGTTATATTTGTGGCCATGAGGGACATACCTCTCCTCATTGTCCCAACTTTAAGCAAGGTGCATGTTTTATTTGTGGGTTGGAAGGTCATCGGGTGAAAGGTTGTCCAGAATCAGGAAAGAGGTGTAGGAAAAAAGTAGAATTAGTATTTGATTATGTATGTTTGGTGATGTGTATATGATAAATATATGTATATAATGTAATATTCCCAACTTTTTATAAGTAGTAGTAGTGAATCCCGACTTTTGTGGTCACAAAGGGATAGCGGATGTTTAAAGCAGTGTGTGTTATGCTATGTAAAGTATTTTGAAATTGCTAAATGAATATGAATCTATGTTTGAGTAATGAAACAAGTTTAATATGTTAAACTTATATGATAAGGTTTAGAATGTAAGTTAATAAAGAATAAATTATGGTCTTATTTAACAAGATAATGCCGCCAAGACGTCAAACTCAAAATCAGAGGGCATAAAAATTTGTCAAAAATGCTGAAGGACAACAACAAGACCCGATGCAAAACTTTATGAACATGGTAGCTCAGGCTATGCAACATGGAATGTCAGCCGTAGGGAACCAGTCGGACAATCGTTTAGCGAATTTCAAAGATTTTAAGGTTGTAGGACCGCCATAATTTAGAGGGACAACTGACCCTGTAGAGGCACAAACTTGGGTTAAGGAGATAGAAAAAGCATTTGTGATAGCTAGGGTAGATGAGGGGCAAAAAACAGCTTTTGCCACCTACATGATGAAGGGTGAGGCGAATTTTTGGTGGGAAGCAAATTAAGCTAAGGCAGGAGTATGAGAGGTTACGTGGACTAGGTTTAAAACACTTTTCTTTGAGAATTATTTTTTGTCTAGTATGCAGGCTAGGATGGAGGTGAAATTTCTGGAGTTAAAGCAAGGAGACATGTCAGTTGTAGAATATGCTACAAAATTTAATGAATTATCTAGGTTCGCTCCACATCAAGTGGACACGGAAGCGAGGAAGGCACGAAGGTTTGAGCAGGGCTTAAAACTCTGGCTCTACAACAAGGTATCGGTGTTGCAAATTTCTACATTTGCAGCACTCATGGAAAAAGCTATTATAGCTGAGGAGGGGAGTGAAGCCATGAGCCTCTACAACAAGGAAAAGAAGAACAAAGGCAAGGTCGTAGGAGCTATAAAGGTGGAAACTAATAGTGGGAATAGGGGTGAAAAGAGAAAGGGGAGCAATTTTGGGAGTGTTCAGGTGAAATAGGAAGGTGTGAAGAAGAAGCAGGTGGTACAGTTGTGGAAAGAATCACTCTGGGGAATGTTTGAAAGGAAAGTTTGTATGCTATAAGTGCGGGCAGGAGGGCCATATCTCTCCCAATTGCCCCAATCCAAGGATGAACAATGGGTGTTTCGCGTGTGGGTCAATGGAGTATAAGGTGAAAGACTGTCCGGAAAGGAGAATGGAGGCAGGAAGCGTAAATACTGGGAAAGGCAGTGGGACTCTGGCGATCACCGGACCAACCTCATCAAGCAAGCCAACAAAATCAACCGCAAGGGTCTTCAACATGACGGTCCAGGATACTGGGGCAGCTGGCGATGGAACTCCAAGAATTATTCGAATAAATTTTATTTTCTTATATATATTATTTTCTTATATATATTATTTTCTTATATATAGTATATTATTTTATAAAGAAATTTTGAAGGAGGAATTTGAGTTCTATTAGAAATCAAATTTTTTGTTTAATCAAATAGACAAGCTTTATGCTTACTAGTTAAAGATTGGTTCGATCAAATCTGATCGAGATCTACTTGAAATGACTATGTATGATATGAACTCTTGTATGTATAAGTTTTAAAGCGGTGATTCCGGGGACGGAATCCTTATAAGGGAGAGTGAATGTAATAACCCGATATTTTCTATATAAATAAATAAGAAATTTTGCGTATAAATTTTTTATTTATTTATAAATATGTGTCAGGTAATGCGTATATATATATATATATATATATATATATGATAAATAAAATTTATTTATTACATTAATTATTGTAAATAATTTTTTTAAATTATTGATCATTATAAATTATATTTATAATAAATTAATTTTGTAATAAAAATATTTTTATTATTTATTTTCCATGAAAATATGAATATATATTATTTAAATAATATATGAAATGATTATATATTATTATAATAATTCTTTTGTTATATAAGTTTATTTCAGATTAATTAAGTTAATTATTTAACTTAATTAATAATGTTATATATGAAAGATAAATCAGATATGAAATCCAAACCTTAATTCTGAATTTTTAGCAATGAATGAGAATAATAATATAATATTAATTATATTTCAGTGCTATAAATATGTATGTTATGTGGGTAAGGTCAATTTGTGGAGCAGTTTAATTGTAACTTGACAAAATCCTAGTATCACTGATAAACCTTAGTTTGGAAGTCAGATGGGACTTTAAAATTTGTTAAGTCACTGTGTTATGTATGATATGTATTATAAGGATTTGATGTTAATTAGGTAAACCCTAAGTAATATTTAGAAACCCTAAATAATAATTAGAAACCTTAATTGCTAAGTGGAAACCCTAATTGCTAATTTTAAGCCCTAATGCTAATTAGTGAATTATTAAACTTAATTTATTGGTCTAAGTACTTAGAAAATCTCAACTAATCAAGAAACCATAGTCTTCATTTTTAGAAACTAAAAGTTTTATTTTAAAATCATAATTAGAAAATCCTAGAAATTTAATGTTGTAAAACCTAAGGGTTAGAACCTTAATCTAAGGGTTAGAACCTTAACAGGGTTAGACAATTGCCAAGAATGCCATTAAAATTACATGTTCAATGTCCAAAATGCCTTTTTTGGATTTCTTTAATTGGTAACTTGTAAATCTTACCAAATTAGGAGTTGGTGACCAACTTATTTTGACATTGTGACTTAAAAATCTCCAGCAAATCATTCCATGTATCAGCCATATACAATAGATCATACTATATATAGATTAAAGAGAGAGAAAGTCACCAAAAGTTGCTCATTTGTGTACTAACTCTCAAACAACTCTCTCTCTCTCTCTCTCCTCATCCGAAATATACAAGTATATCAGTCCCTAGAGCACCCCCTAGATCACCAAGAACAGATTTGGAGAGCTAAGATCAAGGATTGGACAAGAGAGGTATAAACCCCAACTCACTTTTTGATCTTGTATGCTAAGTTCAAGTTGGTGTTTATGTGTTTATATTTGTGTTAAAGGATGTTTTATGATGATCTATCATAGATCTATAGCATCAAAGTGCCTTAAAACCATGTTTTTCAAAAACTGTCCATGAACATTAAAAGTTGTCTGACAACCATATGTCAGTGGCCCTAGATCTCTGGTTGTTTATGATTTTTCTTATTTTATGTTTTAGATCCGTTGTTTGATATGATGTCTTTGATCTGGAACTCGAATAACAACCATTCCCTGTTCAGATGGTAAGATATTCTTGGTCAAAACCCATTGACCGAGCATGACCAAGAGTTTTTGGGCAACCTAGAAAATCGTTTTCAGTGCCTGACAGGATTTTGTTAGCACGAGATCTGTCGGGTTTTATGTTGTTTGATGATGTTGTTATATCTAGATTATAGTCTGTTATATGGACTTTAGATACATGACTTTAGATCCCATAAACAGTCAATATATTTAGTGTAGTGAATGGTCAAACTAGACCATTCGGTCACGAAGTGCAGTTTCTAGAATTTTCAAAAACGGGAAGAACACGCCTTCTGACAACGTTTGACCAGGCTAGATCTGGAGAATAAGATATGTTTAGACTGATATATTGATGTGTATGTGTTCTTTTACATGTGTACTATATGTTAGAATCATGAGATCGACCAGATAATGACCAGATCATAGATTAAATCGAGCTAGAAAGTAGGCACTCGAACTGCCTGGGTTTCTGGGTTACCCAAAAAACCCAAGAGCACTCTGACAGCGACTTTGAGGGATCATATCTCTTTGTTGAATTGTTGTATGACTTAGATTGTTGATGTTAATTGTATTACTACATGTATACTATAAGATTGAAGTCTGAGATAGCCCAGAAACAAATTGAACTGAATATTGCAAGCGGTCAAACTTGGCATGATGAACACTGATTGTCAGTGTTCTTGAGTCTAAAGAACACCAACAACGACAGAAAGTGTCGCTATAGCCTATAGCGATGGTTTTTATTATTTTTATTTTCCTAATTTTTGGAAAATGATTAAAAATAGAAAATAAATTCTAAAAATTACAAAAATAGTTTTAAAAATTATTTTAAATTAGGAAAATTAACTTTTGACAATTTGGGATATTTTTCATTAATATTTATAAATATTTGAATATTAATGATATTTAATTTATTTAATTAGTGTATTAAATAAATTAGTGAAAAATTATTTTAATATTATAAAAATTATTTTAAATAAGAATAAAGTGTTTAAAAATATTTTGAATTATAAAATGTAATTTTAATATTTTTGGAGAATTCTCATTAATAAATTAATATTAATGATATTAAATTTATTTAATAATTATATTAAATAAATTAGTTTCAAAATGGTTTTAATATTAGAAAAATCATTTTAAATGAAAATAAAGAGTTTAAAAATATTTTAAGTTATAAAATATAACTTTTAATATTTAAAGGTAAATTTCATTAATAATTTAATATTAAATGATATTTGATTTATTTAATAATTATATTAAATAAATAGTTTTAAAATTGTTTTATTAATTTAAAATCATTAAAAAGGATATAAATGAATTAAAAATATTTTAAGTTATAATTAATGACTTTTAATATTTTGATGAATAATACATTAATATTTAAATATTAATGGTAATTATTTAAAAATAATTTTAAATATTTTAAAAATCATTTAATGGTAATATTAATAGTTTAAAAATATTTTGAGTTATTATAAATAACTTTAATATTTTGGCGATGGTTTTATTAATAGTTTAATATTAATTAAATATTAATGATAATAGAATTATTTAATATTTAAATTATTTAATAATGATTCCAGTGTTTGAAAATCATAATAAATAATAATAAATAATTAAAAATTATTATAAGGCTATGAAAAATAATATGATTGATATTTACATTTATTGAATTACATAATAGAGTTTTAGACTCGAGGATTACCCTATAAAGCCATTGGTACACCAACATGTTTCAAAAATTGATCTAGACTTAGATAGTTTGACTAGATACGTGTCTGTTTGTGATTCAATGACTGTTAAACATGTCTGACAATGTGATTAGGATATGTGCTGAATGTAATAAGCAGTATTATGTGTTACGATATATTATTCTAATCGGTAAAATGATCTTATTAATGATAGATTGTTATATAAAAGATAAAACTAAGTTACGTATTGTAAGCAGTAGACCAGGCAAGTATCCTACCTTTGCATTTACTTTATGTAATGGACATGAGTAAGAAAGTTTCAGAATTATATTATCGTTGAGCCAGATTATTAACTCTATTGTTATCGATTATGCATTCAATCATTTGTATTCGTACAAGTTCTTACATTATCCGATCATATTGTTTATCAACACAGTATTATTGTATAATCCAGATATTTATTCTGTTCGTTAATTTCTAAATATGGTTATACAAGTGTTCCCACTTGGATAATCATTGTATTTAATCACATGTTGATACATACTTATTGATTTCCAGTATGTATACGTTGACTTAAAAGTCGTCTAAGCTATTTGATTTGGCTAGACACAAACTTAAAATATTATTGAACAAGATAGAACTCTATTATTATTCAACCAAATTATTTTGGTTCGGATTCCCGACTAAGTATGAACATCCCGTATATGGGAAAACTTTTGTGTGCCAAAGGCGGATAAGATGAACGATAATATCGTTCTTGCATGTAGTATTGATCAATACAAGGCATAACGGGCTGATCACCCCACGTGCCTGTAAGTTATGACGGTTTACAGATGAAGTTCTGTTTAACCTTTTCGAAAATAGAAAACAATGTTCATAGTCTGTCGACTGATCTCCAGTTATAGTCAGTACGTAGTTTCAAAAATTTGATATAGAATTGATATGTTGTTATTATTGGTTCAGCTTACTTCACAACTGTTGATTCGTTGTAGAAGTGTCATTCACAGAAAACATTTAATCCTTTCAACTAATATTTATTATTGTTATTACTTGCTGGGAACCCAAATGCTCATTCTTGCTTAATTAAATGTTTTCAGCCAATCTTGATCAACCTGAAGGTTCATGCATAAATAAAGGAAAAGGAAAGTAAATAGAATAAGATTTATGGTATTTTATGTAATAATTAGACTTTATTAAGACAATGATAACTATTAAGTATTGTAATAAATGTTTTAAAGGTTGCATACTTGGTATTAGACTCTGATATATAAATTAAGTTTGGTATTTATATTATTGTTATTATTATTAGTATTATTCCGCTCATAGTCATGAAGCACCGAGTTCGGGTTTCAAGTACCTGAATTTGGGGGCGTCATAGGATGGTATCAGAGCTTTAGGGTTAAAAACCTTAGGTGGGATAGACCTTAGGCTATAACCTTAAAACATAGGGATATGTTAAAAATACTAATAACTCATATAGAATTTAAAAAGAGATGAATTGAATAAATTCATCGTCAAACACAATAAAAGATAACTTATATAAAACTATTATTTGTTGTGTGTATATACTATATGCTAATCAGGATAATTTATGTGTGTAGATGTCAGGTGTAAAAGGCTTATTATATGCTTATAACATGAAGAAGGAGCCAACATCAAAACCAATAGCTGAAATAGAGGCTCATGTTGAAAGTAACTCGGATGAGGTTGTTATTCTGGAAAATATACTACCATATCCAGAAATGATAGAACTGACAGATAGTGATTCGAACACCGAAGTTGGAGCTGATCAAGCATCAACCGAAGTGCAAAATCTGCGGGACCAGGTTTCCTCTTTGGAAAAGCTGTGGGAAATAGAAAAGCTGCTAAATAGTCAATTGCGTAAGGCATTAATAAAAATAATGGAAGAACAAGATAAGCTTAAAATTCAAATTGATCAGATGGGAGCCAAAAGCAACATATCGTGTGCAGCTCCGAGCAAGAAGGGGGAAAGAAAGATAAAAGACGACGACTTAGGAAAATCCGATAATAACCAAGGGAAAAAGATATGTTATATTTGTGGCCATGAGGGACATACATCTCCTCATTGTCCCAACTTTAAGCAAGGTGCATGTTTTATTTGTGGGTTGGAAGGTCATCGGGTGAAAGGTTGTCCAGAATCAGGAAAGAGGTGTAGGAAAAAAGTAGAATTAGTATTTGATTATGTATGTTTGGTGATGTGTATATGATAAATATATGTATATAATGTAATATCCCCAACTTTTGTATAAGTAGTAGTAGTGAATCCCGACTTTTGTGGTCACAAAGGGATAGCGGATGTTTAAAGCAGTGTGTGCTATGCTATGTAAAGTATTTTTAAATTGTTAAATGAATATGAATCTATGTTTGAGTAATGAAACAAGTTTAATATGTTAAACTTATATGATAAGGTTTAGAATGTAAGTTAATAAAGAATAAATTATTGTCTTATTTAACAATATAATGTCACCAAGACGTCAAACTCAAAATCAAAGGGCAGAAGAATTTGTCAAAAATGCTGAAGGACAACAACAAGACCCGATGCAAAACTTTGTGAACATGGTAGCTCAGGCTATGCAACAAGGAATGCCAGCCGTAGGGAACCAGTCGGATAATCGTTTAGCGAATTTCAATGATTTTAATGCTATAGGACCGCTAAAATTTAGAGGGACAACTGATCCTGTAGAGGTGTAAAACTTGGTTAAGGAGACAGAAAAAGCATTTGTGATAGCTAGGGTAGATGAGGGGCAAAAGACATCTTTTGCCACCTATATGATGAAGGGTGAGGCGAATTTTTGGTGGGAAGCAAATTAAGCTAGGGCAGGAGTATGAGAGGTTACGTGGACTAGGTTCAAAACACTTTTCTTTGAGAATTATTTTTTGTCTAGTATGCAGGCTAGGATGGAGATGAAATTTCTGGAGTTAAAGCAAGGAGACATGTCAGTTGTAGAATATGCTGCAAATTTTAATGAATTAGCTAGGTTCGCTCCACATCAAGTGGACACGGAAGCGAGGAAGGCACGAAGGTTTGAGCTGGGCTTAAAACCCTGGCTCTACAATAAGGTGGCGGTGTTGCAGATTTCTACATTTGCAGCACTCATAGAAAAAGCTATTATAGCTAAGGAGGGGAGTGAAGATATGAGCCTCTACAACAAGGAAAAGAAGAACAAAAGCAAGGTCGTAGGAGCTGTGAAGGTGGAAACTAATAGTGGGAATAGGGGTGAAAAGAGGAAGGGGAGCAATTTTGGGAGTGTTCAGGTGAAACAGGAAGGTGTGAAGAAAAAGCAGGTGGTACAGTTGTGGAAAGAATCACTTTGGGGAATGTTTGAAAGGAAAGTTTGTATGCTATAAGTGTGGGCAGGAGGGCCATATTGTTAGGTTTGTAATATTCATGAACGCGATCAAATTGCACAAATTAAGCGGAAACATGGTAAAATAGGATTTTAAAATTTTACAAACCATATACCCGGATCACCCTTTATGCACAATTATTAATTAAACGAAAAAGAAAGAACAAGAATCATACCCTTGAAGATTTGAGCTCCCTCAGGTACAAGTTCACCTCCAATCCTTTTAGCGTTCAACTTGAATCCACCGGGTTTGGTTCCTTCTTTTGATCAATGTTAGCCACCCAAGTGTTTGGCCTCTAGAGGTGATCCACCAAGGAAGAAGAAGGATTCAAGAAGATGAGTATTTGGCAAAACCCTAGTTTTTCTATCTCTCATAGAAAAGGGTGTACTCTCCCAACTATTGGAATTACGTATTCTATGAATACGTCAACAACCACCTCACCCATAATAAGACTCCTCTTATTTATAGATGTAGGCAACATTCCTTAACAATTAAGGAATTGGGTTTTATTTTAATTAATTAAACTCCTTTAATTAATTAGGCTCCTAATCTTATTAGGAATAATTAATTAAAATCTTTTAATTAATTTACCTCCTAATCTTATTAGGAATATATGAGAGTACTTTTATTAATTAATTCTCAAACTCCTTTAAGAATTAAATAATAATAATAGTAATAATAATAATAAGACTCCTCTTATTAATTTATATTTAATATTTCTAAAATATTAAATAATAAATATTAAACTATTTAATTTATTCTATCACCATAGATTAAATTAAATATACTTAATTATTATTACAATTATGCCATTTACTTCTTAATTAATTATTCTTCCTTTTATGGTGTGACCATTTAGGTTCTCCATATTAAACCGATTGTGAATAAATCAATTAGAACAATTCTAATCTTATTTAAATAAATAAATTAAAATATTAATTTATTTAAATAAATAATATTTATTCTACAATATGGATAAGCCTCCCTAGCGATCAACGACTTTCCAGATAATATAGATTTCAACATTAATCATAAAAGAACCTTTGAGTAAATAGTTACCGTAAAATTCAATCCTTCCACCATACAATGTCCCAATTAAATATAAGACATGGAATTACTGTCAAGTCTTATTTTATTTAATTATATGTATTTCGACTCTTAAATGCACAACTCCAAATAATGCAAATTAGAAACTCCTTTTTAATTTCATTTTGCCTTGGCCAAGGACTACTGGGTTGTCATTTATCGAATCACATAGGACATTTCTCTTCTTTTACTAGAAGTGGTAGATTCTTTATTGATCATACATTATCTCCATGTACAACTTATTATACCCGAGCATACCCTTTGATATACCTTAAGGGTCTTAAAGAATAAGTCAAAGTATAACTCATCATACACAAGATACTATGATGATCTCAAGTTCAAAGATCACTTGTACTACTATCACTACAGGAATTTCTATTGACAGGCAAGTAAAACTCCATTAGGTATTCCTTAGCGAGCCACGTTCAGTGAACTTATTCTCTAATAAGCACCTACACACTTGCTTTAGTGTCTCCATAAAAATGATCATGAGATCAATCATCCTCATCCAATGAGCAAGCAACGTATGTACCAATCTATCCGGATTTACTAATCCCCAATTTAGTAATCTAACGATTGGAAACTATTTTAGTTTTAAGCTTTCTAAGAATTTAGATCTCATTAGAATGATCATCATCATTATTCTAAAAGCATTGCTTAAAACTATGGGTTTATCCAATATTATAAAACAGCATCACGTAGATAATTAAAAGACTTTAATAAATAAATACTTTTTATTAATAAATGAATAAGATTGTTACAAAGTATATGCTTTATCATCAAACATGATTAGCTTGTGTGCATACTACTTTCACATATCTCTCCCAACTGCCCCAATCCAAGGATGAACAATGGGTGTTTCGTGTGTGGGTCAATGGAGCATAAGGTGAAAGACTATCCAAAAAGGAGAATGGAGGCAGGAAGCGTAAATATTGGGAAAGTGATGAGTAGGTTTTAACCTATAATTTCTATTCGTTTGGCTTGTTATATTGTTAGTTTTTGGCACTTTTATTTTACTTTTGATGGGTTTTGTGCTTGTTGTAGGATAATCAGGTTGATCCATCAAGATGTGAGCAGTGGAGGAGTTTTTAAGCAAAATTGAAATGTTTGTGAATATGTCATTCAACAAATGTTTGTGTGACTTGGGAGCGAGTGTGAATCTTATGCCATTATCAGTTTATACAGAGTTGGGTTTGCCCGCGCCAAAGCCTACGAACATCTCATTGCAGCTGGCGGATAGGTCAGTCACATATCCGAGAGGCATTGTAGAGGACATATTGGTTAAGGTTGACAAGTTTATATTCCCCGCAGATTTTATTATTCTAGATTTTGAGGAGGACAAGAACATCCCAATCATCCTAGGGAGACCTCTCTTGGCTACGGGTAGGACACTCATCGACGTACAAAAAGGAGAACTGACTATGAGGGTCCAAGACCAGGAAATTAAATTTAACGTGTTTAAGGCCATGAAATTCCCGACGGATGAAGAAGAATATTTTAGGATGGATCTTATTGACCAAATAATTAACGAAGACATGAATAAGAGTTTGGTTAACGATCCATTGGTGACGACATTATTGGGGGATGAAGAGCTCGACGATCCGGAATTTTTGGATTATTTACAGATGCTAGACTCCTTGCCACGAGTTAGCGGATTTAAAGCACCATTTGAAACATTGCACACGGAAGAGAAAGCCACGGCAAGGATGAAATCATCTTTGGAGGAGCCACCAACTCTTGAGCTAAAACCATTACCTAAACACCTTAGGTATGCATATTTAGGCAATTCAAATTCTCTACCTGTTATTATTTCTGCCACACTTAACGAATTCCAAGAATAAAAGCTGTTGAGAGTGCTTAGGGAACATAAATCAGCGATAGGATGGAAAATTACTGATATCAAGGGAATCAGTCCAGCTTTCTGCATGCACAAAATTTTGATGGAAGATGATGCAAAGCCGACAGTGGAGCAGCAGAGACGGCTCAACCCTATTATGAAAGAGGTAGTCAAGAAAGAAATACTGAAATGGTTGGATGCGGGTATCATTTACCCGATTTCAGACAGCAAGTGGGTTAGTCCGGTGCAATGCGTACCGAAAAAAGGAGGAATGACCGTGGTTCAGAATGATGACAATGAACTGATTCTAACAAGGACAGTGACTGGTTGGAGGGTTTGCATGGACTGCAAAAAGTTGAATAAGGCAACCTACAAAGATCAGTTTCCTCTGCCCTTTATCGATCAAATGCTGGACAAATTGGTGGGACATGAGTACTATTGCCTATTGGATGGATATTCGGGTTATAATTAAATCTTCATCGCTCCTGAAGATCAAGAGAAGACTACATTTACATGCCCATATAGTACATTCGCATTCAAGAGAATGTCATTCGGGTTGTGTAATGCACCCGCTACCCTTCAGCGGTGCATGATGGCCATCTTCTCGGATATGGTGGAGAAGAATGTGGATGTCTTCATGGACGATTTCTCTGTCTATGGGGATAATTTTGACGCATTTTTGAAAACCTGGTAATGGTCTTACAAAGATGCACCGACACAAATTTGGTCCTTAACTGGGAAAAATGCCACTTTATGGTGGAAGAAGGTATAATTTTGGGACACAAAGTCTCGGCTCAAGGATTTGAGGTTGATAAAGCGAAGCTAGAAACAATTGAGAAACTGCCTCGACCGAGTTCAATTAAAGGAATTAGAAGTTTTCTAGGACATGTTGGGTTTTATAGGAGATTCATAAAGGATTTTTCTAAAATGGCAAAACCCTTGTACAGTCTTCTAGAGAAGGATTCTATGTTCAATTCTGATGAGGAGTGTAAGTTGGCTTTTGAGTTGTTGAAGAAGAAGTTGACTACAGTCCTCATGATCGTCGCTCCGGATTGGAATATGCCTTTTGAACTAATGTGTGATGCAAGTGATTATGCAGTCGGGGCTATTTTGGGTCAACGCCGAGATAAGATATTTCATGCTATCTATTATGCAAGTAAGACACTCACAGAGACTCAATTGAACTACACAACTACATAAAAAGAATTACTTGCAGTGGTGTACGCGTTTTATAAATTTTGGGCTTATTTGATCGGAACAAAGGTGATAGTCTACACGGATCATGCAGCTATTCGGTACTTGATTGCGAAAAAAGATTCTAAACCACATCTTATTCGATGAATTCTCCTCTTACAAGAATTTAATTTAGAGATAAAGGATAGAAAGGGGACGGAGAACCAAGTTGCTAATCATTTGTTAAGGTTGGAGAATCAAGATAAACAGAAAGAGGATAAGTGTGTAATCAATGAGTCATTCCTGGATGAGCAATTTTTCGGGATACAGTCAGAATTTCCATGGTACGCAGACTTCGTGAATTATCTAGTGAGCAACATTCTACCTCCTAATCTTACACGACAACAAAAAAGAAGTTTCTACACGACGTCAAATGGTATATGTGGGATGAGCCGTACTTGTTCAAACAGTGCGCCGACAAGATGATCAGAAGATGTGTGCCCTACAGTGAAGTGAAGAACATCTTGCACGAGTGTCACTTATCTGAATATAGCGGACATTATGGTAGTGCAAGGACAGCAACAAAGGTGCTTCAATCAGGATTTTATTGGCCCACACTATTTAAAGACGCCCACCAGTTTGTCAAAACATGTGATCGATGTCAAAGGATGGGAAAAATTTCAAAAAGGAATGAGATGCCACTACAAACAATTCTAGAGGTTGAAATTTTTTGAATGTATGAGGCATCGACTTCATGGGGCCATTCCCTTCATCTCTTAACAATCAATACATTCTACTCGCAGTGGATTATGTATAAAAATAGGTTAAAGCCGCAGCACTACCATCAAACGATGCCAAGGTGTTTCTAAGATTCCTCCAGAAAAATATCTTTATGGATTTGGGACGCCAAGGGCTATAATAAGTGATGAAGGTAGTCACTTCTGCAACAAAGTGTTTACAGCTCTATTGGCAAGATATGGGGTCAACCACAAAGTAGCGAAGACTTATCATCCCCAAACTATTGGGCAAGCTGAGGTGTCAAACAGGAAAGTCTAGAAAATATTGGAAAAAATAGTGAACCCAAATCGAAAGGATTGGTCGCTTCGGTTGGATGATGCATTATGGGCATACCGGACTGCGTATAAGACACCGATCGACATGCCACCATATCAATTGTTGTATGGAAAAGCTTATCACTTACCGTTCGAGTTACAACACAAGGCTTATTGGGTTATCCAAAAACTGAACTTCGATCAAGCAGCGGTGGGGGAAAAGAGACTACTTCAGTTAAATGAGCTTGACGAATTTAATTCAATCGCAAGCCTCACGAGTTCACAATTGTACAAGGAAAAGGTTAAAAGATGGCACGACCAGAAAATTATGCACCGAACATTCATACCAGGTCAATCAGTACTTTTGTTCAACTCAAGACTGAGATTGTTCCCAGGAAAACTAAAATCACGGTGGTCGGGTCCATTCACCATTAAGATAGTTTTCCTGCATGGAGCCGTTGAGCTTTATAGTATAAATCCATTGGAGACTTTCAAGGTTAATGGTCAAAGATTAAAGCATTACTGGGGTGGTAATTCAAACTAGGACATCATCAACATTACCCTCACTGACACTCAATGATACAAGAGGCACCGTCGGACTAGCGACGTTAAACCTAGCGCTACTTGGGAGGAAACCCAATCTCTAAACTCTTCCTCTTCATTACTAGTTACATCTTAGTTTATAATCTAGTCAAATACACATTTTAATAGGAGATTAACTAAATCTATGGGAAAACTTCAGAAAATTATAGAAAAATCACCACGCAATGCGACTCTTCGCTCAGACAAATCATGGTAGCACTACTCACTCATCGAATCTCGGTGTGGAGCGCTAGCATTCCGTGCATCTCTCGTCCTTACAGTGTTGACCGCCGCCATCTGAAATGCCTAGACCTAGCTAGCGGGCGTATATCATCATCTCGAAGAAATCAACCCACAGCCAAGACAGATCGCGCCACTTCATCGATCGATCAGATAAAAACACGCTTATGCTGCCTCAAACTAATGACTGCCCAGCGTGGGCCGCGCTATGCCATACCTATATCAAGCGTGGGGCGCGCTATCAGTCCAGATTCACTACTTTCCTAGCGTGGGGCGCGCTACGCCATGCCTATATCAAGTGAAAAATGCGCTACTCGGGAATGTCAGGCGATGAACAGATATAAGCGACGTGTTCTAGACTGATCCAAGCTACCTCTCCTTAATACATGCAACTTCTTCACTTCTCCTACACCCACTACACTTCTTATCCTCCATAACCCCCATTACACCATCTTTACCTCTCCTTCTCCTTTTCAACTTCCATTCCCATTAAAACCATCCATCCCCATCTTCCAACCCACATTGGTCTTCTACCTCCTATATGAACTCCTACCATCCAAGAACTCATTGTCCTATAAATCATAAACACAACACTCCAATCCTAAATCTAATCCACTCCTTGCACAAATTCATATAAATTGGGACATCCTTGCAAAGAGGGAAACCCAAACTCAATAAAGGTAAGCACAATTCACTTTATCCTTTATACAATTCTCTGTTTTGATATCAATTAGAGTGAAAAATATGGGGAATTGAGTGCCCAAGGAGTGGGTTGTGTGTTATTGAAAATTTAGCTAGCAAACTAACATCAATCAACCAATTTTGGGAGAAATAATCAGTCCGCCCACCAACTGTTTGATAAAAGTCCAGAAATAGATTCTTGTGCCCAACCTCACCGGAAACAACATGTCTTCCCACAAAAGACAACGGCCATCAACCTCCACGACTCGGCCTGCATATGACCATACGAAATTTGTTAGTGAAAGGGCCGCAGAAAGATTCAAGTCATCCATCGATAAGAAAAACTTGGTGCTAGAATGAGGATTGAAGCCGAATGCCAATTTGGATGGAGACATGGCTCTGCAAATTGTAGAGTGTAATTGGTTTCAGTTAGTAGAACAACCACTTCTAGCGGCAATTAACATAGTAAAAGAGTTTTATGCCAATACAATGGAACATGTCAATCATGTCGCCATGGTTCGAGGCAAACCGATGGCATTTCACGCCGATGCTATCAATGAATATTTTGGGTTAGAGGCACCACAACCTGATCGATATGAAGATGGGTTGCCCGAGCTAGATTAGTTGATTGCCCGATTATGCAAACCAGGAACTCAATGGGTAATTCAAGCTGGAATGAATGAAAAGATAAGTTTTCCTCAATCAGCACTGAGTCGATATGGTAAAGCATGGCATGCATTTATGTGTGCTCGTCTAATGCCCACTCGCCACCAAAATGATATAACTGAGGCACGGGCTCGACTATTGTATGGGATTGTTCACCACCACTACCATGTGAATAACTCAATTGCATTCTATAATGTTGATGTGGGGGAGTGTATTCAAGAATCAATTGACCGGGTGTTATGTGGGAGTACTATGGGAGGTTTGCTTCACGGGTTCTTAATTACTAATTTATGCCGTAAAGTTGGGGTGCAGTGGCAACCTACTGAGCCAATACAACAACCAATGGCCATAATTGATCATGCTACTATTGAGAGGTACAAAGCATGGGATGGGGCGCAATCACACCCGCGTGGTAAAGGCTACATTATGATCTGCCAACCCTCACCCCCAGTTCGTGCAGAACAATCGCAGGGCCCAAGGAATCAATTTATGTTGTTGGCCCAACGTCGAGATTTAATGCATCAGTACAATGCAAATGCATTCAATACGCTTGCTGATGCATTTTCCCCTTGCAATCCTAATGCTCAACCGGTGGTTATGCCTGTTCCTTCTATCCTGCCAACATATCCTCCTTCGGACGACGATGAGCAGTAACTCATTTTCAGGGAAGTCCTCATCCTTTTATTGAGCTTAGTTGACGTAATGAGGGCATTCCTTGATTTAAGTTTGGGGGATTACGTTTTCTGCCTAGTAATTTGCATGTTTAGTTTTCAAGTTTTAGTCTTTATTTACATGATTAGTTTTTAGTCTTTATAATTGTGCGTAATTTCAGGGCATACATATATAAAAAAAAGCATGTAGTTGCATGAATCCAGTTGATAGATTATATATATTTGTTCTTGGCCAATGATGAGATTGGAATTCGGTAAACAAGTACAACACCAATTAAGGGAACTTTGATGTAATTTCTTGTTATAAGTTGAATCTCTCTTCTGTTTGAAACTATTATAATAAAGAATACACAAGAAAAACAACTTGTAGATTGATTGCGGTTAAATTGATTCATAATAAGACTCTAAAGGATATTGCTAGTTTGAATGAAGGAATGACACGAACAGGTAGTGATGGCTAAGGTTAGATAAGAACCTAAGTTTGGGGGAATATTTGGGGTATATAAGTTATCTAAAAAAAAGTATGAATAAATACCGTAGCGTGCTTGTCTAGTTTTGTGGCCTTTGTTACTTGAGTAAGTAAGCCCGAGGGGATTGTCTTTACACCTAGCGCCCTAAGGTCTTAATGATCTGGGAGTCGTTGGTCGAAAGCTCGTTAAGGTAGCATTGAAAAGCCTAAGGGAATAAGACATTGCATAGTTATGTGTAATAAAAAAAATTGAGTAGAATGGGAAATAAGAGTAAAATGCCCCCGTAAATGCTAATTAAAGCATAAGTATCCCATGTTGACCCTTGATATTGGTTATTGTCTGGCGTTGGTTGGAATTAGCTTGTTGTGGAGTTCTTGAATTTACACTGTATAATGATTTAAAAGAGATTTGTTATGTGTTAAATTTGATTGTATGTCAATTTACATTGTTGGAATGCACGCACGCACACACACACACACACTATAATAGTGATAACAGTTTGAGATTGCAATGGTTGGCAATGAATTGTGAATTGGTTTTGTTATGAAGTGTTGACATGTTTACTTGATTTCTCTGAGGCCGTGTGAGTGAACTATCGTTATTGTCATAATACTGGATTCGTAGGTTTAGTGTTAGATGCATTTGCATTACATTGCATTTTGCTTGAGGATAAGCAATGTTCAAGTTTAGGGGAATTTGATGAGTAGGTTTTTAACCTACAATTTCTATTCGTTTGGCTTGTTATATTGTTAGTTTTTGGCACTTTCATGTTACTTTTGATGGGTTTTGTGCTTGTTGTAGGATAATCAGGTTGATCCATCAAGATGTGAGCATTGGAGGAGTTTTTAAGCAAAATTGCAACTTTCTACCTAAATAGCGCGCCATCCGTGATGATGATGATAACGTAGCGAAGCGCTACCGGAGCGAGATCGACTCTCGATTGGATAAGCGCGGACCGCTGCCATTAGATGATGACTATATGACGAAGGCCATGCCAAGTGCGGTAGATTGAGTTGGGCGGCTTTGTTGGATAAGGAGACTAGGTAGTCTTATGAGTTAATAATTCCTTATGTAATAGATTTATATTAGGATTGTGCCATGATGGTTATTCCATTTTCTTGGGAGTCTTTGGTGTACTTGTTGGTGTTGACAAGAATTTGGATTTCTTAGAGTTTCTTTTGAGCATGAGTTAGAGTTGGATTAGGAGTTATGGTATGGAGTTGAGGAAAGTTATATGGTGTGTAAAAAACGTGAGAGAGGATTATCAATCAATATACACACTTTTGAGAACAAGATTGAAGAACAATCACTTGGAGGATTAAAGAAGAGGAGGATTTTCACGAAGATTGCAGAGTTGAATTCAGAGAAGGGTGGTGTATTATTCTTCTTCTTTAATTTCAATTTGTGTAATTTGGATGATGTTTTCTTTTATTTATTTAGTAGTTAATTCATTTATTATGAACTAATTTACTTTTGAGGCGAATGATGGATTGTTGAGTGGAACAATGATTGTGTAGCCTTTATTTCCAGTTTAATAAAATATTTTTCAGTTTATCTATATTAATTTGAGCTTGAATTTATGAATTGCCTGATCAACAATTCTTTATGGATTTGTATGGAATCGAGAGAGGATATTCGAATCTAGACTTAGTTAATATATCATGTGTTCATGAGTTTTGTGAGTAGCGGAATCGTGATGAATGTTAAGGTAGAGATATGCTTGACATCATATGTAATCGGATAGAGAACTTAATTTTAAACCTTCTTTAATTATAATTCACATAGAGATATAGTGAGTTAGTTGATTAAGGTGTTTAACTTATTTCTATCTTAACTGTGGATTTAAGTTAATACGGTATTAGTGGATCGAGAGGTGGTTAGTACTACATTCGTGTTCTTGATTAATAAACTGGGATATTAAGTTGAACTGAAATAAAGGTGTATAAATCTGAGTGAAGCTTAGGGTGAAATCATGAGCCTAATTCTCTAATAATTGTTTGAAAATTCAGTTTCTATTAGTTGTGAGTATTTTGCGATAACTTGTTTAATAATAATTTAGATTTTATAATCATTGAAGTGAATAGTTTAATAAAATTAGGATTAATAAAAAATTGATAATTGTAAGGTTAAGTTTCTTACTAATTTGTCTCTGTGGGAACGATACTCTACTCAGTACTATATTACTTGTTGACCAAGTATACTTGCGTGTTGTGCGTATATATATTTTACCCAATAGAAAGGCAGTGGGACTCTGGTGATCATCGGACCAACCTCATCAAGCAAGCCAACAAAATCAATCGCAAGGGTCTTCAACATGACGTTCCAGGATACTAGGGCAGCTGGCGATGGAACTCCAAGTATTATTCGAATAAATTTTATTTTCTTATATATATATTATTTTCTTATATATAGAAAATTATTTTATAAAGAAATTTTGAAGGAGGAATTTGAGTTTTATTAGAAATTAAATTTTCGTTTAATCAAATAGACAAGCTTTATGCTGACTAGTTAAAGATCGGTTTGATCGAATCTGATCGAGATCTACTTGAAATGACTATGTATGATATGTACTCTTGTATGTATAAGTTTTAAAGCGTTGATTCCGGGGACGGAATCCTTATAAGGGAGGGTGATATAATAACCCGATATTTTCTATATAAATAAATAAGAAATTTTGCGTATAAATTTTTTATTTATTTATAAATGTGAAAATATGTGCCAGGTAAGTGTGTGTGTGTGTGTATATATATATATGTGTGTGTGTGTGTGTGTGTGTGTGTGTGTGTGATAAATAAAATTTATTTATTACATTAATTATTGTAAATAATTTTTTTAGAATTATTGATCATTATAAATTATATTTATAATAAATTAATTTTGTAGTAAAAATATTTTTATTATTTATTTTCATGAAAATATGAATATATATTATTTAAATAATATATGAAATGATTATAGAATTATTATAATAATTCTTTTGTTATATAAGTTTATTTAAGATTAATTAAGTTAATTATTTAACTTAATTAATAATGTTATATATGAAAGATAAATGGATATGAAATCCAAACCTTAATTTTGGATTTGAGCAATGAATGAGAATAATAATATAATATTAATTATATTTCAGTGATATAAATATGTATGTTATGTGGGTAAGGTCAATCTATGGAGCAGTTTTATTGTAACCTGACAAAATCTTAGTATCACTGATAAACCCTAGTTTGGAAGTCAGATGGGACTTTAAAATTTGTTAAGTCACTGTGTTATGTATGATATGTATTATAAAGATTTGATGTTAATTAGGTAAACCCTAAGTAATATTTAGAAACCCTAAATAATAATTAGAAACCTTAATTGCTAAGTGGAAACCCTAATTGCTAATTTTAAGCCCTAATGCTAATTAGTGAATTATTAAACTTAATTTGTGGGTCTAAGTACTTAGAAAATCAAAACTAATCAAGAAACCATAATCTTCATTTTTAGAAACTAATTTTTTTATTTTAAAATCATAATTAGAAAATCCTAGAAATTTAATGTTGTAAAACCTAAGGGTTAGAACCTTAGGGTTAAACCCTAAGGGTTAGACAATTGCCAAGAATGCCATTAAAATTACATGTTCAATGACCAAAATTCCCTTTTTGGATTTCTTTAATTGGTAACTTGTAAATCTTACCAAATTAGGAGTTGGTGACCAACTTATTTTGATATTGTGACTTAAAAATCTCCAGCAAATCATTCCATGTATAAGCCATATATAATAGATCATACTATATATTTAGATTAAAGAGAGAGAAAGACACCAAAAGTTACTCATTTGTGTACTAACTCTCAAACAACTCTCTCTCTCTACTCATCCGAAATATACAAGTATATTAGTCCCTAGAACACCCCCTAGATCACGAAGAACAGATTTGGAGAGCTAAGATCAAGGATTGGACAAGAGAGGTATAAATCCTAACTCACTTTTTGATCTTGTATGCTAAGTTCAAGTTGGTGTTTATGTGTTTATATTTGTGTTAAAGGATGTTTTATGATGATCTATCATAGATCTATAGCATCAAAGTGCCTTAAAACCATGTTTTTCAAAAACTGTCCATGAAAATTAAAAGTTGTCTGACAACCATATGTCAGTGGCTCTAGATCTCTGGTTGTTTATGATTTTTCTTGTTTTATGTTTTAGATCTGTTGTTTGAAATGATGTCTTTGATCTGGAAGTCGAATAACAACCATTCCATGTCCAGATAGTAAGATATTCTTGGTCAAAACCCATTGACCGAGCATGACCAAGAGTTTCTAGGCAACCCAAAAAATCGTTTACAGTGCCTGACAGGATTTTGGTAGCCCGAGATCTGTCAGGTTTTATTTTGTTTGATGATGTTGTTATATCTAGATTATAGTCTGTTATATGGACTTTAGATACATGACTTTAGATCCCATAAACAGTCAAATTGAACTGAATATTGCAAGCGGTCAAACTTGGCATGATGAACACTGACTGTCAGTGTTCTTGAGTCTCAAGAACACCAACAGCGACAGAAAGTGTCGCTATAGCCTATAACGATGGTTTTTATTATTTGTATTTTCCTAATTTCCGGAAAATGATTAAAAATAGAAAATAAATTCTAAAAATTATAAAAATGGTTTTAAAAATTATTTTAAATTATGAAAATTAACTTTTGACTATTTGGGATATTTTTCATTAATATTTATAAATACTTGAATATTAATGATATTTAATTTATTTAATTAGTGTATTAAATAAATTAGAGAAAATTATTTTAATATTATAAAATTATTTTTAAATAAGAATAAAGTGTTTAAAATATTTTGAATTATAAAATATAATTTTTAATATTTTTTGAGAATTCTCATTAATAAATTAATATTAATGATATTAAATTTATTTAATAATTATATTAAATAAATTAGTTTCAAAATAGTTTTAATATTAGAAAAATCATTTTAAATGAAAATAAAGAGTTTACAAATATTTGAAGTTATAAAATATAACTTTTAATATTTAAAGGTAAATTTTATTAATAATTTAATATTAAATGATATTTGATTTATTTAATAATTATATTAAATAAATAGTTTTAAAATGGTTTTATTAATTTAAAAATCATTTAAAAAGCGGATATAAATGAATTAAAATTATTTTAATTTATAATTAATGACTTTTAATATTTTGATGAACAATATATTAATATTTAAATATTAATGGTAATTATTAAAAATGATTTTAAATATTTTAAAAATCATTTAAGGGTAATATTAATAGTTTAAAAATATTTTGAGTTATTATAAATAACTTTAATATTTTGGCAATGGTTTCATTAATAGTTTAATATTAATTAAATATTAATGATAATAGAATTATTTAATATTTAAATCATTTAATAATGATTCCAGTGTTTAAAAAATCATGATAAATTATAATAATTAATTAAAAATTATTATAAGGCTATGAAAAATTGATCTAGACTTAGATAGTTTGACTAGATACGTGTCTGTTTGTGATTCAATGACTGTTAAACATGTGTAACAATGTGATTAGGTTATGTGCTGAATGTAATAAGCAGTATTATGTGTTACTATATATTATTCTAATCAGTAAAATGATCTTATTAATGATAGATTGCTATATAAAAGATAAAACTAAGTTACGTATTGTAAGCAGTCAGACCAGGCAAGTATCCTACCTTTGCATTTATTTTATGCAATGGACATGAGTAAGAAAGTTTCAGAATTATATTATCGTTGAGCCAGATTATTAACTCTATTGTTATCGATTATGTATTCAATCATTTGTATTCATACAAGTTCTTAAATTATTCGATCATTGTTTATCAACACAGTATTATTGTATAATCCAGATATTTATTCTGTTCATTAATTTTTAAATATGGTTATATAAGTGTACCCACTTGGATAATAATTATATTTAATCACATGTTGATACATACTTATTGATTTCCAGTATGTATACGTTGACTTAAAAGTCGTCTAAGCTATTTGATTTGGCTAGACACAAACTTAAAATATTGTTGAACAAGATAAAACTCTATTATTATTCAATCGAATTATTTTGGTTCAGATTCCCGACTAAGTATGAACATCCCATACATGGAAAAACTTTTGTGCGCCAAAGGCGGATAAGATGAACGATAATATCGTTCTTGCATGTAGTATTGATCAATACAGGGCATAACGGGCTTATCACCCCACGTGCTTGTAAGTTATGACGGTTTACAGTTGAAGTTCTGTTTAACCTTTTCGAAAATAGAAAACAATGTTCATAGTCTGTCGACTGATCTCCAATTATAGTCAGTACGTAGTTTCAAAAATTTGATATAGAATTGATATGTTGTTATTATTGGTTCAACTTACTTCACAACTGTTGATTCATTGTAGAAGTGTCATTCATAAAAAACATTTAATCCTTTCAGCTAATATTTATTGTTGCTATTACTTGCTGGGCACCCAAATGCTCATTCTTACTTAATTTAAATATTTTCAGCCAATCGTGATCAACCTGAAGGTTCATGCAGAAATAAAGGAAAAGGAAAGAAAACAGAATAAGATTTATGGTATTTTATCTAATAATTAGACTTTATTAAGATAATGATAACTATTTAGTATTGTAATGAATGTATTAAAGGTTGCGTACTTGGGATTAGACTCTGATACGTAAATTAAGTTTGGTATTTATATTATTGTTATTATTATTAGTATTATTCCGCTCATAGAAATGGTATCGTGATGCATCGAGTTTGGGTTTCAAGTACCTGAATTTGGGGGCATCACATTGTGAGTCTATGTTAATAATTGTGAATAATTGTTGAAAGATTTAAAATATGTAAATATTTAAGAATAAAAAGAGTTGATTAAAGATAAGTATGATATGAAGATGTTTGTTCAATTATTTTTTTTTTACAAAAGTAAGTCTGGTATGACTTGCCGACACTCTATTTTTTTCTAAAGTAATATGGACCACAACTCTATTATTGAACAAATTTTGTTAAAACGTGTACAAGTTGATTTTCTCTGTGGGACCATAAATTCTACTACCATTATTTTGTGGAGCTCATTTGGTTATTTTGTCAAAGCGTGTGTGCTAATTGTTTCCTCAATTTTAAGTATAAATAGGTTGCTAGGTTGAGCAACTAAACACACACCATCACTACACTAAAAATATAAAATTCTTTTACTACAATATTGTGAGTATAATATTGTGAGTATTTCTGTTGAGTGTAAGGTTACTCCAAGTGAAGATAAGGAATGCAAGCATTGTTTAGGGTGATCAATTTCACAGAAAGCATAATCAAATCACATGTGAAGGTAAGGGGTATCATTTTTTTATGGTAAAGGGATATAATTTTCTTTCATACTTCGTATTATGGTAAAAGATTATTATTCGTTTCTTCAGTTTATCATTAAATGGTGAAAAGTCCTAAATTGATTAGAATATCCTTAATAGTTTATGCTTCATCTAATATTTTGACCTGAATCTTTATATTCAGTCTTAAGTTATTATATTTGAGCCGGAAACCTTACATTACTTCTCAGGAATTTTAATCAATTTTTTGGATATCATGTTGGCAATTTGGACTCTGGATAATTAAGTTGAAAATCACTAAGATCTATCTTATCTTATTATTCTGATTATTTATGTCCATTCATTATATATATTATTCTCATCATCCTCATATTTATGTAGTTATGAAAGTCATCTTTGGCCCGTAGTGCATAGATAGACTGTTGATTGGTATGATTTTGACCAGGAACTGTGTATTGGTATAATCATGACCTGTAATGTTACAGACGAATGATGTGGTAAAAGTCCTCTTTGGCCCGTAGTACATAGATGGACTGTTGATGGTATAATTATGACTATGAATTATGTATTGGTACAATCATGACCTGTAATGTTATAGACGAATGATGTGGTAAAAGTTCTCTTTGGCTCGTAGTGCATAGATGGACTGTTGATGGTATGATTATGACCAGGAATTGTGTATTGGTATAATCATGACCTATAATGTTACAGACGAATGATGTGGTGAAAGTCCTCTTTGGCCCATAGTGCAAAGATGGACTGTTGATTATTGGTTTTACAGTTGTATATCTTTGGCCCATAGTGCAAAGATGGACTATTGATTATTAGTTTTACAGTTGTATAACTTTGGTCTGTAGTGCAAATATGGATTGTTGATTATTGGTTTTACAGTTGTATATCTTTCGCCCGTAGTGTAAAGATGGACTGTTAATTATTGGTTTTACAGTTGTATATCTTTGGCCGTAGTGCAAAGATAGATTTAATGGCATAATTATAAATATGAACTGTGAATTGGTATAACCATGATCTTTAGTGATTCAGGTTAAAATATGTGGTGAAAGTTCTCTTTGTCTTGGGTACAACGAAGAACTGTTGATTAGTGTTACAGGAATAAAATATTGATGATGGACTTTTAATTTGGAAAAGATAGTAGATTCTACTTGACTCTTCTAATGGATTGTTGATTCCGCTGCTATTATGGTTGAAAACTTTTATCATCTACCATAAGTTCTAAATATCTGATTTATTACTGATGAAGGCTATTGATAATTTAATTATCTTAAGTCACGATATTCTTTACTGGGCTATTTGTGCTCACCTTTTTGCTTCATAATTCCTTTCAGGTAATAAAAGTGTAGCTGGGACAAGTAGAGAGAACATGGGTATAAAGTGGTGTTTTGAATTCGTCGCAATCCTAATCAAGTTATGAAACGGTGTGACATAATAATTGTACTAAAACTTAAAATGTGTGTGTCATATTTTATACGTTATTTAATATTTAATTTTGGTGAACAACAATAGGGTGAGGTGAACTCGAATTTGGAAACGTCAAAAATGCACTCCATTAAAATGAGGAGAACAAAAATCTTCTCGTGTTCCTTGAGGACTTGAAATATTTGTTGCTGTATTTTATATGGCATTGTAATAATTTAAGTATGAATATTTTTGTATTATATACGTTACAATATTTGTATTAAAACTCATAGTATATGTGTTATCGTATTTTCCACGACAGTTCAATTGTTGTAATAAGAAAGTTTGCGTCAATAGTGTGTTATTTCTGGTGACCCAAGATGGGTTGTGTGGACCTATTTTGGGGGCATCACAACTTATATCATAGCAATTTATTTTTGTCATAACCCCCACTTTAGCCTCCTTATAACTCCTCACATCCCAGCCTATACTCCTCTAATAACTGTCCACAACAATCTAATTTTAACGAATACCATGCATGAATACATATACACTAACTAGTTAACAAGTTAGCTTACTAACTTGTCGACGTCGAGATTTTTATTGTCCCTCTTCTGTTTTTGTCTTTTGGTATTCTCATGTTAGGTGAGATTTGTTTGAAAAAATAAGTTATGAAAAGGTCCGACATTTATATGTCGACGATTTGACTGTAAGAGTCGCCAGTTGGTGTTTTTAAATGGTTGCACCAACGCAATCGAGAAAAGGTTTGCACATGGACACACTGATGTGACACTGCTAAACGGGTCTGTGAAACTGAGATTCGTTAGGGTCCGGGGACTTGCTTATGTAGAGAGAATGTGTTAGGCACCCCCTGACATCCATGGTACCACGGTGACCACCAATTTTTAATTAAACTGTTATATGAATGTGTGTGTGTGTGGGTCAATGTGAAATTACTTGGAAGTAGTGTTATGCTTCGTTCGTACCTATATACAAAGGGTTTGAATTTGTGTAAAAGAGGTTTTTTAAACCCTGTGCTCAATAGTAATTGAGGCCTTTGATACTTCCATATTATTAAATGTTCGGCCTGATTACTTTTATTTTTGAGATGCGAAGCATCTTCGAGAAAATAATGTACAAAGTAGTGCCGAACTTCTCATGGGCATGAAAGCCATCTAAGGAAATTCAAACACCGTGAATAATTTATAAGCTGCTTACAGCTGAGAATGTCCATCACGGGAACTGAATCTAGATTCAGTAGACTGATCATGAAATATCCTCAAATAAACTTATACTTGCTTGGCAAACTTATGCTTACCCTTGCTATATCATGATAAACATTGCATATTAAGATGAATACATCGGATACAAGGAAAAGTCAAAGACAAGTCCAACTTTGGAGTTTATGTGCAGTTAAATTTGTAATAGTAATGTATGATAATAACACTGTATGTTAGATAGGATATTGATTCAGATATTATGTGAAGGTTACTCGACCTTGGGGTTAGTGTGTAATGTTTAATGTATAAACAATTTATGTTTATATCTTCCGCAATAGTTATAGAATTAGTATACCAGATCCGTGGTGATTTGGGACCCGGATTTGGGGATGTCACAGTTGGTATCAAAGATGTAGGTTATAAACCTTAGGTAGGGTTACCTTAGGCTAATAACCACAATGATAAGGATAAGGACTAATTCAAATAGAGTTAGTGCGTCGATGAGATTCAAAGACGAATCTCGGCGAGTTATAAAGATACGAAGTTACCCAACTCTGATAATAAAGGTGAACAGTAGTGGTGAATAAACAGAGTCTAAAAGACTAAAAGGAGATCGTAAAACAAAACGATCGTAACATAGAAATGAATCGTAATATAATACGATGAGATCACCCCGTCATCTGATAAGGTCATAGTAAGGAGGAGGATAAATCAAATGATTGAAAATTTTATAGCAAAAATTTCTGTATATAAGTTGTACTATGAAGTAGTACTATTTAAACTCAAAAAAGAGTGATGGATGATGCAATACGGATTAAACAAAATTCGTATGGAGTAAGTGTGGAGCTAGAATTATGTGGGATTTTAATTGAGGACTCATGTCAGCAGCTGAGTTGTATGATTCCTTGTATGGGCGGGAAATTTGTACTTGGTTTTAGAATCACGTAGTTTCCTGGTCGATATAGTGGTTAGGTTGACCAATTCTTTGTATGGGCGGGGAATTATTTGATTAGCTTCCTATATTGATTAGTGGTCGAGTTTGGTTTGACAACCACTTAGTTTCTTACATTGATAATCATTGGAACCTGATGTCGCGCTATTTGCTATATGCATGTTGATAAGGTAATTCTTTTCTCATGTGTATAACAAATAGGTAGAGAATATAAGGTTAGTTACGAGTTCTTAAAACTCATACTTATGGTACGTTCGTGACTCATAATTATATGAAATATTTATGAACCCCTCGGTGAATGGACACCGAAGGTCTGACTAGGATAAGTTCTGAAACTCATATGATTGTGGCAAGTTACTGAACTCATAATGTGTGGTAAGTTTAATGAACTGGGTATAGGAAAGTTAATTATGAATGGAGCACTATGAATTTTTATTCTCAAATCTTCTAGCTATGGTGAACTCATAAAATGAATTTTTAGCCCTAAGCTCTGATACCAACTGTGACACCCCCAAAATAGGTATACATCATCCATCCTGAGTCACCAAATACATGGTACAGAAAATAACTACAACTTTATTATTTTCGTGCAAAATATAACACATACTATGAGTTTAAATACAAATATTGTCTTCTAGACAATCACTACAAGAAAAAGGTTTATCAATGATCGCTTATCGTGACCGCAGACAGATCAGTGAATATCTATCGGCGATCGATGCGTGTCACGATAGTCGTCGCCAAATTACGTCATTGGGATGCACATCAAACCACAATTAGCTACTGACATATATCTGCGAATCGATATGAGCAACCGAATTGACAAATCTGTCGCTAAAATTTGAGTCGAGATGGTCTAGGGCCAAAGTGGCGTGGTCCACATGTACAAGAATCGGTGTCGGCTGATCGCGTGCGATCACGATACCATATAAATATTTAGCCGTCGCTAATAACTATCAAATGACCGCTACCACATCTGATCGCTAATATGGAAAAAATAAAAATAGATTTTGTTGTTTTGCGAATTCCCAAAACTCACAATACCTATTTTGTACCTGCTTTATCCCAACACACATACCCAACAACAGCATACACAACAATATAAACATCCATCGTCCACCAACACATACACCAAACTAGTATATAAACCTTTAAAAACCAATATGATTTGAATAAATATAATAACATTTCAAAACTTGTTTAAGTAACATACAAACATCCAAAGAATGAATATACAAGTACAAGCTTATACTATAACTACAAAACTAATCTAAAGCAGGTACATCAAGCATCACCTCCTCCTTGATCACCCTATAATTAACAAAATAATAAAACAAGTTACAAATATATACTAACTATGTTAATATTGGTATATTACGACAATATATACAACAAATTGATTTTATACATCGTCGTTATCCCCGTGTTGTGATGTTGTTGTTGCCGCTACTTCTTCAGCTAACTCCTCAGCACTTAGAGCCCCCAGATGTCCGCCTAGTATCTTGAGAAGATCGCGATCTCGACATATAGCTCTCACACACAATCGGTAGGAGTATGAACAATTTGGATGGCTCGATGATATGTAGATCGGGTAGAAGAGCAGCCTGAGCCACTGAAGGATGGGCGTCGTCATTGTCCTTGACCTGTAATGTAGTTCTTCTTCACAATAGACGCCTCTCCCACAACTCTTGATCGATGAGATTTGGACGTGGAGTGCCTTCAGATATGGCCTTCGTTCGATAAACGCCGATAAGTGTCCGTCATCATGTTAACAATTAAATAGTTAAAATAAATTAATTACATAAGCATTGATAAACAAGATCAAGTTGTTAAAATTTATTATCGCTATCTGGATAGCCTCAGAGCGGAACCATCACGGGTGGCGGTACACATCCAACCAATGGATAGGGTGACCTTGAGACCGAGACTCTATACAAAAAAAAAGCATAATATTACTAAGTAAAAATGTGATATATTTTCTCTGATTCATGATTGTAAACATATTAAAACTTGTAAATACATACCACAGCGTTGATATCTCGCAAATCGTGAAATACTACCGCCTTGTATGTCCCTTTAGCCTTTTTGCCATCGAATTTTTTGAGGATCTCATTGGTGGTGGCAATCTTTCGTCTTTTCACCCACTCTCGGCTCTCCATTGGGCACATCACCATATGGCTAGGTGCTGCGTGGGGCTATGCATGCTCGTAATCTAATCTTCTCCCGTGCTGGATGGTCGATCTCTTGCATTGTGAAGGGCTTTTTGTTTTTCTTTATTCAAATTGTCTTTGGTGCGGACCGCGCACTTCTGCCAGAATAATGTCTGTATCTAAGATCATTTATATAAGGTCGACGGCATGTATATAAGGTCATTTCTAGGCACCCAAGACACAAACCAAGAGTCCACATAGACGATCTTGCATAAGTATAAGTAATGTGAAGAAAAGCCTAACTATTACCCATAGACGATCTTGCATAAGTATAGTTCTCATATAGGCATAGATTTGACTATAATTTCATAAACAGTCCACATATAGGCAAAAGAAACCTTTAGGCATTCAAACAACTTTAAAATCATGATAATAAAAGGTACTTTAGGCATAATTAAATACTAAATTATACTAACAGTTCATACAAGGTACTTTAGGCGTGATTAAGTACTAAATTATACTAACAGTCCCCAAGCCTTCCATTATAAATATTATTACATCAAATAATTGCTATATACTTTGTATTCATGGTTTTCATGATTTTGACCAAAACATCCCCTTTATAGTAATAGAACAAATCACAGTCAAGAGACAGAAAACAATTGTAAAATTCAATAACTTAATGAAGATCTCCAACACATTTTAAGACCACGTACTCCACTCCAATCAGCAGAGACAAAAGAAAGCATCACTTTAAAATGAATCAATAAACTATTACAATTAATCGAAAACTATGAAACAGTCGCAATGAATCAAATTCACTAAAAACCCTACCAACAATCCATATAATCAAGATACCCAACCAAAGACCCATAAACACAATCAAAATTCAATTAGGCATTGCCCCATCTAATATGCAAAGGTCTTAAAACTTTGCATATCATACACTATTTGGGACACTTTGCTTCCATCTAATATTCAAAGGTCTTAAAACTTTCTGCAAATTCATAGGAAAATAGGGCATTGAATCAAAAGTTATGAAAAAAAAATTCAATTAACCTTACCAATAATTCATATAATCAAGATACCCAAACCCAAGACCCACAAATTAACACAAAGGAAATTCAATTAACCTAATAAACAAAAGGGACAGAATACCTCAGATAGCGAATGGGCAAGAATGAGGGACAGAATACCTCAGGTGGCGGGATGGGAAAGGTGGTGACGGGGCAGAATGGGCGAGGGAGTGGCGGAATGGGCGAGGTGGTATCCTTCTTCTCCCCCTATCTCCCTCTTCTCTCTATCTGCTCCCTCTTTTTTTTCTTCTTCGCGTCTGTGTCGAGCAAGTGACGAAAACTGATAACATTAAGAATGATCAGCGACCGCCTTCCGCGACCACATGTGGTCGCTGATTTTTAATGACGTGGACGCTTTCAGCGACCGCATGCGGTCGCAGATAAGGATTAGTCGCAACAAAAAAACGCGCCATGGTTTCGCACAAAATTTTTGGGGGGAAATTCATATCAGCGACCGCCTGCGGTTGCTGATATCAACTAGCGACTAGTATTAATCCCGGTCGCAGGTAGCGGTCGCTACTACTATTATCAGTGACCGGATATGCGGTCGCTGATATTATTGGTCGCAGATAGGCCTTTTTTTGTAGTGAATATCCACACCCAAATAAAGTCCTCATTACAATTATTAATGAACTATTTTACAAAAATAGTGAGGACTGCCAAAACAACTGTCTAGGACCATCACTCTATACCCCAACTGGTTCTTGCTATATTCTCGCTTCTTGAGAAGAAAATGGAACAAAAAGGAAAAGGGTGAGCTCAACTAACCCAGTAAAGAATATTATGACTAAGATAGTATACAACAAATTATCCTTAGTCCTCAACAGGGAAAAATCTGATAGAATATAATAGATAACAAGTTATAGATCAACAACTGCAGCGGAAACAACAATTCATTAGAAGAATTAAGTAGAGAATGAAATCTACTATCATCTGTGAATTTAAAAGTCCATCATCAATATTTTATCCCTGTAACATCAATCAATATACATCTTGCACCAAATATTCATCTTTGCACTACGGGCCAAAGATATTCATTTGTATCACCAGTTGGTCATGTTCATCTCAACACTTGTTCATTTTTTCACTACGGACCAAAGATATTCATCAGGTAATCATTCATCTTTGCACTACAGGCCAAAGATATTCATCAAGTATCACCATTAAAGACTGAGGATGATAAAACACATTTTAGAGAACGAATCAAGTGAGATAAAATGATAAAGATTAGAGATTCGTACTTTAGATAACTCAAGTTTTAAAAATACTCCATAATAAACCATTATGGAGTAAAATTCAAGAATAAAGATCAAAACATGGATACAATCAAAGAGAGTAAACATAATAGACATCTGGGATAAAGAAGAGAAAATTTTATTTTTCGGTGAATAGTATCGTATTTATGAATAGTGCCATATACGTGAATAGTATTGTATACATGAATAGTAACCCCAACACAAAAAGGTAGAAATTCCACAATAAAATTCATATCAGTATTTTAGCATAATGATATTGAAGAAATAATATCATTTAAGAAGAAAATAACATCCCTTACCTCAAAATAACAGTATATCTGATCGAAATATTGGATGTAAAGTCGAAGGAAACTTGCACTGAATAGCAACTCCCAAAGTATCTAAATACTCATAAAAATACGCTCGATAATATAGAAAAAGAAAACTTATGTTTCTGGTGTGATTTTCAATACTAACCTAAGCGCCTATTTATAGGAAAATGCTAGAACGAAAAAGGAGACTAAATTAATAAATTAATATTATTATTTTTTTCTTTACGCATGCCAAGACCAAGACTATCTAAGCATGTCATTCTCGAAAAAAATCTCAGCACATGTTTTGACAAAAAACAAAAGTGGGTCCCAACCACAATTTTAATAAAAACATTTAATTTTTGAAACTTCAACAATTCATAATAAATAGCCCTTTTCTCATAAAAATACGAATTTTATGTCCATTTCATAGAAAATCGAATTCTCAACAACTTTGTAAAAGAAAGTTTTTCCAAATTCCAAACGAAAAATATCCGAAATCCACATACGGACGATTTTTAACACCTCTTAAAATTCATAACAAATCATACATTAATTTTTAACGGTTCAAAATTTGTGAACATATACTCAACTTATATATATATATATATATATAACATATCCAAAAATCACAGCGATCCAACGGTCGGATCAAAATTATAACTCACGCAATAGAGCTTAAGAACACGGATTTGATTTTCGGACTATAAGTCCCTCATACCAGTTTCACTCAAACAGTCACCACGAATAATCCACAAAGAATTTTTGGGTGATTCAAATTTATATGTTTAGCTTTCTTCTAGGGATTTCTTTTGATATATGGCTCATCTCCTAACTCATTATACACAAAGTGTTATAGATTTTACAAAATCGAGTAACAAACTAATTTTCTGAAAATTTCTAAATTTCGTTCTTCATTTTGATAAAATACTAATAAAACACCTCAGCATTAATTCCTTCATTTATATCCATATAAAAATATATATTTCCTTATCATATAAATTAATAATTAATTATTCACAAATAATATTACAAACTCACAATTATGACAACCATGTCGTTCACAGGAAAGAGGGGGCTTTCCGATAAGGATTTCTCCTCATTTGGCGCCAAGAATTAGGTGACCAAACCCTTTCTGAGATGAACTTCCTTAGACATTGCCAATAATGCTATCTAATAATATTATTCAAATAATATGAATTATTGATCTGATAATGGGAAATATTGTGCAATGAAAATTATTGAAACAACATTAATATAAAATATTAACGCAACAATTATTGAATCAATAAAATAAAATATTGAACAGTAATTACTATAACAATTATTGAGTGGTGCATTATTATGTAAGAATAAATAATTTAAAAATACTGTGCAATAGCGTGTGCTACTATGAAACCACGCGTATTACTGTATTTTAACCACTAGGTAATCCAACAGTGTTAACGGTAACAATTACGCCATTATTTATAAAAACTCAAACTTGTTGTTTTCTTCATCCGACGGTTATTCTGTTATGGGGCCCATAAATGGTTGCACCGTCGTACGAATAGTCCCTGACAGCAAGAATATTCCACGACCAAACGAATACTCCCCGACAAAATGAATATTTTATAACCACTTGCTTATTTTGCAAAATTTGCAAGTTTCACCCATAACCAAAACATTATATCAATTTAACTCCTTATTATTTCAAGATAATGAATAAAGGAAATTTAATTTTATTTATAATAAGTTGGGGTCTTACAACCTCCCCTCCTTATAAAATTTCGTCCTTAAAATTGACGTACGTACCTAGTATTTCGAAAAGGTGAGGGTACCTCGCTTTCATTTCCGATTCCAACTCCCAAGTCATTTCCTCAATAGCATGATTCCTCCACAAAACCTTGACTTGTGGTATAACCTTTGTTCGTAGGACATGCTCTTTCCTATCCATGATCTTGACAGAGCTATCTCCTCATACGTTAAATCCACGGCTATCTCGGTTGGTTCTACCACAATAATGTGGTTTGGGTCTTTCACATATTTACGAAGCATAGATATATGAAAAATATTATGAACATGAGACATGCTTGGAGGTAATGCGAGTCTATAGGCCACATTTCTTATTCGATCAAGAATCTTAAACGGACCAACAAATCGTGGATTGAGCTTTCCTCTCTTCCCAAATCTTGTAACTCCATTCCATGGAGCAATACGTAACAATACATGATCCCCAATATTAAATTCCACATCCTTTCGATGAAGATCTGCATAACTCTTTTGCGGATCTTGTGAGGTCTTTATACGTTGCCGGATCATTTGAATCTTTTCCGTAGTCATGCATACTAATTCTGGTCCCAACAATGTTGCTTCACCCACCTCGTCCCAGCATACTCGAGAACGACACTTTCGTCCATACAATGCCTCGAATGGAGCCATGCCTATACTTGCCTGATAACTATTATTGTAGGAGAATTCCACCAATGGCAAGTACTTATCTCAACTTCCTTTGAAATCAAGGACACAAAGTCTTAATAGATCTTCAAGGGTTTGAATAGTCCTTTCCGATTGCCCGCTTGTTTGAGGATGGTATGCCGAACTGAATCGTAAATCCATTCCCATAGCTTTCTGCAAACTAACCCAAAATTGTGAAGTGAATCTTGGGTCACGATCCGAAACTATGGATACTGGCATTCCATGCAATCTCATAATCTCATTTACATATATAGGAGCAATACGTTCAAGGGAATAAGTCTCACGTATAGGCAAGAAATGAGCAGACTTGGTTAATCTATCAACAATAACTCAAATCGCATCTATGCCTTGAGAAACCTTAGGAAGACCCGTAACGAAATCCATAGTAATGTGTTCCCACTTCCATTTTTGAATCTCAAGTGGTTGCAATGGACCCTTTGGCACTTGATGCTCCGCCTTTACACGTTGACAAGTTAAATACCTCGAGATAAACTCTACGATCTCTCTCTTCATATTGCTCCACCAAAATGTTTGTCAAAGATCATGATACATTTTGGTACTCTCAAGATGGATTGCAAACGGTGTGTTGTGTGCCTCCATCATGATTCTATGCTTCAAGTCAGAATCGTTAGGAACGTAAATTCTGGAGTTGACTCGAAGTATTCCTTCTTCATCGATTCTTGCTTCCGAAATAGTACCTTCTTGGACTTTCTTCTTCATACGTATCATCTCTAGGTCTGTGGCTTGAGCAGCTTTAACTTTATCAATTAAAGTCGGTTCTACTCGTATGTTTGATTTCATCACGTGGGTACTTGGAGCCTTTAACTCTATCTCCATCCTTTGTAAGTCGTACAAAATGGGTTTTTGTGTTAACAACATCGCACTCGTACCCGCATACGATATTCTACTCAATGCGTCAGCTACAACGTTTACTTTTCCAGGATGATATTGAATGTTATGGTCGTAATCTTTCAACAGCTCGAGCCAACGTCATTTCTGCATGTTGAGTTCCTTTTGGGTAAAGAAATATTTGAGGCTTGTATGATCCATATAAATCTCCACTTTTTCCCCATACAGGTAGTGTCTCCAGATTTTCAACGCAAAAACGACTGCTGCCAACTCCAGATCATGAGTAGGATAATTCCTCTCATATTCTTTGAGTTGTCGCGAGGCATAGGCTATGACTTTCCCATGTTGCATGAGAACACATCCTAACCCTTTTTCTGAAGCATCGCTGTAGATAACAAATCCATCCGAACCAGATGGTATTGTTAGAACAGGTTCTGAAATGAGTCTCCTTTTGAGATCTTGGAAACTCTTCTCGCATTCCTCGCTCCATACGAATTTTGTATCTTTTCGAGTTAGCTGAGTTAACGGAGTAGCGATTCGAGAAAATCCTTCCATGAATCTCCGATAATAACCAGCTAAGCCCAGAAAGCTACGCACTTCGGTCACCGACTTTGGTTGCTCCCAACTTTTTATTGCTTCAATCTTCGCCGGGTCAACAGATACTCCATGTTTTGACACCACGTGCCCAAGGAATGCTACTTCCTTAAGTCAGAACTCGCATTTCTTCAGCTTGGCATATAGCTTGTTGTCACGAAGTCTTTGAAGTACCAGCTTCAAATGGTGCTCATGATCATCATGGCTTTTGGAATAGATGAGGGTGTCATCAATAAAGACAATGACAAACTGGTCCAAATATTCCTTGAATACACGGTTCATCATATCCATGAAAGTAGCAGGAGCATTAGTCAATCCAAAAACATGACTACGAATTCATAATGCATGTACCGAGTTCTGAAGGCAGTCTTCGGAATATCCTCAGTTCTAATCTTCAGCTGATGATATCCAGAACGGAGATCGATCTTTGAAAAGAATTGTGCTCCTTGCAACTGGTCGAACAGGTCATTAATGCGAGGTAGGGGATACCTATTCTTGATGGTGACATGGTTCAATTCTCAGTAGTCAATACAAAGTCGCATACTCTCATCTTTCTTCTTTATGAATAAAACAGGAGCACCCCAAGGAGATGTACTAGGACGAATGAAATTGATGCCTAACAATTCTTGTAGTTGGACTTTTAAATTCTGAATTTCAATAGGAGTCATTCAATATGAGGTTTTAGAAATGGGCTTTGTACCCGGTTCAAGATCAATAAAGAATTCAACTTCACGTTCTGGGGGTAGACCAGGAAGTTCTTCAGGAAATACGTCAGGAAATTCACTAACAACAGAAATATTATTCAAATCTGACGTGTTTTTGTTCAAGTCCATAACATGAGCTAAGAAAGCTTGACATCCGTTTTTTAATAAACGAATGGCTTTATGGCTTGATATGACAGTGATTGACTTTAGTGGTTTGGTTGCTTGAATTCACATAACAGGTTGGTTAGGAATATGAAAACTAACAACCTTACAAAAACAATCAATTTTGGCATGATGAGTTGTTAACCAATCAATCTCTAAAATCACATCAAATGCAAGTATCTTTAAAGAAATAAGATCAACAAATAATGTGATTGTGCTAACTTGGATCAAGCAAGATTTATAAACCGTAGATGTAATGAAGGTTTCACCCAACAGAGTTTCAACAGATAAGTTAAAGTCCAATTTCTCCGGAGTCAAGTTTAAACGTTGAGCACAAGTAGGAGAGATAAAAGAATGGGTAGAACCAGTATCTAGTAAGGTATAAATTTTGCAAGAATTCAAGATTAGCTTACCCGTGATCACCTCATTCGGGTTTCTCGTATTTTGGTCAGTCACGATAAACGCCCTCCCTTGAACCACCGACTTTGTTTTGTCCGTAGTCGTCTTTGGTGCCGCCATCCCAGCTGGACTTGACTTCGCTACTGGACAAAATCGGGTTATATGACCATCTTTTCTACAACTGAAACACACCTTGGAAGGCTGTGAATAGTTTGGACTTATGTGCCCCTCCTCTCCGCATCTGTAGCATCTAATTAGGCGGTCGTTCTCCTCCCCTAGAATTTGTTGTTGGTCTTTGGTGTTGTATTCTCTTGATGTCTTCCGTCCATTGTTGAATCTCCTCTTTTTGAAATTTCCACTTCACTCACCTCTCCTATTGTCATGGCCAAGATTACCACCCGAGTGGTTACCGCTTTTGTCCATATTTTTCCCTCCTCACTAGTTATCATCACTTCAATGACTGTTATCACCGGTATGACCCTGGTTATGGTCCCTCGGTTGAACATACTCATTATCTCGTTCTAATAATTGAGCCATGTTGACAGCATCTGAATACAGAGAAAAATTATGAGAGATAAGGTATTGATGAATTTCGGGTTTTAGACCTCTCAGAAACATCTGCGTCATACGTTCCTCATTCTCTACCAAATGAGGTGCAAACCTAGATAACTCTGTGAACTTTGCCTCGTACTGGGACACCGTCATGTTGTTTTGTTCCAGTCTAATAAACTCTACCTCCTTCATATGATGAATACTTTCAGGAAAGTACTTATCATTAAACAGTTTCTGAAATCTTTCCCAAGACATGTTGAGTGCGGCTGGCTAGGTACGCTTCACAGATTCCCACCAGTAATCTGCCTCACCATAGAACATAAAGGTGACGAATGGAACCTTCTGTTCTTCCGTGCATCCCACGACATCGAATATCTTGGTAATTTGTTTGACCCACGTTTCTGCCTTAATCGAATCTGGCTTTCCCCAGAAGTCTAGTGGTCCCAACTCTTTGAACTGCTTGGCCGTGACAAACTGCGTGTTGCTATCATTTCCACCCATATTTTGTACACGAGTCTCCCTCGTCTGATTTTTCATGAACTGCAAAAAGCTTCTAAACATTCCATCATTCATAGTTTGTTCGATAGTGTTATTTACAGGAGGAATATTGCCTTCCTGTTGCACATTCTCCTGATTGGTGATTAAAGGTTATTCCACGGTCTCAGACACTCCATTGTTAACGTTCTCAGCTACCATTCTTAAATACTGCCATAAAACAAGGGTTAATTAAACAAATTAACATATCACATAATATCCCTATAATATGACCGACCAACAAATAAGCTTAGGTAGGACACACTAGCCAAGGATTTACTCGTCTCTCCCCTCCTAGTTCTATTCCCCGATCTTTGCCAGAGACCATATCCCTAAGATTTGATACCAACTGTGACGCCCCCAAAATAGGTATACATCACCCATCCAGAGTCTCCAAATACATGGTACAGAAAATAACTACAACTTTATTATTACAATTGTCGTGCAAAATACGACAACACATACTCTGAGTTTAAATACAAATATTGTCTTCTAGACAATATCCACACCCAAATAAAGTCCTCATTATAATTATTGATGAACTATTTTACAAAAATAGTGAGGACTGCTAAAACAACTGTCTAGGACCATCACTTTATACCCCTACTGGTTCCTGCTATATTCTCGCTTCCTGAGAAGAAAAATGGAACAAAAAGGAAAAGGGTGAGCTCAACTAGCCCAGTAAAGAATATTATGACTAAGATAATATACAACAAATTATCCTTAGTCCTCAACAGGGAAAAATCTGATAAAATATAATAGACAACAAGTTTTAGATCAACAACTGTAGCGAAAACAATAATTCATTAGAAGAATTAAGTACAGAATGAAATCTACTATCATCTATGAATTTAAAAGTTCATCATCAATATTTTATCCCTGTAACATCAATCAATATACATCTTGCATCAAATATTTATCTTTTTTCTACGGGCCAAAGATATTCATTTATATCACACCAATTAATTCATGTTCATCTCAACACTGTTCATCTTTGTACTACTACGCCAAAGATATTCAAAGAATAATCATTCATCTTTGTACTACAGGCCAAAGATATTTATCAAGTATCACCATTAAAGACTGAGGATGATGAAAAACATTTTAGAGAACAAATCTAGTGAGATAAAATGATAAAGATTAGATATTCTTACTTTAGATAACTCAAGTTTTAAAAATACTCCATAATAAACCATTATGGAGTAAAATTCAAGAATAAAGATCAAAACATGGATACAGTCAAAGATAGTAACCATAATAGACATCTAGGATAAAGAAGAGAAAAATTTATTTTTTGGTGAATAGTGCTATATTTGTGAATAGTGTCGTATACGTGAATAGTAACCTCGACACAAAAAGGTAGAAATTCCACAATAAAATAAATATCAGTATTTTAGCATAATGATATTGAAGAAATAATATCATTTAGGAAGAAAATAACATCCCTTACCTCAAAATAACAGTATTTCTGATCGAAATATCGGATGTAAAGTCGAAGGAAACTTGCACTGAATAGCAACTCCCAAAGTATCTAAATACTCACAAAAATACACTCGATAATATAGAGAGAGAAAACTTATGTTTCTGGTGTGATTTTCAATTCTAACCTAAGCGCCTATTTATAGGAAAATGCTAGAACGCCAAAGGAGACTAAATTAATAAATTAATATTATTTTTTTTCTTTACACATGCCAAGAACAAGACTATCTAAGCATGCCATTCTTGAAAAAAATCTCAGCACATGTTTTGACAAAAAACAAAAATGGGTCTCACCCATAATTTTAATAAAAACATTTAATAATAAATAGCCCTTTTATCAGAAAAATATTAATTTTATGTCCATTCCATAGGAAATCAAATTCTCTACAACTTTGTAGAAGAAAGTTTTTCCAAATTCCAAACGAAAAATGTCCGAAATCCACATACGGACGATTTTCAACACCTCTTAAAATTCATAACAAATCATACGTTAATTTTTAATTGTTCTAAATTTGTGGACATATACTCAACTTATATATTTATAACATATCCAAAAATCACAACGATCCAACGGTCGGATCAAAATTATAACTCACGCAATAGAGCTTAAGAACACAGATTTGATTTTCGGACTATAAGTCCCTCATACCAGTTTCACTCAAACAGTCACCACGAATAATCCACAAAGAATTTTTGGGATATTCAAATTTCTACGTTTAGCTTTCTTCTAGGGCTTTCTTTTGATATATGGCTCATCTCCTAACTCATTATACACAAAGTGTTATAGATTTTACAAAATCGAGTAACAAACTAATTTTCTGAAAATTTCCAAATTTCGTTCTTTATTTCGATAAAATACTAATAAAACACCTCAGCATTAATTCCTTCATTTATATCCATATAAAAATATATATTTCCTTATCATATAAATTAATAATTAATTATTCACAAATAATATTACAAAATCACAATTATGACAACCATGTCGTTCACATGAAAGAGGGGGCTTTCCGATAAGGATTTCTCCTTACTGGCGCGCAATTAGGTGACCAAACCCCTTTCCCAGACAGAACTTCCTTAGACATTGCCAATAATGCTATCTAATAATATTATTCAAATAATATGAATTATTGATCTGATAATGGAAAATATTGTGCAATGACAATTATTGAAACAACAATAATATAAAATATTAACGCAACAATTATTGAATCAATAAAATAAAATATTGAACAGTAATTACTGTAACAATTATTGAGTGGTGCCTTCTTACGTAAGAATCAATAATTCAAAATACTTGTAAATCTGGTGTCTTCTTATGAAACCCACAGCAGATTCATCGTATTTTAACCACTAGGTAATCCAATAGTGTTAACAGTAATAATTACGTTGTTATTTATAAAAACTTAAACTTGTCGTTTTCTTCATCCGACGGCTATTACATTATAGGGCCCCTAAATGGTCGCACCGTCAGATAAATATTCCCAAAAGCAAGAAATATTCCACGACCAAACGAATATTCCCCGACAGAATGAATATTTTATAACCACTTGCTTATTTTGCAAAATTTGCACGTTTCACCCATAACCAAAACATTATATCAATTTAACTCCTTATTATTTCAAGATAATGAATAGAGGAAATTTAATTTTATTTATAATAAGTTGGGGTCTTACAATTGTGGCAAGTTACTGAACTCATAATGTGTGGTAAGTTTGATGAACTGGGTATAGGAAAGTTATGAATGGAGCATTGAGGATTATAGGAATAAATAGATTTATTAAGCAATGGATCATTAGAGAAAGTGAAGTTGATGATGGAAGCATAGATATTCCAAATCTTCTAGCTATGCTAGACTCGAAATTTTTTGACATCAAGTTAAATACGCACTATGTGCTTTTGAAAAATAAATTTTTATTCTCAACCTCTGGTGACCCTTGTGTATGTGTGAACTTTGGGCAACCGACACCTCGTTACCTGTTGAGATTATAAAACTAATTTGTAAAGATTTTTGAATGATTTAAAGAATAGTCTATGCTACTTGTTTCGGCTAGACGAAAATGATTTGAATTATCAAAATATATTTTTATATCATTGATGCATCATGCAACCTGGTTCAGAAATGATAAAAATGATGGAGTTATCAATGCAGAATTACTTAGTGCCGGATGTGATCTAAAGATCGTCAGCCCACTATAGTATGATGTAGTATGACAAAGTCACAAAATGACGGAATCCTCAAATGGATTTGTATATATAAAGTCGATGATCGTAGCGTCAAAATAATTTTAAGAATTTTAAAGATAATTTATAGCCAATTGAATTTGGCCAGAAACGTTTCGATTGAAACTCGAATTATTGATATGCGTCTAAGCTATTTGATTCAGGTAGACAAATGTTTATGAAAATTAAAGAATTTCTTTGAGAATTTATCCCGAACCAAATTATTTTGGTGCGGAATCTTATGCTAAGTCTGAGGTGAACAACCACGAAAAAGGGATATGCTTATTGGATAAAATAATTCAATCTAGTAGCGCAAATATTCGCTAGACATGATTAATACGTTGTACATGACATAAGCGTACGATAGGCTAATCACCTAAAGTACTAGCAGCGGTAGTTTACCTTCTTTGTGATTGTAAACATATCTAGTAATTTACTGTTCTGCGATGTGAATACCGTTAAAACTATGTGTTCATGGTCTATATGACCCCTCAGCATAATATGAAATGTTTTTTTTTAACTTCTTAAAAAGGGTAGAAATGGTTGAATGAGATGATAGAAGAGAAATTCTCAGAGGAGAAAAATGTAAAGGTTAAATTGAAAACCTATTTTTGGTGAATAGAAGAAGCAGAGATTAGTAGGCTGTAATTTCGAGGACGAAATTCTTAGAAGAATGGTGAATGTGACGACCCGAGAATTTAGAAAATTATTTAAATCTTAAATGATGGATTAAAGGTTAAATAATAAACCTAGACAGAAAATAAGTGAATGGATTTGAGATTTTCGGAAAGGAATTTTGTGAATTTAAAAATTCTTGAGGTGAATTATTCAGGATTAAGTATATAAGTGTATATGAATATTATATGTTTGTTTTTATTTGTTTATTATATAAACAAATAAAAGAAACTAGTGTAATCTAATTATATATTAGGAATTAAAAATTTAATAAATTAAATATTATGGTATGAGAGAATTTTAGTATTTAAAATATATACTAATTTTAATAGATTTATTTTATACATCTCAATTAATTAATTTTATAACCTAGTTATAGCAAGTCTAATTGGGTTAAGGAAATAAATGTGCATGAGTAAGGATTTATGTTATAATTGAGGAAATGAAAACCCTAATTAAATAATTAGGAAATGATAGAATTAAAGGTATTGAACTATGTAAATTACATGGCCCAAATATGCTAAGTAGAGAGTCCAAATGAATTATTAGATAGCCCAATTTCTAGCCCAAGTGGGAGAGGACTTTTTGGACATTTAGTAAATCAAATAAAGCATAAAAGGAAAACCAAAATAGGGATAGTATTTGGCCACATGGCCAGATATGGGAGGAGGAGAGAAAGGGAGATGAATGTGATGATTATTTACTTTGGTTGGTGAACTACTCTCCTAGGTGTCACTTGTTTATTTAGCCAACACTTTGGGCAAAGCTTGAAAGCAATCACTTAGTGGTTGAATGAGAGAAGAGCTAGATATGTTGGTAGATATTGGTTAGATATACCAATTATATCTATACTTACTTTTTCAACAAACAAGAAAAAGTCTAAGTCTTATCTTGTTCTTTTTATTTTATTATCTAGCATAAACTAAGAAAGAAAGAAAGCAACTAAGAGAGAGAGAAAGCCTAAGGAATTCGGCTATAGAGAGAAAGGAGAGAGGGAGAGTTTTTCAAAGCTTCAAAGTTCCTTAATCAAAGTTAGCAAGAAGAAGAAAAGAGAAGAGTAAGCAAAGGTATAAAATTTTAACCTTAATATAGTATTATTTCTTTTTGGTTTGATTTAATTTTTTTACAATATGAAGTTATGATCTTGAGGTTTAAAACCTTAGATCTATGTGTTTATGAGTGTTTAATTTTTAGATATACTCATATTGGGTGTTGTTTTAGTTGGAAATCAAAAGTAAAGAAAAGTAATTTTCTAGTTTTTAAACCCTAAAATTTCTATGTGCTTTGGATTTCCACCGTTTTTGATCTACACCTCCTTTTTGTGATCTGTCAAAAAGGGGTGTTAGATAGGTAAGTTATCTAATAAACCCAAGTGGTAGCACTCAAAAATGTTGAGTACACAGTCCGTAGTGACTGATTTAGCAAAAACAGTTTTGTGTCTTTTAAGGAAAAACAGACTGTTTTGGACAGTCAAGGGTAGGGGCAGTTTAGTCATTTTTCTGACATTCAAAAATTCTGGAAAAATTTGGGAAGATAATATGATAAGTTGTCTAACATTTCCAAGTGGAATCACTGAAAAAAAGGAGTTGTAGATTTCCGTAGGGACCGTTTTTAACAAAGTACGAAAAACTCGTTTTTCTAAAAAAGCTATTGTCCAAAATTTTATAAGGGATGTTTCGGCCACTTAATTTGTGAGAAAAATTCTAACCTTTTGGGACATGAAAATATATGGTATAAAGTACCTACTGTCCAAAAATGAGCTCATTCCGACTTAAAATGACCAAGTTATGACCATTTCAATTTTTATGATTTTTCGACGAAAATGGCTATAACCGAAGTTCTATAACTCCGATGACCATGAAATTTAAACTAGAAGCTCACATTAACACGTATAAATTGTGTCAAGAGATGGGAATTTCTGGAGTTAAGCATAATAGGGCTAATTTCTTAAGCTACGCACTAAAAATAATTTTTGAAAAATACTAAAGGAAGTTAAAAAATTTTGGAAAAATACTTTTTGTGTATGAAATATATGTATATGTGTTTGGACAAAGGATAGAAAAATAATAAGTTGATTTCATATTTTCGTGAATAGTGTATTTCAGCTTCCTGAAATGAACATTTCAGGTTACTGAAATGAGAAATCAAAATGTCAGAAGAGATGTTAGTTTTGTTTTACCTTGCTGAAATAGAAACAGAAATGATATATTAAGTTTTCTAAAAGTCATAAATAGTTTAACAAGTTATATTAAGAACTTATAAATGAACGAGTAAGTGTTAAGTTAAGATATTTGTGAACCAGTTTAGATTGAGTCTTAGCGATATTAGGCTCGAGAATTATCCGACTAGGCCGTCGGGATGTCAGAATTGTACCGGATTCAACTCAGACTGCAATAGTCTGATTTGATGCTAAGTCTTATGTGTTGTATAGACTTATAGGGTTATGTGTTATGTGTTTAGGTTATTCTATGTTTATAATATTGTGATGATATTATTCTAATTTGTATATCGATATTATTTATATATGAGGTCTTTAGACAAAACTTATTAAATTGCATAACGGTAATCAATGGTACAGACAAGTTTTTCTTTAACTCGACCTCAAGTTGTTTCATTCAAATATACGTGTGGTAAATCATTGCTGATTGCCATGTCTAAGAATTATTGATTCGTACTCTGTGCATATTGCATGTATTCATCAGGTATGAAAGGTTGATCACATTCATTAGCATCTGGTTCAGATATATTTGTTTATGTTCAATGTTCGTTCAGCTATGAAAGTTTGTTCATGCTAGTTCACAATTATTTTGTTGAATATTAGCCAGCTATTATTCAAATTCTTTCAATCATGAAATATCCTCAAATAAACTTATATTTGCTGGGCAAACTTATGCTCACCCTTGCTATATTATGATAAACATTGCAGATTAAGATGAATACGTCGGATACAAGGAAAAGTCAAAGACAAGTCCAGCTTTGGAGTTTATGTGCAGTTAAATTTGTAATAGTAATGTATGATAATAACATTGTATGTTAGATAGGATATTGATTCAGATATTATGTGAAGGTTACTCGACCTTAGGGTTAGTGTGTAATGTTTAATGTATAAATAATTTATGTTTATATCTTCCGCAATAGTTATATAATTAGTATACCAGATCCGTGGTGATTTGGGACCCGGATTTGGGGATGTCACAGTAATAGTTGAACCACGTAAAAAATTTTGGTGTTGATTTTATTACTTGTTTTACTTTAATTACTCACAAAAGCTTGATTAATTATCTTAATAATTAAAATTTAAATATTTGCATTATCTTAAGATAATTATTTAACACCAAGTATTTTTCTAAGTTAAAATTTTTGCAAGATATTTTCATAATATCACATAGTCAATTCAGTAGGCCATATTCATTCAGCAAGCTGCATACATTAATATAGTCAGCTATATTCGGTAGTTTGATTTAAAGTTCAAAAATTGGTCATAGTTCATTCCCACGCTTATTCAACCCCCCTTTCTAAGTGTGTCTTATCTGAATTTCACAGGTGTTTCCACAAAGAGTAGGAGGACGCGTAATAAGATTAATTTACAAAAATCAAATTTTAGTAAGAGCATAATTGTACACCTCCCAAGTAATTTTAATACTTAATAACAACGGATCACTAAATAACTTTTTGTTTGTTGCAGCTACAAGCAGGAGGGTACTAAATATAGGCTACCCAGAACGAGTTTGTCCCCACCGCCATGCAGTTGTGTGGGAGCATGAAAATACTATCATCCAACAACAAAACAGGCCGTTGGATTTTTCTTTGTACTGCTCTAAGGGCAAAGTTCAGCTATCAGCCTTGCGTGAGACACCAATTGAGTTATTACAACTGCTAGACGGAGAGGGTTTTATAATAATATTTTTACTTTTACATCGATGGGTGGAACAAATGATAAAAACTTGAACAATGATAGAGGTCCTTACTTCCGATTACATGGATAAACCTTCCATCAAATAGGCTCCCTATTATTACTTTGAGGATTCATAATTTGAGTGAAATTTTAAAATTTTCAAGAATTATTCATATAGAATTGATACTTATTCGGTTGGTTAGTGCATTTTAAGTGTTTGATAAAATTAAACTGAGAGAATATTCTTATACTTTAAAAAATAGATATATTCAAGTTTAAATTAATCAAATTATTATTCAAATTATTCCGTAAATTACAGACTATCAACCAGTAAGAGTTAAAGAGACATATCACTCCTTTTCGAGCTCTTCACAATTATATCAAATTTGTGCCCATTTGGATTTGCAAAGAGGGAGAAAAAGGGGTGCAAATATCTTACTATAACAAAAGGTGGTTCTTTGGGCACCATTTTTTTCACTTTAGTACCCACATATGGTTGCCTCCAAATAACTCTCTTTGCTTTTGTGAGTCATCCCTTAACTACTTGACAACCCCAATTTATCACGAATTTACGATTTCGCCCTCTTATTCTTCCAATTATATCCTGAAATGCTATTTTACTTAATTTTTTTCCTTTTCCAGTATTTTTGTTATTTTTTAATGACAAAATGCAAGTTTTACTTAATGTTTTTCCTTTTTGGGTATTTTTGTTATTTTTTAATGACAAAATGCAAATTTTGAGTGTCTACAACCTATATACCTATACAAGTCTTCTTTTAAGTATCTTTTCCCTCTTTGTTTGGATTTTCAAAAAATCCAATAAAGAGGAACTGCTAAAAGAAAATTGAATAAAATCTAAAAGTAGAAAAGATATTCTTTAATGAGCATGAATAATTTCAAATAAGCTTTTATAAGTTTTGATATTACATATATGTTATAGTGTATAGGATTAATATTTATTTTATCTGTAAATATTCTAATTAAAAATAAAATTGAAACTAACAGAAGATTTGAAATTATATATTCATTTCCAAATAATTTTCCACCCCATAAATCATTCAATCCTTCAAAGAATAATTTATGGAGAAAAGGACCACTTCTAACACAAATAAAAATAACCCAACCATGAAGAGTGGCCACACATTGCTTCTGCAATTCCAACAAAAGTGACCCTCTATCAATCATGTAACAAATAACACATTCAATAGGTCCACTTTTGAGACGTATTACGTTTGTGAGTTAAATAAATTGCATTTAAAATAAACTATATTATTAAACAAACAAGATTTTCAAATGTGTTAGTAACCAAACCTATATTATCTAGGCCAGAATTAACAGGCAAATGCAACCATTGTAAAACTCACAAAATGCAACACTTTTATTTCTTAAAAACTTAAAATTAAGTATCCTTGTGTTGCAAACCAAGAAATACATAATGTAGAGCCAAAAGCAAAACTAGTTGATTGCAGTCTTTATGTGAAACTCAAACATGTGACTTTTCTACAAGCAACTTATGCATACAATTCATCCACATTACACTCACCAAGGAAAACCTTGATGCTCCGGGGTGAACCGCAAAAGCCTTCAGCTATGAGCGCTCTGTCGTTGGCAGCCATGTGTGCAATAATCTTGTAAATCATTTCAATCTGCCATCATGAGGTAAAGAATAATGGTTAGGCAAGAACATTTCACCGTAGTTGTTACCAATCAAAATTTATCATTAACACGCTAGTCAGAAAAGAATATAGTATTTACATCTTCAGGAGCATGGCAACGTTCGGCTACTTCCTCAAGCGTCAACGGCTCAACAGGCTCTTTACAGCTGAAACAACCATCAAGACAATGATATATTAAGTTACCAGGTAACAAAACAAGGCAAAACTAGAAAATCGTGCACTAGTGCCACTCGTACAAGCTAGGCCAATAATTCAAATAATATTAAAGCTGATGTAATGCCAACAGAGAGCTTTAGACAATTGGGAATGGCCAAACTAGATTCGGATAGTCGGCCACGCCCAGTTTTGGCAGGTGAGCATAATATGTTAAACATGTCCATAAAGAATTAACGTGTTTGTGCAATCAAATATAAATAAAGCACCTTTTCGAGGAAGATCTAAAAAACAAAAACATGGAGAATGTTACTTACAGAACAGCAACCAGGAGAAGCAAGACATTATCTCTAAACATTATTGCTCATCTCAAAGAAAATCAGCATATATCGGACATTATATACGATCAATTTTTCATCAATGAATAGCCTTCACCTAAAAGAGGACGGCACCTTCAGCCAAATAATACCTAGAAGCTCATTACCTCTTCCATATACTTACTTCACATATAAAATTCCTTTAGCCCAGGCAAGGATGGTCAATGACATCATAAATCAAGGCATATGGAGACCCCCTGATTTCAAACAAACGGACAAAACATCTAGGACCTTATAAATCTTGGAATGATGGGTGCATACCTGGCCTCATTAAGAACTGAAAGAACCCGCTTCTGAAGAGCTAATACTTCTCCTGCTGCCTTTTTCCCAGCTTCCACACCTGATATAGAGTAAGATTCATTGTAACAGCAGACAGAGCAAGAGATACAAAGCAAGCACCATCAACCATATTAATTTACTTTCCTAAACAACTATTGTTATTCTGTATTAATAGAAGGCGTGATTTTGGAACAGAAAAACAATTATTATGTCTCAAGTCCAAATCAGAAGGCAAAAGGAATTTAATAGTTACCAGGTTGATGATAAGCATTAATATTGACCAGTGAGGCATAGATTCCAACTGCTCGCTCATATAGTGCTATTAGAGCCCCCACTGACCTGGGTGTCACTTCTTGCACAGTTACTGTAATAGACTCTCGCCCATTAGCATACAGGGCTGACCTTGTTCCCTGCAAAATTCGCATCATTTTTAAGTAAATATATTAGAAAAGGCAATAAACATTTTATTTAAGTGTTCAAAAGTAATAATTACTCGTCGGCTAAATGACCATTACCCAATAATTAGTATGCAACATTTTAGCAATTCAAACAAGTAAAAATAGCATAAGTCTTAAAACCAACCTGCAGCATTCCAAACAAGTAGTCACCACAGGTGACCCCTGGTTCAAGCTCCCAATCATGACCGGGGGGCCTATCTCGTAGCACTTCAATGAAAGTCACAAAGAAGTTGTGCACACCCTCTCTCAGCTGTTGAATGTAGCTGAAGATAAGGATATTGAAGGATTAACTACTGATAAATCTATATATATGTAAAATGGGACTAAAAACCAGAACAAAAACTCACGCATGCTGATCCGTGCTTCCTTTATTTCCATAGACAGTTAACCCTTGATTCACCTGTCAATTTGATATGTAGACCGGCACGAAAACAGATCATGAACCCATTAAATAACATTGAAACACAAGACAAGCTCTGAAACATATAACATGATCGCAAGTTTTTTCTCGAGGACTATAAGTAGACATACTTCTTCAAAATCTTAGAAATGTAAAATCAGGTTGCTTTCCAATCATATGGCAGATGCTGTTCAGTTAGTTAGAGACCTAAAAACAACACTAGACCGTGCACATTATATATGAGAAGTGATATATTACATATGGATGTTCAGCAGGTTGCGTAGGCACAAAATAATACACAGACAGCAAGCATTGCAGATCAGTTTGTTTGCAACAGATCTTGGAAAGTTATTGGTTATAATGGCCCTCGCACAAAACAGACTACAAACATACATTCCAAGCTGAAAAGTGCTAAATTTAGTTTGAACCATGAGGTCCATAGCCAAAAGGAAACCAAAACGAAGTTCAGATGACCATCAAATAGTGTATAAGACTTGCCATGCTATAAACAAGGTCATCAATACCTTCTGTAAATATATCACAATACTGGCAATGCAAGAGATGAAGAGACTAAAAACGCAAAATCAACATCAAAAGTCCAGATAGGAGAAATGAGATAGTAGAGAACGTTAGCAAATAATATATGACGTTCACTAGCACTTCCATTTCCGTGGGTTAAAAAAACGATATATGAAGATCAAGGAGGTAGCCCAGTTGAGAAGACCCAATCCACACACACCCACATACACAGTGGAGATGTGGGCAGGGATGCAGAGACCAGAGAGAGAGAGACCATGCATACTACATAATATTTCTATACATCTTCAAAATAAAATTGTACTGCAAAGTGACTCTTTAACATATGAGCTTGCACATTAAATGTGTTTTAATTTAGACAGAAAAAACTTGAAAGAAAAAAAAATCTCAAAGTGCTTTATTTCAAAGTTATGATACAGTAGTGAAAAAGTATTCAGGTTTAAAAAGAGTTTCCCCATTAACACAATGTGGATATAACACTTAAATGGGTTGGTTGAACATACCCGGTTACCATCTAGGTCAAACTCCTTCCCAAGTGATTCCATGACCAGCTGCTGCAAATACCTACTAAATAATAATAGACTGTCCTTGTAAGGAAGGACAACCATGTCCTGTTGATAGCCATAAATAAAAGCACAGTTAGAATAAATTCAACTACTATATAAACAGCCTAGACAGGAAGCTGATAGTGTGAATACAGTGAATTGATTAATACCTTTGATCCTACTCCACCAGAAGCCCAGTACCAGCATAAAACCAGCAATGCAGCAGGGTTATTCTTGACCTGAATATAAGAGAATTTATCAAACAGGAAGCTTCAGGTTGTCTAACTGACATATGTAGTACTATCTTTTTCTCTTCTCTTTTTGTTTACTTTTTTTTTTTTTTTTTTTTTTTTTTTTTTTGGGGGAGAATATTTCATAGTTTTCCAACTCTCTCATGAACCGATACATTGTTCACAGTAAAACCAGAAGGTTGTAAATGTTATAAGCATTGGACTACTTTAGTGATTGTGGTCGGATTATCGTAAGAAGGTACACAGAAATTTTATCCCAAGCAAAACAATAAATTTGTTTGTAGCAACAAGAAGTTTGACCTATCTGGTTTCTGATCAAATCAAATATCTTTTAGCTATATCAACCCAGTGGCAGGAAAATACGCTAAATTTCATTTAATTCTTCAAATGGAACACACCTAATCAATAAAAGTTCTAGTATGTGCAGATATTTTTGTAAAGAGGATGAGATATATTGAAAGAAGTTAAGCCAACAAAAGGCATCTAAGACTAAGAATCAGTATCCAGCGCTATCAGTTTAATAAGAAATCTTCAATATGATGAGCAAGTGTAAATTGATGTATATTCTTCATGTAGTACAGAAATAATAGATCGTCTTTAATTTCGTAACTACAAAAGCTTATATCTATGAACATCTCAAATAACTTGGGATTTGTTTTGTGAGTTTAGGATTAAAGCACATGAGGGGGCCCACACGGGGCGGGGTGGTGGGAGGGGAAGGAAGAAGAAACTTCATTTTCCTATATTTAAGGAAGTCCTTTATCTTCATTCAACCAAAAAAAGCTTTAGGAGGAAAAAGGAATTATTCGAAATAAAGTAACAGCAAGGGATTTTACCACTGTAGTCCTGTTTGCCTCATCCATCAATGATGCGCCAGCAAGCATTTCTTTTATGTCAATTCCCTGAAGTGAAAATTGCATATAAATGAATGTGCCCTTCAAGAATTAGAATATTTAGCAGAATTGAAAAGAGAAAAAAATTTGTTAAAAAAAATCACTAACCTGAAGTGCTGCTGCAAGTAAGCCAACTGCAGACATTTCAGAAGTTCTACCACCTACCCAATCAAACATGGGGAATCTAGCCAACCAACTCTCAATTCTTGCAGTGTTGTCTAGTAACGAGTTTTCTTGTGTAATAGCCACACCCTATAGAACAATTTATATAAACGAAAGCATTAATTCACGCTTCCACAATTTGGACCAAAAGAGAACTGATGAGGACAAAATACCCAATGAAGGACTGAAGTACCAAATTATCTACTACTCGAATAAAGTGCCTAACTTTGAACACGTAACTGCACATAAACATAAACTTTCCATGTAAATTATTTCCCAAAGAAAATTTATACCAAAATCCTTTAAGAGTGTGTAGAAATAATCAGTGTTCTAAAAATAGAACTGGGCGGCCGCATAGGTGGCAGCAGCAGCCCAGCCTTGGAAATTAGGGCTAGGTGATAAAAACGTCTAGACTCGGCATTGCATTTCGCAAAACAAAAAAAAGAAGGAAAGAAGACAAAAAGAAAGAAGAGAAAAGAAAGGAGAAGATCAGAGAAGAAGAAGAGGGATAAACATACCTGAGGGCTGATCGTGATCTCTTTTTTGGCTGCCACTGAAAAGTAATGTAGGACTAGGACTAGGACTAGGACGAGGACGAGGAGTAGCAACCGCTAGGGCTCCCAACCTACCAGTTTCAATAATATCCTAACCCTTATTTTTAAAATAAAGGTCAACCCCTTATTTTTTTAAACAAAGCCCAAGCCCATTGTTTTAAAAACAAAGCCCACTATTTTTTTTTTAAACAAAACTCATACTCTTTTTTTAAAGGATTAAATACACTTCTATCCTCAAAGTATCACCCTTTTTACACAAGTGACCTTAATCTAAAAAAATTATAATAGCACTCTCCAAGTACACTTGGTAAACAAAACTGACCCTAAATTCATTTTCAGCTGAAAAAATGGCCAGATTGTTGACGTGTCACGGCCTGTTGTATACGGTTTGACTGTATACGACCGTTAGAATATACGATTATTTACAAAATACAATCCCAGTACAAACAAGTAATAAAAGCAGTTACTAAATACAATCCCATATCCTCCTCTCCCAATTATATTAAACCTAGAGAAATTCTAAGTTCCTTCTTGAATTTCATTTAATGTGAACCTAATCAGTGTAGTACTTCCGCTAATTTACTCCAACGCATAAGGATTCAAACTACTCCATCTCCTCGTAATCTCTTTCTCTCATCTTCTTTTCTAACTTCTTTCTCCTCACCCACCAAAACCCAACAACAAAATCAAAAACTCAAATACCACAACCAATGTTCGAAAAAGCTAAAAGCGGTATGAGGCATTTTTCTCCGAACGAGGCGATGCGTAAGCTTCGAGGCGGAACGAGGCGGAACGAAGAAAAAGTCTCCAAAAAATTTTAAGAAAATGCTAATAAAATCATAAAATAATCTATCATTATAACCAAAGTCATAAAAGACATAAATAACCAACGTCACGCTAATGTATCATTACAAAACATCAAAACAACATAATATCAAATCCATCACTATATAAGTAATGTACCATTTGTATTCAGCGGCCTGGAAAATGGATCAAATCCTAAATCATCCCCACCATCATCTCCATCATCATCCCCATCATCACTAAGAGGATCCTCCATGGAATCATCATCGTATCTAATAGCTCTGTCATCCTCCTCATTGTCAGTGCTAAGATCCTCAAACTCCGGTTCTTAATCTACCAATTGCAATCTCTTCCCTTTATCTATAAATAAACAAGTGAATATATATTTAATCCAAATGAGTATGCTTTTTTAAAGAACACTTTAAAGACAACTTAAGTAATGGCACTAACCTTTTGTTTTAGTTTTTGACTACAAAGTCTTTCTCTTTCTCTTTTGACTTCCTTGTTTACTAGTTGTTCCTCGAGTCCCTTTCCCCAAGTGTAATTTCCCTCACATTAGTCTCTTCTCCTCCAACTGTCTTTTCATTCCCATGAGTCCCTTCACCCTCCTCCATATCATCATTCTCATAAGTCACTTCCGAGATATTTTCATCATTTTCCCCCGCAACCCACTCATTATCAGATGGCACACTATCAACAACCAATGAATCCTCTTCTGCCGTTAGTGCCTTTTTTTTGATGTGTCGATTTTTCAATTTTTTATTGTACATTATGTAAGCCAATGAATTAAGCTTGGATGCAGACAGTCGATTCCTTCTTTGTATGTATCTATATTACAAGTAATTGAGCATTAGTGACATCTCATAAAATATTAATAAATATATTTGAGAATATAAATGATTTATATCTAATAAATACCTGACTAAAAGTACTCCAATTACGCTCACACGCAGAAGATGAGCAAGTCAAACTCAAAATCTTCACTGCAAAGTTTCTTAATTCTGGAGCTTCATCTCCAAATGCAATCCACCAATCAGCTGGATCAATATTAAAACATATATCAATCTTACCGGTACAACGGTACTTATCAAGAGCACGTTTAATCAAACTGAAAGCATATACATACATTAATCGACGGTACTTACCGGGAGCACGTTTCTTACACGTATTTTTAGCATTTGTGTAGCCAAATAACCCTTGTCTCAATCGGAATGCATCCAATTGCAAATCAGCTTTTTCTCTTTCCTCGTAGTTACGAGGATGTAAGCAATGATGTCATAAAGAACGATGATGTGAGCAATGATGTCATAAAGAACGATGATGTAAGCAATGATGTCATAAAGGACAATGATGTGAGCAATGATGTCATAGATTATTGTGTAAAGACTATTTTACCCCAACTCTTGCTAGCCTATAAATAAGAGGCTTTACAAGCTTAAATCCTTACCAATTCACAAAAACAAAGAGTAATTACTATAGTGAGAGATCATTGAGAGAAGAAAAGCTAAAGTTTTGCATCTTTAAGAAACGAAAAGCTTGCACGTCAAGAGTTGATCACAAATTTATGTTGTAATTTTAAATTATGTTCTTAAATAGAAGTCATAGAATATCACTTGTTTAGACTTATGATTTTGTATTTTAAAGATTTAAAGAACTTATGAAACTAGTTTTCATTAAGTTATTATGTGATGGTGGCCTAGCTAATTTAAGCTAGTAACATCACATCAAGTTATAAGTAATTTTGCGGTCTTGGTATTGTTAAATATTTAATTCATACTAAAGATTAATTAGAATATACTAAAAATTGTAAAGTCATGATTATGACTAACCGTATGTGATATAGGACAAGGTAGGAAGAAGAAATAAGAGAATCTATATCTGTAGAGAATCAGTAAAGAAACACACAAAAGCACACAGTTTTAATCTCAAATCAATATATTCAATAATCTAAAATTAATGAAATATTGTAATGCTTAAATAGAAAACTCAATACTTGAGGATTAAATTAAGTAAAACCCTAATTTAGAAAAGAAACAATCTCCTAACTAAAATCTATTACTATAATATACTCTCCTAATTGAAATCTACTACTACAATTAAAACTCTCCTAATGAAAAGCTACTACTATAATATCCTACTAAATAATTTCATTAATAACTCAATACTTACCTCTAAATAACAATATAAAATTAATAATAAAAGTTTTGAATTTCTTCTTCCGTTCCGCATCATTCTCCTCGCCTTTGAAAAAAACTCGTCCTCGAGTTTTGAAATATCGAAGAATAATAAACCACAGTTTGAGAGATGTCTTCGTAAAAAAACATTTGCATCCGATGTTTAAATGTCATGAGCACAATTTTCGGGAATAACAATGATATAATATAGAAATTTGAAGTAGATGGGACTCAAAATGTATCAACCGGAAAGAGAAAATCAGCATGATTGATCTCAACTTTATCTTCCTTGATGTTTTTGCATTTGGGATCAAACTTAACTTCAATTTCCTCAATGCAAACCATCTCTGAATCTAAAAGTTGTTCAACACACTTAACTTCCGCTTTATGTTTCTCACAAACATCAATATGTGAGAATACTTGCTCTTCTTTATCCTCACCAATTTCATTTTGGTTATTGATACGTATTGTAAGACATTCATCAATTGTCTTGTAAGAATTTACTTTGCGAGTCTCCTCTTGTGAACGCATCACTTTAGTTGAACAAACACGATTAAGATGAATTGCACTTTGAACAAAATATGGACGAACATAGCATGTAGTTATGTACTAGTAATGTGCCTTTAAATTTGCAAGACTTATTTCATAAAGTGCAAGATCATCGCATAATTTCTAATACTCGACACTATACAGGACACAAGACCATTTAAGTTGCTCGCATATGACCAAAGTTCGATGCTCAAGTTGCTTTATCTTAGCCCAAAGAGTCTGGATTGTTAAACCTGGGAGACATTATATATGAAGAGGGGCTGAATTGAAAATTTCAAAAAAATTGGGGGTTAAATTGAAAACTCAAAAACTGTGGGGGTTAATTGAATATTTTAAAAACTTTAGGGGTTGAGTTGAAAGTTTTAGAAACTTTGGGGGCAGAATTGAAAATTTCAGAAACTCAAGGGGCAGAATTGAAAATTTAATAAACTTGGGGTACCAAATTGTAATTTGGAAAAACATTAGAAATTTGATGAACATTATCGCGCACTATAGTGATGAACAGTAATACAAAACCTTTTTTTTAATAGATTGAGACTACGGCGAAGATGATACCTACTGCAGATCGTGCTTTCATCTCGAAAAATTATTGTCGATTCTCTAGCGAACTTCGACAATTTGATGGAGGCAAGAAAAATAGGGTACGAAGGAATTGGGTGAAATCAAAAGAAATCAGGAATAATGGCTCTGATACCATTATTATATAGGACAAGGTGGGAAGAATAAATAAAAGTACCTATCTCCGCAAAGAATCGGTAAAGAAATACACAAAAGCACACAACTTTAATCTCAAATCAATATATTCAATAATCTAAAATTAATGAAGTATTACAATGCTTAAATAGAAAACTCAATACTTCAAAATTAAGTAAAAACCATAATTTAGAAAAGAAACAATCTCCTAACTAAAATATACTATTATAATAAACTAGGAAATCTACTACTCCAATTAAAACTCTCCGAATGAAAAACTACTACTATAATATCCTACTAAATAAATTCATTAATAACTCAACATTTATCTCTAAATAACAATACAAAATTAATAATAAAATTTTTAAATTTTTTCTCCCATTCCGCATCAGTATGTCAACCTAATGAACAATATGGGCCATACAAACAAGGAGAGGAGGAGAACTTAGCATAGTATAAGAGACGTTTCAAGGCAAGTCTTCTACCCAAATTTATATTACCAGTTTTGTATGATATCTATGCACGTTGTGCAATGTGTTATAAATTCTTGAATGAAGTTATTGCTACTAGTTTCGGCATAACTTAAGAAATGAACGTTTATTCGTGAAGTACTGAATTGCTATATTTCTTTATATGAGCTATTTAGTCAAACCAAATTGTTTTGGGGCAACCTCTGCATATAAAGTAAACTGAGATGAACCACCCTTATTCATTGGGGTAAATATGATGTGTTGGGTAACTGATTTAAACATTGTTCATGAGTAGTCCAGTGTAGTACATGTTATGCATAACATAAGATGTCGTTAGGTTGATCCCCTATAAGATATCCACTGCATGGTTCTAAGTCGCAAGACGGACGAACATTAGTTCATGGTCTAATTACCACTCAGCTTTGCTATATTAAAACAATTGTGATATCTTTTGTTGAGCTATGATTCATTTAAATCCATATCGATGTGAGTTCACTTATATGCTATGTGTTTAGATTTGTTGAGCAACTTTTGCTCACTCTTGCGAATAAATCCCTATTTGCAACTAAGGATGGAAATCCAAAGAGCTCTGGCTCTAAGAGGAAAGCAAAGAAGAAAGCATAGATTAGAACACATGTTATTCACTTGTCTTTTTGTATATAGCCATAATAACTTTTGTATTACGAACAAGTAACTGAAAAACATGTAACAAAATATTATATTAATGATATTATCTTATTATCATCAAATTGTGTTATGTATTTACTTTGATAGAATTTAGAATTGTGAAACATTAAACATGGTATTAATGAAGAACAATACATCTGAATGAGGGTGCTAAGTAATATAGGGAGTTTTGTAAGAACCGAAGTTTTTTAATTGTGCGCCGGTAAGCTGTCATCCTTACCAGAAGGCCCCCTCTGTTTCAAGAAAAATCTTATTACTTGATACTGTGAATTTCGGATAGATAGGGAATATTAATATGAAAGAGATGTCCATTGTTTATAAGGCTATGTATCTAAGTGAGGGTATTTGACACACTGAAAGTTTTGACTAAGAAATGAGGGTTAGGTCATCTAATTGCCCACCAATATAGATTATAATCTTTATTGGAAAACCCCCTTCAAATCTGGAAATAATCTCGTGTTGGTACTGTGAATCTTGGATATATAGAGCTTATAAATGATAGGATATCTAAAATCTTACGGTTAATATAGTAGAAGTGAGCGTCAAATCCGTTGTAGCAAGTACAGGGATTTGGGAGCATCACAAGAATCGTCTATTCAGTAAATGTTGGGGATTGTATTTAGTAATTAACCATATATTCTACTGGTCATGTACAGTCAAACCGTATACAAGTCTTCCCCGTGACACATCAGCAATCTAGCCATTTTTTGAACGGAAATGGATTTAGGGTCAGTTTTGTTTACTTTACTTGGAAGCTACTATTATAAGTTTTTTTTAGATTACTATTATTAGGGTCACTAGTATAAAAGGGGTGATATTTCCGGGGACAGAAGTGTTAACCCTATTTTAAAACAATGCCAAAACTCTTTTTAAAAAAAAACAAAGCCCAAACTCTTTCTTTTAAAAAACAAAGCCCAACCTCTTTCTTTAAAACAAAGCCCAAAGTGAAAAAAGAATGTGTGGCTATTAAACTCAGCAGTTTTCTTATGTAACATTAAAATTATTCCATATTACAAATACTTCCCTCAAAGTTACTTCAAAATTATACTTAAAGTCCTAAAGTTTAGTATGTTTCAAACATCACCCGTATACTTTCACTAATAAAATTTAAATAAAATAAAATTAACCCCGCCTAGGAAACCTCCTAGGCACCACCTACAAGGCCTAGGCGCTCGAAGCTCCCTCTGCCACCTAGGTCCGCCTAGCATTTTTTAGAACATTGGAAATAATTAAAAAGCACAAACAAAAACCTGAGATCAAAACCTGTTTTGAAAAATCCAAGCCAGCTTCCCGAAATGCCTTCTGCACTTCTAATAAACCATTTCTAGTTTCTGGAGTACCTCCACTCTATACAAATTTGTAAAAATATATAAAAGCTTCCTGTCAGCAACATACTTGAGAAACTAAAGGAAACATCTACACTTAGGAAACAAGATAATTTCCGTGCAAACCTTTGAAACCACTATTACAAGTGTTGATGCCAGCTCAGAGCCAAGCTGTGCGATTTGATGATCAATACCAGCTGGATCAGTATTGTCGATGAACCTTATCTGCTATCAGTACCATAAAACAATAAGGGCACATTGCCAAGAGAGAGAAAGAAAGACGCCTGAGGGGGAGGGGAAGAAGAATGTATGCATGAGAAATGCTTAAATATTAAAGACAACAACCACATTAAATCATTCATGGATTGCATTAAAACTTAAAAAATTAAACAGCAGCAAATAGTTAATCAATAATCTCACCACATTGAAAAGAGAAAATTCTATATTTACACCACAAGAACATGTAATGAAATTAAATGATGCAGATTCAAAAAATGGTCATGTACTAAATGGTTTCATGTTCAATTAGAATTACAGCAAACAATTAGAAATTTAATTTCTCCAAAAAAGACTCTTCTTTTCTCTAAAAACAATGGAAATTATTTAAAATTTCATGCTTGTTTAACTAGTCAGGTACCTTAAGAGGGGGATTATCAGGAGCCAAGGCCTCAGCAACAAACTGTGGTCCAAGGGCTGAACCTCCAATTCCAACAGAAAGTATTTGTGTAAACCGACCCTCTGGAGAAGTTGGGGGCTTAATCTGCAGTTTCAATGTCAAAATCTTAGATACAGTGCAAATCCATTCAAGCTCCATAGAAAAAGCAAAATCTATAACTGTTTTTCAAGTAAAGCTAAAGTAAACCGAGTCACCCCAAATCCAAAAAACAATTTTATTCATTCATAAACTGTGAGAAGAAAAGGATTTACATTTAACAAAGATGGGGCCAAAAAATTAATAAGACCATATTTCTACGAGCAAATACCACTGAGAATACTCTGCTCCATAAGTGCAAATTTGCAAAAAGTGTGTCACAATACCCCCTCAATCCTCACAAGTCACAACCAACAAACTTATATTAGATTCAAATCATGTCGTATATTTTTATTAAATGCAGTGCTCCCAACTTCACCATCTATCGAATGAAAGAGTGCAACAAAGCCAGAATGTATGTATTAAAAACACAGTTGTCCTCCTCAAACGATTGCCCTGGTTAACGAAGAAATATGCTAGCAAAGCCCTTCCTTCTTTCATCTGTCTAAGGAGTAAGTTGACGAACAAATTGAACGAAATGGCAGTTACATCTTCAATTATAATTTACAAGTAAGCTAAACGACTCCTTTCAAAGGTCAGATGAGCGGTGTATTGGATGGGTCAAGGGGCTCTCCTTTAACTTTTCAGTCTTTTGATGAGCCGATTGTTCCTTAGATTGATTTTAAATTATTAGAGGTATAAATATTAATGTAGCAACAATTAGGCACTACTTCTGCCCCCACCCAATTTGAGATTCTATTATTCTAACTAAACTTTTATGGAACGCCCCAAAATAAAGTTCATTTAAGTTTTGACCTTTCCAGAACTTTGACTTCAGGGAATAACTTTGCAATAGAGTATACAAGAAGTAAATGAAACATATTTGTACAAGTTTCTCATTCCCGTCAGAACTAAGATGAGCTTTTTGCTGAGGCACAAGCAGGCACACAAAAAATAACATCTTTCAAAGTCCATGCGAAAAACACTACATCCCATTGGTAATGGCACCTAAATTTGTTCCACCACAGATCATATTAGTCTGGCCAAAAAACATGTCCACTTAGTCCACTCGCATAATGGACTTCATATTTCTATATATCAATAAAAAAATAAAAATATAAAAAACTAATTCTGAAACAATCACTATCTAATGCTCCAATCCCATCAAAATTTACTCTATAAAATTATAAATCGCTAGCTCATCTCAGGAAAAAAGCGATCTTACCAGCCGCATTGAGTTTGAAGTTTTAACTATACATACAATTATATACTATAAGATTCATTTGCTAAAATTTGAATTCAGGCTAATAAATAGCTCATCACTAGAAGCACATTACTGCCCAAACTGAATTAGCTCATCTGAAACTAACCTTACCACTGACGACATCATCTGCAAACTTACAGACAGCTTCAAGTGTATTCTCAATCTGCAACCTCAAAAACGAATTGGGCGCAAGCTTAGGGTTCCTAAGCCAATAATGCCCCACCATTCTCCCTTCATCAGGATTGGCAATTGCCCCCTTATCCAGCTCCTCCATAGCTTTAAACGCCGCCTGAAACCTGGGCTCCATTTCCTTCACAAACTCATCCGTAAACACCACCCGGCTCACATCCAAATACAACCCCAATTCCTTGTGCTGATATAGCCAGTCCACATACCTCTGCCACAAAGCTTTCGGTTCCTCCTCCAAACCCGCCGCCTTCGACTTGGGTACTCCGGCGTTGACTTTCGATAGACTGGCCGGAACTTCACGTGCCACCGATTGAGCGGAAAAGATTGAAGACTGATTGAAAGAGACTGGGTTTGACCGATTGAGAAATGGGATGGATTCTTTTCTGAGTGGGATTTGGGAAGTGTTTGGGGATGTTTTTGGGATGAATTTCTTCAATGGGGATGAACAGAGGCCTGAAATTGACGCCATGGGAGAGGAAATGGAAGGAAAATCGATGGAAACGAGGAGGGAAAATGGGTTAGTCCATAAGAAGTGAAAGGAGAGAACCTCTTGTTTGTGATTTTTTTATAAAATTGTTTTCTAAACTTTTTTAAGGCAGATCTCAAATATATATTAACCGGTAATTGTTCGTGCATTAACGAACGATATAACAAAAAAATTAAATTAAAATTTAAAAAATATTATATTACCTAAAGACTTTTTGTAAATTAAAATAACTTACAATCACACATAATAATTATTATAATTCACCACATCACCTCAATAATTAATTTTACTTTAAAAATAGATATCCAGAAAAATCTAAACATGTCTACAAAACTTACAAATCATCAATAATAATTTTCATAATTCACCACGTCACCACAATAACAATTATTATTATTATTATTATTTGGGAGTATTTTGCCGACCTCTAGGTGGGCTGAAGGCCTGGGTTGAGAAGGGTATATTGAGCCCAATGGGCCGAAGCCAACAAGGAGATTGGGGGTGTTCGAGTTCGGGCATCCGAGTCCTCTGGGCCAGAGTCATGTTCGATTTGATGATGTTCGGGATCGGGCATCCGAGTCCCTTGGCCGGGAGCCTAGGCCCGTTCATGGGGGTTCGGTTGAATTGGGCCCAAGTTGTAGGTTGGCCCTTGTATGGAGTCCAGAGTGATAAGGAATTTAAATAGTTAAGGATCCTAGTCCTAACCATATTTGAATAACTAACTCCAAAGGTAGTATTTGAATCATATCCTACTTGCACCTTTAAAGAGATTGTGTTGGACCCAAACAATGGTAATTACCATGTTTAGGAGTCCTAATTCGATTCGGAAGTGGACTTTGAGGTGGTGAGAATGGCTATAAATACAAGGTCTGACTTCAATTAACAAGTAATACATTATTGAGCACTAAATACTAAAGTCTCCATTGTTAAACCTTGTACCAGCATGTACTCATTCTCACACTAGAGCTATCACTCCGGCAAGCAAGTCAGTCGAAGCTTCTTAATGTGATATGTTATCGTCTTGAGTTTAAAGCGCGTGAATTCGGTGATTGGATCGCCGCCAAATAAACTTAAGCGTTAACATTGGCGCTAGAAGGAGAGTAATTTAGTGCCTTTACAATCACTCTGAAAATTTTCGGTTGAAAGCCATGGCGAGCAGGGATAGCAGTGCTTCTAACCAGAAAAAAGCTAAAACTCACCAGACAACCCAGGTGAGGGGTTGGTAAAAGATAGGCTGGGTTCTAAGACTCAGGGAGATGGTGCTGAACATACCTCGTTTATCCAGCAACGACTATTTTCGGCCAATCAACACACTCCCATCCCCCTCAGTCATGCCGACGACAACAAGTCTCGGGCATACGAAAGGTGAGGCAAGGATTGGGTTGAGGACAACCGAGACCAGCGTCAGTTTATCTTACAGAAAAAGATGTAGCAGAATAAGGATGCCATGATGGCCCTACGCCTCCAACAGGAAGAGCTTGAAGAGCAGATGGCCAGAATGGTCGGACAACAGGAGGCTTCCTCAAAAAAGCCCAGACATCGGAGTCGATCCCTGACGCCTCGACAGGATGAGGCTGGAAGGAATGTGAGCAGACACAGGAGTCGCTCTTGGGAGGGCAGAAGCCGAAGAAGGAGTCACTCCATAGACTGAAAGTCTGAGTACCAGGGAAGATCGGGACAGAGGAGGAGGATCACGTCTCCTAAATACGAGAGGGACAGACCTAAATCATCCCTATAGACACTCGAAATTTTGTTTTCCTGTTACTAACTACGCAGGAGGACAAAAGCATCTTTTTCACACTCCATCGATATTCCTGGAGGACCACAACATCAATTCTAACTCCCGAAAATAGCCTGAGAAATCAAGTGCAAATCCCGGACTCAATCCCGGGAGGTCAAGCCAACCTCAGAGATAACCCTGAGGACATTCAGAGTCAATAGTAGGCCAATCTCAGAGATAATCCTGAGAAAAGACTGCTACAACTGCGCCAAAATCGGAGATAACCCCGGGAGGGGCAAAATGGTCATTTTGCCAACTCAACTTCAATTTAAATCAAATCAACTCATTTCAATACAAATTACATCAAAATATGTCCCACAAGAACCATGTCTTAACTTTCGAGCGAAAACTACGTAAAACAGCTCAACGGACTACCTAACGGAAACCTGGAAATGCCATTTCGGTCATGGACCCGTCTTCCTGGAATCAAAAAGGGCAAATCCCATGTCATTGCATAGCTCTCAGAAAGATCTTTCCATAATGGTATGGCATGCCTCAATCGGAGGCTCGGATTGAAGTTCTGCAAGTTCGAGCAGACATCACGTTACATGCATGCACGTACTTCGAGACGGTGGGACCCGTAGAGCCCAGGGCACCCCGGGTAGCCACAGGTGCATCTGCGGCTACTGCAGGTACACCTTCGGCTCCCCCCTCTATAAATAGAGGGCTTGGGGTGACCATATTTGTAAGGAAAAAAGGCGAGGAAGCCCTGTCCAATTTGTTCTGTACACACTATAAACTGAGTGCTTTCTCATTTTAAACACTTGTGAGCTCATATATTGTCATATTTTTACCGGCGGGAGCCGAGTGTTCATCTACTTAAAATCATAGAAGTCTTCTTTGGTAGCCCACTGTAAGCCTTCTTACACATTATAAAGCCTTTCTCTTCATCATTGCACACTCTTCTTCACGTTAAGAGTCGTGTTGTGTGTGTATGCCCAGACTTCGATCCGTGGTTTTCATTTCTGTCTGTATATATATACTTATATATGTATATATTTATATATATAGACTAACATTATCGAGTTATGCCTCGATTGAGCCTAGACTTATGTCTGGAGCGTTTACTTGCTTTATATATATATATATATATACTTATATATATGAACTGTTGTCGGATTATATTCGTTGAGCCTGGATTTTATATCCGGAACATTTACTGCTTTTATATATATACTTATATATATAAATTGTTGTCGAACTCTGTTCGATGAGCCTGGATTTTACATCCGGTGCGTTTACTGCTTTTTTCTATATATATACTTATATATAAACTGTTGTCGAACTCTTTTTGATGAGCTTCGGGTTTTATATCCAAAGTCGTTATCATTATATATATATATATATATATATATATATATATATATTTACATTTTTGTCAAGCCAGGAGTTTACTCCGTGGCCTTTTATTGCTTTCTTTACATTTCGTCCCGCCTGGAGTTTACTTCGTGGCGGTTGATCGTCTTTACTCCTTTATTTACATTTCGTCCCGCCTGGAGTTTACTTCATGGCGGTTGATCGTCTTTTACTGCTTTATTTACATTTCTGATCCCCCGTGGAGGTGCTTCGTGGTGGTTGATCATGTCCATATACATATATTTATTGCTTTTATATATTTACATTTCCAGTCCCCCATGAAGTTCGCTTCGTGGTGGTTGACAGTCTGTATATATATATATATATATTTACAACTTTTATATATATAACTACTTACTGCTTTTATATAAATTGCGGTATCATGTGAGCCTAGGAATCCTGTGATCACAGATTCAGTTTACTGAATCTAGATTCGGTTCTCGTGATGGACATTTCAAATTGTATGTGACTTTGTAAATTATTCACTGTGTTTGAATTTCCTTAGATGGCTATCATGCCCATGAGGTGTTCGGCACCGCTATATATTATTTTCTCGAAGATGCTTCGCATCTCGAAAATAAAAGCAAACAAGCCGAACATTTAATAATAAAATGGAAGTATCAAAGGTCTCAATTAATATTAAGCACGGGGCTTGAAAAACCTCTTTTACAAAACTTCACTGCTATATCATGTTTAAAACTGAATTTTTATATAAATTCAAACCCTTTGTATATAGGTGCGAACGAGGCCTCACACTACTTCCAAATAAATTGTACATTGATCCACACACATACACACACACATTCATATAAACAATTTCTTGAAAAGTGGCGGTCACCGTGGCAACACGGATGTCGGGGGGTGCCTAACACCTTCCCTCCGCATAATCAAGCTCCCGAGCCCAAATGAATCTCGGTTTCACAGACCCGTTTAGCAGTGTCACATCACTGGGTCAATGTGCAAACCTTTTCTAAGTTGCGTTGGTACAACCAGTTAAAAAAACCAATTGGCGACTCTTACAGCAAATCGTCAACATTATACATGTCAGACCTTTTTCTCTTGTTTTTTCAAACAAATCTCACATAACATGAGAACACCAAAGAATAAGAAACGAAAAGGGACAAATAAAAATCCCGATGTCAACAGGTGGCGACTCTGCTGGGGACACCAGTAAGAGGGCTTAAGCCGCTACTACAAGCTTTTCAAAACTGTTATATGCTTGTGTGTGAATATTGCATTTACATTATTGATGAATATGTACGAATGCATTTTTACTTATCGCTACCGCAATATATCTATCTCAGGATATTAGTGCTTCGCACATGTTATCATTTTCATAAACGGTGAGACACGTTGTATGCGAATGTATGTTGTGTTGTTCCTCCACCAGGAGGCTATCCTATCGGTGTTTGATTATTAGACTCGTAGGGAGACTAATTCCAACGAGGCTCAGGAAAGGCACCACCCGTTATTCTACATAAAAAAGACCAGATTAACTTCCCGTCAAGTAGATTGCGATGATCTAGGAACCTTCATGCCAAAAAGCCGCGAGAGTAACCCTAAGATAGGTCAGCCTCTAATAAACCAAACGCGGAGGAAAATCTTTTCATGCTTTCCATTTTCAATTACTTGTAAAAGCATTTACTTGTAATTTTATTCCATGTTCATCTTTATGTAATGGAAAATATAAAGAATATTTGCACATGTATGACATGCTATCAATTGACACCCGTTTTGAAGGATAATATTCCTAAAATGGACATATTATGATAGCATGTAAACATTTATACATTCCCTAAGACTAAACTACAAAAGTTTTTATAGGGAAACAATTGGGCCTGTTACCCGTTCAAAATCCAAAAAGGCCACGAGCCTACAGCCAATTATGTCTTCATCTGACCAGCCTGATCCTACTCCTGTCTCTCGCAAGGAGTTCAAAAGATTAAGCTATCAAATTACAGAGTTGGCTTTTATGCTCAAAGAACTACATCAATCTACTCAGGGTCCACAAATACCCATCCATATAGAATCCTCTGCACATGGAGAAACCCATGGCCAAACAATGCCTACTCAATCAGAGTCATTCATACCAGGGGGAAGTCAGGGTATTGGCAAAAAGATGGAAACCCAGATACCTGAACCTCATTCCAATAAAGGAACCAACAAAACCCCTAAAATCACAAAACACAGGGATGATTGAGAAACTGGGGATATAAGAAAGAAAGTCCAACAAATGGTTGAAACCATCCGGTCAATCAAAGGGACTTGAAACTATGGTAGTGTCACCTATTCAGATCTCTGCATATTCCTAGGGGCTCGATATCCTGACAAATTCAAAGTCCCAGAGTTTGAAAAGTACAATGGGGCAGGCGATCCCTATACGCACCTAAAAGTGTATATTGGCGAGCTGGGGTCTTATGCTGAAGATGAAAGCTTTAGAATGTAACTTTTCCAAAAAAGTCTCACTGGAGAGGCTAAAGCCTGGTATGCCTGACTTGATAATGCCAAAATCCACAACTGGGAAGAATTGGCCCACACCTTTTTAAATCAGTACGGTTTTCAGTCACAAATGGCACTAGATCGATACCAAGTGACTAAAGTCAAAAAGAAAAGTACTGAATCTTTCCGAGAATATGCCCAAATGTGGAGACATCTAGCAGCGCAAGTCATTCCATCAATGAGAGAAACTGAGATGGTAATGACGTTTATTGATATCCAAGAGGCTCCTTACTATGAGAGGATCCTAGCAGGCATAGGAAAGCCATTCTCGGAACTGATCAAACACAACGAAATGGCAGAGATGGGTCTAAAGGCAAGCAAGATTAAAGACTTCACTGCCTTGGAAGCAGTCACCAAACATATACAGACTGGCAAGTATGCGAGCGATCCCAAGGGGGTGCCCGATAAAGGCACTGAAGATGTATCCCTTGTTGTACAGGGGCAAGCTAGTAGACCAACCTACAGTCCCCCCATTTGGAAAAAGCGAGATAATCTGCCATTTCAACAACAAGCTGCATTTAACCAATTACAGGATAGGAAAAGAGAATTTGAGAGAACGGAAAATCGATTGTTCACTTCACTAGGCAATTCTCTGGAAAATGTATTGGCGATATTGATGGATCATAAGAAAATTACCGAACTAGCTCCACCTCTGGAACCAGGGAGCAAAAGATACAATCCAAGCCAGAGATGTGCTTACCACTCAGGGTCTCCAGGACACAATACACAAGATTATTGGTCCTTAAAGCATAAAATTTAAAATCTGATAAAGCGGCAGTATTGTGGCCCAAAAATCTGATCAACAAAATGTCAACACCAAACTTTCATTACAGCATGATACGGAGGAAATAAACATGATCGGGTCAGGAAGCGCTAAAATGTATCCAAATTGTAAGTACATACGAAGGATAGAGGAATACTGATAAGTGGATTTTATATACGCGAATCAATGTTCATTTCATTCATAGTTTTTGCAAAATTCTTGTGATCATGTTCGTTTTTACTTGTTTCATGTGTAGGATGGTTGTTGTGGCATTTAACGTGTATTTGGAGTTATTCGGGATGATTTGAAATCGTTTGGTGCAAGTTTGGAAACAATCTTGAAATACAACATGTCAGACAACAGAATAGAGGCCCTCCGGGGCGGGGGGTCTTCTTACTCAGTTAACAGAAAGGAAGCCCGTCGGGGCGGGCGTATTTGGTCTATACACCCCCGCCGGGGCGGGGGGTCTTCATATATGCTAGACAGAAAGGGTGCCCTCCGGGGCGGGCGTATATAACACAAGAACCCCCGCCGAGGTGGGGGGTGTCAATTCTGAAGTTGTCCTGTTATGATTGGAATTCTTCTTGGGCATGGATTTTAGCTATTTGCATGGCAATGGAACTTTAATTGAAGGGAATTTTGGCTCGGACTTATGTGTTGGACATCAGATACTCAATTAATAACAAATTAAACAACACACAAGGCACATTACGAAGATCTTAGCTTTGTTCTTCATAGCAAGCGTGGAGGAGTATTTTGAAGAGATTTTCGAGACGATTGCGATTTTAGGCTACGTGAATGGTGTTTTTCAATATTCTCCATCTTAGGCTATTAATTGTAATTGGAAGAATGATTTCTATGATTTATTCAGTATTTATTGCGTTTATCATGAACTAATTCACTTTTTAGGCTTATGATGGATCTTTAAGTGAAACGATCATTTTGTAAACTTTGATTTCCAATTTAATAATCTATTTCTAGTTTATCTATATTAATTTGTGCTTGAATCTATGAATTGCCTGATCAACAATTCTTTGTGGATTTGTTTGGAATCGAGAGAGGATATTCAAATCTAGACCTAGTTGGTATAACACGTGTTCATGAATTGTGTGAATAGCATATTTGTGATGAATGTTAAGGTAGAAATATGCTTGACATCGCATGTAATCGGATAGAGACTTATTCTTAAACCTTCTTTAATTGTAATTCACATAGAGATATAGTGAGTTAGTTGAATAAGGTGTTTAACGTGTTTCTATCTTAATTGTGGATTTACGTTAATACGGTATTAGTGCATCGAGAGGTGGTTAATACTGCATTCGTTTTCTTGATTAATAAACTGGGATAGTGCATTGAATTGGAATAAAGGTGTTAAAATCAGAGTAAAGCTTAGGGTGAAGTCATAAGTCTAATCCTCCATTGATTGTTTGAAATTCTAGACTTTAAGATTTGTGATTGGTTTGTGATACTTTATATTGTCCTTTAATTTAGAATTTTTAATTATAATCATTGAGTTGAATAGTTTAATAAAATTAGGATTAATAGGAAATTGGTAATTGTAAGTTAGAATTATTGCTAGTTAATCTCTGTGGGAACGATACTTTACTTATCACTTTATTACTTGTTGACCACGTATACTTGCGTGTATTGCGTATATAGATTTTACCCAACAAGTTTTTGGCGCCGTTTCCGGGGATTATTTAGTATAGTTCTTAATAATTTTACAATATCAATTTAAATAATCCAGTTTTACTTACACATTTTTATTTTTGTTTTGTTTCTTCTATTTCAGGTGTTGAAAGCAGTTTATGCAAACTCGGTCCAAAAATCCAGACCTGCTGCCTTTAGAGGACGACATTGAGAAAAGGTTCTAGAGATTAAGTAAGTGGATCAAGGAAACGAGACAAGAATTTGAAACATCTGAGAAAGAAGAGGAAATGGCAGCCGAAGATCGGAAAGCGTTAAGGGACTTCGCCATGCCTAAGGTGACTGAACTGCAGTCAAGCATCACTAGGCCCGCAATAGCAGTAAATACATTTGAATTTAAGCCTGGGACGATTCAAATGATTCAGAATTCAGTTTAGTTTGGGGGATTGGCAAATGATGATCCGAACGAGCATTTAGTCAGCTTTCTGGAAATATGCGACACCTTTAGGTATAATGGGGTGTCGGATGAGGCGGTGAGACTTCGCTTGTTCCCATTCACTTTACGGGATAAGGCGATGAGTTGGTTGCATTCTCTACCATCCGGTTAGATAACTACATGGGAGGATTTAGATCAAAAATTCCTCGCCAAATTCTTTCCACCGGCAAAAACTGAAAAGATGAGGAACGAGATAACGATGTTTGAATAGCAACATGGGGAGTCATTATATGAGGCATGGGAGAGATACAAAGAATTGCTCAGAAAATGCCCACATCATGGATTGCCCAAGTGGCTACAAATGAACACCTTTTACACCGGACTACATGGGAATCTCAGAACGAGTATTGATGCAGCGTCGGGCAGAGCATTTATGGCCAAGAGTTACGAGGAAGCCTACGATTTGATTGAAACCATGGCGGCTAACAACTACCAGTGGCCCACAGCGAGAATGACACATGCAAATGCTGCTGGGGTGTTAGAAGTAGATGGTGTAATAGCTATACAAGCACAGATTTCTGCACTTTCAAAGAAGTTAGATTCAATGACAGGGGCATAAGCACAACAAACACAGCAAGTGGCAATAATATGCGAGTTGTGCGTCGGAGAGCACTCAACGGATCAATGCGCGATTAATCCAGCATTTATACAGTTTGTGGGCAATTATAACAGAATTCTACAGAACACATACCAAAACACATACAATTAAGGAAATAGTAATCATCCGAATTTCTCGTGGAGCAACAACCAGCAAAGTCAAGCTCCACGACAGTCATATCCCCCAGGTTTTTAGAATCACCAACAACCAGTTCAACATCAGGAAAGGAAATCAGATTTTGAGGAAGTGGTATCGAAGTACATGATCAGTAATGAAGTAGCGATGAAAAATCAAGCAATAGAAATCAAGAACTTAGATAATCAGATAGGGAAAATTGCCTTAGCACTAAATAACAGGCCATAAGTGACCCTACCAAGCGATACAGAGAGAAATCTGAAGGGTAACCATGAACAGTGTCAGGCAATTACATTGCGGAGTGGAAAACATCTCGAGGGCACTAATGTAGAAAATTCAGCAACTCCGGATGAAAAAGTTGATGATAATAACGTGATTGAAGGAAGTAAGGGTGAGGATAAACAGAGTGAGGAAACAAAGCTAAACATGAAGCCAATTGTTTATCCACCACCACCATTTCAGCAAAGGGTCCAAAAATAGAAATTAGACAAGCAATTCCCAAAGTTTTTGGAAGTGTTCAAGAAACTTCAGATTAATATTCCATTTGTAGAAGCACTAGAGCAGATGCCGAGCTACGCAAAATTTATGAAAGGGATTCTGCCAAGGAAGAAGAAATGGGAACATTTTGAGATTGTTGCACTAACAGAGGAGTGTAGTGTGGTATTACAGCAGAAATTACCACCAAAACTCAAGGACCTAGGGAGTTTCACTATCCCATGCACAATCGGGAATATGAATTTTAGCAAGTGTTTATGTGATTTGGGGGTGAGTGTAAACCTCATGCCATTGTCGGTTACTACGTAATTGGGTTTGCACTTTTGAAGGCCTACTGAACATTTCATGCAATTGGCGAGATAGGTCACCATATATCCAAGAGGCATAGTGGAGGGCATTTTAGTGAAGGTGGAAAAGTTTATATTCCCCGCGGACTTTATCATTCTGGATTTTGAGGAGGACAAAAACATCCCAATTATCCTAGGGAGACCATTATTGTTACACGGGTAGGGCGCCTCATGGGGACGCGTAAAAAAGGAGAGAACTCACTATGAGGGTCCAAGATCAAGAAGTAAAATTTAATGTGTTTAAGGCCATGAAATTCCCTACGAATGAGGAAGAATGTTTTCGAATGGATTTAATTGAGCAAATCATCAGTGATGATATGAGCAAGAGTTTGGTCAATGATCCGTTAGAAACAACTTTATTGGGGGATGAAGAGGTCGACGACCCGGAATTGGTGGATTATTTACAGATTCTAGACTCATTGCCACGAGTTTCCATATTCAGAACACCGTTTGAACCATTGCACACGGAGGAAGTAACCGCAGAAAAACTGAAACCATCATTGGAAGAGCCACCAAAGTTGGAACTTAAGACACTCCCTAAAAACCTCATGTATGCATATTTAGGCAATTCAAATTCTTTACTTGTTATTATTTCAGCTGCACTTAATGAATTGCAGGAAGAAAAGTTGTTGAGGGTGCTTAGGGAACACAAATCAGCGATCGGGTGGACAGTTGCAGACATAAAGGGAATCAGCCCTTCATGTTGCATGCATAAGATTTTGATGGAAGATGAGGAAAAACCGACGGTGGAACAACAACGGCGACTTAACCCAATTATGAAGGAAGTTGTGAAGAAGGAAATTTTGAAATGGTTGGATGCCGGTACCATCTACCCGATTTTCGACAGTAAATGGGTTAGTCCAGTTCAGTGCGTGCCGAAAAAGGGAAGAATAACGGTGGTGCAGAATGAGGACAATGAGTTAATACCAACTAGAACAGTGACAGGTTGGAGGGTTTGCATGGATTACAGAAAATTGAACAAGGCAACCTGAAAAGACCATTTCCCGTTGCCCTTTATTGATCAAATGTTGGATAGATTGGTGGGACATGAATTTTACTGTTTGTTGGATGGGTACTCGGGCTATAACCAGATAGTCATCGCTCCGGAAGATTAAGAAAAGATGACATTCACGTGCCCTTACGGCACATTTGCATTCAGGAGGATGTCATTCGGGTTATGCAATGCACCTGCAACCTTCCAACGGTGTATGATGGCGATTTTCTCAGATATGGTGGAGAAAAATGTTGAAGTCTTCATGGAAAATTTTTCGGTCTACGGAGACAACTTTGATACTTACTTAGGAAATCTGGTCATGGTGTTGCAACGATGTATGGATACAAACCTCGTACTCAATTGGGAAAAATGCCATTTCATGGTTGAAGAGGGCATAATTTTGGGCCATAAGGTATCGGCTCAAGGATTGGAGGTTGACAAAGCAAAGCTAGAAATGATCGAAAAACTGCCTCCACCAAGCTCAGTGAAGGGTATTAGGAGTTTTTTAAGACATGCGGGGTTCTATAGGAGGTTCATACAAGACTTCTTTAAAATTGCAAAACCTCTGTGCAGTTTATTAGAGAAGGGTGCCATTTTCAGTTTTGATGAGGATTGCAAGTCAGCATTTGAATTATTGAAGAAAAATTTGACTACAGCCCCCGTGATAGTCGCACCGGACTGGAGCATGCCATTCGAGCTTATGTGTGATGCAAGTGACTACGCAGTTGGGTCAGTGTTGGGCCAACGATGGGACAAGGTGTTTCACGCCATATACTATGCAAGTAAAACACTTACAGAAACTCAAATGAATTACACAACTACAGAAAAGTAATTGCTTACAGTGGTGTATGTGTTTGACAAATTTCGGGCTTACTTGATCGGGACCAAGGAGATAGTCTACACGGACCATGCAGCGATTCGTTACCTAATAGCGAAAAAGGATGCTAAGCCGCGTCTTATCTGATGGATTCTCCTACTTTAAGAGTTTGACTTAGAAATAAAGGATAGAAAGGGGGCGGAGAATCAAGTAGCCGATCACTTGTCTAGACTAGAAAACTAAGGGAAAGCAAAAGAAGATAAATGTGAAATTAATTAATCTTTCCCAGATGAACAACTGTTTGGGATTTCTGCAGAGATTCATTGGTATGGGGATTATGTGAATTTCCTTGTGAGCAACATTCTACCACCTGACCTCACAAGATAACAGAAAAGAAAATTTCTTCATGACGTGAAATGGTATATGTGGGACGAACCGTACTTGTTCAAGACGTGCACTGACAAAAGGATTCGACGGTGCGTCCCCTATAGTGAAGTGAATAACATTCTGCATGAATGTCACTCATCTGCATATGGCAGACATTATGGGAGTGAGAAGACAACATCAAAGGTGTTGCAATCTGGTTTTTATTGGCCTACGTTATTCATAGATGCCCACCATTTTGTCAAGCAATACGATAGATGTCAATGGGTGGGCAACATTTCGAAACGGAATGAGATGCCTCTGCAAACGATTCTTGAAGTGGAAATCTTTGACGTATGGGGTATCTATTTCATGGGGCCATTCCGTTCATCCTTGAACAATCAATATATTCTACTCGTAGTCGATTACGTATCGAAGTGGGTTGAACTTGCAACATTACCATCAAATGATGCCAAGGCGGTCCTCAAGTTCCTACAAAAGAACATCTTCACGAGGTTTGGCACACCAAGAACAATAATCAGTGACGAAGGTAGTCACTTCTGTAATAAATCGTTTACTGTTCTTTTGGCCAAGTATGGGGTCAATCACAAGGTGGCTACATTGTATCACCCGCAAATCAGTGGACAGGCTGAGGTATCAAACAGAGAAGTTAAGAAGATATTAGAGAAAGTGGTGAATCCGAGTCGAAAAGATTGGTCGCTGAGATTGGACGATGCACTATGGGCATACCGGATGACATACAAGACACCAATCGGGATGTCACCATACCAACTACTATATAGAAAGGCATGTCACTTACCGGTCGAGCTACAACATAAGGCATATTGGGCGGTGCAAAAACTCAATTTTGATCAAGCAGCTGATAGGGGAGAAGAGGCTACTGCAATTGAATGAACTCGACGAATTTCGCCTGCAAGCCTATGAGAACGCCAAACTATACAAAGAAAAGGTAAAAAGATGGCACGACCAGAAAATATTGCGTCGAACATTTGAGCTAGGTCAATCAGTACTCTTGTTCAACTCACAGCTACGATTGTTCCCCGAAAAGCTTAAATCTAGATGGTCGGGACCAGTCACTATCAAGCAGGTATTCTCTCATGGAGCAGTCAAACTATACAGTCACAATCCACTAGATACGTTCAAAGTCAACGGACACCGTCTAAAGCATTATTAGGGTGGAGAAACCAACACCGACATGATCGTCATCACATTGACTGACACAACATAAGCAGGAAGTAGTCAGGCTGAATGACTTAAAATCAAGCACTAATTGGGAGGCAACCCAATCTTTAGTTTATTTATCATATTTTTCATTTCATATTTACTTGATCATAGTTCATTAAATCACTAGGTATATGAATAAAATAAAAATCACTAATCTTCATACTTTATGTCATGTAGGATGGAAAATGGAGCATTAAGCTAGTAAAAATGAAGCAAAAGTGGACTTACAGTACGAAAAAGCAAAGAGCTCGAAAGTAGGCATGCCGTAGGCAGGCCCCTAAGAGATATCTATAACCCCGTACGGCAAAGGGTCACCAAAGATGTTAGATGAGCATATAGCCTTTCCGGTAGACATCAACAACATTACAACCCCGCAAAATGGGGTCCTTAAACTCGATAGCAGAGATAGCATAGCCACGGGCGGCCTTCATATACGCAATACCCTCACCGAGGCAGGGGTCCAGAAATTCAAAAGACAAAGGTGGCAGTTAGGTAACCTCCTCCCATGCCCAATCACCCACTATCTCAATTAAACCTCATAACCATCACCCACTACTACCACTACTACCACTACTACCTTAACTCCATTAACTACCCCACCTCTTCAATCCACCAATAGACCATATTCTTCCACCTCTATATAAAGCACTACATCTCATATCACATCTCTCAAATCAATTGATATAGAGAATTCATAGAGAATACTTGAGAGTTAGGGAGAAGCAAATTGAAAAGCTTAGGGGAGAGTTAAGGCAAGTCAAGTACTAGAGAAAGACCATGGCTTCACAATCATCTTCTAAACGCCAAAGGGGGGAGAGTTTACGACCATCTCAACCAACCCGCACCTTCGATCGCCAGAAATTCGCAAGTGCCGCCGCCATCGACCGGTATGACTACATGCTCACCAAAGCCCTTACACCGGAACGGGGGTTGGCACCGGATCCTAACGATGGGGAGATGATGCCTTAGATTTTTCAAAAGGGGTGGACGAAATTCACCGAAGAGCCGGAACCCGCAGTTGTAAAAATTGTTGAAGAATTCTATGCAAATGCTGAAGACAAAGAACCATTCCATGCGTTTATTCGAGGTCGGCTGGTTCCATTCAATGTCGATGCAATTAACACCTACCATCAACTAAAGGAACCTCGCCACTGCCAGTAAACTCACCTACAAAATTCTGATCCGGACTATAATGCTATTATCGTAGAGATGAAAAAGCCGGGAACGTCATGGATAAAAGGTCGGAAGGGAGGCACCGTTTTCCATAGCAAGGACCTTAGCCGGTATGGAAAAATTTGGTACGCCTTCCTATGCGCTAAATTGCTTCCGTCCTAACATACCTCGGATGTCACCAAAGAGAAGGCGTTACTGTTGTACGCCATTGTGTAAGATTTCATTATCGACGTCGGAGCCATTATCTGTTCCTCCATCCGCTGGTGCTTACGTGGAAATTTTTCTGGAGACTTACCACACCCAACACTCATATGTGGGTTGTGCCGTCAAGCAGGGGTGAGATGGTTCGATGACGAGCCCACACAAATGCCGCTCGCGCTGCTTGATTTGAGAATGATAGCGTGGTATTCTGTATGGGCAGGGGGCGAGTCACATCCACGTGGTGTGGGTTTTATTTTTTCGTCAGATTCGGAAGACGACGTGGATGCTATAGAGACATCGGGGGATGATGATGAACCAATTGGCGATCAAGAGGCCGAGGCCATATCCAGTCTTTAGTTCCTTGATTTCCAAAATCAGATAAATGCGCACAAAAAAGCAACACGTCGGGAAATAAGGCGCTTAACACTGAGGCAAGATCACATGTTTGATGCTATGAACGCATCTTTCGCCTCTCTGAACACAACTCTTCAAAGCTTTAACCCGTCGGCATAATTTCCTTATCAACAGCCCAGACCAATGCCGAGGTTTCCACCAAGTGACTCTGATAAAGAAGAACAACAACCACCTCTTCAGACTTAAGCGATAGCAGGGAAGTCCTCACGTCCTTATTTCAATTATTCATCCAATGAGGACATTATATTACTTAAGTTTGGGGGATTTAAATACACGTTTGCATGCATAGGTAGTACTTAGTACTTAAGTTTGCATTTTGTCATTTTCATCTCAGTATTGCATGATAGCTTAGGTGCATACATAGTATCTTAGGTTAATGTTTATCATTGCATATTGTCATTGCATATTAATTAGTTTTATAAATAGTGCATTTTGTTATCTAAAAAAATAAATAAAAATAAAATAAATTATATATATATATATTTTAGTTAGTACATATTGTGTTTGTGTAAGTCTATTAATGCTGTAGTTCATATTATTTGTGGGCCAATGATGAGATTGATAATAAGTTAACCAATACATTGTTGATTACGAGAACTGTGATACAATTTTTGCTATGAATCAAACCTTGAGCTTGTTTGAAACTGGTATAAAAAGGATTGCACGAATACGAACATCGTTGTTGACTGATCAGTTCAAATTGATACATAAATAGTCTCTAAAGGATAATGCTAAGTAAATGAGAAACGACAAGGAGAGACATTAAAGGAAAAAATTAGGCAAGAACTTTAGTTTGGGGGATGATATATGGGGTATATAAGCAGTCTAAAAAAAAGTACATATCTCATGACTAGTCTTATTTCGGGGCCTTTGTTACTTGAGCAAGTATGCCCGAGGGGATTGTCTTTACACCTAACGTCCTAAGGTCTTTTATGGTCTGGGAGTCGTTGGTTGAAAGCTCGCTAAGGGGTAGCACTGTCAGCCTAATGGGATAAGACATTGCACAGTCATGTAGGAATTTATACGAAAAAAATTTGAATAAAACGGGAAAAGTGCAAAAAGCCCCCGTATGTGAAAAAAAAAAAAAAAAGAAAAGAAAGGAATATACATATATTAATAAAGTATAAGTACTCTATGAGAACCCCTGGAATTAGTAATTGCTTAGTTTTCGTTGGAACTTGTCTTTTGTTAGAAATTTTCAAGTGAACATTGTATGATTCCTTCGAAGATATTAGTTATGTATTGAATTTGAGTCTATAGCAGTTGTCATGGATGTTGATCACACACACACTATACCAGTGATGATGGTTTGAGATTTGAGGATTAAAATGGAATTGTAGATTGGTTTTTGGTAGTTGATACTGTATAGTTGCTTGTTTTCACTGAGGTCGTTAAAATAATTTTAATTCTATGGTCTTGATGGATTAGAAAGCATATAGTTAGATCATATTCATTTCATCTCATTGCATTACATGGTATGTAGTTGTTTTGTGCTCGAGGACTAGCACAATTTATGTTTGGGGGATTTTGATAAGTGAATTTTATATACGCGAATCAATGTTCATTTCATTCGTAATTATTGCTAAATTCTTGTGATCATGTTCATTTTTACTTGTTTTATGTTGTTTCATGTGTAGGATGGTTGTTGTGGCATTTAACGTGTATTTGGAGTTATTCGGGATGATTTGAAGTCGTTTGGTGCAAGTTTGGAAACAATCTTGAAATACTGACATGTCGAGCAAATAGAATAGAGGCCACCGGCGTGCATTTATATTATATACCCTCGCCAGTAGGGGGGGTCTTCTTCTCGATTAACGTAAAGGAAGCCCTCACCGGCGGGGTCTTCATATGTGTTAGACAGAAAGGGTGCCCGGAAATGGCGTATATAACTTCAAAACCCACCGGGGTGGGGGTGTCGATTCTGAAGTTGTCCTGTTATGATTGGAATTCTTCTTGGGCATATATTTTAGCTATTTGCATGGCAATGGAACTCTAATTGAAGGGAATTTCGGCTGGGACTTGTGTGTTGGACATTAGATACTCAATTAACAACAAATTAAATAACACACAAGGCACATTATGAAGATCTTAGCTCTGTTCTTCATAGCAAGCGTGGAGGAGTATTTCAAAGAGATTTTCGAGACGATTGCGATTCTAGGCTACGTGAAGGGTGTTTTTCAATATTCTTCATCTTAGGCTATTAATTGTAATTGGAAGAATGATTTCTATGATTTATTCAGTGTTTATTTCGTTTATCATGAACTAATTCACTTTTTAGGCTTATGATGGATCTTTAAGTGAAACGATGATTTTGTAAACTTTGATTTCCAATTTAATAATCTATTTCCAGTTTATCTATATTAATTTGTGCTTGAATCTATGAATTGCCTGATCAACAATTCTTTGTGGATTTGTTTGGAATCGAGAGAGGATATTCAAATCTAGACCTAGTTGGTATAACATATGTTTATGAATTGTGTGAATAACATATTTGTGATGAATGTTAAAGTAGAGATATGCTTGACATCGCATGTAATCGGATAGAGAACTTATTCTTAAACCTTCTTTAATTGTAATTCACATAGAGATATAGTGAGTTAGTTGAATAAGGTGTTTAACGTGTTTCTATCTTAATTGTGGATTTACGTTAATACGGTATTAGTGCATCGAGAGGTGGTTAATACTACATTCATTTTCTTGATTAATAAACTGGGATAGTGCATTGAATTGGAATAAAGGTGTTAAAATCAGAGTGAAGCTTAGGGTGAAGTCATAAGTCTAATCCTCCATTGATTGTTTGAAATTCTAGACTTTAAGATTTGTGATTGGTTTGTGATAGTTTATATTATCCTTTAATTTAGAATTTTTAATTATAATCATTGAGTTGAATAGTTTAATAAAATTAGAATTAATAGGAAATTGGTAATTGTAAGTTAGAATTATTGCTAGTTAATCTCTGTGGGAACGATACTTTACTTATCACTTTATTACTTGTTGACCACGTATACTTACGTGTATTGCGTATATAGATTTTACCCAACAAATACTCCCAAAGACACATATCAAATATCCTAAAGTGGGAAAACTCGGAGGAGGGTATGATAGTAATGCAAAAATTAGAGACGATCCAGAATCAAGTTAATCTGCTTGCTAAGCTGATAGTTCGACAACATCAGGATACAAGGCAATTTTTCACTCAACTATCAGAAAGCCAAGAGAAAAAAGAGGTCAACCATAATGCAAACCCATATTTCTCCATGATGAGCCAGCTAAATGAAGAAGATCAAAGCAGGCTAAAAGGAGAAGAAAAGGGGATTGATCAAATTGCTAGAAGATCTCGACAACGAAAAAATCGCTCTGGGGAATGCGTGTAATAACCGTGAATTTAAGTCACTATATATGTATGTACATTATTGATATTTAAAACTTTGTGTTATATAGTGATTTAATATGTGACAACATATGTGAAGTGGTGCATGGATCAATAAACATATATACTATAGTTATGGATATATACATTTATAGATTTAATTAAAAATGAAAGCTTCATAACCTAATTATACATTAGGAGAGACAATTAAATAACCTAAGGGTTATGGTAATAAGGAAAGGTTAATATTTAATGGGTATACTAACTTAAGTGGATAATCTTGTTATTTCAAGTGACTAATAATTTTAAACCTATTTCTAGTAAGCCTAATTAGGTTATGAGCTAAAGTCACATGTATAAGTAATTAAATTTCATAAGGTTGGGAATGGAAACCCTAAATAAACAATTTGGGTAGTATATATTAAAATTGTTAGACTATGTTCATTACATGGCCCAAAATAATTAAAGGAGAAGCCCAAAAGAAATAAAATACAAACCAATACTTAACCCACTTGATTAAGGGTATTTTAGACTTTTGATTAATCAAATTTGTGCATTATAATAAAAGAAAAATGGAGGAGATAATGGGGGCAAGGGGGACCAGCCCTATTAGGCCTTTTTAGGCAACAAATTATGCTAATCAAGTTCCTTAATTAGTAACTCTTACATCAAGTACAAGTGTGTCAATCTCCCATTGGTAGAAAATCTACTTAGCACCCTTAATCACATGATTAGGCTCAATTGAAAGAGATAAGGTGAAGCCTTTTATCCAATAGACAACAAAAGTATGGGGGATATTAGTTAAATCACCACATTTCTTTTGCTAGACATTTCATTTCTCTTATTCTTCTTCTTCTATTTTTCTCCCAAGCTAGCAAGATACAAAGAGAGAAAAGAGAGAGAGAGGGGTTCGGTTTTGAAGGGAGAAAGAGGAATGTGCTGTAAGACCCCAAATTATTAATAAATGAAATTTATTTTCCTCTATTTATTATTTTGAAATAGTAAGGGTTGATTTGATTAATGTGGATAGTTTTGGGTAAAATACGCAAATATTTCGAATAAGCAAGTGGTTATAAAATATTCATTATTGTCGGGGAATATTAAATGACGGCCAGTAGCAGATTTTTGTGGGCCCCATAACTGAAAAACGATTGGATGAAAAAAACGACAAATATAAGTTGTTTATAAATAACTTGGCGTAGTTATTCACCGAGTATCTTGTTGGAATACCCGTGGTTAAAACACACTATCTGGCGTTGTTGAACAAGAAGATACGGTATTGCACCAATTATTGATTCTTACGTAAGAAGGCACTACTCAATAATTATTACGATAATTATTATTCGAGATTTTATTTTATTGATTCAATAAGCTGCGCATTGATATTTTATATTCTTGTTGTTTCAATAAATTGTCATTACACAATATTTTCCATTATCGAGACAATAATTCATATTATCCGAATAATATTATGGGATAACATTATTGGCAATGTCTAGAAAGTTCTATCTAAGGAGAGGTTTGGTCACCTAATTGCGCCAAGATGAGAGAGATCCTTATTGAAAGCCCCTCTTTCCTGGAACGGCTGGTTGCCAAGATCTTGTGATTTTGTAATATTATTTGTGAATAATTAATTATTGATTTATATGATGAGGAAAATATTGATTTTATGTGGATATAGATGGAGAAAATTTTTAATGTGACAATTGTTGAAAATTAATATTTTATCTTTTTCCGATAAAATATTTCATTTAAATATATTATTTTAATAATATATTAACGGTGATATTTTATAATGAATATGGGATATATGAGTATATGAGGAGGAAGAGTATTTTGTGGCATTAAATGTTTAACTTTGCAGAAGAAAGTTTTTCCAAATTCCAAATGAAAATTGGTATCAAATCCATAAATCCAAGCGATTTTACGTGCTATAATCAAATTTGATTCGATAATTGTGTCCACCAACACACAAAAGGGCTATTTCCTATAAAAAGACGCGAGATTCGAATTTTCTGATAAAAGGGCTATTTATTATGAATTATTGAAGTTTCGGAGTTCCAAAATAATTAATTTTTGGAAGTATAAAATATTTAAAATGACAAAAACGTTTTTGTCATTGTTGTGGGTCTTATATGTGTTGAAGTGGCTGAATTCAGATCCTTAGAAGTGGGCGTAGGAATTGTAATATTAATATTAATATTTTAATAAATTTTCTACTTTGGTGTTCTAAGCATTTTCCTATAAATAGGGTGCTTAGGTTAGAATTGAAAATCACACCGTAAATCAAGTTTTCTCTCTATATTATCGAGCGTATTCTTGTGAGTATTTTGAGTATACTTTGAGTATTGCTATACTGATGGAAGTTCAAGTCATAGCCTATATCCTGTTTCAACTAGAAGTCTTGTCTTTCGAGGTAAAGGATGTTATTTTATTCGAAAATGATATTATTTCTTGAATATCATTATCTTAGAAATATTGGTTGGAAATTTTATCAAATTTGGAACTTTTTCATGTCGGGGTTACTATTCATGAGTTACTATTCATGAGTTACTATTCATGAGTTACTATTCACGAGTTACTATTAACGAGTACTATTTACGAAGCGTGAAGATGTTTTTTTGTGAAATTTCTATCTTTTGGTGTTTGATTACTATTCACGTATCGGCATTATTCATGTATATCTGATCTATTCACGAATCTGGCACTATTCATCCAAAAATGAAAATTTTTCTTTTGTCCAAAATATCTATTCTCGGATACTAGTTTTGATTGTATCCATGTTTTGATCATTCTTGAATTTTACACCACTATGATTATTTATGAGGTATTTTGGACATGAAATAGCTTAAATATACGAATCCTTAATACTTGTTCTTTTGTTTCACTTGGATTCGCTTTTCTTTAAAATATTTTTCATCATCCTCAGGTCCTAAATGATGATATTCTTGAATATCTTTGGCACGTGAGTGCAAAGATGAATGATTTCTTGATGAATATCTTTGGCCCGTCTGAAGATGAGCAGTGTTGAGATGAACATGATCGATCGATTAATATCTTTGGCCAGTAGTGCAAAGATGAGCAGTGTTTAGATGAACATGATCAATGATGAATATCTTTGGCTGTGAGTGCAAAGATGAATATTTGATTCCGATATATATTGATTGATGTTACAGGGATAAAATATCGACGATGAACTTTTAAATTCATATATAGAAGATAGTAGTTTGCATTCTCTACTTAACTCTTCTAATGAATTGTTGTTTTTCATTGCAGTTGTTGATTTAAAAGCGGTTTGTCTATTATATTCTATTAGATTTTTCCTTGTTGAAGACTAACGATAATTTGTTGTATATTATCTTAGTCATAATATTCTTCTTGGGCTAGTTGAGCTCACCCTTTTCCTTTTGTTCCATTTTTCTTCTCGGGAGGCGAGAATGTAAATGAGTACTTAGTCGGGGTATGGAATGAAGGTTCTAGAGAGAGTTGTTTAGTAGTCCTCATCATTTTTGTAAAATAATGTATAAATAATTGTGATGAGGATTTATTTGGGTATGTATATTGTCTAGAAGACAATAATTGTATTTAAACTCACAAGATATATGTTGTCGTATTTTGCCCGACAAATGTATTAATAAAGTTGTAGTTATTTACATACCATGTATTTGGCGACTCGAATGGGTTGGATGGAATGGACCTATTTTGGGGCGTCATAGTTGGTATCAAAGCTTAGGGATATGATCTCTGGCGGAGATCGGGGAATAGAACTAAGAGGGAGAGATTTGTAAATCCTTCCGCTAGTGTGTCCTACCTAAGCTTATTTGTTAGTTGGTCGAAGATATAGGGATATTATGTGATATATTGATTTCCTTAATTAACCCTTATTTTATGATAGTATTTGAGAATGTCGAATGAGAATATTAATGATTGGAGTAAATGAGACCGTGGAGATGCTGTGCTATTTACCAACGAGGAGAACGTCTGTAACAGTGGCAATGTTCCTCCCGTGAAAAACACCATTTGAAGCGAGATGATGAGCGAGGGGATGTTTAGAAGCTTTTTTGCGGTTCATGCAAAATCGATTGAGGAGACTCAGTATTCAAAATACGAGGAGGAAATGATAGCAATTCACGGGTGGTCACGGCCAAGCAGTTCAAAGAGTTGGGACCACCGATTAGGGAAAATCGGATCCGATTAAGGCGAGACGTGGGTCAAACAAATTACCAAGATATTCGATGTCTTGGGATGCGCGGAGAAAGAAAGTTCCATTCGCTACTTTTATGTTCAAAACGAGGCGGTTCTTGGTGGGAATCGTGAAGCGTACTCCATCTAAATTGCACTCGGCATGTCATGGGAGAGACGTTTGAAAGCAGTTCAATGACAAGTACTTCCACAAAGTATTTTTCATATGAAGGAAGTGGAGTTTATTAGATGGAGTGTAGAATAACATGGCGGTGTCCCAAAGACGAGGCGAAGTTCTTGGAGTTATCCGTGTTTGCACCTCATTTGGTGGAGAATGTGGAACGTATGACGTGGATGTTTCGAGAGGTTTGAAACCCGGCATACGTCGGTATCTCATTTCTCGTAAATTTTCTCTCTATTCCGGATGTTGTCAACGAGGCTCGGTTGTTAGAGCGAGATAACGAGTACGTTCAACCGAGGACCATAACCAGATCATCATCAAGATATAGCAATCATCGAATAACGATAACCAACGGAGAAAGAAGAATACGGACAAAGCGGTAACCACTCTGGTGGTAATCGTGGCCATGAAAATAGAAGAAGCGAGTGGGAGGAGATTTTAAAAAGAGGAGATTTAACAACGACCATGAAGAAGACGTCGGCGCCAAGATGCAACCGGGTTCGAAGGAGGAGAAAGACCATCCGTCAGTATGTTACAAATGCGGGAAGAGGGACATATCATTGAACCGCCTACAACAGTTTAAGGTATGCTATAATTGTGGAAAAGAAGGACATATTGCTCGAGATTATGCGGTATCGAAACCTAGTCAAGCTGAATGGTGACTCAAAAGGATGTCCCGAGAAAAGTCAAAGTCAACGATTCACGGAAGAGCGTTTGTCGTGGCCGGTCAAAAATGTGAGGAACCCGAACGAAGTTAGCACTCAAGTTAGTTAATTATAAATTCTTGCAAAGTTTATACCTTTACTAGAATCTGGGGTTCTACCCATTCTTTTATCTCTCTTTGCTTGTGCTCAACGTTTGAACTTGACTACGGAGAAATTAGACTTTGACCTATTTATGGAGACTCAGTTAGGAGAAACTTTCATTACATCCGTTGTTTAGAAATCTTGCTTGATTCAGGGTTGGCACTATCACATTACACGTTAACCTTATTTCTATAGAGATATTTGCTTTTGATGTGATTTTAAGGTTAACTACTCATCATGCCGAAATTGATTACTTTCGTAAGGTTGTTAGTTTTCATATTCCTAAGCAATCTGTTATTCGAATTCAAGCAATCAAACCATTGTAGTCAAACATTTTCATATCAAGCCATGAAGTCATTCGTTTATTACGGATGTCAAGTTTTCTTAGTCCATGTTATGGATTTAAATAAAGACACGTCAGATTTGAATAATATTCCTGTTGTTATTGATTTTTCCTGACGTATTTCCTGAAGAATTTCTTGGCTTACTCCCAAAGCCTGATATTAAATTTTGTATCGACTTTGAACCCGGTACAAAACTCATTTCTAAAATCTCATATCGAATGGCTCTCTATTAAACTTGAGGATTTAAAATTCAACTATAAATTTGGTACTGAGCCTTTATCCGTGACTTCCTTTGTGGAATGCACCGCCGATTCTCTGTAGGGGACACCATATTCGATGCGATAGTAAACCGATAGGTGTCATTGTAATGTGCTATCCAAGGTTGGGATATGAGTCACGATTGAGAACAACCTAAGTCGAATCGAAATACGTAGCTTTCAGGCTTAGTTGGTTATTATCGGAGATTCGTTGAAGGATATTCTCGGTGCTATTCCATTAACGCAAATTGACTCGTAGAGATACAAAATTCGAATGGAGCAAGAAATGTGGAAGAGCTTGAAGAACTCAAGAGGAGACTCATTTCGACGTATGTTCGACCATGCCATCTTGGAAAAGCGAACGCGTGTAGGTAGCGTGTTGAGTAGAAGATCGATATACAAGATCGAGTACAATATTGTCAAAGACTAATTTTGTATAATTTACAAATAATAGAGATGGAGATGAAAACTCTAGGTACCCACGTGATGATATACGAGTATAATCGACTTTAATCGATAAAGTTAAAGCTGTTTAAGCTACACACCGGAGCTGATGAATTTGAAGAAGGAGGTGCAAGAAGTTGTTATTTCAAAAGCGAGAATCGGTGAGGTGAGGAAAGCTCAAACCTTCGATTTATTAATCCATTTGAAATTCTTGATCGAATAGGAACTGTGGCCTATAGACTCGTTTTACCGCTAAGTATGACTCGTGTTCATAACGTTTTTCACGTATCGATGTTACGTAAATATGTGGACGACCCAAACCACGTCATTGAGTTAGAATCGGATGAGATAGCCGAAGACTTAACATACGAGGAGGTACCTGTCAAGATCTTGGATAGGAAAGAACATGTCCTATGTACCGAGGTTATACCACAAGTTAAAGTTTTGTGGAGAAACCATGTTATTGAGGAAATGACCGGGAGTTGGAAATGGAAATGAAAGCGAGGTATTCTCATCTTTTCAAAACACTGTGTACGTCACGTCAATTTCGAGGACAAAATTTCATAAGGAGGGAGGTTGTAAGACCCCAAATTATTAATAAATGAAATTTATTTTCCTCTATTTATTATTTTGAAATAGTAAGGGTTGATTTGATTAATGTGGATAGTTTTGGGTAAAATACATAAATATTTCGAATAAGCAAGTGGTTATAAAATATTCATTATTGTCGGGGAATATTAAATACATGACGGCGCTTGATCTTTGTGGGCCCCATAACTTGAAAAACGATTGGATGAAGAAAGCGACAAATATAAGTTGTTTATAAATAACGGCGTAGTTATTACCAGATTAATCTTGTTGGAATACCCTGGTTAATACACACTAATCACGTGTTGTTGAACAAGAAGCTGCGGTATTGCACCAATTATTGATTCTTACGTGAAGGCACTACTCAATAATTGTTACATGAATTACCGCTCAAAGATTTTATTTTATTGATTCAATAATTGCTTTGCATTGATATTTTATATTATTGTTGTTTCAATAAATTATCATTACACGATTTTTCCATTATCTGAACAATAATTCATATTATCCTAATAATATTATTGGATAACATTATTGGCAATGTCTAGAAAGTTCTACGTGTAAGGAGAGGTTTGGTCACCTAATTGCTTGGCAAGAAGGAGAGATCCTTATTGAAAGCCCCCTCTTTCCTCGAGAACTACGGCACAAGCGATCTTGTGATTCTGTAATATTATTTGTGAATAATTAATTATTGATTTATATGATGAGGAAAATATTGATTTTATGTGGATATAGATGGAGAAAATTTTAATGTGACAATTGTTGAAAATTAATATTTTATCTTTTTCTCGATAAAATAATTCATTTAAATATATTATTTTAATAATATATTAACTTGATATTTTATAATGAATGTGGATATATGAGTATATGAGGAGGAAGAGTATTTTGTGGCATTAAATGTTTAACACATATTTTGTGTGTTTTCCAAACACAATTATTAATACCAAATTTGATTATAGCACACAAAATCGTCTGCTTTATGGATTTCTTCATTTTTGTTTGGAATTTGGAAAAACTTTCTTCCGCAAAGTTGTAGAAATTGAATTTCCTATAAAAAGGCGAGATTCGAATTTTCCGATAAAGGGCTATTTATTATGAATTATTGAAGTTTTGGAGTTCCAAAATAATTAATTTTTGGAAGTATAAAATATTTAAAATGGCAAAAACGTTTTTTTGTCATTGTTGTGGGTCTTATATGTGTTAGAAGTGGCTGAATTCAGATCCTTAGAAGTGGGCATAGGAATTGTAATATTAATATTAATATTTTAATAAATTTTCTACTTTGGTGTTCTAAGCATTTTTCTATAAATAGGGTCTTAGGTTAGAATTGAAAATCACACCGTAAATCTGAAGTTTTCTCTCTATATAATCGGCGTATTCTTGTGAGTATTTTGAGTATACTTTGAGTATTGCTATCTGGTGCAAGTTCAAGTCATAGCCTTTATGTCCTGTTTTTGACTAGAAGTCTTGTCTTTTCGAGGTAAGGGATGTTATTTTATTCGAAAATGATATTATTTCTTCAATATCATTATGCCGAAATATTGGTTGGAAATTTTATCAAATTTGGAACTTTTTCATGTCGGGGTTACTATTCATGAGTTACTATTCATGAGTTACTATTCATGAGTTACTATTCACGAGTTACTATTAACGAGTACTATTCACGAAGCGTGAAGATGTTTTTTGTGAAATTTCTATCTTTTGGTGTCTGAGTTACTATTCACGATATCGACATTATTCACGATATCTGTCTTATTCACGAATCACGACACTATTCATCTAAAAATGAAAATTTTTCTTTTTGTCCAAAATATCTATTCGGATACTAGTTTTGATTGTATCCATGTTTTGATCATTTTGAATTTTACACCACTATGATTATTTATGAGGTATTTTGGACATGAAATAGCTTAAATACTGAATCCTTAATACTTGTTCTTTTGTTTCAATCGGATTCGCTTTTCTTTAAAATATTTTTCATCATCCTCGGTCCTAAATGATGATATTACCTGAATATCTTTGGCACTGTAGTGCAAAGATGAATGATTTCTTGATGAATATCTTTGGCCAGTAGTGCAAAGATGAGCAGTGTTGAGATGAACACGACCGATCGATTAATATCTTTGGCCGTGGTGCAAAGATGAACAGTGTTTAGATGAACATGATCAATCGATGAATATCTTTGGCACATGTAGTGCAAAGATGAATATTTGATTCGGATATATATTGATTGATGTTACAGGATAAAATATCGACGATGAACTTTTAAATTCATATATAGAAGATAGTAGTTTGCATTCTCTACTTAACTCTTCTAATGAATTGTTGTTTCCGCTGCAGTTGTTGATTTAAAACTGGTTGTCTATTGTATTCTATTAGATTTTTCTTTGTTGAAGACTAACGATAATTTGTTGTATATTATCTTAGTCATAATATTCTTTACTGGGCTAGTTGAGCTCACCCTTTTCCTTTTTGTTCCATTTTTCTTCTCAGGAGGCAAGAATGTAGCGAGTACTAGTCGGGGTATGGAATGAAGGTTCTAGAGAGAGTTGTTTAGTAGTCCTCACCATTTTTGTAAAATAATGTATAAATAATTGTGATGAGGATTTATTTGGGTATGTATATTGTCTAGAAGACAATAATTGTATTTAAACTCACAGTATATATGTTGTCGTATTTTGCACGACAAATGTATTAATAAAGTTGTAGTTATTTCTGTACCATGTATTTGGCGACTCAGAATGGGTTGGATGGAATGGACCTATTTTGGGGGCGTCACATGTGCTAGCTTGATTAATGCAACCTAAGATTATATATTAATTTGGTAAATCAAGGAAGGTTGCTACTAGATCAAGGTATAACCTAAATCTTCATCTTCTTCTTCTATTTGGTGTTATAACAATATTTTATGGGGTTATGAACTAATAATCAAGATACCCTAGTTCTACATATCATCATGTATGGAACTAAGTATCTTGAGTGTTAGATCAAAGGTTTAGAGGAAGAAAATGAGCTTATGTTCTCCTAGGGGTTAAACCCTTGTTTTTCTTCCACTAAATCTTATGTAACTCAAGTTTTACAACTTGGATTTGTGACCCGTGGAAGGGGGGGTGCTAGATACATGAGTTATCTAGTAAACCCAAGTGGTAGAATACAAATCTAGCAAGTATTGAAGCCATGGGGGCTATTTTCCCCAAAACAGTCCACCTAGAAAAATTAAAGTTTTAAAACCCTAAAAAGCTATTGTCCCTATTTTTCTTAAGGCTGTTTCGGATAGTTTCAAGTCTTTTAAAAATCTGGGAAAAATCATAGAGGTACCTTAAGAAGTTATCTACATGTAGGAAAAAGAACGGACACGTTTTGATTTATAGGTTGGCGTAATGGCTATTTCCGTAAAGGACTCCTAAATATTAACACTCGAATTTCTCACAGTGTATACATGGGAAAAATCCGAAACGTTTACAGTATGTTCATATATGTTATGAGAGTATACCCTAAAAATTTTAGAATGTTCTGAGCAAAACTCGATTTATGAAAAATAAAGCATGATTCGAGTGTTTTAGGCACTTTAATATTAGTAAATCTCTTTCTAAAATTCCAGAAATATTTGGGGATCATCGTTGGGTCATATACTGTCCAAAACCAGAAAAGAAGAAATTTTGGAATCAGTTTGGTATTTTTCCTAAAAATGATGAAGTTATGAATAAAAAGAAATAAATAGTTAAATGATGTCTTAAATAAGAAAAATGTGATTTTAATGGTTGAATACTCCTAATATATAGTATTATGACTATTTTAGGGCATTTTAGTAATTTATAATAAGAAATATTATTTATGACCTTTTATGGATATTAAATAAGAGGTTTTATAAAGGGTGAACAATTAGAAAAAATTGTTTATTGATCTAATAAATTATTAAAATGTTATTATGATATTAATAATATTAGAATATGATATTGTTATGTAAATAAAAATATTAAGATTAAACTTCATTAAAATATTATTAAATGGTTAATAGTATTTGATTTAAGCATTAATAAATGATTAATGTATTATTAAATGATTAATAATATTAATCTTAGATTAAAATATTATTAAGTAAATAATAATATTCGAGATTAAATAAAATGTTATTAAAAATGTAATAACATTAGTAAATGAATAAAATATTATTAAGTGATTAATAATATTAGTAAATAAATAAAATATTAATACTATTAGTAACCTAATAAAACTATTATTAATTGATTAATGATATTAAAGAATAAGTAAGATATTATTAAAGTAATAATATTAATGCATGATTAAAATATTATTAAGGAGATTAGTGAACTAATAATACTAAGAGGTGAATTAAATATTATCAAGATTAGTAATATTAAGTGAATTAAAGGTAGTTGTTATTTAATAGTAACATTATCGAGGCAAGACAATATTTCTAAGAACTAATTGTAATATATAATATCTATGTGATTACATAAGCTAATGTTATGCTATGGCTAATTGAAAGATTAACTATAGGTCTCTCAAAGGAAGATATTTAAACTGCCTAGCGGATAGAATTTAATTGCATAGCCGTAACCTACAAACGAGGCAAGTTTCCTAACTCAAACTCGAGTTATTATTTTCAAAGCATGTTAGTGAATAATTATTGATGATTATTCACATCTATAATGATTATTGAAATTCGCACTTTGTGCAATTGAATTCATGTTCTATTATTATTGAACTGTGAATTAAATTAAAGTTCTTTCATTCATGAACTGTTTATGAGATAGATCTATGCTAATTGTATCAGCTAGATCAAGCATGTTTAAATTTGTTAAATCAAATGTGTTTTAAAAAGCCGTTCTTATAAAATGTATATGATAAGAACTCTTGACTGAGAAAAGGACGAATTTGATTAAGGCATGATATCGATGCTGGATTATTAAGTGTTTTTTCATAAATCATGGGGTATGAAAGGCTGATCCCCTTGAATACCAAAACTCATTAAGAGGTCCAGTTTAAATGACTGAGAACCTTGGCAAATGTTCATGGTTATTTCAAAATCACTCAGTTCATGTTATTCAATTATTCGAATATTCAATTGTTGATTATTACTTCATGTTCCTTCACAATCTTATATTATTGTTGAACATTGAAAGCAAAACTTCTTTCTAGTCATGATATATCTCCCTTGTATATAAACTTGCTAAGCAAATTAGTTGCTTACCCTTGCTATATCATGACATTTATTTCAGTTAAGCCTGAAGGATCCAATACGAAAGACAAAGACAAGGTTAAGATCCAAGAATGGTTTATAATGAACGTTAGTTATTATTATCTGATGGAATTTCTTATGTAAACCTTTTGTAATATGAATGGTGTGTTTAAGTTAAGGTTAAGAAGACCTTGGGACTATGTTATGAGACTTTATTATAATGAAAAATGTATGTTTATTATTCCGTAATAGTTATAGAATGCTTATGATGATGATAGATCGTGAGCACCGAATCTAAGGTTAGAGAACCTGGATTTGGGGGCGTCACAATGCGAATTCTCAATGAAGAAAGATCAAACAACCTCCACAAGAGCCCGAATATTCACCCCTTTGAGCAATTCAAATGAAGAAGTGCTATACTTTCTGATAAGCGAAGGATGGATTACTGAGTTGCTGCCTCCTATAAATCCCAAGATAAAGAGTTATGATTCCACCAAGATGTGTCTCTACCATTCTAACTCACTTGGACATACGACTGAGGAATGTTGGTCTTTGCGACATAAAATCCAGGATCTCATTGAAAATGAAGAGCTGGAGATAGAATTCCTCATGACCAGAAAAGGCGAAAAGGAAATAAAAAGCTTAATATGTCCACTCGAGACATGCAGTTCAGAGGAGGTAAAGGCCATGAGCACCAATCCTGGCAGAACACAAGATGGACTGATCCTAATGCATCGAATGACAGAGGAGACACGAGAATCCCCAAAGGATATTCCTCCGCCATCAAACATCTTCTGGTCCAAAGATATCAACCACGATCCTGATTTTATCACCTTGGATGATGAGGAGGAAATACTAATCCTGTCCAAGGAAGGAAAAGCCAAAAAGGAAAATTCCTTGCAAGAAATGCAACTACAGTTTGAGGGAGATTTCATGGTTGAATCCTCTCAAGCCCGGGAAAAATGCGAAGGAACATACGAAAGAAAAGATGGTGAGATTGTCGGGGAAGCTAACCCATTGAAGAATCCAGAGTTCATCCGTTTTTGCGATGGGTCCAGTTCAAGCGTCCATGAGGAATGTATTGCATCAGGGGGTGATCAAGTTATGGTCATAAACGAAGATATTCAGGATCAAGAGGTGACCTCTATCGTGAGCCTTGAAGGCAATATCACCACTGACAACTGGACTATCAGGCCTCAACTAACCAAGAAGATGTAGATCCAGGGGTTAAAGTTGTGAGTTCCAGAAGATGTTAGGACGATATCACTTTCTTCACAGTATGCCTTTTATTTTCTATGCATGTAAATATTGAAAAAATCAAAAAAATCAAAAATCAAAAAATCAAATCAGTTAGGTTTCATCTCATAGGGTGAACTACGTCGACCTGATCTCCCTGATACATGGGAGTATGTAGGCAACCATTTTATATGGCCCGGTCATAATAAAACAAAAACAACAAAAAAATTTCTACACCCTTTTCATAAACAAAAACAACAAAAACATTTCTACACCCTTCTCTATAAACAAAAATAACAAAAACATTTCTACACCTTTCTACCCTTACACCATTCAGAATTGAACCTCTTACACCAGGCCTGAACCACGAAAGACCTGATCTCCCCTCATCAATTGGAGTACGTAGGTAGCCATTTATGGTGCGGTCAAATCAAACAAAAATCCAAAAAACCTAAACAAACACTTCAATGTCATTCCATCAAATCTGACACAAGTCTTAGAAAGGAAGAAACAACGATACACCAAGACAACCAGTAGCGAGGACCTTCAAAGAGCCGACACCCTCAATCACAAGTCTTTATCAAATCAGAAGAAAACCATCAAGGCTAATTGCGAGAACAAGTCAGGAATAATGATTGAGGGCACTAAAGATAAACCCACTGCCTGTTCATTATCTGATACAGAGGTAAAAGGCTCTTGTAACCTCGACATCTTATCAGCCCATATTCCAGAGCAGCTATCCCAGACAACAAGAAAGGCTGGGGTAATTTCAAAATCGGCGACAACCCGATGTTGTGATCCTTACAACCAGACCGGGGCAATCTCGGAAATAGCAACAACTCAACACTAGGGCATTTATCAACAATCCTAAAGAGGAAAATGCACCAGTCAACACCATCAGCATGGTACATCATCATCAGAGCTTCCCACACATCGTCTCACTAGCGATTTGGTATGATCATTTGGTCTTTTTCAATCATACTGTTCTCAGAATTAATAATCCACATGTGAGGTATGACTCTTTCATCTCTTTATGAGCTTTTAGTCTCCATTTATATGCATTAGTGATAATATACATGTTAAGTATTCTTAGAAAGAGGTTTTTTCTTAACTTGTTATGAATGGGATTAAATTTCATAAGTGTCCGTGGGGCGAGAATCACGGGAACGATTAGAGATTTAAGACTATTCAACCTTTTGATTGGGCATGACATCCCAGTTCAAAGCGCTTTTTGGAACAGACTTGACCTCATATGCATGTCTGTACTTTGTGATTTCCTTGACTCTTACTTGTGAGGTATGAAGCTATGGCAAAAATAATGGCAAATAATGAAAAGATAAAACATAAGTCGCCAGCCTAATGTCTCGAATCGTGGCCTAGGTTACTCGAGTAATTAAGCCCGAGGGGTGTCTTTACACCTGGTGCCCTAAAGCCATCTAGTTTGGGACTCATCGGCCTAACGCTCATTACACTGGGTAACTTAGCGCCTAAGAAAACGAGCATTGCAAAAGGCAAAACCTGAGCAGATCCGAATTGTGGCGTAGGTTACTCGAGTAATTAAGCCCGAGGGATGTCTTTACACCTGGTGCCCTAAAGCCATCTGGTTTGGGAGTCATCGGCCTAACGCATGTTACATTGGGTGACTTAGAGCCTAAGAAAATGGACCTGGCGAACTCAGGCAAAGAAACAAATAGATTATCACCTGACTTATCTTGAAGCGTGGCCTGTATCACTCGAGCCAGTAAACTCGAAGGGGTGTCTTAACACCTAGTGCCCTAAAGCCCTCCGGTTTGGGATTCATTGGTCTAAAACTCGTTACATGGGTAATTCTAAATAGCCTAAGAAAACGAGACAAGATTAGGCGAGCAAAAAGAAAATTTGCCAAGGCATAGATGTAAAGCCCCTGCTAAGAGTTGCGTCACTCATAATACGTGTGTCATATGAAGTTAATTCTGCGAAGAATAATGTCTAGAGCGAAGATGAAGTTTCTCTGATAAGGGAGATAAGTCTTTTAAAATCTAATCCTGCCCATGAATAATGACCATGGATGTTTGCAAATTTCCTTGCGATTTCATAACTTATTCCATTTCATAATTTGTACTTCAAATGCCTCTTTCACAAGAGTATACTAATCCTGACGGCCAAGCTGTCAAGCTTTTCATACATTTTTCACTTTTGATATACGGGATATTGCTCACTCGCGACTTGGTCAACAAGGAGAGTTTCCCATGTGAATCCTCGACAATAACATGCGAAAGGACTGGGGTATTTTCTAATTCCAAGAAATGGAAGGAGTTTAAGGCGAGATCAAGCTTCTCATCAAAAGAAATGAGAAAACTCCTGAAGGAAATCATGGCGACGTAAGCTTGCCCCTACAGAAGAAGGGGGAATTTTTCAAAAAAGTCCTTAATTCAAGAGCAGAAGGCCAATGACGAAAGGTCTAGCGAATGAAATTCTCACCATCAAATGTGTCAACCTGCGTCAAGTCCTCATGAGTCGAGGCCTCTACACCAAAGTTCAAATCTGGGCAACGAAAAAATGGGTTGTACTCTCCAAGGATGTCAGTAGCATTCAGATCATCAGTTCAGTCGGGTTGCGAATCAAAATCTCAAGGGAATGGAGCACGAGCACCCCAACAGCAAAAAGAAGCTCCAAATTGCCTCAGAAAGGGTGAGGTAAGTTTCGAGAGACAGTGGGATCGGTGGCAGAGCTAAACTCCCCTCAGGCCTTGGGATTCTTCACTACAGGCCTTGATATAGGCAAATCAAAGAAGTTGATGAAGGACCTGGTGATCAATCCCCCCGTCGACTTGACTGAAGCTTTTCATCAGGCTAAAAGTTTCATCGCAATAGAGGAGGCTATGGGAAACTTTAAGTCGCACTCCCAGTCCTATGAAAAGTCAAAAGACTAAGACAAACAGTCTTATCAGCGTTCGGATAATAATTAGGGGAGGTCGGATAATCAGGGGAAGAAGAATTATAATTGGGGGGGGGGGGATCGGGAAGCGGCCGACCACTCTTCTTGAGCAGAAATGTCAACAAATTTTATACCCCCCCCAATATCGATCAGGCTAAGATATTGGAGGAAATCCGAAACAAACCATTTTATGAGCTCTGTTCGACAAACCCGAAACCTGGGAAGAGAGGCCGAGATAAGTTTTGTGAATATCATCAGAGTTTCGAGAATACTACGGAGATATGCTATGACCTGAATGATTTGATAGAGAAAAATGTTCAAAATGGCCAGTTGGTCCAGTATGTAGCGGGTCGAGAAAGCGCCGAGGCCCATCAAAGAAAAGAAAATAGAGGGCCGATGTGACGCCCCCAAAATAGGTATACATCACCCATCTTGGGTCGCCAAATACATGGTACTAAATATAAATACAAACTTAATTATACAACATGAGCTGAGAGTTTTTACATGAATATTGTTTCATAGACAATATCCAAACTCAAATTTAATCCTCATTATATTTATTATCACACTAAATAGTGAGGATTACTAAAACAACTATCTCGAACCATCACTCCGTTCCCCGACTAGTCCCGGCTACGTTCTCATTTCCTGAAGAGAACAATGAAAGAAAAATGGTGAGCTCAACTAGCCTAGTAAGAAATATTATGACTAAGATAATACAGAATAAATTATCGTTAGCCTTCAACAGTGTTAAACTGATAAAATATAATAAACATCATGTTTAACTACAGCGGAACAAGCAATCCATTAGAAGAGTCAAGTAGAGCATGATATCTACTATCTTCTATGATTTAAAAAGTTTATCATCAATTTTATCGACGGGAATCAGCTTAATAAATAAATCACATCATCGAATCATCCCTACACTACGGGCCAAGGATATTCATTTGTATCACGTCCATGAATTATCCCTACACTACGTGCCAAGGATATTCGTGTAATCATCAATGGTCATGATCATGCCAACAACTGTCCATCAATGCACTACGGGCCAATGAGGACTTTTATCATTTGTAACATTACAGGTCATGATTATATCGAATTATCCCTAATCATAATTATACCAATCAACAGTCCATCTATGCACTACGGGCCAAAGATGACTTTCATCATAATATAAGCATGAGGATGATGATAATGATATAAGAATTCAATTAAATGAAAGCAAATGATAAATTTTAAAGATTTATAATTTAATTTATCCAGAATTCAATAATGTCCAAATTTTCAACATGATACTGCTTTGTGGAGTAACATTCAAGAATAATATCCATGTATCAAAAATAATTTGGACAGAAAAGAAATAAATTTTTTGGGTGAATATTACCCCGTGAGTAGTACCCTGTGAATAATACTTCGAGAATAGCACCACGTGAATAGTATCTCGACATGAAAAGTGCCCCAAATACCCGAGTGAATAGTACTCGAGTGAATAGTAACCCATAAATAGTACCTCAGTATGAAAAGTATCCCGAATCCCCAAGTGAATAATATTCAAGTGAATAGTAATCAATAAATAGTACGTCGGGTAAAATATTGATATTTAATAAAAAAAAAAGTTTAGATCAATATTCTAATGAAATGATACTGGATGAAGCGCAAAACTCAAGGATATTCCACTAATTTCAGGGTTTATAGAAGCAATACTTACCATAATAAGTTTAGATTTAAGAATATGAAAAGAAATAACATACGAAACTGCAAATGGATTTTCACATGTCATGCGGTACGTAATTCGCGTAGACAGGTTATTCCGACATATTAAAGGATGAATACAAAAAATAGTATTCCTTATGAATACAAAAGAAATAATATCCCTTACCTTAGTAAAAGACTGTATACTGCAATAGTGAAGTAGCAGAATACTCTTCTTCTTGATCTCTATAGTTTCTCTTATGAATCTCAGTGAATTGGTGAGAATGAAAGAAGAATTAAGCTTCTATTTATAGGAGAATGGACTAAATAGTAAATGATTCATGAACGGTCCAGATTAATTTACTATAAGAATGGACGGTTCATATTGATTACTATTAAAACCACAACCGACGGTCCAGATTGATTTACTTTTAAAACCACCACCGACGGTCCAGATTGATTTACTTTTAAAACCACCATCGATGGTCCAGATTGATTTACTATTAAAACGACCACCGAAGGTCCATAAAATTAGTAAATCTTCCCATGGAATACTAAGTCAAACTTACAACAAACGCCTCATAACAAATCCCTATATTTATATAAAAAAAATTGAATAAATATTTACCACAAATCATTTATATTTAATAAACACATTTTTAATCTATTAACAATTATTCAATATTAATATTATAACTCACAATATTTAACAACCAGATCATTCCCAGGAAAGAGGGGGCTTTTCGATAAGGATTTCTCCCTATTGGCGTGCAATTAGGTGACCAAACCCCTTTCCTCAATAGAACTTTCTAGACATCGTCAATAATACAAATAATAATATGAATAACATTGTCGTCTAAATTATTGATTTAATAATATAAAATATTATGCAGATGATACTGTGACAATAATTGAATTAAATAACGTGAGATACTATGCAGCAATTACTGTAGCAATACTTGAGTAAACTGAGTGGTTTCTTACGTAAGCATCAATAATCAATACTATGTCCTACTATGCAACCACGCGTATTACTATATTTTTACCACCAGATATTTCAACAGTTTAACGGTAAAACTTTCGCCGTTATTTTTATAAAAAGTTATTTTTGTCGTTTTCTAACTACGACAATATTTCCATTGTGGAGTCCACCAATGATTGTGAGGTCGTACAGATATTCCCAGTTAAAACTAATATTCCCCGACCAATCGAATATTTTATAACAACTTACTTACTTTGCAAAATTTGTAAACATTACCCACAACTATAACATTATATCAAATCCACACCATAATGTTCCAAAATATATTTCAAGAAAAATTAATGTTTATTCATAAAAGTTGGGGTCTTACAACCTCCCCTTTTTCTGAAATTTTGTCCTCGAAATTAGGGTACGTACTTGGTATGTCGAAGAGGTGAGGATACCTTGAATTCATTTCATATTCTAACTCCCAGGTCATTTCCTCAACATTGTGGTTTCTTCACAAAACTTTGACTTGAGGTATAACCTTGGCATAAAATATGATCCTTCTTATCCAAGATTTTAACAAGTACCTCTTCATACGTTAAATCTTCTACTATCTTGTCCGGTTCTAATTCAATAATGTGATTCGGGTCTTTCACATATTTACGTAACATAGATATATGAAAAACGTTATGAACATGAGACATACTTGGTGGTAAGGCGAGTCTATAGGCCACAGTTCCTACTCGATCGAGGATTTCGAATGGCCCAATGAATCGAGGATTGAGCTTTCCTCTCTTTCCAAATCTTGTAACTCCTTTCCATGGAGCAATACGTAACAACACATGATCTCCAACATTGAAATCCATGTCCTTTCGATGAAGATCAACATAACTCTTTTTTCGATCTTGTGAGGTTTTTATACGTTGTCGAATCATTTGAATCTTTTTTGTAGTCATATGTACCAACTCCGGTCCCAACAACATTGCTTCACCCACCTCGTCCCAGCATACTGGAGAACAACACTTGCGTCCGTACAATGCCTCAAATGGAGCCATGCCAATACTTGCTTAATAACTATTATTGTAGGAGAATTCCACTAATGGAAAGAACTTGTCCCAACTTCCCTTGAAGTCAAGGACACAGAGTCTTAATAGATCTTCAAGAGTTTGAATAGTCCTCTCTGACTGCCCGTCCGTTTGAGGATGATAGGCCAAACTAAATTATAAATCCGTGCCCATAGATTTTTATAAACTAACCCAAAATCGTGAAGTGAATCTTGGGTCTCGATCAGAAACTATGGATACTAGCATGCCATGCAATCTTACAATCTCATTTATGTACATACGAGCAAGTTGTTTAAGTGAATAAGTTTCTCGTATAGGGTAAGAAATGAGCAGACTTGGTCAATCTATCAACAATGACCCAAATCGCATCTATGCCTTGAGAAACCTTGGGAAGATCAGTAACAAAATCTATGGTAATGTGCTCCCACTTCCATCTGAAATTTCAAGTGGTTACAATAGACCTTTTGGCAGTTGATGCTCCTCCTTGACTCGTTGACAAGTTAGACACCTTGAGATAAACTCTGCTACCTTTCTCTTCATATTGCTCCACCAAAATGTATGTCAAAGATCATGATACATTTTGGTACTCCCAGGATGGATTGCAAACGGTGTGTTGTGTGCCTCCATTATGATCTTATACTTTAAATCAAGGTCGTTAGGAACATAAAGTCTAGAGTTGACTCGAAGTATTCCTTCTTCATCAATTCTTGCTTCTGAAATAGCACCTTCTTGCACTTTCTTCTTTATACGCACTAGCTCCAGGTCCGTAAGTTGAGCAGCTTTAACTTTATCGATTTAAGTCGGTTCTACTCGTATATTTGACATCATCACATGGGTCCCTAGAGTCTTTAATACTATCTCCATCCTTTTTAAGTCGTGCAAAATGGGCGTTTGCGTTGACAATATCGCACTCGTACCCGCATATGATCTTCTACTCAATGATTCAGCTACCATGTTCACTTTTCCAGGATGGTATTGAATGGTATGATCGTAATCTTTCAACAACTCAAGCCAATGTCGTTGCCGCATGTTAAGTTCTTTTTGGGTGAAGAAATATTTGAGGCTTTTATGAACCGTATAGATCTCCACTTTCTCCCCATACAGGTAATGCCTCTAGATTTTAAGCGCGAAAACAACAGCTGGCAACTCTAGATCATGAGTAGGATAATTCCTCTCATATTCTTTGAGTTATCACGAGGCATAGGCTATGACTTTCCCATGTTGCATGAGAACACATCCTAACCCTTTTCCTGAAGCATCGCTATAGATGATAAATCCCTCCGAACTAGATGGTATTGTTAGAACAGGTGCGGAAATGAGTCTCCCCTTGAGTTCTTGAAAACTCTTCTCATATTTCTCGCTCCAACCGAATTTTGTATCTTTTCGAGTCAACTGAGTTAATGGAGTAGCGATTCAAAAAAACCCTTCTACGAATCTCCAATAATAACCAGCTAAGCCGAGAAAGCTACGTACTTCGGTCACTGACTTAGGTTGCTCGCAGCTTTATATTGCTTCAATCTTCGCTGGGTTAACAGATATTCCGTGATTTGATATCACGTGCCCAAGAAATGTTACTTCCTCAAGCCATAACTCGCACTTCTTCAACTTGGCATAAAGCTTGTTTTCACGAAACTTTTGGAGTATCAGCCTCAAGTATTGCTAATGATCTTCACGGCTTTTGGAGTATATGAGAATGTCATCAATAAAGACAACTATAAAATGATCAAAATATTCCTTGAATACTCGGTTCATCATATCCATGAAGGTAGCAGGAGCATTAGTCAATCCAAAAGACATGACTAGGAATTCGTAATATCCGTACCGAGCTCTGAAAGAAGTCTTTGGAATGTCATTAGTTTTAATCTTTAACTGATGATATCTGAAATGAAGATCGATCTTTGAAAAGAATGTGGCGCCTTGCAACTGGTTAAACAGATCATCAATGCGAGGCAACGGGTACCTATTTTTGATGGTGACATAATTTTACTCCCGATAATCAATACAAAATCGCATTCTTTCATCTTTCTTCTTTACGAAGAGAATAGAAGCACCCCAAGGAGATGTATTAGGACGAATAAAACCGATGTCTAACAATTCCTACAATTGGGTCTTTAACTCCTGAAGTTCAATAAGAGCCATTCGATATGGGGCTTTGGAAATGGGTTTTCTACCGGGTTCAAGGTCGATACAAAATCCAATTTCACGCTCTAGGGGTAGGCTAGGAAGTTCTTTAGGGAATACGTAAGGAAATTTATTAACAATAGAAATATCATTCAAGACTGACGTATTTTTGTTTAAATCCGTGACATGGGCTAAGAAAGCTTGACATCCGTTTTTCAATAAACAAATAGCTTTATGGCTTGATATGACAGTAATTGACTTTAATGGTTGGGTTGCTTGAATTCGCATAGTAGGTTGGTTAGTAATATGAAAGCTAATAACCTTATAAAAATAATCAATTTTAGCATGATGAGTGGTTAACCAATCAATCCCTAAAATCACATCGAATGCAAGTATTTTCAAAGAGATAAGATCGAAAGGTAACGTGTGGTTGCCAATTTGAATCAAACAAGACTTAAAAATAGTGGATGTAATAAAGGTTTTCCCCAATGGAGTTTCAACCGATAAGTCAAAGTCTAATTTCTCCGAAGTTAAATTTAAACATTGAGCACAAGTAGGAGAAATAAAAGAATGGTAGAACCGGTATCAAATAAGGTATAGACTTCATTAGAGTTTATGATTAGCTTACCCGTGATGACTTCGTTTGGGTTCCTCTCTTTTTGGGAGGTCACGAAAAATTCTCTCCCTTGAACTACCGATTTTGTCTTATCTAGGACGGCCTTTGGTGCCTCCATCCCAGCTGGACTTGACTTTGTTGCACGATAAAATCGGTCTAGGTGACCTTCTCTTCCACAATTGTAACACGCTTTGGACTGATGCGTATAGTTTGGACTGATGTGTCCCTCCCCTCCGTATTTATAACATACAATCGCTGGTCGATCTCCTTCCTTAACAACGATTGCTGGTGCTGACATCTTTCCATCATTATTGAACCACCTCTTCTTGAAATTTCCACTCCTATTGTCTTGGATATGATTACCACCAAAGTGGTTACCATTTCTGGCTTGTTAATTTCCTCCACGTTTGTTGTCACCGCTTCGATGACTGCTACCACTGGTATTATCACTTTGTCGGCTGCTCTATCTTGGTTGGGTTGACTCATTATCGCGCTCCAATAACTGAGCCCTATTTACAACATCTGAATATAAATACAATTTGTTAGAAATAAGGTATTGACGTATTTCGGGTTTCAAACCTCGCAGAAAAATTCGCATCATTCTCTCCTCATTATCAACCAAATGGGATGAAAATTGGGACAACTCAGAAAACTTAGTCTCGTAATGCGACACGGTCATATTATTTTGCTCTAGCTTGATGAACTCTACCTCCTTCATGTGACGAATACTTTCGGGAAAGTACTTGTCGTTGAACAGTTCTTGGAACTTCTCCCGTGACATCCTCAGTGTGGTAGGTTGAGTACGTTTTACTGATTCCCACCAGTAATCTGCCTCTCATCTCAACATGAAGGTGGCAAAGGAAACCTTTTACTCCTCAAAGCATCCCAAGACATCAAATATCTTGGTGATCTGCTTTATCCACGTCTCTGCCTTGAGTGGTTTTGGCTTTCCCTAAAACTACGATGGTCCCAGCTCCTTGAATTGCTTAGTGGTGACCATCTGTGAGTTGTTAGTATTTCCACCTGCATTCTGAACAGGAGCCGCTCTCTATTGATGTTGCATGAATTGCATAAAGCCTCTGAACATCCCATCGTTCATCATTTGGTCGGTGTTGTTGTTTACCTGAGGATTATTGTCTTCTTGATGCACATTATCCTGGGTATTGATCGTTGGTGACTCCATGGTCTCATGTGCTTCATTGCTGATATCAACATTTTCAGATATCATTTTCAAATACTGCCACAAAACAAGGGTTAATTGACATACCACATAATATCCCTATACTCTTATCGACCAATTAAATACCAAATAAACTTAGGTAGGTCATACTACCGAAGGAATTACCCGTGTCTCCCCTCTTAGTTCTAGTCTCACATCTCAGCCAGGGATCATATCCTTACGCTTTGATACCAACTGTGACGCCCCCAAAATAGGTATACATGGTACTAAATACAAATACATGACTGATATATTTTTGTGTAAGACCCAAACTTAATATTGTGGTACTAAATACATGGTACTAAATACAAATACAAACTTAATTATACAACATAAGCTGAGAGTTTTTATACGAATATTGTGTAAGACCCCAACTTTTATGAATAAAGATTAATTTCTCTCGAAATATATTTTTGAATATTATGGTGTGGATATAATATAATGTTATAGTTGTGGGAAATATTTACAAATTTTGCAAAGTAAGTAAGTGGTTATATAATATTCGACTGGTCGGGGATTATTCATTTTAACAGGGAATATTTGTACGATGACACAATCGTTGGTGGACCCCACAACGAAAATATTGTCGTAGTAAGAAAACGACATAATTATCTTTTATTAAGAATAACGGCGAAAGTGTTACCATTAAAACTGTTGAACTACCCTAGTAAAAGAAATGCGAATACGCTGGCAAAGGTAGCATAATAGCACACGGTATTGATTATTGATGCTTACGTGAGAAGTCACTTAGTTATACTCAATTATTGCTACAGTAATTGCTGCATCATATCTCTCATATTATTGATTCAGTTATTGTCACAATATCATCTGCATAATATGATATATTATTAAATCAATAATTGAGACGACAAAGTTATTCATATTATTAAATTACAATATTTACAATGTCTAGAAGTTCTATCAAGGAGAGGTTTGGTCATCTAATTGCGTGCCAATAAGGAGAAATCCTAATCAGAAAGCCCCCTCTTTCTTGGGAACGACCTGTTTGTTAAATATTGTGAGTTATAATATTAATGATGAATAAGTTCGTGCTGATTAAAGATGAAATTGATAGTTCCATTGTGTTGGAATTATTAGTGTTAGTGGAAATCGACATTTATTTCGATATTAATTGATGTCTGGAAGTTATACTGACCAGTCAGGTTAATCGGATAAATGAGCAATTAATTTCTATTAATTCACATGATTATAACTATTTGTTCATATGTGTGTACTATTGATTCACATTCTTATACTATTAGGGGAGTTGGTGCAAGATTGATATTACTTGCATGACTAAGTTAAAAATAGAGGTATAGATGGAGGTACTATACTGTAATTCATATTTTCACATAATTATAACTATTGGTTCATATGTTTAAACTATTGATTCACATTATTTACTATTAGGGGAGGTGGTGCAAGTTTTATAATACTTGTAGGACTAAATTAAAAATGAAAAGAAAAGTCGAGGCATTGTATCTGTAATATTTCGAGCCCCAAAACGCGTGCAATTATCGAAACTATATTTTCCTTATAAATAGAAGCTCATTCTTCCTTCATTTCTCACCAATTCACTAAAGCTTTGTAGAAGCAATTATTATAAAGAGAAATTATAGAGAGTCCGCTACCTCACTATTCCCTGTGATCCAGCCTTTCTTCGAGGTGCGGTATTATTTCTTTCAGATTCTAAAGAGAGCTATTGTTATTCCATCCCTTATTATTCTCGCTGGAATAACTCAACAATGTCAAGCCACCCACCTCATCCCAACATATCGGAGAAACGCATTTTTCGGTCCATATATAAATGGAACCATACTATATTTGTTTAATAACTGTTGTTGTATGAGAATTCCACCAATGGCAAGTACTATCCCAACTTCCTTTGAAATCTAGGACACATAGTTTTAATATATCTTGAAGTAGCATAGTCCTCTCCGATTGCCCATCCGTTTGAGGATGGTATACCAAAGCAGAATCGTAAATTGTGCCATAGCTTTCTAACCCAAAATCATGAAGTGAATCTTGGGTCACTATCCAAAACTATGGATATGAGCGTACATATCACAAATTCAATTTATTATACTAGCAAAGCGTTCAAGTGAATAAGTCTCCCAGATACGGCCCAAGAAATGAAGCAGACTTGGTTAATCTATCAATAATAACCCAAATAGCATTGATGCCTTGAGAAAAGTAGGGAAGACCTGCACCGAAATCCATGGTAATGTATGTTCCTTCCAATTCAATCTCAAGTGGTTGTTTCTTGGGTACTAGATGCTTCGCTTTTACATTGCGGAAAGTTAAACACATCCGAGATAAACTTTGCAATCTCTCTTCTATATCCACCAAAATGTATGTCAAGATCACGATACATTTTAGTACTTCGAGGATGGATTGCAAATGGTGTATTGTGTGCACTCCATCATAATCTTGTACTTCAAATCGGAGTCGTTAGGAACACAAAGTCAGAGTGGACTTCAAGTATTCCTTCTTCATCAATTCTACGCTTAAGAATAGCTCCTTCTTTGTATTTCTTCTTCATAATGCTCGATTCAAGGCCTACCGGCTTGATGTACTTTAACTTTATCGATTAAAGTATTATACTGTGATATCATCAATGGGTACCTAGAGTTTTCATCTCCATCTCTATTATTTGTAAATTATTATAATGAAATTAGTCTTTGACAATATCATACTGTGTATTTGTATACGATCTTCTACTCAACACGTCGGCTACTTAACACGCTCGCTTTTCGAGGATGGTATGGTCGTGAGATACATGTCTACCGAAATGAGTCTCCTCTTGAGTTCTTGAAGCTCTTCCCACATTCCTTGCTCCATTGGAATTTTGTATCTCTATGGAGTCATTTGCGATAATGGAATAGCGATTAGAGAATATCCTCCGATAATAACCAACTAAGCCTAGAAAGCTACGATTTCACATCGACTTAGAAGTTTCTAATGTTGACTCATATATCTGACCTTGGATAGCACGTCACAAATGACACCTATCGTTTACTATCGCATCTAATACGACGTCCCTTACGAGAGTCCGGCTTGTGTGCATTCCACAAAGGAAGTCGCTACAAGATAAAGGCTTCGTTACCAAATTCTATAGTTGAATTTTTTAACTCGAAGTTGAATAGAACCATTCTATATGAGATTTAGAAATGAGTTTTGTGTCTGGGTTTAAAGTCGATACAAAATTTAATATCGGGGCTTTAGGGTAAGCCAAGAAATTCTTCAGAAATACATCGGGGAAAAATCAATAACAACGGAATATTATTCAAATCTGGCGTGTCTTTATTCAAATCCATAATACGGACTAAGAAAACTTGACACATCCGGTAATAAAATTCAATGACTTATGGCTTCGATATGAAAATGTTTGATTACAATGGTTTGATTGTGAATTGAGATAACGAGTTGCTAGAATATGAAAACTAAATAAACCTTACAAAAGCAATCAATTTGGCATGATGAGTAGTTAACCTTAAAATCACATCAAAAGCAAATATCTCATATAGAATAAGGTTAACGGAGTAATGTGATAGTGCCAACCTGAATCAAACAAGATTTCTAAACAACAGGATGTAATGAAGTTTCTCCTAACCCGTTTCCATAAATAGGTCAAAGTCTAATTTCTCCTTAGTCAAGTTCAAGCGTTGAGCGCAAAGAGATAAAAAGAATAGGTGAGCAGGTTATGCAAAGGTTATAAACTTCGAGATAATTAACTTCTTACGTCTTAACCAGTTAGAACCCTAGCATTTTGACGTTCCACGAAAGCGCTCTTCCAAGAACTTGACTTTGAAGGACATCCTTTTGAGTCACCATTCACTATTTGGGCCAGGTTTTCGATATCGTACCAATCTCGTGCGATGTCTTCTTTTCTTATAGCGTGCATGGAGCTTTGGCTTGACTATATGATACCCTCTCTCACATCTGTAGCATCTAGCGGCGATCAGTTCTCTTCCCTAAATTTGTTGAAAATCTTTGATGTTCTTTCTTGAAAAGCGTCTTCGAGTCGTAATTAAATCTTCTCTTTTTAGATTGGACATTCTTTTACATAATATGGCCGAAGATGCGACTTTTACCCATTCACGTTTCTAACCGTTAGATTGTTTCTTCTTTATTTCGATTCGGCTTTATCATCTTATACTACTGCAAGAAATTGTACATTCGAAACATCAAGTAGCCCTTCGAATCGTTGCATCCTTTATCGCGGCGCAATGATTCTTTGCTAATTCATATTTTCACATAATTATAACTATCGTTCATATGTTTAAACTATTGATTCACATTATTTACTATTAGGGAGGTGGTGCAAGTTTTATAATACTTGTAGGACTAAATTAAAAATGAAAGAAAAGTTGAGGCATTGTCTTTGTAATATTTCGAGCCCCAAAACGTGCAATTATCGAAACTATATTTTCCTATAAATAAAGCTCATTCTTCCTTCATTTCTCACCAATTCACTAAAGCTTTAGAAAGCAATTATTATAAAGAGAAATTATAGAGAGAAAGAAGAAGAGAAGTCTGCTACCTCACTATTCCCCGTATCCAAATTTCTTTTGAGGTAAGGGTATTATTTCTTTCAGATTCGAAGAGAGCTATTGTTATTCCATCCCTTATTATTCTCATTGAATAACTCAGATACGCTGATTCACCGTATATATGGTGAAATTCTTCCGTTATTCCATTCTTTATTATTATATTGGAATAACTCGCTCTATCTGGTACCACACATACATGGTGAAATTCTTCTTTATTCCATTCTTTATTATTCGCCGCAATATATCATCATGCTCGTTTATATGTATGACCGGTTCCATTAATTATTATTCTGGTTGGAATATCCTCGTCTATGCATTTACGCATGACCTGGGTTCCATTATTTATTATTCTCGCTGAATAACACATCCGTCTGCGTAAGGCTCATCGCATGCACGTGAATTCTTCTATTATTCCATTATTTATTATTCGTTGGAATAACTTATCTTGCATGCGGTCTATCGCATGCCCGATGAATTCTTCTTTTATTCCATTCCTTATTGTTACATTGAATAACTCCGTCATGTGGATTACCACATGCATGGTGAATGATCCTTCGTATTCATTCCTTATTAAATTATAGAAATGATCTGTCTCACGTGATTACTGGCACGGGCGTGACTAAAAATCCATTTGTAGTTTCATATTTTCTATTATACTCACCAGTTAAAGTTTTGACTTCTATACTCCATGAAATTAGTAGAATATCCTGGATATTTGCGCTTCATCCAGTATATTTTCATGGAAATGTTCTTCTGAGCATTCTTGAATTTTACTCTACAAAGTAGTATCATGTTGACAATTTGGACGTAATTGATTTCAGGATAAATTAACTTATAAATCTTTAAAATTTATTCTTGAACTTGTTTTACTGAATTATTATGTCATTGTCATCATCCTCATGCTTATATTATGATGAAAGTCATCTTTGGCTTACGTGCATAGATGGACTTGGTATGATTATGACCAGGGATCATTCGGTATAATGATGACCTGTAATGTTATAAATGATGTGGTAAAGGTCCTCAGTGGCCTGTAATGCATTGATGGATAGTTTTTGGTATGATTATGAATAGGGCTTATTCTGGTATAGTCATGACCATTGATGATTTAATGAATATCCTTGGCCCATAGTGCAGGGATGATTAGATGATGTGGTTTATTTATGAAGCTAAGTCTCAACGATAAAAATTGATGAAAACATTTTAAATCATAGAAGATGGTAGATATCACGCTCTACTTGACTCTTCTAATGGATTGCTTATTCCGCTGCAGTTAAACTTGATGTCTATTGTATTTTATCAGTTTAACATTGTTAAAGACTAATGATAATTTATTCTGCATTATCTTAGTCATAATACTTCTTACTGGGCTAGTTGAGCTCACCCTTTTGCTTTCATTGTTCTCTTCAGGAAATGAGAACGTAGCCGGGACTAGTCGGGGAACGGAGTGATGGTCCGAGATGTTGTATTACTAGTCCTCACTATTCTATAAAATAGTGTGACAATAAATGTAACGAGGACTCTATTTGAGAGTGGATATTGTCTAGAAGACAATATTCCTGTTTAAACTATCAGCTATGTATTGTCGTATACTACACGACGGTTGTATAATTAAGTTGTATTTGTATTTTGTACCATGTATTTGGCGACTCAAGATTGGTGATGTATACTTATTTTGGGGGCGTCACAGTTAAACCCCAAGGGTCAAACCCTAAGGGTTAAAACCTAATAGTTGTGAGAAGTTACCAAGTTGCCATTCACTTTATAAGTCAAATGACCAAACTACCCTTTTTATTATTTTAATAAGGTGGAGTGTTGATCTAGCCCTAGTAAGGAGTTGGTGAACAACTCTAACTAGCCATGTGGTCTAGTACTAGCCTTTAATCAGCCAAAACCTGCCCTCATGATCAGCCATAGTCCTTGCATCAAATTATATATAAATTGAGAGAGAGGAAAGTTCATAATTTAGTCCCAATTGTTCACAAACACACCACCAAGCTTCTCTCTCTCTAACCCACGAAATATACATGTATATCAGTCTCATAAGCAAGCCCCACGTTTACCATTAACAGATCAGAAGGTTAGAATCAAGATCAAGCTTAAAAAGGAGGTATAAACCCTAATCTCTAAAATCTTATGATTTGATGTTAGATGTTGTTAATGATTGGTTAGATATGTGTTAGAGGGTTCCTTTTAATGATATGGGTTGCTAAATAGTGGATCCATAACATTTATATATTCAAAATTAAAGATTTACAAAATCTGGAAAAAATTTTAAAACCAAGGTCTGACAACGAATGTCAGGGCCTATAGATTGTTCTGTGTTAATGAGTTATGGTGTTTGAAGTTTTTTATGTGTATTATGCCATGTAGACTGTGATTTGGAATTGGAATCAGGGTCATAACATGTCTAGATCTCAAGTTATAGGTGGTCAAACCTAGTTGACCGGTCACGAAATTGGAATTTTGGGCAACCCAGAATTTTCCAGAATTTATGACAACGTTTTGCAGGCCTCGGATCTTGCAGGTCTTAATTAGTTTGGCCAAGTTAGTGTTTGATTAGTGTAGACTGACATGAGTACTACTTATCCATGCCTCTAGATTACCCAAATACGTAACAGAAACAAAGTTAATGATGGTCAAACTTAGGTTGACCAAACTGCTCAAGAACATTTTTGGGAAACCCAAAAATGTTCAAGAACGCTTTTCTGACTACTTTAATTCTACCCGGATCTTAAATAGGTTATGTTGTTAAGTTGATGTTATGCTATGTAATGGTTCTACGACATGAGCACTATAGATTGGGACCTTAAGAATAACATTTTAATGACCAGAACACGAAGAAAATTGAACCACAACGACGACCCTCAAACCACTGGGTTTCACGTGTACCTGAAAACCTGTGAACCTGTCTGACGACACTTTCTGTAGCTTAGATCTTGATGAGCTGATATGTTATGACCATGGAACTTGTTTAGGGTTGTAGTACTACATCCGTACTACAACATTAATACTTTAGATAGTCCAGAAAACACTTAAAACTTAGATCTAATGGTGGTCAAACCTACCACCTTGAACAACGTTGTATATGAACATTTTTTGGTTGCTTGAAGAACACCTATAGTGATTTCTTGTACTGCTATATCGGACCTTTTTAGCGATAGTTTATTCATAAAATTATTATTTTTATTTAATAATTAGTATTAAATAGTTTTTAATTATTAAAAATACAAAATAAATTCCTAAAAATTATTTTAAAGTCTAAAAATAGGTTTTTCATTATTTTGAATATATTTCATTAATATTTATTATCTTTGGAATAATAATGGTATTTAATTTATTTAATTATAATATTAAATAAATTACTTAAAAATGATTTTAATACTTGAAAAATCATTTAAAATTATATTATGTTATAAGAAAATATTTGAAGTTATTTTTAATATTTTGTGATTAATTTCATTAATTAAATAATATTAATGATATTTAAGTTATTTAATAAATATATTAAATAAATTATAAAAAATAGAATTAATGATTTAAAAATTATATAATAATGATTTAAAGGTTATAAAATATTTTAAGTTATAAAATATAACTTATGATATTTTGTCATGAAAAATATTAATATTTTAATATTAATGATGTTAGATTTATTTAATAATTATATTAAATAAATTAGTTCAAAAATGATTTTAGTATTATAAAAATAATTTTAAATGAAAATAAAAAGTTTAAAGATATTTTAAGTTATAAAATATAATTTTTAATATTTAAAGGATAATTTCATTAATAATTCAATATTAATGATATTAATTTAATATTAAATGATATTGGATTTAATTAATAATTATATTAAATAAATAATTTAAAGAAATGATTTTATTGATTTAAAATCATTTAAAAAGGATGTAAATGAATTAAAAATATTTTAAGTTATAATTAATGACTTTTAATATTTTGATATATAATGCATTAATATTTTAATATTAATGGTAATTATTTAAAAATGATTTTAATTATTTTAAAAATCATTTAAGGGTAATATTAGTACGTTAAAAGTATTTTAAGTTATTATAAATGACTTTAATATTTGTACAATCGGGTTTCATTAATAATTTAATATTAATTAAAAGTTAATGATAATATAATTATTTACTATTTAAATTATTTTAATAATGATACCGGTGTCTGAAAATTTATGATAAATTATAATAAATATTTTAAAATTATTATAAGTCATTTAAAAATGATATGACTGATAATTACAGTTATTAAACTGCTGGATAGAGTCTTAGACTCGATAATTACCCGATAAAGCCGTCAGTACACCAAAATGATATCAAAATTGATCTGAACCTATACAGTTTTACTGTATAAGTGTTTTTTGTGATTCAATGACTATTGAATAAGTGTGACAATGTGATTAGGTTATGTGCTGACTGCAATAAGCAGTATTATGTGTTACGATATGTTATTCTAATCAGTAAAATGATCTTATTATTGATAGGTTGTTATACAAAAGATAAAAACTATGTTGCGTATTATAAGCAGCGTACCAGGCAAGTATCTTACCTTTGGATTTTCTTTATGCAATGGATATGAGTAAGAAAGTTTCAGAACTATATTATTATTATACTAGATTATTAACCCTATTGTTATATATGTTATATTGATGGACAATTTTTGGTATGATTATGGCTATGGATTCTCTTCGGCCAAGGGTGCAAAGATGAATTGTTTTATGGCATGATCATGACCATTGATGAATACACGAATATCCTTGGCCCGTAGTGTATGGTTAATTTATGGTCGTGATACTAATGAATATCCTTGGCCGTAGTGCAGGGATGATGTGGATTATTTATTAAGCTGAGTCTCAATGATAAAAGTGATGAAAAACCTTTTTAAATCCTAAAAGATAGTAGATTTTATTCTCTACATGACTCTTTTAATGGATTGCTTATTCCACTGCAGTTAAACTTGATGTCTATTGTATTTTATCAGTTTAATATTGTTGAAGACTAATGATAATTTATTCTGCATTATCTTAGTCATAATATTTCTTATTGGGCTAGTTGTGCTCACCCTTTCTTTCACTGTTCTCTTCAGAAAATGAGAATGTAGCCGGGACTAGTCGGGGAACGGAGTGACGGTCCAGATGATAGTATTAGTAGTCCTCACTATTCTGTTAGATAGTGTGACAATAAATGTATTGAGGACTTATTTTGAGTCTGAATACTGTCTAGAAGATAATATTTGTATTAAAACTCACAGCTCATGTTGTATATTTAAGATTGTATTTGTATTCTATACCATGTATTTGGCGACTCAGAATATGTGATGTATACCTATTTTGGGGGCGTCACATTTATAGTCAGTACGTAGTTTCAGAAATTTGATAAAAACTTGTTATGTTATTATTATCAGTTCAGATTACTTCATAACTTTTGATTTGTTGTAGAAGGGTAGTACAAAAAAAACATTTAATCTTTTTAGCTAATATTTATAATTGTTATTACTTTCTAGGCACTCAAATGCTCATCCTTGCTTAACTTAAATGTTTTCAGTTAAGTATGATCGGCCAGAGGGCTCTGCCAAGAACAAATGGAAAGGAAAGCTACCCAAATAAGTTTGTGTTATCTTATGTAATAGCTAGACTTAAATAAGATGATTATATTTATTATCTATCATGTAATGAAATGTTTTAAGGTCGTGTACCAGGGATTTAGAAAACTCTGATATGTAAATTAAGTTAGATATTTATGACAATATTATTATTATTTCCGCTCATAGAAATGGTATCATAAAGCACTGAGTTCGGGTTTCAAGTACCTGAATTTTGGGGCGTTACAGGGACCATGCCCATGTTCTTCAAGCTTCAAATTCTATCAGGTGTGCTGCCATGCGTAATAATCACTCGGGATTGTAACTCTTTGCCTCTTGTGGGACATTGCTGTGTAGAAATGTATGTATTAGATTTTGAGATGGCGCGATGTGGGGTTGAGGTGGCAAGATGACAATTTTGCCCCCTATCGGGGTTATCTCTAAGATTGGACTGCTGCAAGTGTTTGAATTCGTCAGGGTCATCTTTAAGTGTGTCTGTCTTCTCGGTGTTATCTCTGGGTCTTTGGAATGAGCGCCTCGGTGGGAGTTTCGAGGTTGAAGCTGATTGCATGCATTTGAAACAAGCATTTCTGGGTTTATCGCCGGAACTGGAAAGACATTCCTTGGGGTTATCTCCAAGGACAAAACTCGGGGTTGTCTCCGAGCTTGGAACTGATACTCCCGGTGTGTGTTCCGAGGTTGAGACTAAACTTCCAATGGTATCCGGAATGGATGTGAGTTGTCTTCTAGGGTTATCTCCGAAAGACGAATCTGCCTTCCTGCAATGTTAGTAATAGGTATGCAGAAAATTTTGAGTGTCTACAAAATAATCAGGGAACATAAGCTATGTTTAAACCCAACCAAATGCACCTTCGAATTGGGGTCAGGAAATTTTCTAGGGTATCTGATCAGCAAAAAGGGCATCGAAGCAAACTCAGAGAAGATCCAGGCGATCTTAGATATGAAATCCCCAAATTCATACAAGGATGTTCAGAGGTTAACAGGACGGATAGCTACCCTTCGAAGATTTGTGTCAAGATCAGCTGTGAGATGTTTGCCATTTTTTGATACTTTGAAGGGGCCAAAAAATGAGAAAAGTTTTTAGTGGACTTCAGAGTGTGAAGATACATTCCAAGGGATCAAGCAATACTTGTCCTCGACACCTCTATTGATGAAGCAGATCCCTTAGGAATCGTTTATTTATATTTGGCTGCAAGCTCGATGGCAGTGGGGGCAACGTTGGTACGAGACAAAGGGGGAAGATAGTTCCCGATCTACTATGTCAGCCACGTTCTTTGAGATGAAGAGACCCAATACCCAAACCTGGAAAAGTTTGCCTATGCCTAATCATTGCAAGAAGAAAGCTTTGACACTCTTTCTAGAGTCAGTTAGTGGTGGTATATACTGATCAACCACTAAAGAAGGTGTTGCACATGCCAAAAGTCTTAGGTCAGCTTGCTACGTGGGTAATGGAGTTGACTCAGTTCGTGCTGGAATACCACCCCCAAACAGATATAAAAGGACAAGCATTGGCAGATTTTGTTGTTGAATGCTGTTTCTCAGAACCGGATGTGGGTTCGATTACTGAAACACAACAGGTGCAAACTTCATGGACTCTCTATGTGGATGGGTCATCAACTTCGGACATCAGCGGAGCAGGGGTTATTTTGACAAGTCTTGAAGGGTTCAAGGTCTAGCAAGCTATTCGGTTTCAATTCAAGTCGCAAATAATGAAGCAGAATATGAAGCCATTTTAGCTGGACTTCGGTTGGCCCAAAACTTGGAGGTTCAGAAGTTAGTTATTTACAACAATTCCAAACTGGTAGTCAAAACAGATATCGGGGGAATATGAGGTTCGGGGGGCAAGGATGACAAATTATCTGGATGAGGTAAAAGAAAAACTCACATACTTTAACTCATACAGTTGCCAAGGAATCGATCGGTCAGATAACACAGTAGCAGATGCTTTGTCCCGATTGGCAATGACTGAAGTGAGCTCTTTCAACGGTTCAGTATATTTAGAAGTGTTAGAATAACCCAGTGTTCTGAAGGTGGATGTTTTAGCTGTGGATCGGCTGGACTGCTGGCTCACGCCGTACATCTCTTATCTAGCTGATGGGATTCTACCTTCATATCACATTTATGCAAGAAAGATCAAGAACAGGAGTTCAAACTTCATCTTTGTCGACGGAGATCTGTACCGATGGGCATTCAGTTCTCCCCTACTCAAGTGTTTGATACCTTCGGAGGCCAAATATACACTTCAGGAAGTGCATGAAGGAATTTATGGAGATCATATAGGGGCCAAATCATTGGCATACAAAATTCTGAGGCAAGGATACTATTCGCCGACCATCTTTCAAGAAGTAAAAGATATTGTCAAGAAATGTCCTAAGTGTCAGCTAAAAAGTTCCATCCCTCATCACCCTCCCGAAGAGCTGTATTCGGTCTTATCCTCGATTCCATTTGTTATGTGGAGAATTGATATCTTGGGACCACTTCCAAAAGTCAAGGGTCAACTTAATCTTGTGATCGTAGCCATCGACTACATGAGCAAGTGGGTCGAAGCCAAACAATTACAAATGATCACTGAACAGGAATGTCTCAAGTTTTTCAAAGAAAACGTTGTCTATCGGTTCAAAATCCCGATGGTTATGGTCTTTGATAATGGCAGACAGTTTGTGGGATCAAAGTTTAAAGCTTTTCTAAAGGAGTTGGGTATTCAGCATAGAAAGAATTCAGTGGCCCACCCTTAGTCAAATGGTCAGGTAGAAGTCACCAACCGGACTCTACTTAATGGTATTAAAAGGAGGTGAATGAATTGAAGGGTCGGTGGCCTGAAGAATTACTCAGTATTTTGTGGGCCTACCGGACTACCCAAGGACGACAACTGGGGATTCACCGTTCAGATTGGCCTATGGGACCGATGCACTTATACTTGTTGAGATCGGGTATCCTACACTTCAGGCTAGTCAGTACAAAGAGTTGTACAATGATGACGGCCTAAGGCTAAATTTGGATCTCTTGGAAGAGGTTTGGGATTTAGCTTTGGTAAGGTTAGATATCTATCAGAAGTGAACTGCCCGACACTATAACCAGAAGGTGAAACAAAGAAGGTTCAAGGTTGGAGATTTGGTACTTCGGGAATCAGAGGCATCCACCCCCCAGAACACGGGTAAGTTGATGCCAAATTGGGAGGGGCCTTATGAAATAATAGAAGTGCCGAAGCCAGGTATTTATTGGCTTCAAGCAATGGATGGTTCAGAAGTAAAGAATATATGGCATGTTGGAAGACTTAGAAAATATTACCAGTAAAAGTTATGTTGTTCTTTCCTTTGCATATGTAGATTACTTTATTTATCAATAAATTAAATGAGAATTTATCTTCTGGAAAATTTTATACTTCATTTATATTCATGGTTCTACAAAATCGATCAGAAAAGATTTAAACAAAACCGATCAAAAATATTACAAACAACTTAACTGATGGGGAAAGTTACAAACACAACTAACCGGGAAAGCTACAAAAAGAAAAAAAGAAGATTACAAAAATTACAAACAAAATTCCTCCAAGTAACTACTCTTTGGGACCCTCATCCTCGGCTCCAAACTCTTTGTCAGAGGAGTCAAGGACAGCAACATAAATGCCGAACATCAGTCAGTTTTGCCTGAGCATTCTCCTGATAAGCTTCATAACCTTCAGCAAACTGGGTCATCATCTTATCAGTAAGGGCGGGTGATTCTTCATACTCCTTGATTGCCAGCTGCTTGGCATTGACACATTCTTTCCCCAAAGTGTTGTTCTCCCGAATCAATGACATAATCTGGTTGTGCAATCCGATTATCTTGTCTTCAAGGGCGTGAATGACCTTTTCCCGATCCTTGTTACCCTCAGACAGAAGCTCCTTCTCCTTGAGGATCTTTTTGGCACAATTGTCAAGACCAACGTACTCTTGCTGAAGGTTGTAGTGAAGTTTCTTGAGTTCGCTATTGCCTCTTTTTAAGTTCTAACAAAAGAGCTCTAACTCATGCAAGCATACATGTGTCAACAAGTAATACAAAGTAAGTAGAGTATCAATCCACGGAGAAAGTTGTCTAAATTAAACTACTAATCATCAACTAAATCACTATTTTTATATCCTTAAACTAATGATTATAATTGTGAATTACTCTAAATGCAAATAATAACTAAAATAAGTATAAGAATGTAATAAATCAAATCTGGAAATAATGGGACCCTAACTTCATTTAATAGTTCATCTAATTACTACCATCATGCAAGAATGTTCATATATCAGAGGAAAGTAGCCAAGAGCACTAATGTAAACATAACTATTTTTCAATGCATTATGACCTACTTACACATCATCCACATGACTGAACCAAAAGCCATCATGGGATCAAAGCTAAACATGGCTAATAAGCAAACAATTAAAAGAGAAGGGATAGAAACGATCAAACCCAATTGATGATTATAATCTAATAATAACGTTCAATTCCACATTAAAATCCAGCAAACGAATAATAGTTTTCCACAATGATTGAAAATCCCAAGAAGAATTAGAAGAGATGGAGTTTAGGCTTCGTTCTACATTGGAATCTCTCTTAGAGTGTAAACCCTAGTTCCCAATATGAAAATACGTAAAAAATAATGAATGATTACTTCTGACACCAATCAGAACAGTTTAAAACCATTACAACTCTTTTAAATTAAAAATTAAAATTAAATGTACTTCAAGAACCTCTGATGTCGGCCTTGAGCGCCTTCCCTCATATGTATTTCTCATGGCGGTGCGTGTACAAGTTCTGGTCCCATGTGGTGTGTACGGCCATGGTATGCAGTGTATTTAACTGTATAGCATGTACATGACCAGCAGCTCTTCGATCAATCGAGTTCGTTTCTCTGCAGCCTTCTTGACATGTTCTCACGCTCATTCCTTTCATGATGCTCATTCTCCTGTCCATCCATGCTTAGTCTCCTTGCTCCACTTGATCCTCATGCCATGCATCCATCAGCCTCATGCTATCTAACATCAACAATTATGCCATATCCTGCACTTTTACACCAAAGGAGTTCTCAGTACATGCAATGCAAAATAACATGAAATGCAACTAAAAATATACTAAAATATACTTGAGATGGGCATAATTCGCGTGAATTGATATCCAATAAGTAGGTATAAATCCCACTTATCATTCACTGGTCTGACGTTCGGCCTGGGTCACCTTATTCCGGGTGTCGGCATGGAGATCCTTCTCCTTTTTTAAATCCGACCTCAGAACCCAAACCTCAGCTTCAAGCAATTCCACGTCGGCCTTCAGCTGAGCCTCCTTTTTTGTGAAGTGGGCTAGAGGTGGAATGGCTCGAGCGAGGATAGCATTGGCCTATAATAAAGTGGAGAAGTGTATTAGATATGATGAACACAGGATAAATAAAGGGAAATGTTTTAGGCTTTTAGATTTACCTGGCATTGGGCCTTGATATATGCCACCAGATACTCTTCAGAAGTGTATCCTTTGAACTGTTTGTCATCTCCAGGTAACTTAAAGTGTTCGAGTTGGACGAAGGGGAGCACTTCCAAAGGGTTCCTCAGCCAGAAAGTTATAGGTGTTCCTTGTGAAGATCTGGTGTCAGTTGGTTGTTTTGAAGTAGGGGTCGAAGTCGGTAAAGGATCGGCCTCCTTGATTGGTAGTTCAGGCTCTTCTATTTGGCGTGGCCTTTTGGAACGAGGTTCAAGAGTTTCCTCTTCGGTCTCCTCAGAATCCTTAAGGACCTTAACCGGTGTAGGAGGAGGAGGATTGGCTTCGAAACGACCGAAGAAGATGGCTTGGAGGGGCCCTTGGTGGGAGGCCTCTTCTTATTCTTCTTCATAATGTTTTTGTTGGTGGGATCAGCGGTTGTGGGGTTCGGAGGAGCTATGGCTGAGGTGGAGCCGGTCGAAGGCTCAGAGATAGGGATGGTTTCCTCTTTTGGCATTTCGTCGTTGATGTGAGGGCGGATGGGATCGAGTTTTATAGGAAGGGGGCTAAGGACTCTGCAACCTCTTTGGGTTTGAAAATTATCACTGCACAAAGGGAAATAAGTCAGAAAGTTGGTTGTGAAAGCCAGTTGAAAGAAAGTAATCGAGTTATGAATAGGTTTGGGATAAGGTAATTACATCCGTGTTTGTATAACCATGTCTCATTGGATAAAACTTCTAGACCCCATTCGGTCTTGCTCAGCTTCTTGTAGAACTCCTTGAAAGCGTCGGCCCGATCCTTTGGGAATTTGGACACTTTGGCGATGGGATCTTCGAGGGTAGCCCAGTTTGGTAAGCGCTTGAGATTAGTGAAAGTAGTATGCACATAAGCCATTCATGTTTGATGATAAAACATATACTTTGTAACAATCTTATTCATTTATTAATAGCAAGTATTAATTTATTAAAGGTTTTTAATTATCTACATGCTGCTGCTTTATAATATGTGATAAATCCATAGTTTTAAGCAATGCCTTTAGAATAATGATGATGATCATTCTAATGAGATCTAAATTCTTAGAAAGATTAAAACTAAAATAGTTCCCAATCGTTGGATTACTAAATTGGGAATTAATAAATCCGGATAGATTGGTACATACGTTGTTTGCTCATTGGATGAGGATGATTGATCACATGATCATTTGTGTGGAGACACTAAAACAAGTATGTAGATGCTTATTGCAGAATAAGTACACTGAACGTGGCTCGCTAAGGAATACCTAATGGAGTTTTACTTGCCTGTCAATAGGAATTCCTGTAGTGATAGTAGTACAAGTGATCCTTGGACTTGAGATCATCATAGTATCTTGTGTATGATGAATTATACTTTGACTTATTCCTTAAGACCCTTAGGGTATATCAAAGGTTATGCTTGGGTATAATAAGTTGTACATGGAGATAATGTATAATTAATAAAGAATCTACCGCTTCTAGTAAAAGAAGAGAAATATCCTATGTGATTCTATAAATGACAACCTAGTAGTCCTTGGCCAATGCAGAATGAAATTAGAAAGGAGTTTCTAATTTGCATTATTTGGAGTTGTGCATTTAAGAGTCGAATACATATAATTAAATAAAATAAGACTTGACAGTAATTCCATGTTTTATATTTAATTGGGAAATTGTATGGTGGAAGGATTGAATTGTACGGTAACTATTTACTCAAAGGTTCTTTTATGATTAATGTTGAAATCTATATTATTTGGAAAGTCGTTAATCTCTAGGGAGGCTTATCCCAATTGTAGAATAAATATTATTTATTTAAATAAATTAATATTTTAATTTATTTATTTAAATAAGATTAGAATTGTTCTAATTGATTTATTCACAACCGATTTAATATGGAGAACCTAAAGGGTCACACCATAAAAGGAAGAATAATTATTTAAGAAGCTAATGACATAATCGTAATAATAAGTTAAGTATATTTAATTTAATCTATGGCGATGGAATAAATTAAATAGCTTAATATTTCTTATTTAATATTTTGAAAATATTAAATATATATTAATAAGAGGAGTCTTATTATTATTATTACTATTATTATTATTTAATTCCTAAAGGAGTTTGAGAATTAATTAATAAAAGTACTCTCATATATTCCTAATAAGATTAGGAGGTTAAATTAATTAAAGGAGTTTAATTAATTAAAATAAAACCCAATTCCTTAATTGTTAAGGAGGGTTGCCTACATCTATAAATAAGAGGAGTCTTATTATGGATGAGGTGGTTGACACTTTCAGAACACACGTGAATATGTAATTCCAATAGTTGGGAGAGTACGCCTTTTTCTATAAGAGATAGAAAAACTAGGGTTTTGCCTAACACCCATCTTCTTGAATTTTTCTTCTTCCTTGGTGGATCATCTCTAGAGGCCAAACATGTAACAACCCGGAGAATCCGGATTGTTCAGAATTTAAGTTTAAAGAATTAGTTATTAATAAAATAAAATTTTTATTAATAATATTATGTGCTATGTGTTTATTAATCGTTCTAAAACCTAGGATGAATATAAGTCGGGAGGATTCTGGCTACGAGCTAGATTGAACGAGTAAGAATTTTCAAGACGAAAAAAAATAATTTCCGAGAACAAAATATTTCTGGGGAAAAAGACGAAATAGGCACTATTCATTTGACGAAACGTAAGGGTTAGGGTTTGAATAACCTAAGACTTTTTGAGAGTTCGGTATGTCAAAATGACATTCTGTCGAAAGATTTGACGATAATATGTCGTGAAAAGTTAAGTAAGCCGATAAAAGTTTTTCTCGAAAAATGTGCAGAAATCGGAAAAAATAAAAATGACGAAAAGTATTGTTATGTACTTTTCATTCGTTTAGCTACGTTAGGGGAAAACGTGAAGGAAAACGCTTAACACCAAAAAGTGTTTTTCAGTTTTTTGAAAATCCGAAGAATGCATAAAAGTTAATCGGTAAAGGAAAGACGAAATATCCAAAAATATTTGGATTCCGAGAATCGTAATTTTTAAAACTGTCTGACGAAACCCAAAAGACAGAACTACAAAACTTAAGGGCTAAGTTAACTTAGTCCTTAAGCCATGAATAGTAAGGAGGTTAGGGGGTGAAATGACTAAAATACCCTTAGCTTGGAAATTCTATAAATAAGAAGCTTAAATAATTTATTTGGGATTTTGAAAATCCTACACCTTAGAGAGAGAGAGAGAGAGGGTTCAGATGAACAGGGAGAAGGAAGAGCATGAGCATGAATGATCGGATCGAAAGTGTTCGTGAAATAGAAAAGCTTGGGAATCGCCAGTTTTGTCTAGCGGAAGAAAAATAAGGAAAGAAGGTATTAAAACATAACTTCTATGTTAGATTTTCTTTAAGTTTTATATGTTTAAAACATAACTTAATGAGAATAAGAAGTAGATGGTGTTAGGGATGATTTCATATGGTTGAAATCATGAGAAATAAAGAAAGTTAGAATTTAAAGTTTAGTAAATAAATTTCTTAAGGAAGTGTAAGATTCGTAATGAATTAGAACGATCTGAGTGGATTATATAAATAAATAGGTGAAATAAGTAAGGAATGATGTTCTATAACATCAAATTCCAATAAAAAATGAAATCATAATCCAAAATATCGATTAAAATGAAGAACGAACGAAGAACACGAAGAACACGCGAAGAACACGAAGAACGTTGTTGATGGACAAATTTAAAACCATCGTAGGATAATTGTTGTTGATGGAAAAGTTTAAAACCATCGTGTATAAGTTAGATGCATATTGCTTAGTTAGGAATGGTAGAAATGTTCATGAAGAACGGATTAAAACTTAGCTATAACGAAGTTATGGCGAAAATTTTGTAAAAGACAAACGAGAATTAAAAAGTTAGTAAATGAACCCGAACATGTAGGGTTTCATAAGAATGTAAGAGAATGTAGTAAACGTGAGTCGTGGACTCAAGAACGAATGAACTCGGAGTTCGGATGACCGAATTACGGACGAACAAACAAAGAGCGTTAAAAACGTAAAATGAACGAAGGGTGAAGATTAAGCCAATTGAATGGCATGTTAACGGATTCAGAATGATGTTATGTCTGAGGGGGATTGAAGTACGTAAGATAAGGAAGAGAATGGCTTTGGAACGACCTCGTTCCGAGTTATAATGCATAAGTTATGAAAGTGGGACGTAAACGTCTCAAATTGGATTTAACACTTAGAGAAATTTTCTAGGGTTAGGGCTTGGCTCCGCGGCGCTAGCCATGCCTTTGTAAGTGGTCTTTGCGAAGACCAGGTGTAGCGCCCCAAAATAGGTATACATCACCTATTTTGAGTTGTCAATACATGATGCAAAACAACTACAACTTTATTATTACAACAAGAAAAAGCTGTGAGTTTGAATACAAATATTATCTTCTAGACAATATCTATACTCAAATAAATCCTCATCACATTTATTGATACATTATTTTACAAAATGGTGAGGACTACTAAACAATCCTTTCTAAAACCTTCATTCCATACCCCAGACTGCATACTCGCTATATTCTCGCCTCCCGAGAAAAATGGAACAAAAAGAAAAGGGTGAGCTCAACTAGCTCAAGAAAGAATATTATGACTAAGATAATATACAACAAATTATCGTTAGTCTTCAACAGGAAAAATATAATAGAATACAATAGACAACAAATTTTAAATCAATATTCGCAATGAAATAATAATTCATTAGAAGAGTTAAGTAGAGAATGCAAACTACTATCTTCTTACATGTATGAATTTAAAAGTTCATCGCTATCTTTTATCCCCAGAACATCAATCAATATACATCCGAATCAAATATTCATCTTTGCACTACTGTGCCAAAGATATTCATCATTGGTCATGTTCATTTAAACACTGCTTCATCTTTGCACTACGGGCCAAAGATATTCTTCAAAATCATTCATCTTTTGCACTACGGGCCAAAGATATTCTTAAGAAATCATTCATCTTCGCATTTACAGTGCCAAAGATATTCCATAATATCATCATTTAAGACCGAGGATGATGAAAAATATTTTTTTTTTTTAAAGAAACGAATCCAAAGAAACAAAATGACAAGGATTAAGGATTAAGGATTCGTACTTGGTTTTATCCACGTCAAAAATACCTCAAAAATAATCATAGTGGTGTAAAATTCAAGAATGATCAAAACATGGATACAATCGAGTTAGTATCCGAATAGATGTTTTAGACGAAAAGAAGAAATTTTATTTTTAAATTGAATAGTACCGAGTATCGTGAATAGTGTCAGAGTATCGTGAATAGTCCGTATATCGTGAATAGTAACTCAGACACCAAAAGATAGAAATTCCACAAAAACATCTTCACGCTTACTTGAATAGTAACTTCGTGAATAAGAACTCGTGAATAAGAACTCGTGAATAGTAACTCGTGAATAGTAACTCATGAATAGTAACCCATGAATAGTAACCCGACATGAAAAAGTTCCAAATTTGATAAAAACTTGGATCAACATTTCAAAGATAATGATATTGAAGAAATAATATCATTACGAAAAAATAATATCCCTTACCTCGAAAGATCAAGATTTCTAGCTAGAATCTAGGGTATAGTCTTTGAAGGAACTTGCACCGCCTAGCAATACTCAAAGTATACTCAAAATACTCACAAGAATACGCTTCGATAATATAGAGAGAGAAAACTTCGCTTCTAAATGTGATTTTCAATTCTAACCTAAGCACGTATTTATAGAAATTGCTTAGAACACCAAAGAGTAAAATTTAATAAATTATATATATATATATATCAAATTCATACGCCAACCTTAGAATTCAGATCCTAGCATTTCCCACATGCCACCTTCTAGAAAAGTAAGAAAAAAATGTTTTTCATAAAATAAATAATTAAAACTTTAAAAAAATCAATTATTTCGGAGCTTCGGAACTTCAATAATTCATAATAAATAGCCCTTTCATCAGAAAATTCGAATCTCGCATGTTTTTATAGGAAATTCAATTCTCTACAACTTTGCAGAAGAAAGTTTTTCCAAATTCCAAATGGAAATTGACCAAAAATCCACAAACAGTCGATTTTACAAAGCTATAATCAAATTTCACCAATAAATGGGGTCCAATTGACATGTTTAACATGTTTTAAACATTTATTGCAACAAAAATACTCTTCCTCCTCGTATACTCATATATCCCACATTCGTTGTAAAAAATATCACCGAGTAATATATTATTAAAATAATATATTTAAATGAATTATTTTATCAGAAAAAGATAAAATTTCAATTTTCAACAATTGTCACTATAAAAATTTTCTCCATCTATATCCACATAAAATCAATATTTTTCTCATCATATGAATCAATAATTAATTATTCATAAATAATATTACGTAATCACAATATTGACAACCGTGCGTTCCTGGGAAAGAGGGGCTTTCCAATAAGAATTTCTTCTTCTCGCTTGGCAATTAGGTGACCAAACCTCTCCTTAGACGAACTTTCTAGACATTGCCAATAATGTTATCTAATAATATTATTCAGATAATATGAATTATTGCTTCGATAATGAAAAATACTATGTAATGACAATTATTGAAACAACAGCAATATAAAATATCAACACAGCAATTATTAACTCAATAAAATATCGAACAAGAATTATCGTAACCATTATTGAGTAGTGCCTTCTTACGTAAGAATCAATAATTGGTGCAATACTGGTAGTAATTTTCAACAACGCGTATTAGTGTGTTTTTTAACCACCGGGGTATTCCAACAAGATATTCAAGAATAACTACTGTTTGTTATTTAAAAACAACTTATATTTGTCGTTTTCTTCATCCAATCGCTTTCAAGTTATGGGGCCCACACATGGTTGCTGCCGTCGTACGAATATTCCCAAACGATGTAATATTCCACGACCAAACGAATATTCCCAATTTATAATGAATATTTTATAACCACTTGCTTATTTTGAAATATTTGCGTATTTAACCCTTAACTATCCACATTAATCAAATCAACCCTTACTATTTCAAAATAATAAATAAAGGAAATTCCTTTTTATTTAAAAATTTTGGGGTCTTACAACCTCCCTCCTTATGAAATTTCGTCCTCGAAATTGACGTGACGTACTGGTGTTTGAAAAGGTGAGGATACCTCGCTTTCATTTCCGCTTTCAAATTCCCGTGACATTTCCTATATAAGATGATTCCTCCACAAAACTTTAACTTGTGGTATGACCTTTACTGCACGTGGGACATGCTCCTTCCTATCCAAGATCTTGACAGTACCTCCTCATACGTTAAGTCTTGGCTATCTCGTCCGGTTCTAACTCAATAACGTGGTTCGGGTCTTTCACATATTTACGAAGTACAGATATGTGAAACACATTATGAACACGAGACATACTCGGAGGTAACGCAAGTCTATAGGCTACATTTCCTACTCGGTCAAGAATTTGAAATGGACCAATAAATCGTGGATTGAGCTTTCCTCTCTTCCCAAATCTTGTAACTCCTTCCATGGAGCAACTCATGACAATACATGATCCCCTACATTAAATTCCACGTCCTTTCGATGAAGATCCGCATAACTCTTTTGTCGATCTTGTGCCGTTTGTATACGTTGTCGAATCATTTGGATCTTTTCGGTAGTCATACGTACTAACTCGGGTCCCAACAATGTTGCTTCACCCACCTCATCCCAACATATTGGAGAACGACATTTTCGTCCATATAATGCTTAGAATGGAGCCACACCCTTACCTTGACGATAAGCTGTTGTTGTAGGAGAATTCCACCAATGGTAGATACTTATCCCAACTACCCTTGAAGTCTAGGACACGAGTCTTAATAGATCTTCAAGAGTTTGAATAGTCCTCTCGATTGTCCGTCCGGTTTGGGGATGGTATGCCGAACTAAATCGCAAATCCGTGCCCATAGCTTTTTGCAAGCTAACCCAAAATCTTGAAGTGAATCTTGGGTCACGATCCGAAACTATGGATATAGGCATGCCATGCAACCTCACAATCTCATTCACGTACATACTAGCAAGACGTTCAAGGGAATAAGTCTCCAGTATCGGCAAGAAATGAGCAGACTTGGTTAATCTATCAACAATAACCCAAATAGCATTGATGCCTTGAGAAACCGTAGGAAGACCCGTAACGAAATCCATAGTAATGTGTTCCCACTTCCATTCCGGAATCTCAAGTGGTTGCAACGGACCCTTAGGTACAAGATGCTCGCCTTTACACGCTAAAGTTAAACACATCGAGATAAACTTTGCAATCTCTCTCTTCATATTGTTCCACCAAAATGTATGTCAAGATCACGATACATTTTAGTACTTCCGAGATGGATTGCAAATGGCGTATTGTGTGCCTCCATCATAATCTTGTACTTCAAATCGAGTCGTTAGGAACACAAAGTCTAGAGTGGACTCAAAGTATTCCTTCTTCATCAATTCTCGCCCTAATAGCTCCTTCTTATACTTTCTTCTTCATACGCGACTCCCTCAAGATTGGGTGGCTTGAGCAACCTTAACTTTTTCTATTAAAGTTGGCTCTATCGTATACTTGACATCATCGCACTCGCGTTCAAGATATGATCTTCTACTCAATGCATCGCCTACCACGTTAAACTTTACCGGGATGGTATTGAATAGTGTGGTCGTAGTCTTTCAATAGCTCGAGCCAACGTCATTGCCGCATATTGAGTTCTTTTTTGAGTGAAGAAATATTTAAGGCTTTTATGGTGCGAATATATCTCCACTTTCTCCCCATATAGATAGTGCCTCCATATTTTTAGCGCTGAACGATCGCCGCTAACTCTAGATCATGAGTAGGATAATTCCTCTCATACTCTTTTAAGTTGTCGCGAGGCATAGGCTATGACTTTCCCACGTTGCATGAGAACACATCCTAACCCTTTGCACTCAAGCATCATTGAGATAACAAATCCATCCGAACCGGATGGTATTGTTAGAACAGTCTTAGCCAAATAAGTCTCTCTTAAGCTCTTGGAAACTTTTCTCGCATTCTTCGCTCCAAACGAATTTTGTATCCTTCCGAGTTAGTTGAGTTAATGGAGTAGCGATTAGAAAACCCTTCCACGAATCTCCGATAATAACCAATTAAGCCCAAAAACTACGTGCTTGATCCACCGACTTGGTTGCTCTAACTTTGTATTGCTTCAATCTTGGCGGATCAACAGATACTCCATGTTTCGACACCACGTGCCCAAGGAATGCTACTTCCTCGCCGCGAACTCGCATTTCTTCAATTTGGCATATAGTTGGTTTTCACGAAGCCTTTGGAGTACCGACTTCAAATGGTGCTCATGATCTTCACGGCTTTTGGAATATATAAGGATGTCATCAATAAAGACAACAACGAATTGATCCAAATATTCCTTGAATACTTGGGTTCATCATATCCATAAAAGCCGCAGGAGCATTAGTTAGTCCGAAAGACATGACTAAGAATTCATAATGCCCATACCGGGTTACGAAGGCGGTCTTTGGAATATCCTCGATTCTAATCTTGGTGATGATATCCGGAATCGAAGATCGATTTTGAAAAGAATTGTGCCCCTTGCAATCGGTCAAACAAGTCATCAATACGAGGTGAGGATACCTATTCTTGATGGTGACATGGTTCAATTCCCCGATAGTCAATACAAAAGTCGCATACTCTCCGTCTTTCTTCTTTACAAATAAAATAGGAGCACCCCAAGGAGATGTACTTGGGGCCAATGAAACCGATGTCCAACAATTCACGTAGTTGGACCTTTAACTCCTGAAGTTTAATAGGAGCCATTCGATATGGGGTTTTAGAAATGGGCTTTGTACGGGGTTCAAGATCAATAAAGAATTCAACTTCACGTTACGGGGTGGCCAAGGAAGTTCTTCGAAATCGTCGGAAAAGTCAATAACAACAGAATATTATTCAAATTTGGCGTGTCTTTATTCAAATCCATAACATGGGCTAAGAAAGCTTGACATCCGTTTTTTAATAAATGAATAGCTTTATGATTAGATATGATGCGATGATCGATTTTAATGGTTTAGTTGCTTGAATTAATAAACGGGTTGGTTAGGAATATGAAAACTAACAACCTTACGAAAACAATCAATTTTGGCATGATGAGTAGTTAACCAATCAATCCCTAAAATCACATCAAAAGCAAGTATCTTTAAAGAGATAAGGTCAATGGTGTAAGGTAATGGTGCCAACTTGAATCAAACAAGATTTATAAGCGATGGATGTGATGAAAGTTTCTCCTAACGGAGTTTTCACAGATAGGTCAAAGTCTAATTTCTCCTGAGTCAAGTTTAAACGTTGAGCACATGCGGAGAGATAAATGAATGGGTAGCACCGGTATCAAGTAAGGTATAAACTTCGAAGAATTTATAAATAGCTTACCCGTGATCACCTCGTTTGGGTTCCTCGCATTATGACCAATCCAAACAAACGCTCTTCCGGAATCGTTGACTTTGACTTTTCCGGGATAGTCTTTTGAGTCACCGTCCTCACTTGACTAGGTTTCGCTCTTGTCTAATCTCGAGCGATATGTCCTTCCTTTCCACAATTATAGCATACCTTGAACTGTTGTGGGCGGTTTGACCGATATGTCCCTCTTTTCCGCATTTGTAGCATATAACCGGGTGGTCGTTCTCCTCCCTTAGAACCGATTCTTTGTCGGCCTTTGTCATCTTCACATAATCGTTGTTAAATCTCCTCTTTTAAAATCTCCTCCTAACTTTCGCTTCTTCTATTTTCATGGCCCATGATTACCACCAGAGTGGTTACCATTTCTGTCCGTCTGTTTCTTTCTCCGCAGTTATCATTATTCATTGTTCGCTATCTCGATATGATCCTGGTTGTGGTCCCTCGGTTGGTAGTACTCGTTATCTCGCTCTAATAATTGAGCCTGCTTACAACATCTGAATAAAGAGAAAATTTATGAGAAATGAGATACTAACGTATCTGGGTTTCAAACCTCTAAGAAACATCCGCGTCATCGTTCCTCATTCTCCACCAAATGAGGTGCAAACACGGATAACTCTGCAAACTTTGCCTCGTCTTCGAGACACACCGTATGTTGTTTTGTTCCAATCGATGAACTCCACTTCCTTCATATAGACGAACACTTTCGGAAAGTATTTGTCATTAAATAGCTTCAAACGCGTCCCCGAGACATGCTTTGAGTGCGGTTTGGATGGGTGCGCTTCATAGACTTCCACCAATGATGTCTGCTTTTCCACGGAACATAAAGGTGGCGAATGGAACCTTCATTCCTCCGTGCATCCCAAGACATCGAATATCTTGGTAATTTGTTTGACCCATGTTTCCGCCATGATCGGATCTGGCTTTCCCTTAAATTCGGTGGTCCCAACTCTTTGAACCGCTTTGCATTGTGACAACCCGTGAATTGCTATCATTTCCTCCTCAGTATTTTGAACACGAGTTTCCTCGTCGATTTTGCATGAACTGCAAAAAACTTCTAAACATCCCTCGTTCATCATCTCGCTTTCAATGGTGTTTGTTCACAGGAGGAACATTGCCACGACTGTTGCACGTTCTCCTCGTTGGTGAGTACAAGCATCTCCACGGTCTCATTTCCATTGTTAATATTCTCATTCGACATTCTCAAATACTGTCATAAAACAAGGGTTAATTAAGGAAATCAATATATCACATAATATCCCTATATACTGACCAACTAACAAATAAGCTTAGGTAGGACACACTAGCGAAGGATTTACTCGTCTCTCCCCTCCTAGTTCTATTCTCCGATCTCCGCCAGAGATCATATCCCTAAGCTCTGATACCAACTGTGACGCCCCCAAAATAGGTATACATCACCTATTCTGAGTTGTCAATACATGGTACAGAAACAACTACAACTTTATTATTACAACAGTAAAACTGTGAGTTTGAATACAAATATTATCTTCTGACAATATCTATACTCAAATAAATCCTCATCACATTTATTGATACATTATTTTACAAAATGGTGAGGACTACTAAACAATCCTTTCTAAAACCTTCATTCCATACCCCACTAAATACTCGCTATATTCTTGCCTCCACGAGAAAAATGGAACAAAAAGGAAAAGGGTGAGCTCAACTAGCTCGATAAAGAATATTATGACTAAGATAATATACAACAAATTATCGTTAGTCTTCAACGAGGAAAAATATAATAGAATACAATAGACAACAAATTTTAAATCAATATTATGCAATGAAATAATAATTCATTAGAAGAGTTAAGTAGAGAATGCAAACTACTATCTTCTATGTATGAATTTAAAAGTTCATCGTCTATCTTTTATCCTGTAACATCAATCAATATACATCTGGAATCAAATATTCATCTTTACTACAGCCAAAGATATTCATCGATTAATTCATGTTCATTTAAACACTGCTCATCTTTTACTCTGGGCCAAAGATATTCTTGAAAATCATTCATCTTTGCACTCTGAGGCAAAGATATTCTTAAGAAATCATTCATCTTTGCACTCAGGGCCAAAGATATTCCATAATATCATCATTTAAGGCCGAGGATGATGAAATTTTTTTTTTTTTAAAGAAAGCGAATCCAATGAAACAAAATGACAAGGATTAAGGATTAAGGATTAGTACTTGGTTTTATCCACGTCAAAAAATACCTCAAAAATAATCATAGTGGTGTAAAATTCAAGAATGATCAAAACATGGATACAATCGAGTTAGTATCCGAATAGATGTTTTAGACGAAAAGAAGAAATTTTATTTTTCGGTGAATAATCCAGATATCGTGAATAGTGTCGTATATCGTGAATAGTCTTGTATATCGTGAATAGTAACTCAGACACCAAAAGATAGAAATTCCACAAAAACATCTTCACGCTTAATGAATAGTACTGCGTGAATAGTAACTTCGTGAATAAGAACTCATGAATAGTAACTCGTGAATAGTAACTCATGAATAGTAACCCATGAATAAAGTAACCCCGACATGAAAAAGTTCCAAATTTGATAAAAACTTGAGATCAACATTTCGATTATAATGATATTGAAGAAATAATATCATTACTGAAAAAATAATATCCCTTACCTCGAAAGATCGAAGATTTAGCTAGAATCTATTAGTATAGTCTTTGAAGGAACTTGCACCGCCTAGCAATACTCAAAGTATACTCAAAATACTCACAAGAATACGCTCGATAATATAGAGAGAAAACTTGATTTACGGTGTGATTTTCAATTCTAACCTAAGCACCAGTATTTATAGAAATTGCTTAGAACACCAAAGCGAAAAATTTAATAAATTAATATATATATATATATATCAAATTCATCACCAACCTTAGAATTCAGATCCTAGCATTTCCCACATGCCACCTTCTAGAAAAGTAAGAAAAAAAATGTTTTCATAAAATAAATAATTAAAACTTTCAAAAAATCAATTATTTGAGCTTGAACTTCAATAATTCATAATAAATAGCCCTTTCATCAGAAAATTCGAATCTCGCGTGTTTTTATAGGAAATTCAATTCTCTACAACTTTGCGGAAGAAAGTTTTTCCAAATTCCAAATGGAAATTGACCGAAATCCACAAACAGTCGATTTTACGGCTATAATCAAATTTCGATCGATAAATAAATGGGGTCCACCGACATGTTTAACATGTTTTAAACATTTATTGCAACAAAAATACTCTTCCTCCTCGTATACTCATATATCCCACATTCGTTGTAAAAATATCACCAAGTAATATATTATTAAAATAATATATTTAAATGAATTATTTTATCGGAAAAAGATAAAATTTCAATTTTCAACAATTGTCACTATAAAAATTTTCTCCATCTATATCCACATAAAATCAATATTTTTCTCATCATATGAATCAATAATTAATTATTCATAAATAATATTATTAAATCATTGAATCCTGATATTGACACGGTAGGTTCCTTAAAGGAACTTTCTAGGGGCTTTCAATAAAATTTCTTCTTCTTTGGCGAAACAACGATTAGGTGACCGAAAAATCCTCTCCTTAGAGCCTTCTTCGTAGAACTTTCTAGACATTGCCAATAATGTTATCTAATAATATTATTCGAGATAATATGAATTATTGCTTCGATAATGAAAATCTTGTAACAATTATTGAAACAATGAATATAAAATATCAACACAAAGAATTATTAACTCAATAAAATAATCTTTGAGCGAAATTCGTAACCATTATTATTGTAGTGCCTTCTTCGTAAGAATCAATAATTGGTGCAATACAATCAGTAATCTGTTGTTTTCAACAAGCGATGGACAGTGTGTTTTTAACGACAACGGCGATTAGTGTGTGCTGTTTTAACCATCACGGGAATATTCCAACGAAATATTTAACGTATTAATCAAATCAACCCTTACTATTTCAGTTAATAAATAAAGGAAATTCATTTAAAATTTTTGAGGTCTTACACTACCTCAAATTGTCGACGTACTGGTGTTTCGAAAAGGTGAGGATACCTATTTTCCCGTGACATTTCTATAGCATGATTCCTCCACAAAACTTTAACTTGTGGTATGACCTTTGCATGCGTGGGACATGCTCCTTCCTATCCAAGATCTTGTGGTACCTCCTCATAAATACGTTAAGTCTTGACTATTTATCTCGTCCTGCACTAACGTGGTTCTGTCTTTTTATTTACGAAATACGTGTTTCGCGGATTGAGCTTTCCTCTCTTCCCAAATCTTGTAACTCCCTTCCATGGAGCAACTCGTGACAATACATGATCCCCTTACATTAAATTCCACGTCCTTTCGATCCGCATAACTCTTTTGCCTTCGATCTTGTGCTGGGTTTGTATACGTTAATTATACGTGCACTAACTCTGGGTCCCAACAATGTTGCTTCACCCACCTCATCCCAACATATTGGAGAACGACATTTTCGGTCCATATAATGCTTCTCGAATGGAGCCACACCTATACTTGCTCGATAACTGCTGTTGTTGTAGGAGAATTCCACCAATGGTAGATACTTATCCCAACTACCCTTGAACAGGACCACGTAGTCTTAATAGATCTTCGTATTATTTCTTGGGTCCATTCCCTTGAATAGTAATGTGTCGAATCTCAAGTGGTTAGTGCGACCCCTTAGGTACAAGATGCTCATCCGCCTTTACACGTTAGCAAGTTAAACACATCGAGATAAACTTCCATTGTTCGCACCAAATGTATGTCGAAGATCACGATACATTTAGTACTTCCAGGATGGATTGCAAATGGCGTATTGTATCATAATCTTGTGTCAAATCGTCAGTCGTTAGGAACAATAAAAGTCTAATGGACTCGAAGTATTCCTTCTTCATCAATTCTCGCTTAGGAATAGCTCCTTACTTTCTTCTTCATAATGCGCATCAAATTCCGTGTCGGTGGCTTGAGCGACCTTAACTTTTTCATTAAAGTTGGCTTGCATATACTTGACATCATCGACTTTTCGAATCTTCTACTATGCGTTTACTACCACGTTAAACTTACTCGGATGGTATTGAATAAAGTTCTTTTTTATCTGCAGATTTACGCGTTTTAAAAAAATAAGTCAACTTATATTTTGTCGCTTTCCATCCAATGGGCTTTCCACATGGGATCAACAGATACTCCATGTTCCGACACCGTCTGGTTCATCATATCCATGAAAGCTTAGTTAGTCAGAAAGACATGACAATGCCCATACCAGAGTTCAAGGCGGTCGAAATATTCCCTAGACATTGCCAATAATGTTATCTAATAATATTATTAGCAAACAACGACAATTCAACACAAAGAATAATATTCCACGACCAAAGCGAATATTCCCAAGATATTATAATGAATATTTTATAACCACTTTTCAGATGCTTATTTTGAAATATTTGCAAGCGATATTTAACCCTTAACTATCCATCATTAATCAAATCAACCCTTACTATTTCAAAATAATAAATAAAGGAAATTCCTTTTTATTTAAAAATTTTGGGGTCTTACAACCAGACTAGGGAGCCGGGTACTGCAAACTCATGCCACGGCACGAGAGATAAAGTAGAGAGTGGCGCCGCAGCGTTAGTGTAGGGAAAAAGCCAGAGAAGAGCTTTTAACTGCTCAACTCTTGGGGGATACATAAGGAAAGATAAAGAACATAATGTTAAACTAATGTAACCCTTAATCAAGTGTTTTAAACCTTTAATGAAGGTTGAACAAAAAGATTAAATGAGAGTAAAAGATAATGAATGTAAACGCAGATTACGGAACCGATATCTGGGGACCGTAGTTATGATAAATGAACGTGGAGGATTGCTATGGTTGTGATTCCTTAGACGTTGAGCGACGAGGGTAATGAATAAAATTTTGATGTTATGTCATGATAATGAGAGATAAGTGTGAAGCGTATAGACGCTGTGTACGCAATGTTATTGCGATAAACAAGCGGTCTTAGCATACAACGAACGGTATAGCTTCAATATTAAGAATGACTAATGAACATGGGGTTCAAGTAATGGATAACGGAAGTATTAAGTAAGATACAAATGGTATTAAGAAAGACGTAATGAACAGTAATAAGATTAATGAAAGCCAAAGGTGAGTCGTATAAGAATGAATCCTGAGGTATGGCATTTAGTTGCCAGAAAGCCGTAAGGAATAAGAAATTAACTTAACGAACCTTATAGTTAATGGTTAAGATAAGTTACGATAAGTTTAAGTTGTGGTACAATTAAACCTTTGATGGTTGATATATGGGAGCTGGGCTAAACAATTCCTTCAAAGAGCGAAGGTATATACGAAACTGGCAACTGATCTAACTCACTGTGATGGCAGTGTAGATGAGACGGGAACTTGTTTGTTGGTTGTTTGTGGGAAACCACTCAGAGTACCATATGGACTGCTAGCAGAGAAGCGATTTGTGCTGAGTCCTAGAGAAGTTATAAGAAGAAGATAAGAATGTAAAACATTAAAGATGATGAATGTATAAGTAAGACATCTTCGTATGTCATGAAGCCGTAGAACGGTAATGAAAGTGGTCGCGTAAACTTAGGTTGCAAGAACGCGAACCCTAAGAAGTAAAGTTAAGCAAACTAATGCATAAGTCAAATATACTTGACTAATTAGTGTATGTGTTATTTTTCTTATGTGTACATAGGAACTGGAATGAGTAATTCAATGTAAGTAGTAGCTGTGCGTAAGGCAAGTTTCCTAACTTCATTCATATTTTAAATGAATGCTAGTTTCTTAAACTTCTCAGATGTTGAACTTGATAAGTTCTGTCTATGTGCGAATGTGCGATATTTGTACAAGGTGGTAGAACGTATGAGGCCTTGTGCTACAATGTGAACACTTCAGTGTTTTTATAAGATGAACTGTTCTATGATTTAACTGTTCAATAAGAAAATGCTCTGTTTATACATGATCCGTTATTGTTAAGTCAATGCTAATGATTCTAGCCAGACAGGATGTATATGAAAAGGTAGAAGAATGAAAGTATTTCAAAGTGCATGTGAATAATATTTTAAAATGATAGGAATCGAGATTACTCCTATTATTTAAACTGCATCATAACCTTGTTTGGTTATTGAAGTTCTAAAGGAATGTTTAAACTCTTGAAGTTGTTTGTTCAACTGCTATGACTTGCTGAGCAATTGAATGCTCACACTTGCTTTAAATGAAAAACATTTTCAGCGTACGATGTTAGAAGAACTTAAGGATCCCGTAAAGATTAAGCTGACGGTATCCAGATGAAGTGCCATTCAGAATATGGATGAGTGAGAAGATCGAGCAAAGACTTGTAATATAAAATAAGTTAAATGAACTTTAGATTAGTTTAATGAACTATTATGTATCCTTAGTGGCGGATGAAAGACACTCGTGTAAGATGTAAAAAATAATGTAATTATAGTTATTTATAATGGAAGGAGTTATAAGGTTTTAGAACCTGGGTATTTAGAATGTATGTTGTTATATTTCAGTATATAATGATGTATGTTTGGATGAATGATGTACTCGTGACGTATAGAATTCGGGTGTGAAAATAGACCGGATTTCGGGGCGTTACAAAACACTTGGGTGGATAATGTTGATAAAAGAAAGGAACCAAACCTGGTGGATTCAAGTTGAACGTGAAAGGATTTGGAAGTGAACTTGTACCTAAGAAAGCTCGAATCTTCAAGGTTATGATTCTTGTTCTTTATCTTTTCGTTTAATTAATAATTATGCATAAACGATGATCTGAGTATATGGTTTGTAAAATTTTTAAAACTCTATTTTATCATGTCTCCGCTTATTTTATGCAATTTGATTGCGTTCATTAATATTACAAACCTAACAGTGGTTTCAGAACCAAACCTTTATGCGAATTATTAATTGTTTTAATTTGATATGTATATTAATATGTGTTTAGAATAATTTAATTGGGCATAATTTATTGTATAAAATTATTATTTTTTATGAAATTCGCGAAGCCTGTTCACGAAGCCAGTTATACGTGAAGCCCGTTTCACGAAGTCTGTTCACGAAAACGGTTATCGCTTATAAAATTGATCCTGAACTTGCATATATTATGAATGAAAAATAGTTATATATATATATTATATGATATATATATATATATAGTATATATATGTCACACTTCACAGGCATATCCTGGGCCACGTACATCACACATTAAGTATATATATATATATATATATATATATATATATATATATATATTTTTCGTGAATTTAAATGTGATTCAAGGTGAATTAATGGAATCTCTCACATTTATATATTAGTATATATATATATATATATATATATATATATATATATATATATATATATAAATATATGATTCATAACAAGTATTTGCTATGGATGAAAATTGAGTAAATAGCGTATCCACCGCACATTACATAAATCAAGCGCTGGAATTAAAAATGGAGCAATACCGTCCCATTACTACGTCGATTTAAAATTAAAAATAATGACCCACATACGTTACATGGTGTAGCAGATTATAAAAAAAAAAATCAATGCCCAACTGGGGTGAACAGTGTTGGGTGTATATTTAACAGCCAATATACAATCTAAACATATTTTTCACTGGCTCTTATCTGATTGGATATTTGCAATCTAAGCACTACTCCACATTACTTTTGATTTAATTTGGATTTGGATTTGGATTTGGATCTGATTTGATTTCTTCTGATTGCATATTAGCGGTTTCCTTGTTTGTGGGGCATTTTGTTAGAAAGGGCAGTACAGTAATGAGGAGTAGTGCTTAGATTGCCAATATCCAATCAGATAAGAGCCAGTGAAAAATATGTTTAGATTGCATATTGGTTGTTAAATATACACCCAACACTGTTCGCTTGGGGTGATAGGTGCGTTGACTGTTAAATACGTACCCAACACTATTCTCTTGGGGTAAGTTGGGTATTGATTTTTTTTTATAATCCGCTACACCATGTAGCGTACGTGGGTCATTATTTTTCAATTTCTGCCAAACGAAGTAGCGGATGACGCTGTCCCATTTTTAATCCCAGCGCTTGATTTATGTAATGTGCGGTGGAGATGCTATTTGCCCAATTTTTATCCATAGCAAATACTTGCTATGGATCATTTCCCATATATATGGGAAATGATCCATAACAAGTATTTGCTATGGATGAAAATTGGGCAAATAGCATCATAACCGTTCATTCCACTAATCAAGGGCGCAGATTAAAAGAGGGAATTTCCCGTCCGCCAGTTCGTCTAGCGTACTATGAGAATATGAACAGGCCCTTCCGCTACTCGAACAAGCGGATTATAAAAAAGAATTACAATCCCAAACTACCCCCAACTACTCCGAAGCGGATGTATTGACTGCTAGCCAACATAACTCAACAGTCATGGCAATATAATAAAATAAATATAATAATCCGCTTGAGCACCATGACTCATGGTAATATATGTTGACTCAACAATCATGGCAATATAATTAAATATGGTAAACAATCATGGTAATATAATCCAACAGTCAACGCATAAAATAGGATCCAACAGTCAACGACAATTACAATCCAATATGATTTCGAAATAAAATTACAGAATGAATAAAATAGGATTAGAGAATCACAGAAGGAATCAAATCCAAATCAAAAAAGGAAGCAAAAATATGGGATAGCCTTCAGGTTAAAATAAAAAAACTCATACGAAATTCCAGTAGTAAAAATATATAAATCTTATATTATTATCATATATGTTCCTGATAATTTCTTTTAAATAAACTCCAAAAAAAATATTAAGGAAGAAAATTGCGCAATAAATCAATCAAGGCTTTGCAGGTCAAAATCATCCTGGTAAATTTTCAATTATGGCTGAAGACATGTTTAATTCAAGTTCTTCAAATTCTTCTCATGATAATATTGACATGGATAATATTGGTGTTCATAACACGAACCAATCGCATATGGACATTTCAAAAAGTCCATATGAGGGTCATATTTTTTCTACTATCCAAGAGGCGGAAGAATTTTATAGAATATATGCACGTAGTTGTGGATTTGAAATAAAAATTGGGACAACTCATAAATATGCTCACTCCAACAATTTGTCCAACCGACTTTTTACATGTAAGAAAGCTAGAAAACCAATTGAAAGAAAGAAACAAGACGTTGATGAAATTAATGGTAGTAAGGTCAAAAGAAAAAGAGATTCTATAGGTCAGACGACGTGCAAAGCTAGAATGTTTGTTGTTCATCTAAAGAAAAAAGATACCTGGAAAGTTTCAAAAATTGAGTTGTCTCAAAATCATGATTTGGTGACTCCGAGCAAGAAAAATGTCATTCAAACACAGAAAAATATAACTGCTGTTGCCCGAAGTTTAATTGGAACTTTCACAAGGGCTGGAGTTGGGCCAAGTAAAATGATGAATGTATTTAGTGAAATAGGTGGAGGGGTGGAAAATGTCGGTTTCCGTGATAAGAATATTCAAAATGTTGTACGAGATATAAGACGTGACACAATAGATTCAAACGATGCCCAAGCAGCATTGCAGTACTTGAAAAAACTCTCAGCGGAAAATCCTCTATTTTTTTACGATATCAAACGAGATGAAGATAATCGCATCGAATGTATCTTGTGGATAGATTATCGATCAATGATAGCTTACAAAAATTTTGGGGATGTAGTGACATTTGATACAACTTATCGAATGAATAAGTATTCTACGCCGTTTATTCCGTTCACGGGGGTAAATCATCATTATCATTCCATCTTGTTTGGTTTTGCACTGATTTAGGACGAAACAGAGGATACTTTTGTATGTGTTTTTGAAAGTTGGCTTCAAGCGATGAACAACAAGGCACCTTTTACCATTATCACTGATCAGGACAAAGCTATGAGCAATGCGATTGCTAAGGTTCTTGTGATAACCCGAGATTTCGAATAATCCAAATTTCACGAATAATTTTTTTTTATATTAAATATTGACTGTTAATATTGTACTGTGTATCTGTGATACGAGTATCGTGAAGTAGTCAATTTGTGTATTGACTGAGAAATTAGAGTAGAGTTGTGCTTAACGGAGAATAGAAACCCTAACCCTAAGTTCGGATAGGGATTCGATTGAAAATATAATTGAAATAGTTATACTGATGAGTACGTGTTTGTACGGTATAGAATGTTGATCAATGATTGGTTGGGTAGGGTACAATATTTGTAAACCCTAATAATGGATTGGAAACTCTAATCTCAAGATTTGAAACCCTGACACGTAGTTAGGAATCCTAATCGAAAGTCGGGAAACCCTAATTTTTAATTCAGGAATCCTAAACCCTAATTAGGAAACCCTAATCCTAATTAGTAAGCTCTAAAGTGATTAGTATACTTTAATGTGATTAGTAACCTTTAATATAATTAGGGAACACTAAATATATTTTTAAAAATCTTAATTTTCTATTTTAAAGATCCTAATTTAGAAAATTCTAGAAGCTAAAGTTGTAAAACTTTAGGGTTAGAGCCTTAGGGTTAAACCCTAATGGTTAAACCCTAAGGGTTGGTAAATTCCATGTATGCCATTAAAATTTCATGTACAAAGTCCAAAATACCCCTTTACTTAGATATTAAGTTAAAAGATTTGCAAGATCTAGTGAGTCATCACTTAAGATATCCCATGTGCTAGAAATCAGCCCAAATCTTATCCATATCTTGCCAACTTGAACACTTGGATTCATTGAATCTAAAATATAAGAGATCTAGGAGAGAGAAAGTTCACATATTAAGCTTATTGGCTATCTAGCATCACCCAACTCTCTCTCTCATCCAAAGCTCCAAAATTCTAAGGTAGACCAGTCCTAAATACAGCCCCTAGATCAACCAATAACAGATTGAAGAGTATAGATCAAGGATTGGAAAGCTAGAAGGTATAAACCCAAATTGATTTTTGATTTTTGTTGCTAAGAAAGATTTTATGTTTAAGTGTTTATATTTGTGTTATATGGTGATTTTAGTTGATCTATGTTGATCCATGATCGATCCATAGCATCAAAGTGGGTAAAAGTTGAGTTTTTCATAAACTGTTCTTGAGTTTGAATGATGGTTTGACAAGAAATGTCAGTGACCGTAGATCTTATCATGTTCATGTTTTGTAATGTTTTATGTGTTAGATTGGTAGCTTGTTAGGTTGTCTTCAATCTGGAAGTGGTATCATAGTAATCGAATGGCTAGATTTCATTTTATTAACGGTCAAAACCAGTTGACTGACGTTGACCGGACAAAAATCTGGGCAGCCCAGAATTTAAAAAACAGCGTCTGACAATTTTTTAACAGCTCGGATCTGACATGATTTAAGTTGTTTGATGTTGTTTTTGTAACCAATATATAGCCTGACATATGTATTTTATGATTATAGCTTTAAATCATGTTAATAATGAACAGGATGAGTGTAACAGTTGGTCAAAGTAGGCCATTCGGCCATAATCGCACTTTTTCCGAATTTCGAAAAGTTTATGAACATTGTTTCTGACCTAGTTTGACCGTATTGATTCTGGAGATAAAAATGTTTTTGATCTGTGATGTTGTTTTATAAATGTTCCTTGTCATGCGGGCTTTAGATTGGAGCCATAATAACACTTAATTAATTACCAGAACCTAACTTAAAATGGGCTAGAAAGTGACAGGTCGAGTTTCTGGGTTTCTGGGAAAACCCAGGTATGGTCTGACATGGACTTTGAGAGTTCAGATCTCTTTTCTGCGTTATTGTTTGATCAAAGTTCTTATTGGATCTTATAGTGCTACATGAGTACTACATGATTGAGGTTTAAGTTTGCCAAGAAACGATTATAACAAAGAATTAAGGCCGGTCAAATAGGGGACCTTGAACATTGACAAAGTCAGTGTTCGTGAGCCAAGAACACCTAAGACAACAGTCAAGGGTCGTTAAAGATCTTTAGCGACGATTTTATTATTTTCTAATTTCTGATATTTCCGGAAAATGATTAAAAATAGAAATAAATTCTAAAAATTACCAAAAATGGTTTTAAAATTTTAAATTATGAAAAATAATTTCTGACTATTTGGAATATTTTTCTTTAATATTTATAATTATTTATATATTAAAGGTATTTAATTAGTGTAATTAAATAAATTAGAGAAATGATTTAATATTATGAAAAATCATTTTAAATAAGAATAATGTATTTAAAATATTTTGAATTATAAAATATAATTTTAATATTTTTAGAGAATTTTCATTAATAATTTAATATTAATGATATTAGATTTATTTAATTATTATATTAAATAAATGAATTAAAAATGATTTTATTGATTTAAAAATGAGAAAGATGATTTAAAAATATTTTAAGTTATAATTAATGACTTTTAATATTTTGATGATAATTTCATTAATATTTGATTATTAATGGTGATGATTTAAAAATGATTTTAATTACTTTAAAAATCATTGAAGTAAAATATTGATGATTTAAAAATATTTTAAGTTATTAAAATAACTTTAATATTTTGACAAGTATGTTATTAATATTTTTATATTATTAAATATTAATAATGATGAGATTATTTGATAATTAAATCATTTAAAAATGATTTCGATGTTTGAAAAATTATTATAAATTATAATAATTGCTTATAAATTATTAAAAGCTTCCGAAAAATATTATAAATGATATTTGACTTATCTAAAATAATATTGAAGCTTAGAGACCAAGTTTAATTGACAATAGCTGTGGTAATTGTTGGATAGGGTGACTAAATCACCGAGAATGGACCGAAGTCCAACCAGACCGAAATAGTTAGACTAGATAAGTGTTTATCTAGGTTATAAACACTGATGAGGCTATGTGGTAATGTGCCTAGGGGAAGTTTGACTGTGAATTACAATGTTATGTGTTATAAAATGATTGTGCTAATTGTTAGACCAATATTATTGGTTATAGGTCTTTTGAAAGCAAATAAGTTTATTGTGTAGCTGTAATCAGCGGAAGAGGCAAGTTCCCTAACTCAACCTTGAGTTAATATTGTTTAATTATTATTGGTGGTTAATTATTGCTAATTAGACCACGTCTAGGGATTTATTGTTGATTATTCGCAGTTAGTGCATGTTTAATAATTCAAAATGAATTACTGATTCGAAATATATACATTCGTAGAATAACTGTTGTTGAATATACATATCCGTAGAAGCTAGAATTGATAGTACAGATAATTCCTGTTTATTGTCGAATTATGTTGAGAAATATCCTAGCTAATTATTCTGGTTAGACGAACATTTGTTAGAACTTGATAGGTTCGAGAAGAGAATTAAATTATTATTGACAGATCAATGCCAATTATTTTGGCTAGATCGAGAAGTAAATAGAATTTGAAATCACAGTATTTCGTTGTAAAATCAAAATCTTGATTCTAAGACTTAGAAGAACAACCTTTTATATAAAGGGAATATTTTATCGATTCGAGTATTCTACCTTTCTACTGTATGATTAAGTATTATGCGTAATATAGGGTATACTAAAGTTTGGTCACTTTATATACTTGCGGAGGGTATGATTTAATCTTTATGGTTATCTGATACACTGGGTATATCAAAGTTTAACTTTGATAGTTACTCGAGAAGAGAAGTTCAAGATCGATGGATCGCTTTCGGCGATAAATCTGAAAACATTCCACTTTGCTATTTCGTAGAATTAATTCTTGATTATTCATTTGAATATCGTAGAAAACCTTGAAAGCGTTGTACTCTTTCATTATCGAATTATTGTTGCGTAGAATATGAGAAGGTTTGATATTGATTTCTATATCTTTATTGTATCTCTTCACTTGCGGAGCAAACTTGTTGCTCACCCTTGCTATAAATAAAACTTTTCACTAGGGGACTAGTTCATAGAAGTGTCTTGCGAAGAAGAACAAAGGAAAAGGAATAGTTATGAATTAGTTATGATGAATAATATTATTATTATGTTGTATTGTATTGTAAACCCTTTTTATATATCTAAAGGGTATATACTGTAATGTTAAGGTTAGTAGACACAGGACTTATGTATTAACAATCTATGTTAATGAGTTATGTATTCCTATTTATATTAAAATGGGTAGTTAGATGGTATTATATTGTGGATCCTGAACACCAAATTAAAATTCGGTACCCCGCATTTGGGGGTGTCACAGGTCTTCCAGAAACACACCATGCTCTTTGCACCTGGCATATTAGCAACAAATTTCCAGAGAAATTACATACATTGTATGAACAGTACCCAACATTTAAGCATGATTTTAACTGATGTGTGTATAAATCTTTGACTGTTGCAAATTTTGAGGAGCGATGGAAAAAGTTGATGATAGATTACAAACTGTATGACCATGATTGGCTCCAATCACTTTATGAGGTTAAGCACAAATGGATCAAGGCGTACACAAAGAATTTTTTGTAGCAAGAATGACGACTACATCTAGGAGTGAGGGAATGAATAGTTTGTTCGATGAATATGTGAATGCGACAACGAGTATCAAGGAATTTATTGTAAATACAAAAAAGCACTTGAGAAGCAGGTCATGAGAGAGAGAGAAAAGCTGACTACGTAAATTGTCATCGAACCCGAAATACGACTCTTGAATCACCATTGGAAACACATGGAGCAAATATTTATACAAAGGAGATGTTCAGACGCTTTCAGATTGAGATAATAAAATCTCATAAGTAAGTAGTGCAGAAGCTTCAACATCTAACAACATCGGATACGAAGTCGTATGCATTGTACAAGGCAAGCGACACCGAAGAATCAAATAGGTACGTTATTGTTGTTAGTAATGTTCAAACTGGAGATATAAATTGTAATTGTAAAAAATTTGAACATTTTGGTATGCTTTGTAAACACATAATAAGGCATATGATTGCCAAAATGTACAAAAAAGATACCTGATAAATACGTTTTAAGGCGGTGGTGTAAAGATGGTAATAAAGTGAATGCTGAATTACCAAAGATTTTGACTGAAATGTCCAACTACGAGGAATCTCAGACGATGCGTTACAATTATTTGGTGACGTTGTTCTTGCGATTAGCTTCTACAGGATCATACTCAATTAATGGTTTTAAGCATGTCATACAATTATGCATTGACAATCAACCCATTGTTGAAAAATTTGACCCTGATGAAATTTGTGTAAAAGAGGTTCCTGATATTCGAGAAGATGATGATCAGCACGTTGAAGAGGAGCTGTTATTGGATCCTATTTGTTCGTAAACAAAGGGGCAAAAAAAAGCTACAAGAATAAAGAGTGGGATCGAAGAGGCTGCAAGTCGTAAACAATTGAGAAAGTGTGCAATATGCAATATGATGACCAATCATGATAAGCGGAACCACTACAAAATTATGGGTCAAGAAAAGTCGGGTGTTTGAAGTTATCTCAATATGTGATTTTATGATTATGTAATGGCAAAACTATTTACTTTTGTTTATATATTTTGATTTATCAGCATGATTTATTATTTCCCAAAAGTTACATGAGATGAATTACTCATAATTAGTTAATGATTTAGAGCTTGTATTTCCAAATATCAATCGTACGGAGAAAATAATATTACAAAAAGAAAAAAATTATTTCAAATATATTAATATGTAATATATTAAAAAGAATTTGTGAAAGTGTTACATTGATCCATGACAAGCATAATTCGACAAGCCAACTCTAATATTGAAATCCACACTGTCAAGTTGCATGAGTTGCACCAATTTTTTAAGGCTATGCAAATGCAATTTCTTTACAAATGGTTCTAAAACTTCTGCCTCTTCTTCCGGGGCAAAGGCCATGCAAATGCTAAGCTCTTGAACTGCATCACCATAATCCCTGATATTTGTAAAAGAATAATTTTCATGCCAGCCAATTGAAAGAAATGGAAAATTTAATATATAGCCCAGAAATCCTTTCCTCTCTTTTGAACTTCAGCAAATGTTGCACAACAAGAATCAATTACCACCTGCATTACATCACTGTCATAATGAAATCTTCTACAAACAATTCATACTTCTCAAAACTAAATATTCCCACTATTTTGGAAGCTTTAGCCTGGAAGTCTTATGATACAGATAATAAAAGGAAAACTATTTGAAAATTGTAAAGATTTCCACCAAGCTATAAAATTTTCCAGAAAACTCGCCAAAAAAACATCACGTCAAACAAATAATACCTGTGAATACTTTTCTTTACTCTATGTCTATTGCACTTGAAAGTGCTGAAAGTGTTGTATTTCTTAAACTTTTTTATAACTGATTCAATGGGACATGAATACCCATCAGTTTAAGTCAATGTAATTGGCATTAAGTATATATTAGCAACAACATGGCTCTAGAATCTATCTATAACAGTAAAATAACAGTTCATAAGATATTAGTAAATTCAAGAACAATATACTTGTACCAACTGACAAACACAACAAGTATCAAACCTCATTTCTGACTTTAAAAAAAAATGAAGGATTAACAAGCATTCTATTTCGAAGTATCGTACAGTATTTCATTAAGAAACCTAATGGCCAAACTGAACCCTGCAGCACAAAACCACACTGTCAGGTTGTACTACAGAAAAAATTAAATTAGTTTTTTAAGGCCAATTCATAGTATCAGATTTATTATCATATTTTTAGAGAACATATTTTGCAAAAAAAATTCAATTAGTTATTATCCTCCAGGCATGGGATTCGTCAATTGCAAACCTCATGGGCAGATGGACCTGAATATGTTACTCAGTCTCCTGTCCAACTAGGAGCGACTTACCCATTCGTCAAGTCTCCAAGACACATGAACGATAAAAAAAATAGCACAAGTCTCATTAATCTTCATGGACAGAAACAAATGTCTGGGCAATAGTCCTTATTGGGTTGCAAATGCTATAAAGTTCACAACATTCAATTTTTGTAAAACCATAAACTCCTTGTTATTCCAATCTATGGAGCTAGAGATGCAGGAAATTTAATTTCATTTATTAACAGTAAGGATAGTTTAAACCTTGGCAAACAAAAAGACAACCATTAGAATGACATCAGGGTCTCAGGAACAATCCAACAATGTCCCCAGAAACAAGCTCTCTGGCTGGCAAATCTGGTACTAAGTACCCATCCATTAGAACCTTACAGGAGTCACACCGCAACAGCCAATCCCAACAAATGAGTTCATACACAGAGCCAATTTAAGCAAAGCAAGGTCTTTCTCAGACTGCAACAACCAAACTCTAATACAAGAAATGAAAATCATAACCGAATATCTTTCTAAGACCAAAATATTAGTTCAATCAAACAAAAATAATAAATAAAAAGCTAACAGTCATGCCTGACCACAAAACAACTGATTGATGTGGACCAAAAAAGAATTAAAGAACAAGGCTTAATTATAAAGCAATATGTCTCTATCATTATCTCCAAGACTCCATCTTTATGACAACACCCAACTAACTCAGATAAAAACAAAGCCTCAGTAATCAACTACCTTAAAACCCCCAGCAACATAACCAAAAAGAACTGCATTAGTATTAGCAGTTTATAATATACAGAACTGTATGTAATAACTTACCATAACAATATGAATACAACACAAAATGAACCATAACAATACCAGAAAAACATTGAAATAAAAAATTGTTTTGTTGCAATATATTGTTTCCAAAATTTACAGTGAGTGAGATAATAAATACAAACCAATGCAAACACAAACTTAAAAGACATCCACATTAACGTACATACAAAAGATTGAATCATTTTGAAACTGGTAATCGAGTTACTAAATCAAAGTATTACAAAAGTTACTCAAAAATATATTAACTAGTCTTCATTTGAATCCGAATCTAAAGTTTGTTCATTACAAATATGATTCAAGAATGTCCCTATCTTTGCACATCCTAAGCTCATGTGCAATTCTAAACCTAAAATTATAAGTCTCGTTAAGAGTCCACCTCGGTTCCTCCATGATGTTTATATGGTGCAAAAAGAAATCCACGTACTTTGCAACATCTTTGCCACAATCATCTTCGTTCCATTGTCTCGGTCTATTCACACAGGCTTCAACTTTCGGCTTTGATTTTGGCCACTTTGCTGTAGGATTTACCTGATGAAGCAGCAAATGAATTAACTCCACCTATAAACAATAAACCCATTACTTATGAGTCCTAAGTAGTAGGAATTACATGTCTTTGTAATGACATGAAAAACAAGACTTATATTAATGAACTCACCCCAACCGCAAAGAATTTTTGGTATAATTGTACAATGGCATTAATGGTTTGTCATCATAAAGTGGGTCAAGTAGCATTACTTTCCACTTGTTGACACTCCAAATAAATAAGCAAAAATGACTGTTGGTTTCGTTGAAGACTGGAACAAATATGTAATCGCACTCATGTACTAGGGCACCAACTATAGGATTGATGTAACTTCTTAGAAATTTTTGTATGGTTGGCATGTTTACTCCGGCACTTGGTAAGTTTTGGGTACCTAACAACGCAAAGTACGTTGGCATGAAATAAAATCGAGCCCATCTTTGGATACCTTCTTTACACATTTTAGCTTCTCTGTCTCGCAACAACAACAAATATGCATCCAAGATATGTTCCCATAACTAACCATTGGGTCTCAAACAGTTAACATCTTTAAATTCAAACTTGTATAGACCTTCTGGATGGCTATGAGGAAAGTATGATGGGTCGTGAGTTGGACTAAACCAATGTTGATTTAGCCAATTGATTTTCTCTATCTTCAAGTACTTAAAAAAGTGAGTGTGCTTTGTTCCCTCCATCATTCTAACTGGCAATTTCTGACTATGTCGAGTAGAAGGGCCAACACTAGGTTGAGTCTCTTGAACCGTAGGCTGGGATCCTGTCATGTCAATCTCCATCTGACCGACTTGAGGTTGAGTTGGATTTGGATTGATTGGAACCCCTCTATAGTCATTCATGAACGGCTGGTATAATGTATTGAACCATGTGTCATACATGGTTCTTAACTCAGGTGGATGTTCAATTGACAACAACTTTTCAAATATAGATTTTGCACTCTCAATCTACAATTGAATAAAAAAATTATATTAATAAAACAAGATAATAAGTTAAAAACACAAAAACATTAATAAATATTATAAATTGAAAAACTTACTGTGTTTACAGCCACATATTGGTCAATGAATACCCGTGGCTCATAATCGTCCCCTTGACGCCTAAAGGGTCAAGGATGGTGTATCCGTCTCTGAGTAATTTCTCTGTACCATATCATATAATCCTCGGTAGATATATGCTAAAAAGCCTCCAACACTTGTCCTTCTAAACTCTCCATGTATGCATCCCACAATCGAATATAGTTGGCCCTATGGTTTTCAAAATTTATTCTCTCAAATAATTTATGTTCCTTCCGTAATTCCACCATATTTTCGGTATTAGATGGATACGACTGCAAATATCCAAATTACCTCATATATCTGTTAGGCATTTGGAACTCAACAATGTCGTGATGTATCAATGTTATACGAGCGGCTCCACCTAACCCTGCCTCAAAAAAATCCCAAGACAAATGTCTATCAAATAACTGATATGGACGCCACACCCCATCTGTTTCCAATATATTATCAAACTCTCCTCGGTAAAATAGAAGATGGTGATGTGGATTTTTAAGGCGCTGATATTGTTTTGAATTAGGATCAAAAGAGGAGTATGCCCAAGATAATGCCCTAGGTATCAGCTTCTGGGACATAGACTTAGGGGTAGGCCGACCAATGTTGAACTATTCATGAGCCCATATCATAAGAAGGGTTGCATAACCTGCGAATTTTTTCGTTGTTTTGCGAGTAGCTCATGCAAACCCATATACAAATGCCTTAAAACTGCCACCCCCAAGCATATGCAACTACGTCTTCCAATCTTTCCAATAACAACAAATATTTTGGATGCACAACATTTTTACTCTTGGTTGGAAATAAAATAGCGCCACACAAGTACAACAGATATGCCTTAGTGTGTTTTACGACATCATCTAGAGTAGCATAACTAGGTACTTGACCATATCTCTATCTTAACCAGGGAAAACTTATGCCCCCCCTTTTATAGCATTGTTCCCACTCATCTACTACAACTTGTTGCCAAAAAACCCTTATAAAATAGCTTTTGGGATTTTCTAATTCTCCGCAAGTCAAAGATTTTCCTAATACGGGCAACCCAAATAAAAATCCCACATCCTCTAAAGAAATGTTAATCTCTCCACATTTTAAGTGAAACGTATTTGTTTCACTTCTCCAACGTTCAACTAGAGCAGATACAAGAGATGCATCAATCTTTGACACTATAGCTTGATGACAAAATATACATAAACCTAATTGTTCCAGCAAATATTCTTGTTGTTCAGTTAAGTTCCATTCAGTTAATTTTGCAGACATTTGACAAATTTCTAACACACCCCTATCCTACATGTCTAACAACGTAAAAACATAAATCGTCATAACATGGACGTTTGTAACAAATGTTTAAGAAAATAAAATTTGTTATACATTAATAAACTTATAATATTTTGCCATAAGTTTGACGATACGTGATTTTCATGGTCCCATAACACAATAGGATTAGCAGGTCCGGGATTAATATCCATATGTTTCCTAAACATTCATCAAAATGTCAAGTATTAAAAAATCTATAAAAATTCCCATTAAAATTGAAATGAGCAGCTGAATCAATTTCACAGTCTAGGGTTTAAGCCTCAAAGCAGTATGAATCAACATAAGGAGTATATGTACAAAAAATACTCTTGGTATAGCTCCCATAAATAGACATAATTCAAAACTAGGAACTTCAGAAATGTATCATCCTACTACTACATGATCAGCCAAAAAAAACAAAAAAAATAGGGACAAAGGGTCAAAAATGCCCCTGATGTTTACCCCGATGTCCCACTTGCACCCTAAACTAATTTTATTTTTCAAAAGTACCCTTAACGTTATATTTTTGGGTTGCCTGTGCCCCTGCCGTTAACAGAATACAAACAGAGTTAAAATGTGATGACGTGGTAGGCTTAAATATAAAATATATTTTAAATAAAATAATATATATCATTTAATCAAAACAAAAAATACTAAAATTCAAAATAAAAAAATCCTAACATATTTACATCATTTAATCAAAATAATAAAATTCAAATTATTTTGTTAACTAATCAAAACAACTAATTAAATAAAATAAGTTGTATAACATATTTACACCATTTAATCAAAATACTAAAATTCAAAACATAACATATTTACATCAAATACTAATTAAAAAATAATACTAAAATATTAATTAAAAAATACTAAAAAATCAAATTAAAAAATACTAAAATACTTACATTCAAATTATTTTGTTAATTAATTAAAACAACAAAAATTAAAATTATATCATTAAAATAATAAAATCATAATACTAAATACTAATTGATATAAAATTTTTAAATTAATAAAATCATAATACTAAATAATATTTTTAAAATTCAAAACTGGAGTATTATGATTATTTCAATAATTTTTAATATTAATTTTTACACCTCGTCAATAAAATTTTCCTCTTTTTTACACCTCGTCATGTAAACCCAAAAGGTATGAAGGGCAAAAAATAACGTCCAAAAAAGTTTTAAAAAATAATAATTAATTAATTATGTTGGTATGTGTCGTTAAAAAAATATATTTATTCTATAAACATAAATATTGCTCTGAGCGACAAAAAAAAATTAAAAAATCGTGAAGCAGCCTCTTGAATCTGTTTATTTTTAAATAATATTTTTAAAAATTTAGAGTTATAAATTTGATGTAATTTGAATAATATTTTAATAATCTATACATAACAAAGATATATTATAATTTGATAATGTAATAATATTTTTAAAAATGTATTTAAAAATTCAAATTACATCATAATATTTTTAAATTGATATGATTTTAAAATTAATATTAAAATTACTAAAATAATCATAATACTCAGCTTTTGAATTTTAAAAATATTATTTAGTATTATGATTTTAGTAATTTAAATTTTTATATGAATTAGTATTATGATTTTAGTATTTTAATGATGTAATTTGAATTTTTGTTGTTTTGATTAATTAACAAAATAATTTGAATGTTAGTATTTTAGTATTTTTTAATTTGTTTTTTTTAGTATTTTACTATTTTTTTAATTAGTATTTTAGTATTATTTTTAAGTAGTATTTGATGTAAATATGTTATGTTTTGAATTTTAGTATTTTGATTAAATGATGTAAATATGTTATACAACTTATTTTATTTAATTAGTTGTTTTGATTAGTTAACAAAATAATTTGAATGTTATTATTTAGATTAAATGATGTAAATATGTTATGCTTTTTTATTTTGAATTTTAGTGTTTTTTGTTTTGATTAAATGATATATATTGTTTTATTTAAAATATATTTTATATTTAAGCCTGCCACGTCATCACATTTAAACCCCGTTTGTATTCTGTTAACGGCAGGGGCACGGGCGACCCAAAAATGTAACGTTAAGGGTAATTTTGGAAAAAAAATTAGTTTAGGGTGTAAGTGGGACATCGGGGTAAACATCAAGGGTATTTTTGACCCTTTGCCCAAAAAAATAGTGGTTTCTAACTTAATTTTCATCCAAATGAAAACCAGCACAATTAAACTTTCAAAGTAAGCCTTCAGTTTATAAATGAAAATTAAATATGGAATCACAACAATGCAGTGATGCCGCTAGTAACAAAGATCAAAACAACACAAAATTAAGAAACAAAATGACGAAATTACATTGGGGCAATCTGTTGATCAAAGTCTATAACATCATAGCACTAAGTTATATGCAAGCATATACAAAGATGGACATTTTTGTTCATGAAAATACAAAAGCAAAAATATCTGGTCAATCGATTAAGGGTTTTGAAAATTTGACAGATGAATCGCATGAAAAAGGATAGAGGCTCGCAATCGGTCAGAAATCGCAGTAGGGTCAGAGAATCACATAGAGAAGGATCACAGTCGCATGGAGTGTAAGACCCCAAAATTTTTAAATAAAAAGGAATTTCCTTTATTTATTATTTTGAAATAGTAAGGGTTGATTTGATTAATGTGGATAGTTAAGGGTTAAATACACAAATATTTCAAAATAAGCAAGTGGTTATAAAATATTCATTATCGCTTGGGAATATTCGTTTGGTCGTGGAATATTCGCATCGTTTCGGGAATATTCGTATTTACCACAAGCAGCCCATGTGTGGGCCCCATAACTTGAAAGCGATTGGATGAAGAAAACGACAAATATAAGTTGTTTTAAATAACTACAGTAGTTGTTCATGCAATTATCACTTGTTGGAATACCCTATTGGTTAAAACACACTAATACGCCGTTGTTGAAAGCAAGAATTACTGCAGATTGCACCAATTATTGATTCTTACGTAAGAAGGCACTACTCAATAATGGTTACGATAATTAATGCTCAAATATTTTATTGAGTTAATAATTGTTTGTGTTGATATTTTATATTCATTGTTGTTTCAATAATTGTCATTACACAAGATTTTCATTATCGAAGCAATAATTCATATTATCTAATAATATTATTAGATAACATTATTGGCAATGTCTAGAAAGTTCGCATCTAAGGAGAGGTTTGGTCACCTAATTGCGCGCAAGATGAAGAAATTCTTATTGAAAGCCCCTCTTCCTGAACCGCACAGTTGTCAATATTGTGATTCTCAGTAATATTATTTATGAATAATTAATTATTGATTCATATGATGAGAAAAATATTGATTTTATGTGGATATAGATGGAGAAAATTTTTATAGTGACAATTGTTGAAAATTGAAATTTTATCTTTTTCGATAAAATAATTCATTTAAATATATTATTTTAATAATATATTAATTAGTGATATTTTTACACAACGAATGTGGGATATATGAGTATACGAGGAGGAAGAGTATTTTTGTTGCAATAAATGTTTACAACATGTTAAACATGCTCGGTGGACCCCATTTATTGATCGAAATTTGATTATAACTTTAAAAATCGACCGTTTTTGGATTTCGGTCAATTTCCATTTGGAATTTGGAAAAACTTTCTTCTTCAAAGTTGTAGAGAATTGAATTTCCTATAAAAACTCGCGAGATTCGAATTTTCTGATGAAAGGGCTATTTATTATGAATTATTGAAGTTCAAGCTCAAATAATTGATTTTTTGAAAGTTTTAATTATTTATTTTATGAAAATCGTTTTTTTCTTACTTTTCTAGAAGGTGGCATGTGGAAATGCTAGGATCTGAATTCTAAGGTTGGCGTATGAATTTGATATATATATATATATATATATATATTAATTTATTAAATTTTCTTAACTTTGGTGTTAAAGTAATTTCCTATAAATAGGGTGCTTAGGTTAGAATTGAAAATCACACCGAAAATCAAGTTTTCTCTCTATTATCGAGCGTATTCTTGTGAGTATTTTGAGTATACTTTGAGTATTGCTAGACGGTGCAAGTTCCTTCAAAGACTATACCCTTAGATTCTAGCTTAAAGTCTTGATCTTTCGAGTAAGGGATATTATTTTTTTTCAGTAATGATATTATTTCTTCAATATCATTATAATTGAAATGTTGATCTGAAGTTTTATCAAATTTGGAACTTTTTCATGTCGGGGTTACTATTCATGGGTTACTATTCATGAGTTACTATTCACGAGTTACTATTCATGAGTTACTATTCACGAGTTACTATTCACGAGTACTATTCATGAAAGCGTGAAGATGTTTTTGTGGAATTTCTATCTTTTGGTGTCGAAAGTTACTATTCACGATATTTGACTATTCACGATACTGACACTATTCACGATATCTTCGACTTATTCAATAAAAAATAAAATTTCTTCTTTTATTCTAAAACATCTATTCGGATACTAACTCGATTGTATCCATGTTTTGATCATTCTTGAATTTTACACCACTATGATTATTTTTGAGGTATTTTTTGACGTGGATAAAACCAAGTACGAATCCTTAATCCTTAATCCTTGTCATTTTGTTTCAATCGATTCGCTTTTTAAAAAAAATATTTTTCATCATCCTCGGTCTTAAATGATGATATTATGGAATATCTTTGGCCCAGTAGTGCAAAGATGAATGATTTCTTAAGAATATCTTTGGCTCAGAGTGCAAAGATGAATGATTTCAAGAATATCTTTGGCCCGTGTGAAAGATGAACAGTGTTTAAATGAACACGACTAATCGATGAATATCTTTGGCACAGAGTGCAAAGATGAATATTTGATTCCAGATGTATATTGATTGATGTTACGTGGATAAAAGATAGACGATGAACTTTTAAATTCATACATAGAAGATAGTAGTTTGCATTCTCTACTTAACTCTTCTAATGAATTATTATTTCACCGCGAATATTGATTTAAAATTTGTTGTCTATTGTATTCTATTATATTTTTCCTGTTGAAGACTAACGATAATTTGTTGTATATTATCTTAGTCATAATATTCTTTATTGAGCTAGTTGAGCTCACCCTTTTCCTTTTGTTCCATTTTTCTCGGGAGGCGAGAATATAAGCGAAGTACGCAGCCTGGGGTATGGAATGAAGGTTTTAGAAAGGATTGTTTAGTAGTCCTCACCATTTTGTAAAATAATGTATCAATAAATGTGATGAGGATTTATTTGAGTATAGATATTGTCTAGAAGATAATATTTGTATTCAAACTCACAGCTTCTTCATCGTCAGTAATAATAAAGTTGTAGTTGTTTTCGTACTATGTATTGACAACCGTAATAGGTGATGTATACCTATTTTGGGGGCGCCACAGCTTGGTATCGAGCTTAGGGATATGATCTCCAAGCGAGATCGGGAATAGAACTAGGAGGGAGAGACGAGTAAATCCTTCGCTAGTGTGTCCTACCTAAGCTTATTTGTTAGTTGGTCAAGATATAGGGATATTATGTGATATATTGATTTCCTTAATTAACCCTTGTTTTATGACGGATTTGAGAATGTCGAATTGAGAATATTAACAATGGAAATGAGACCGTGGAGATGCCTCAGACTCACCAACGAGGAGAACGTGCAACAGTCGGCAATGTTCCTCCCGTGAACAACACCATTGAGCGATGATGAACGAGGGATGTTTAGAAGTTTTTGCGCTTCATGCAAAATCGACGAGGGAAAACTCGTGTTCAAAATATAGGAGAGAAATGATAGCAATTCACGGGTTGTCACAAATGCAAGCGCTTCAAAGAGTTGGGACCACTGAATTTAAGGGAAAGCCAGATCCGATCATGGCGGCGGAAACATGGGTCAAACAAATTTCCAAGATATTCGATGTCTTGGGATGCACGGAGGAACAGAAGGTTCCATTCGCCACCTTTATGTTCCGTGGCGAAAGGCGACTCATCGGTGGAGTCTGTGAAGCGTACCCATCCAAATTGCCGCACTCAAAGATGTCTTGGGAGACGTTTGAAGCTATTTAATGACAAATACTTTCACGAAAGTGTTCGTCATATGAAGGAAGTGGAGTTCATCGATTGGAACAAAACAACATGACGGTGTCTCAAAGACGAGGCAAAGTTTGCGAGTTATCCAGTTTTGCACCTCATTTGGTGGAGAATGAGGAACGATGACGCGATGTTTCTTAGAGGTTTGAAACCCTAGATACGCCGAGATCTCATTTCTCATAAATTTTCTCTTTATTCGGATGTTGTAAAAATGTGGCTCAATTATTAGAGCGAGATAACGAAAGTACGGTCAATTGAGGGACCACAACCGAGATCGTACGTAGATAGCGATCAATGTAATAATGATAACCAAATGAGAAAGAAACAGACGGACAAAAATGGTTACCACTCTGGTGGTAATCATGGCCATGAAAATAGAAGAAGCGAAGTTAGGAGGAGATTTTAAAAGAGGAGATTTAACAACGACCATGTGAAGATGACAAAGGTCGACAAAGAATCGGTTCTAAGGGAGGAGAACGACCACCCATATATGCTACAAATGCGGAAAGAGGGACATATCACCCAAACTACCCAACAACAGCTCAAGGTATGCTATAATTGTGGAAAGAAAGGACATATCGCTCGAGATTGTACAATGAGCGAAACCTAGTTCAATGGGACGGTGACTCAAAAGACTATCCCGTAAAAGTCAAAGTCAACGATTCCGGAAGAAGCGTTTGTTGTGATCGGTCATAATGCGAGGAACCCAAACGAGGTGATCACGGGTAAGCTATTTATAAATTCTTGCAAAGTTTATACCTTACTTGATACCGGGTGCTACCCATTCATTTATCTCTCCTGCATGTGCTCAACGCTTAAACTTGACTCGGAGAAATTAGACTTTGACCTATCTCTGTGGAAACTCCGTTAGAGAAACTTTCATCACATCCAATCGCTTATAAATCTTGTTTGATTCAAGTTGGCACCATTACCTTACCCGTTGACCTTATCTCTTTAAAGATACTTGCTTTTGATGTGATTTTAGGGATTGATTGGTTAACTACTCATCATGCCAAAATTGATTGTTTTCGTAAGGTTGTTAGTTTTCATATTCCTAACCAACATGTTTATGCAATTCAAGCAACTAAACCATTAAAATCGATCACCGCTATATCTAATCATAAAGCTATTCGCTTATTAAAAAACGGATGTCAAGCTTTCTTAGCCCATGTTATGGATTTGAATAAAGACACGCCAAATTTGAATAATATTCTGTTGTTATTGACTTTCCCGACGATTTTTCTCAAGAACTTCCTTGGCTCTACCCCGTAACGTGAAGTTGAATTCTTTATTGATCTTGAACTGCACAAAGCCCATTTCTAAAACCCCATATCATATGGCTCCTATTGAACTTCAGAGTTAAAGGTCCAACTACGAGGAATTGTTGGACATCGGTTTCATTAGTCCCTAGTACATCTCCTTGGGGTGCTCCTGCTTTATTTGTAAAGAAGAAAGACGGGAGTATGCGACTTTGTATTGACTATCGGAATTGAACCATGTCACCATCAAGAATAGGTATCCTCTACCTCGTATTGATGACTTGTTTGACCAATTGCAAGGCACAATTCTTTTCAAAAATCGATCTTCGCTCGGATATCATTAGTCAAGATTAGAATCGAGGATATTCCAAAGACCGCCTTCGAAACTCGGTATGGGCATTATGAATTCTTAGTCATGTCTTTCGGACTAACTAATGCTCCTCGCTGACTTTCATGGATATGATGAACCGAGTATTCAAGGAATATTTGGATCAATTCGTTGTTGTCTTTATTGATGACATCCTTATATATTCCAAAAGCCGTGAAGATCATGAGCACCATTTGAAGTCGGGTACTCCAAAGGCTTCGTGAAAACCAACTATATGCCAAATTGAAGAAATGCGAGTTCGGCTTGAGGAAGTAGCATTCCTTGGGCACGTGGTGTCGAAACATGGAGTATCTGCTTGATCCGCCAAGATTGAAGCAATACAAAGTTAGAGCAACCAAGTCTGTGGATCAAGTACGTAGCTTTTTGGGCTTAGTTGGTTATTATCGGAGATTCGTGGAAGGGTTTTCTCGAATCGCTACTCCATTAACTCAAATTAACTCTTGGAAGGATACAAAATTCGTTTGGAGCGAAGAATGCGAGAAAAGTTTCCAAGAGCTTAAGAGGAGACTTATTTCTAAGACTGTTCTAACAATACCATCCGGTTCGGATGGATTTGTTATCTACAAATGATGCTTCGAGCAAAGGGTTAGGATGTGTTCTCATGCAACGTGGGAAAGTCATAGCCTATGCCTCGCGACAACTTAAAGAGTATGAGAGGAATTATCCTACTCATGATCTAGAGTTAAGCGCAATCGTTTTCAGCTAAAAATATGGAGGCACTATCTATATGGGGAGAAAGTGGAGATATATTCGCACCATAAAAGCCTTAAATATTTCTTCACTCAAAAAGAACTCAACATGCGCGCAAATGACGTTGGCTCGAGCTATTGAAAGACTACGACCACACTATTCAATACCATCCCGGTAAAGCGAACGTGGTAGCTAACGCATTGAGTAGAAGATCATATGCGAACGAAAAGTGCGATGATGTCAAGTATACGACAGAGCCAACTTTAATAGAAAAAGTTAAGGTTGCTCAAGCCACCGAATCTTGAGAAATGATGCGTATGAAGAAGAAAAAGTACAAGAAGGAGCTATTCCTAAGGCGAGAATTGATGAAGAAGGAATACTTGAGTCCACTCTAGACTTTGTGTTCCTAACGACTCGATTTGAAGTACAAGATTATGATGGAGGCACACACGCGCCATTTGCAATCCATCCTCGAAGTACTAAAATGTATCGTGATCTTCGACATACATTTTGGTGGAACAATATGAAGAGAGAGATTGCAAAGTTTATCTCGATGTGTTTAACTTGCCAACGTGTAAAGGCGGAGCATCTTGTACCTAAGGGTCCGCTGCAACCACTTGAGATTCCTGAATGGAAGTGGGAACACATTACTATGGATTTCATTCACGGGTCTTCCTACGGTTTCTCAAGGCATCAATGCTATTTGGGTTATTGTTGATAGATTAACCAAGTCCGCTCATTTCTTGCCGATCACGGAGACTTATTCCTTGAACGCCTCTTGCTAGTATGTGACGTGAATGAGATTGTGAGGTTGCATGGCATGCCAGTATCCATAGTTTCGGATCGTGACCCAAGATTCATTCAAGATTTTGGGTTAGCTTGCAAAAAGCTATGGGCACGGATTTGCGATTTAGTTGCATACCATCCCCAAACCAGACGGACAATCGAGAGGACTATTCAAACTCTGGAAGATCTATTAAGACTCGTGTCCTAGACTTCAAGGGTAGTTGGGATAAGTATCTACCATTGGTGGAATTCTCCTACAACAACAGGTTATCGGGCAAGTATAGGTGTGGCTCCATTCGAAGCATTATATGGACGAAAATGTCGTTCTCCAATATGTTGGGATGAGGTGGGTGAAGCAACATTGTTGGGACCCGAGTTAGTACGTATGACTACCGAAAAGATCCAAATGATTCGACAACGTATACAAACGACACAAGATCGACAAAAGAGTTATGCGGATCTTCATCGAAAGGACGTGGAATTTAATGTAGGGGATCATGTATTGTTGCGAGTTGCTCCATGGAAGGGAGTTACAAGATTTGGGAAGAGAGGAAAGCTCAATCCACGATTTATCGGTCCATTTCAAATTCTTGACCGAGTAGGAAATGTAGCCTATAGACTTGCGTTACCTCCGAGTATGTCTCGTGTTCATAATGTGTTTCACATATCTGTACTTCATAAATATGTGAAAGACCCAAACCACGTTATTGAGTTAGAACCGGACGAGATAGCCAAGACTTAACGTATGAGGAGGTACCACAAGATCTTGGATAGGAAGGAGCATGTCCTACGTCAGCAAAGGTCATACCACAAGTTAAAATTTTGTGGAGGAATCATGCTATAGAGGAAATGACCGGGAATTGAAACGGAAATGAAAGCGAGGTATCCTCACCTTTTCAAACACACCAGTATACGTCGTCAATTTCGAGGACGAAATTTCATAAGGAGGGAGGTTGTAAGACCCCAAAATTTTTAAATAAAAAGGAATTTCCTTTATTTATTATTTTGAAATAGTAAGGGTTGATTTGATTAATGTGGATAGTTAAGGGTTAAATACACAAATATTTCAAAATAAGCAAGTGGTTATAAAATATTCATTATCGCTTGGGAATATTCGTTTGGTCGTGGAATATTTGTCTTTGTCGGGGAATATTCGTGCGACTAGCCTAGCGATGCATGTGTGGGCCCCATAACTGAAAGCGATTGGATGAAGAAAACGACAAATATAAGTTGTTTTTAAATAACTGCGTAGTTGTTGCTAAGTATCTTTGTTGGAATACCCGGGTGGTTAAAACACACTAATACGCTGCTGTTGAAAGCGGTTACTACCAGTATTGCACCAATTATTGATTCTTACGTAAGAAGGCACTACTCAATAATGGTTACAGTAATTACTGTTCAGTATTTTATTGAGTTAATAATTGTTGTGTTGATATTTTATATTCAACATTGTTTCAATAATTGTCATTACACAATTATTTTTCATTATCGAAGCAATAATTCATATTATCCGAATAATATTATTAGATAACATTATTGGCAATGTCTAGAAAGTTCTCTAAAGGAGAGGTTTGGTCACCTAATTGCGCGCCAAGAAGAAGAAATTCTTATTGGAAAGCCCCCTTTCCTGAACCGCCGTTGTCAATATTGTGATTCTCAGTAATATTATTTATGAATAATTAATTATTGATTCATATGATGAGAAAAATATTGATTTTATGTGGATATAGATGGAGAAAATTTTTATAGTGACAATTGTTGAAAATTGAAATTTTATCTTTTTCGATAAAATAATTCATTTAAATATATTATTTTAATAATATATTAACTATGATATTTTTACAACGAATGTGGGATATATGAGTATACGAGGAGGAAGAGTATTTTTGTTGCAATAAATGTTTAAAACATGTTAAACATGTTGGTGGACCCCATTTATCGACCGAAATTTGATTATAAATGTGTAAAATCGACTGCTTTTGGATTTCGGTCAATTTCCATTTGGAATTTGGAAAACTTTCTTCTGCAAAGTTGTAGAGAATTGAATTTCCTATAAAAACTCAAGCGAGATTCGAATTTTCTGATGAAAGGGCTATTTATTATGAATTATTGAAGTTCAAGTTCAAAATAATTGATTTTTTGAAAGTTTTAATTATTTATTTTATGAAAAACGTTTTTTTTCTTACTTTTCTAGAAGGTGGCATGTGGGAAATGCTAGGATCTGAATTCTAAGGTTGGTGTATGAATTTGATATATATATATATATATATATATATTTTTATTAAATTTTCTGCTTTGGTGTTCTAGCAATTTCCTATAAATAGGGTGCTTAGGTTAGAATTGAAAATCATACTTAAACTGAAGTTTTCTCTCTATATTATCGTATTATTCTTGTGAGTATTTTGATTATACTTTGAGTATTGCTAGACAGTGCAAGTTCCTTCAACCTTATACCCTTGTTATTCTAGCTAAAGTCTTGATCTTTCGAGGTAAGGATATTATTTTTTTTTGTAATGATATTATTTCTTCAATATCATTATCTTTGAAATGTTGATCTGAAGTTTTTATCAAATTTGGAACTTTTTCATGTCGGGTTACTATTCATGGGTTACTATTCATGAGTTACTATTCACGAGTTACTATTCATGAGTTACTATTCACGAGTTACTATTCACGAGTACTATTCATGAAGCGTGAAGATGTTTTTGTGGAATTTCTATCTTTTGGTGTCGAGTTACTATTCACGATACTACTTCATTCGTATATCTGAAGACTATTCACGTATACTGACTATTCAATTTAAAAATAAAATTTCTTCTTTTCGTCTAAAACATCTATTCGGATACTAACTCGATTGTATCCATGTTTTGATCATTCTTGAATTTTACACCACTATGATTATTTTTGAGGTATTTTTGGACGTGGATAAAACCAAGTACTAATCCTTAATCCTTAATCCTTGTCATTTTGTTTCACCGGATTTGTTTCTTTAAAAAAAATATTTTCATCATCCTCGGTCTTAAATGATGATATTATGGAATATCTTTGGCTGTGAGTGCAAAGATGAATGATTTCTTAAGAATATCTTTGGCTCAGTAGTGCAAAGATGAATGATTTCAAGAATATCTTTGGCCCAGAGTGTGCAAAGATGAACAGTGTTTAAATGAACATGACTTAATCGATGAATATCTTTGGCTCAGTAGTGCAAAGATGAATATTTGATTCCGGATGTATATTGATTGATGTTACGGGATAAAAGATAGACGATGAACTTTTAAATTCATACATAGAAGATAGTAGTTTGCATTCTCTACTTAACTCTTCTAATGAATTATTATTTCACTGCGAATATTGATTTAAAATTTGTTGTCTATCAGTATTCTATTATATTTTTCCTCGTTGAAGACTAACGATAATTTGTTGTATATTATCTTAGTCATAATATTCTTTTAATCGAGCTAGTTGAGCTCACCCTTTTCCTTTTTGTTCCATTTTTCTCGTGAGGCGAGAATATAAGCGAGTACGAGCCTGGGTATGGAATGAAGGTTTTAGAAAGGATTGTTTAGTAGTCCTCACCATTTTGTAAAATAATGTATCAATAAATGTGATGAGGATTTATTTGAGTATAGATATTATCTAGAAGATAATATTTGTATTCAAACTCACAGTTTTACTGTTGTAATAATAAAGTTGTAGTTGTTTCTGTACCATGTATTGACAACTCAGAATAGGTGATGTATACCTATTTTGGGGGCGTCACATGGAGGGTTTAGGCGAAGTCACAGGGAGGGAACACGCCTTCAACAGTCGCACCTAAATTGCAGCAGCAGAACTATCGGAGGTCGCACCTAAATCATAGCAGCAGAACTATCAGAGGGAGGGTTTATGCGAAGTCGCAGGGAGGGAACACGCCTTCAATAGTCGTAGGGAAGGGAGGTACACGCCTTCAACAGTATTTGGGAGGGTTTAGGGCCTAAAATCGCGTGTGGGACTTAGATATGATATTAGATGACGAGGGCAAATTAGTCTACAACTTTAGTTTTCACCTTCCGCTAGACGAACTGGCAGACGAGCAATTCTCTCTTTTAATCTGCGCCCTTGATTAGTGGAATGAACAGTTATGATGCTATTTGCCAAATTTTCCTCCATAGCAAATACTTGCTATGGATCATTTACCTATATATATATATATATATTAACATTAGTACATATATATATATAATATTCGTAATAATTTTATAATTAAAATAAAAAGTTTATTTTAATCTTAAAATTAGATTTCATGCTAACTAATTAGAGTTGGAATTGGATTCCATGATAACTAATTGGAGTTGAAATTGGATTCCATGTTTCCTTAAATAAAGGAGTTTATTTAGATATGGAATAAGATTTCATATTATTCAAAATAAAGGAGTTTATTTGTGAATAGGAAAGAGAATCCGTATTTCCTTAAATAAAGAAGTTTATTTAGATATGGAATAAGATTTCATATTATTCAAAATAAAGGAGTTTATTTGTGAATAGGAAAGAGAATCAGTATTTTCTTAAATAAATGAGTTTATTTAAATATGGAATAAGATTTCATATTATTCAAAATGAATGAGTTTATTTATGAATAGGAAAGAGAATTCACGCTTCCTTTAATAAAGGAGTTTTTTTACTTGGAATTGGATTCCATAATTAATTAAAGTAAATAATTTTATTTTGATTAAAGAATTTGATTAAAATAAAATAGTTTATTTTATTCAACATTGGATAAATTAAAATAAAAGAGGCTTATTTTGATTTAAATTTGGATTAAAATAAAGGGTTTATTTTGATTCAAAATTAGATTTTATGCTAACTAAATTTGCCCATTAAATGATATCAATATATATATTGAATGTTTATTATTCATGAGATGAATGTTATTTATTGATACATATGGTGATGTGTATGATAACAAATGGGATTGATTATGGACTATTGACCAATGTGATTGAATTTTATTTTAGTTGGATGCTTGAATGTATGAGTTTTATTAAATGGGGTCTGCTTACCTCATCTTCTCTAATTTTTTCTTAATGTAAATTCTATCTCTCTCCTATGTACTTTCCCTTGATTGCTGATCAAGGTTTCTATTTATTTTAAATAGTTTTGTAATAGGAATACTTCGAATTAATTTTGAAAAATTAGAGATCAAGGAGCAAGGAACGCTTAAAGATCCTCCGTTTGTAATGGAGCTTGGTATTTAAATGTAATAGTTATATTTAAATTTAATTCTTGCACCCTAGGTTTGACCTTTTGGTTCACTTGGTGGCTCTAGTGAACCAAACTAGAATAAAGTCCAAAATCAATCCAGGTAGAATATAGTATTCTATATGTGCATGCTTATACTATATATTATGCAAACATACTTTGCATGTTAATTAATATAATGGCGTATTTTATATATATATATATATATATATATATATATATATATATATATATATGCGTGCATATTAAACAAACAAGATGAGACAAATTTATAATAAACTCCTCAAATATTTTATATTAAGTTGTAACGTTCAAAGATATTTGGAATATCGAACATCGCCTTCTAGCATGATAGAAACAATAGAGTATTGAATATTTAAAATGAGTTTATTGTGCACACACAATGCAAGTATTAAATATTTAAGATGTTGTTTTTATTACATATGATGTTTATAAGGAATTGAACATTACTACTTTGTTGTTCACACACAAGGGCTGTAGTTTTCTCTTCACTTATATGGAAATGTTGGGTCTGACTTAACTTAAATCATTTTAGTTCGGATGTGCACACACTTGACCATTATGATTTAAGAGGCAAAATACAAGGAGTTGCACAGTTGATGTAATTGACAAGAGTTGTCTACCTATTTATTTATATATAGTTTATTGTGCACACACAAGGCTATATACATTTGCAATGAGATCCTTATTCTCACTAGCATATCTTTAATTAGATATCGTCGAACTATATAAATTGAGGGTAATATAGTTTGATGAAAATAGTGGGAGATACCAATTTAAAACAAGACCTAAATTATTTTGGTAATTAATAAAAGAATTTATGCTAAAATGTTGTTAATTATAAATTCATTTACATAATTTTACAAATGTCTAAAATTACGATCACTGCGTAGCATATTAGATGCTAAATTAATCAGACCGAATTAATCGGATTGGTTAAGGAAATTAAGAATAGTTCTCACGGCTGAAAAGCTATCTTATGTCCTTAATATGCCTATCCCTGCAATGGTTGAAGACAATGCCTCTGAGGAAGAGATTGCTACTTTTAAAAAGTGGCAAGATGATGCACAGTTGGCTCAATGCATCATACTCGCATTCGTGAATAACAAGCTTCTGCGTTAGTATGAAACTATGGATGATCTTACTATATTCCTGCACATCAAGTAGTTGATGGTGAGGAAAGTAGGACTGATAGATATCAGATATCTAAGGAGCTCTTCCGATCTAGAATGACCGATGACACTATAGTATAGATAAAAGTCCTTAACATTGTGACGCCCCCAAATTTGGGTATCTTCCAACACGGCATATGGTGCTACACGGTACTCATAACTATACAATCATTCCATTGAAAACACAACACAATGAATGTATTAACTATCTTCTTATTACAATTATAATAAAATCCTTCCCCAGGTTCATAAACCGATTACATCATTCGTTGTTCATAAGTATAATACATATAACCATACTAATCTATTACAAGATGGTTAACTATCCATCTTAGCCTTTCTCTTATCTCTCTTAGCATTCTCAGTACATTTGGCTTTAACTGCAATCATATAATTCACGCAAGAAGTGAGCATAACAAGCTCAACAAGTCCAACAAAGAATAATATAAATACCACATTCGTGAATTATATGACAATCTTCTATAACTGAACAAATAGTCATGAAGTATTACGAAACATTAATTCTTAACAATTCATAACATCAATTCCCAAAGTATTTAATAGTTTAGGAATTCTGAACCAGTCGAAAGACCATGAACAATATCTTTCTATTTTCATACTTGAAAAGGACATCACAGCACTAAAGCTGTACATCCGGCATTACTTACGACCACTTCTAGGTGATCAGCCTATAGTACTCTATGTTGATAAACATTCATCCGTTAAACATATTTACGTTTAAGTTTTGGCAAACTCGCGTGCCCATCGAATAATCGATGAAAAATACTTTTGATTGTTCCTAGACAAACTTACCTTTGAATTAGTACCAAATGCTTGGCATAGGATAACGTTATCATTTCTATATAGAAAGATATGTATACAAATCAATCTATCTCTTACGAATAGTCTAGCCGAGTTAAAACTGGCATTGACCATTTCTTTAAAATCATTCATGCAACTCAGTACAATGAATCACAAAAAACTTGACTAACACGAAGGTTAGACAAGCGTTAAGAAAACTTGCCTTCAGGTGTCTTCAAATAATTTATTCGACTGTTCTCAACCTTTACAGAATCTACATGATATATTCACATAGCACACTGTAATTAGCTACCAAACAATCAATCACATTATTTCTACCAACTTCTTTCTCTTCTATGTCTTAGTTGACTTCATTTCATTAATAAAGTCAATTCGACTTACTAACCTTCATCCCAGATTGTTAACGATCTAACGTTATTAACCAGGCTCGATCATCATTGGTGAAGTACCAATGTCGATTACCGTTCACGGTTTATTTATTAACACTTCGTGTTCTTCGTTATCATACTAACAACTCGCTTCAATTCCTAAGTTCATCACCATATACACTAGTATATGTAACATATGAATGGTTTTAGTATGTTCATTAAGTATATAAACTTATCTTATATTGGTCTTGAAACAATTGAATTAAAAACCTAACTTGTTTAATAACTCCCCTGCCTTGGCGCCGCGACGTGGCCCTTCTATGCAACACTGGCGCCGCGACGCCAGTTTACAATACCTAAGCCCCGGTTCCAGCGCTGCGGCTCCACTCTTTAGTAGGTCATTACACTGCATGGCTCACAAGACGATTACATGATAAGCCTTATTCGCGCCACGACTAGACCTCGACACCGAAAAAATTTTAAAGATAATTTTTTTAGTGAACTTTTTCGGCTTCATACTTCTTCGTTATAAGTACGATTTAGTCCGTTCAAAAGCCTACAACTCCCATTTTACATACTCTATGTGTTCATATAAGATTTTTACAATTCCAAATCTGCTAACTCAAAATTCACTTCTAAGTTTATTATCAAGCATTCGTTAAACGCTTTCGAGCGTTCAATACTCATTTTCTTGGTTTTAAGTCGGAATCCAACCATTCTTAAGCCCACGACTCTTAAATACCCTATCTCACATGTTGACATTGAAAACCAATGTTACCAAGTCACACGACAACTTTTGACTACTAATCTGGAATTTTTACGTTTTCGACGTTTAACGTCTATTTTCGTAAAATTCGCCATAACTTCGTTACTAGTGTTCTATATGCCAAATCAAATGGAACACTCCATTGATTTCATATCTACATCCTAACCAAGCAAGATGCACATATCCTAATAGCGATGGTTTAAAATTTGTCCATCAACAACCAAGTTCATCAATTAATATTTTATACGGTTTAAACTTACGTAAACCCTTACGATTTCTATTTACACATGACTTATAATTGTTTTACTCATTACAAGCCATCCTTATTCCTCTATAAGAGGCATGCTCCACCAATCTATGATTCTTTATAATCAAAGAAATCAAAAGGATGGGAAAACTAATATTAATGGAATATTACCTTTCCGATCTTTGTGTTCTTGTTAAAATCTCTAATGAAAAGCTTCAAAGTGAGATGATTGCTTATGTCTAGCTCTTTCTCTTTCTCAATATAAGTTGGACAACTCTTGGAAAACCAAAAATAACCAACTTAAACCTTGTATTTATAGGCAATTCAAATGGAGGGCTTTATGGTCATTTCTCCCCACCTCCTTACTATTCACTGCTTCATCACTAAGTAAAATACCTGGTGATCAAGTAGTTCACTTTACTTGGCCACCAAGTGGCCGGCCCACATTCCCTTGGGTCATCCCCATGGGTTTTACCCATTCAGTGACCCATCGGTTCGATCCACGATTCGATTAACGTTGGGCCTTGACTTGGGCTTAAATACATAATTCATTGGATTTGCTTACTCAAATACTTGGACTTGGTATAATCCAAATCCAATTGGATCATATTAAGTCCTTAAACTATAAATCCAATAACACCAATCATATTCCACACGTATAATTCACGTATTCTCTTCGTATAATACTCGTACGATAATCGTATTGTACTTTGTATTAAATCTTCATACTATACTCGTATGCTAAATAGTATCATACTCGTATAACGTACACATAATAATCGTAATTCGTTATACGTATCTCATTTCCTTCCTGAAAATCATTCTTCCTAACCCTTAGGTTTTAAGTCCGTAGGCAAAAATTTCATTTTCCATAAATGAAATATTATTAAATATTCCATCTCGTCTTCATATTATATCATTACGCTTTTCTCGGAATTTCAAACTTAATTCCCGAGCAGAAATGGATGAATAGTGTTTTTACGGGAATTTCTCAGAAAACTTTTATTTTCATCTGAAAAATTCAAAATAATTAATTCTAGCACATAACCAGAATACTAACCACATCCGCACATTCTAGGTCATAGAACGACCTTCACATAGCTTACTCACATAAATAATCAATTAAATTCGTTTAATTCACATAATCAAATAAAAATTTAATTCTCATATAAATTCGATTTTCTCGGGCGTTACATTCTCCCCCCCTTATAAGGATTCTGTCCCCAGAATCTCACTTATAATTACATAAACAAATGAGGAAAATTTTCCTTCATTTTACTTTCGAGTTCCCACATTGCTTCTTCAGCATTATGGTTTCTCCATATCACATTCACCGAAGGTATTATCTTATTTCTCAAAACTTGTTCCTTCCTATCAATAATTTGAACTGTAAGTTCTTCATACGATAAATCTTTCTCTATCTGAATAGATTCATACTCTATTACGTGTTTATAGTCCGGCTTATAGAGACGCAACACAGACACGTGAAACACATTGTGTATACGTTCCATTTCTGAAGGTAAGGCTACTTCATAAGCTACCTCTCCAACCCTTCTTAAAATCTTAAAAGGTCCTATAAACCTTGGACTTAACTTCCCTTTCTTCCCAAAACGTATCTTCCCTTTCCAAGGTGATACTTTCAGAAAGACATAAGACCCTAAATCAAATTCTCTCGTTTCTCTGTGAGGACCGGCATACTTCTTTTGCCTATCTTGAGCCGCTACCAATCGAGTATGTATTAGCTTTACCATGCCCACCGTCTGTTGTACCAATTCAGGTCCCAACATCCAACGTTCACCTACTTCATCCCAACACAGTGGAATTTGACACTTCCTTCCATACAACGCTTCGTAAGGCGGCATGCCTATACTAGCATGAAAACTATTGTTGTACGCAAATTCTACCAACGGTAGATGGTCGTCCCAACTCCCTTTGAAATCCATAACACAAGATCTTAACATATCTTCAAGCGTTTGAATTGTTCGTTCACTTTGTCCATCCGTCTGAGGATGATACGCTGTACTCAATCTCATCTACGTTCCCATTTGCTCTTGCAAACTTCTCTAAAAGTTCAATGTGAATCGTGGATCATGATCTGACACAATCGAAACAGGTACTCCATGTCTTGAAATAATTTCCTTGACATAAAGCTTAGCTAATTGGTCTAGGTTATACCTGTTGGGTAAAATCTATATACACACAACACGCAAGTATACGTGATCAACAAGTAATAAAGTGATGAGTAGAGTATCGTTCCCATAGAGATTGACTAGCAAGAATCTTAATTTACAAGTACCAATTTCCTATTAATCCTAATTTTATTAAACAATTCAACTCAATAATGATTCTAAATTAAATAGTAATTAAACTATCACAAAACAATCACAAATATCAAAATCTAGAAGTTCAAACAATTAATGGAGAATTAGACTTATGATTTCACCCTAAGCTTCACTCTGATTTTAACACCTTTATCCCAATTCAATGCACTATCCCAGTTTATTAATCAAGAACACGAACGTAGTATTAACCACTTCTCGATGCACTAATATTGTATTAACGTAAATCCACAATTAAGATAGAAACACATTAAACACCTTAATCAACTAACTCACTATATCTCTATGTGAATTACAATTAAAGAAGGTTTAAGAATAAGTTCTCTACTCGATTACATGCGATGTCAAGCATATCTCTACCTTAACATTCATCAAGATTAAGCTATTCACAAAATTCATGAACACATGCTATATCATCTACGTCTAGATTTGAATATCCTCTCTTGATTCCATCCAATTCCACAAAGAATTGTTGATCAGGCAATTCATAGATTCAAGCATAAATTAATATAGATAAACTGGAAATAGATTATTAAATTGGAAATTAAAGTTTACAAAATCATCGATTCACTCAAAGATCCATCACAAACCTAAAAAGTAAATTAGTTCATGATAAACGAATTTAACATTGAATAAATCATAGAAATCATTCTTTCAATTACAAATAATAGTCTAACACGAAGAATATTGAAAAAACACCCTTCACGTAGCCTAGAATCGCAATCGTCTCGAAAATCTCTTCGAAATACTTCTCCACGCTTGCTATAAGAAATAGAGCTTTTGATCTTCGTAATATGTCTTGTGTGTTGTTGAAGTTGTTGTTCATTGAGTATATGATGTCCAACACACAAGTCCCAGCCAAAATTCCCTTTCATTAGAGTTCCATTGCCATGCAAATAGCTAAAATTGGTGCCCAAAAAGAATTAAAAACATAACAGGACACTTCATAATCGACACCCCCCGCCCCAGCGGGGGTGTATGTGCTATAAACGCCTGCCCCGACGGGCGCCCTTTCTGTCTAGCCCAACTGAAGACCCTCACCCGTGAAGATGTATAAATATAAATATGCCTTGCCTTGAGACTACCTTCCTATTAACTGACATCCAAGACCCCCGCCTTGGGGTACATAATGTAACAATGCATACAGAAAGCGAATTCTATTCTAATGCTTACCATGTCAGTATTTCAAGATTGTGTCCAAACTTGCACCAAATGACTTCAAATCATCCCGAATAACTCCAAATATGCGTTAAATACCACAACAACCATCCTACACATAAAATAACATAAAACAAGTAAAAATGAACATAATCACAAGAATTTAGCAACAACTATTCATGAAATGGACATTGATTTGCGTATATAAAATCCACTTATCAATACCTAACTCCTATCGGTAGAAAGTGAGCCGATTTTGTCAATCGATCCACTATCACCCAAATAGTGTCGTATCCTTTCCTTGTCATTGGAAGTCCCACCACAAAGTCCATTGTGATGTGCTCCCATTTCCACTTCTGAATTTCTAATGATTATAATAACCCGCTCGGTCGTTGGTGTTCAGCCTTAACCATTTGACAAGTTAAACACTTACTAACATATTCTGCTATCTCTCTTTTCATGTTTGGCCACCAAAAGTTCTGACGAATGTCTTGATACATCTTCGTACTACCGGGATGTATCGAGTACCTCAAACTATGGGCCTCACTCATTATCTCCTCATTTAATTCGAAATTATTTGGAACCCAAATTGTTCCTTCAAAACGAAGTAATCCCTCCTTATCGAGGTTATACTTGGTCTTTTCTTCATCTTCTATCCTCTTCTTCATATGCTCGCATTCCTCGTTGCTCAATTGCACTTCCTTAACACGGTCCACTATGGTCGGTTGAGTCTCCATGGAAAATAACACCTCCTCTGCTTCATCCGGTAATTTAACTTCTAATTCCATTCTCGCTATCGCTGTTACTAACTCATTCTAAGTCGTTAACATTGACAGTTTCTCTCTACCCTTCCTACTTAGCACATCGGCTACTACATTTGCTTTCCCCGGATGATATAAGATATCACAATCGTAATCTTTTATTAGTTCCAACCACCTTCTCTGCCTCATATTCAACTCCTTCTGTGTGAAGATATATTTCAGACTTTTATGGTCCGTGTATATCTCACACTTCTCACCGTATAGATAATGCCTCCATATCTTTAAGTCAAAAACTATAGCTGCCAATTCTAGGTCATGAGTAGGATAGGCCTTCTCATAATCCTTTAATTGACGTGACGCATACACAATGACCTTGCCATGCTGCATGAGCACGCAACCCAGTCCTCTATGAGAAGCATCGCTATACACTACAAATTCCCTGTATCATCTGGTAAGGACAATACAGGTGCCTCACTTAACCTCTTCTTTAGTTCCTGAAAACTATTCTCGCATTTTTCAGTCCACACATACTTCACCGACTTCCTCGTCAAATTTGTCAGTGGAGTAGCTATTTTAGAAAAGTCCTGAATGAACCTTCTATAGTATCCCGCTAACCCCAGAAAACTCCAAACCTCAGTTGGCGTTTTCAGTTGCTCCCACTAATTAACTGCTTCTACCTTTGCTGGATCCACGAAAATGCCATCTTTATCAATAACATGTCCTAGAAATTGCACTCGTTCAAGCCAAATTTTACACTTTGTGAATTTCGCATACAACTTTTCCTTCCGTAGTGTCTCCAACACTATCCTTAAATGTTCAGCATGATCTTCTGGCGTCTTAGAATAGACTAGAATATCATCAATGAACACTACGACGAACTTGTCCAAATACTATTTGAACACTCTGTTCATCATATCCATGAATGCAGATGGCGCATTAGTTAACCCAAACGACATTACCAAAAAGCTCGTAATGACCATAACGAGTTTTGAACGCCGTCTTAGGTACATCCTCCTTCCTCACTTTTAACTGATGATACTCCGTACGTAAATCTATTTTAGAAAAATACTTTGCCCCTTTCAGCTGATCAAATAGATCATCGATCCTGGGCAACGAGTATTTATTCTTAATCGTTAACTTGTTCAACTCTCGATAGTCGATACAAAGTCGTAACGACCCATCCTTTTTTTTTACAAACAATACCGGTGCTCCCCAAGGAGACACACTTGGTTGAATGTACTTCCTGTCTAATAGTTCTTGTACTTAAACCATTAACTCCTTCATCTCAACTGGCGCCATCCGATATGATGCCCTTGAAACTGGTGCCGTATTCGGTAACAGATCAATCACAAATTCAACTTTCCTATCCAGTGGAATACCCGATAATTCCTCCAAAAATACATCCGCGAACTCTTGAACTATAGGTATTTGGTCCAAGGATGCTCCCACTCTTTGGGTATCCACAACATGGCACAAATAACTTACACACCCCTTTCTTAACATCTTCCTAGCTTGTGTCATTGTTAGACAATAAGAGAATCTCAGTGATTTACCACCGAAGAACACTACGTTGGTTTTCTTAGAAAGCTGAAGGTTCACAATTTTCCTATGGCAATCGATTATAGCCTTATGATTAATCAACCAATCCATACCAAGAATTACATCGAATTCTTTTAACCTTATCGGTACCAAATCTACCGATAACTTATTACCTATAATATCTACGCAATAATCCTTATGAATATGTTCAATGGGGATTATCTCTTCTTTTGCTCCCTTAACGTCTAAAGGTATTGCTAACTTTTCAGGGATTAAACCTAATCGCTTAGCAAATCCACATGCTATAAAAGAATAAGTAGCACCCGAGTCAAATAACACATAAACATTTATTTTATTGACTGGAATGATACCTGCTACTACATCCGATGATGCAACCGCATCTTGAATAGTCATATTAAATGTACGGGCTGAGGGTCTACCCACCGATGGTGTTGGTCCAGTAATGACTAATTTACCACTACCAGAACCCTTATTTCCCTCTAACCCTTTCTTTGGGCAATTTCTTGCCATGTGGTCCAACGATCCACAAACAAAACACCCATGATTTTTCTTAGGGTTAGGACAGTTGGGTGATAAATGTCCCTCCTGCCCACAGTTGTAACAAACTAATTTTCCCTTTAAATAGACTCCCAAATAAGTCTTTCTGCATGTCTTGCATGCCTCCATCCTACGTTTAGGATCTCCTTGTTTCACCCCAGTATTCCCAGGTTTAAAGCTTTTCCTCTTTGGCATAATGCCACTACCGTTGGCAACCTCTGCCTTATTTCTTCCCTCTCCCTTATTCTTGTTCTTCCTTTCCTTGTGGTACTGAGACAACGCCTCACCCCCACCTTCGGCTATAATTGCTTTTCCTAGAATGGTCCCGTAGAAGCACTTTGAAATACCAAAATTCTACTATAGAGCCAGGGTTTCAAGCCCTGCTCAAACCTACGAGCCTTCCTCTCTTCTATGTCCACTTGATGTGGAGAAAATCCCTCCAATTCATTAAATTTGGCTACGTCCCCTTGTTTAAGTTCCAAGAACTTAATCTCCATTCGTCCTTGCATGCTAGTAGGGAAATAGTTCTCGAAGAATACCTTCTTGAATTGTTCCCATGTAACTGCCTCCATTCTAGCCCCACCCTGGTGAGCCTCCCACCAGTAGTTGGCCTCCCCTTTCATCATGTAAGTCGTAAAAGAAGTCTTTTACGCTTCACCCACGTTTGTGATAACAAACGCCTTCTCTATCTCTTTCACCCATGTCTGGGCCTCTAATGGGTCCATCGTTCCTCGGAACTCTAGAGGACCCACACTTTTGAATTCTTTAAAGGTAGTTATTCTAGCTACCCTAGGTGCTACGGGAATTCCTCCCCCAACTTGGTTAAATGCTACCGTTAATAAATTAACGAACTCTTGCATAGGGTTATTAGGACCCCCTTGATTTTCATTATGTGACTTCGACCTTTCTCGGTTACGTTGTCTCCTTCTTGGCGGCATAATTCTGATTAAATAAATAAAGTTTCATTATTATCTGTTTAACTACTTAGTTATCATTCCCAAATAACAACTTATACCACAACAAGCACATTAAATAAAAACTTTATTATATTAATATGATTTCATAGTCAAAACTATTTACACTTTGCTTCCATAGCCAAAAAGCTATTACATTACTATCCTGCGATTGACTTCTACAAAAATTGGGATTTACAAAAAGACTACACTTTAATTATACAAAAGAGGGTTTTACGTCACTACACATATACAAAAAGATCTAATGATCAAAAAGATCTAATGATCTACTAGCACTGCCTTACGACATTCTCATGTCTCTGATTTGCTAAAATCGAAACAATATCTCGACTAATCGTATGTCGAGTCTTCCCTGACTCAATAGAATAACAAGTAATTTTCAGCTTGAAATCCTCGTGATCATAGTCATGGATGTAGGACATCCATGCTATTTTTTGGTCTTTTTAAACTAGTTTCTTTCGAAGCTCTACGGCTTCTTCCTTATAATCTCTAGCTTTATCCGTCATCAGCACTTTCTCATCGTGCTCTGACTCAAAATCTGCCTCTGCAGATTCCTTCGCCTCATATAGGGCGATAATCTCCTCGTTCTGTGTCTTCACCACCGTGTGCAGATGCACATTCCTATCAAGCACGGCCAGGTACAATGATCTCATTGCATCTGGAGGTGTTGACTCCTGAGTAGGTACCACCGTATTAATCGATGCTTCCTCCATATCCTCCTCCGCGTCTATCATCATATTTAGATATGATGCTATTCCCATTATTTCCTCGGAGTAATCCTCCTAAAAAATGTACTCATCTGGATCAGAATCTTCCAGGACCACTAACGGTACCTCCGCCATCGGCATAGGTACTATCTCCACTCGGTTCACCGACTCTTCACTCACCACGTGAATGTCTCTATACATCAAGCTATCGTTTGACATCTACAAAACACATAACATGTTGATTAGTACATAATGCACAATAGTATAAGCACAAATCACATTTAATTTTTTTAGGATTAATTTCCATCTTTTAAATCTTCCAGTACTGAGTTTTCTCAATACCTTTTTAATTCATTCGACTCGAATTTCTTTATTAGGACTTTACCTTCCTTACAAGGTTATTAGCCTAAGGTTCTCCCCCCCCTTAAGTTTTATAACCTAATACTTTAATACCAACCTGTGACGCCCCCAAATCCGGGTATCTTCCAACCCGGCATATGGTGCTACACGGTACTCATAACTATACAATCATTCCATTGAAAACACAACACAATGAATGTATTAACTACCTTCTTATTACAATTATAATAAAATCCTTTCCCAGGTTCATAAACCGATTACATCATTCGTTGTTCGTAAGTATAATACATACAACCATACTAATCTATTACAAGATGGTTAACTATCCATCTTAGCCTTGCCCTTATCTCTCTTAGCATTCTCAATACGTTCAACTTTAACTGCAATCATATAATTCACGCAAGAAGGGAGCATAACAAGCTCAACAAGTCTAAAAAAGAATAATATAAATACCACATTCGTGAATTATATGACAATCTTCCATAACTAAACAAATAGTCATGAAGTATTATGAAACATTAATACTTAACAATTCATAACATCAATTCCCAAAGTATATAATAGTTTAGGAATTCTGAACCGTTCGAAAGACCATGAACATTATCTTTCTGTTTTCATACTTGAAAAGGACATCACAGCACTAAGGTTGTACATCCGGCATTACTTACGAGCACTTCTAGGTGATCAGCCTATAGTACTCTATGTTGCTCAACATTCATCCATTAAACGTATTTACGTTTAAGTTTTAGCAAGCTCGCGTGCCCATCGAATAATCGATGAAAAATACTTTTGTTTATTCATAGACAAACTTACCTTTGAATCTGTACCAAATACTTGGCATATGATAGCGTTATCATTTCTATATAGAAAGATATGTATACAAATCAATGTATCTCTTATGAATAGTCTAGCCGAGTTAAAACTGGCATTGACCCTTTCTTTAAAATCATTCATGCAACTCAGTACAATGAATCACAGAAAACTCGACTAACATGAAGGTTAGACAAGAGTTAAGAAAACTTGCCTTATAGCGTCTTCAAATAATTTATTAGACTGTTCTCAGCCTTTACAGAATCTACATGATATATTCACATAGCACACTGTAATTAGCTACCAAACAATCAATCACATTGTTTCTACCAACTTCTTTCTCTTCTATGTCTTAGTTGACTTCATTTCATTAATACAATCAATTCGACTTACTACCCTTCATCCCGGATTGTTAACGATCTTACGTTATTAACCGAACTCAATCATCATTGGTGAAGTACCAATGTCGATTACCGTTCACGGTTTATTTATTAACACTTCGTGTTCTTCTCTTCAATTCCTAAGTTCATCACCATATAAACTAGTATATGTAACATAGGAATGGTTTTAGTATGTTCATTAAGTATATAAACTTATCTTATATTGGTCTTGAAACAATTGAATTCAAAACCTAACTTGTCTAACAACTCCCCGCTTGGCGCATACAGCGTGCGTATTTCTATGCAACAACGGCATTATGGCGCCATTTAATACCTAAGCCACAGTTCCGAAGATCATGGCAATGAAACTCCTTTGTATGAATGAATGGCGGCATATACCACTCTTCAATAGGTCATTACACCGCATGGCATCAAGATGACACCCACCAATCCGGTCCTCTTACCCCTTGCCTCGTCCATCACGATAAAATATAAACATCCACCTCTAAACAACATACGATAACTAAAATACGGAATATAATAAACGTATGTCGTTCATTCAAAAGGTGTTACTAGTCCCAAGATACAATAACCTTAATATCATCTTACAGTCATCCCCTAAAATAAATATTAGGGTTCATATTACATAATAGTAATTTAAACTAGGCATAAGGAAAAGTCTGCCCCTTGCCACTATTCTACATCTTCCCTTTACCTTTATCCTTCCCTGAGGTCTCGGGCTTAGCTACAATATAATTCATGATATAGCAAGGATGAGCAACAAGTTTGCCCAGCAAGTTTAAATATAACAATAAGGATATATCATGATGAATGGAAAAATAACTGACAATGGATTCAACAATATGAATATCTGAAGGATTCAACAATATAAATATCATAAGCAAAGATAATGATTGCTTTTAGAATAACTGCTAGTCGAATAGACTTTGAACTATAACACTCCAATGAAACCAATAGCTAATTGACCCTTTGGTTACTGGCTACAGAATAAGTACTTGAGGGGATCAGCCTCACGTACTCTATGTATATGCATAACATTTAAATCTGTTCATTGTATCTTTATTAGATACTTGCACTCCCCTATCATAGAAATGGGTGTTCTTTCAGTCTAAGAATCCTTACCATCAATTGGTTTGGATAGCTTTTAAAACATCATACACTTGTCTGACCGAACAAAGGTTCAGACTCTATCTAACACAGTTCAAGAATTTTCGAACTTTAACTGATGTACAAGTCCTAGACTGTACAAACTCAAGTGCACTAAGTGCGAATATCAATAATATCGATGTGGAATAATTGTAAAGTAATTAAACCACTTAATAACACGCTTGGAAATAAGATTCAAGCTTTATGAATAACTTTCAATTCAATAATAACCTACTCAATACAATATGAGAAGGATAAGAAACTTTCACAACAAACAAAGTTGTGTAAGCTAGGAAACTTGCAACACAATAATTAGAGTAAGCTTAGGGAACTTGTAATACGATCAAATAGTGTTCGGATACTTGCTCAATATAAATGAGTAAGAATTAAGGAACTTGCACAATTAAAGAGTGAATTTCACAGAAACTTGCCTGATTGCTCAGCTACAATATAATACTAGCTTTAATTAACTCGCGTTGAAATAACCTAACATTATCAAGTCGATCATTTCAATTAGTATGTGTAAACTAATACGAGTCTACACTTACAAGAATCACGTCATTCACATAGCATGATTCTCAACACATTACATGGCACATTGGTCACATATTACAAGATAAAGAGATCATGTAAGCATGCTTTAAATTTTAGAACTAAAAAATAGAATCTTGGCAAGACTGCAGGACGACGCAGCTGTGTCTGGTCTAGGCTTAGGGACGGCGCCGCTGCGCTGTCCCCTGGCAAGACCAGGTTTGAGCTTTGCTCTCCTAACATCAGTCCAATCCCTAACACACTAATTCCATATACATTTTAACATATATACATGCTAGAGTTTCACACATATCACATGACCATACTTGACTTCACTATCACAAGTTTACTTACAATTTATATGTCATTAAAACATAACGAGGTCATGTAATCATTTGTGCCTTACAATTTGATCATTCATTACTCAATGGTCATGCTTGTATATATATACAACACATATATACTTTACTCACATAGTTCATATTTTAGAAATTTCCCTTTTATGACTATGTGTGAATAAGTGAAAACCATACCTTAACCAAACTATGCTCATGTCAATATGTCTATAGGCATAATGAATCCTAATACACATGCTTGAATGGTCATAACATAGTGTAAGGATTAAACATGTGAATGATATTCCTGTTTATATATGATTTGATTATGATATATATATGAATGAATATGCAAGTATGCTTGCATTAAGAAAAACTGTAAAGTCCTCTGATAAAGTATATAAACATATGTACAAGGACTTAGAATGAATTGATCAAATATGTTAGGTTGTTCCTACATAAGTAGAACAACTTTGTAAAGTCCTTAAGAAGAAATGATGTATAAGGACTATAAACATAGAAAGATCAAACATGTTAGGTTGATCTTATGATGTAATAGATAGGCTTGTCTAATCGTCGAGCACTGCACTAGAAATCATAGTCTGCCAGGAGAGTCAAGGATAACTCAAGAGCTATCGAGGCAGAATCATAGTCTACAAGATAGTAGATCTCGGAGTTCGTAGACTTCCAGGAGAGACGAGGAAGGATCATATTATGTCAAGTAAAGCATCCTCGGAGCCGTAGTTTACTGAGGAAGTCATGTTCAGAATCGTAGAGACATCCTGCCTACGAGCCGACCGAGCATCTGCCGAAGTCAAGTCAAGGATCGTAGACTACACTCAGAGTCGTAGAGTCTACTGATCATATCAAAGGACAAGATCGTAGTCGAGCAAGATCAAATAAAGACAACAAGCACAACGATAGAGATCATAGTATCAAGATCTGATCTCGGAGTCGTAGTGTCTGCACAGTCGAAGCTAAATCATAGAGTGCAGAGCTAAGACCTCAACAGATGTGCTCACAAAGCCAAGGAAGAATTGTAGAGCAAACACGATTCTCAACAATTGAGCACTCCCAGAATATCCAAAGAAATGAAGCCTCTGGTTGGTACTACAAAGATACATCTCACTTAAAGGAAGCCAGAGAGCACTCAACGAATGTCATGCAAGCTAATAGAAGATCTAAGCATCAACTCAATCAACATCCAAATTGAGTTGTGAAGCCATTCAAGATGAAGTCTTCCACAAGATGATCATAAAAAGACTTCAGTAGCTGACTAAGGAAAGTCAGCATATGCAGTAGCTGTCAAGTAGAAAGATGACAACGATCTTGGAAGTAACCAAGATCATAGTGTTTGCTAAATGAAGAAGGAATTGATGTAGTACACACTGAGATACTGGTCAGCCTTTGAAGAACAAGGCTAATGTGATTAAGCATTGGGTCAGTCCATTGATGATAAGTGAACGAGAGATCACAAGGAGAAAGCGAGCTAGACACGCCACAAATCTAAAGTGTCTTGTTATTCAGAAGGGGCCAAAGCAAGGAATCAAGCTATAAGTATCTGAGAACAGTCAAGGAAAACAGAAGTGATGAAGCACTGCACAAAAGGAGGAAGAGGTGTTCTACAGCGAAGAACAAGTGAACACTCTTCAAGATCATAGTTTTGGCTCTACATGTCAATACGATACTACGATTAGGTCCAAGAAGAAGTGCATCAGAATCCCAGAGTTTGAACAAATGAGGATTGAAGCATTGGCAAATGTTCAATCTGAAGAATGGCATTCAGACAAAAGCTTATTAAGAGCATCGATGCAAGGATAACCTCTGATCGATGAATCAGAAGGGTGAAATAAAGTCGTCGACCTGCCCGAGATATAAAAGTAACATACTTGACGGGGTAGGTGAAATAGTAGACTGCAGTGTCAGGAAGTTAGAAAAAGATATCATGTCACATTTGCAGTCTGCACCAAATAACTCGAGATCTGCGAGGCAATTTGATTAGCTTTCAACGGCTACTTTCCAATGGGAAGATTGGGAAGCAGTATAAATCAACATAGCTTCAAAGATCAAGAGTTGTTGATGATTGTTATGTTGCAAAATCATTGAATTGGTGAATGTTATTGTTGACTCTACAAGTTCCACCAAAGATCAACAGAACAAGTCTCAGTGACAGTGAGACTACCAAGGTGAAAGTGAAGCAGCTTTGAAGAAGAACTCAAACAGATCAAAGCTTCACTAAACAAAGATGAGAATGCCACTAAAGATAGCAGCCAAGCTGAGAGCCAAGAAGGCCAATAAGATAGCATTCAGGAAAGTGGCTGAGTATAAAGAAGATCAAGAGAGCCACTCTACGAATCACCATGAACCAAAAGCTAAGACTGAACAAGTGCAGAACCATGTCTGCAAAACATTCAAGAAGGGTTCAGGGATTGCTAAGTGCCAGACTAAGTCTACCAAAAGCACAGAGACTTAGCCAATCCAGATGGTGATGGTGCACAGCTGATACCAGATGAAGATGAGCAAAAAAGAATAAAGATCAACTGCACCAAAGAAGATGTGGTCTAGACATGAAGCAGAAAGCAAAGAGGACCACACCAAGCTGCTAAGAACAAAGGATGTTCTGAGCTTAATGACATCTTAGAAGCTCATCACCACCAACAACAACAACTATAACAACAAGAAGCCAGGGCCTGAGGGGTCCTTATCCGGAGGGAATAAATGAAGTTCCAAGCCTGCTGGGCTTGAAGAGTTCCTAGGGAACTAGAGAAGTTCCAAGGTTACTGGCCTTGAAGAGTTCTTAGTGAACTGAAGTCCCAAGGTCAGCCGGCCTCAAGGAATCTTAGTGATTCGAGGTGTCTTTGTTTTTCCTTAGTGGAAATCCTCGCTAGTTGAAAGCGTAAGAGTGGATTAGGAGCTTGAGTCTCTCGAACCACTTAAAACCCCTTGTGTCTTTTACTTTATGTCATTTACATTATGTACATTAACTTCTATAACTGCTATGTATATTTTAACTGCTTACTACTAAAGTAAGTCTACGAACAATGTATGTCTGATTATGAATATATCAATGAAGGGGATCTTTTACTTATTCCGCTATGCTTGAAAAGATTCTTATGTTTGTCATTTGCTACTTAATGAGCATTACTAAATAATAGAGAAAAAGTATTTCAAATTCAAGGATCTATTCAACCCCCCCTTCTAGATCTATATTGTGCCTACTGGGAACTAATAATTGGTATCAGAGTAGGTTATCATGCTATATTCAAAAGCTAATCGCTTTGAGTCTGATCCTAGGCACAAACATTGTTCTAAACTTAGTTTAGTAGTAAGTCAATTGTTATATGCAGATGAGCTCACACGTTGGTAATATTGTGTACAGGTAAATGTGTATATACATCTGAAGCTGCTCAGATTGGTTCATACTCTCGATTGCCACATCAACAAGACCAATCCTTGCTCGTAGTCAATCTTGTTGTTTTGAAGACCAGGCTAGAAAGCTCAAATGACATCAACAGAAAAGAGTCAAACATCCACCAGCATGAAGAGATGAAAAGGCCATACATGCTAAGAAATGTTTTATTCAGAGAAGAGAGAAGAACCTCTCAAACATGTATCTGCCAACCAGCAGCTGGATGTAAGCCTTGTAAACTCAAGGATGTTAAAGAACTTAAAAATGCTGACACTCTCTTAGCTTGCATCTTCAAGACCACGACTGATTGACTGAAGATCAACTAGAGCAACTGGCTGCCAGAAGCAAATGAGGAAACATGCACATTAATGCCTAAACTCAGTATATCTAAGATAAATGATAGTTAAGAAACTGACAGGAAAAAGGTACGGTTCCTCACTAATACAGATATGAACATCATATTTACCTTATGAACTATAACAGTTTTTCTTTAAGTATTCATAATCTATCTAAAAAGGTGAAGAGAGAAAGTACACTAATGATGGAAACTCAAATGTCTATAAACTTTCTCTCCATCCAAGTTTTAGGTTGAAGATGACAACTTAAAAGAGACCTGAAATGGTTTTAAGAGCATCACGGGTCGATTGAATGTGAAGTAATCTTTGCTGATGGGTTAATTTGTCTTGTACATCCTATGGTCTAAGTGTTTAATGACACACATAATATGATCAGATCTACAAGAGAATCTTGAAGATTCATAGAAACTGATCACCTCCATGAATCAACCAGATACTAATAAATCGTAGAGTTGATTCTCACTCTGTGAACATTTAAGCCTTGTGAACATAACTTAGCAAATGATGAAACCATCAAGGAAAAGAGTATTTTATTAAAATGACAAATTTCTCTCACACTCACCGCCATGCATCTCAAAATATATTTTCTAAATGAAGTATATGCATGGATACGACTGATGGTGGTCAATATGATGATTATCCAAATATATGAGGAATAGGGGTTTAGTAAACTAACCTAGCAGGACCCATTTAACCATGGGTACCAAAAATTAGAAATGTATAACCTGCAGGTATTTGGTCTATCTGATCACACTAAGGAATGCTAAGGCAAAAGACTTAAGTCAAGAAGATTCAACCAGCAGAAGGCTTAGGACTGTTCAGATATAATTATGACAAAACTCCTACATGTCAAAGCCACTCAACTAAAGATGAAAAAGGGTCTTAGATGCTCAAGCATGAAAAACTTGCCCTCATGGAAGCCCGCATCAGAGGAACATTGAACATCAAACATGAGGAACTTATTGCGGGAGCAGAACTTCACAAGCACAAGCTGACAAAAAGACAACGTTCGTAGTGTTGTCAAAGGGATCGTAGAATGATCAACCTTGAAGATATTCATTTCTACGATATAAGAAGATTTAATGACTTCAATCAGAAGGAGATATGCAAGGATGCTTCCTTACATACATGAAGAAAAGGAAATCACACCTCACTGAAAAGACAACATCAACCATGGGCGAGTAGTGATCTGTTAAGGAACAACAACACTAAAATATTCTATGAAGCAATGTACCAGCTACAGAGTCCCAAAACTTGTGGCTGATGAACCAAATGAAGATCCATAGTCAGTAGGAACGTCTCAAAACGTACTACTGATAAACTATCAACCACCCAACTCAAAATCGTTGAGTGCCTATAATCAAACATCTGATCGTAGTGTAAAAGTAGGAAGACATCACGATCACAACAAATGCAATTGTCTGAAGTTGATAGAGGACCTCCTCTATGACAACCCGAGAATTTAGAAAAAAATTTAAAATCTTAAATGATTGATTTAGGGTCAAATAATAGACCTAGACATAAAATAAGTGTATGCGTTTGATACTTTTGGGATGGAATTTTGAGGATTTCAAAATTCTGTGTAGGATTTTGGAGAATTATTCAGGATTAAGTGTATATGTTCTGTGTATATGGTATTATATGTGTTCAGAATATGTGATTAAGGGTCAAGGGTTGACCAAATAAATTTTATCAGTGTCAAACCCTAATATTATTAAGAACGTCAATGTTCAGTTAGAAAACCCTAACGTCTGATAAGAAACCCTAGAAATCGGTTCTGAAACCTTAATTTCAGTTCCGAGAATCTAAAACCCTAATTCAGAAATTGAAGACCCTAATTCTGAAATTTAAATGCTGTGTATAAGGTTTAAACGTCATTAATTATAATTTATTAGGGAAAACCCTAACGAATTACTTAAAACCCTAATTTCATATTAGAAAGCCCTAATATCAAATCTGCGAACTCTAATTTCAAATTTCGGGTATTTGAAACCCTAATCTGGGAACTTAAAGGATGAGTATATTGCTTAAGTGTTATTAATTATAATAGTAATTAGGGTAACGCTTAATTAATTAGCAAACTCTAATTTCAAATTTTTAAACCCTAATTATTATGTCACGAACCCTAATGTACAATTATGGATTTAATTGCTAAATTAACAATCTTAATTAGGAAATATTAATCCTAATTTGCGTTAGTCCTAATATGATTAGGAAATAATATAATTAGGAAACTCTAATTATCATAATTTTCTATTTTGAAAATCTAAGTTAAAAATCCTAAAAATCGGTATTTATGGAAACCTTAGGTTTTAACCCTAAGGGTCAAACCCTAAGGGTTTGCAACAAATGATAATTTTAGAATAAAAATTGTGTGCAAAAAGACCAAAATACCCTCCCTTAACTTTTATGTTAAAAAAAGAGTTATGGTCACAAATGAAGCCACATCTCTTGAGTTACAACCACACACCTTGAATCAGCCAATATTGAACACCTAGCCACATTTACAATCATGGATTTAAAAGATCTAAGATTAAAAAGTAAGAAAAATCTTACTTTACTTATCATTTGCTCAAAGTCCCTTCTCTCTCTATATTCTCGGATCTTAGAGTGAGAAAGTGTGAAAAACGAAGCTAAGATCATGTAATAACAAGCCAAGATCAGATCATCAAGGATCAGTTCATGAATCAAATTTCTAAAGGTATAAAAACCCTAACTTAGAAATCTGATGATTTGATGTTAAATGTTGTTGTTGATTGGTTAAAGTTGTGTAATAGAGTGGCATTTGATGATCTGGGTTGTCAAAACCTAGATCCATATCATTTAGATGCTCGATTTTAAAGATTTATCAAATCTAGGAAAATTTTGAAAAGTTGTCTGACAGTCATATGTCAGACCTCATAGATCTGTGTGTATTTGTTGTTTGTTGTGTTTTATGTTATAAATATGTTCTTTGATGTTAGGTCTTTGCTCTGAGACTTGAATCAACCTCAGATCACGTTTGGATTGCAAGATATGATCGGTGAAAGTCCGTTGACCGAGCACAAAATTTAGAATCTGGAAAACCCAAAATTTATAGTTTAGGTCTGACAACGTTTTTCGGGTTTTAGATCTTGCTGTGTATTAGTATTTTGGACTAGATATTGTTTTGGTGTTGTAGTCTGATGTGTAGACTACACATACAAGTCATTATATAACTTAGATCCATAACAGAATCGAATTTGTAGCCTCAATAAAAACTATAGTTGACCATTCTCGCTTTGAAGAACAATCTGGGTAACCTGTAATCTTCATTATTTTGTCAGAACTTTGACCATCCCTAATCGCTTAGTGTTATGTTATTAGTTTGGTTTGATGCATTAAACTTGTACCCGGACATATGGAATATATGGTGGAACCTTTATATCACATAAAACAAGCCTGTAGAGCAAGGATTTAAGGGCTCGAATTGGAACTCGATCGTTTTAAATTCGAAAACCTAGAATTCGATGAACATGTCTCGACATCATATCGAGAGCTTATAACTCTCTCGATTTGTTGTAGTTTGGCCATGATCGCGATGGGTTGTAGTCAGTAAACATCTCGATTACAAGATCAATGTCTTAGAAAGCTTAGAAACATTATAACCAGGGAATTAAAGCCGGTCAAACCTGTTCACTTGTTCACTGACATGAAGATCTGGGTAGCTCAAGAACAGGCCCAAGAACACCTATAGTGACGGTTCTATTGCTATAGGGCCCTTTAGTGACACTTAATTTCGAAAAATAGATTAATTAATTAAATAAATAGAAAAAATGGTTTTTAATTATTAAAAATACATAATAAATTATGAAAAATTATTTTAAAGCCTAAAAAATAGTTTTTACTTATTTTGAGTATATTTCAGAAATATTTAATATTTTTGGAATATAAAAGGTATTTATTTATTTAATTATAATATTAAATAAAATATTTAAAATGGTTTTAATTCATGAAAAAATCATATTATGATGTTGAAAAATATTTTAAGTTATTTTGATGACTTTAAATATTTTGTGATGAATTTCATTAATAATTTATTATTAATGGTAATTAATTTATTTAATAAATATATTAAATAAATTATGGAAAAATAGAATTAATGATTTAAAAATCATATAAAATGATTTATGTGTTATAAAAATATTGTAAGTTATAAAATATAACTTTTGATATTTAGTCATGAAAATATTAATATTTTAATATTAAAAGAAATTATCGGATAATGGATTTAATGGTTTAAAAATCATATAAATATGATTTTAAGGTATTAAAAACACTTTGATATATTATGATTATATTATAATATTATGTTCAGATTTTCATTAATATTTAATAATAAATGAATATTAATGATTAAGGAATTATGTGGTATTTAATTTATTTAAATACATTATTAATGATTGAAAAATCATGATAAATGAAATTAATTATCTGAAAATTATTACAAGTCTATGAAAATTGTTTTGACTGATAAGAAAATTTGTCTAAGATATTGTTAAGTGTTTAGGCAGAGTTTGATTGAACTTAAACTTGATATTTGTCCGACTAGATTGTCAAGATGATAGAATTGTGTTGGTTTCAAGTCAGACTGAAATAGTTTGACCTGATACTAAGTCTCATGTGTATTATATATTGATAGGATTATGTGATAATGTGTTTAGGTTATTCTATGTGTGTATATATATATAATAGTATTATATTGTGATGATGTTATTCTAATATTGGAGATCTATATTACTAATATTAGATCTTCGGATAAAGCATTATAAATTGCGTAGCGGTAATCAACGGTTCAGGCAAGTTTTACTTAACTCTACTAAGAGTTGTTTCATTCAGATATGCTTATGGTTAATCATTCTTTGATTGTCATGGATAATTGTACTGTAATATTGCATGTATAAGTCGTGTATAAAAGGTCGATCACCTTCATTACCAATTGGTCCAGATATATTTGTTCATGTTCAATACTTGTTCAATCAAAAGTTCGTTCGTGCTAGTTCTCAATTATATTGATGAATTATAGCCAGTATATTATTCAGACTCTTTCAATCATGATATATTCTTAAATTGTATTTAAACTTGCTGGGCAACTTTCATGCTCACCCTTGCTATATCATGATAAACCATTGTAGATAAAGACGAATGTTTCGGATACAAGGAAAGGTTAAATACAGTTCCAGCTTAAAGTTAATGTGCGCGATTAGATTAATAATAGTGTTGTATGATAATAATGTTATGTGTTAGATAAGTTATGAATTGTGTATAAGTTAAGGTTACTCGACCTTGGGGAATAGTGTGTAATGTATTGTATAAACAATTTATGTTTATATCTTCCGCAAATAGTTACCAAATTCACGATGATTTAGGACCTGGATTCGAGGCTGTCACATCCTCACCAGAAAAGGTCAAAAGAGATATCAGTGTAAATTACCCCTAAAGCAATTCATCTGGAAAGCGCCTCAGGGACAAACCTGACCCTTAGCTCACTCTAATAGGTTGGCCCTTCCTTAGCTACCCTAACCCAGAAGAATTGCTTAATCAAGTTCATCTCAAGGATCAAGACAATCAATGATCGCATAGTAGAGTTTGAGAGAACTCAACGATCGTGATGTAAACTCTCCAATCATAGTGTAACCTTAACAATCGTAAAAACAGACTCGACAATCAAAGTCTTACAAGAGGCTACTCTTAACCTATAAGGAACATGGAAGAACATGTCAATTTCTCAAATATTCAGATTATGGGAGAAAAGTTCGAATGATGATTGGAAAGATGTCTTGCTGAAGAGAAGTGCCCAAGGCTTCATAATCAATGGCTAAATCATGAAGATTCAAAATGAAAAGAATTGCCAAAACCATCCACTGTAATATCTCTCAAGTGTTGATCATTGAGTCAACAAGGGAAAATGTAGAGTCCATAGCTGCCTTATCATGATACTTTACGAACCAGAAAGGTCAATGGTCAATCCACGTCAATCAAACGTCTACTCTTCTAAAAGAGACATCTAACTAAAAAGTTAATGGGGAGTTACAGCTCATTACTGGACATCGTGCAACCAATGACCAGTAGACACGTCAAAGCATATGCAGAGTCTGAAGGGACTGCCATAAAGACAAATTCAAATCTACAAACAGTTATAAGAACCTATTGAACCTCTTTCCCTCCTATTTTCAAACCCTAGAATATTCTTCGAAGCCAAACCAATTAAACTTCCAGAGCCCAAATCACATTCAGCTAAATCTCTTCGAACCACATACCATATACCTTGAACTCCTCAAATGGTAGAATGGAAAGTTATAACAGGTATTCAACTCAGCTTTACAAAGTTTGAAGAATTAGAGATAAAGTTCAAGGACATACTTGAACTCGTAAAGGAAGCTGGGTTCTCTGAGTGCTTGGAGGCCAACACTCCAGTTTATATAGAGCTAGTGAAGCAGTTCTACTCAAATGCTTCAACGAACTCTAGTCTTCTGACTACTAAGGTGAAAGGATCTAGTCTGAAGATAAGAGCATCAGACATCAATCAATGTCTAGGGTTTCCTAATCAAGGTCTGATAAACCTGGATGAAGTCGACATTGAAGAATGCAAAAGGATAATGCGGTACTAAAGAAACCCTAGTCTGAAGGATATGAAGAAGACAAAATTTTCCTGAGGAATTCGAGTTCCTTGCTGAGATAGTGGGAAAATGTATGATTTGCAAAGACACTGCACACAACACTTTACTCGACCAGCAGTTGAAGATTATGTCTGCCATAGTTCTGAAGAAGCAAATCAACTTTGAAGTTATCCTGTTTGATCAAATCTCCAAATGGATAGAAAAAGCTGAGTTGAAGAAATCTACAGACAAACCACTTACAAAAGTATTTCATGGAAGACTGCTAAGCATAGTGATGAAGAAGAAGATAGGAAGCAAGATCAAGGATAATGAGGGAGAACCTCTGAATGTGCACAAAGTAATGTCTCCATAACTATTTGTGAATTAGAAGAAAAACCCAAAGGAAAACAGGAGGCTAACACAAACTAGAAGCAGCAGAAAAGTCTTTGCAAAGAAGAGAAAAGCAAAGGAGGTGGAAAGCTCTGAGTCTAATGACTTTGCATCAGTTGCTGCCACACCGACGAAGAAGAAGCCTAAGAATGGGAAGAATGCAGTGGCTTCGTCAAGACATATCTCCACTGACAAGAAGAAACAAGGAGCATGAGAAAAGCCAGCACCAACTGCTAAAAACCCAAAAAGAAGGAGTAACAGACTACTCCAAGAACCACCGAAGAAGAAATCAGTTCCAGTTCCCCAAGGAAGCACATCTAACAAAGAAGATGACGTAAAGTCAAAAGAAGAAAAGGAAACTGATGATCTCAAGACTGAATCCCCAGAGATCATATCTAACAATGAAGGTGGAGCTGGATCCATGAAAGAAGATATAAACTCTGCTGATGAAGAAGAATATTTAAGTCCTATGGCTAATTCTCAGAGTACTCACTTTGAAGTTGAAGAGAAGCTGCAAGATGACCCATCTGAATCTCTAAATGCAAATGTTAAAATAAGCTCTCATTATGGATCAAAAGATGATAAGATCGAAAAAGAAATACCTGCCCCTGTCAATGATGAACATCAAGGAAGCTTGCTTGATGACTCAAAGGCCTCAGAGTCTGAAGAAGAAGAAGAGTCTAATTCTCCCATAGCTGAACCTCCAAGGAGAAGGAAGAGCTACAGATTGATTGCTCAATTTGCCTCCAAAAAGAAAACTAACAACTCTACTGAAGTCATTGAATTAAGTGATGAGGAATATGAGTCATAGGAAGAAAGTGCTGAAGATGAGACTAGCATTAGAGAAGATGATTCCAAGAAAGATATTTCTGAAGAAGGCTTTGAAAATGAAGACAAACAAGAAGAATTCACTAATAAATCTGATGAAGGGAATCAGCAAGATTCAAGCTCAACAAGGGAAGAGATAGAGAAAGATTCTGATTCTACACATCAGGAATCAGAGGAACCAGAATACTATCCTGTTCTCTCTCCAGCCAGAATTAGCAGAAGAATTATAGTGGAAGTCTTTGATGAACCAGCATCAAGATGGATAAATCATAGAAATGAACAACTTTGAGTTGTAAGAATGACCACAGATGTAGTGCTTCATAACTAGAAAAACATGGAATTAGACTGCATAACAATACTGTATAACTCTGAAGATCTTCTGATGAGATGGTTCTTCCCGTGGATGCCATGGTTGAAGGCATATACTAATACTGATGAGAGCTACTTCAGCTGGTACTATTCTCAATTTCCAAATCTAGAGCTGGTGTCACAAAACTTCCCAAGAGTAAAGAAGTTTGCAACCATGATGATAAATGACAAGACTCACTACAAAGTGTACCGACATGCTAAAAATCATTACATTCCTTATGATCGTAGAGTGGACTCTGATGGAAAAAGGAATATGGTAAAGACACTGATCGTAGAGTCTGTTCACTCTACCACTGATGATGATCAAGTCCAGAATAAGATGTCTCCATCTGCCCTAACACAGCTATCTAACATTCCTTCATCCTCCCACAGCGATTGGTATTCAACGATTTCTCAGATTCTCAATACTTTCAAAAATCTGTCCAAGGATGAGAATCGTAGAATTCAATCTAATGATCAACAAGAGGCTGCCCATCAAGATGATCAAATTTCCATGGAGTAGGAATTGTTGAAGAATTCTGAGGACTTGGTTGAGAAGATATCTCAAATCAATGAAAAGTTAAAGATGCCAACTTCAACAGAAGACAACTCAGTTCATGACAGAATCCAAACTATCATGGCTGATGTATCTCTAAGAATCAAAGAAAGAGATCACATCTATCTGAAGGCCATAAATGATTAAAAAGAAGAAGCTCTACGAAGAAAGGAATGCAAATGAAGAACAACTCCAAGCCCTCTCTAACAAAATTGATAACTTGAATCAGTCGTTCTTTATGAAACTTGAATTAAGACAACAAGAATTCAAGATTGAAGTTGGCAACTCCTCCTACGTGATGGAGCAACTAATGTCCAACATGGAGCAGATCTCCCAAATGATTAATGACAAAAAGGGGGAGAAAAAGAAGCATAGAAAGAGGCACTCAAGGAAGAGCAAGAAGAACAAAAGGAAAGAAGAGAAGAAGACAACAACACAAAAAGTAGCTAAGTCATCATCTGAGGGGAGCCAAAAGATGATGAGACTGTATTTACAAAGGCTGAGGGGGAGCCAGAAGAAGAAGAAGGGAGCAGACAAAAGAAATTAAGTGACCATCCCAGGGGGAACAGGAGCAAAAAGACCAAATAGATGAGTAGCTGATCAACAGACTTCCTGAAAATATACACGGAGCCAAAGAAGTATATCTCCAACTAGTTAGGTATGTTCTGGATCCAGGATGTAAAATGTCAGTGTATTAAATTCCATATTATTATAAATGACATTCATGATTATCTGTTTTACAAATACAACAGCTTACTGTATATAAAATTCATTCATAACATGCATATGCACTTATTGTTTTTGTCATAATCAAATAGGGGGAGATTGTAAGGAATAAATATGTGAATGATATTCCTGTTTATATATGATTTGATTATGATATATATATGAATGAATATGCAAGTATGCTTACATTAAGAAAAGTTGTAAAGTCCTCTGATAGAGTATAGAAACATATGTACAAGGACTTAGAATAAATTGATCAAATATGTTAGGTTGATCCTATATAAGCAGAACAGCTTTGTAAAGTCCTTACAAAGAAATGATGTATAAGGACTATAAACATATAAAGATCAAACATGTTAGGTTGATCTTATGATGTAATAGATAGGCTTGTCTGATCGTCGAGCACTGCACCAGAAATCGTAGTCTGCTAGGAGAGTCAAGGAAAACTCAAGAGCTATCGAGGTAAAATCGTAGTCTGCAAGATAGTAGTAGATCTTGGAGTTCGTAGACTTTCAGGAGAGACGAGGAAGGATCGTATTGTGTCGAGTAAAGCTTCCTCGGAGCCGTAGTCTACTAAGGAAGTCATGTTCAAAATTGTAGAGACAGCCTGCCTACGAGCCGACCGAGCATCTACCGAAGTCAAGTCAAGGATCGTAGACTACACTAAGAGTCGTAGAGTCGACTGATCATATCATAGGCAGAGATCGTAGTCGAGCAAGATCAGATAAAGACAACAAGCACAACGACAGATATCGTAGTGTCAAGATCTGATCTCGGAGTCGTAGTGTCTGCACAGCCGAAGCTGAATCATAGAGTGCAGAGCTAAGACCTCAACAGATGTGCTCACAAAGCCAAGGAAGAATCGTAGAGCAAACACGATTCTCAACAATTGAGCAGTCCCAGAATATATAAAGAAATGAAGCCTCTGGTTGGTACTACAAAGATACATCTCACTTAAAGGAATCCAGAGAGCACACAACGAATGTCATGCAAGCTAATAGAAGATCTAAGCATCAACTCAATCAGCATCCAAATTGAGTTGTGAAGCCATTTAAGATGAAGTCTTCCACAAGATGATCATAAAAAGACTTCAGTAGCTGACTAAGGAAAGTCAGCATATGCTGTAGCTGTCAAGTAGAAAGATGACAACGATCTTGGAAGTAACCAAGATCGTAGTATTTGCTAAACGAAGAAAGAACTGATGTAGTATACAATGAGATACTCGTCAGCCTATGAAGAACAAGGCTAAAGTGATTAAGCATTAGGTTATAAGCTAAGGTCACATGTATAAGTAATTAAATTTCATATGATTGGAAATGGAAAACCTAAATAATCAAATTGGGTAACATATATTAAAATTGCTAGGCTATGTTTATTACATAGCCCAAAACAATTAAGGAGGGAGCCCAAATGAAATAACATTCAAACCAATACTTAGCCCACTTGATTAAGGGTATTTTAGAATTTTGATTAATCAAATTTGTGCATTAAAATAAAAGCTAAATGGAGGATAAAATGGGCTAGAAGGGACCGGCCATATTAGGCCAAATAAGGAAACAAATTAAGCTAATCAATGTCTATTAGTAGTAACTCTTACACACAAGGACATGTTTGTCAAGCTCCCATTGGTTGCCACTCTATTAAGCACTCTTAATCATGATTAGACTAATTGAAGTGATAAGGCAAAGCTTTTATCCATGGGTCAAGAAAATATGGGGGATAATAAGGGATCAACCATCTCATTTGCTTGAATAATCCACTTTCTCTCATTCTTCTTCTTCTAATTTTCTCCCAAGCTAGCAACTTCAAAAGAGAGAAAAGATAGAGAGGTTCGGCCATTTCAGGAGAGAGAGAGGAGTGCTAGTTGTTCATGCATCCTAAGTTTAGATACTACTTTGGTAAATCAAGGAAGGTAGCCATTAAATCAAGGTATAACCTAACTTTCATTTTCTTTTTCTACTTTGTTTTATAGCTTGAGTTTTGTTGGGGTTATGAAAAAATACTCAAGATACCCTAGTTCTACATATCATCATGTATGTAACTAAGTATCTTGAGTGTTGGATCTAAGGCTTAGAGGAAGAAAATGAGCATATGTTCTCCAAGGGTGAAAACTCTTGTTTTTCTTCCACTAAATCTTATGTAACTCAAGTTTTACAACTTGGATTTGTGATCCGTCAAAGGGGGGTGCTAGATACATGAGTTACCTAGTAAACCCAAGTGATAGAACACTTATCAAGTTTTGAAAGCTTTGGGACTATTTTCCCCAAAACAGTCCACTTTGAATGTTAAGGGTTCAAAACCCTAAAATAGTTACTGTTCCATTTTTTCTTGAGGTTGTTTCGGTCAGTTGCTAGTCTTTTCAAAATCTAGGAAATATTACAGAGGTACCTTGAGAAGTTATCTACATGTAGGAAAAAGAACGGACACGTTTTGAGTTATACATTGTGCGTAATGACTATTTCAGTAAAGGACTCCGAAATATTAACCTTCATATATCTCACTGTGTATACACTAGAAAATTCTAAAATTTTTACAGTAGGTTCATGTATGTTAGTAGAGCATACCCTAAAAATTTAATATTTGTCTGAGCAAAACTCCATTTATGAAAAATGAAGCAAGATCCGAGTGTTTTAGGCACTTTAAAAATAGTAAATCATTTTCTAAAAATGCAGGAAAATTTGGGGATCCTTGTAGGTTCATATTCTATCAAAATCCAGAAGATGAGAATTTTTGGAATCAATTTGCTATTTTTCCTAAAAATGATAAAGTTATGAATAAAAGGAAATAAATAGCTAAATGATGTCTTTAATAATAAAAATGTGATTTTATGCTTGAATACTCATAATATGTTATATCATGACTATCTTAGGGTATTTTGGTAATTTATGATAAGAAATATCATTTATGAACTTTTATGAATATTAAATAAGAGGTTTAATAAAGGGTGAACAATTAGAATAAATTGTTTATTAATCCATTAAATTATTAAAATATTATTATGATATTAATATTATTAGAATATGATATTGTTAAGTAAATAAAAATATTAAGATTAAAATTTATATTAAAATGATTAATTATTTGATTAAAATAAATGATTAAAATATTACTAAATGATTAATAATATTAGTAAGTGAATAAAATATTATTAAATGATTAATAATATTAGTAAATGAATAAAATATTAATAAATGATTAAAAGTATTATTAATTTATTAATGATACTAAAGCATAAGTAAGATATTATTAAGGTATTAATATTAATGCATGATTAAAATATTATTAGGAGGATTAATAATATTAGTAAGGTATTAAAATTTTATTAAGGTGTTGATAATATTAGTAAGCGAATAAAAGTATTATTAGGGAACTAATAATACTAAGAGGTGAATTAAATATTATCATGATTAACAATATTAAATTGTTATTTAATAGTAACATTATCTAGGCAGGATAATATTTATAAGAACAAAATGTACTGTATAATATCTATGTGATTGCATAAACTAATGTTATGCTATGACTAATTGAAAGATTAACTATAGGTCTCTCAAAGGAAAATAATTTAACTGCATAGTGGATATAATTTAATTGCATAGTCGTAATCTACAGACAGGCAAGTTTCCTAACTCAAACTCGAGTTATTATTTTCAAAGCATGTTAGTGAATAATTATTGATGATTATTCATATCTATATTGATTATTGAAATTCGCACTTTGTGCAATTGAATTCCTGTTTGACTATTATTGAACTGTGAATTAAATTAAAGTTCTTTCATTCATGAACTGTTTATGAGATAGATCTATGCTAATTGCATCAGCTAGATCAAACATGTCTAAATTTGTTAAATCAAATGTATTTTAAATGGCTGTTCTTATTAAATTGATATGATAAGAACTCTTGACTGAGAAAAGGACAAATTTGATTAAGGCATGATATCAATGCCGGATTATTAAGTGTTTATGCATAAATCATGAGGTATGAAAGGATGATCCCCTTGAATACCAAAACTTATTAAGAGGTCCAGTTAAAATAACTGAGCACCTTGGCAAATGTTCATGGTTATTTCTAAACCACTCAGTTCATGTTATTCAATTATCGAATATTCAATTTGTTGATTATTAATTCATATTCCTTCACAATCTTATACTATTGTTGAACATTGAACACAATATTTCTTTCTAAGTCATGTTATATCTCCCTTGTATATAAACTTGCGAAGCAAATTAGTTACTTACCCTTTCTATATCATGACATCTATTTCAGTTAAGCCTGAAGGATCCAACACGAAGGACAAGGGCAAGGGCAAGGGCAAGGGCAAGGGCAAGATCCAGGAGTAGTTTAGAATGAATGTCAATTTAATTATTATCTGATGGAATTTCTTAAGTAAACTTTTTGTATTATGAATGGTGTGTTTAAAGTTAAGGTTATGAAGACCATGGGACCATGTTATAAGACTTTATTATAATGAACAATGTATGTTTGTTATTTCGTAATAGTTATAGAATGCTTATGATGATGATAGATCGTGAGCACCGAATCTGAGGTTAGAGAACCTGGATTTAGGGGCGTCACAGGTTGGTATCAAAGCTGTAGGTTATAAACATTAGGAATGTAAAACCTAGGTTATAACCTTAGTAGACAACTCTTATAGAGTATGTTAGGAGATGGATTGTGGAAATTCATCGAGTTTGTGTTGTACTTAATAAAATATTATTTCATTTTATTAATGAATATATTTTATTGTGGTACTGATGTTGGTTTTATTTATGGTGTTTATAGGATGTCTGATGAGCACCAGGGCAGTCACTCAGTAGATCAGGAGCCCATTGAGCATGAGGTCACCGAAGATGTCCCTCATGGTCCTCCGGTAGAGGATTTGCTGAGGAGAATCAGTCAACTAGAAGACAGAGTGGGAGAATTAGAGGTTGAAAACCACACCCTCCAATTCACCGAAGGTCAATACAAGGATGCGGCTTTTTAAGCCCAGATGGAGGTGGTCGAACAGAAAGGAAAGTTGGATAAATCCCAGTTGCAAGTTGGGATGCTGAGGGTGCAGCTGCAGGCCTTGATTGCTGATCTTGAGCTAGAAAGGGTAGAGAGGACTAGGATGGATGAAGCATGGTATAATACAGTTACGAGGGTCGACCAGTTGGAAGGTGAGCTGCTGGCAAAAGATACCAGGATAGAGACATTAGGGCTAGCGCTTGATGCAGCCTTCCAGAGCTAGAAGGGGGTGAGTGTCAGGCCTCGTGAAGAGATAGGGGAGTTGAGCTGATTCGTTCGGCATATGGTTATGGAGGGGTTGTTTCTCCAGAGAGCTGTCAGGAGTGACCAAATGAGGCCACCAAAGGATGATTATGTGATGACCCAGTTATAGATAGATGCATTAGTACCCCTTTTTGTGTAATAGGGTTTTATGATGATGTAAACCTCAGCAGGTGTGAGGTAGTAGGTAGTTAGGTTGTATCCCTATTTGTGTTCGTAGGGAAGTATCATTTTGAGTGAATCCCATATTTTGTGTTTAAATGGGATAGTAGCATTTATAAAAATATACCTGTACTGATCATGTGAGACACTGAAGATTGGTATATGAATATAAATGCATTATTATTATGATATGTGTTGGAAAATTTAAATAGTAAATTGTCTATTTAATGTTATGTGAATCCAGTAGACTGATTTAACAATTGTTAAAAACAAACTTAACCCACTAATCTGGGAGACAGACTTCCAAATCTTGGTAACTTAAAAACTCTCACATAATGATCATATGATTGTTTGAATACAGTAGCGTGTTACATGCTATGTACTTATATGATAATAAAACCTGAGTAACGTGTTAGAATTTTGTTTCACTAGATAATGCCGCCCAGACAAGTACTAAGGAACCAAGAGATCAAAGAGTCAGTTAATAATGCAGCGGGAGCTCAACCGAACCCAATGCAAGACTTTATCAACATGATAGCTGAAGCTATGAGGAATCAAGACAACCTGCGGGAAATCAGGCGTGAAACCAATTAGCCAACTTTAAGGACTTCAAGGCAGTAGGATCGCCGGAGTTTAGAGGAACAACAGACCCGATAAAGGCCCAGACATGGATAAAGGAGATTGAGAAGGCCTTCATTATTGCTAGAGTAGCAGAAGAGTAGAAGACAATCTTTGCTACCCACTTAATGAAGGGTGAGGCTAACTATTGGTGGGAGGCCAACCAGAACAAAGCCGGGACTGGAATCGTGACTTGGGAAGCGTTCAAGAAGTTGTTCTTTGAGAACTAATTTCCTGAGAGTACACAAGCGAGAATGGAGATCAAGCTTTTGGAATTGAAATAGGAGAATATGTCAGTGTCAGAGTACGCTGCGAAGTTCAATGAATTGGCGAGATTCGCTCCACATCAGGTGGACACGGAGGTGAGGAAAGCAAGAAGGTTCGAAAATGGACTAAAGCCGTGGATTTACAGTAAGGTAGCGGTTTTGCAAATCACGTCATTCTCAACTCTGTTGGAGAAAGCTCTCATAGAAGAAGGTGGAAGTGAAGCAGTCTCAAAGTACAATCGGGAGAAGAAGAAGAAGAAAGTAGAAGGTGGGAATCAGAATGTTAGCAGTGGTGGTAGCAACAACAAGAAGCGGAAATGGAGTAGTGGGGGTAGTAATTTGGAGATTCGGCAAGGAAGTGTGTAACAAAAGAAGTCGGTGTGTGGAAACTGTGGAAAGGGTCACTCTGGAGAGTGCTTGAAAGGAAAAACGGTATGTTATACTGTGGACAAGAAGGACATACCTCACCCAATTGTCCTAAGGTGAAGAAAGGAGGTTGCTTTAACTATGGTGAAGTGGGACATCAGATCAAGGATTGCCCGAAGAAGAAAAGCACGGATGGAGGAAACGACAACAGGGACAATAACACTAGGACAACTAGTGGAGGACCAGCCCAGCCAAGCAAGCCGACAACGAGGACTTTCAATATGACAGTGCAAGATGCCGTGGCATCCAGGGAGGTGGTGTTAGGTATAATCCGATCAACGATATAAATGTCTATGTGTTATTCAATTCGGGAGCTTCATGTTCTTTCGTATGTGATGAATTTGCTCAAAGATTAGGTTTACCTTACGAACTATTAGAACACCCAATGAATGTAGAAGTAGCAAACAAAGAAATTATCCCTGTAGACTACATATATAGGAATTGTTGTGCAGATGTAAGAGGGTTTAAGCTCAACGTGGATTTGATACCGATTCATCTTGGAATTTGATGTAATCCTCGGGATGGATTGGTTGTCAAGTCACGGAGCGGTCATTGACTGTAAGAAAAAATGCGTACACCTTAAGACTCCGAATAAGTCAAAGGTGGTATTTCATGGCAGTAAATCGTTGAGACAATCTTGTTGTCTGACGATGATGCAAGCAAAGAAGTTGCTTTGGAAGGGTAGTATAGGTTATTTGGCTCACGTTGTGGATACCCGTAGAGTCGAGGGTGAACTGGGTTGGATACCTATCGTAAGGGAATTCATTGACGTCTTCCCAAATGAAATTTTGGGATTGCCACCAAATAGAGAGATAGAGTTTGTTATCGATTTGGCACCAGGAACATCACCGGTATCCAAAGCTCCGTATCATATGGCTCCGGTAGAAATGAAGGAACTGATGGTTCAACTACAAGAATTGTTAGTAAGGGATATATTCGACCGAGCATATCACCGTGGGGAGCACCAGTCTTATTCGTAAAGAAGAAGGATGGGTCATTAAGGCTTTGTATCGACTACCGGGAGTTGAACAAGGTCATCATTAAGAACAAGTACCCGTTACCCAGGATCGACGATTTGTTTGATCAGTTGAAGGGGGTGAAATACTTTTCAAAAATAAACTTGAGGACCGGTTATCACCAACTGAAGGTGAGGCAGGAGGATGTTCCAAAGACGGCATTCAGAACTCGGTATAGACACTTTGAGTTTCTGGTAATGTCTTTTAGGTTGATGAATGCGCCACCATCATTCATGGACTTGATGAACAGAGTGTTTAAGCAGTATTTGGATAAGTTTGTTGTCGTGTTCATCAATGACATTCTGGTATATTCAGGGACAGAGGAAGAGCACGCTGAACATCTAAGGATAGTGTTGGAGACGTTAAGAAGGGAGAAGTTGTATGCAAAGTTCTCCAAGTGTGAGTTTTGGTTGTGGAGAGTGCAATTTTTGGGTCACGTTATTGACAAGGATGGTGTTTCGGTGGATCCAGCAAAGGTAGAAGCGGTTATCAACTGGGAACAGCCAAAGACACTGACAAAAATTAGGAGTTTGTTGGTATTAGCAGGATACTATCAGAGATTCATCCAAGATTTTTCAAAGATAGCATCGCCATTGACCAACCTTACTAGAAAGGCGGTGAAGTTCGTTTGGACGGAGAAATGTGAAGAGAGTTTCATGGAATTGAAGAAGAGGCTCAGTCAAGCACCTGTGTTGGCTTTACTAGACAACATGGGAGGATTTGTAGTGTATAGTGATACATCACACAAGGGTCTTGGCTGTGTGCTGATGCAGCATGGCAAGGTCATTGCGTATGCTTCACGTCAGCTGAAGGACTATGAGAAGGGTTATCTGACTCATGACCTGGAGTTAACAGTAGTAGTTTTTGCCTTGAAGATTTGGAGGCACTATTTGTATGGCGAGAAGTATGAGATATATGCGGATCATAAGAGTCTGAAGTATATCTTCACGCAGAAAGAGCTAAATATGAGGCAGCGCCGATGGCTAGAATTGATCAAGGATTATGATTGTGAGATTTTGTACCATCCAGGCAAAGCAAATGTAGTGGCAGATGCCCTGAGCAGTAAAGGCAGAGAGAAGTTACTGAAATTGACCATTCAAGAGGAATTGGTGAAAGATTTCGAACGACTTGAGTTAGAGGTTAAGTATCCGATGGAGACCAATGAGAAATTATATACAGTGGCAGCGAGCCCGACTTTATTAGATAAGGTTAAAGAGGCTTAAGAGAAGGACGAAGATTGTGACAGCATCAAGAAGCGGTTAGCTGAAGGGGATGAATTAAAATACAAGATTGATGGCACCGAACTGGTGAGATTCGAAGGACGAATTTGGGTACCGTTAGTACCAGAACTAAGAGAAGAGATTTTGCAAGAAGCACACAATACGAGGTACTCGATATACCCAGGAAGCGCAAAGATGTATCAAGATTTGTATCAACACTTTTGGTGGCCAAACTGAAAGTATTATGCATACAAGCCAATCATGTATGATGATAAAGCATATACTGTGTAATCAATCTTATTTATTTATTAATAAAAGAATTATTTATTAAAGGCATTTATTATCTACATGGTGTTTTTTTTAATAATATGTGATAAACCCATAGTTTTAAACAACGCTTTTAGAATAATGATGATGATCATTCTAATGAGATCTAAATTCTTAGAAAGCTTAAAACTAAAATAGTTCCCAATCATTGGATTACTAAATTGGGGATTAGTGAATCCGGATAGATTGGTACATACGTTGCTTGCTCATTGGATGAGGATGATTGATCTCATGATCATTTGTGTGGAGACACTAAAGCAAGTATGTAGGTGCTTATTGGAGAATAAGTTCACCGAACGTGACTCGCTAAGGAATACCTAATGGAGTTTTACTTACATCGTCAATAGGAATTCACAGAGTGATAGTAATACAAATGATCCTTAGACTTGAGATCATCATAGTATCTTATATATAATGAATTACACTTTGACTTATTCCTTAAGACTCTTAGAGTATATCAAAGGGTATGCTTGGGTGTAATAAGTTATATATGAAGATAATGAATGATCAATAAAGAATCTACCACTTCTAGTAAAAAGGAGAGATGTCTATGTGATTCGATAAATGACAACCTGTGAATCCTTGGCGAGGTGGAATGAAATTAGAAAGTAGTTTCTAATTTGCATTCATTAGGAGTTGTTCATTTAGGAATCGAAATACATATAATTAAATAAAATAAGACTTGGCAAGAATTCCATGTCTTATATTTAATTGGGACATTGTATGGTGGAAGGATTGAATTATGCGGTAACTATTTACTCAAAAGGTTCTTTTATGATTAATGTTGAAATCTATATTATCTGGAAAGTCGTTGATCGCTAGGGAGGCTTATCCCATTGTAGAATAAATATTATTTATTTAAATAAATTATTTGTTTAATTTATTTATTTAAATGAGATTAGAATTGTTCTAATTGATTTATTCACAACCTGGTTTAATATGGAGAACCTAAAGGGTCACACCATAAAAGGAAGAATAATTTATTTAAGAAGTTAATGGCATAATTGTAATAATATGTTGAGTATATTTAATTTAATCTATGGAGATAGAATAAATTAAATAGCTTAATATTATTATTTAATATTTTAGAAATATTAAATATAAATTAATAAGAGGAGTCTTATTAATATTATTATAATTATTATTATTTTAATTTCTAAAAGGTTTAGAAATTAATTTAATATTAGTACTCTAATTTATTCCTAATTGGATTAGGAAAGAAAATTAGTTAAAGGAGTTTAATTAATTTCCCCTAATAGGATTAGGGAGCCCATTTAATTAAAAGAGTTTAATTAAATAAATAATACCTTATTTTAATTAAAATAGGGTTACATGATATCTTTATAAGAGGAGTCTTATATTAGATATCTGAAATATACGTAATTCCAAGATTTAGATAGTACACCCCCTTTTCTTATTCAGATAGGAAAAACTAGGGTTTGAGCCAAATCCCTTCTTCTTGAAAAATTCCTCTTCCTTGGTGGATCACCTATAGAGGCCACACACTTGGGTGGCTTACATTAATCAAAGGAAGGAATCTACCCTGAGATTCAAGGAGATCATGAAGAAGAAGGGAGGTGAACTCGCACTGAGGAAGCTCGTTTCTGAGGGTTTGATTTAAGTAATTTCTTATTCTTCGTTTAATTAATAATATGCATAAAGGATGATCCGGGTAATTGGTTTGTGAAAATTTTTAAAATCGATTTTATCTCGCTTCCGCTTATTTTTGCAATTTTGATTGCTTTTTGATTTTCATAAAACCTAACAAAGGTATCATGAGCCAAACTTTATGCGAATTATTAATTATTTTAATTCCATATTTGTATGGGTATATATTTTAAATAATTTATTAAGCAAAATTTGTTGTATAAAATTATTATTATTTTTTTTTATGAAAAACAAAATCCATTCTAAGAAGATCATTATAAATTATTGAATTTATTACTCAATTCGTGAAGGCTGTTTTTACATCCGTGGAATCTGATTTGAGCATTAATTTGGCTATTTAAAAAAAAAACGTTGCCCAGAGCCCCAGACCAGGCGAATCAAAAAAAATAAAAAATTTAGACCGCATGATTTAATTTTGTCAAAAAGTTAAGTCCTGTTTTTGGTCAAGTGTTGAGGTTTGTTTAAGGGAGGTGGTTATGTGTTACCTGCCGTCCACGTGGCATTAACCTGCTGGTCCACGGAATAATTTTTAAGTTGACCGAGAATCAAGAATTAGCTAGCAGGTCCGGCCATTCTTTTTGAAAGAGTAGGATTTTATTATATATATATATAATATATATATATATATATATATATTAATTTTAATAATTTTATAATTAAAATAAAAGAGTTTATTTTAATCTTGAAATTGGATTTCATGCAACATAAAATTGCCCATTAAATGATACTCATATATATATGGAATGATTTAATTTATTGATACATATGATGATATGTATGATAATAAATGGGATTGATTATGGACAATTGACCAATATGATTGGATTTATTTTAGTTGGATGTTTGAATGAATGGATTTTATTAAATGGGGTCTGCACATGTACCTCGTCTTTTACTCGTTTTCTTCTTGATGTAAATTCTATATCTCTCTATGTACTTCCCTCGATCACGATCAAGGTTTCTATTTAAATTAAATAGTTTAATGTAATAGGATTAGTTAGAATTTTTTTTGAAGAACCGGAGATCAAGGAGCACTAGAAGACCCGTTTGTAATGGAGCCCGGGTTTAAATGTAATAGTTATATTTAAATGTTTATTCTTTGCACCCTAGGGTTTTGACCTTTTGGTTCACTTGATGGCTCTAGTGAACCAAACTAGAATAAAAGTCCATAATCAATCCGGGTAGAATATAGTATTCTATATATGCATGCTAGTATTATATATTATATATTATGCAAACATGCTTCGCATGTTTAATAATATGACGCGTATTTTATATATATATTTGCATGCGCTAAAACAAACAAGATGAGACAAATAATAACAAATCCCTCAATGTTTTTATTAAGTCTTAAGCGTTCAAAGATATTTAGAATATCGAGCGTCGCTTTCTAGCATGATAAAATTAATAGAGTATTAAATATTTAATATGAGTTTGTTGTGTCACCACAAGGCAAGTATTAAGTATTTAAGATGTTAATTTATAACATTTGATGCTTATAAAGAAAATTGAACAATATTGTTTTGTTGTGTCACCACAAGGGCGATATTTTTCTTTTTGAATATATGGAAGTGCTAGGTTGGACTTAACTTAGATAATTTTGATTCGGATGTGCCACCACTTGATCAAAATAATCCAAGAGGCAAAACATAAGGAGTTACATGTTGATGTAATTGACAAGGAGTTGTCTACTACTATTTATTTATATATAGTTTGTTGTGTCACCACAAGGCTATATATATTTGAAATGGGATCCTTATTCTCACTAGCAAAAACTTTAATTAGATTTTGCCAGAACTATATATATGAGGGTAATATAGTTTGAAGAAAATAGTGGGAGATACCAATATAAAATAAGACCTAATTTATTTTGGTAATTAATAAATGAATGTTTGCTAAAATATTGTCTTTTACATGCGAAATTTTGAAAATGTCACATTCACTAATTTCAACTGCTGAGCATACTTGATGCTAAGAAACCCAGGGCCATCGAACTACACGGATTTGGTTGAGGAATCTGAGAATTGTTCTCACTTCTTTGAAAAGATTTCTTATGTCCTAAATTACCAGTACACAAAAAAGTTGCGAGACGACCTCGAGGAAGAGATTGCTACTTTTAAGCAAAGGGCAAGATGATGCATCTGTGGATCAATGCATCATGCTCGCATCCATGAGTAACGAGCTTGGCGTCGAGATGAAAACATGGATGCTCTACTATGCTTCTTGCACCTTGGAGAGTTGTATGGTGAGCAAAGTAGGACCGCTAGATATGAAATATCTAAGGAGCTCTTCGATCTCGGATGACCGAGGGCACTGTAGTTGAGACTCATGTCCTAAAGATGATCAATCTGATTGAACGTCTTGGGCGACTTGGGTTCGTCGTGGATGGGGAGTTGAGTCAAGATTTAGTCTTGCGGTCACTCCCGGACACCTTCTCACAATTTGTTGTGAATTTTCACATGAATAAGTTGGATGTCAACTTGCGTGAATTACTTAACATGTTGAAAGCTCTGAAAGGTCACTTCCCATCCAAGAAGAACCATGTCTTCTTGGTGGATGATTCTTACAAGAAAAGGAAGAGGCCCAAGGTATCTTCCGAAAGGAAGAAATCCAAGAAGGCTAAGGGAAAGGCGAAAGTGAAGGATCAAAGAAACTGATCCAACTAGCAAAGGAATTTGCTTCCATTGCAATAAGCAAGTCATTTGGAAGAGGAACTGCAAGGATTATCTCATGAAACAAAAGCGAAGAAGCTTGGAGAAGCTTTGAATCCTAATCAAGGTTTGTTTATGATTGAAATTAATTTTTCCGAAAGTCAATCTTCTACTTGGGTATTGGATACTGGGATGTGGTTCTCACATATGTAATAATATCACGAGGGGCCGGTCGAAAGTAGAAAGTGAAGCAGGATGAGGTCGTCCCTACGAGTGGGAAATGGAGCAAAGGTTCACGCATTAGTTTTGTAGGGACTTATTGTTTAGCACTGCCTACGGACAAGTTCATTAATTTAAATAATTGTTATTTTGTTCCAAATATCATTAGAACATTATTTCTATCTCTGTATTGGATATGGATGGTTTTAATATTATAATAAAGAACAACAGTTGTTCCATTTATAATGATAATGTTTTATATGGTGTTGGTAATTTGCGAAATGGACTTTATATACTTGACTTGCATGAAAATATATTTCAAATTGAACAAACTAATAAAAGGAAAAGAGATGATGTTAATTATACCTTCATGTGGCACTGGTAGACTTGGTCATATTAATGAAACAAGATTATCCAAGTTGCATAAAGATGGGCTCCTAGAGCTATTGATTATGAATCATATCCAACCTGTGAATCTTGTCTCATGGGTAAAATGACTAAATCTCCTTTTAGTGGAAAAGGAGAAAGAGTTACAGAGTTGTTAGCGTTGGTACACACAGATGTATGTGGACCTATGACAACGACCGCATGAGGAGGGTATTCTTATTTTATTACATTCACTGACGACCACTCAAGATTTGGATATGTGTATTTAATGAAATACAAATCTGAATCATTTGAAAAGTTCAAAGAGTTCAGAAGTGAAGTTGAGAAGCAAACTGGTAAGAGTATTAAGATTCTTCGATCTGATCGAGGAGGAGAATACTTAAGTGGTGAGTTTCTCAATTGTCTCAAAGAAAATGGTATAATCTCACAATGGACTCCACCGGGACGCCACGATGAATGGTGTATCTCGAAAGGAGAAATCGAACATTGTTGGACATGGTTCGATCTATGATGAGCTTTACCGACCTTCCGGTTTCATACGGGGATATGCCTAGAATCATACCACATACCTACTTAACAAGGTACCTACAAAATCCATCCCCAAGACCCCATACATGAGTTATGGATAGGGAGGAAACCAAATCTTAAGAATGTTAAGACTTGGGGTTGTCCAAATTATGTCAAAAAAGTTTGAAAACGATAAGTCGCAGACTAGATCCGACAAATGTAGATTTGTGGGATACCCTAAAGAAACATCGGGTATTATTTCTATCATCCGACCGATCAAAAGGTGTTTGTTGCGAAACATGCCGCCTTCTTGAAAAAGGAGTTTATCCTTGAAGGGGTCGATTGGGAGTAAGATATATCTTGAAGAAGTTCAAGAACCACAAAATACTACGATCAAAGTGAGGTACCTAACCAAGTAGAGATTCCTTCATACCACACCCTATTCAGAAATCTGGAAGAGTACCAAAGATACCAGACAAAATATGGACTTGTCATAGAAGATGACAATGAGGTACGATCATCATAGATGATGGTGATCCATTGAATTACTGAACATGCTATAAGTAGTAAAGACTCGGAGAAGTGGCAAGAAGCCATGAAATCTGAGATGGACTCCATGTATGAGAATCAAGTATGGACTTTGGTCTCACCACACCAAGGCATTAAGCTTTATTGGGTGTAAATGGGTCATAAAAAGAAAAATTGGAGCAGGACGGCAAGGTAGAGACCTATAAGGCTGGCCCGGGTTGCAAAAGGTTTAAAACAAAGACAAGGAGTTGACTATGACGAAACCTTCTCACCAAAGAGTAATGCTCAAGTCCATTCGGATTTTGCTTCATGATTGCAACTTACCATGACTACGAAATCGCGGATGGACGTGAAAAAACGGCCTTCCTCAATGGGAAACTTGAGGAGGATGTGTATATGACAAAACCAGATGGATTTATTTTAAAGGTTGGAACAAATCAAGTTTGAAAGCTACTGACGATCCATTTATGGATTAAAGCAAGCTTCTCGTAGGTGGAACATCCGTTTTGATGAGACAATCAAAAGTTTGATTTTATCAAAAATGAGGATGAACCATGTGTGTACAAGGAGGTTAGTGGGAGCGCTTATTTCATTCCTTGTATTATATGTTGATGATATATTACTGATAGGGAATGATATTCTATCTTTGAAACAATTAAAATATGGTTATCTAAACACTTCTCCATGAAGGACTTGGGAGAAGCATCCTATATTTTGGGGATAAAGATCTATAGAGATAGATCTAATAGGATGCTTGGCTTATCCCAAGGAACGTACATTGACATGATGCTAAAAAGGTTTAGCATGGAAGATTCCAAAAGAGGTCTCATGCCGATGAGCCATGGAATACATCTCTCCAAGAAACAAGCCCCAAAGACACTGAGGAGAGAAACCGTATGAGTAAGATTCCTTATGCTTCAACGAATAGGATCTATCATGTACGGTATGATATGTACTAGACCAGATGTCGCTCATGCACTTAGTGTAACAAGCGGATATCATTCGAATCAGGAGAAGAACACTGGAAGCAGTGAAAAATATCCTAAAGTACTTAAGAAGAACTAAGGATGTATTTCTTGTCTACTGGTGTCTGAATTAAAACTAGAGGGCTTCACAGACTCAAGTTTTCAAACAGACCAAGATGACAGTAAATCCGTTTCGAGGTATGTGTTTACCTTAAACGGTGGCGCGATGAGTTGGAAAAGTTCAAGCAAGCAAAATGATTCTTCTTGATTCGATGTGATGAGGCGAGTAGTACATAGGCGCAAGTGAAGGCGCAAAGGAAGTCATTTGGATGAAGAAGTTCATTCTAGAACTTGGTGTGGTTCCTAGCATTAAAGGACCCGGTGCCTTTATTACGTGACAACACTTTGGAGTCATACATTGCATGAAGCTAAGAACCCGGTTTTCATCGTAAATCCAAACACGTGTTCATGGCGATTTCATTTGATCGGAGAGATCATTGAAAGAGGAGATGTCACCCTAGGCGTGTGGACTCTCAAGACAATATTGCGGATCCATTTACTAAAGCGTTAACACAACAAAGGTTTTGATCGTCACTTAGAGAAGATGGGTATGAGATACCACGGCGATTGGCTTTAGTGTCAAGTGGGAGATTGAAAGTATTATGCATGAGCCAATCATGTATGATGATAAAGCATATCTTTGTGTAATCAATCTTATTTATTTATTAATAAAAGAATTATTTATTAAAGGCATTTATTATCTACATGGTGCTGTTTTAATAATATGTGATAAACCCATAGTTTTAAGCAACGCTTTTAGAATAATGATGATGATCATTCTAATGAGATCTAAATTCTTAGAAAGCTTAAAACTAAAATAGTTCCCAATCATTGGATTACTAAATTGGGGATTAGTGAATCCGGATAGATTGGTACATACGTTGCTTGCTCATTGGATGAGGATGATTGATCTCATGATCATTTGTGTGGAGACACTAAAGCAAGTATGTAGGTGCTTATTGGAGAATAAGTTCAATTGAACGTGACTCGCTAAGGAATACCTAATGGAGTTTTACTTACATCAATAGGAATTCTGTAGTGATAGTAATACAAATGATCCTTAGACTTGAGATCATCATAGTATCTTATATATAATGAATTACACTTTGACTTATTCCTTAAGACTCTTAGAGTATATCAAAGGGTATGCTTGGGTGTAATAAGTTATATATGAAGATAATGAATGATCAATAAAGAATCTACCACTTCTAGTAAAAGGAGAGATGTCCTATGTGATTCGATAAATGACAACCCGTGAATCCTTGGCGAGGTGGAATGAAATTAGAAAGTAGTTTCTAATTTGCATTCATTAGGAGTTGTTCATTTAGGAATCGAAATACATATAATTAAATAAAATAAGAATTGACAGTAATTCCGTGTCTTATATTTAATTGGGACATTGTATGGTGGAAGGATTGAATTGTACGGTAACTATTTACTCAAAGGTTCTTTTATGATTAATGTTGAAATCTATATTATCTGGAAAGTGCGTTGATCGCTAGGGAGGCTTATCCCATATGTAGAATAAATATTATTTATTAAAATAAATTATTTGTTTAATTTATTTATTTAAATGAGATTAGAATTGTTCTAATTGATTTATTCACAACCGGTTTAATATGGAGAACCTAAAGGGTCACACCATAAAAGGAAGAATAATTATTTAAGAAGTTAATGGCATAATTGTAATAATATGTTGAGTATATTTAATTTAATCTATGGAGATAGAATAAATTAAATAGCTTAATATTTATTATTTAATATTTTAGAAATATTAAATATAAATTAATAAGAGGAGTCTTATTAATATTATTATAATTATTATTATTTTAATTTCTAAAAGGTTTAGAAATTAATTTAATATTAGTACTCTAATTTATTCCTAATTGGATTAGGAAAGAAAATTAGTTAAAGGAGTTTAATTAATTTCCCTAATAGGATTAGGAGCCCATTTAATTAAAAGAGTTTAATTAAATAAATAATACCTTATTTTAATTAAAATAGGGTTACATGATATCTTTATAAGAGGAGTCTTATATTAGATATCCTAAATATCTGTAATTCCAAGATTTGAGAGTACACCCCTTTTCTTATTCAGATAGGAAAAACTAGGGTTTGAGCCAAATCCTTCTTCTTGAAAAATTCCTCTTCCTTGGTGGATCACTATAGAGGCCACACACTTGGGTGGCTTACATTAATCAAAGGAAGGAATCTACCCTTGATTCAAGGAGATCGCGAGAAAGTAGGAGGTGAACTCGTGCACGAGGAAGCTTCGTTTCTACAAGGGTATGATTTACGTAATTTCTTATTCTTCGTTTAATTAATAATATGCATAAAGGATGATCCGGGTAATTGGTTTGTGAAAATTTTTAAAATCTGATTTTATCTCGCTTCCGCTATTTTTGCAATTTTGATTGCTACTTTGATTTTCATAAAACCTAACACAAACATGAAGAGAGAGGTTGCAGAATGCATCAGAAGATGTCTAACTTGTCAGAGAGTCAAGGTAGAGCATCAACGACCGAGTGGATTACTACAGCCTCTAGAGATTCTGGAGTGGAAATGGGAGCACATCACGATAGATTTTTTGGTGGAATTTCCAGCAACGTAAAAAGGGCACGACGCCATATGGGTGATTGTAGATCATCTTACGAAGTTGACTCACTTTTTGTTGATCAAGATCAGGTATAGTCTGGACCAGCTAGCCAAATTATATATCAAAGAAATTATCTCGAGACATGGCGTACCAGTATATATTGTGTCGGATAGGGATCCGCGATTCACGTCAAACTTCTGGAAGAGTCTTCAAGAAAGAATGGGGACGCAACTACGGATGAGCACCGCGTATCATCTGCAGACCGATGGACAAAGCGAGAGAACAATTCAAACGCTTGAAGACATGCTCAGAGCTTGTGTGATGGACTTCAAGGGTAGCTGGGAGGATCATCTTCCATTAGTAGAGTTCGCATACAACAATAGCTATCACGCCAGTATCGGAATGTCACCGTACGAAGCACTGTATGGGAGGAAATGTAGAACGCCCTTATGCTGGGATGAAGTGGGTGAACGTCGACTGTTGGGACCAAAACTGGTGCAGCAGACCGTAGAGATCATCAAGGTGATAAGAGCCCGACTGGTAGCAGCTCAAGATCGCCATAAGAAGTATGCATACTTACATCGCCAGAAGAGAGATTTTGAAGTGGGAAGCTATGCATTTTTGAAAGTATCTCCCTGGAAAGGGAATATAAGGTTTGGAAAGAAAGGTAAACTGAGTCCGAGATTTATTGGACCCTTCGAGATTTTGAAGAAGATAAGCGAAGTGGCGTACGAGGTAGCTCTACCTACTGATCTGGAACATATTCATAATGTGTTTCATGTGTCAGTGCTACGACCATATAAGCCTGATTACAAGCACGTGATATCGTACGAGCCAATTCAGGTCGAAAAGGATTTATCATTCGAGGAAATTCCGATTGAAATTTTAGATAGAAAAGAACAAAAATTGCGAAATAAGGTTATACATTCTATAAAAGTTCTGTGGAGGAACCACAATGCTGAAGAAGCTACGTGGGAACTTGAAGAAAAGATGAGGGAAAATTATCCACATCTTTTTGAGTAACCCTGTATGTAATTCCAGGGACGGAATTCTTATATGGGGGGAGGATGTAATAACCATGAATTTTAAGTCACTATATATGTATGTACATTATTGATATTTCAAACTTTGTGTTATACAGTGATTTAATATGTGACAACATATGTGAAGTGGTGCATGGGTCAATTAACATATATACTATAGTTATGGATATATACACTTATAGATTTCATTAAAAATGAAAGCTTTGTAAGCTAATTATACATTAGGTGAGACAATTAAATGACCTAAGGGTTATGGTAATAAGAAAAGGCTAGTATTTAATATGTATACTAACCTAAGTGGATAATCTTGTTATTTCAAGTAACTAATAATTTTAAGCCTAATTCTAATAAACCTAATTAGGTTATGAGCTAAAGTCACATGTATAAGTAATTAAATTTCATATGATTGAAAATGTAAAACCTAAATAATCAAATTGGGTAACATATATTAAAATTGCTAGGCTATGTTTATTACATAGCCCAAAACAATTAAGGAGGGAGCCCAAATGAAATAACATTCAAACCAATACTTAGCCCACTTGATTAAGGGTATTTTAGACTTTTGATTAATCAAATTTGTGCATTAAAATAAAATCTAAATGGAGGATAAAATGGGCTAGAAGGGACCGACCATATTAGGCCAAATAAGGAAACAAATTAAGCTAATCAATGTCTATTAGTAGTAACTCTTACACACAAGGACATGTTTGTCAAGCTCCCATTGTTTGCCACTTTATTAAGCACTCTTAATTATGATTAGACTAATTGAAGTGATAAGGCAAAGCTTTTATCCATGGGTCAAGGAAAATATGGGGGATAATAAGGGATCAACCATCTCATTTGCAAGAATACTCCACTTTCTCTCATTCTTCTTCTTCTAATTTTCTCCCAAGCTAGCAACTTCAAGAGAGAGAGGTTCGACCATTGCAAGAGAGAGAGAGAGAGAGGAGTGCTAGTTGTTCATGCATCCTAAGTTTAGATACTACTTTGGTAAATCAAGGAAGGTAGCCATTAAATCAAGGTATAACCTAACTTTCATTTTCTTCTTCTACTTTATTTTATAGCTTGAGTTTTGTTGGGGTTATGAACAAATACTCAAGATACCCTAGTTCTACATATCATCATATATAGAACTAAGTATCTTGAGTGTTGGATCTAAGGCTTAGAGGAAGAAAATGATCATATGTTCTCTAAGGGTGAAAACTCTTGTTTTTCTTCCACTAAATCTTGTGTAACTCAAGTTTTACAACTTGGATTTGTGATCCGTCAAAGGGGGGTGCTAGATACATGAGTTACCTAGTAAACCCAAGTGATAGAACACAAATCTAGCAAGTTTTGAAAGCTTTGGGACTATTTTCCCCAAAATAGTCCACTTTGAATGTTAAGGGTTCAAAACCCTAAAATAGTTACTGTTCCATTTTTTCTTGAGGATGTTTTGGTCAGTTTCTAGTCTTTTAAAAATATGGAAAAAATCACAGACGTACCTTGAGAAGTTATCTACATGTAGGAAAAAGAACGGACACGTTTTGAGTTATAGATTGTGCGCAATGACTATTTCCGTAAAGGACTTCGAAATATTAACCTTCAAATATCTCACTGTGTATACACTGGAAAATTCCAAAATTTTTACAGTAGGTTCGTGAATGTTAGGAGAACATACCTTGAAAGTTTCATATTTGTCTGAGTAAAACTCAATTTATGAAAAATGAAGCAAGATCCGAGGGTTTTGGATACTTTAAAAATAGTAAATCATTTTCTAAAATTCCAGGAAAATTTGGGGATCCTTGTAGGTTCATATGCTATCAACATCCAGAAGATGAGAATTTTTAGAACCACTTTGCTATTTTTCCTAAAAATGATTAAGTTATGAATAAAAGGAAATAAATAGCTAAATGATGTCTTTAATAATAAAAATATGATTTTTATGCTTGAATACTCATAATATGTTATATCATGACTATCTTAGGGCATTTTGGTAATTTATGATAGGAAATATCATTTATGACCTTTTATAGATATTAAATAAGAGGTTTTGTAAAGAGTGAACAATTAGAATAAATTGTTTATTAATCTATTAAATTATTAAAATATTATTATGATATTAATAATATTAGAATATGATATTGTTAAGTAAATAAAAATATTAAGATTAAAATTTCTATAAAATATTATTAAATGATTAATAATATTTGATTTAAGCATTAATAAATGATTAAAATATTATTAAATGATTAATAATATTAGTAAGTGAATAAAATATTATTAAATGATTAATAATATTAGTAAATGAATAAAATATTAATAAATGATTAAAAGTATTATTAATTTATTAATGATACTAAAGCATAAATAAGATATTATTAAGGTATTAATATTAATGCATGATTAAAATATTATTAAGAGGATTAATAATATTAGTAAGGTATTAAAATATTATTAAGGTGTTAATAATATTAGTAAGCGAATAAAAATATTATTAGGGAACTAATAATACTAAGAGGTGAATTAAATATTATCAAGATTAATAATATTAAATTGTTATTTAATAGTAACATTATCTAGGCATGATAATGTTTATAAGAACTAAATGTACTGTATAATATCTATGTGATTCCATAAACTAATGTTATGCTATGACTAATTGAAAGATTAACTATAGGTCTCTCAAAGGAAGATAATTTAACTGCATAGTGGATATAATTTAATTGCATAGTCGTAATATACAGACGATGCAAGTTTCCTAACTCAAACTTGAGTTATTATTTTCAAAGCATGTTAGTGAATAATTATTGATGATTATTCATATCTATATTGATTATTGAAATTCGCACTTTGTGCAATTGAATTCCTGTTCGACTATTATTATTAAATCGTGAATTAAATTAAAGTTCTTTCATTCATGATGAACTGCTTATGAGATAGATCTATGCTAATTGTATCGACTAGATCAAACATGTCTAAATTTGTTAAATCAAATGTATTTTAAATAGTCATTTCTTATTAAATTGATATGATAAGAACTCTTGGTGAGAAAAGGACAAATTTGATTAAGGCATGATATCAATGTCGGATTATTAAGTGTTTATGCATAAATCACGAGGTATGAAAGGCTGATCCCCTTGAATACCAAAACTTATTAAGAGGTCTAGTTTAAATAACTGAGCACCTTGGCAAATGTTCATGGTTATTTCAAAACCACTCAGTTCATGTTATTCAATTATCGAATATTCAATTTGTTGATTATTAATTCATGTTCCTTCACAGTCTTATACTATTGTTGAACATTGAACGCAATATTTCTTTCTAAGTCATGTTATATCTCCCTTGTATATAAACTTGCGAAGAAAATTAGTTGCTTACCCTTGCAACTATTTAAGTTATATCTATTTAAGTTAAGCCCGAAGGATCCAACACGAAGGACAAGGGCAAGGGCAAGATCCAAGAGTAGTTTAGAATGAATGTCAATTTAATTAATATCTGATGGAATTTCTTAAGTAAACTTTTTGTATTATGAATGGTGTGTTTAAAGTTAAGGTTATGAAGACCTTGGGACCATGTTATGAGACTTTATTATAATGAACAATGTATGTTTGTTATTTCGTAATAATTACAAAATGCTTATGATGATGATAGATCGTGAGCATCGAAACTGAGGTTAGAGAACCTGGATTTGGGGGCGTCACAAAGATCAAAATAACAAGTCTTAGTGACAGTGAGACTACCAAGGTGGAAGTGAAGCAGCTTTGAAGAAGAAATCAAACAGATCAAAGCTTCACTCAACAAAGATGAAAATGCCACTAAAGATGGCAGCCAAGCTGAGAGCCGAGAATGCCTAGAAGATAACATTCAGGAAAATGGCTGAGTACAAAGAAGATCAAGAGAGCCACTCTACGAATCACCATGAACCAAAAGCTAAGACTGAACAATTGCAGAACCATGTCTGCAAAACATTCAAGAAGGGTTCAGAGATTGCTAAGTGCCAGAAGAAGTCTACCAAAAGCACAGAGACTTAGCCAATCCAGATGGTGATGGTGCATAGTTGATACCAGACGAAGATGAGCAGAAAAGAATAAAGATCAGCTGCACCAAAGAAGATGTGGTCCAAACACGAAACAGAAAGCAAAGAGGACCACACCAAGCTGCTAAGAACAAAGGATGTTCTGAGCTTAATGACATCTCAGCAGCTCATCACCACCAACAACAACAACTACAACAACAAGAAGCCAGGTCCTGAGGGGTCCTTGTCCGGAGGGGCTAAATGAAGTTCCAAGCTTGCTGGACTTGAAGAATTCCTAGGGAACTAGAGAATTTCTAAGGCTATTGGCCTTGAAGAGTTCTTAGTGAACTGAAGTCCCAAGGCTGCTGGCCTTGAAGGAATCTTAGTAATTCAGGGTGCTGCCCTTCCTTAGTGGAAATCCTGCTAGTTGAAAGCAGAAGAGTGGATTAGGAGCTTGAGTCTCTGAACCACTTAAAACCCCTTGTGTCTTTTACTTTATGTCATTTACATTATGTACATTAACTGCTATAACTGCTATATATGTTTTAACTGCTTACTACTAAAGTAAGTCTACGAACAATGTATGTCTGATTATGAATATATCAATGAAGGGGATCTTTTACTTATTCCGCTGTGGTTGAAAAGATTCTTATGTTTGTCATTTTCTACTTAATGAGCAATACAAAATAATAGAGAAAAAGTATTTCAAATTCAAGGATCTATTCACCCCCCCCCAGATCTATATCGTGCCTATTGGGAACTAACACATACTTTACTCATTTCTTGATAACATTAGCTTTCTTATTCTTATTTTCTTTTGAGTTTTACACTAAGCCAACTTAGCATATACAAGGCATATTAGCATATAACTCTCATGCATTTTCAACATATATTAAAGTCACATATGTATGCTCAAATGGTCAGAACTTACAAGATAAAAGTATTGGTCAAGTTCACTTTGAAAAGTTTTAAGTTTCTTATCTTTGAAATAGTCTTGTCTTAACTTTCAATCATGTATGCTAGTGTGTTCAATCACTTTAGTCTTTCATTTCATGTCAATATAACTCATTTTATCATGTTTATAAAGTCAGAATGCTCACATAATGTGTTCGTGACAAAGTTCACTTTTGAACTACAATTTCATTTTTAAGACCACAAGTATTATGTCCATTGTAGGTATTAACATGGTTTTACTTGTTCATAATACATGCTCATGCTTATGTGTGTGTGTTAACATAGCTTACATGCTTGTTCTAATAGTGTAACAACAAGTTAGCACATCGAAAAACTAAACAAAGAACACTGTGTGCAAGCAGTGCAGCAGCAAAGTAGCTGCTGACCAATCTGATTAGAGCCGCAATGCCCGTATCGTCGAAATAGAAACTGACTTAGGGTTATGGCGCAGCTGCGGTGTACCCTAGTACAAATAGGGCACAACTGCGTCGTGTCTGCATCAGAGACAGTAAGCAGACTCTGTTTGCAGAGCCTTAACCAACTTGGTTTGTGACGCCCCCAAAATAGGTATACACAACACCCATTCTGAGTCGCCAAATACATGGTACGAAAAGCAAACTACAACTTCAATAATACAAATGTCGTGTGAAATACGACAATATATACTATGAGTTTAAATATAATATTGTCTTCTAGACAATATCCACACGCAAATAAATCCCCATCATAATTATTGATACATTATTTTACAAAAATGGTGAGGGCTACTAAACAACTCTCTCTAGAACCTTCATTCCATACCCCGACTAGTACTCGCTACATTCTCGCCTCTCCACGAGAAAAATGGAACAAAAAGGAAAAGGGTGAGCTCAACTAGCCCGATAAAGAATGTTATGACTAAGATAATATAGAACAAATTATCATTAGTCTTCAACAGGAAAAAATCGATAGAATACAATAGACAACAAGTTTTAGATCAATATTCGCAAATGAAAATAATAATTCATAGAAGAGTTACGTAGAGAATGAAATCTACTATAATCTATGAATTTAACAGTCCATCATCAATATTTTATCCTGTAACATCAATCAATATTCATCTCAAATCAAATATTCATCTTTGCACTACTGAGCCAAAGATATTCATCAATCGGTCATGTTCATCTCAACACTGTTCATCTTTGCACTAAAGGCCAAAGATATTCATCGATCGGTCGTGTTCATTTAAACACTGCTCATCTTTGCACTACAGCCAAAGATATTCTTCAGAAATCATTCATCTTTTACTACACAGCCAAAGATATTCAATAATATCATCATTTAAGACGAGGATGATGAAAATATTTTTAAAGAAACGAATCCAAAGAAACAAAATGACAAGGATTAAGGATTCGTACTTGGTTTTATCCATCGCCCAAAAATACCTCAAAAATAATCATAGTGGTGTAAAATTCAAGAATGATCAAAACATGGATACAATCAAAGCTAGTATCCGAATAGATATTTTAGACGAAAAGAAAAAATTTTCATTTTTCTAAATTGAATAGTCTTAGTATTCGTGAATAGTCAGATTCGTGAATAATAGTCAAGAGTATCGTGAATAGTAACTCAGACACCAAAAGATAGAAATTCCACAAAAAACATCTTCACGCTTCATGAATAGTACTCGTGAATAGTAACTCGTGAATAGTAACTCATGAATAGTAACTCGTGAATAGTAACTCATGAATAGTAACCCCGAGCATGAAAAAGTTCAAAATTTGATAAAACTTGAGATCGACATTTCAAAGATAATGATATTGAAGAAATAATATCATTACGAAAAAAATAATATCCCTTACCTCAAAGAATCGAGATTTCTTGGAAGGAAAGATCGGAAGTGATCTTTGAATGAAACTTATCTTGAACAAAGAACTCTCAAAGTATCTAAATACTCACAAAATACGCTCAATAATATAGAGAGAGAAAGAGAAAACTTTGTTTCCGGTGTGATTTTCAATTCAAACTTAGCCCTCTATTTACAGGAAAATGTTAGCCCGCCAAGCGGAGACTTGACTTTTCTATCTATCGATGGCTTTACACGCTACTATTGCCACCCACCACATTTGAAATAAAATTCAGCACATTTTTTCACCAACCACAAGTGGGGCCCACTCAATTCTAGAATTTTCCACCAAAATCAATTATAACCCCCTACTTTCCTAATCAAACACCTCTTAAAATTTATAACAAATCATTCGTTCATTTTTAACGGTTCAAAATTTGTAGACATATACTCAACTTATATATGTATAACATATCCAAAAATCGCAACGATCCAACGGTCAGATTAAAAATTATAACTCACATGATATATTGTAAAAATAATTGATTTGATTTTTAATACCTCCATTCGACAAAAATACCGATAAAACACCTCAACATTAAATCCTTCAATTATAACCACATATAATAAATAAATCCATCATTTATATCCATATCAAATAAATATTTTCTTATCATATAAATCAATAATTAATTATTCACAAATAATATTACGAACCACATTTATGACAACCAAATTTGTTCCCGGAAAGAGGGGCTCCAATAAGGATCTCTCCTTCTTGGCGCCAGCAATTAGGTGACCAAACCTCTCCTTAGACAGCGAACTTTCTAGACATTGCCAATAATGTTATCTAATAATATTATTCAAATAATATGAATTATTGATCCGATAATGGGAAATCTTGTGCGGTGACAATTATTGAAACAAAGAATAATATAAAATACCAACGCAGCAATTATTAAATCAATAAAATAAAATCTCGAATAGCGATTATTCGTAACAATTATTGAGTAGTGCCTTCTTACGTAAGGATCAATAATTGATGCAATACTGCATGCTTCTTGTTCAACAACGCGTATTAGTGTGTTTTAACCACCGGTATTCCAACAGTATTAATTGTAACAATTACGCCGTTATTTTTAAACAACTTATATTTGTCGTTTTCCTCATCCAATCATTTTTTTTAGTTATGGGCCCACACATGGTCATATTGTCAGTCGATTAATATTCCCGACAAGCGATCTGAATATTCCACGACACCAAACGAATATTCCCAAACAACAATGAATATTTTATAACCACTTGCTTATTTTGAAATATTTACATTTTACCCATAACTAACCACATTAATCAAATCCACCCTTACTATTTCAAAATAATAAATAAAGGAAATTCCTTTTTATTTAAAAAATTTCGGGGTCTTACATGGTTTCACTTTCTTTAAACATGTTTCCAAACCATCATTTGAGAGTCCAAACATGTTAATAAACTTCTTAAACACATCATGGCATGCCAAATCACTTTGATTAACAAAGAATTTCAAGAACTTGATAAAACCCATTTCAAGAACACAAGTTAAGATTTTATACCTCTTGGCTTGAATTGGCTTCCTTATACACTAAGTATGCTCCCATAATTTCTCAGCAATTTGCAACAAGGAAGGTGAAGATCTTATTTATAGAAGATTGATTATCTAGATAATGCTATTACCTCACAAATCAAACCATTAGTTTTCAAGAATGCACAAGGGTTAAGAGAGAGTTGGTAAGAGTTAGTGATTCCACTCATGAATCCCATTCCCCATCCACTAATTGCTCTATGTTTGATGAATTTGAGATGAAGCTAGGCTAGGCTTGCTAGCATTTCACGTGGAAAGAAAGTTGGACTCTAATTATGGGATAAAAAAATCCCAGCATTTGCAAAATGAAATACAATAATGTAATACCAAAACAACATTTGGTTTATACTATGCACATAATATATACTTTGGTTATAAATTATTTCTACACAATTCATTTCATATAACATAGGTTATAATGATTTAAAGGCATACAATGTAATTCTCAATTACAAGGTATCGTGTAGTGCACATATATATAATTCATGTACATTTTTAATTACCATGACGATTATTATTATAATAACTTAATGAAATCATTATTAATTTAACAATTGATATTATTATATGTCAATAGGATGTACATGAATGTTTACCCACACACTTCATATCATATAACAAAATTATTATACAACTCACATGAATGCAAATAATTCATTACTATATAGTCTATATATAGACATATCAATGTAATAAGCCTTGTACTATATAAAATATATAGTTAACTACCATATAATAAAGGTTTACTATATTGCAAAAATTAATCAAGTAAACATATAATCATTTTATAAATTATTAATCTTTTACACATTAATTATTATTTATTCATAATAATTATTAATTAACACATTATCAATTAATTACTCATAATTGAAATAAATTAATATGTTCAACTTTTGCTACTATATTCAAATAAATTGAATATTTAATAATCCTATCAATTTATTGATATCAAACACTTAGGGTTAGTCCACTAATTTAAATAACTATTAGTGACTCCCTTTAATCAATTCATAAATTCGCATAACCACATAAGGTTTAAATAAAATCACAAAATTTACTCATTAAAATTAAATCACATATTTAATTAATAAGGAGTTTAAAATTTGTGGACGTTACATCCCTCCCCCCTTATAAAAATTTCATCCTCGGAATTGTAAAAATAAGGTTACTCAAATAAAAATGGATAATTTGCTCTCATTTTCTCTTCTAGCTCCCACATAGCTTCTTCGACTGCGTGATTCCTCCAGAGAATCTTAACGGAATGGATAATCTTATTCCTTAACTTCTGTTCCTTCCTATCTAGTATCTGGACAGGAACTTCCTCGTACGATAAGTCCTTATCTACTTGAATTGGTTCATAGGAGATAACGTGCTTGTAGTCCGGTTTATACTGCCTCAATACTGACACATGAAACACATTGTGAATGTGCTCAAGTTTAGAAGGTAATGCTACCTCATACGCCACTTCACCGACTCGCCTCAGAATCTCGAAAGGTCCTATGAACCTAGGGCTCAACTTGCCCTTCTTCCCAAAACGAATCTTCCCTTTCCAAGGAGATACTTTCAGAAATGCATAGCTCCCTACTTCAAAATCTCTTTCTGGCGATGCAAATCCGCATACTTCTTCTGGCGATCTTGAGCTACTACTAATCGTGCTCTTATCACCCTGATGATTTCCACCGTCTGTTGTACAAATTCTGGTCCCAACAGTCGATATTCTCCAACTTCGTCCCAGCATAAGGGCGTTCTACATTTCCTCCCATATAGTGCTTCATACGGTGGCATTCCAATACTGGCGTGATAACTATTGTTATATGCGAACTCTACTAATGGAAGGTGATCCTCCCAACTACCCTTGAAGTCCATCACACAAGCTCGGAGCATGTCTTCAAGTGTTTGAATCGTTCTCTCACTTTGCCCATCGGTCTGCGGATGATACGCGGTACTCATCCGTAATTGTGTCCCCATTTTTTCTTGAAGACTCTTCCAAAAGTTTGATGTGAATCGCGGATCTCTATCTGATACAATAGATACCGGCACTCCATGCCTCGAGATAATTTCCTTAACATATAATTTGGCTAACTGATCCAAACTATACTTAATCCTAATCGACAAAAAGTGAGCTGACTTAGTAAGATGATCTACAATTACCCATACGGCATCGTGCCCTTTCTGCGTTGCCTGAAGTCCCACCACGAAGTCCACTGTGATGTGCTCCCATTTCCATTCTGGAATCTCTAATGGTTGTAATAACCCGCTTGGTCGTTGGTGTTCTGCCTTGACCCTCTGACAAGTTAGACATATACTTACGCATTCTTCCACCTCTCTCTTCATGTTTGGCCACCAGAAGTGGTGACGCAAATCTTGGTACATCTTCGTGCTTCTTGGGTGTATCGAGTATCTCGTACTGTGCGATTCTTGCAAAATCTCCTCTCTCATTAAAATACTAATGGTACCCAAATTAAATCCTTCAAATCTTAGCGATCCAAAGGTTATCAATCTTAAATTTTAATTCATCTCCTTCAGTCAATCGCTTCTTGATGTTAATGCAATCTTTGTCCTTTTCTTGTGCTTCTTTAACCTTATCCAATAAAGTCGGACTCACTGTCACTGTAAATAATTATTCGTTGGTCTCCATCGGATACTTAATCTCCAAGTCTAGTCGTTCGAAATCTTTCACCAATTCCTCTTGAATGGTCAACTTCAATAACTTCTCTTTGCCTTTTCTGCTCAAGGCATCTGCCACTACATTTGCTTTGCCTGGATGGTACAAAATCTCACAATCATAATCTTTAATCAATTCTAGCCATCGACGCTGCCTCATGTTTAACTCTCTCTGCGTGAAGATATACTTTATACTCTTATGGTCCGTATATATCTCACACTTCTCGCCATACAAATAATGCCTCCAAATCTTTAAGGCAAAAACTATCGCTGCCAACTCCAGATCATGAGTCAGATATCCCTTCTCATAATCTTTTAGCTGACGTGAAGCATACGCAATGACCCTGCCATGTTGCATCAGTACACAACCAAGTCCCTTGTGTGATGCATCACTATACACTATAAACCCTCCCGTATTGTCCGATAAAGCCAACACAGGTGCTTGACTAAGCCTCTTCTTCAATTCTAGGAAACTTTCTTCACACATCTCCGTCCAAACGAACTTAACTGTTTTTCTGGTAAGATTGGTCAACGGTGATGCTAATTTCGAAAAATCTCGAATGAATCTTCGATAGTATCCCGCCAATCCTAAGAAACTCTTGATTTCTGTTGGCGTCTTCGGCTGCTCCCAATTGATAACCGCTTCTACCTTCGTTGGATCCACCGAAACACCATTCTTGTCGATAACGTGCCTTAAAAACTGCACTCTTTGCAACCAAAACTCACACTTGGAGAATTTTGCATACAACTTCTCCCCCTTTAATGTCTCCAACATTATCCGAAGATGTTCGGCGTGTTCTTCCTCCGTTTCTGAATATACTAGAATGTCATCGATGAATACAACAACAAACTTATCCAAATACTATTTGAACACTCTGTTCATCAAGTCCATAAATGTTGTTGGCGCATTCGTCAATCCAAATGACATTACCAGAAACTCAAAGTGTCCATACCGAGTTCTTAATGTCGTCTTTGGAATATCCTCCATCCTCACTTTCAGTTGGTGATAACTGGTCCTTAAGTCAATCTTTGAAAAGTACTTTTCCCCCTTCAACTGATCAAGCAAATCATCTATCCTGGGCAACAAGTACTTGTTCTTAATGGTGACCTTGTTTAACTCTCGGTGGTCGATACAAAGTCTTAGCGACCCATCTTTCTTCTTTACGAATAAGACTAGTGCTCCCCACGGTGATACGCTCGGTCGAATGTATCCCTTATCTAACAACTCTTGTAATTGATGTGACGCCCCCTAATTCGAGTATCTTCCAACCCGACAGATGGTGCTAGATGATACTACCATTCACACACACATTCAATTAAAACGTCTCAAAAGAATGAATATGTCTTCTATATATTCAAAATAATATTACATTTCCCCAGGTTCTTTATAACCCATTCATTTGTTCTTGTCATAATATTCAATATATTACAAACATTCAACTATACTATAACATAAGTAATCTAAGGGTTCGTCATCACCTTGCCCTTATCTTTGCTAGAGCCTTCGGTCCGCTCGTTCTTAGCTGTGTTCATAAGGTTCAAGCAAGAATGAGCATGACTAGCTCAGCAAGTACTACAATTCTAATAAACAACATGCTTGAAACATAGAACTCATATATCTTCAATAACTAAACAATAGTTATGAAGTACTATTGATAATTCAAAGTAGCACTTCTTTTCTTTCAAAACGTTTTACAACAATAATATTTAGTAAAACATCAATTCTGGTCCAAGACCTTGAGCATTTCATAAGTTCTTTTGAAAAGGACATCCCTGGCACTAAGTTCGTAAGTCCGACATTACTTACGAGCACGTCTAGGTGATCAGCCTATAGTACTCTATGTTGATCAACACTACATTCCTTAAACGCGTATACGTTTAAGTTGTGGCAACCTCACGTGCTTGTCGTTAAATGACAAAAACATTTTATCATACTCAGCCTTCGATTGAAAATCACACCAATATAACTCGGTAAACATTAATCATGCTTAATAGATTCATAATATAAGTATAGCCGAAAGAATTGGCTTTGACTTCATTATTCGAGACTTCATGCGAAAGAATACATGAATTACAAAGCTTGTCAAGACTGAACTGGAACAAGGGTTTGAATACTTGCCTTTAGCAGCTGCTTACTGATTATCACACGTACACTTTAAGTCTCTAAGTCTCTACAATACATGATCATATAACGTACCACATTAGGTCACATATAATCAAGTATGTACACTATTATATCTTACCCTTCATCTCAATCTAATCCTGACTTAGATTTTTTATTATTGGTTCTGGCTTTTCATTACGTCGTTCTCATTAAATTCATGATTAATTACATATCTTCAATCTTTAGACAACATAAATAAGGTTCATCAATACCTTATCATACCTTCTTAAGTTCCTCAGTTTATTATTACTGAGTTACTGTTCATGTTATACCTATAAATATTCATTACTATTCAACATCCTAGGGTTGGCGTTAACGCCACCCACCCTTTTGCTCTCGTAAGTCGCTACCGCATGCGAGTTAGCAATATGCATGAGCCGGACTCGACACTGCGGCACGAGTCTTTGTTCTTCATGTCATATCATGCGCCTGCTAGCTTAGCGATGTGCTCAGATCTCACCTCGGTACATGGCGCGCGAGCTTTAAGAAATTTGTGAGTCGCTTGCACACACGGACTCCGTGCCTCAGATAATTTGCAGATTTTGAAAATTTGGTGAAACTCCCGAACACATAACTTCTTCATTATAAGTTCGAATTGGCTCGTTCAAAAACCTACAATTCACAAATTACATACTCTATGCGTTTATATAAGAATTTTATCTATTTGACTCCGTTTGCTAAAATTTCACCTATTAGTTCATTTTCAACGAAAACGATAAATGTTCATGAACTTTCAACGCTTGTTTCTTCATTCTAAGTCGGAATTCTGTCATTTTCGAGTCCACAACTCTATAATGCCAAATATAACTTGTCTCCATTGAAAGCCAACGTTTCCGACTTCAAACATAAAATACGACTTCCATTCTGAGAATTTCACGAATTCGATGATTATCGTCCAATCGTGTGAATTCCGGCAAGACCTCATTACTAATCATTCTAAATGGATTTTAATCAACATATGAACATTTCAAGTTACTTAATACATCGACTTATTATCAAAGTAGGTTTTGACTTATTCTCATAAGTTAATGACTTAATCAACTTATTAACTACAAATTTCCTTGCTTAAGACTTACTATGGACTTAAGTCCATAAATCAATGTTCTCATACCATATTGAACATACTAACATCATATGATAAGTTCTTCACAAGTTTATCAACATATTTAAGTTCAAGTTGTGTATTCAACTTATTCGGCTTAAGTTCATTCATTACTTACTCCTTTTGTTCTTAGCATACAATCATACTTCTCTTATCACCCTACAATGATAGAGATGAATATATATTAGACAAGAGTCTTACCCCTTGTACTTCTCTTCTTTGAAGATTTATCAAAGGATGTTTGACTTATTCTTGACTTATGTGAGCTTATTCTCTCTAACACTTAAGCACTAAACTTGAGAGGATTTGAGAGGAATTTTAATCAAGCAATCAAATGAATTGAGAGCTCTCTATTTATAGAGCTCTCAAAGTTAGGGCATAATGGTCTTTTAGGCCTTGCAACTCCTTAATTCCACCTCCTTAATCCACCTCCTTAATATTCATTACTTTGGCTCTAAGTTAACTTGCTATCCACTTCCCTTTCTTACTCATCACAACACTTCATCACCACACAAAGTTCATGCCCATCAAGTCTACCCACATTAACATGGTTTGCTCCATGGATCATGGATTAACACAATGGGCTTGCTTAATTAATCTAGCTAATTCTTATTGGGCTTGCATTACAATAGTTTGGACTCATGATTAACAAACACTTGGGCTTGCATATCACTTCCTATTGGACTTCTACAAATATGTTAATAATCCTACAAGTCCATTCCATTTAATTAAACAACTTGACATATATACACCACGTATAATTCTCGTATGCTAGCTCGTATACTAAATTATAATATACGTCATTCCATTCTTCATACTTAATAGTATAATACGTCGTATTATACTTACGTCCAATAACTCGCACAATGCCTACGCATTATACGATTAATACATTTTTTCCTTAACGCTTAATATTCCTAACGTTCCCAAATTAAGTCCGCATGCAAAATATTGCGTTTTCCATACTTAGATTATTATTACATAATCCATCTCATATTGATATTATAACGTTACGTATTTCTCAGAAGTTCAAAAATAATTCCCGAGCAGAAATCGATGAATAGTGTTTTTCGGAAAATTTCTCGGAAAACTTTTATTTTCATCTTAGAAATTCAAACACTTTAATTCATTCACGTAGTTAAAATACTACAACGTTCCAACGTTTCTAGGTTATAGAACGACATTCACCTTATCAACACGTAATGATAATAAATAATATTATTTTATTCATTATTAAAAGTATTTACAAAATGTTCGATTTTTTGGGGCATTACACTCTCTCCCCCTTATAAGGATTCTGTCCCCAGAATCTCGCTATATAAAAAAAAATTACACAAATAAATGAGGGTAATTCTTTTTCATCATTTCTTCCAACTCCCACGTTGCTTCTTCTGCATCGTGGTTCTTCCATATTACCTTCACAGAAGGTATGACTTTATTCCGCAGAACTTGTTCTTCTATCGACAATTTGAATCGCCGTTTCTTCGTACGTTAAGTCCTTCTCGATATGAATAGGCTCATATTCTATCACTTGCTTATAATCTGGCTTATAAAGACGTAATACGGATACGTGAAATACATTATGTATTCGTTCTAGGTCTGGAGGTAATGCTATCATATAAGCTACCTCACCCACCCGTTTTAATACCTCAAAAGGTCCTATAAACCTCGGACTTAACTTTCCCTTATTTTCAAAATGTATCTTTCCTTTCCAAGGAGATACTTTTAGAAATACATACGAACCTACTTCAAATTCTCTATTCTCTCTATGCTGTAAAGCCCCCAAATCCAGGTACTTGAAACCAGAACTCGGTGCTTCACGATATCATTTCTATGAGCGGAATAATACTAATAATAATAACAATAATATAATTAACAAAATTAATTTACATATTTATCAGAGTCTAGTTTCCCAGGTACGAGACCTTTAAACATTCATTACATATCATGACAGATAATATATATCATTGTCTTAATAATATCAAACTATTACATAACTACCACAAATCTTATTTGGTTAGCTTTCATTTTCCTTTATTTCTGCATGAGCCTTCTGGTTCTTCACACTTAGCTGAAAACATTTAAATTAAGCAAGGATGAGCATTTGAGTGCCCAACAAGTAATAGCAATTATATATTTATAAGCTAAAAGAATTTAAATATTTTCTTTATACTACCCTTCTACAACAAATCAATAGTTGTGAAGTACTCTGAACCGATAATAATAACATAACAACCCTCTTTCAAATTTTTGAAACTACGTACTGACTATAAATAGGGTTAAGGTGACATACTAGGAACATTATTTTCATTTTTGAAAAGGTTTAGCAGAACTTCATCCGCAAACCGTCATAACTTACGGGCACGGAGGGTGATCAGCCCGTTGTACCCTGTATTGATCAATACTACATTGCAAGAACGATGTTATCGTTCACTCTGTCCACCTTGGGTGCATAAAAAGTTTTCCCGTGTAAGGGATGTTCATACTTGTTAGGGTTCCAAACCAAAGGTTTTATCTTGTTCAACAATAATCTATAATTCAACATATATATATATATATATACGGGTAATTAACAAAGGTGTATCAACATGTGATTAAATATAATGATTATCCAAGTGGGGACACTTGTATAACCATTTATAGAAATTAACGAACAGAATATATATCTGAATTACCATATACTAACATGTTGATAATCAATGAGCGTATATAATATAGGGTTGATAATCTGTACAGTAATAATATAATTCTGAAACATTCTTACTCATGTCCATTGCACAAAGAAAATGCAAAGGTAGGATACTTGCCTGATCGATTGCTTACAAAATGGAACTTAGATTTATCTTTTATATCACGACCTACCATTAATCAGATCATTCGTTCGATTAAAACAATATACTATAACACATAGTACTGCATTTCGCAGTCAGCACATAACCTAATCACATTATCATACATGTTCAACAATCATGGAATCACAAACAAACATTAACACAATCAAAATATCTAAGTCCGTATCAATTTCTGAAATATGTCGGTGTACCGACAGCTTTATTGGGTAATTATCGAGTCTAAGACTTTACACCGAAGTTCAATATAATTTAAATATCAGTCAAATTATTTTTAAATTACTTATAATAATTTTTAAACAACTATTATAATTTATCATGAATTTTCAAACACCGATATCATTATTAAATGATTTAAATATCTAACAATTCTATTATCATTAATATTTAATTAATATTAAACTATTAATGAAACCATTGCCTAAATATTAAAGTTATTTATAATAACTTAAAATATTTTCAAAACATTTATATTACCTTTAAATGATTTTTAAAACATTTAAAATTATTTATAAATAATTACCATTAACATTAAAATATTATTATACTATTCCTTAAAATATTAAAAGTTATTAAGTATAACTTCAAATATTTTTAATTCATTTATATCCTTTTAAATGATTAATAAAACCATTTTTAAACCATTTATTTAATATAATTATTAAATAAATTTAATATCATTAATGTTAAACAAATATCATTAATATTAAATTATTAATGAAATTATCCTTTAAATATTAAAAGTTATATTTTATAACTTAAAATATCTTTAAACACTTTATTTTCATTTAAAATGATTTTTATAATAATAAAATCATTTTTAAACTAAATTATTTAATATAATTATTAAATAACTTTAATATCATTAATAATAATTAATTAATGAAATTTACCTTTAAATATTGAAAGTTATATAATTTTTATAAATAAACTGTCACTAAAGACCACCTATAGCGACAAAACCGTCGCTATATGTGTTCTTCATGTTCTTCATGCAAACCTAGAACACCATACACAGTTTCGAGTAACCAACTTTGACCATAATCAAATCTTAACCAAAAGTGTTTCTGGACAAACTATGACTTAAATCTTGTAGTACTAGTGCAAGACTACAATATCCAACAACAAACATAACCATAACATGCATAACAAAAGAGATCTATGGGCCTAAAGTAGCTGTCAGAGGCTGTTCTTCATTTCTGGGACCCAGAAATGAAGAACAGTCTAAGGTGCCACTTTCCAGCCTCCACTACATGCTAAGCTTGTAATGTTTTTGTGATCTAAAAGCTGCAGTGTGTAGATAACATGTAGTACTACCGATCTATCACATAAAAGCACAATAACAACAAATAATCAAGCAGATACAAGCCGGTCAACCACAATCAGAAATAAGCTCCAACCAGTTTCTGGAAATTCCCAGAAACAGAAAGCATGACCAGATGACCAACTTTGACCATCAGTTAAATTCAGTGTGTTTGATATCTAGATATAATATTAGCATATATCGAAAGCTTACATAACATACTACAACACAGTTTCAAAAAAATAACCAAAACATTAACCAACTAATAGATCAAAAGCCATCAAAACTTGTCAGACGCTTGTTCATGGATTCTGGGCTGCCCAGAAATGGCTTAGTTATGGTCGGTCAACGACCTATGACCGTCAATATCATGCAATATATACCCGATCTAGGTCTGATTCTTGCTCCAGATCAAAGATTACATACTAGACTACAACTATAAACTTTCAAAACACAAAAATCTTTAAAGATTACAGAGATATAAGGCCTGACATTCGTTGTCAAACAACACATAACAAAATTTCTAGATTTTGTAGATCTTCAAATTTAAGCCTCTAGATGTTATGGATCTAACATCTAGCAACCCAGATCATTATTATACACCATATCTAACATGTTTAACACAAAAAAACAACATCCAACAACAGATTAATGGAAAGATTCTTGGGTAGGGTTTTATACCTTCTATGATCAATTCTTGTTTCTTGCTTTCTGATTTGATTGTGGTCTTAGTGGGGCTTGGTTATGCGACTGATCTAGAAAAATTTTTTGTGGGTTTGGGTTGAGAGAAAAGGTTTGAGTGTTTTGTGCAAAATGAGATAGTAAAATACAATTCTCTCTCTTCCTATCTATATATAGAAGTGTTAGATGCATGTATGGCTGAGCTTAGGGGCTGATTGCTGTCAATTTTAATCACATGGGGTAGTTGGGTTTGGTCACTATGGGCCCAAGTGCAAAATTAGGGTTCACGTGACCTAATTGAATTAAATGCACAATAAGGGTTCCACGACCTCATTAAATGTACAAATTAGGGTTTACACGACCTAATTAAAATGGAGACGAAAAAGCCAGAAATAGAGAGGCTGGAACCGACAGAAGCCTCCACGTGTTCAGAGGCAGAAGTCTCGTGGAGGCGGCTCGTTTTGGGAATTGATTGAGGGATTGGATTGGTGGCTAGAAGGACATGACGATCTGGGCATTACTCTGAGGACTAAGGGTAAATTTGGGATTTCCCCCGAGGTCATGTACCTAGCACATGATCACTCTCTAGAAAACCCTATAAATACCCCTTCCACTCCATTGGGAAGGGTGACTTCTCTGGAGACTGAAGACTTGGACTCTTGGAAGATCAAAGGGACCCTTTTGGTGACTTAAAGGCTTGGAGATTCCACCTAAAAGCACTAAAAGGGGTTTGGACATTCTCTCAACTCGAAGGACTCAAGAAGGCTCTTGGAATCCTGTTACCCTAACATGGTTCCCGAATTCTAGGAGTTCTGCTACGCATCGTTGGAGTAATCGCCCACCTGTCGTTTTCCCCTCTTCAATCAATCAATCAATTCCGTGCTCTTTGTGGATTTCTCTCCTCCTCAACCAACACGAAACCCTAACTGGCAAGGCACAATTTCCTTACCCACATTTATTTGGCGACTCTGCTGGGGAGGTGTAGAATTCGTGAAGGGTATGCCCAAAACTCGAAGTGGGAGAACTACAGGAAGAGCTGTTTCACCAACAAATAGCATTACCTCACCGGATCCAGTTTCAAGGCAAGTAACTCAAGCATTCTAAGGCGGAAACCTAGATTTTGACCAACCACTTGTTGAAGACGCTTCAGAAGGGAGTTCGACATCACCACATATGGCCAATCAACAACAAACCAACTCAGGAAGGCAAGACGAGGATGCAAGTGGAGACCAGATGAATGTTGTACAACTGGAGATGCTCAAGGCATTGAAAGAAGCATGGGAAGGACAAGGAATGATGATGGCCATGATGCCAGAGATGCAGAGGAAGCAAGAGGAGATGGGAAACTTTCACCAGCAATTGATGCAGATCCCTATCTTCAAGGCCATGTTCCCAGGCATTTCGCAGGGAGAACAAGCAGAGGTGAAGGACAACAACAATGGCAACAACAACAAAGAGAACCAAATTGTACCTCCATCGACGGAAAGTCAGTCGGTTCCAATCATCAACTTGGAGCCCCAGAATAGTGGTGATGTGCCATAACCTAGGTTAGAAGCAAGCCAACCTCAGACAAACATCATCCCAACTGCTCTCCCAACATTTTCACATGTGTAGATGCCAACCATTCTCGGCCATGTCCAGCAAGTGAGCCAGCAGCTACCACCAACGCCTGCTTTGAATGATTCAAGTGTGCATCAACCAATCTCTTTAGCATACACACCGCCGATACAGCAGTATATCACAACACCATAGAGAATCCATACCACGAGCCATTATGTGACAAAGGATGATATGATCGATGTGATCAATCAACTTCACAGGCAGACATCCCGACCTTCGGAGTTAGACTTTACTCCACCTTACCCGACACATATTCAGAGACAACCTTACCCGACAAGGTATATTGAGCATCCCCCACAGTTTCCAAAATACAACGGGGAGAAAGGAAATGCAAGGGAACATATTTCCAGGTTCGTAGAGTCAATGTCTCCGTGGCTTGGATATGATGAAGTGAACAACCACAACTTGTTGATGCGAGAATTCAACAAGACTTTGACGGATAGTTCCTTTAGTTGGTACTACAATTTGGAGAAGGGGTCAGTCCATGATTAGGACGACCTAAAATTACAATTTTTTAAGAAATTTTTTTATGTGCAAAAACAGGTGACCATTGTAGAGCTCATGAGGTTCAAGCAAAAGCCGAATGAGGAACTATCAGATTATGTTGACAAAGTTTAGGGCCCGTACGTAGTGCATAAAGTCGATCAAGAAAAGAACTTAGTCAGCATTTGCAACAATGGTGCCTTAGATGCCTTCAAGCCCCACCTCATCACCAAGACTTGTGATTCCTTCGCTACCCTCTCATCTTTTGCACAAGACTTGGGAGGAATCGTAACATTGCCCACTAGTCATGCGATGGTTACATGGAAGGGTATGAGGACAGCAACTGTGGCTTTGGCTGACTCTCAGTCAAAACCATAAGGGGGCAAGAGGGAGAAGCATGAGAAGAATTTTGACCGAATCAGAGGAAGGCCTGGAGACAAATAAGCAGGAAAGCCAGTCCCAGAAGCTATCACATGCAGCGAGAAGGCATTCAGGAGCCTGTACGAACAATGGGTCGAGTACGGAGTGGTGAAACCTCCAAGGCCCCGGTTGGTTGTGACCGAAGAGATGAAAAGAAGACCAGATTTCTGTGTATACCACCAATATGCAGGACATTCCAATATGGACTGTTACAGTCTGTGGAGGATATACCATGAGAAGCTGGCGGTTGGGGAGATTGAACTGGGAGAAGAAACGTGCAACATTATCACCCATGGTGCAGTCCCGGAAATCAAGAACCTAAATACTGGCTCTACCATCGAAAGAACTCTGAACTACAGATGCATTAAAAATCCACCCAAGATGGTGGTCCACCAAAAATGGTGGTTTAAGTCTTCAGGAGTATCCCTTTCCAAGTAATTGGACTGACCAAGGGAGGAGGCACAAGAATTGACGAATTAAAAAAAAATCCACCCAAGATGGTGGTTAAGTCCTCGTACACTGTACTTGCCAAGAAATTGGACGACCTAACGGATGAGGCACCCAATTTCAAGTCCTTGTAGACTGCACTTGCCAAGAAATTGGACGACCCAAGTGACGAGGCACCCGATTTCAAGTCCTCATAGACTACACTTGCCAAGAAATTGGATGACCCAAGTTACGAGGCACCCGAGTGTTACTGTGACGCCCCCAAAATTAGGTATACGTCACCCATCTTGGGTCGCCACTTACATGGTACATAAATTCAAATACAAACTTAATTATACATCCGTGCGTAACATACGACAATACATAAACCGAGAGTTCTAATAGGAATATTGTCATTTAGACAATATCCATACTCAAGGAGTCCTCATTACATTTATTGTCACACTATTTAATGAATAGTGAGGACTACTAATGCTATCTTCTGGACCATCACTCTTTTCCCCGACTACGTCCTAGCTATATTCTCATTTCACAAGAGAACGGTGAAAGAAAGGGTGAGCTCAACTAGCCCAAGAAGAAATATTATAACTAAGATAATGCGAATAAATTATCAATAGTCTTCAACAATGTTAAACCGATAAAATACAATAGACAACCAGTTTAATCTGCGGTGAATATACAATCCATTAAAAGAGTCAAGTAGAAAATAAAGTCTACTATCTTTTAGGTTTTAAAAGGTTTTCATCAATTTTATCACTAAGACTCGCTTTAATGAATAAACCACAATATCTAATCATCCCTGTACCACTTGGCCAAGGATTTTCATCAAATTATCAATGGTCAAGCGACTATACCAAATCACCCCGGTCATAATCATACCAAAAACTATTCATCAACGCATTACAGTGCCAATTGAGGACTTTTGTCACATCATTTATATCAAGCCATGATTATACCGAAATGATCCACGGTCATAATCATACTAAGTTCATCTATGCACGTAAGCCAAAGATAACATAATATAACATGAGGATGATGACAATGACATAATAATTCAATAAAACAAGTTCACGAATTAATTTATTCAGAACTAATAACGTCCAAATTGTCAACACGATAATCTTGCTTTGTGAGTAAAATTCAAGAATGCTCGTAAAAATATTTTCATTAAAAATATTTGGATGAAGCGCAAATATCAAGGATATTCCACTAAATTCATGGAGTATAGAAGTCAAAATTTTAACCAACTGAGTATAATAGCGAATGAAATAACAAAAGAAATCACCATGCATGCGGTACTTTGCATAGACGAAGTTATTCCAATGTAATAATAAATAATAAATAAAATCGGAACCGTGTCCTGTAAAACACACGATGTGATATTCCAATAGAATAATAAAGACAAAATAATAAAGACGGAACCAGGTCCGGCGTAAAGCACAGACATGGATGTTCCAACTGAATAATAAAATAATAGAAGAATGTCACCAAGTATAGGGGATTCCGCGATATACAGGTTATTCCAATAGAATAAATAAGAATGGAATAATATAAGGATTTCACCAAGTATAGGTATTCCGCATATCTGTGTCATGTATAGGGTATGCCACTTTTACGAGTTATTCCAATGTAATAATAAAGAATGGAATAACATAAGTTCTCTTCATGAATAAAAAAAAAATAACACCCCTTACGAGTACAACAAATAATATTCCCTACCTTAGAAGAGCTGAATATTGGAAAAGTGAAGTAGCAAAATACTTTTCTTCTTTCTCTCTATAGTTTCTCTCTAGAGTTTCAAAGAATTAAGTAAGAAATAATGAAGGAATGAGCTTTCTATTTATAGAAAAAGCGAGGGTGGCTCTTGGTCTTAACGAAGGGTCAAAATGACTCTTGGTAATATTGAAGAGACAACTACTATTTCATGAAGTGGTAATTAACCCTTGGAACAATCAAGAGGCGGTTAACTCTTGGTAATATTGAAGGGACAACTACTATTTGCGAAGGGTAATTATTATTGGCGAAGGTAATTACTATTGATAATTACTATCAAGAAGGTAATTACTATTGACGAAGGTAAATACTATTGATTTAAGGTAATTACTATTCACAAAGGTAATTACTATTCACAAAGGTAATTACTATTGATTTAGGGACTCTTAGATGATGACATATGCCCCCAATAAAATAATCAAACTTACCACAAACGCCTCATAACAGACTCTTTATATACATCAAGGATTGAATAAATATTACCACAAATCATTTTATTTTTAATCAACACATATTTAATCTTTCAACAATTATTAATCATTTATAACTTGTCGCCTCAATTAATAATTTAATACTATAACATATTATACGATGATAATCTTGTGACAATAATTGAATCAATAATATAAGAGATATGATCAAAGAATTATCGTAGCAATAATTGAGCATAGTTGAGTGACTTCTCACGTAAGCATCAATAATCAATATCGTGTTACTACTATACAACTACATACATCGTTGTTTTTTTACTACTGGGGTAGTTCAACGGTTTTGACGGTAACACCTCTGCCATTATTTTTTATAGAAAAATAATTTTGTCGTTTTCTAACTACGACAATACTTTCATAATGGGGTCCACTTAATGATTGAGTAGTCGTATTAATATTCCCAGACAAAAAAGAATATTCTCCGACCAAACGAATATTTTATAACAACTTGCTTACTTTGCAAAATTTATAAATATTACCCACAACTATAACATTATATCAAATTTATTCCATAATATTCAAAAATAATATTTATAAAAAAAAATTCATCTTTATTTATAAAAGCTGGGGTCTTACAGTTACACTTTATCATAAAAGGTGAACGAGACACCTGACTATAAGTCCTCCTAAGTTATGCTTTCAACTTCAAAAGTAATTGAGGCACCTGATCAGTATAAGCCCTCAAACCCGAAAGTTATGCTTTATCTTTAAAAGTGACGAACGTTATGCTTTCTTTGACAAAAGCAAGATTTATTATATGAAACGTTATGCTTTTCGTTAAAAGCAATATGATTATCAATGAATTGACAAACTTTCACTTATACTTGAATGCCTTATTGATTTCTTAAAAAAAAAGTGTAAATTCGAGTGTTGGTTTGTGGAAAATATATATACATATTTTTGACAAAATTCATGCTTACTTGTTTATAATACCTATTGTTGTCTTGGAGTATTAATTTGAATAACCTGAGATTCAATGATAAATATTGAATTTTAAGGAATCGTTCAAATTAAAGGCAATCAATAAGGATAAAAGAATCTATAATTTGATGAATGAAATATATTTACATGAATTTTTTGATACAGGAAATGGAAAAAACAACGAAAGTTCATTATCTAAAGGCCATGACCTGTCAAAATTGAAGAGATGAATACCTAAAGCTTGGTCTTCGTGGCTATCAGGCCTTCGAGGCTATCAGGTCTTTGGGACTATCAGGCCTTCGGGACTATCAGGCTTTCGATGTTATCGGACCTTAGAGGCTATCAGGCCTTCACGTACTTCTTGATTCTCAATGACTTCTTGATTTTAAAGAAAAGAGAAATTTCAAGAGAGGGTAAGAAAGATTGGATTGAAGATTTTCAAAATATCCCAAGAGAGCTCCTCTAAGGCTCGCCCGTCTAGGGTTTGCTCCCTAGAGGTTCCCTCTCCTAGGACTTTCATTTTCGAGGCTTGCAAAACATCAAGCCTCGTGAAGTGTTCAGACACTGGAATCAAGACTTCAACACTTACAATATTTTGCGCGATCATCTCACCAAAGGCGTGACTCATGCGTAGGGGACAAATGCTTACCGATAGATGGCATAGACATCCTCCAGAGTAAAGATGCATTCACCCCAAGCAGTGATGAATTTGCATATAGAAGAACACCATGGTCTTATTGGATACGAATGTTCCTACATAGCTAGATGCAAGAAGAATGTCAGCTATCCACATAATCAACATTCCCAAATAGCTCGTCGATCCAATGTTGCTATTCTTGAAGGTGGTTAGATGAATCAGACAAGAAGTCATCCCAACCTCCACAATCCGCTGCATATAGAAACAAGCCTTCCTTCTCTGGTGGAGGAAAAGTTGTATGGTCATAAGTCTGGACTTGCTTCCAAAAGACGTCGAAAAGACCAAATGAGGGGAGCCCTTCCCCAATCATTGAGAAACGGGGCCTCCTTGATTGTTCCCAAGTCTGCAGAATGTTCAACGGGGAGGGCCTACAAGAAAAAAGAATTCGGAACAAGGGATCTAAAGAGCAAGGAATTGAGGTATTTGAACTTGAACTTCGGCCACCTAGGGGTTGTTCCTTCATACCTCCTAGGTCCTGTTGCTTCACGAATCAACTGCTTGGAACGAATCCTCTTTCGCCGCGAAAATTATAACCTTGCTTTGATGAATTCCGAGGGAAAAAACCAAGATATGATCAAGGTAATGGGGCTCGGAAAACAGAAGAAAAGCTACGATTACCTGAAAAAAAAAAAAAAAAAAAAAATCACAAAGCATCAACTAAACAGTGTTCGCATGGACCATCCAACGATGAACAATTGAATTTCCAAATCAGACTATCACCAACGCGCCATTCAAATATCCAGGCTATTTTCTTACTAAGATATTCCATCCAAACATTGCAATCAATGGTGAAATCTGTGTCAACACATTGAAAAAGGATTGGAACCCTAGTCTTGGCTTACGACATGTTCTTATTGTCGTCAAATGCTTATTAATTGAGCCATTTCTGTAATCAGCTTTGAATCAACAGGTTGAAAAGATGCTGCTTGAAAATTACGATGAGTATGCTAGACATGCCAGGCTCTATACAGGAATTCATGCTCTAAAGTCAAAGTGCTATCACGGAGTCGACCACTGCTCTAGATGTTGATCAGAAAAAACACCTCAGTTCTTAGTATCGACCAGAGGAATGCAATAACAGAGGGATTATATGCCAATTTAGTCACCATTTGCATCAAATTCTTTCATTCAACACATGAAAAGACGGTTAAGTCAAAGAACTCAGAAGTGGATGGACAAGTTGACCGAGTGAAAGGAGCAAGTAGACAAGATCAATCATCTGCTGTCCTAAATTCAGTAACCGAGACAGGAGTAAGTGGCCCCACAACCGCTGCAACGGCATCAGTGATACAAAAGAAGGAAATTGGTGGCTTTGCAAAAGTTCACGCTGACAAAAGGAAAATGAATGCAAGAAAGAACAAGGTAATCATGTATGGTGGCTTGACAAAAGGAAGATGGCTTGACAAAAGTTAACGCTGCAATCACGTAATATAGTTATATCATATTATATCATTATATCATTATAGTACAAGGTGATTGCAGTAATATAGTTATTCGTTATATCATTCATTATATCATATTATATATAATTATTATATAAACACATATTCTATTTCTAAATGCAAAAGAATTTGATCTTATTTATAAAATAAAATAAAATTTGATTTTATTTGTTAATATATAATTTCTAAATTTAATTTGATTTATCTTAATTTTATTTCAAAAAAAAAATTTAAGGAAACAAAATGTGAGTTGATTTTCTTTCCAAAATGGTAAATTACAAATATTATATATATATATATATATGCATGGGCCGGAAATTAATTGGTTGTTTTGTGCTACCTAGCTATGGTAATTATTATATATCATATTGTATATATGAACCAGCATGATGAGTATGGGTGGCTATACTAATTTCGTGCCAGTACATGATGAGTAAGAATAGCCCAGCGAAAAAGGTGAAGACATATAACTTTATGGATAGCAGGATGGGTGATATTGGATTACTCCATCTACCATGGGCATTATTTCTTTTTTGTCAAGTCAATCAAAAAAAAAAAACAAACATCTTCATAGCAGCCTATAACAAAGCATATAATAAAACATACCTGTGAAAAGGAATGATGCAGCAGCTACAATTTTTCCTTGACAGAAGACAGTTATTTATCTTTGACTTGGACTCAAGGCACGAGGATTTGGGAGTGATGGGCTTGTAGTGTATCAAGGACCAAGATTGGGAACATCCTAATTTATATAAGGAAACCTGCTATCATAAGAAGATTTTGGGAAAATCACTTTGGATACATGAATATATGCAGCCATCTCACCTAATCAAGTGCACTCAAGTAATATGGAAACAAAACTCCTTACTGCAATTAGAATTCAAGATATGTGGACTTTATGAATATTGGCTCCTTTGTCTTTCCCAAAATAAGTTTCTAAAAAAAAAAATAAGGAAACAAATCTTGGGCAAGTTATAGAAAGATTATTGGAGGATTTCTCAATATGTCCAAGGAAGAGCCCTGCTAGGTTTTGTCTCCCTAGGGTTTAACCCCAAGTGTTTGGCTCCCTAGGAGTTCCCTCTTCTAGGACTCTTGCCTTCAAGACCTGTAGAGTGAAGTCCCGCAAAATCGTTCAAAGGCTTGAAGAATTCTTGCACGATCGTCTATTTGGGAATGCGACTCTCGCGCAGGGGACAAATGTGGGCCCAAGTGCAAAATTAGGGTTCACATGACCTAATTGAATTAAATGCACAATAAGGGTTCCACGACCTCATTAAATGTATAAATTAGGGTTTACACGACCTAATTAAAATGGAGAAGAAAAAGCCGGAAATAGAGAAGCTGGACCCGAGAGAAGCTTCCACGTGTTCCGAGGCAGAAGGCTCGTGGAGGCGGCTCGTTTTGAGAATTGATTGAGGGATTGGATTGGTGGCTAGAAGGACATGACGATCTGGGCATTACTCTGAGGACTAAGGGTAAGTTTGGGATTTCCCCCGAGGTCATGTGCCTAGCACATGATCACTCTCTAGAAAACCCTATAAATACCCCTTCCACTCCATTGGGAAGGGGACTTCTCTGGAGACTGAAGACTTGGACTCTTGGAAGATCAAAGGGACCCTTTTGGTGACTTAAAGGCTTGGAGATTCCACCTAAAAGCACTAAAAGGGGTTTGGACATTCTCTCAACTCGAAGGACTCAAGAAGGCTCTTAGAATCCATGTTACCCTAACACGGTTCCCGGATTCTAGGAGTTCTGCCACGCGTCGTTGGAGTAATCGCCCACCTGTCATTTTCTCCTCTTCAATCAACCAATCAATTCCGTGCTCTTTGTGGATTTCTCTTCTCCTCAGCCAACACGAAACCCTAACTGACAAGGCACGATTTCTTTGCCCACGGTCACCAACTTCACCTTTTGTCAAAACCTATATATTAGCCTCTTTAATGCTCAAAAGGGCAAAATAGTCATTAGGCTTGCAATTTTAATGGCACATTGGTCAATTAGCAAACCCTTAGGGTTTGACCTTTAGAGTTTAATGCTTAGAGTTTAACCCTAAGGTTTAGCACAAAGCACTTGTAATATCTAGCAATTAGGGTTTATACAAAATAAAAATTTTAGTTTCTAAAATTTGTAATTATGGTTTCATTAATTAGATTAAATATCTAATTATACATGAACATTAGGTTATTATATAATAATTATAATTAACTTTGCTAATTTAGCAATTAGGGTTTATAAGTTTGGTAATTAAGGTTACCAAAACACAATTAGGGTTTATAATTCAAACATTAGGGTTTCTAGAGATTAATATATCTAAATGTTAATTAGGGTTGACCTAATTAACCATAAAATCATATAACACAGTTATATAATAGTCTTAAACTCACAATTGAGTTTCAAATTAGGATTTCCCACAGTAAAACTAGGGTTTTAACATGTTACATTAAAACTGTTCCACACATTAGCATTACACACATACAGTACATATTTATAGCACTAAAAAATCAAAATATAATTAATATTATACTATTATACTCATTCCTTGATCAAAATTCAAAATTAGGGTTTGGATCCATATCTGATTTATCTGCCATATATAACATCATTAATTAAGTTAAAATAATTAACTTAATTAATCTAGCATAAATTCTTATAATAAAATAATTATTATAATATTTCTAAAAATCATTTCATATATTATTTAAATAATATAATAATTATATTTTCATTGAAAATAATTAATAAAAACATTTCTACTATAAAATTTATAATGATCAATAATTCTAAAATAAAATCATTTGTAATTATTTATGTAATAAATATATTTTATATTCATCACAAAAATACATACACATTATCTTGGCACAAATGCCCCATATTTATTTTAATAAATAAAAAAAAATTTATACTCAAAATTTCTAATTTATTTGTATATAAAATATCGGGTTGTTACATTCACCCTCCCTTATAGAGATTCTGTCCGCGGAATCACCGTTTTAAAACCTATACATACAAGGATACATAGCGTACGCAATCATGGAAAGTAGATCTTGATCATAAATGATCACACTGATCTTTAACTATTCACATAAAGGTTGTCTATTTGATTAAACAGAAATTTGATTTCTAAAAGAACTCAAATTCCTCCTTCAAAATTTCTTTATAAAATAATTTACTATATATAGGGAAATCATGCATAACAAAATAAAAGTTATACGAATAATACCTAGAGTTGCACCACCAGCTGCTACTGTAAAATCCCAAATTTTACGAATAAAGATTTAAATTTCTCGAAATATTTTTTTGAATATTATGGAGTGAATTTGATATAATATTATAGTTGTTGGTAATATTTATAAATTTTGCAAAGTATGCAAGTTGTTTTATAATATTCGATTGGTCGGGGAATATTCTTTTTATCGGGAAATATCCATACAGCGGTACAATCATTGGTGGACCCCACAACGGAATTATTGTTGAATTGAGAAAACGACAAAAATACTTTTATGAAAATAACGGTAGAAGTTTTATCGTTAAAACTGTTGAACTACTCGGTAGTAAAAGTACAGTAATATGTGTGGTTGTAGAGTAGCACACGGTATTGATTATGATGCTTACGTGAGAAGTCACTCAGTTTTGTTCAATTATTGCTACAGTAATTGCTGCATAGTATCTCACGTTATTTGATTCAATTATTGTCGATATTTTATATATTATTAAATCAATAATTGAGACAACAAAGTTATTCATATTATTAAATTGCAATATTTACAATGTCTAGAAGTTCTTTCAAGGAGAGGTTTGGCACCTAATTGCGCGCCAATAAGGAGAAATCCTTATTGGAAAGCCCCCTCTTTCCTGGGAACGACCTGGTCGATTAATAGTGTGAATTATAATAATGATGATGAAGTTTGTTTTATTAGTATTATTAATGTAATAAAACAGAAAAACTTTTTATATAAAACAGAATACTTTTATAAAGTTATTTATTTTATTAGACAATAATTAGAATATATTATATTTTATTATGCATTGTGTTTTGCATAGTGAAATCTTTTTATATAAAACAGAATACTTTTATAAAGTTATTTGTTTTATTAGATAATAATTAGAATATATTATATTTTATTATGCATAGTGTTTGCATAGTAAAATCTTTTTATATAAAACAAAATACTTTTATAAAGTTATTTGTTTTATTAGATTATAAATAGAATATATTATATTTTATTTAAAAAGATTTTCTTTTATTAGAATATTTTATTAAATCAATCTGGACCGTTCATGAATTAGTTACTATTCAATCCATTTTTCTATAAATAGAAGCTTCTTCCTTCATTATTTCTTACGAATTCACTGAAACTCTAGAGAGAGAAACTGTAGAGAGAATTCTTCTTCTATAATCTTGAGTTCTTTAGAGTTTAAGAAAGCTTTGAGCGTAGTGTAAGTTTTCTTCAAGTATATCTGTTGCCTCTTTTTCAGTTCTAACAAAAAAAGCTCTAACTCATTCAAGCATACATGTGTCAACAAGTAATACAGAGTAAGTAGTGTATCGATCCCACAGAGAAAGTTGTCAAATTTAAACTACTACACATCAATTAAATCACTATATTTATATGCTTAAACTAATGACTATATTGGTGAATTAATCCTAATTGCAAATAACAACTAAAATAAGAATAATAACAAAATATATCAAATCTAGAAATAATGGGATCTTAACTTCATTTAATATTTCATCTAATTACCACTATCATGCAAGAATCGTTCACATATCACAGGAAAATAGTTAAGAGCACTAATAGAGTCATAGCCATTTTTTAATGCACTATGACCTACTTACACAGCATCCACAAATGATAAACTCCATGTAATCATTAATATAACCAAAATCACTATATGTCTATGTGAAATTGCAATCATACTGAATTTAAGCACAAGCCTTTATTTTAACTCATACGATGAATAAGTATATGTCTATCTCATTCACGAAATACACAAGTCATATAAAACAGCCCCATATACGTATGCTATCATGATTACAGTCCATACTTGCATGTTCATTGTCAATTCCATGCAAGTACTGAAACGAATGGTGATCAAGCATTCATACATGCAAAACAATCATAATAGAAATCCCATATGATATGTAAAACAGCCCCATCAATCAAGCGTGAAACTAAACTACATATTAAAATCCATTAGAATCCCATAATGGAGATTAGTTCATAACTGAATCAAAAGCCATTATGGGATCAAAGCTAAACATGATTCACAAGCAAACAATTGAAAGATGAAGGATAGAAACGATCAAACCCAATTGCATATTGTAAACCAATATCAACGTTCAAATCCTCATAAAAATCCAGTTAAACAATAATAATAATACACAATGACAGAAAATCCCAAGAAGAATTAGAGAAGATGGAGTTTAGGCTTCGTTCTTCATTGGAATCTCTCCCAATGTGTAAACCCTAGTTACGCTATGAAAAATACGTAAAAAGTTATCCAAGTTATGTCTGACACCAATCAGATATCGTTTTTAATCAATTACAACCCTTTAAAATTGGAAATTAAAATAAACAAATTTCGGCATTATCAACCATAAATGCTTGTGGCGCGCTTCCCTCGATGTATTCCTCGCACGGTATGAGACTTGCAAGATAATCATGATGTCGGTCCGGACTCTCATACGGGCGCCAGCGCCCTCGAACCTAATATGTCGCGCGGCGCTTACGATGCATGGATTACGGTTACGGTTACGTAATGTTCTTTGCTTTGCTATCGCTTTATCTGCTTTGCTCATTCCTTCCATGCTTGGTCTCCTTGCTCCATTATACCTTCATGCCATGCATCCGTCAACCTCATGCCATCTACATCAGCCTCATGCCATCTAGCACCACCAAACTATGCCATTTCCTACAATTGTTCCAGTAAAGGAGTTCTAAATATATGCAATGCAAAATAACATGAAATGCAACTAAAACATACTAGAATGGACTTGAGATTGGCATAATTCGCGTAAATTGATATCCAATAAGTAGGTGTAAAATCCACTTATCAAATACCCCCGAACTTGAACTATTGCTTTCCCTCAAGCAATGCATGCTAAATAATAATGACAACGCAAAAGCATTACTATGAAGCTAAATTACTATGCAAACTAGTCTCACATCATTCCAACGTAAATAGAATTTCAGTCCAAAATGCCTTAGCGAATTATCCAGATTCAAAAATACAACTTCAAACTGAACGTTGGTCATAACATCATACACTCAGATACTCCATACATGCTATAGAGATGCTGTGTGTGTGTGCTGTGTTCACCAAAAATTGATTCAAGCAAAGAATACATATGCTAAACTGCTCAAAATAGAAAATTATAGTCTAAATTAAGACTCATGTATACTTATGCAATGAAGACTGTTCCAACATATCCAAACAAACTCAAGTTCAACAATGGGCTTAACTGCTTTATTGCTACTCACGAGGGTGATTTTTTCTCTTTCTCGCGGTGTTTATTACTATTTTTCTTTTCTTTTCTTTTCTTTTTATACATGACTGTGCAATGCCATATTCCATTAGGCAACACTGTTACTCCTTAACGAGCTTTCAACCAACGACTCCCAGACCATGAAAGACCTTAGTGCGCTAGGTGTAGAAATAATCCCCTTGGGCGTACTTTCTCAAGTAGCCAGGGCCCCGAAATAAGACTAGCCACGTTACTGCTATTTGATTTTTTTTTAATTTTTTTTTATACATAGCATACCCATGTTTTCCTAAAGTTCAAATGTCAATGTTTGTCCAGTCTACATGCATTCCCACATATTTCTCTTTTTAAAACTACATTTTCTAACAAGCAATGCAACACATAATTCTTATATCTGCAAGTGATTGTGAACACATCCATGAAAACCTAAAGCATTTAAACATTAACATGAATTCCATCGTGTAAAACATTATAACTACGTTCATGTTATCCAATATACTCTAAAATCCTTCACAATTCACTATCATCATTGGCTAGGCAAGAATTTCTATAAAGAAAGAATTTTGTGAGACATGCAAACTAACTAAAACGAAAAAATTTCTACCACATAAAACAAATAAACTAAACATTCAGAATTTCAAACTGATCATGCAAAAACTAAACTACATGCTACTATACTACTTCCCAATACCCCCAAACTTAAAGTATTCAATGCCCCATTGAATGAAGGTATAGGGTATAAGAGAACTCCCCTAATGATCGGCTATACAACCCTCCTCGGGTGGTGAATCTGGTGGTGGATAAGGCACTGCAGTCCCGAACTGAGGCCATTCTAGCATTATTCCTTGTTGTGCAAAAGCCTCAGCTAAGGCCCTCGTGAGACCTATAGCAAATGTTCCAAAATTATCATACATGACATCAACCCGTCGCTCCAACCTTCAGAGCTGGCGATCACCGTGAGGAGCTTATGGTCGTGTTGAGGGGCCTGCTTCATTTGTTTGAGTGGGCTGCGGTGGCGGCTCTAGGAAAGTGGGTTGGATAATGAAACCTATTCCTCGCGGATGTGGTTCACCACCCGTCCAATCCTTGAATTTGGTAATAGTAGCATGAGTGATGTCGTGGCTCGAGTTCTGCAGCTGCTCGTTATTCCATGGGACTCCTTGTTGTGTACACAACATGGCTGCCACAGACGCGTGTGGAATACTCCCTGTCGTGCTCCCCCACAAATAACGCAGCATGTTCCGATGAATTAGGTGGCCGACGTCAATGTACCTACCTTTGATAATGCCCCATAAAATGATACCCCGCTCAGTGGTTATTTCATGCTGGTGAACGGATGGAATTAATTTGGCACATATAAACAGATTCCATGCCTTGGCATATCGATTCAAGGCGGACGCTGGAAAAGATTTTGGCTCGGTCGTCCCTGACTTATAATTCCATTTGGTGCCCGAAATTCACAATTCAGAAATAACTAAGTCCAAGTCCGTCATCAAATGTGCACCTGTGACCCAATTAGCCGACCCCGTTGGTGGTGTTTCAGTCATCCCAAACACTGCTCTAATGGATGGGGGCAAAAATCCACTTGCACTCCTCGAACCAGTGTTATCCCTCCTTTCATCTCCTTAGCATTCGCGTAGAACTCTCGAACAACCCCCATGGGAATTGGCATAGGAGTTGCAGCCAAACCAACCCAGTCTCTTTCACGTATCATATTCCATAGTTCGCCATCTTTTTTTTTTTAGATTTAAACCCTCGTTCCTTCACAAATGATTTTGCCACGATCTGATAATATTCTTGCTCAGCTTCCAGACTGATAAATTTTCTATGGTCCACGACAGTCTCTTCTTGGTTACTTGAGGAAGATTCTGATGAGGAAGAGATGGGGATGGAGCATACTCTTTTTGGACCCATATGCATATAATAAAGAGAATGTAGATGGATTGATTGGCACTGAATAAGAACTACTAACCCTCAAACTAGTTGTTGCATAACCCAAACAGAAACCCTAGGTTTATGTTCGTGAATGAGAGCGTAGGTCTGCTCTTTGAATGGAGGTAGAATTGGAAGTTTGAGTATTTATAGGGCTAAGGAGGCGTGTGGAGAGCTGAAAGAGTTGCGGCTGTTATATCAATTGAGAAACCAAGTAAGCCTCGGCTCGGTTTTTAAACTGTTAAAACTTTTCAAGACCCGGTATCGCGCGCGACCGCACGACTTTATAGAGGAAATCTTGCGCGGACTCGCGAGTAAAGAATGGAGTTGTAGATTGGGACTAGGAGCTATCGACTTTTCGGTAGGCCGGCTGCGTGTGTCGCCATGAGCCAATCACCGATCTTCATCAATTGCTTACTCTCAAATCGTGATATATCGGTGATGAGTGCACTTGAAAATACCTACATGGACATGAATGCACACTGTTAAGGCATGAATGAATGAGCAACATGCAGGATTCAATCAACTCTATCCTACTTCAAACACTTCTTACTGCAAAGGTAGTTACGCACTCAATTATGCATAACATATAATTTATCAAACATGAAATAGAGATGATCTAACTAAATACTCTACTGAATAAATAAAAGGAAAATAGAGATAGAAATAATGGGTTGCCTCCCATCAAGTGCTAAGTTATAGTCAATTAGCTTGACTGTCTCTGATTCTCACGTCGAAGATAGAATTGAGGCAAATTTTTGTCTGTCTACCTCACCACCAAGGTAATGCTTCAGGCGCTGTCCATTCACCTTAAAAGGCTTGTCCAGCAGCTTATCAAATACTTCAATTGCACCATGCGGAAAAACAGTCTTCATTGTAAATGGACCTGGCTATCTCGATTTCAGCTTCCCGGGAAAAAATTGAAGTCTGGAGTTATAAAGCAAAACCTGTTATCCCGGTTCAAAGGATCTCTCAATGATCTTTCGGTCATGCCATTTCTTCACCTTCTCCTTATACAGCTTCAAATTCTCATATGCCTGTAATCTGAATTCATCCAACTCATTGAGTTAGAGTAGGCGTTTATCCCCTGCAGCACTTAAATCAAAATTTATCTTTCGAATTGCCCAATATTCCTTATGCTCTAGCTCCATAGGAAGGTGACAGGCTTTTTCGTACACAAGCTGGAAAGGTGACATGCCCAACGGAGTTTTGTATGCAGTCCTATAAGCCCATACTGCATCACCCAACTTTAACGACCAATCCTTCCGTGTGGGATTCATGACTTTTTCAAGGATTCTCTTGACTTCTCGATTCGACACTTCAGCTTGACCATTTGTTTGTGGGTGATAAGCTGTAGCAATGCGATGGTTCACCCCATACTTAGCCAACAAAGCTGTAAACTGCCTGTTGCAGAAATGACTACCTTCGTCACTGATAATGGCCCTTGGAGTCCCAATTCTCGTAAAGATACTTCTGTGTAAGAATCCTAGAACAACCTTGGCATCGTTTATCGGAAGAGCTGCGACTTCTACCCATTTCGAGACATAATCCACTGCGAGCAAGATGTATAGATTTCCGCAGGAAGAAACAAAGGGTCCCATGAAATCAATCCCCCATACATCAAAAATTTTAACTTCGAGGATTGTATTCAGGGGCATTTCATTTCTTTCCAAGATGTTCCCCACTCGCTGACATCTATCACAACGCTGGACAAAACTATGTGCATCTTTGAAAATGGTCGGCCAATAAAATCCTGCTTGGAGTACTCTAGCCGCTGTTCTTTCTCCCCCGTAATGACCCCCATACACTGAAGCATGACAATCCTGCAAAATCCCCTCTGTCTCACTATATGGAATACACCTCCTTATCATTTGATCAGAACACTGTTTAAACAAGTAAGGCTCATCCCATATATACCATTTAACATCATGCAGAAATTTCTTCTTTTGATAACCCACTAAATCAAAAGGTACCATCTTACTCACCAAGTAATTCGCGTAATCTGAAAACCATGGCACTTCCCCTTTCACCACAAACAACTGCTCATCTGGAAAAGTCTCATTGATTATAACGTTATTGTCTTCCTGCTTTTTCGGATTCTATAGTCACGATAAGTGGTCCGCCACTTGGTTTTCGGTGCCCTTTCTGTCTTTGATCTCCAAATTAAATTCCTGTAGTAGTAAAATCCATCTGATTAACCAGGGTTTTGCATCCTTCTTTGCCATTAAATGTTGAATTGCCGCGTGATCCGTATACACTATCACCTTTGTGCCAATCAGATATGCTTGAAATTTATCAAAGGCATACACCACTGCCAATAACTCTTTCTCTGTGGTGGTGTAGTTCAACTGTGCATCTGTAAGGGTCTTGCTAGCATAATATATCACATGAAAAATCTTTTCTTTCCTCTGCCCCAAAATAGCCCCTACATCGTAATCGCTGACATCACTCATAAACTCAAATGGTAATTCCCAATCTGGTGCGGTAATCACTGGTGCTGAAGTTAGTTTTCTCTTTAAACGCTCAAATGCCGACATGCAGGCTTCGTCAAAATTGAACTGTATATCCTTCTCCAATAGACTGCATAGTGGTTTGGTTATTTTGGAGAAATCTTTGATAAATCTGCGGTAGAAACCTGCATGTCCCAAGAAACAGCGAACACCTTTTACTGAAATAGGAGGCGATAAGTTCTCAATTGTATCCAACTTCGCTCTATCCACCTCAAGTCCCTTCTTCGAGACCTTGTATCCTAGTATGATTCCTTCTTGTACCATAAATGGCACTTTTCCCATTTCAACACTAAGTTCATCTCAACGTATCTATTCAAAACCATAACCAGATTCTCAAGGCATAGATCAAATGAGTCTCCAAAGACCGAGAAGTCATCCATAAATACTTTTACGTTTTGCTCCACCATGTCTAAAAATATAGCCATCATGCATCTCTGAAAGGTGGCTAGAGCATTGCATAATCCGAAAGACATCCTTCTCAAAGCAAAAGTGCCGTATAGACATGTGAAGGTAGTCTTTTCCTAGTCTTCTAGAGCTATCATAATCTGATTGTAGCCTGAATATCCATCCAAAAGGCAATAACACTCATGACTCGCTAATCTGTCCAACATCTGATCAATGAATGGTAGTGGAAAATGATCGTTCCTTGTAGCTTTGTTGAGCCTACGGTAATCCATGCAGGCTCTCCTCCCCGTCACTGTGCGTATTGGAATTAACTTATTATTTTCATTGGTCACAAAGGTCATACCACCCTTCTTTGGTACACACTGCACTGGGCTCACCCATGAGCTGTCTGAAATCGGATAAATTATTCCTATATCCAGCCATTTCAGCACCTCTTTCTTGACCACTTCTTTCATTATCGGATTAAGCCTTCTTTGTTGCTCAAACGACGGTTTACTCCCATCTTCCAGCAAGATCTTATGCATATAGAACGAAGGGCTGATCCCTTTAATATCTGCTATGGTCCATCCAATAGCTGATTTGAACTCTCTGAGCACTCGTAGCAGTTTTTCTTCCTGAAAAGATGTTAGCGTAGAAGAAATAATCACAGGAAATTTTGAACCTTTATTTAAAAATGCGTACCTGAGATGTTCTGGTAGTGGTTTTAATTCCTGCTCTAGAGGTGACTCGAGAGATGGTTTTAATTTTTCTGAAGACTCTCCAGCTTTCGTTAATGGCTCGACCAGTATTCTGAATCTCCAGAATTTTGGGATGATATCCAGGTATTGCACAAGTTCGTTGACTGCATCGTCCTCCAATTCTGAATTTTTAGCAACGATACTTCTCAATGGTTCATAATCCACAAGGCTCTGTACCTCATCCTTTATGACCCGATCCACCAAATCAACTAGAAAACATTCTTCTTCATCTGTTGGGAACTTCATGGCTTAGAAGACGTTGAAGGTGACCTCCTGATCATGAACACGCATAGTGAGTTCCCCTTTTTGTACATCTATCAAAGTCTTGCCTGTAGCTAAGAATGGTCTCCCCAGTATGATTGGTATGCTTTTGTCTTCCTTGTAGTCTAAAATGATGAAATCAGCCTGGAAAGATAAACTTGTCCACCTTTACCAACACATCTTCAACAATTCCCCGTGGATACATGATGGATCTGTCAGCTAGCTGTAATGATATGTTTGTCGGCCTTGGAGCCGGCAATCCCAACTGATTGAATACTAACAAGGGCATCAAATTTATACTTGCCCCCATATCACATAAACACTTACTAAAGCTCATCTTCCCGATTGTGCACGGAATTGTGAAGATGCCCGGATCCTTCAGCTTTGGAGGTAATTTCTGCTGAAGCACTGCACTGCATTCCTCTGTCAAGGCTACCCTTTCAAACTCATCTAGTCTTCTCTTCTTTGACAATATACCCTTCATGAACTTTGCATAGCTTGGCATTTGTTCCAATGCCTCAGCGAAAGGTATGTTGATCTGTAGCTTTTTGAATACCTCCAAGAACTTACTGAATTGTTTATCCTCCCTCTGCTTATTCAACCTCTGCGGATATGGTACTTGAGGTTGAATTGGTGGTTCTGCATTCTTAAGCTTTTCCTCTGAACCTGCTTTATCTTTCTCTTCCTGTGGAACCTCAAAATTTTCTAGATTTTCCTTCTCTTTAGTCAATTGTTACGCTTGCCATGGTGGCTACGCTTTCCTAGTATAATTGGGTGTTGGCGCGCGACTTGCAGTACCTGCCAGATCTTTCCCAGATCTCAATGTGATTTCTTGACACTGTTCCTTCCCGTCTCTTCTTGGATTTGTCTCTGTGTTACTTGGCAAGGAACCTTGGGGCCTGTTGTTAAGCATGCTCGCCATGTGCCCCATCTGAGTCTCCAAATTCTTGATAGCCACTGGTTGGCTTTTAATCATAACTTCAGTGTTTGCCATGTATTTCAACATCATCTCTTCCATTTCTGATTTCTTTTTTGGCTGTGGTGCATCTGGAGTGTGATGTTGTTTCTGAGAGAATCCCGGTGGAAATGGTGGTTTTGTTGTAAACTATGGCTGAGACGGCTGTGACTAAAAATGTTGGTTTGACTGAAACTGATTCTGCTTATTTCCTTAGTTATTTGACCAACTAAAGTTTTGATGGTTTCGGTTGTTGGGGTGGTATGTGTTCTGAAACTGACCTTGGTCTTTTCTATAATTGCTCACATACTGTACCGACTCCGAGCTGATAGCACATTGATTCGTGGAGTGTGACCCTGCAAAAATTTCACATACGAAGGCAACTGTTTTTACTTTGCTTTCTGCCAGTGTATCTATTTTCTTTGCCATCGCTGCCATCAGTGCCTACAATTGGGTAATAGCATCTACCTCCAACACACCTGCAACCTTGGGCTGTGGCATCCGAGCTGTAGGATTCTGAAAATCATTTGCAGCCATTGTTTCAATAAGTGTATAGGCCTCATCATAGCTTTTTGCCCATAATGCCCCTCCAGCAGCTGCATCTATAATAGGTCTCGATTGCCATCCCAATCCATTATAGAAAGTATTGATTACCATCCAATCCGGCATACCGTAATGTGGACACTTCCTTAGCATCTCTTTGTATCTCTCCCATGCTTCATATAAGGACTCTCCTTGTTGTTGCTCAAACTGACATATAACTGTCCTCATCTTTGCAGTCTTAGCCATTAGGAAGAACTTAGCTAAGAATTTCTGCGCTAAGTCCTCCCATGTAGTGATTGACCCTGACGGAAAAGAATGTAGCCAACTTCTCGCCTTATCCCTCAATGAGAATGGGAACAATCTCAGTCTTATAGCATCCTCCGTCACACCATTATATCAGAATGTATCACAAATCTCAATGAAACTCAATAGGTGTTCATTTGGATCATCCGTAGCAGCACCCCCAAACTGAACCGAGTTCTGCACCATCTGAATAGTGCCCGATTTAATCTCAAAAGTATTGGCTGCTATCACCAGTCTGACTATGCTAGACTGTAGTCCGTTTATGTTCAGCATGGAATAATCTCGTAGAGCCCGGTGCTCTTCTCTTTGCTCAATTCTCTGTTCTTCTGCCATACTAACTGTAGTACTCTCTAATTGAGCTTGCAAATTTCTCCACACACTTAATTTCCAACCCCTTCCGTTAATGTTATCCTGTGCTGGTGTTAAGCCTGAGTTGGATGATCGCGTGTGCATAAAAATCTACAAGTACCTAAACCAAAAACAAAACAAAAATAGAAATGAGATAAGAATAGATATGTCTAAGTCATACAATATAGCTTGAAACTGATGATAATTATTTAAATTAACGCCTTTCCCCAGCAACGGTGCCAAAAACTTGTTGCCTCTTTTTTAGTTCTAACAAAAAAAGCTCTAACTCATGCAAGCATACATGTGTCAACAAGTAATACAGAGTAAGTAGAGTATCGATCCCACAAAGAAAGTTGTCAAATTTAAACTACTAAGCATCAATTAAATCACTATATTTATATGCTTAAACTAATGACTATATTGGTGAATTAATCCTAATTGCAAATAACAACTAAAATAAGAATAATAACAAAATATATCAAATCTAGAAATAATGGGATCCTAACTTCATTTAATATTTCATCTAATTACCACTATCATGCAAGAATCGTTCACATATCACAAGAAAATAGTCAAGAGCACTAATAGAGTCATAGCCATTTTTCAATGCACTATGACCTACTTACACAGCATCCACAAATGATAAACTCCATGTAATCATCAATATAACCAAAATCACTATATGTCTGTGAAATTGCAATCATACTGAATTTAAGCACAAGCCCTTATTTTAACTCATACGGTGAATAAGTATATGTCTATCTCATTCACGAAATACACAAGCCATATAAAACAGCCCCATATGTGTATGCTATCATGATTACAGTCCATACTTGCATGTTCATTGTCAATTCCATGCAAGTACTGAAACGAATGGTGATCAAGCATTCATACATGCAAAACAATCATAATAGAAATCCCATATGATATGTAAAATAGCCCCAACAATCAAGCATGCAACTAAACTACATATTAAAATCCGTTAGAATCCCATAATGGAGTTTAGTTCATAACTGAACCAAAAGCCATTATGCGATCAAAGCTAAACATGATTCACAAGCAAACAATTGAAAGATGAAGGATAGAAACGATCAAACTCAACCAAAGTGTAAACCAATATCAACGTTCAACTCCTCATAAAAATCCAGTTAAACAATAATAATAATACACAATGACAGAAAATCCCAAGAAGAATTAGAGAAGATGGAGTTTAGGCTTTGTTCTTCGTTGGAATCTCTCCCAATGTGTAAACCCTAGTTACGCTATGAAAAATACGTAAAAAGTTATCCAAGTTATGTCTGACACCAGTTAGATATCATTTTTAATCAATTACAACCCTTTAAAATTGGAAATTAAAATAAACAACTCAAAGATCGCCGGAACCATCGTGCGGCGATGGCGCCCCTCCAATGTATATTCCTCGCAAGGCACGAGACTTGCGATGAAGTCATGATGTCCAAGGAGGCTCTACAAGGCGCGCACCCTCGAACTAATATGCCATACATGCGCCACGCGCGCTTGCGATCTGTGGATTCTGGTTCTGGTTCTACAATGTTGTTGCTGCTATCGCTTTGTCCTATTGCTCATTCCTTCCATGCTTGGTCTCCTTGCTCCATTATACCTTCATGTCATGCATCCATCAACCTCATGCCATCTACATCAGCCTCATGCCATCTAGCACCACCAAACTATGCCATTTCCTGCAATTATTCCACCAAAGGAGTTCTAAATATATGCAATGCAAAATAACATGAAATGCAACTAAAACATACTAGAATGGATTTGAGATTGGCATAATTCCCGTAAATTGATATCCAATAAGTAGGTGTAAAATCCACTTATCAATATCCTCGCCCTACCCGTCAGAGTACTCTTCTTTATAAGGTAAGGGATATTATTTGTTGTACCGTAAGAGGTATTATTTCTTTCGTATTCATGAAGAGAACTTCTGTTATTCCATTCCTTATTATTCTGTTGGAATAATTTGTATACGTGACCTCACTAGTATACATGGTGAAATTCTTCATTATTCCATTCTTTATTATTATGCTGGAATAACCTGTCTATGCAAAGTACCGCATACATGGTGAAATTATTCTATTATTCCATTCTTAATTATTCTGTCGGAATATCCTGTCTATGTACACATGACCTAGTTCCATTATTTATTATTCTATTGGAATAACCTGTTTGTGCGGTCTATCGTATGCATGGTGAATTCTGTTGTTATTGTAACGCCCGAGAAAAATCGAATTTTTATGACAATTAAATTTTTATTTGATTATGTGAATTAAATGAATTTAATTGATTTATTTTGTGTGTAAGCTATGTGAAGGTCGTTCTATGACCTAGAATGTGCTAATGTGGTTAGTAATCTGGTTACGTGCTAGAATTAATTGTTTAGAATTTCTAAGACGAAAATAAATGTTTTCCGAGAAATTCCCGTAAAAAACACTATTCATCCATTTCTGTTCGGGGAATTATTTTGAAATTCCAAGAAAACGCGTAATGATGGAATATTGAGATAAGATGAAATATCTGATAATATTTCATTTATGGCAAATGAAGTTTTCGTCTACGGACTTAAAACCTAAGGGTTGAGTATATTGATTCCGAGAAGGAAATGAAATGCGTAGAAGGAATTTTGTTATTGTTAATATGTGTGTTATATTAGGATGATACTATTTAGTATCTATGTATAATACAATGAGTTAATACGGAGTACAATACGATTATCGTATGAGTATTATACAGAGAGAATACGTGATTTATACGTATGGAATACGATTAATATTATGGAATTAAGTTAAGGCTTAATGTTAATTCATTTGGGTTGGATTATATTTAGTCCAATCAATTGAATGAGCAAGCCCAAGGGATTAGTTGGTTAAGCCCAATTCAAGGCCCAATATTAGATTGGTTAAGCCTAATGCAAGAAAACCGAACCATGGATTGAACCGGTGGATCACCGAATGGGTAAAACCCATGGGGATGACCCATGGGCAAGGTGGGTCGGCCCTTGGTGTGTAAGGCAAGAATAACACTTGGTCACCAAGTATTTTACTTGGTGACAAAGTGTGAATAGTAAGGAGGTGGTGGTGTTTTGTTAATTTTGCCCTCCATTTCATTTTCCTATAAATAGAAAGCAAGAGTTGGTCTTTTGTGAGTTTTTCAATTGCCAACCTAGATTATTGAGAGAGAAAAAGAGCTAGACTCAACCAAATCATACACTTGGAAGCTTTGCCTTATAGTTTTCCAAGAGATTACTTAAGAGTTCTTAAGGTAATATCCCTTATTTCTACTTTCATCTCTTTTGGTTTTCTTTTATCATGGAGAATCATAAATAGGTGGTGAATATCTTGTATAGTGGAATAAGAATGACTTATTATATATTCAATCTCTATAAGTCATGAAATCATAGAAATCATAAGGTTTGATATAATTTTAAATCATGAAAAGATTGATTGTTGAGATTGATTATTGATGAATAATTGAACTCCATCAATGCGTTAATATGTGCATCTTGCTTGGTTAGGATGTAGATATGATGTCCATGGAGTATTCCATGTGATTTGGCCTAGAGAACGTTAGTAACGAAGTTATGGCGAATTTCACGGAAATAGACGTTAAACGTCGAAAACTTTGAAATTCCGAATGGGTAGTCGAAAGTTGTCGTGAGACTTGAAAACGTTATTTTTCAATGTCAACACGTGAGATAGGGTATTTAAGAGTTGTGGGTTCGAGAATCGTCGGATTCCGACTTAAAATGAAGAAAATGATCATTGAACGCTCATTAACATTTACGAACGCTTAGAAAATGAACTCAATAGTGAATTTTAAGTTAACGGATTCGAAAGTGTCGAATTCTTACGCCTAGAGTATGTCATTTATGACGTGTAGGCTTTTGAACGGACCAAATCGGACTTATAACAAAGAAGTTATGGCTCCTAGAATCTCACCAAAATTTTTATCTTTGAAAATTATCTGGTGTTAAATTCAAATAATGTATTAAATTCGCGTGTTAAATTCACGTCAGTGTAAACAATGTAGTTAGTTATTTGTAAATAAAAATGGCACCAAGCATACTAATCGATAGAGTAAAAGTGTGACAACCCGATATTTTCTATAAAAATAAATCATAAATTTTGCGTATAATTTTTTTTTATTATTTATTAAAATAAATATGGGTGATATGTGCCAACATAATATGTATATATTTATGGGTGTGATAAATAAAAATTTATTTATTACATTAATTATTACAGATAATTTTATTTTAGAATTATTGATTATTATCAATTATATGCATATAATAAATAATTCCACATTGGAAATGTTTTTATCAATTCTTTTCATGAAAATATAATCTTATATTATTTAAATAATATATGAAATAATTTTAGAATAATTATAATAATTATTTTATTATATAAATTTTGTTCAAAGTTATTAAGTTAATTATTTTAACTTAATTAATAAGGTTAATTATGACAGATAAATCAGATATGGAATCCAAACCCTAATTTTGAGTATTGATCAAGGAATGAGAATAATATTATAATATTAAATATATTTTGATTTTTCAGTGCTATAAATATGTACTGTATGTACATATTGATAATGGTTGGTCAATTATGTTGTGTTATGACCAAACCTTAGTATTAGTGTTAAACCCTAATTCCGCAGCCAAATGAGACTTGAAAGTCTGTCAAGACACTGTGATTTGTGTTATACGAATTGTGTTTTAGATAAAGCCTTATTGTTATGGAAAACCAATAATTATAAATTTAGAACCCTAATTAAAATATTAAACCCTAATTGAATATTCAAGTTACTTGAATATGACATGTCTAATTGGGTTGTGTAATTTAAATCAATAAGGATAATTTTTTTTTTAGATTCCCAAAATGAGTGGAATAAAACCCTAATTAAATAATTAGGGTAATGTAAAATTAATGTATTGGACCATGCCATTTTTCATGTCCCAAACAAATTAAATGAGAGCCCAAAAGAATTAAATGTATGGCCCAATCTTTAGCCCATGTGCTAGGGACTTTTTGGTCATTCTATTTAGCTAATTTGGCAATAAAAGAAAATCAAAAATTGGGCTAAATTGGGGGTAGATGTATCCGGCAAAAGGAGGGAAATAGATAGCATGTGTTGATTTATTTTCTTACTTTAGTTAGTAACCTACTCCCTTAGGTGTCAACTTAAGAAGCTAGCCACCATGTTTTATCAACATTGCAAGTTATATGGAGAGAGAGGAGAAGATTTGTGTTACGAGATTTCTTGGATATATATAATATATCTACACATTTTTTTACCAACACAAAACATATTATTTTTTCTTTCATCTTACTATTCCAAGTTAGCTAAAAAAAAAATATTAAGGGAGAGAGAGAGGGGTGTCGGCAGCCTTGGAGGAAGAAGAAGGAGGAGTTTTTCATGCCATCCAAGTTCTTAAGTTATTTTGGAAGGAAAAGGAGGACATCCCACAAAACTAGGTATAAAACCCTAACCTTAAGTTTTGTATAATTATTTTGGTTGTCTTACAAAATAAAGACCTTATGTTTCAAAACCCTTGAACTCTTGAATTACTTGTTTTATAATATTTCAAGTATGGATCTCACCATTTTTGGGGTTAGATAGTTGATCAAAAGTATGAAGTAAAGAAAGATAAAAATGAAAGTTAAGACTTTAAGTTCATACTACTTTTTCGTTATGTATGTATCTTTATGGTTGAAAGAAAATTTTCAAATTTTCATACCATGTGATAGAGGGCTAAGATAAGAATAAAACCTAGTTGGAATCGTATAAAAATGATTTGAAATGAGCAAGATATGATTTTTGGAACTCAAAACGCTGACTGTCGGAACCTCAGCACGAACAGTCCACTTCTGGCCTATTTTCCGAGAACAAAACAAGTCTGAATTAGGTGTTTGATAAATGGAAAACGAAGTTCGGAAAGATACGAATCCAACGCCACTGACGGAATCGAAATCCGAGTTGTCGATTTTGTTTTATGATTGTTTTCGTAAGAGACCCCAAATCTGCAAATGAAATTCGGGACTTTGTTTTGACAGTCACTTTAGTCCAGTTTTCTGGGCTCATAACAGGCCCAAATGAAGTGTTTAATAAAAGAAAAATGTAATTCAGGAAGATGCGGATCTAACGAGTCTGATTGGCCCTCAATTGGAGTTGTAGATCTCGGTGTACAAAGGTTTTCGTGAATGACCTCAATTTGGAAAAAGAATTTAGAAAGTTAGGAAATAAATGAACTAAATGATTTATTTATTATTTGATTATGATTAAGATTGCTTAATTAAGGTTAGGTAATAATAATGTAATTATTTATTTGCATTAGCATAATAAAATAATTATTTATTATTTAATTAATATTAAATAATCAATAAGTATAAATGTTAAATAATTAATTATTCTTTAAAGAATAATTAGAAATTTATAAAGTAAATTATTTATTTATTTTCAAGGATAAATAATTTATTTAATTAATTATTATTAAATAATAATTAAAGATTAATAAAATAAATAAATATTTATTTATTTATTTATTTATAAGTGATTAATTAATTATTATTTAATTAATATTAAATTATAATTTAAGACTCATATTTATTAATTAATTATTATTTAATTAATATTAAAGAATAATTAAAGTCACATATTAATTAATTAATTATTAGTTAATTATTGTTAATTAATAATTAAAGGCATATAATAAAGTAACTAATTAATTATTATTAAATAACAATTAAAGAGAAATAATGATAATTATTTAAAATAATTTTAATATTTTAAAAAAATCATTTAAGGGTGATATTAAGGTTTTAAATATATTTTAAGTTATAATAAATAACTTTTAAATATTTTGACATGTATTTCATTAATATTTTAAATTATTTAAGTATTAATGATAATGAAATTATTTATTAATTAAATCATTATAAATGATATTAATGATTGAAAAATCATTATAAATGGTATTTATGTTAGGATAAATATTATAAATGATAATTAAATTATCTAATATAATATTTAAGTTCTTGAGCAAAATTTTATTGGTAATAAATTAGATTAATTATCCGATTATGCAATTGGGACACCGAATAATAATCTAAACTCAAACCAAATGGACATAGTTTGACTTGATGACTGTTCTTAAATGTTTTAATGACTATTATGAATATGTGACAATATGTTTAAGCTATATAACGCAAATAAGTAGTATTATGTGTTACTTGGTATTATTCTAATTAAAAGAATAATCTTATTGATGATAGGATCCCAGATTAAAGTTTAAGCTATAACGCTGTAATGAAGAGTCAACAACCAAGGCAAGTATCTAAAACCTTTGCATTTTTACTTTATGCAACGGATATGCGTAAGATAATATCTGAACTATTCATTTCAATTGTTCAAATATTTCAACCTTTGTATATACTTATGCAATGATTCTGTATAAGTAAGTTATTAAATTATAGTTGTTGTACAAGTTCCTTTATTATGTTATCGTTGATCAAGATATATATTCTGTTTGTTAATTTCTAAAACATGGTTATACAAGTGTCCTCACTTGGATAATCATTATATTTTATCACATGTTGATACATACTTATCGGTGTCAAGTATGTACGTATAAGTTGAATTAAAAATCGTCTAAGCTATTTGATCCAGCTAGACATAAATTTAAAGTTGTTGTTGAACAAGATAAAACTTATCCAACCGAATTGTTTTGGTTTGGATTCAAGACTGTTATGAACATCCCAATTATGGGAAATTTTTATGCGCTAAAAAGTGATAAAGGATGAACGATAATATCGTTTAGCAATGTAGTATTGATCAATCTGAGGCATAACGGTGATCACCCCGTGTCAGTAAGTTATAATGATTTTTATGATGAAGTTCTGCTTAACCTTTTTAAAATAGAAAATAATATTCATAGTCCATCAACCGATTCTCATATATAGTTAATATGTAGTTTCAAAAATTTGAAATCAAAATGATATGTTGTTGATTATTGGTTCAAATTTTACTTCACAACCGTTGATTAGTTGTAGAAGTATCGCTCAAAGAAAACATTTAATCCTTTCATCTAATTGTTATTATTTGCTATTACTTGATGGACACTCAAATGCTCATCCTTGCTTAAATTTAAATGTTTTCACTAAGTGTGAACAACTTTGAAGGATCCACAAGAACAAGGGAAAAGGAAGGTTCATTGAATGAGTGTTTACGCTATCCTATATAATAGTTTGACTTTATGATAAGGATGATAAATATTATTATTATCAAGTAATGAATGTTTAAAGGTTTCGTACTTGGGATTAAAAACTCTGATAATATGTAAATTAAATTTGATAATCTATATTATTGTTATTATTATTAGTATTTTTCCACTCATAGAAATGGTATCGTGAAGCACCGAGTTCGGGTTTCAAGTACCTGAATTTGGGGGTGTCACATCATGGTATCAAAGCTATAGGGTTAGAAACCTTAGGTGGATAGACCTTAGGCTATAACCTTAGAACGGAGGGAAATGTTGAAAATATAAATAACTCTAATAGAGTTTAAAAATAGATGAATCGGATAAATTCATCGTCAAGCAAACTAAAAGATAACTTATATAAAACCATTATGTAATATGTGTATATATTATATGCTAATCGGGATAATTTATGTGTGTAGATGTCAGGTGAAAAAGGATTAGGATACCCTCGGATCGTAAAGAAGGTGCCGTTATCAAAGCCAATAGCTAAAATAGAGGCTCAAAGTGAAAGAAACCTCGATGAGGTGGTTATTGTGGAAAATGTCGTACCAAATCCGGAAATGGTGGAACTAACCGATAGTGATTCAGACACTGAAGTTGGAGCTGATCAAGCATCAACCGGTGCGAAATCATGGGACCGTGTTTCTCTTTGGAACAATTGTGGGAAATAGAAAGCTCATAAATCTCCAATCATGCGAAAGCATTAATAGAAACAATGGAAGAACAAGATAAGCTTAAAATCCAAATTGACCAAATGGGAGCCAAAAGCAACAAGTCGTGCGACTCCAGAATAAGAAGGGAAAAAGAAAAATGAAAGACCGTGATATAGGAAATCCTGATAACAACCAAGGGAACTTTAACCGCATAGAAAAGTGTACAAACTGTGATAAGAAACATGAAGGTGTATGCAGGAAAGGGGAGAATGTTTGTTACAATTACGGACATGAGGGACATTTCTCTCCTCAGTGTCCCAATTCAAAGAAATGTGTCTGTTTTATTTGTGGGATAGAAGGTCATCAGGCAAAAGGTTGTCCAAGATCAAGAAAAGGCGTCTTGAATAGGTAGTATAGGTTATGTGGTGTAGGTCTATTTAATATAATATGTGAAAAGTATGATCGTGAAATGTAATATTCTCAACTTTTGTATGGGTCAAAGTAGAATCCCAACTTTTGTGGTCACAAAGGGATAGCAGTATGGGCTATGTTATGTAAATTACTTTGAATTAATGAAAATGAACCTATGTTTGAGTAATGAAACAAGTTTAATATATTAAACTTATGTGATAAGATTTAGAATATAAGTTAGATTATGTTTTATTTAATCAGATAATGCCGCCAAGACGTCAAACTAGAAATCAAAGGGCAGAAGAATCTGTCAATAATACTGGGGGAAAACAACCAGATCCAATGCCACAATTTGCAAACATGGTAGCTCAGGCCATGCAACAAGGAATGCCAGCCGCAAGGAACCAGCAAGACAACCGTTTGGCAAACTTTAAGGACTTCAAGGCTGTAGGACCGCCCGAATTTAGAGGTACAACTGACCCTGTAGAAGCCCAAACTTTGGTTAAAGAAATCAAAAAGGCATTTGTAATAGCTAGGGTAGCTGAGGGGCAAAAGACCGCTTTTGTCACCTACATGATGAAGGGCGAGGCAAATTTTTGGTGGGAAGCGAATCAGGAGAGGGGCAGGAGCAGGTGTAGTTGCTTGGGATAGGTTTAAAACTTTGTTTTTCAAAAACTATTTTTCATCTAGTATGCAAGCTAGGATGGAGGTAAAATTTTGGAGTTAAAGCAGAAAATATATGACTATTATGAGTATACCCGCAAAATTTAATGAGTTAAGTTAGGTTTCGCCCGCATCAAGTTGATCTGGAGGCTAGAAAAGCAAGGAGGTTTGAGTGGGATTAAAACCCTGGCTTTACAATAAGGTGGCAGTGTTGCAGATCCCTACATTTGCAGCACTCATGGAGAAAGCGATTATTGCTGAGGAGGGAAGTGAGGCCATGAGCCTCTACAACAAGGAAAGAAGGAACAAGGGTAAGGTTGAGGGAGCTGGGAAGGTGGAAGCAAATACTGGGAACAGGGGTGAAAAGAGGAAGGGGAACAGCTTTGGGGGTGTGCAGGTGAAGCAAGAAGGTGCAAAGAAGAAGCCGGTGGTGCAATGTGGGAATTATGGGAAGAACCATTTGGGGGAATGTTTGAAAGGTAAATTTGTATATTTCAAGTGCGGGCAGGAGGGCCATATCTCTCCCAACTGCCCCAATCCTAGGACAATTGGTGGGTGTTTTTTGTGCGGATCGAAGGAGCATAAGGTGAAAGACTGTCCAAAAAGGAGAACGGAGGAAGAAAGCGTGAATATGGGGAAAATCGGCGAAACTTTGGCAATCACAAGACCAACTTTATCCAAAGAAGTTTACAAAATCTACTGACGGGTCTTCAACACGACAATATCCGAGATTCTAGTGGCAAATGCAAAAGGAACTCCAGTACTTTTCAGATAACTTTTATTTTCTTATATATGATTTTCCTATAAATAATAAATTATTTTATAAAAAAATTTTGAAGGAGGAATTTGAGCTCTTTTAGAAATCAAATTTTCGTTTAATCAGAAAGACAAGCGTTATGTGAATAGTTAAAGATCAGTTTGATCAAAGTGATCGAAATCTACCTACAATGATTGTGTATGCTATGTATTCTGGTATGTATAGGTTTTAAAACGGTGATTCCGGGGACGGAATCTTTATAAGGGAGGGTGAATGTGATAACCCGATATTTTCTATAAAAATAAATCATAAATTTTGCGTATAATTTTTTTATTTATTTATTAAAATAAATATGGGTGATATGTGCCAACATAATATATATATATATATATTTATGGGTGTGATAAATAAAAAATTTATTTATTACATTAATTATTATTACAGATAATTTTATTTTAGAATTATTGATTATTATCAATTATATGCTTATAATAATTAATTCCATATTGGAAATGTTTTTATCAATTCTTTTCATGAAAATATAATCTTATATTATTTAAATAATATATGAAATAATTTTAGAATAATTATAATAATTATTTTATTATATAAATTTTGTTCAAAGTTATTAAGTTAATTATTTTAACTTAATTAATAAGGTTAATTATGACAGATAAATCAGATATGGAATCCAAACCCTAATTTTGGGTTTTGATCAAGGAATGAGAATAATATTATAATATTAAATATATTTTGATTTTTTAGTGCTATAAATATGTACTGTATGTACGTATTGATAATGGTTGGTCAATTATGTTGTGTTATGACCAAACCTTAGTATTAGTGTTAAACCCTAATTCCGCAGTCAAATGAGACTTGAAAGTCTGTCAAGACACTGTGATTTGTGTTATACGAATTGTGTTTTAGATAAAGCCTTATTGTTATGGAAAACCCATAATTATAAATTTAGAACCCTAATTAAAATATTAAACCCTAATTGAATATTCAAGTTACTTGAATATGACAAGTCTAATTGGGTTGTGTAATTTAAATCAATAAGGATAATTTTTTTTAAATTCCCAAAATGAGTGGAATAAAACCCTAATTAATTAGTTAGGGTAATGTAAAATTAATGTATTGGACCATGACATTTTTCATGTCCCAAACAAATTAAATGAAAGCCCAAAAGAATTAAATGTATGGCCCAATCTTTAGCCCACGTGCTAGGGACTTTTTGGTCATTCTATTTAGCTAATTTGGCAATAAAAGAAAATCAAAAATTGGGCTAAATTGGGGAGATGTATCCGTAAAAGGAGGAAATAGATAGCATGTGTTGATTTATTTTCTTACTTTAGTTAGTAACCTACTCCCTTAGGTGTCAACTTAAGAAGCTAGCCACCATGTTTTATCAACATTGCAAGTTATATGGAGAGAGAGGAGAAGATTTGTGTTAGGAGATTTCTGGATATATATAATATATCTACACATTTTCTTACCAACAAAAAACATATTATTTTTTCTTTCATCTCACTATTCCAAGTTAGCTAAAAAAATAAATATTAAGGGAGAGAGAGAGAGGGGTGTCGACAGCCTTGGAGGAAGAAGAAGGAGGAGGAGTTTTCATGCCATCCAAGTTCTTAAGTTATTTTGGAAGGAAAAGAGGACATCCCACAAAACTTTTATAAAACCCTAACCTTAAGTTTTGTATAATTATTTTGGTTGTCTTACAAAATAAAGACCTTATGTTTCAAAACCCTTGAACTCTTGAATTACTTGTTTTATAATATTTCAAGTATGGATCTCACCATTTTGGGGTTAGATAGTTGATCAAAAGTATGAAGTAAAGAAAGATAAAATGAAAGTTAAGACTTTAAGTTCATACTACTTTTTGTTATGTATGTATCTTTATGGTTGAAAGAAAATTTTCAAATTTTTATACCATGTGATAGAGGGCTAAGATAAGAGTAAAACCTAGTTGGAATCGTATAAAAGTGATTTGAAATGAGCAAGATATGATTTTGGAACTAAAACGCTAACTGCTTGGAACCTCCGCTGAGCAGTCCACTTCTGGCCTATTTTCCGAGACCAAAACAAGTCTGAATTAGGTGTTTGATAAATGGAAAACGAAGTTCGGAAAGATACTGATCCAATGCCACTTGATGGAATCAAAATCCAAGTTGTCGATTTTGTTTTATGATTGTTTTCGTAAGAGACCCCAAATCTGGAAATGAAATTCGGGACTTTGTTTTGACAAATCACTTTAGTCCAGTTTTACTGGGCTCATAACAGCTCAAATGAAGTGTTTAATAAAAGAAAAATGTAATTCAGAAGATGCGGATCTAACGAGTCTGATTGGCCCTCAATTGGAGTTGTAGATCTCGGTGTACAAAGGTTTTCTTGAATGACCTCAATTTGGAAAAAGAATTTAGAAAGTTAGGAAATAAATGAACTAAATGATTTATTTATTATTTGATTAATGGTAATTAATGATTAAGATTGCTTAATTAAGGTTAGGTAATAATAATGTAATTATTTATTTGCATTAGCATAATAAAATAATTATTTATTATTTAATTAATATTAAATAATCAATAAGTATAAATGTTAAATAATTAATTATTCTTTAAAGAATAATTAGAAATTTATAAAGTAAATTATTTATTTATTTTTCAAGGATAAATAATTTATTTAATTAATTATTATTAAATAATAATTAAAGATTAATAAAAATAAATAAATAATTATTTATTTATTTATTTATTTATAAGATTAATTAATTATTATTTAATTAATATTAAATTATAATTTAAGACTCATATTTATTAATTAATTATTATTTAATTAATATTAAAGAATAATTAAAGTCACATATTAATTAATTAATTATTAGTTAATTATTATTAATTAATAATTAAAGGCATATAATAAAGTAACTAATTAATTATTATTAAATAACAATTAAAGAGAAATAATGATAATTATTTAAAAATGATTTTAATATTTTAAAAAAATCATTTAAGGGTGATATTAAGGTTTTAAAAATGTTTTAAGTTATAATAAATAACTTTTAAATATTTTGACATGTATTTCATTAATATTTTAAATTATTTAAGTATTAATGATAATGAAATTATTTATTAATTAAATCATTATAAATGATATTAATGATTGAAAAATTATTATAAATGGTATTTATGTTAAGATAAATATTATAAATGATAATTAAATTATCTAATATAATATTTAAGTTCTTGAGCAAAGTTTTATTGGTAATAAATTCGTTAATTATCCGATTATGCAATCGGGACACTGAAATAGTACCGAACTCAAACCAAATGGACATAGTTTGACTTGATGACTGTTCTTAAATGTTTTAATGACTATTATGAATATGTGACAATATGTTTAAGCTATATACTGACTGCAAATAAGTAGTATTATGTGTTACTTGGTATTATTCTAATTAAAAGAATAATCTTATTGATGATAGGATCCGGTATTAAAGTTTAAGCTATAACGCGTAACAGTAGTCAACAACCAAGGCAAGTATCTAAACCTTTGCATTTACTTTATGCAACGGATATGCGTAAGATAATATCTGAACTATTCATTTCAATTGTTCAAATATTTCAACCTTTGTATATACTTATGCAATGATTCTGTATAAGTAAGTTATTAAATTATAGTTGTTGTACAAGTTCCTTTATTATGTTATCGTTGATCAAGATATATATTCTGTTTGTTAATTTCTAAAACATGGTTATACAAGTGTCCTCACTTGGATAATCATTATATTTTATCACATATTGATACATACTTATCGGTGTCAAGTATGTACGTATAAGTTGAATTAAAAATCGTCTAAGCTATTTGATCCAGCTAGACATAAATTTAAAGTTGTTGTTGAACAAGATAAAACTTATCCAACCGAATTATTTTGGTTTGGATTCAAGACTGTTATGAACATCCCAATTATGGGAAATTTTTATGCGCAAAGGCGGACAAAGGATGAACGATAATATCGTTATAGCAATGTAGTATTGATCAATACAGGGCAAAACGGGCTGATCACCCCCGTGCCCGTAAGTTATGACGGTTTACAGATGAAGTTCTGTTTTACCTTTTCAAAAATAGAAAACAATATTCATAGTCTGTCAACTTATTCTCATATATAGTCAATATGTAGTTTCAAAAATTTGAAATCAAAATGATATGTTGTTGATTATTGGTTCAGCTTACTTCACAACTGTTGATTCGTTGTAGAAGTATCGTTCAAAGAAAACATTTAATCCTTTCATCTAATTGTTATTATTTGCTATTACTTGCTGGACACTCAAATGCTCATCTTTGCTTAAATTTAAATGTTTTCAGCTAAGTGTGAACAACTTGAAGGATCTGTCAAGAACAAGGGAAAAGGGAAGGTTGCTGAATGAGTGTTTACGCTATCCTATATAATAGTTTGACTTTATGATAAGGATGATAAATATTATTATTATCAAGTAATGAATGTTTAAAGGTTTCATACTTGGGATTAAAAACTCTGATAATATGTAAATTAAATTTGATAATCTATATTATTGTTATTATTATTAGTATTTTTCCACTCATAGAAATGGTATCGTGAAGCACCGAGTTCGGGTTTCAAGTACCTGAATTTGGGGGCGTCACATCATGGTATCAAAGCTATAGGGTTAGAAACCTTAGGTGGATAGACCTTAGGCTATAACCTTAGAACGGAGGGAAATGTTTAAAATATAAATAATTCTAATAGAGTTTAAAAATAGATGAATCGGATAAATTCATCGTCAAGTAAACTAAAAAATAACTTATATAAAACCATTATGTAATATGTGTATATATTATATGCTAATCGGGATAATTTATGTGTGTAGATGTCAGGTGAAAAAGGATTAGGATACCCTCGGATCGTAAAGAAGGTGCCGTTATCAAAGCCAATAGCTAAAATAGAGGCTCAAAGTGAAAGAAACCTCGATGAGGTGGTTATTGTGGAAAATGTCGTACTGCATCCGAAAATGGTGGAACTAACAGATAGTGATTCGAACAATCGAAGTTTGGGCCGATCAAGCATCAACCGGTCGCGAAATCTGCGTGACCAGGTTTCCTCTTTGGAACAATTGTGGGAAATAGAAAGGCTGCTAAATCGCCAACTGCGAAAAGCATTAATAGAAACAATGGAAGAACAAGATAAGCTTAAAATTCAAATTGACCAAATGGGAGCCAAAAGCAACAAGTCGTGTGCAGCTCCGAATAAGAAGGGAAAAAGAAAAATGAAAGACCGTGATATAGGAAATCCTGATAACAACCAAGGGAACTTTAACCGCATAGAAAAGTGTACAAACTGTGATAAGAAACATGAAGGTGTGTGCAGGAAAGGGGAGAATGTTTGTTACAATTACGGACATGAGGGACATTTCTCTCCTCAGTGTCCCAATTCAAAGAAATGTGTCTGTTTTATTTGTGGGATAGAAGGTCATCAGGCAAAAGGTTGTCCAAGATCAAGAAAAAGGCGTAGTGAATAGGTAGTATAGGTTATGTGGTGTAGGTCTATTTAATATAATATGTGTGAAAAGTATGACAGTGAAATGTAATATTCTCAACTTTTGTATGGGTCAAAGCCGTAAATTCTGACTTTTGTGGTCACAAAGGGATAGCATTATGGGCTATGTTATGTAAATTACTTTGAATTAATGAAAATGAACCTATGTTTGAGTAATGAAACAAGTTTAATATATTAAACTTATGTGATATGGTTTAGAATATAAGTTAGATTATGTTTTATTTAATCAGATAATGCCGCCAAGACGTCAAACTAGAAATCAAAGGGCAGAAGAATCTGTCAATAATACTGGGGGAAAACAACCAGATCTAATGCAACAATTTGGAAACATGGTAGCTCAGGCCATGCAACAAGGAATGCCAGCCGCAAGGAACCAGCAAGACAACCGTTTGGCAAACTTTAAGGACTTCAAGGCTGTAGGACCGCCCGAATTTAGAGGTATAACTGACCCTGTAGAAGCCCAAACTTTGGTTAAAGAAATCGAAAAGGCATTTGTAATAGCTAGGGTAGCTGAGGGGCAAAAGACCGCTTTTGTCACCTACATGATGAAGGGCGAGGCAAATTTTTGGTGGGAAACGAATCAGGAGAGGGGCAGGAGCAGGTGTTGTTGCTTGGGATAGGTTTAAAACTTTGTTTTTCAAAAACTATTTTTCATCTAGTGTGCAAGCTAGGATGGAGGTAAAATTTCTGGAGTTAAAGCAGGAAAATATGACTGTTGCGGAGTATACCGTAAAATTTAATGAGTTGGCTAGGTTTGCCCCGCATCAAGTTGATACGGAGGCTAGAAAAGCAAGGAGGTTGGAGCTGGGATTAAAACCCTGGCTCTACAATAAGGTGGCAGTGTTGCAGATCCCTACATTTGCAGCACTCATGGAGAAAGCGATTATTGCTGAGGAGGGAAGTGAGGCCATGAGCCTCTACAACAAGGAAAGAAGGAACAAGGGTAAGGTTGAGGGAGATGGGAAGGTGGAAGCAAATACTGGGAACAGGGGTGAAAAGAGGAAGGGGAACAACTTTGGGGGTGTGCAGGTGAAGCAAGAAGGTGCAAAGAAGAAGCCGGTGGTGCAATGTGGGAATTGTGGGAAGAACCATTTAGGGGAATGTTTGAAAGGTAAATTTGTATATTTCAAGTGCGGGCAGGAGGGCCATATCTCTCCCAACTGCCCCAATCCTAGGACAATTAGTGGGTGTTTTTTGTGCCGATCGAAGGAGCATATGGTGAAAGACTGTCCAAAAAGGAGAACGGAGGAAGAAAGCGTGAATATGGGGAAAAGCGGCGGAACTTTGGCAATCACAAGACCAACTTTATCCAGCAAGTCGACAAAATCTACTGCACGGGTCTTCAACATGACAGTCCAGGATTCGGTGGCAGCTGGCAAAGGAACTCCAAGTACTTTTCGTATAACTTTTATTTTCTTATATATGATTTTTCTATAAATAATAAATTATTTTATAAAGAAATTTTGAAGTAGGAATTTGAGCTTTTTAGAAATCAAATTTTCGTTTAATCAGAAAGACAAGCGTTATGTGAATAGTTAAAGATCAGTTTGATCAAAGTGATCGAGATCTACCTGCAATGATTGTGTATGCTATGTATTCTGGTATGTATAGGTTTTAAAACGGTGATTCCGGGGACGGAATCTTTATAAGGGAGGGTGAATGTGACAACCCAATATTTTCTATAAAAATAAATCATAAATTTTGCGTATAATTTTTTTATTTATTTATTAAAATAAATATGGGTGATATGTGCCAACATAATATGTATATATTTATGGGTGTGATAAATAAAAAATTTATTTATTACATTAATTATTACAGATAATTTTATTTTAGAATTATTGATTATTATCAATTATATGCTTATAATAATTAATTCCATATTGGAAATGTTTTTATCAATTCTTTTTCATGAAAATATAATCTTATATTATTTAAATAATATATGAAATGATTTTTAGAATCATTATAATAATTATTTTATTATATAAATTTTGTTCGAAGTTATTAAGTTAATTATTTTAACTTAATTAATAAGGTTAATTATGATGAGATAAATCGATATGGAATCCAAACCCTAATTTTGGGTTTTGATCAATGAATGAGAATAATATTATAATATTAAATATATTTTGATTTTTTAGTGCTATAAATATGTACTGTATGTACGTATTGATAATGGTGGGTCAATTATGTTGTGTTATGACCAAACCTTAGTATTAGTGTTAAACCCTAATCCATGTTCAAATGAGACTTGAAAGTGCAATCCAAGACATTTGTGATTTGTGTTATAAGAATTGTGTTTTAGATAAAGCCTTATTGTTATGGAAAAACCATAATTACAAATTTAGAACCGTAATTAAAATATTAAACCCTAATTGAATATTCAAGTTACTTGAATATGACAAGTCTAATTGGGTTGTGTAATTTAAATCAATAAGGATAATTTTTTTTAAATTCCCAAAATGAGTGGAATAAAACCCTAATTAAATAATTAGGGTAATGTAAAATTAATGTATTGGACCATGCCATTTTTCATGTCCCAAACAAATTAAATGAGAGCCCAAAAGAATTAAATGTATGGCCCAATCTTTAGCCCACGTGCTAGGGACTTTTTGGTCATTCTATTTAGCTAATTTGGCAATAAAAGAAAATCAAAAATTGGGGCTAAATTGGGGGGAGATGTATCCGGCAAAAGGAGGGAAATAGATAGCATGTGTTGATTTATTTTCTTACTTTAGTTAGTAACCTACTCCCTTAGGTGTCAACTTAAGAAGCTAGCCACCATGTTTTATCAACATTGCAAGTTATATGGAGAGAGAGGAGAAGATTTGTGTTAGGAAATTTCTGGATTTATATAATATATCTACACATTTTTTTACCAACACAAAACATATTATTTTTTCTTTCATCTCACTATTCCAAGTTAGCTAAAAAAAAAAATATTAAGGGAGAGAGAGAGAGAGGTGTCGACAGCCTTGGAGGAAGAAGAAGGAGGAGTTTTACATGTCATCCAAGTTCTTAAGTTATTTTGGAAGGAAAAGGAGGACAGCCTTAAGTTTTGTATAATTATTTTGGTTGTCTTACAAAATAAAGACCTTATGTTTCAAAACCCTTGAACTCTTGAATTACTTGTTTTATAATATTTCAAGTATGGATCTCACCATTTTTGGGGTTAGATAGTTGATCAAAAGTATGAAGTAAAGAAAGATAAAAATGAAAGTTAAGACTTTAAGTTCATACTACTTTTTTGTTATGTATGTTTCTTTATGGTTGAGAGAAAATTTTCAAATTTTTATACCATGAGATAGAGGGCTAAGATAAGAGTAAAACTTAGTTGGAATCGTATAAAAGTGATTTGAAATGAGCAAGATGTGATTTTTGGAACTCAAAACGCTGACTGTCGGAACCTCCGCGCGAACAGTCCACTTCTGGCCTATTTTACGAGACCAAAACAAGTCTGAATTAGGTGTTTGATAAATGGAAAACGAAGTTCGGAAAGATACGAATCCAACGCCACTGACGGAATTGAAATCCGAGTTGTCGATTTTGTTTTATGATTGTTTTCGTAAGAGACCCCAAATCTGGAAATAAAATTCGGGACTTTGTTTTGACAGTCACTTTAGTCCAGTTTTCTGGGCTCATAACAGGCCCAAATGAAGTGTTTAATAAAAGAAAAATGCAATTAAGGATGATGCGGATTTAACCAATCTGATTGGCCCTCAATTAGAGTTGTAGATCTCGGTGTACAAAGGTTTTCGTGAATGACCTCAATTTGGAAAAAAGAATTTAGAAAGTTAAGAAATAAATGAACTAAATGATTTATTTATTATTTGATTAATGGTAATTAATTATTAAGATTGCTTAATTAAGGTTGGGTAATAATAATGTAATTATTTATTTGCATTAGCATAATAAAATAATTATTTATTATTTAATTAATATTAAATAATCAATAAGTATAAATGTTAAATAATTATTTATTCTTTAAAGAATAATTAGAAATTTATAAAGTAAATTATTTATTTATTTTTCAAGGATAAATAATTTATTTAATTAATTATTATTAAATAATAATTAAAGACTAATAAAATAAATAAAGTAATTATTTATTTATTTATTTATAAGTGATTAATTAATTATTATTTAATTAATATTAAATTATAATTTAAGACTCATATTTATTAATTAATTATTATTTAATTAATATTAAAGAATAATTAAAGTCACATATTAATTAATTAATTATTAGTTAATTATTATTATTTAATAATTAAAGGCATATAATAAAGTAACTAATTAATTATTATTAAATAACAATTAAAGAGAAATAATGATAATTATTTAAAAATGATTTTAATATTTTAAAAAAATCATTTAAAGGTGATATTAAGGTTTTAAAATGTTTTAAGTTATAATAAATAACTTTTAAATATTTTGACATGTATTTCATTAATATTTTAAATTATTTAAGTATTAATGATAATGAAATTATTTATTAATTAAATCATTATAAATGATATTAATGATTGAAAATCATTATAAATGGTATTTATGTTAGGACAAATATTATAAATGATAATTAAATTATCTAATATAATATTTAAGTTCTTGAAACAAAGTTTTATTGGTAATAAATTAGTTAATTATCCGATTATGCAATCGGGGACACCGAAATAATCTTAGAACTCAAACCAAATGGACATAATTTGACTTGATAGACCGTTTCTAAATGTTTTAATGACTATTATGAATATGTGACAATATGTTTAAGCTATATATCGATTGCAAATAAGTAGTATTATGTGTTACTTGGTATTATTCTAATTAAAAGAATAATCTTATTGATGATAGGATCCTAGATTAAAGTTTAAGCTATAACGCGTAATGAGTCAACAACAACGACAAGTATCTAAACCTTTGCATTTACTTTATGCAATGGATATAAAAAGATAATATCTCAACTATTCATTTCAATTGTTCAAATATTTCAACCTTTGTATATACTTATCTGATGATTACGTATAAGTAAGCTAATAAATTATAGTTGTTGTACAAGTTCCTTTATTACATTATCGTTGATCAAGATATATATTCATTTGTTAATTTCTAAAACATGGTTATACAACTGTCCTCACTTGGATAATCATTATATTTTATCACATGTTGATACATACTTATCGGTGTCAAGTATGTACGTATAAGTTGAATTAAAAATCGTCTAAGCTATTTGATCCAGCTAGACATAAAGTTAAAGTTGTTGTTGAACAAGATAAAACTTATCCAACCGAATTGTTTTGGTTTGGATTCAAGACTGTTATGAACATCCCAATTATGGGAAATTTTTATGCGCAAAGGCGGACAAAGGATGAACGATAATATCGTTATAGCAATGTAGTATTGATCAATACAGGGCATAACAGGCTGATCACCCCCGTTCCCGTAAGTTATAACGGTTTACAGATGAAGTTCTGTTTAACCTTTTCAAAAATAGAAAACAATGTTCATAGTCTGTCAACTGATTCTCATATATAGTCAATATGTAGTTTCAAAATTTTGAAATTGAAATGATATGTTGTTGATTATTGGTTCAGCTTACTTCACAACTGTTGATTTATAGTAGAAGTATCGTTCAAAGAAAACATTTAATCATTTCATCTAATTGTTATTATTTGCTATTACTTGTTAGGCTCTCAAATTCTCATCCTTGCTTAAATTTAAATGTTTTCAGCTAAGTGTGAACAACCTGAAGGATCTGTCAAGAACAAGGGAAAAGGGAAGGTTGCTGAATGAGTGTTTATGCTTTCCTATGTAATAGTTTGACTTAATGATAAGGATGATAAATATTATTATTCTCATGTAATGAATGTTTAAAGGTTTCGTACTTGGGATTAAAATCTCTGATAATATGTAAATTAAATTTGATAATCTATATTATTGTTATTATTATTAGTATTTTTCCACTCATAGAAATGGTATCGTGAAGCACCGAAGTTCGGGGTTTCAAGTACACAATTTGGGGCGTCACAAAAAGTCTCGCACTCCTCAATACCAAAAGCGGGACACACCATCGCTAACTAACACCGCAGCGCCAATCTTGAACTAATGGGTCACACCGCGGCGCGGGTGCATGGTTTTTGATAGATGATTTAGGTTTTAAACTTCAATTGTTCAGGGACCTATAGGAGTAATGTTTGTGCACTTCATAAGTGTATTAAAACTATTCCTATATTACCTATACTAAGGTATATGGTATTGAACTTAGGAATTGATTACATGATTAGTATGTTATGAATGGTGAACAAGAAGTGTTATCGATGAACCCTAATCGATAAACAATGTTGGTACTTCACCAACAATGTTAGAGTCCGATTAATAACGTAAGTTGATTAATAAGCCGGGACGAAGGGTAATAAGTCAAGTTGACTTTAATAATAATATTAAGTTAACTAAGACGTAGAAGAGAAAGAAGTTGGTACGAACAATGTGAATAATTGTCTGATAGCTAATTATAGTGTGCTATGTGAATATATCATGTTGATTCTGTAAAGGCTGTGGTCAGTCGAATAAGTTATTTGAAGACGCTGAAAGATAAGTTTTCTTAACGCTTGTCTAACTTTCAAGTTAGCCAGGTTTTATGTGATTGATTGTACCGAATTGCACGACTGGTTTTAAAGAAAGGGTCAATGCTAGATTTAACTCGGCTAGACTACTCGTAAGATATAGATTGATTTGTATACATATCTTTCTATATAGAAATGTTAACACTATCCTATGCCAAGTGATTGGTACGGATGTGAAGGTAAGGTTTGTCTATGAACAAACAAAAGTATTTTTCATCGATTATTCGATGGGCACGCGAGTTTGCCAAATGTTAAACGTAAATACGTTTAACGAATGAGTGTTGATCAATATAGAGTACTATAGGCTGATCACCTAGAAGTGCTCGTAAGTAATGCAGATGTACAATCTTAGTGCTATGATATCCTTTTCAAGTATGAAAACAGAAAGCTACTGTTCATGGTCTACCGATCGATTTAGAATTCGTAATCTACTCTATACTTTGGGAATTGATGTTATGAAATGTTAAAGTATTATTGTTTCATAATACTTCATAAATATTTATTCAGTTATGTATGAATTTATCATATAATTCATGAATGTGGTATTACTGTTATCCTTTGTTAAAACTTGCTGAGCTTATTATGCCCACTTCTTGCGTGAATTATATGATTGCAGTTAAGGATGAACGTACTGAGAATGCTAAGAGAGATAAGGGCAAAGCTAAGATGGATGCTTAGCCATCGTGTAATAGATTAGTATGTTTGTATGTATTATACATTATGAACAACAAACGATGAAATCGGTTTATGAACCTGGGAAGGATTATACTTTGATTGTAATAAGAAGATAGTAATTACATTCATTTTGTTGTATTTCAATGGAATGGTTGTATGGTTATGAGTACAGTGTAGCACTATATGTCAGGTTGGAAGATACCCAAATTTGGGGGCGTCACAGTTATTCCATTATTTATTATTCTGTCGGAATATCCTGTCTGTACGTTTACGCATGACCTGGTTCCATTCTTTATTATTCAGTTGGGAATAACCTGTCTGTGCAGTCTATCGCACACATGGTGAATTCTTCTATTATTCCAATCTTTATTATTCTGTTGGAATAACTTGTATATGTGGATTACCACATGCATGGTGAATGATCCTTTATATTAATTCCTTATTAAATTGTGGAAATGATCTCTTTACGTTGATTATGATGAGAGTCATAATAAAAGCATTGAACTGTTGATTATGATGAAAGTCATAATAAAAGCATTGGGCTGATGAAAATCATGGGTATATGTAGTATTAGTAAGTGTTATGATGAGTTATGTTGTTTATTATGTGAAAACATGAAAGTTTCTTAGAAAACACAAAGGGTTGAAAATAAGATTTTGGTGAAAATGGAACATGAAATTCAATTGACCATATCTCCTATTATATTTTGAATTTTTGAGTGTGGTCAAGTCCTAGAGTTAGATTTATGAGTTTTCTAACTTATCCAAGTGGAATCACTGGAAAAGGTGCTGTAGATTTTCGTGTGGACTGATTTTAGCAAAGGAGTCAAAAACTAAAAATTTCCAAAAAGCTACTGCCCAGAAATTTAAAAGGGAATTTTCGGCCACTTAATTTGTGAGAAAAATTTCGGCCTTTTGGAAAATGTAAATATATGGTATAAAGTACCTCCTGTCCAAAAATGAGCTCATTCCGACTTAAAATGAGCAAGTTATGACTATTTCAATATTTAGGTTTTTCCGACGAAAAGCACTATAACCGGAAACTCCGATGACCACGAAATTTAAACTGGAGGCTCACGTTAACATGTGTAAGATCTTGCCAAGATTTGGGAATTTCTGGAGTTAAAATTGAGGTAGCTAATTTCTTAAAGAATTAATTAGAGATTGATTTTTGAAAAATAGTAAATGAATTTTAAAAAATCTGAAAAAATATATATGTTCAATATGGGACTATATTCTGCTAAATCCCAGAAAAGAAATATTTTTGGGACTGATTTGGTATTTTTCATGAAAATAATCTAGTTATGAGTAAATGAGTTAAATATGTTATGTGAAGTAACAAAATTGGAAAATAGGATTTTATGGCTCGGAAATCCTATATAGGGTATATGCATATTTTTGATAAGGGATTTGATCATTGGTGATGAAATCTTATGAGTATGGCATTTTTGAATGATTAAATGCATTATTTGGTAGAGTGTAAACAATTGAAATAAATTGTTTATAAGTTTATGAAGTGATTAAAATATTGTTATAATATTAATAATATTAGATTATGAGTTTATTAAGTGATTGATAATATTTGGATAAATTTAAAGTCTTTAATATTTATCCTTGTTTTCGTTTGATTAATGATTATATCATTGTCATCATTCTCATGTTTATATTGTGATAAAAGTCATCTTTGGCTTATGTGCATAGATGGACTTGGTGTGATTATGATCAGGGATTATTCAGTGTAATCAGGACCGTAATGTGACGAATGATATGGTAAAAATCCTCAGTGGCTTGTAGTGCATTGATGGACAGTTTTTGGTATGATTATGACCAAGGATTATTCGGTATAGTCATGACCATTGATGATTTCCCTTGGCCCGTATTGCAGGGATGATTCGATGATGTGGTTTATTTATTAAGCTGAGTCTCAGCGATAAAGAAATTGATGAAAACATTTTAAATCATAGAAGATAGTAGATTTAATTCTCTACTTAACTTTTCTAATGGATTGCTTGTTCCACTGCAGTTAAACTTGATATCTATTGTATTTTATCAGTTTAACATTATTGAAGGCTAATGATAACTTATTCTGCATTATCTTAGTCATAATATTTCTTACTGGGCTAGTTGAGCTCACCTTTTCCTTCAGGAAATGAGAATATAGCTAGGACGAGTCGGGGAACGGATTGACGGTCTAGATGATAGCATTAGTAGTCCTCACTATTCTATGAAATAGTGTGATAATAAATGTAATGAGGACTGAATTTGAGTTTGTATACTGTATATGAGGACTCCATTGAGAGTGGATATTGTCTAGAAGACAATATTCTTATTAAAACTCTCAGTTTATGTTTTGTCGTATTTTACATGACAGCTGTATTATTAAGTTGTATTTGAATTTTATACCATGTATTTGGTGACTCAAGATGGGTGATGTATACCAATTTTGGGGGCATCACAGTTGGTATCAAAGCTTAGGGATATGATCCCTGGCTGAGATGTGAGATAAGAACTAGGAGGGGAGAGACGGGGAATTCCTTCGCTAGTATGACCTACCTAAGTTTATGTGGTATTTAATTGGTCGGTCAGAGTATAGGGATAATATGTGATATGTTAATTAACCCTTGTTTTGTGGCATGTCAATTAACCTTTGTTTTGAAGATGTATTCTATAATGATATCTAAAGTACAGGAGATGAGAAATGGGAAAATCATGATAGAGAAGAAATAATCGGGAAGGTATAATCGGAAAAGAAAGCAAGGTATGTTTTAGTTATTGAAAAGACGGTCACATAGTCCGATTTTATCGTGCACGAAAGTCAAGTTCAGCTGGGATGGTGGCACGAAAGGCGGATATGGACAAAACAAAGTCGGTGGTTTCAGGAAGAGCGTTTTTCGTGACTTCTCAAAAAGTGAGTAACCCAAACGAAGTTAGCACGGGTTAGTTAATTATAAATTCTTGCGAAGTCTAAACCTTATTAGATACCGGTTCTACCCATTCTTTTATCTTTCTTGCTTGTGCTCAACGTTTAAATTTGACTCCAGAGAGATTAGACTTTGACTTATCGGTTGAAACTCGGTTAGGAGAAACCTTCGTTACCTCCACTGTTTATAAATCTTGTTGATTCAAATTGACACTTTCACGTTACCTGTCGATCTTATCTCTTTGAAAATTCTTGCATTTGATTAGATTTTTGGAATCGATGGGTTAACTACTTATCATGCTTTTCGTAAGGTTGTTAGCTTTCATATTCTTAACCAACATGTTATGCGAATTCAAGCAACCAAACCTCTAAAGTTAATCACTGTTATATCAAGCCATAAGTAAAGAGCCCCGAGCCTTTCACTGGTGACTTCCTTGTGTGGAATCCACCGAAGCCAGAATATATGTAGGGGACGCCGTGAATAACGGTGACAAGTTGATAGGTATCAATGTGACATACTATCCAAGTCTTGGATGAGAGTCACAGATTTGAATGATATTTCTATCGTTAATTTCCTGACGTATTCCTAAAGAATTCTTAATCTACCCCTAGAGCATGAAATCAAATTTTGTATTGACCCCAGTACAAAACCCATTTCGTATAACTTACAAATGATGAAGATAGAGTTAAAGACTCTTTGGACCCACGTGGTGATGTCAAATATACAAGTAGAATCGACTCTAGTCGATAAAGTTAAAACTGCTCAAGCTACAGACACGGAGCTGATGAATACGAATAAGAAGGTTCAAGAGGGCGTTATGTTAAATAGCAAGATTTGCTTAAGAGAGGAAATCTCAACCCTCGATTTAATTGGCCATTTGAAATCCTCGATCGAGTAGGAACTGTGGCTTATAGACTCGTTTTACGGCCAAGTATATATGTCGCGTGTTCATAACATTTTTGACGTATCGATGTTATGTAAATATGTGGATGACCCGAACCACATTATTGATTTAGAGCCAGACGAGATAGCGGATAATTTAACGTATGAAGATGTACCTATTAAAATCTTGGAATGTATTTAACACTCAAAGGTTATACCTCAAGAGTTAGAATCGGACGAAGTGTCCTCATCTGTTCGGCATACCAGGTACGTACATAAATTTTGAGGGTGAAATTTCATAAGGAAGGAAAATTGTAAAACCCCAAATTTTACGAATAAAGATTTATATTTCTCAAAATATTTTTTTGAATATTATGGAGTGAATATGATATAATGTTATAGTTGTGGGTAATATTTATAAATTGTGCAAAGTATGCAAGTTGTTGTATAATATTCGATTGGTCGGGGAATATTCTTTTTGTCGAGAAATATCCATACGAAGGTACAATCATTGGTGGACCCCACAACAGAATTATTGTCGGACTGAGAAAACGATAAAAATACTTTTATGAAAATAACGACGGAAGTTTTACCGTTAAAACTGTTGAACTACTCGGTAGTAAAAGTACAGTAATATGCGTGGTTGCATAGTAGCATACAGTATTGATTATGATGCTTACGTGAGAAGTCACTCAATTTTGTTCAATTATTGCTACATTAATTGCTGCATAGTATCTCACGTTATTTGATTCAATTATTGTCGATATTTTATATATTATTAAATCAATAATTGAGACGATAAAGTTATTCATATTATTAAATTGCAATATTTAAAATGTCTAGAAGTTCTGTTAAGGAGAGGTTTGGTCACCTAATTACGCGCCAATATGGAGAAATCTTTATTGAAAAACCCCCTCTTTTCTGGGAACGACCTGGTCGATTAATAGTGTGAATTATAATAATGATGATGAAGTTTGTTTTATTAGTATTATTAATGTAATAAAATAGAAAAGCTTTTTATATAAAAAGAATACTTTTATAAAGTTATTTATTTTATTAGACAATAATTAGAATATATTATATTTTATTATGCATAGTAGTATTTTGCATAGTAAAATCTTTTATATAAAATAGAATACTTTTATAAAGTTATTTGTTTTATTAGACAATAATTAGAATATATTATATTTTATTATGCATAGTGTTTGCATAATTACTGCGATAGTGTTTTCATAGTAAAATCTTTTTATATAAAACAGAATACTTTTATAAAGTTATTCGTTTTATTAGATTATAAAAAGAATATATTATATTTTATTTAAAAAGATTTTCTTTTATTAGAATATTTTATTAAATCAATCTGGACCGTCCATTTAAAAGTGAATCAATCTGGACCGTTCATGAATTAGTTACTATTCAATCCATTCTTCTATAAATAGAAGCTTATTCCTTCATTATTTTTTACGAATTCACTGAAACTCCAGAGAGAGAAACTGTAGAGAGAATTCTTCTTCTATAATCTTGAGCGTATTTCTTTAGAGTTTAAGAAAGTTTTGAGCGTAGTGTAAGTTTTCTTCAAGTATATCCTCGCCCTACCCGTAGGAGTACTCTTCTTTATAAGGTTAGGGATATTATTTGTTGTACCGTAAAAGGTATTATTTCTTTCGTGTTCATGAAGAGAACTTCTGTTATTCCATTCCTTATTATTCTATTGGAATAATCTGTATACGCGGACTACCGTATACATGGTGAAATTTTTCTGTTATTCCATTTTTTATTATTATGCTGGAATAACCTGTTTATGCAAAGTACCGCATACATGATGAAATTCTTCTATTATTCCATTCTTTATTATTCTGTTAGAATATCCTGTCTGTGCGTTTACGCATGACCTGGTTCCATTATATATTATTCTTTTGGAATAACCTATTTGTGCGGTCTATCGCATGCATGGTGAATTCTGTTGTTATTCCATTATTTGTTATTCTGTCAAAATATCATGTCTATGCGTTTACGCATGACCTGGTTCCATTCTTTATTATTCTGTTGGGAATAACTCATGCGTCATGCGGTCTATATGCGCATGCACGGTGAATCCTTCTGTTATTCCATTCTTTATTATTCTGTTGGAAGAACCTATATATGTGGATTACCACATGCATGGTGAATGATCCTTTATATTCATTCCTTATTAAATTGTGAAAATGATCTCTTTACGTTGATTATGATGAGAGTCATAATAAAAGCATTGGACTGTTGATTATGATGAAAGTCATAATAAAAGCATTGGACTGATGAAAATCATGGGTATATGTAGTATTAGTAAGTGTTATGATGAGTTATGTTGGTTATTATGTGAAAACATGAAAGTTTCTTAGAAATCACAAAGGGTTGAAAATCAAATTTTGGTGAAAATGGAACATGAAATTTAATTGACCAAATCTCCTATTATATTTTGAATTTTTGAGTGTGGTCAAGTCCTAGAGTTAGATCTATGAGTTTTCTAATTTATCCAAGTGGAATCACTGGAAAAGGTGTTGTAGATTTTCGTGTGGACTGATTTTGAATGATTAAATTCATTATTTGGTAGAGTGTAAACAATTGAAATAAATTGTTTATAAATTAATTATGAAGTGATTAAAATATTGTTATAATATTAATAATATTAGATTATGAGTTTATTAAGTGATTGATAATATTTGGATAAATTTAAAATATTTAATATTTATCCTTGTTTTCGTTTGATTAATGATTATATTATTGTCATCATTCTCATGTTTATATTGTGATAAAAGTCATCTTTGGCTTACGTGCATAGATGGACTTGGTGTGATTATGACTAGGGATTATTCGGTGTAATCAGGACCGTAATGTGACGAATGATGTGGTAAAAATCCTCAGTGGCCTGTAGTGCATTGATGGACAGTTTTTGGTATGATTATGACCAGAGATTATTCGGTATAGTCATGACCATTGATGATTTCCCTTGGCCCGTATTGCAAGGATGATTCAATGATGTGGTTTATTTATTAAGCTGAGTCTCAGCGATAAAGAAATTGATGAAAACATTTTAAATCATAGAAGATAGTAGATTTAATTCTCTACTTGACTTTTCTAATGGATTGTTTGTTCCGTTGCAGTTAAACTTGATGTCTATTGTATTTTATCAGTTTAACATTGTTGAAGGCTAATGATAACTTATTCTGCATTATCTTAGTCATAATATTTCTTACTGGGCTAGTTGAGCTCACCTTTTCCTTCAGGAAATGAGAATATAGCTGGGACGAGTCGGAACCAGATTAATTTTGCCTAGATGATAGCATTAGTAGTCCTCACTATTCTATGAAATAGTGTGATAATAAATGTAATGAGGACTGAATTTGAGTTTGTATACTATCTATGAGGACTCCATTGAGAGTGGATATTGTCTAGAAGACAATATTCTTACTAAAACTCTCAGTTTATGTTTTGTCGTATTTTACACGACAGCTATATTATTAAGTTGTATTTGAATTTTGTACCATGTATTTGGCGACTCAAGATGGCTGATGTATACCAATTTTGGGGGCGTCATAGCTACGGTATCTTGGACCATCATGTTGAAAACCCTTGCAGTAGATTTGGTTGGCTTGCTTGATGTCGTAGGTCCCGTAATCGCTAAAGTCCCACTGCCCTTGCCCGTATTCACACTCCCTGCCTCCATTCTCCTTTTTGGGCAATCCTTCACCCTATGCTCAGTTGATCCACACAGAAAACACTCACTGTTCATCCTAGGATTGGGGTAGTTGGGACAGATATGGCCCTCCTACCCGCACTTATAGCATACAAAGTTCCCCTTCAAACATTCCCCTGAGTGGTTCTTTCCACAGTTTCCACACTACACCGTTTGCTTCTTAACACCTTCCTGTTTTCCCTGCGCACTTCCAACATTGCTCACCTTTCTCTTTTCACTCATATTCCCACTATTAATTTCCATCTTCCCAGCTCCTACTGCCTTGCACTTGTTCTTTCTCTCCTTGTTGTAGAGGCTCATGGCCTCACTTCCCTCCTCAGCTATAATTGCTTTTTCTAAAAGTGCTGCAAATATAGGGATCTGCAACACCGCCACCTTGTTGTAGAGACAAGATTTTAATCTCAACTCAAACCTTCTTGCTTTCCTAGCCTCCGTATTAACTTGATGCGGAGAAAACCTAGACAACTCATTGAACTTTGCGGCATATTCCACAACTGACATATCCTGTAAGACCTCAACTTATTATTAATGAAATTTAATTTTTCTCTATTGATTATTTTGAAATAGTAAGGGTTGATTTGATTAATGTGGATAGTTAGGGGTAAAATACGCAAATATTTCAAAATAAGCAAGTGGTTATAAAATATTCATTGTTGTCGGGGAATATTCGTTTGGTCGTGGAATATTCGTCTGCGATTAGCGATCTTTTTGGGGCCCATAACGGAAAGCGATTGGATGAAGAAAATGACAAATATAAGTTGTTTAAAAATAACGGCGTAGTTGTTACCGTTAACACTATTGGAATACCCGGTGGTTAAAACAAAGTAATACGCGTTGTTGCACAGTAGCACACGGTATTGCACCAATTATTGAAGGCACTACTCAATAATGGTTACTGAATTATCTTATTCGATATTTTATTTTATTGAGTTAATAATTGTCATATTGATATTTTATATTCTTTGTTGTTTGATAATTGTCATTACACGATTATTTTTATTATCGAAGCAATAATTCATATTATCTGAATAATATTATTAGATAACATTATTGGCAATGTCTAGAAAGTTACATCTAAGGAGAGGTTTGGTCACCTAATTAATTGCTACCAAAGAAGAAGAAATTCTTATTGAAAGCCCTCTTCCTCTGAGGCTGCGCCTTGTTATCAATATTGTGATTACGTAATATTATTTGTGAATAATTAATTATTGATTCATATGATGAGGAAAATATTGATTTTATGTGGATATAGATGGAGAAAAATTTTAATGTGACAATTGTTGAAAATTGAAATTTTATCTTTTTCTGATAAAATAATTCATTTAAATATATTATTATATTTTAATAATATAATAATGGTGATATTTTTACAACGAATGTGGGATATATGAGTATACGAGGAGGAAGAGTATTTTGTTGCAATAAATGTTTAAAACATGTTAAACATGTCGGTGGACCCCATTTATTGACTGAAATTTGATTATAGCCTGTAAAATCGACCGTTTGTGGATTTCGGTCAATTTCTATTTGGAATTTGGAAAAACTTTCTTCTGTAAAGTTGTAGAGAATTGAATTTCCTATAAAAACTCGGGAGATTCGAATTTTCTGATGAAAGGGCTATTTATTAGGAATTATTGAAGTTCAAAGTTCAAAAATAATTGATTTTGGAAGTTTAAAATATTTAAAATTAGAAAAACGTTTTTTCTTATTTTTTTCTAGAAGGTGGCATGTGTTTGATGGCTGAAATCAGATTCTAGACATGTGTAAGAAATTTATATAATTATATTATTAATTTATTAAATTTTCTGCTTTGGTGTTCTAAGCAATTTCCTATAAATAGGGTGCTTAGGTTAGAATTGAAAATCACACCAGAAACTGAAGTTTTCTCTCTCTATATTATCAAGCGTATTCTTGTGAATATTTTGAGTATAGTTTGAGTATTGCTATACGGTGCAAGTTCAAGTCATAGCCTATATCCGGTGTTTCAGCTAGAAGTACTGATCTTTCGAGGTAAGGGATGTTATTTTCTTCTCAATTGATATTATTTCTTCAATATCATTATGCTGAAATATTGGTTGGAACTTTTTATCAAATTTGGAACTTTTCATGTCGGGGTTACTATTCATGAGTTACTATTCACAAGTTACTATTCATGAGTTATTATTCACGAGTTACTATTCACGAGTACTATTCATGAAGCGTGAAGATGTTTTTGTGGAATTTTTATCTTTTGGTGTGAGTTACTATTCACGTGATACTAAGGCACTATTCACATATATCGACACTATTATTCACCTAAAAATAAAATTTCTTCTTTTCATCCAAAATATCTATTACGGATACTAGCTTTGATTGTATCCATGTTTTGATCATTCTTGAATTTTACACCACTATGATTATTTTTGAGGTATTTTTGAACATGGATAAAATAAAAGTACGAATCTTTAATCCTTAATCCTTGTCATTTTGTTTCACCGGATTCGTTTCTTTAAAAAAATATTTTCATCATCCTCGGTCTTAAATGATGATATTATTGAATATCTTTGGCACATAGTGCAAAGATGAATGATTTCAAGAAGAATATCTTTGGTAGTAGTCAAAAAAGATGAGCGTGTGTTTAAATGAACATGACCAATCGATGAATATCTTTGGCTGTAGTGCAAAGATGAATATTTGATTCGGATGTATATTGATTGATGTTACGGGGATAAAAGATGAGCGATGAACTTTTAAATTCATACATAGAAGATAGTAGTTTGCATTCTCTACTTAACTCTTCTAATGAATTATTATTTCATTGCGAATATTGATTTAAAATTTGTTGTCTATTGTATTCTATTAGATTTTTTCCTGTTGAAGACTAACGGTAATTTGTTGTATATTATCTTAGTCATAATATTCTTTCTTGAGCTAGTTGAGCTCACCCTTTTCCTTTGTTCCATTTTTCTCGGGAGGCAAGAATATAATGCGAGTACTTAGTGGGTATGAAATGAAGGTTCTAGAGAGAGTTGTTTAGTAGTCCTCACCATTTTTGTAAAATAATGTATCAATAAATGTGATGAGGATTTATTTGAGTATAGATATTGTCTAGAAGATAATATTTGTATTTAAACTCACGCTTTTCTTGTTGTAATAATAAAGTTGTAGTTGTTTACGTACCATGTATTGACAACTCGAAATGGGTGATGTATACCTATTTTGGGGCGTCACGGTTGGTATCGAGCTTAGGGATATGATCTCTGGCGAGATCGGGGAATAGAACTAGGAGGGAGAGAGATTTGTAAATCCTTCGCTAGTGTGTCCTACCTAAGCTTATTTTTTAGTTGGTCAAGATATAAGGATATTATGTGATATATTGATTTCCTTAATTAACCCTTGTTTTATGACGATATTTGAGAATGTCGATCGAGAATATTAACAATGGAAATGAGACCGTGGAGACGCTGTACTCACCAACGAGGAGAACGTGCAACAGTGGCAATGTTCCTCCCGTGAACAACACCATTGAGCGGATGATGATGAGCGAGAGGATGTTTAGAAGTTTTTTGCGGTTCATGCAAAATCGACGAGGAGAGACTCGTGTTCAAAATACAGGAGGAAATGATAGCAATTCACGGGTTGTCATAGCTAAGCGATTCAAAGAGTTGGGACCACGAAATTTAAGGGAAAGCCAAATCCGATCATGGCGGAAACATGGGTCAAGCAAATTACCAAGATATTCGATGTCTTGGGATGCACGGAGAACAGAAGGTTCCATTCGCCACCTTTATGTTCCGTGGCGAGGCGGACTCTTGGTGGGAGTCGTGAAGCGTACCCATCCACACTTTTCGGCATGTCTTGGGAAGCGTTTGAAGCTATTTAATGACAAATACTTTCACGAAAGTGTTCGTCATATGAAGGAAGTGGAGTTTATTAGATTGGAAGCGAACAACAACACATAGTGGTGTCTCGATGCGAGGCAAAGTTTGCGAGTTATCCAGTTTTGCACCTCATTTGGTGGAGAATGAGGAACGTATGACGGATGTTTCTTAGAGGTTTGAAACCCAGCATACGTCGATATCTCATTTCTCATAAATTTTCTCTCTATTCGGATGTTGTAAATGAGGCTCAATTATTAGAGCGAGATAACGAGTACGGTCAACCAAGGGACCATAACTAGGATCGTACCGAGAGATAGCGATCAGCAATGAATAATGATAACCAAATGAGAAAAAGCAGACGGACAAAATGGTAACCACTCTGGTGGTAATCATGGCCATGAAAATAGAAGAAGCGAGTCGAGAGGAGATTTTAAAAGAGGAGATTTAACAATGACCATGTGAAGACGATGATCTTGGTCTTAAGAAAATCGGGTTCTAAGGGAGGAGAACGACCACCGATCATATGTTACAAATGCGGAAAAGAGGGACATATCGGTCAAAATCGCCTACAACAGATTCAAGGTATGCTATAATTGTGGAAAGGAAGGACATATCGCTCGAGATTATGCGATGGCGAAACCTAGTTCAGTGAGGGACGGTGACTCAAAAGATCATCCCCGAAAAAGTCAAAATCAACGATTCCTGGGAAGAGCGTTTGTTGTGACCGGTCATAATCTGAGGAACCCAAACGAGGTTATCACGGGTAAGCTATTTATAAATTCTTGCGAAGTTTATACCTTACTTGATCTGGGTGCTACCCATTCATTTATCTCTCTCACGCATGTGCTCAACGTTTAAACTTGACTCAGGAGAAATTAGACTTTGACCTATCTGTGGAAACTCCGTTAGGAGAAACTTTCATCACATCCACTGTTTATAAATCTTGTTTGATTCAAGTTGGCACCATCACCTTACCTGTTGACCTTATCTCTTTAAAGATACTTGCTTTTGATGTGATTTTAGGGATTGATTGGTTAACTACTCATCATGCCAAAATTGATTGTTTTCGTAAGGTTGTTAGTTTTCATATTCCTAACCAACCTATTGTACGAATTCAAGTAACTAAACCATTAAAATCAATCACTGTCATATCTAATCATAAAGCTATTCGTTTATTAAAAAATGGATGTCAAGCTTTCTTAGCCCATGTTATGGATTTGAATAAAGACACGTCAAATTTGAATAATATTCCTGTTGTTATTGACTTTCCTGACGTATTTCAAAGAACTTCCTGCCTACCCCCGAACGTGAAGTTGAATTCTTTATTGATCTTGAACCCAGTACAAAGCCCATTTCTAAAACCCCATATCGAATGGCTCTATTGAACTTGAGGAGTTAAAGGTCCAACTACGAATTGTTGGACATCGGTTTCATTCGTCTAGTACATCTCCTTGGGGTGCTCTGTTTTATTTGTAAAGAAGAAAGACGGGAGTATGCGACTTTGTATTGACTATCGGGAATTGAACCATGTCACCATCAAGAATAGGTATCCTCTACCTCGTATTGATGACTTGTTTGACCCGATTCAAAGGGGCACAATTCTTTTCAAAAAAATCGATCTTCGCTCGGATATCATCATTGAAGATTAGAATCGAGGATATTCCAAAGACCGCCTTGAACTTCGGTATGGGCATTATGAATTCTTAGTCATGTCTTTCGGACTAACTAATGCTCCTGCGGCTTTCATGGATATGATGAACCGAAGTATTCAAGGAATATTTGGATCGGTTTGTTGTTGTCTTTATTGATGACATCCTTATATATTCCAAAAGTCGTGAAGATCATGAGCACCATTTGAAGTTTGGTACTCGAAAGGCTTCGTGAAAACAAACTATATGCCAAATTGAAGAAATGCGAGTTACGGCTTGAGGAAGTAGCATTCCTTGGGCACGTGGTGTCGAAACATGGAGTATCCGTGGACCCGTGAAGATTGAATCAATACTGAGTTGGAGCAACCGAAGTCGGTGGCCAAAATGCACGTAGCTTTTGGGCTTAGTTGGTTATTATCGGAGATTCGTGGAAGGGTTTTCTCGAATCGCTACTCCATTAACTTCACTAACTCGGAAGGATACAAAATTGCGTTTGGAGCGAAGAATGCGAGAAAAGTTTCCAAAAGCTTAAGAGGAGACTTATTTATTTTGTTCTAACAATACCATCCGGTTCGGATGGATTTGTTATCTCTGATGATGCTTGAGCAAAGGGTTAGGATGTGTTCTCATGCAACGTGGGAAAGTCATAGCCTATGCCTCGCGACAACTTAAAGAGTATGAGAGGAATTATCCTACTCATGATCTAGAGTTGGCAGCAGTCGTTTTCGCGCTAAAGATATGGAGGCACTATCTATATGGGGAGAAAGTGGAGATATATTCAGACCATAAAAGCCTTAAATATTTCTTCACTCAAAAAGAACTCAACATGCGGCAGCGACGTTGGCTCGAGCTATTGAAAGACTACGACCACACTATTCAATACCATCCTAGAAAAGCGAATGTGGTAGCTGACGCGTTGAGTAGAAGATCATATGCGGGAATGAGTGCGATGATGTCAAGTATACGCATAGAGCCAACTTTAATAGAAAAAGTTAAGGTTGCTCAAGCCACCGAATTCGAGGTGATGCATATGAAGAAGAAAGTACAAGAAGGAGCTATTCCTAGGGCGAGAATTGATGAAGAAGGAATACTTGAGTCCACTCTGAGACTTTGTGTTCCTAATGACTCGATTTGAAGTACAAGATTATGATGGAGGCACACAATACACCATTTGCAATCCATCACGGAAGTACTAAAATGTATCGTGATCTTGACATACATTTTGGTGGAACAATATGAAGAGAGAGATTGCAAAGTTTATCTCGATGTGTTTAACTTGCCAACGTGTAAAGGCGAGCATTTTGTACCTAAGGTCCAGTTGCAACCACTTGAGATTCCGAAATGGAAGTGGGAACACATTACCATGGATTTCGTTCTGGTCTTCCTACGGTTTCTCAAGGCATCAATGCTATTTGGGTTATTGTTGATAGATTAACCAAGTCTACTCATTTCTTGCCGATACGGGAGACTTATTCCTTGAACGTCTTGCTAGTATGTACGTGAATGAGATTGTGAGGTTGCATGGCATGCCTGTATCTATAGTTTTGGATCGTGACCCAAGATTCACTTCAAGATTTTGGGTTAGCTTGCAAAAAGCTATGGGCGCAGTTTTGATTGATTTGGGCATACCATCCCCAAACGGACGGACAATCAGAGAGAACTATTCAAACTCTTGAAGATCTATTAAGACTCTGTGTCCTAGACTTCAAGGGCAGTTGGGATAAGTATTTACCATTGGTGGAATTCTCCTACAACAACAGTTATCAGGCAAGTATAGGTGTGGCTCCATTTGAAGCATTATATGGACGAAAATGTCGTTCTCCAATATGTTGGGATGAGGTGGGTGAAGCAACATTGTTGGGACCCGAGTTAGTACGTATGACTACCGAAAAGATCCAAATGATTCGACAACGTATACAAACGGCACAAGATCGACAAAAGAGTTATGCGGATCTTCATCGAAAGGACGTGGAATTTAGTGTAGGGATCATGTATTGTTGCGAGTTGCTCCATGGAAGGGAGTTACAAGATTTGGGAAGAGAGGAAAGCTCAATCCACGATTTATTGGTCCATTTCAAATTCTTGACCGAGTAGGAAATGTAGCCTATAGACTCGCGTTACCTACGAGTATGTCTCGTGTTCATAATGTGTTTCACATATCCAGCATTTCGTAAATATGTGAAAGACCCGAATCACGTTATAGAGTTAGAACCAGGACGAGATAGCCAAAGACTTAACGTGTGAGGAGGTACTGTCGAGATCTTGGATAGAAAGGAGCATGTCCCTACGCGCTAAAGTCATACCACAAGTTAAAGTTTTGTGGAGGAATCATGCTATAGAGGAAATGACACAGGAATTGGAAATGGAAATGAAAGCGAGGTATCCTCGACTTTTCAAACACCAGTACGTCGTCGATTTCGAGGGACGAAATTTCATAAGGAGGGAGGTTGTAAGACCCCAACTTATTATTAATGAAATTTAATTTTTCTCTATTGATTATTTTGAAATAGTAAGGGTTGATTTGATTAATGTGGATAGTTAGGGGTAAAATACGCAAATATTTCAAAATAAGCAAGTGGTTATAAAATATTCATTGTTGTTTGGGAATATTCGTTTGGTCGTGGAATATTAAATGACGACGGCAGCGATTTTATGGGCCCCATAACTGAAAGCGATTGGATGAAGAAAAGCGACAAATATAAGTTGTTTAAAAATAATTGCGTAGTTATTCTGAATTAACACTATTGGAATACCCGGTGGTTAAAACAAAGTAATGTCTGGCGTTGTTGCACAAGAAGATTACAGTATTGCACCAATTATTGAAGGCACTACTCAATAATGGTTACGATAATTCTTATTCAATATTTTATTTTATTGAGTTAATAATTGCTTTGCGTTGATATTTTATATTCTTTGTTGTTTTCAATAATTGTCATTACACGATATTTTTCATTATCGAAGCAATAATTCATATTATCTGAATAATATTATTAGATAACATTATTAGCAATGTCTAGAAAGTTACATCTAAGGAGAGGTTTGGTCACCTAATTGCGCTTGAAGAAGAAATTCTTATTGAAAGCCCCTCTTTCACAGGAACCTGCACAGTTGTCAATATTGTGATTACATAATATTATTTGTGAATAATTAATTATTGATTCATATGATGAGGAAAATATTGATTTTATGTGGATATAGATGGAGAAAAATTTTAATGTGACAATTGTTGAAAATTGAAATTTTATCTTTTTCGATAAAATAATTCATTTAAATATATTATTATATTTTAATAATATAATAATGGTGATATTTTTACAACGAATGTGGGATATATGAGTATCTGAGGAGGAAGAGTATTTTTGTTGCAATAAATGTTTAAAACATATTAAACATGTCTGGTGGACCCCATTTATTGACCAAATTTGATTATAGCACAGTAAAATCGAATAGTTTGTGGATTTCGGTCAATTTCTATTTGGAATTTGGAAAAACTTTCTTCTAAAAAGTTGTAGAGAATTGAATTTCCTATAAAAACTCGCGAGATTCGAATTTTCTGATGAAAGGGCTATTTATTAGGAATTATTGAAGTTCAAGTCTCAAAATAATTGATTTTTGAAGTTTAAAATATTTAAAATTAGAAAAACGTTTTTTCTTATTTTTTTTCTAGAAGGTGGCATGTGTTTGATGGCTGAAATCAGATTCTAGACATGTGTAAGAAATTTATATAATTATATTATTAATTTATTAAATTTTCTGCTTTGGTGTTTTAATCAATTTCCTATAAATAGGGTGCTTAGGTTAGAATTGAAAATCACACGAAAAATCAAGTTTTCTCTCTATATTATCGAGCGTATTCTTGTGAATATTTTGAGTATAGTTTGAGTATTGCTATACGGTGCAAGTTCAAGTCATAGCCTTTATATCCTGGTGTTTCATTAGAAATCTTGATCTTTCGAGGTAAGGGATGTTATTTTCTTCTCAATTGATATTATTTCTTCAATATCATTATGCTGAAATATTGGTTGGAACTTTTTATCAAATTTGGAACTTTTCATGTCGGGGTTACTATTCATGAGTTACTATTCACGAGTTACTATTCATGAGTTACTATTCACGAGTTACTATTCACGAGTACTACTATTCATGAAGCGTGAAGATGTTTTTGTGGAATTTCTATCTTTTGGTGTGAGAGTTACTATTCACGTATACTGCACTATTCACGTATAATGACACTATTCAATTTAAAAATAAAATTTCTTCTTTTAGTCAAAATATCTATTCGGATACTAGCTTTGATTGTATCCATGTTTTGATCATTCTTGAATTTTACACCACTATGATTATTTTTGAGGTATTTTGAACATGGATAAAATAAAAGTACGAATCTTTAATCCTTAATCCTTGTCATTTTGTTTCACTTTGGATTCGTTTCTTTAAAAAATATTTTCATCATCCTCGGTCTTAAATGATGATATTATTGAATATCTTTGGCACGTAGTGCAAAGATGAATGATTTCTGAAGAATATCTTTGGTAGTAGTGCAAAGATGAGCAGTGTTTAAATGAACATGACCAAATCGATGAATATCTTTGGCACAGTAGTGCAAAGATGAATATCCGATCCCGGATGTATATTGATTGATGTTACAGGATAAAAGATAGACGATGAACTTTTAAATTCATACATGAAGATAGTAGTTTGCATTCGCTATTTAACTCTTCTAATGAATTATTATTTCATTGCGAATATTGATTTAAAATTTGTTGTCTATTGTATTCTATTAGATTTTTCCTGTTGAAGACTAACGATAATTTGTTGTATATTATCTTAGTCATAATATTCTTTACTGAGCTAGTTGAGCTCACCCTTTTCCTTTTTGTTCAATTTTTCTCAGGAGGCGAGAATATAGCGAGTACGAGTCGGGGTATGGAATGAAGGTTCTAGAGAGAGTTGTTTAGTAGTCCTCACCATTTTTGTAAAATAATGTATCAATAAATGCGATGAGGATTTATTTGAGTATAGATATTGTCTAGAAGATAATATTTGTATTTAAACTCACAGTTTTACTGTTGTAATAATAAAGTTGTAGTTGTTTCTGTACCATGTATTGACAACTCAGAATGGATGATGTATACCTATTTTGGGGGCGTCACATATCCCCTTACTTTAACTCCAGAAATTTCACCTCCATCCTAGCTTGCATACTAGATGAAAAATAATTTTCAAAAAACAAAGTCTTAAACCTAGCCCATGTAACTACACCTTCTCCTGCCTTCGCCTAATTCGCTTCCCACCAAAAATTTGCCTCACCCTTCATCATGTAGGTGGCAAAAGCGGTCTTTTGCCCCTTAGCTACCCTAGCTATTATACACGCCTTCTCAATCTCCTTAACCTAAGTTTGGGCTTCTACAGGGTCAGTTGTACCTTTGAATTCTGGCAGTCCCACAGCCTTAAAGTCTTTGAAGTTCGCTAAGTGGTTATCTGGCTGATTCCCTGCGGCGGGCATTCCTTGCTGCATAGCTTGTGCTACCATGTTTACAAAATGCTGTATTGGGTCTACTTGTTGTTGTCCCTCAATGTTATTGACAGATTCTTCTGCCCTTTGATTTCTAGTTTGTCATCTTGGCGGCATTATCTGATTAAATAAAACATAATTTAACTTACATTCTAAACCTTATCACATAAGTTTAATATATTAAACTTATTTCATTACTTAAACTTAGATTCATATTCATTCAACGATTTCAAAATACTTTACATATCGCATCACATACTGCATTAAACATCAGCTATCCGCTTTGTGACTACAAAAGTCAGGATTTACAACCTTGACCAACAAAAAAGTTTGAGAATATTATATTACACGGTATACTAAGCACACATATTACATTAAACACGCCTACACAACAGAACCCATACTACTTATTTACTAAGCCTTTTTCTTGGATAACTCTTCGCCTGATGCTCTTCCATCCCACAAACAAAACATGCACCTGGTTTAAAGTCGGGACAATACAGAGTGGTATGCCCCTCATAGCCGCAAATATAACATATTCTTTTCCCTTTCTTCTTATCAGGTTTTCCTAAGTCATGGACTTCTATCTTTCTTTTCCCTTATTTCTCGGAGCTGCACACGATGTGTTGCTTGGGGCTGCTATCTGATCAATTTGAATTTTAAGCTTATCCTGCTCTTCCATTATTTCTATTAACGCCTGACGCAGTTGACTATTAAGCAGCTTTTCTATCTCCCACAACCTTTCTAGAGAAGAAACCTTGTTCCTCAGATTCTGCACTTCCATTGATGCTGGATCAGCTTCAACTCTAGTGTCTGAATCACTATCTGTCAGTTCCACCATTTTCGGATCTGGAACTACGTTTTCCATGATAACCACCTCATTCGAGTTGGTTTCATTGTGAGCCTCTATTTCAGCTATTGGCTTTGATATTAGCTCGGGTGTATGGGTTTGATCCTTCTTTAAGTTATAAGCATACAACAAGCCTTTTCCACCAGACATCTACACACATAAATTATCCTGATTAGCATATAGTATATACACACAACAATTAATAGTTTTATAAAAAGTTATCTTTTAGTTTGTTTGACGATGAATTATCCAATCCATCTCTTTTTAAACTCTATACGAGTCATTTATATTTTCAATGTTTCCCTCTGTTCTAAGGTTATAGCTTAAGGTCTAACCCACCTAAGGTTTCTAACCCTAAGCTCTGATACCAACCTGTAACTTTCCTGGTGCTTCCAACTATAGCACCTTACAGGGGTACCTATCAGCTTGCCACCGACTTTCATTTCTAAGATCCCCTACGGAGAGTCCGCTTCTGCATTGCATCTCTACAAGGGAAGTCACTAGCGAGAGGCTCGGGACTCTTCACAAATTCATGCTTATAGCTCTAATACCAACCTGTAAAGCCCCCAAATCCAGGTACTTGAAACCCGAACTCGGTGCTTCACGATACCATTTCTATGACCGAAATAATACTAATAATAATAACAATAATATAATTAACAAACATAATTTATATATTTATCAAAGTCTAGTTTCCCAGGTACGAGACCTTTAAACATTCATTACATATCATGATAGATAATATATATCATTGTCTTAATAATATCAAACTATTACATAACTACCACAAATCTTTTTTGGTTAGCTTTCCTTTTCCTTTGTTTCTACATGAGCCTTCTGGTTCTTCACACTTAGCTAAAAACATTTAAATTAAACAAGGATAAGCATTTGAGTGCCCGGCAAGTAATAACAATTATATATTTATAAGCTGAAAGAATTTAAATATTTTTTTTATACTACCCTTTTACAACAAATTAATAGTTGTGAAGTATTCTGAACCGATAATAATAACATAACAACCCTCTTTCAAATTTTTGAAACTACGTACTGACTATAAATAGGGTTAAGGTGACATACTATGAACATTGATTTCATTTTTGAAAAGGTTTAGCAGAACTTCATCCAGTGAAACCAATCATAACTTACTACGCACGGAGGGTGATCACCATTGTACCTCAGATTGATCAATACTACATTGTAAGAACGATGTTATCGTTCACTCTGTCCACCTTGGGTGCATAAAAAGTTTCCCGTGTAAGGGATGTTCTTACTTGTCAGGGTTCCAAACCAAAGGTTTTATCTTGTTCAACAATAATCTATAATTCAACATATATATATATATATATATATATATATATATATATATATATATATCGGTAATTAACAAAGGTGTATCAACATGTGATTAAATATAATGATTATCCAAGTGGGGACACTTGTATAACCATTTATAGAAATTAACGAACAGAATATATATCTGAATTACCATATACTAACATGTTGATAATCAATAAGCGTATATAATATAGGGTTAATAATCTGTACAGTAATAATATAATTCTGAAACATTCTTACTCATGTCCATTGCAAAAAGAAAATGCAAAGGTAGGATACTTGCCTGATCTGCTGCTTACAAAATGCAACTTAGATTTATCTTTTATATCACGACCTATAAATAATCAGATCATTCGTTCGATTAGAACAATATACTATAACACATAGTACTGCATTTCGCAGTTAGCACATAACCTAATCACATTATCACACATGTTCAACAGTCATGGAATCACAAACAAACATTAACACCATCAAGATATCTAAGTCCATATCAATTTTAAAATATGTTTGCAAAATCTGAAACTGACTTTATCGGGTAATTATCGAGTCTAAGACTCTACACCGAAGTTCAATATAATTTAAATATCAGTCAAATTATTTTTAAATGACTTATAATAATTTTTAAACAACTATTATAATTTATCATGAATTTTCTAACACCGAAATCATTATTAAATGATTTAAATATCCAACAATTCTATTATCATTAATATCTATATAATAAAACAGAACTCATTTTGAATCTTTCATTTAACAAAGCACAAGGACGGTTCAGATTCATTCTAACTTAATTCTTCCAACTTAATCTAAAGGCTCATATTTCTTCCCGCCCAAATCAAATTCACCCCTACACCCTACTCTCTCTCATGTTCACAAATCACACAAAATTTTTCTCTCTCCTCTCTTCTTCACACACACACAAACAAACAAATAATAATAATAATAATAATAATAATAATAATAATAATAATAATAATAATAATAATAATAATTATTATTATTATTATAGTACTAATAATAATAATAGTAATAATAGTACTACTACTAATAAATATTATTATAATAGTACTAATAATAATAATTATTATTATAATAATAATTATTATAATCTATATAATAAAACAGAACCCATTTTGAATCTTTCATTTGACAAAGCACAAAGACGGTTCAGATTCATTCTGACTTAATTCTTCCAACTTAATCTAAAGGCTCATATTTCTTTCCGCACAAATCAAATTCACTCCTATACCCTACTCTCTCTCATGTTCACACACAAAATCTTTCTCTCTCCTCTAATAATAATAATAATAATAATAATAATAGTAATCTATATAATAAAACAGAACTCATTTTGAATCTTTCATTTAACAAAGCACAAGGATGGTTCAGATTTATTCTAACTTAATTCTTCCAACTTAATCTAAAGACTCATATTTCTTTCCGCCCAAATCAAATTCACCCCTACACCCTACTCTCTCTCATGTTTACAAATCACACAAAATTTTTCTCTCTCCTCTCTTCTTCACACACACACACAAACAAATAATAATAATAATAGTACTAATAATAATTATAATAATAATAATAATAATAATAATAATAATAATAATAATAATAATAATAATAATAATATTATTATTATTATTATTATAATAGTACTAATAATAATAATAGTAATAATAGTACTAATAATATATAATAAATATTATTGTAATAATAATAATAATAATAATAATAATAATAATAATAATAATAATAATAATAATAATAATTAAATAAAACCCATTTTGAATCTTTCATTTGACAAAGCACAAGGACAGTTCAGATTCATTCTAACTTAATTCTTCCAACTTAATCTAAAGGCTCATATTTCTTCCCGCCCAAATCAAATTCACTCTTATACCCTACTCTCTCTCATGTTCACAAACAAAATCTTTCTCTCTCCTCTAATAATAATAATAATAATAGTAATAATAATAATGATAATAATAGTAATAATTTTAATAATAATAATAATAATAATAATGATAATGATAATGATAATAATAATAATAATTTTAATAATAATAATTTATTACAATAATTATAATTATAATAATAATAATAGTAATAATTTAATAATAATAATAATAATAATAATAATAATAATAGTAATTATAATAATATTAATATCAATAACAAAAATAATAATAATAATAATTATAATTATTATTATAATAGTAATAATAATTATAATAGTAATTATTATTATTATAACTATAATAGTAATAATAATAATAGTAATAATTATAATAATTATGATAATAGTAATAATAATAACAAAAAAATAATAACAACAACAACAACAACAACAACAACAACAACAATAATAATTTGTTATTATGGTGGTGTGGTGAATTATAAAAATTGTTATTGATGATTTTTAATTTTTGTAAATAGGTTTAGATTTTTTTGGATATCTATTTTTAAAGAAAAATTAATTATTGTGGAGGTTTGGTGAATTATGATAATTGTTATATCTGATTGTATGTTATTTTAGGTTGCAAAAAATCTTTAAGTAATGTAGTATTTTTTGAATTTTAATCTAATTTTTCGTTACGTCGTGCCTTTAGGCACGGGCAATTACTAGTTTAATTAATATTAAACTATTAATGAAACCATTGCCAAAATATTAAAGTTATTTATAATAACTTTAAATATTTTCAAAACATTTATATTACCCTTAAATAATTTTTAAAACATTTAAAATCATTTATAAATAATTACCATTAACAATAAAATATTAATGTACTATTCCTTAAAATATTAAAAGTTATTAAGTATAACTTAAAATATTTTTAATTCATTTATATCCTTTTTAAATGATTAATAAAACCATTTTTAAACCATTTATTTAATATAATTATTAAATAAATTTAATATCATTAATGTTAAACAAATATCATTAATATAAAATTATTGATTTAAATTATCCTTTAAATATTAAAAGTTATATTTTATAACTTAAAATATCTTTAAACACTTTATTTTCATTTAAAATGATTTTTATAATAATAAAATCATTTTTAAACTAAATTATTTAATATAATTATTAAATAACTTTAATATCATTAATAATAATTAATTAATGAAATTTACCTTTAAATATTGAAAGTTATATTTTATAACTTAAAATATTTTTAAATGCTTTATTATTATTTAAAATGATTTTAAATATAATAAAATAATTTTTAATTTATTTATTTAATTCATTTATTAAATAACTTAATTATCATTAATATTAATTTATTAATGAATTTTATCACAAAATATTAAAAGTCATTAGAAATAACTTAAAACATTTTCTTATACTATTATATAATTTTTAAATGATTTTAAAGTATTAAAATCATTTTTAAATAATTTATTTAATATATAATTAAATAAATTTCAAAAAATAATAAATATTTATAAAATATATTAAAAATAATTAAAAACTATTTTTCAGACTTTAAAATAATTTTTTATAATTTATTTGGTATTTTTAATAATTAAAAACTAATCTTCTATAATTATTTAATAAAAATAAAATTTTTATAAATAAACTGTCATTAAAACCACCTATAGCGACAGAATCGTCGCTATACGTGTTCTTCATGTTCTTCATGCAAACCTAGAACACCATACACAGTTTCGAGTAACCAACTTTGACCATAATCAAATCTTAACCAAAAGTGTTTCTAGACAAACTATGACTTGAATCTTGTAGTACTAGTGTAAGACTACAATATCCAACAATAAACATAACCATAACATGCATAACAAAAGAGATCTATGGGCCTAAAGTAGCTGTCAGAGGATGTTCTTCATTTCTGGGTTACCCAGAAATGAAGAAACGATCCTAAAATGCCACTTTCTAGCCTCCACTACATGCTAAGCTTGTAATGTTTTTGTGATCTAAAAGTCTGCGATGTAGATAACATGTAGGACTACCGATCTATCACATAAAAGCACAATAACAACAAATAATCAATCGCGATATATGTTTACTTGACCACCGCGTCGAAATAAGCTCAACCGCTTCGGAAATTCCCGAAAATGAAAGCGTGACGGATGACCAACTTTGACCATCCGTTAAATCCAGTGTGTTTGATATTTAGATGTAATATTAGCATATATCGAAAGCTTATATAACATACTACAACACGGTTTCAACAAAATAACCAAAACATTAACCAACTAATAGATCAAGAGCCATCAAAACTTGTCAGACGCTTGTTCATGAACTCTAGGCTGCCCAGAAATGGCTTAGTCATGGTCGGTCAACGACCTTTGTGAAAGTAGTATGCACACAAGCCAATCATGTTTGATGATAAAGCATATACTTTGTAACAATCTTATTCATTTATTAATAAAAAGTATTAATTTATTAAAGGCTTTTAATTATCTACATGATGCTGTTTTATAATATGTGATAAACCCATAGTTTTAAGCAATGCTTTAGAATAATGATGATGATCATTCTAATGAGATCTAAATTCTTAGAAAGCTTAAAACTAAAATAGATTCCAATCGTTGGATTACTAAATTGGGGATTAGTAAATTCGGATAGATTGGTACATACGTTGCTTGCTCATTGGATGAGGATGATTGATCTCATGATCATTTGTGTGGAGACACTAAAGCAAGTATGTAGGTGCTTATTAGAGAATAAGTTCACTTTGAACGTTGGCTCGCTAAGGAATACCTAATGGAGTTTTATTTGCTGTCAATAGGAATTCTGTAGTGATAGTAGTACAAGTAATCCTTGGACTTGAGATCATCATATATCTTGTGTATGATGAGTTATACTTTGACTTATTCCTTAAGACCCTTAGGGTATATCAAAGGGTATGCTTGGGTATAATAAGTTGTACATGGAGATAATGTATGATCAATAAAGAATCTACCACTTCTAATAAAAGAAGAAATGTCCTATGTGATTCGATAAATGACAACCCAAAGAGTCCTTGGCCAAGGCGAATGAATTTAGAAAGGAGTTTCTAATTTGCATTATTTGGGGTTGTGCATTTAAGGATCAAAATACATATAATTAAATAAAATAAGACTTGTGAAGTAATTCCATGTCTTATATTTAATTGGGACATTGTATGGTGGAAGGATTGAATTTTACTAAGTAACTATTTACTCAAAGGTTCTTTTATGATTAATGTTGAAATCTATATTATCTGGAAAGTCGTTGATCGCTAGGGAGGCTTATCCTATTGTAGAATAAATATTATTTATTTAAATAAATTAATTGTTTAATTTATTTATTTAAATAAGATTAGAATTGTTCTAATTAATTTATTCACAACCTAGGTTTAATATGGAGAACCTAAAGGGTCACACCATAAAAGGAAGAATAATTATTTAAGAAGTTAATGGCATAATCGTAATAATATGTTATGTATATTTAATTTAATCTATGGTGATAGAATAAATTAAATAGCTTAATATTTATTATTTAATATTTTAGAAATATTAAATATAAATTAATAAGAGGAGTCTTATTAATATTATTACAATTATTATTATTATTTTAATTTCTAAAAGAGTTTAGGAATTAATTTAATATAAGTACTCTCATTTATTCCTAATTGGATTAGGAAGGAAAATTAGTTAAAGGAGTTTAATTAATTATCCCTAATAAGATTAGGGAGCTTAATTAATTAAAAGAATTTAATTAATTAAATAAATCCCAATTCCTTAATTGTTAAGGTGGGTTGCCCACATCTATAAATAAGAGGAGTCTTATTATGGGTGGTGGGGTTGTTGACTTTTACAACATACGACATAATTCCAATTTGTTGGAGAGTACGCCTTTTCTATAGAGATAGAAAACTAGGGTTGAGCCAATACCCCTTCTTCTTGAATCTTTATTTTTCCTTGGTGGATCACCTCTAGAGGCCAAACATATGGGTGGCTAACGTTGATCAAAGGAAGGAACCAAACCCGGTGGATTCAAGTTGAACGCGAAAGGATTTGGAGGTGAACTTGTACCTGAGGAAGCTCGATCTTCAAGGGTATGATTTTATTCTTTATCTTTTCGTTTAATTAATAATTATGCATAAAGGGTGATCCGGGTATATGGTTTGTAAATTTTTTTAAACTCTGATTTTACACGTTTCCGCACTTTTATGCAATTTGATTGCGTTCTTGGATATTACAAACCCAACAGTGGCATCAGAGCCAAACCTTTATGCGAATTATTAATTGTTTTAATTTGATATTATATTGATATGTGTTTAGAACAATTTAATTGGGCATAATTTAATTGTATAAAATTTAAATTAAAAAAAAAATTCTCCTGCCACGCCTTGATTTCCGTGCGCTGGAATCTCAAAAAAAAAAACTATTTCCTTCCTTTTTTTTTTTTTTGTTTTCCGTGCATGTGCTATTCGGTTTAAAGTGGGAGATTGTTTATAAGTATAAGATATATATATATATAATAAATAATCTCCATGAATTCCCTGTAGCCTCGAAAACCGAAACAGCCTTGAAGCCTTGAAGCCTTGAAGTCCGTGACAAGCCTTGAAGTCCGGTCAATTTTTTTTTTTAAAAGCTGATTCATGGATTATTTTTTTGAAAAAAGGTTGGTTCCTGCTGTTCCCACGTGGTTGGTTAGCATAATGTACATATATTAGATACTAAAAAGGTTGACAAATAAAGGAACGGATATATATATATATATATATATATATATATATGGTTATATATATATATTCTTAATAATTTTATTATTAAAATAAAATTTTATTTTAATCTTAAATAAAAAGTTTATTTTAATTTTAAAATAAAAAGTTTATTTTAATTTTAAAATTAGAATTTCATGCTAACTAATTAGAGTTGGAATTGGATTCCATGATAAATAATTGGAGTTGAAATTGGATTTTATTTTTCCTAAAATAAAGGAGTTTATTTGTGAATAGGGAAGTAAATCCATCTTCCCTTAAATAAAGGAGTTTGTTTAGATATGAAATAAAATTTCATATTATTCAAAATAAAAGAATTTATTTGTGAATAGGAAAGAGAATCCTAATTTCCTTAAATAAAAGAGTTTATTTAAATATGGAATAAGATTTCATATTATTCAAAATAAAAGAGTTTATTTGTGAATAGAAAAGAATATCCGTGTTTCCTTTAATAAAAGATTTTTTTTTTACATGGAATTGGATTCCATAATTAATTAAAATAAAAGAGTTTATTTTAATTAAAGATTTTTTTACATGGAATTGGATTCCATAATTAATTAAAATAAAGGAGTTTATTTTGATTAAAGATTTTGATTAAAATAAAATAGTTTATTTTATTTAAAATTGGATAAATTAAAATAAAATAGTTTTATTTTAATTTAAATTTGGATTAAAATAAAGGAGTTTATTTTGATTCAAAATAGATTTTATACTAACTAAATTTGCCCATTAAATGATATCAATATATATATTAAATGTTTATTATTCATAAGATGAATGTTATTTATTGATGCATATGGTGATGTGTATGATAATAAATGGGATTGATTATGGACTATTGACCAATGTGATTGGATTTTATTTTAGTTGGATGCATGAATGTATGAGTTTTATTAAATGGGGTTACTGCATGACTCGTCTTCTCTAATTTTTCTTAATGTAAATTATATCTCCTCCTATGTACTTCCCTCGATTCTTTGATCAAGGTTTCTATTTATTTTAAATAATTTTGTAATAGGAATAGTTAGAATTAATTTTGAAAAATTGGAGATCAAGGAGCAAGGAGCAAGGAGCAAGGAGCGCTTGAAGACCCGTTTGTAATGGAGCCCTAAGGTTTAAATGTAATAGTTATATTTAAATATTATTTCTTGCACCCCTAGGGTTTGACCTTTTGGTTCACTTGGTGGCTCTAGTGAACCAAACTAGAATAAAAGTCCATAATCAATCCAAGTAGAATATAGTATTCTATATGTGCATGCTTATACTATATATATATATTATATATTATGCAAACATGCTTCGCATGTTCATTAATATAATGACGCGTATTTTATATATATATATAATAAATGCAGCTAAAACAAGATGAGACAAATTAATAACAAACCCCTCAATTTTTATATTAAGTCCTAAGCGTTCAAAGATATTTGGAATATCGAACGCTTTCTAGCATGATAAAATTAATAGAGTATTAAATATTTAATATGAGTTTGTTGTGTCACCACAAGGCAAGTATTAAGTATTTAAGATGTTAATTTATCACATTTGATGCTTATAAAGAAAATTGAACAATATTATTTTGTTGTGTCACCACAAGGATGATATTTTTCTTTTTTGAATATATGGAGTGCTAGGTTTGGGACTTAACTTGGATAATTTTGATTCGGATGTGCCACCACTTGATCAAAATAATCTAAGAGGCAAAAGAAAAGGAGTTGCATAGTTGATGTAATTGACAAAAGTTGTCTACCTATTTATTTATATATAGTTTGTTGTGTCACCACAAGGCTATATACATTTGAAATGGGATCCTTATTCTCACTAGCAAATCTTTAATTAGATTTTACTTAACTATATAAGTGAGGTAATATAGTTTGAAGAAAATAGTGGGAGATACCAATTTAAAACAAGACCTAATTTATTTTGGTAATTAATAAAAGAATGTATGTTAAAATGTTGTTAATTACAAATTCATTTATAGAATTTTACAATGTCTAAAATTACTATCACCGCAAAGCATATTAGATGCTAAATTAATCTGGATCAATTAAACGGATTGGTTAAGGAATTTGAGAATAGTTCTCATGGCTGAAAAGCTATCTTATGTCCTTAATACGCCTATCCCTGCAATGGTTGCAGACAATGCCTTTGAGGAAGAGATTGCTACTTTTAGAAAGTGGCAAGATGATGCACAGTTGACTCAATGCATCATGCTCGCATCCATGAGTAATGAGCTTCAGCGTCAGCATGAAACTATGGAAGCTCCTACTATATTCCTGCACATCAAGTAGTTGATGGTGAGGAAAGTAGAACTGATAGATATCAGATATCTAAGGAGCTCTTCCGATCTAGAATGGGCAATGGCACTATAGTACAGACAAAAAGGTTCTTAACATAATCAATTTGATTGATCAATTAGGACAACTGGTTTTGTCATGGATGGAGAGTTGAGCTAAGATTTGATCTTGCACTCACTCCTGGACTCCTTTCACAATTGTTGTGAATTTTCATATGAACAAGCTAGATATCAGTCTCGCTGATTTGCTTAACATGTTGAAAAATGTTGAGAGTCACTTTCTAACCAAGAAAGACCATGTCTTACTGGTAGGGGCCAAAGGATCTTCTGAAAAGAAGAACGATTCAAAGAAGGTAAATAGAAAGGCGTAAACAAAGGATAATAAGAGCAAAACTGATACGGATAACAAAGGAGTTTGCTTCCAATCGCAATAAGCTTTGGACCTTGGAAAGAAATCATGAGAAGCATCTTGCGAGAGGCTAACAAAAGAAGCTTAGTGAAGTTTTGTTATAATACGCTTTTGTTCATGATTGAAATAAATTTTTGTTTAAGTCAAGGTTCTACTTGGGTATTGGATACCGACTTTGATTATCATAAATATAGATTTATGAAGGGACCAAGCAGAAGTAGAAAGCTAAACAAATATAAGTAATCCTATGTGCGGAAATGTAACAAAGGTTGCCATATTAGCCATAGAAACTTATAGTTTAGCAATGCCTACTGAACAAATCTATTAAGTCAATAAGTTGGTATTGTATTCCAGTTCTTGTTAAAAATATTATTTCCATTTTATTGTTGGACAATGAAATCTTTGGTATTATAATTAAGAACAATTGTTGTTCTATTTATAATAATAATGTTTTGTATAGAATGGAATATTACTTAATAAATTTTGTATACTTGACTTTCATGAAAATAATTTTGCATATTGAACAAATTAGTATAAGAAAAAGAGATGATCATTCAAAGAGTTGAATGTGTGTATTTGCTAAAATACAAGTGTGAATTATTTGAAAGGTTCAAAGAATTCAGAAGTGAAATAAATTGGCAAAGTATTAAGATTCTTTGATTAGATCAAGGAATAAATACTTGTGCAATAAGTTTTTAGATCATCTCAAATGGTTTTCTCAGAATGTACGCCTCTTGATACACAATAATTGATTGATGTATCTAAAAAGAAAAATTATACCTTGTTGGACATGGTACGGTCCATAATGATTTTACTGACATTCCAGTATCCCTCTAGGGTCATGTCCTAGAAATGGCTGCATATCTACGAAAAGGTAACCTCAAAATCCATTTGAAGACTCCATAAAAGTTATGGACGGGGAGGATTCCTAATCTTAAGTATGTTAAGATAAGGGGTTGTCCAACTTATGTGAAAAGGTTTCAAAAGGATAAGCTTGGGACAAAATTTGACATGTATGATTTGTGGGACATCCTAAAGTAAGTTTAGGGCATATGTTCTATAATCCTACATAGCAAAAGGTGTTTATTGCGAAACACGCTGCCTTTTAAGATAAATGTGTTTATCATTGAAGGGGCTAGTGGGAGGATAATAGATCTTGAAGAGTTCAAGAACCACAAAACACTATAAGTCAAATAAGAGGAACCTGTAGATAGACCTATTGTACCACAACCGAATCGTAAATCTGGAATAGTACTGAAGATACCTAGGAGGTATGATGATGATGAGGTACGCATCATAGAAGATGATGATCCAGAGTTACATTCGATGAGGTAAGACTTCTAGTGTGTACAAAAGGGTCAGTGGGAGCATCGTGAAATTTCTAGTATTATATGTTGATATACTAAGGATGAGGAATAACTTATCAATGCTACAATCAGAAAAGATAAAGTTGTCTAAACATTCCTCCATGAATGGTTTGGGAAGAGTATCTTAATTGGGGATAAAATCTATATAGATAGATTCAACAGGATGCTCGACTTAACCCAAGGAACGTATATTCATTTGATGCTAAAGTCGTTTAGCATGGCAAACTCCAAGAGATGTCTCATGTCGATGAGCCATGGAGTGTATCTCTCTTAATAGTCCCCACAGACTCCTGAAAAGAGAGGTCGCATGAATGACAATCATGTATGCAATGAAATGTACGAGACACGATGATGATCGGTCATATTGCGGAGAAGTTCACTATGAGTCGATGAAAAACATCTTAAAGTTCTTAACCAAGCACTAAGGATGTGATCATATTCATGGTGGGTCTAAATTAAAACTAGAGGGCTTAATGACTCAAGTTTTTCGATTGAACAAGATGATGAAAAAATCCACTTTAAAGGTAAAGCGTTATCTTGAGCAGTGGTGCGATGAATTGGAAAGGTTCCAAACAATGAAAGAGTTCTTTGGTTTAGTGATAAAGACAAAGTATATAGCTATAAATGAAGCTGCAAGTTGATTGTTTGGATTAAAAGTTCATTACAGAACTAGGAATAGTTCCTAAGTCTCATCTTGGATCTAAACATGTGTTGTGGCACTTTCATTTGATTATTAGAATCATTGAAAGATGGGAAATCACTATAGAGATAGTGGACTCTCAAGAACAACATTACATATCCATTAACTAAAACTTATCCAACAAAGGGGATAATCGTCACTTAGAGAAGAAGAGTATAAGATACCATGGCGATTGGCTTTAGTGCAAGTGGGAGATTGAAAGTAGTATGCACACAAAGCCAATCATGTTTGATGATAAAGCATATACTTTGTAACAATCTTATTCATTTATTAATAAAAGGTATTAATTTATTAAAGGCTTTTAATTATCTACATGATCTTTGTTTTATAATATGTGATAAACCCATAGTTTTAAGCAATGCTTTTAGAATAATGATGATGATCATTCTAATGAGATCTAAATTCTTAGAAAGCTAAAAACTAAAATAGTTCCCAATCGTTGGATTACTAAATTGGGGATTAGTAAATCCGGATAGATTGGTACATACGTTGCTTGCTCATTGGATGAGGATGATTGATCTCATGATCATTTGTGTAGAGACACACTAAAGCAAGTATGTAGGTGCTTATTAGAGAATAAGTTCATTTGAGCGCGGGCTCGCTAAGGAATACCTAATGGAGTTTTATTTGCCTGTCAATAGGAATTCCTGTAGTGATAGTAGTACAAGTAATCCTTGGACTTGAGATCATCATAGTATCTTGTGTATGATGAGTTATACTTTGACTTATTCCTTAAGACCCTTAGGGTATATCAAAGGGTATGCTTGGGTATAATAAGTTGTACATGGAGATAATGTATGATCAATAAAGAATCTACCACTTCTAATAAAAGAAGAGAAATGTCCTATGTGATTCGATAAATGACAACCCAGTAGTCCTTGGCCAAGGCAGAATGAATTTAGAAAGGAGTTTCTAATTTGCATTATTTGGGGTTGTGCATTTAAGGATCAAAATACATATAATTAAATAAAATAAGACTTGACAGAAATTCCATGTCTTATATTTAATTGGGACATTGTATGGTGGAAGGATTGAATTGTACGGTAACTATTTACTCAAAGGTTCTTTTATGATTAATGTTGAAATCTATATTATCTGGAAAGTTGTTGATCGCTAGGGAGGCTTATCCTTATTGTAGAATAAATATTATTTATTTAAATAAATTAATTGTTTAATTTATTTATTTAAATAAGATTAGAATTGTTCTAATTGATTTATTCACAACCGGTTTAATATGGAAAACCTAAAGGGTCACACTATAAAAGGAAGAATAATTATTTAAGAAGTTAATGGCATAATCGTAATAATATGTTATGTATATTTAATTTAATCTATGGTGATAGAATAAATTAAATAGCTTAATATTATTATTTAATATTTTAGAAATATTAAATATAAATTAATAAGAGAGTCTTATTAATATTATTACAATTATTATTATTATTTTAATTTCTAAAAGAGTTTAGGAATTAATTTAATATAAGTACTCTCATTTATTCCTAATTGGATTAGGAAGGAAAATTAGTTAAAGGAGTTTAATTAATTATCCCTAATAAGATTAGGGAGCTTAATTAATTAAAAGAATTTAATTAATTAAATAAATCCCAATTCCTTAATTGTTAAGGTGGGTTGCCCACATCTATAAATAAGAGGAGTCTTATTATGGGTGGTGGGGTTGTTGACTTTTACAACATACGGACATAATTCCAATTTGTTGGAGAGTACGCCTTTTCTATAGAGATAGAAAACTAGGGTTGAGCCAATACCCTTCTTCTTGAATCTTTATTTTTCCTTGGTGGATCACCTCTAGAGGCCAAACATATGGGTGGCTAACGTTGATCAAAGGAAGGAACCAAACCCGGTGGATTCAAGTTGAACGCGAAAGGATTTGGAGGTGAACTTGTACCTGAGGAAGCTCGATCTTCAAGGGTATGATTTTATTCTTTATCTTTTCGTTTAATTAATAATTATGCATAAAGGGTGATCTGGGTATATGGTTTGTAAATTTTTTTAAACTCTGATTTTACACGTTTCCGCACTTTTATGCAATTTGATTGCGTTCTTGAATATTACAAACCCAACACTTTGACCATCAATATCATGCAATATATACCCGATCTAGGTCTGATTCTTGCTCCAGATCAAAGATTACATACTAGACTACAACTATAACCTTTCAAAACACAAAAATCTTTTAAGATCACAGAGATATAAGGCCTGACATTCGTTGTCAGACAACACATAACAAAATTTCCAGATTTTGTAGATCTTCAAATCCGAGCCTCTAGATGTTATGGATCTAACATCTAGCAACCTAGATCATCATTATACACCATATCTAACATGTTTAACACAAAAAAACAACATCCAAGAACAGATTAATGGATAGATTCTTGGGTAGGGTTTTATACCTTCTATGATCAATTCTTGTTTCTAGCTTTCTGATTTGATTGTTGTGTTAGTGGGGCTTGGTTATGTGACTGATCTAGCAAAAAATTTCGTGGGTTTGGGTTTAGAGAAAAGGTTTGAGTGTTTTGTGCAAAATGAGCTAGCAAAATACAATTCTCTCTCTTCATATCTATATATAGAAGTGTTAGATGCATTTATGGCTGAGCTTAGGGGCTGATTGCTGTCAATTTTAATCACATGGGATAGTTGGGTTTGGTCACCAACTTCACTTTTTGTCAAAACCTATATATTAGCCTCTTTAATGCTCAAAAGGGCAAAATAGGCATTAGGCTTGCGATTTTAATGGCACATTGGTCAATTAGCAAACCCTTAGGGTTTAACCCTAAGGTTTAGCACAAAGCATTTGTAATATCTAGCAATTAGGGTTTGTTCAAAATAAAAATTTTATTTTTTAAAATTTGTAATTAGGGTTTCCTTAATTAGATTAACTTTCTAATTATACATGAACATTAGGTTATTATATAATTATTATAATTAACTTTGCTAATTTAGCAATTAGGGTTTATAAGTTTGGTAATTAGGGTTACCAAAACACAATTAGGGTTTATAATTCAAATATTAGGGTTTCTAGAGATTAATATATCTAAATGTTAATTAGGGTTGACCTAATTAACCATAAAATCATATAACACATTTATATAATAGTCTTAAACTCACAATTGAGTTTCAAATTAGGATTTCCCTCAATAAAACTAGGGGTTTGACATGTTACATTAAAACTGTTCCACACATTAACATTACACACATACAGTACATATTTATAGCACTGAAAAATCAAAATATAATTAATATTATACTATTATTCTCATTCCTTGATCAAAATCCAAAATTAGGGTTTGGATTCCATATCTGATTTATCTGCCATATATAACATCATTAATTAAGTTAAAATAATTAACTCAATTAATCTAGCATAAATTCTTATAATAAAATAATTATTATAATATTTCTAAAAATCATTTCATATATTATTTAAATAATATAATAATTATATTTTCATGGAAAATAATTAATAAAAACATTTTTACTATAAAATTTATAATGATCAATAATTCTAAAATAAAATCATTTGTAATTATTTATGGAATAAAAATATTTTATATTCATCACAAAAATACATACACATTATCTTGGCACAAATTCCCCATATTTATTTTAATAAAAAAAAAGTTATGCGCAAAATTTTTGATTTATTTGTATATAAAATATCGGGTTGTTATATATGCGAATCTGTAAACTTCTTCTGTCTGTCTTTAGCTGTTAGAAGATGCATTTGAATCATCTTAACAATGTCCACTGTTTGCTGCACCAATTCTGGTCCCAACATTCGGCGTTCTCCTACCTCATCCCAATACAGTGGTGTTCTGCATTTTCTCCCACACAAAGCTTCGTAAGGCGGCATACCTATGCTTGCATGATAACTATTGTTATACGCAAACTCCACTAATGGTAGATGATCTTCCCAACTACCCTTAAAATCCATGACGCAAGATATTAACATATCTTCTAACGTCTGAATTGTTCTCTCGCTCTGTCCATCCGTTTGTGGATGATACGCCGTACTCAGCTTTAACTGCGTTCCCAACTGCTCTTGTAGACTCCTCCAAAAGTTTGATGTGAATTGTGGATCACGATCTGACACAATCGATACTGGTACACCATGTCTGGAAATTATTTCCTTAATATAGAGTCTAGCTAATTGATCTAAATTATACTTGACCCTAATTGGAAAAAAGTGAGCCGACTTTGTCAATCGATCCACTATTACCCAAATCGCATCATACCCCTTTGTTGTAGTCGGAAGTCCCACCACAAAATCCATCGTGATATTCTCCCACTTCCACTCCGGAATTTCCAATGACTGTAACAAGCCACTTGGTAGTTAATGTTCGGCCTTAACTTTCTGGCAAGTTAATCACCTACTCACGTACTCTGCTATCTCTCTCTTCATGTTCAGCCACCAAAAACTCTGTCGAAGGTCTTGATACATCTTAGTGTTACCAGGATGAATCGAAAACCTCAAACTATGAGCCTCTTGTAATACCTGCTCCTTTAATTCCGTCTCATTCGAAACCCAAATTTTTCCTTCAAATCTTAATAATCCCTCATTATCAAGACTATACTTAGTATCTTTTTCATTGGCCAGTCGCTCCTTCATCTGGTCACACTCGTCAGTTTTGAGTTGTACCTCTTTAACTCTCTCTACGATGGTAGATTGCATCTCCGTCGCAAATAGAATGTGTTCTGCTTCACTTGGCAGCTTCACTTCCAACTCCATCCTAGCCATCTCTGTTATTAACTCAGTTTGAGCCGTTAACAAAGACAACTTTTCCTGACCCTTCCAACTTAAGGCGTTAACAACTACATTGGCTTTTCCCGGGTGATACAGGATTTCACAGTTGTAATCCTTTATCAACTCCAGCCATCTCCTCTGCCAATTCAACTCCTTCTGTGTGAAGATATATTTTAGACTCTTATGGTCCGCGTATATCTCACATTTTTCTCCATAAAGATAATGTCTCCATATCTTTAGAGCAAAAACTACTACGGCCAGTTCCAGATCATGAGTAGGGTAAACTTTCTCATAATCATTCAACTACCTAGATGAATACGCAATGACCTTGCCATGCTGCATGAGCACGCAACCAAGTCCTCCATGCGAAGCATCACAATAAACTACGAAATTTCCTGTGTCATCGGGCAATGACAAAATAGGTGCTTCACTCAACCTCTTCTTCAGTTCTTGAAAACTATCCTCGCACTTATCAGTCTAAGCGTAATTCACCATCTTCCTCGTCAAGTTAGTCAACGGAGTAGCTATCTTCGAAAAATCCTGGATGAATCTCCGATAGTTACCCGCTAACCCTAGGAAACTCCGCACCTCAATCGGCATTTTCGGTTGTTCCCAATTCATCACGGCTTCCACCTTCGCTGGATCTACTGAAATTCCCTCATGGTCAATGATATGACCTAAAAATTGTACCTTCTCCAACCAAAATTCACACTTAGTGAATTTCGCATACAATTTCTCCTTTCTTAGTGTCTCCAACACTAATTTTAAGTGTTCAGCATGATCTTCTGGCGTCTTAAAATATACTAGAATATCATAAATAAACACCATGACGAACTTATCCAAATATTGTTTGAACACTCTGTTCATCATATCCATAAATGCAGCTGGTGCATTTGTCAACCCAAATGACATCACCAGAAACTCATAATAACCATAACGAGTGCTGAATGCTGTCTTGATACATCTTCTTTCCTAACCTTCAGCTGGTGATACCCCGTTCTTAAATCTATTTTTGAAAAATATTTATCCCCTTTCAACTGATCAAAGAGATCATCGATCCTGGGCAATGGGTATTTATTCTTTATCGTTAACTTGTTCAACTCTCAATTGTCGATACACAGTCTTAACGATCCGTCCTTCTTCTTGACAAACAGTACCGGCGCTCCCCACGGCAAAAAACTTGGTTGAATGTACTTCCTGTCCAACAGTTCTTGCAACTGCACCATCAACTCCTTCATCTCCACTGGCGCCATACTACACGGTGCCCTGGAAACTAGTGCCGCTTTTGGCACTATGTCTATTAAAAACTATGTCTCCCTATCCGGCGGAAGACCTGGCAATTCACTCAGAAATACATTGGCGAATTCTCTCACTATAGGTATTTGTTCCATGGTTGCTACCACTCTCTGGGTATCAACAACATGACACAGATAACCTACACATCCCTTTCCTCAGTAATTTCCTAGTTTGTGTCATGGTTAGATAACACGAACGTCCCGGCGATCTATTCCCGTAAAATACTAACTGAGGTTATCTTAACGATTTAATGTTTACACATTTCTTTTGACAATCTATAATTGCCCCATGGTTCACTAACCAATCCATTCCGAGAATTACGTCGAATTCTCCTAACTTTATTGGTAACAAATCTACTGATAATTTATAACCCCGTATATCTACGTAACAACTCCTATGAACATCTTCAACAGGAATTATTTCTTCGTTTGCTACCTTAATATTTAAAGGTATAGGCAACTTTTCGGGAAGTAGTCCTAATTGTCTAGCAAAATCGCATGCTATAAACGAACAAGTAGCACCCGAATCAAACAGCACGTAAGCATTTATGTCGTTGATCGAAATAATACCTGCAACGACGTCCCCTGATGCAACCGCATCTTGGTACATCATGTTAAAATCTACGCCCATCACCCTACCCTACTGCTTGGACCACTAATTGCTAACTTACCGCTATTAGTCCCTCGGTTCCCGTCCGTCCCCTTCTTCGGGCAATTCTTTGCCATGTGCTCGGTTGACCCACACACAAAACATCAGTGATTCTTCTTCAAACTTAGACAGTTAGGCGCAATGTGCCCCTCCTGTCCACAATTGTAACAGACGACCTTCCCCTTGAGACAGACTCTTAAATGAGTCTTCCCACAGGTCTTGCAGGCCTCCATTCTCCTCTTTGGGTCTACTTGCTTCACTCCAGTATTCCTAGAGCTAAACACCTTCCTCTTCTGTCCCTCGCCACTACCGCTGGCTCTTTCGATCTTTACTCCCCCATCTACTTTCCCTTTGCTCTTCTTGTCCTTGTGGTATTGACTCAGAGCCTCACTACCACCCTCGGCGATTATCTCCTTCTCTAAAATGGTTCCAAAAGAAATACTTTGGAACACCGAAATACAGTTATAGAGCCAGGGTTTCAAGCCCTGCTCGAACCATCGTGCCTTCCTAACCTCAGTTTCCACTTGATGTGGAGTGAACCTCGCCAGTTCATTAAACTTGGCGGCATATTGGGGAACCGTCATGTCCCCTTGTTTCAACTCCAGAAATTGCATCTCCATCCTTCCCTGCAAGCTTGTGGGAAAGCAGTTCTCTAAGAATATCTCCTTGAACCTCTCCCATGTCAGATTTGCTATCCCGGACCTAGCCTGATTGGCTTCGCACAAAAAGTTGGCCTCTCCCTTCATATTATAGGTTGCAAAAGAAACCTTTTGGGCCTCGTTGACATTTGCTATCATAAATGCCTCTCTATTTCCTTAACCCACGTTTGGGCTTCAATAGGATCCGTAGTTCCTTTGAACTCCGGCAGACCCACGCTCTTGAAATCCTTAAAGGTAGTAGCTCGTGCTACTCCTGGATTTATGGGGATATTAGCCCCTATTCTATTAAAGGCAGCTGTTAATAGGTTAACAAACTCCTGCTTCGGGTTAACCGGACCTCCCTCCGGTTGATTCACGTTAGCACCTTGATTATGTTGCACTCTTCTCGGCGGCATTTTCCTGATACAATAAACATAGTTCGTTATTATTCCTTTCTTTATTAGTTATTATTTAATATAAAACAATAACTTCAACATTCACTACTCATTATTTTCCATAAAAAGGCTTATATTCATTCTTTGTAGTATAATACTACATCAGTTACATTACACAGCCTAAGCTGATTACATTACTTTCCCGCTATCGCTTTCCAAAAATTGGGATTTACAAAAGATTACCCTTCACTATACAAAGAGGGTTTTACGTCACTACAAATTACAAAATATTTACACACTGAAACTACTTTAGCTACTACTATTCTACATCTGCCTTAAGGCATTCTCGAAATCTGCCTTGGCAAGACCGACAATGATATCACGGTTAATAGTATGCCGTGTCTGACCCACCTCTACAGGATATCCAGCTACCTGCTGCTGGAAATCTGTATGAGAACTCCTATGAATATAGGACATTCTACCTATCTTCTGCATTTTGGTCTTTAGCTCCCCCTTGAGCTCAAAGACCTCATGCTTTAACTCGTGGACTTTGTCCTTAGCCAAAATCCTCTCATCATGCTCCTGCTCCCACATGGACTCAACATCAGTCTTATCCTCTATGACAATTTGGAGCACTGCATTCAACTCCTTGACCTCCAGACAGTAATGGATATTTCTATCCAATACTGACATGAACAGAGACATCATCGACCCCCCCAGGAGCTATCTCCGCTGCTATAGCTACTGGATTAAAGGACACTATCTCTACTTCCTCCTCTATCATCCCATCGAATACTGACATGTAGTCACCATCATCTGAGTCTTCAGACTCAATAACCACTACCTCCAGATCTGCTGCTACGGGGTTCGGTATAACCTCTACTTGGTTCACCGATTCTTCACTAATGGCCTAACCATCTACATACATTCCATTTACTCCTGACATCTACACAAAACAATTAAGTTGATTAGTACATGTTAGTAGAATAATAAAAACACATAACATAATCATAATGCATTTTTCTAAGGTTATTTTCTTCTTGTACTTCTTTGACTTCTCTTAAGTTTATGACTTAAGGTTTTTAATCCCCCCTTAAGTTTTATAACCTATTGCTCTGATACCAACCTGTGACGCCCCCAAATCCGGGTATCTTCCAACCCGACAGATGGTGCTACACGGTACTACCATTCACACACACATTCAATTGAAGAGTCTCAAAAGAGCAAATATGTCTTCTATATATTCAAAATATTATTACATTTCCCCAGGTTCTTTATAGCCCATTAATTCGTTCTTGTCATAATATTCAATATATTACAAACATTCAACTATACTATTACATAAGTAATCTAAGGGTTCGTCTTCGCCTTGCCCTTATCCTAGCCGGAGCCTTCGGTCCGCTCGATCTTAGCTGTGTTCATATGGTTCAAGCAAGAGTGAGCATGACTAGCTCAGCAAGTACTACAATTCTAATAAACAACATGCTTGAAACATAAAACTCATATATCTTCAATAACCGAACAATAGTTACGAAGTATTATCGATAATTCAAAGTAGCACTTTTTTTCATTCAAAACATTTTACAACAACAATATTCAGTAAAACATCAATTCCGGTCCAAGACCTTGAGCATTTCATAAGTTCTTTTGAAAAGGACATCCCGGCTGTGACGCCCCCTGTGACGACCCCAAAATAGGTATACATCACCTATTCTGAGTTGTCAATACATGGTATGTAAAACAACTACAACTTTATTATTACAACAAGAAAAGCGCGAGTTTGAATACAAATATTATCTTCTAGACAATATCTATACTCAAATAAATCCTCATCACATTTATTGATACATTATTTTACAAAATGGTGAGGACTACTAAACAATCCTTTCTAAAACCTTCATTCCATACCCCAGGCTAAACTTTCGCTATATTCTCGCCTCCGAGAAAAATGGAACAAAAGGAAAAGGGTGAGCTCAACTAGCTCGAGAAAGAATATTATGACTAAGATAATATACAACAAATTATCGTTAGTCTTCAACGAGGAAAAATTTAATAGAATACAATAGACAACAAATTTTAAATCAATATTCATAATGGAAGTAATAATTCATTAGAAGAGTTAAGTAGAGAATGCAAACTACTATCTTCTATGTATGAATTTAAAAGTTCATCGTCTATCTTTTATCCTGTAACATCAATCCATAAACATCTCGGAATCAAATATTCATCTTTGCACTACAGCCAAAGATATTCATCGATTAGTCATGTTCATTTAAACACTGTTCATCTTTGCACTACTGCCAAAGATATTCTTGAAAATCATTCATCTTTGCACTACAGCCCAAAGATATTCAATAATATCATCATTTAAGGCGAGGATGATGAAAATATTTTTTTAAAGAAACGAATCCAATGAAACAAAATGACAAGGATTAAGGATTAAGGATTCGTACTTTGTTTTATCCATGTTCAAAAATACCTCAAAAATAATCGCAATGGTGTAAAATTCAAGAATGATCAAAACATGGATACAATCAAAGCTAGTATCTAGAATAGATATTTTGGACAAAAAGAAGAAATTTTATTTTTCATGAATAGTGTCGATATGTGAATAGTCTTGGTATACGTGAATAGTAACTCCGACACCAAAAGATAGAAATTCCACAAAAAACATCTTTACGCTTCATGAATAGTACTCGTGAATAGTAACTCGTGAATAGTAACTCATGAATAGTAACTCGTGAATAGTAACTCATGAATAGTAACCCCGACATGAAAAAGTTCCAAATTTGATAAAAGTTCCAACCAATATTTCAAGGATAATGATATTGAAGAAATAATATCATTTAAGAAGAAAATAACATTCCTTACCTCAAAGAATCAAGATTTGAATGAAAGGTCGGAAGTGATCTTTGAATGAAACTTGTCTTTGAGCAAAGAACTCTCAAAGTATCTAAATACTCACAAAATACGCTCAATAATATAGAGAGAGAAGAGAAAAAGCTTATGTTTACGGTGTGATTTTCAATTCTAACTTAGTCCTCTATTTATAGGAAAATGTTAGCCGTAGAAGCAGACTTGACTGCACCGATGGCTTTACTTTACTATTGCCACCCACCACATTTGAAATAAAATTCAGCACATTTCTTCACCAACCACAAGTGGGGCCCACTCAATTCTAGAATTTTCCACCAAAATCAATTATAAACCTAATTTCCAAATCAGACACCTCTTAAAATTCATAACAAATCATTCGTGCATTTTTAACGGTTCAAAATTTGTGGACATATACTCAACTTATGTATGTATAACATACCCAAAAATTACCACAATCTAACAGTTTGGATTAAAAATTATAACCCCATGATATATCTCAAAACCCCGATTTGATTTTAATACCTCCATCCGATAAAATCTTGATAAAACACCTCAACATTAATTTCTTCATTTATAACCACATAAATAAATCCATCATTTATATCCACATAAAATAAATATTTCTTTATCATATGAATCAATAATTAATTATTCACAAATAATATTACGAAATCACAATTATGACAACCAGTAGTTCCTGAGAAAGAGGGGCTTTTCGATAAGGATTTCTCCTTCTTGGCGCCGCAATAGGTGACCAAACCTCTCCTTGATGAACTTTCTAGACATTGCCAATAATGCTATCTAATAATATTATTCAAATAATATGAATTATTGATCCGATAATGGAGATAATGTGCGGTGACAATTATTGAACAACAATAATATAAAATATCAACGCAAAGAATTATTGAATCAATAAAATAAAATATTGAGCAAGAACTCATCGTGAAAATTATTGAGTAGTGCCTTCTTACGTAAGGATCAATAATTCAACAATACATGCAATCTGGTGTGCTCTTTCTTGCAACCACGCGTATTCTTGTATTTTAACCACCGGGTATTCCAACGGTCTTAACGAGAATAACTACGCCATTATTTTTAACCAACTTATATTTGACGTTTTCTTCATCCAATCGCTTTACATGGGGCCCACATATGGTCACTAGTTCGTCATCATTTAATATTCCCCACAAAGATTTAATATTCCACGACCAAACGAATATTCCCCGACAACAATGAATATTTTATAACCACTTGCTTATTTTGAAGTATTTGCGTATTTTACCCTTAACTATCCACATTAATCAAATCAACCCTTACTATTTCAAAATAATAAATAGAGAAAATTAAATTTCATTAATAATAAGTTGGGGTCTTACACCCCCAAATTTGGGTATCTTCCAACCCGACATATGGTGCTACACGGTACTCAAACTATACAATCATTCCATTGAAACACAAAATAATGAATGTAATTACTATCTTTTATTACAATCAAAGTATAATCCATTCCCAGGTTCATAAACCGATTACATTGTTTGTTGTTCGTAATGTATAATACATACAAACATACTAATCTATTACACGATGGCTAACTATCCATCTTAGCCTTGCCCTTATCTCTCTTAGCATTCTCAGTACGTTCATCCTTAACTACATTCATATAATTAATGAAAGAAATGAGCATAACAAGCTCAAAAGTTTATCAAAGGATAACAGTAATACCACATTCGTGAATTATATAACAATTCATACATAACTGGACAAATAGTTATGAATTATTATGAATCAGTAATACTTTAACAATTCATATCATCAATTCCCAAAGTATATAGTAGATTAGGAATTACGAACCTTCGATGAGACCATGAACGATAACTTTCTATTTTCATACTTGAAAAGGATATCACAAAGACTAAGGTCAGTACATCCGCATTACTTACGAGCACTTCTAGGTGATCAGCCTATAGTACTCTATGTTGATTAACACTCATTCGTTAAACGTATTTACGTTTAAGTTTTGGCAAACTCGCGTGCCCATCGAATAATCGATGAAAAATACTTTTGTTTGTTTATAGACAAACCTTACCTTCACATCTGTACCAATTACTTGGCATAGGATAGCGTTAACATTTCTATATAGAAAGATATGAATACAAATCAATCTATATCTTACGAGTAGTCTAGCCGAATTAAATCTGGCATTCATGCTTTCTTTAAAACTAGTCGTGCAATTCAGTACAATGAATCACATAAAACTTGACTAACTTGAAAGTAAGACAAGCGTTAAGAAAACTTGCCTTTTAGCGTCTTCAAATAACTTAATCGACTGACCACAGCCTTTACAGAATCTACATGATATATTCACATAGCACACTATAATTAGCTATCAAACAATTATTCACATTGTTCCTACTAACTTCATTCTCTTCTATGTCTTTGTTAACTTAATAACATTACTAAAGTCAATTCGACTCATTACCCTTCGTCCCGGTTTATTAACCAACTTACGTTATAAATCGGACTCGATCATCTTTGGTGAAGTACCAATGTGGTTCACCGACTAGGGTTCATTGATAACACTTTATGTTCTTCGTTCATAGGTTACTAACATGCCTTTTAATTCCTAAGTTTTAATACTATATACCTTAGTGTAGGTAGTATAGGAATAGTTTTAATACACTTATGAAGTGCATAAACTTTACTCTTATAGGTCTCTGAACAATTGAAGTTCAAAACCTAAGTTGTGACGCCCCCAAAATAGGTATACATCACCCATCTTGAGTCGCCAGATACATGGTACAAAATACAAATACAACTTAATTATACAACAGTCGTGTAAAATACGATAAAACATAATCTAAGAGTTTTAATAAGAATATTGTCATCTAGACAATATCCACACTCAATGGAGTCCTCATTACATTTATTGTCACATAATTTAACAGAATAGTGAGGACTACTAATGCTATCATCTGGACCATCACTTCGTTCCCCGACTCGTCCCAGCTATATTCTCATTTCCTGAAGAGAACAGTGAAAGAAAGGGTGAGCTCAACTAGCCCAGTAAAAAATATTATGACTAATATAATGCAGAATAAATTATCAATAGTCTTCAACAATGTTAAACTGATAAAATTCAATAGACATCAAGTTTAACTACAGCGGAACAAACAATCCATTAGAAGAGTCAAGTAGAGAATAAAATCTACTATCTTCTATGGTTTAAAATGTTTTCATCAATTTTTATCGCTGAGACTCAGCTTAATAAATAAAACACATCATCTAATCATCCATGTACTACGGGCCAAGGATATTCATTAAATCATCAATGGTCATGACTATACCGAACAATCCCTGGTCATAATCATACCAAAAATTATCCATCAATGCATTACAGGCCATTGAGGACTTTTACCGTATCATTTATAATATTACAGGTCATGATTATACCGAATGATCCCTGGTCATAATCATACTAAGTCCATCTATGCACGTAATCCAAAGACGACTTTCATTACAATATAAGCATGAAGATTATGACAATGACATAATAATTCAATAAAACAAGTTCAAGAATTAATTTATCCAAGAACCAATAACGTCCAAGTTGTCAACATGATACTGCAAATGGATTTTTGCCCGCCATGCGGTAATCCACGTATACAAATTATTTCCACAATTTAATAAGGAATGAATACAAAGGATCATTCACTATGCATGTGGTAATCCACATAGACAGGTTATTCCAACAGAATAATAAATAATGGAATAATAGAAGGATTCACCATGCGTGCGATATACTGCACAGACAGGTTATTCCCAAAAGAATAATAAAGAATGGAACCAGGTCATGCAAACGTAAGCGCATGTGATATTCTCGACGTAATAATAAAGAATGGAATAACAACAGAATTCACCATGCATGCGATAGACCGCATAGACAGGTTATTCCAAACAGAATAATAAAGAATGGAACCAGGTCATGCGTAAATGCACAGACAGGATATTCTTACAGAATAATAAAGAACGGAACCAGGTCAGGCAAAATTCGCATCGACGGGATATTCTAACAGAATAATAAAGAATGGAATAACAACAAAATTTCACCATGTATGCGGTACTTCGCATAAAGAGGTTATTCTAACAGAATAATAAAGAACGAAACCAGGTCAGGCGAAATTCGCATCGACAGGATATTCCAACAGAATAATAAAGAATGGAATAATAGAAGAATTTCACCATGTATGCGGTACTTCGCATAGACAGGTTATTCCAACATAATAATATGGAATGGAATAACAGAAGCTCTCTTCATGAATACGAAATAAATAATACCCCTTACCTTAGAAGAAACTGGATATTGGAAAAATGAGGTAGCAGACTTCTCTTCTTCTTTCTCTCTATAATTTCTCTCTCTAGAGTTTCAGTGAATTTGTAAGATATAATGAAGGAATGAGCTTCTATTTATAGGAGAATGGACTGAATTATAACTAATTCATGAATGGTCCAGATTGATTTACTTTTAAATGGATGGTCCATATTGATTTACTATTAAAACTTAAAGCAACGGTCCATACTGATTCACTATTAAAACTTTAAACCAACAATCCATATTGATTTACTATTAAAACTTTAAACTAACGATCCATATTGATTTACTATTAAAAATTTAAACCAGCGATCCATATTGATTTACTATTAAAACTTTAAACCAACGACCCAAATTGATTTACTATTATAATTTCAACCAACGGTCTGAAAAATTAGCAAATCTCCTCATAGAATAATATTGTACCCAAAATGATTTGGACCAAAAAGAAATATATTTTTCGAGTGAATAGTACCCCGTGAATAGTACTTCAGGAATAGTAATTAGGTGAATAGTACCCCGACACGAAAAGTGTCCCAAATACTCGAGTGAACAATACTAGAGTGAATAGTAACTCGTGATTAGTACTTCCAGCTGGACTTGACTTTGGTGCACGACAAAATCGTGCTAGGTGGCCTTCTTTTCCACAATTATAACATGCGTTGGACTGTATCATGCAGTTTCGACTTATGTGTCCTTCCACTCCACATTTGTAACATACGACCGGCGGTCATTCTCCTTCCTTAACAACGGGTCTTTGGTCAATTCGACATCTTTCCATCTTTCTTTGAACCTTCTCTTCTTGAACTTTCCACTCCTATTGTCTTGGCCATGATTACCACCGAAGTGGTTATCATTTCTGGCATGTTGATTCCCTCCACGTTTGTTGTCACCGCTTCGATGACTGCTACCACTTGTATTATCGACTTGTCGGATGCTCTCCCTTGGTTGGGTTGACTCATTATCGCGCTCCAATAACTGAGCCCTATTCACAACATCTGAATCCAAACACAGTTTATGAGAGATAAGGTATTGACGTATCTCGAGTTTTAAACCTCTTAGAAACATCCGCGTCATTCTCTCCTCATTATCAACCAAGTGGGACATAAACCGAGACAACTCGGCAAACTTAGCTTCGTATTACGCCACGGTCATATTGTTTTGCTCAAGCTTTATGAACTCTACCTCCTTTATGTGACGAATAGCAGATCGTGTCTTTGTTCCGGAGCCAATAAGATCGCTCTTTGTGGCCAGACGCGACATAAAATTCATCATCTAGCCATTTCGCCAGACCTCAAGATCGTAAATTTTTCACAGATAAAATTTTGGTGAGTTTCCCGGATCCATAACTTCTTAGTTATAAGTTCGATTTTGTCCGTTCAAAAGCCTACACGTCATTAATAACATACTCTACGCGTTCATATAAGAATTCGACACTTTCAAATCCGTTAACTTAAAATTCACTACTGAGTTCATTTTTTAAGCCTTCATAAATGTTAATGAGCGTTCAATGCTCGTTTTCTTTGTTCTAAGTCAGAATCCGACGATTCTTGAGTCCACAACTCTTAAATACCATATCTCACGTGTTGACATTAAAAAAATGTTCTCAAGTCTCATGGCAACTTTCGACTACCAATCCGGTATTTCAACGTTTTCGACGTTTAACGTCTATTTCCGTGAAATTCTTCATAACTTCGTTACTAATGTTCTCTATGCCAAATCACATAGAATACTCCATGGACTTCATATCTATATCCTAACCAAGCAAGATGCATATATTTAAGTATTGATGGAGTTCAATTGTTTATCAATAATCAATCTCAACAATCAATATTTTCATTATTTAAAACTATATCAAACCTTATGATTTCTATGATATCATGACTTATAAAGATTGAATCGATAATAAGTCATCCTTATTTCCCCCATACTAGACATACACCACCCCTTTACGATTCTCCATACTAAAAGAAAATTAAAAGAAATGGAACTAGCAATAATGAATATTACCTTAAGAACTCTTTGGTATTCTTGACAAAATCTAAAACCAAGCTTCAAAGTAGATAATTTGGTTGAGTCTAGCTCTTTCTCTCTCTAAAAATATAAGTTGGCAATTTGAAAAACTCTCAAAATACCAATTCTAGCTTTCTATTTATAGGCAAATGAAATGGAGGGCAATTTGGTCATTACACCACCACCTCCTTACTATTCTACACTTTGTCACCAAGTAAAATACTTGGTGACCAAGTGATATGCTTGCCTTGCACACCAAGTGGCCGATCCACCATGTCCATGGGTCATCCCCATGGGTATTACCCATTCGGTGACCCACCGGTTCGATCCACGGTTCAATTTTCTCGCATTGGGCTTAATCCATCTAATATTGGGCTTTGACTTGGGCTTACCACATTAATTCATTGGGTTTGATCATTCAATTGTTTGGACTAGACATAATCCAAATCAAATGAATTCATATTAAGTCTTAACTTAATTCCATAATACTAATTGTATTCTATACGTATAATTCACGTATTCTTTCCGTATAATACTCGTACGATAATTGTATTGTACTTCGTATTAACTCATCGTATTATACATAGATACTAGATAGTATCATATTTGTATAACACATGGTTTAACTATAACGCAATTCCTTCTACGCATTTCATCACCTTCTCGGAAATCGTTATACTCAACCCTTAGGTTTTAAGTCCGCAGGCGAAAACTTTGTTTGCCATAAATGAAATATTATTAGATATTTCATCTTATCTCGATATTTTATCATTACGAGTTTCTCAGAATTTCAAAATAATTTCCCGAACAGAAACGGATGAATAGTGTTTTTACGGGAATTTCTCGTAAAATATTTATTTTCGTCTTGGAAATTCTAAACAATTAATTCCAGCACGTAGCCAGATTACTAACCATATAAGCACATTATAGGTCATAGAACGACCTTCACATAGCTTACTCACAAAATAAATCAATTAAATTCATTTAATTCACATAATCAAATAAAAATTTAATTATCATAAAAATCCGATTTTCTCGGGCGTTACATTCTCTCCCCCTTATAAGGATTCTTTCCCCAGAATCTAGCTTATAATTACATGAACAAATGAGGAAAATCTTCCTTCATTTTACTCTCGAGTTCCCACGTTGCTTCTTCAGTATTGTGGTTTCTCCATAACACCTTCACTGAAGGTATGACCTTATTTCGTAATACTTTTTCCTTCCTATCAATAATTTGAATTGGAAGTTCCTCATATGATAAATACTTCTCTATCTGGATAGATTCATACTCTATTACTTGTTTATAGTCCGATTTATAAGGACGCAACACAGACACATGAAACACATTATGAATGCGTTCCATTTCTAGAGGTAAGGCTACTTCATAAGCTACCTCTTCTACCCTTCTTAAAATCTCAAAAGGTCCTACAAACCTTGGACTTAACTTGCCTTTCTTTCCAAAACGTATCTTTCCTTTCCAAGGTGATACTTTCAGAAAGACAAAAGATCCTACATCGAATTCTCTCTTTTCTCTGTGAGGATCTGCATACTTCTTCTGCCTATCTTGGGCCGCAACCAATCGAGCACATATTATCTTCACCATGTTTGCCGTTTGATGTACCATCTCAGGTCCCAACGTCCGACATTCACCCTCCTCATCCCAACACAATGGAGTTCGGCACTTCTTTCCATACAACGCTTCGTAAGGCGGCATGCTTATACTAGCGTGAAAACTATTGTTGTACGAGAATTCCACCAACGGTAGTTACCCATCCCAACTCCCTTTGAAATCCATAACTCAATATCTCAACATATCTTTAAGCATTTGAATTTTTCGTTCACTCTGACCATTCGTCTGAGGATGATACGCCGTACTCAATCTTAACTGCGTTCCCATTTGCTCTTGCAAACTCCTCCAAAAGTTCGATGTGAATCGTGGATCATGATCTGACACAATCGAAATAGGTACTCCATGTCTGGAAATAATTTCCTTGACATACAGCTTAGCTAATTGATCTAAATTATATATAACTCCTATTGGTAGAAAATGAGCCGATTTGTTAATCGATCCACTATCACCCAAATAGCATTGTATCCTTTCCTTGTTGTTGGAAGTCCCACCACAAAATCCATTGTGATGTGCTCCCATTTCCACTCTGGAATTTCTAACGGTTGCAACAACCCACTAGGTCATTGGTGTTTAACCTTAACTTTTTGACAAGTTAAGCACCTACTAACATATTCTACTACTTAACACACCGGCTACTACATTTGCTTTTCCCGGATGATATAAAATATCATAGTCATAATCTTTTATTAACTCTAACCACCTTCTCTGTCTCATGTTCAACTCCTTCTGTGTGAAGATATATTTCAGACTTTTTCGGTTCGTGTATATCTCACACTTCTCACCATATAAGTAATGCCTCCATATCTTCAAGGCAAAAACTACCGCTGCCAATTCCAGATCATGAGTAGGATATGCCTTCTCATAATCCTTCAATTGACGTGACGCACACGCAATGACTTTGCCATGCTGCATGAGCACGTAACCCAGTCCTTTATACGAAGCATCGCTATACACTACAAAGTTCCCTGTATCGTCGGGTAAGGACAATACAGGTGCCTCACTTAACTGAAAGTAGTATGCACACAAGCCAATCATGTTTGATGATAAAGCATATACTTTGTAACAATCTTATTCATTTATTAATAAAAAGTATTAATTTATTAAAGGCTTTCAATTATCTACATGATCTTTGTTTTTATAATATGTGATAAACCCATAGTTTTAAGCAATGCTTTTAGAATAATGATGATGATCATTCTAATGAGATCTAAATTCTTAGAAAGCTTAAAACTAAAATAGTTCCCAATCATTGGATTACTAAATTGGGGATTAGTGAATCCGGATAGATTGGTACATCGTTGCTTGCTCATTGGATGAGGATGATTGATCTCATGATCATTTGTGTGGAGACACTAAAGCAAGTATATAGGTGCTTATTAGAGAATAAGTTCACCGAACGTTGGCTCGCTAAGGAATACCTAATGGAGTTTTATTTGCTGTCAATAGGAATTCTGTAGTGATAGTAGTACAAGTAATCCTTGGACTTGAGATCATCATAGTATCTTGTGTATGATGAATTATACTTTGACTTATTCCTTAAGACCCTTAGGGTATATCAAAGGGTATGCTTGGGTATAATAAGTTGTACATGGAGATAATGTATGATCAATAAAGAATCTACCACTTCTAATAAAAAAGAAATGTCCTATGTGATTCGATAAATGACAACCCAAGAGTTCTTGGCGGCGAGAATGAAATTAGAAAGGAGTTTCAAATTTGCATTATTTGGAGTTGTGCATTTAAGGATCGAAATACATATAATTAAATAAAATAAGACTTGTGATAATTCCATGTATTATATTTAATTGGGACATTGTATGGTGGAAGGATTGAATTGTCACGGTAACTATTTACTCAAAGGTTCTTTAATGATTAATGTTGAAATCTATATTATCCGGAAAGTCGTTGATCGCTAGGGAGGCTTATCCTATTATTGTAGAATAAATATTATTTATTTAAATAAATTAATTGTTTAATTTATTTATTTAAATAAGATTAGAATTGTTCTAATTGATTTATTCACAACCTGGTTTAATATGGAGAACCTAAAGGGTCACACCATAAAAGGAAGAATAATTATTTAAGAAGTTAATGGCATAATCGTAATAATATGTTATGTATATTTAATTTAATCTATGGTGATAGAATAAATTAAATAGCTTAATATTTATTATTTAATATTTTAGAAATATTAAATATAAATTAATAAGAGGAGTCTTATTAATATTATTACAATTATTATTATTTTAATTTCTAAAAGAGTTTAGGAATTAATTTAATATAAGTACTCTCATTTATTCCTAATAAGATTAGGAGGTTAAATTAATTAAAAGAGTTTAATTAATTATCTCTAATAAGATTAGGGAGCCTAATTAATTAAATAAAACCCAATTTCTTAATTGTTAAGGAGGGTTGCCCACATCAATAAATAAGAGGAGTCTTATTATGGGTGGTATGGGTTGTTGACTTTTACAACGTAATAATTCCAATTTGTTGGAGAGTACCTTTTTCTATAGAGATAGAAAACTAGGGTTTGAGCCAAATATACCCTTCTTCTTGAAAATTCTTTTTCCTTGGTGGATCACCTCTAGAGGCTAAACACATGGGTGGCTAACGTTGATCAAAGGAAGGAACCAAACCCGGCGGATCCAAGGAGATCGCGGAGAAGTAGGAGGTGAACTCGTACCTGAGGAAGCTCGTTTCTACAAGGGTATGATTTCATAATTTCTTATTCTTCGTTTAATTAATAATTGTGCATAAAGGGTGATCCGGGTATATGGTTTGTAAAATTTTTAAACTCTGATTTTTACACGCTTCCACACTTTTATGCAATTTGATTGCGTTCTTGAATATTACAAACCTAACATTAACCTCTTCTTCAACTCCTGAAAACTGTTCTCACATTTTTCAGTCCACATATACTTCACCGACTTTCTTGTCAGATTCGTCAATGGAGTAGCTATTTTAGAAAAGTCCAGAATGAACCTTCTATAGTATCCCGCTAACCCCAGAAAACTCCAATCCTCGGTTGGCATTTTTGGTTGCTCCCACTCATTAACTACTTCTACTATTGCTGGATCTACGGAAATGCCATCTTTATCAATTACATGTCCTAGAAAACTGCACTCCTTCAAGCCAAAATTCACACTTTGTGAATTTTGCATAAAACCTTTCCTTCCTTAGTGTTTCCAACACAATTCTTAAATGTTCAGCATGATCTTCTGGCGTCTTTGAATAGACTAGAATATCATCAATGAACACTACGAAGAACTTGTCCAAATATTGTTTGAACACTCTGTTCATCATGTGACGCCCCCAAAATTAGGTATACGTCACCCATCTTGGGTCGCCACGTACATGGTACATAAATTCAAATACAAACTTAATTATACAGCAGTCGTGTATAATACGACAAAACATATGCTATGAGTTTAAATACAAATATTGTCTTGTAGACAATATCCATTCTCAGAATAAGTCCTCATTACATTTATTGTCACACTATTTTACAGAATAGTGAGGACTACTAATACTATCATCTGGACCGTCACTCCATTCCCCGACTAGTCTTGGCTACGTTCTCATTTCCTGAAGAGAACAGTGAAAGAAAGGGTGAGCTCAACTAGCCCAGTAAGAAATATTATGACTAAGATAATTCAGAATAAATTATCATTAGCCTTCAACATGATGTTAAACCGATAAAATACAATAGACAACCGGTTTAAGCTGCGAATGAATATGCAATCCATTAAAAGAGTCAAGTAGAAAATAAAGTCTACTATCTTTTAGGTTTTAAAAGGTTTTAATCAATTTTATCACTAAGACTCGGTTTAATGAATAAACCACAATATCTAATCATCCCAAATTACCACGGTCAAGGATTTTCATCAAATTATCAATGGTCATGACTATCTTAGAATCACCCCGGTCATAATCATACCAAAAACTATCCATCAACGCATTACAGAGGCACCGAGGACTTTTGTCACATCATTTATAATAAGCCATGATTATCTTTGAATGATCCTGGTCATAATCATACTAAGTTCATCTATGCACGTAAGCCAAAGATAACATAATATAACGTGAGGATGATGATGATGACATAATAATTCAATAAAACAAGTTCAAGAATTATTTAATCCGAGAATTATTAACGTCCAAATTGTCGACATGATCTTTGTTTTGTAGAGTAAAATTCAAGAATAATCGGAAGAATATTTCCATGAAAGATCTTTGGATGAAACGCAAATATCAAAGATATTCTACTAATTTCATGGAGTATAGAAGTCAAAGTTTTAACCAATTTGGGTATAATAAAGAATGGAATAACAAAAGAAATCACAATGCATGCGGTTGCGATAGGCGAGTTATTCCAATAGAATAATAATAACGGAATCGGTCGGTTAAATTCACACCAAGCGGGATGATCCAACGAGAATAATAAATCTTTGAATAATAAACAATGGAACTAGGTCCGTAAAACACACGACGAGGATATTCCAATAGAATAATAAATGCGGAATAATAAACAATGGAACCGGTCCCGTAAAACACACGATGGGATATTCCAACGAGAATAATAAAGAATGGAATAACGAGAAAAAGATCACCAAGTATAGGGGATTCCAGCGTATCTGAGTTATTCAATGTAATAAATAAGAATGGAATAATATAAGGATTTCACCAAGTATAGGGTATGCTGCGTATATCTGAGATTATGTATAAGGTATGCCACTTTTACGAGTTATTCCATAGAATAATAATGAATGGAATAATGAAGTTCTCTTCATGAATAAGAAAGAACAACCCTTTACGAATTAAACAAATAATATTCCCTACCTTAGAAGAACTGAATATTGGAAAAGTGAAGTAGCGAGAATACTTTTCTTCTTTCTCTCTATAGATTTTCTCTCTATAGCTTCTCTCTATAATTTCTCTCTCTAGAGTTTCAAATTGAATTAAATAAGAAAATAATGAAGGAATGAGCTTCTATTTATAGGAAAATAGAATGCATAGTAATTAATCCATGAACGGTCCAGATTGATTTACTTTAATCGACGGTCCATATTTAAAGCAAAATCTTTTAAATAAAATATCATATATTCTATTTATATAAAACATTTTACTATGCAAACACTATGCAACACTATGCAAAAAACACTATGCAACACTATATCATAATAAAATATAATATATTCTATTTATAGAATAACTTTAATAAAGTATTCTATTTTATATAAAAGATGTTTACATTTTATTACGTTAATAATCTGAATAAAACAAAAGCGTCATTATCACTATAATAATTCATATTATTAATCGACAATAATGGAATCAAACCGAGTGACTTCTCACATAAGCATCGATAATCAATACTGGTGTGCTCTTATGCAACCACACGTATTCTTTGTACTTTTACTACCGGTAGTTCAACAAAGATCAACGGTAAAACTTCCGCCCGTTATTTCAATAAAATATTTTTGTCGTTTTCTCGAATCCGAATGATGAATAATTTACATTAGGGTCCACCAATGATTGAGCCAGTTATCGACTATTCCTGCTAAACCAATATTCCCAGGCCAATCGAATATAATATAACCACTTGCATACTTTTTTGCAAAATTTATAAATACTACTCACAACTATAATATTATCTCAAATTCACACCATAATATTAAAAATTATTTCGACAAAATTTAAATCTTTATTGATAAAATCGGGGTCTCACAATCTCCCTCCTTATGGAATTTAAGCCCTCGAAATTAGGGTGCGATACACTGTATGATAAGAGGTGAGGATAACTTGAATACCTTTATCGTTGAAAACATTAAATTCATTTTTGCAATCCGGCGAAAGATATTCATTAACAATTCATCTTTTTTGCTTCTACAGCCAAAGATATATAAGCGTAAAACCAATAATCTTGAGACTCGACTTAATAGTATCACGACCACGAATTATCCATTCACCAATGGCCAAGGATATTCGTGTTTTCAATTCTGATCGTGATTATCTTAGAATAATCCTTAGTCGTATAATCATACCAAGTCTATCAATGCACTTCTGACCAAAGATGACTTTTACCACATCCATGAATTAATATTTCATTCTTTGAGACTCGACTCAATAATTAATCCATATCATCGAATCATCCCCGCACTACTGAGGCGAGGATATTCATTAATATCACGAACACGAATTATCCATGCACTACTGCCAAAGATAATCGTGTATTCATTAGTATCACGACCACAAATTATCCATGCACTACGGCCAAAGATGATCGTGTATTTATTAGTATCACGACCACAAATTATCCATGCACTACGGCCAAAGATAATCGTGTATTCATTAGTATTACGACCACAAATTATCCATGCACTATGGCCAAAGATAATCGTGTATTCATTAGTATCACGACCACAAATTATCTATGCACTACGGCCAAAGATAATCGTGTATTCATTAGTATCACGACCACAAATTATCCATGCACTACGGCCAAAGATAATCGTGTTTTCAATTACGGTTATGATTATACCGAACAATCCCTGGTCATAATCATACCAAGTCCATCTATGCACTACAGGCCACAGATGACATTCAACATAACATAAACATGAGGATAATGATATAAAGAATCAATCAAATGAGATAAAGGATAAATATTAAACATTTATAATATAATTTATCCAGGATTCAAGAATATCCCCATGTTATCAATCACTTAATAATCTTATAATCTAATATCATTAATATTATAACAATATTTTAATCACTTCTTAAATTTATAAACAATTTATCTCAATTGTTTACGCTTTACCATATAATGCATTTAATCATTCAAAAATGCCATACTCATAAGATATAATCACCAATTATCAAATCTCTCAAAACAAAATATGCATATACTCTATATAGGATTCTCTAGCCATAAAATCATATTTTCAACTTTGTTACTTCACATAACATATTTAACTCATATGTTCGTAACTAAACTATTTTCATGAAAAATATCAAATCACTCCCAAAAATAATTCTTTTCTGGGATTTAGCATAATATAGTCCCATAATGAAAATATATTTTTCTCAGAATTTTTAAAATTCATTTACTATTTTTCAAAAATCAATTTCTAATTAATTCCATAAGAAATTAGCTACCTCAAGTTTAACTCCAAAAATTCCCAAATCTTGACAGGACCTTACCCATGTTAACATGAGCTTCCAGTTTAAATTTCATGGTCATCGGAGTTATAGAACTCCGGTTATAGCATTTTTCGTCGGAAAAACCTAAATATTGAAATAGTAATAAATTGCTCATTTTAAGTCAGAATGAGCTCATTTTTGGACAGGAGGTACTTTATACCATATACCTTCATGTCATAAAAGGCCAGAATTTTTCTTATAATTTAAGTGGCCGAAACAACCCCTCTAAAATCATGGCAGCAGCTTTTTCGGTTTTTGCAGCTTTGCACTCCTTTGCTAAAATCAGTCCACACAAAAATCTACAAAACCTTTTCCAGTAATTCCACTTGGATTAGTTAGGTAACTCATAGATCTAACTCTAGGACTTGACCACATTCAAAAATTCAAAATATAATAGGAGATATGGTCAATTGAATTTCATGTTACGTTTTTCACCAAAATCTGATTTTCAACTCTTTGTGATTTCTAAGAAACTTTCATGTTTTCACATAATAACCAACATAACTCATCATAACACTTACTAATACTTCATATACCCATGATTTTCATTAGTCCAATGATTTTATTATGACTTTCATCATAATCCTCGTAAATGATCCTTTTAGTTGAAGAAATATTTGAGGGTTTAAGAAATGGGTTTTTATCTTTGGTCAATACAAAATTCGATTTCACGCTCTCGGGTAGGCTAGGAAATCTTCAAGAATACGTCAAGAAATTTATTAATGATAGAAATATCATTCAAAAGCTCACATTACTCTCGTCCAAGACTTGAATAATACGTCACATTAATACCAATCTGACTTTCTATCCCTTAACTTTGATATAGCACCTCACAATGATACCTATCAACTTGCCATCTTGATCCGCGACGTAAGCCTCTGAAAGTTTGGCTTCGGTGCATTCCACACAAGGAAGTTAACAACGAAAGGATCGGGGCTCTTTACTTATGGCTTGATATAACAATGTTGATTAACTTTAGGGTTTGGTTACTTTGAATTAAGTATAACAGGTTGGTTATGAATATAAAAGCTAACAACCTTCTGAAAAGCATGATGAGTAGTTAACCAATTGATTCCTAAAATCACATCAAAGGTAAGTATTTTTAAAAGATAAGATCGACGAATAAACGTGAAAGTGTTTATTTGAATCAAACAAGATTTAAAAATAGTAAGCGATATGAAGGCTCCTACTTAACGAAGTTTCAACCAATAAGTCAAAGTCTAACTTCTCCGGAGTTAAATTTAAGCGTTGAGCAAAGCAAGAGAGATAAAATAATGGGTAGAACCCAGTATCTTATAAGGTATAGACTTACGTAATTTATAATTAACTAACTTCGTGCTAACCGTTCGGGTTACTCGTTTTTTGAGAAGTCATGAAAATGCACTTCCTAAAACCAACGACTTTGTTTTGTCCATATCCACCTTTGGTGCCACCGTCCCGACTAGACTTGACTTTGGTGCACAACAAAATTGGGGTAAATGACCTTCTCTTCATGCAATTTCCACTTCTATTATCTTTGCCATGATTACCACCAAAGTGGTTACCATTCTTGGCATGATAATTTCCCCACGATGGTTATCATTATTACGATAGCGTTGCCACCATATGATTATTATCGTGTTGTTGGTGCGTTACCTTTTGTTTGAAATTTGAATCAACACTCTCATGTGCTTCTTTGCTTATCTCAACATTTTCGGATGCCATTCTCAAACACCGTCACAAAACAAGGGTTAATTAACATATCACATATTATCCCTATACTCGGCCCGGCCAATTAAATACCAAATAAATTTAGGTAGGTCATACTAGCGAAGGAATTCCCGTCTCTCCCCTCCTAGTTCTTATCTCACATCTCGGCCGGGGATCATATCCTAAGCTACGATACCAACCATGACGCCCCCCCAAAATTAAGTATCGTCACCCATCTTGGGTCGCCACTTACATGGTACATAAATTCAAATACAAACTTAATTATACGATGAGTCATGTATAATACGACAAAAACATATACTATGAGTTTAAATACAAATATTGTCTTGTAGACAATATCCATTCTAAGAATAAGTCCTCATTACATTTATTGTCACACTATTTTACGTAATAGTGAGGACTACTAATACTATCATCCGGATCGTCACTCCATTCCCAGACTAGTCCCAGCTACGTTCTCATTTCACGAAGAAACGTAAAAAAGAAAGGGTGAGCTCAACTAGCCCGATAAAGAAATATTATGACTAAGATAATGCGAGAATAAATTATCATTAGCTTTCAACAGATGTTAAACCGATAAAATACAATAGACAACCAGGTTTAATCTGCGGTGAATATACAATCCATTAAAAGAGTCAAGTAGAAAATAAAGTCTACTACTATCTTTTAGGTTTTAAAAAGGTTTTCATCAATTTTTATCACAAAGACTCAGGTTTAATGAATAAAACAAAATATCTAATCATCCACAGTACCACGGTCAAGGATTTTCATCAAATTATCAATGGTCATGACTATACCCCGAATCACCCTCGGTCATAATCATACCAAAAACTATCCATCATCGCATTACAGCCACCGAGGACTTTTGTCACATCATTTATATCAAGCCATGATTATCTTAGAAAGATCCTGGTCAAAATCATACTAAGTTCATCTATGCACGTAAGCCAAAATAACATAATATAACGTGAGGATGATGACAATGACATAATAATTCAATAAAACAAGTTCAAGAATTATTTAATCCAGGAATTATTAACGTCCAAATTGTCAACATGATACTTTTTTGTAGAGTAAAATTCAAGAATAGTCAGAAGAATATTTCCATGAAAAGATACTGGATGAAACACAAATATCAAAGATATTCTACTAATTTCATGGAGTATAGAAGTCAAAGTTTTAACCAACTGGGTATAATAAAGAATGGAATAACAAAAGAAATCACCATGCATGCGATACTTCGCATAGACAGGTTATTCCAATAGAATAATAATAACGGAACGGTCGTGTGAAATTCACAATCGAAGCGAGGATGATCCAATGAATAATAAATCTTTAATAATAAACAATGGAACCCGGTCGATGTAAAACACATGCATGTGGATATTCCAACGAGAATAATAAATGCGAATAATAAACAATGGAACCAGTCCGGTGTAAAACACACATGACGAGGATATTCCAACGAGAATAATAAAGAATGGAATAACGAAGAAGATCACCAAGTATAGGGGATTCAGCGTATCACAAGTTATTCAATGAATAAATAAGAATGGAATAATATAAGGATTTCACCAAGTATAGGGTATGCCGCGTATACAGGTTATGTATAGGGTATGCCACTTTTACAGGTTATTCCAATAGAATAATAATGAATGGAATAACAGAAGTTCTATTCATGAATAAGAAAGAATAACACCCCTTATGGGTACAACAAATAATATTCCCTACCTTAGAAGAACTGAATATTGGAAAAGTGAAGTAGCAGAATACTTTTCTTCTTTCTCTCTATAGATTTTCTCTCTATAGCTTCTCTCTATAATTTCTCTCTCTAGAGTTTCAATGAATTAAGTAAGAAAATAATGAAGGAATGAGCTTATTTATAGGAAAATAGAATGCATAGTAATTAATCCATGAACGGTCCAGATTGATTTACTTTAATCTGACGGTCCATATTTAAAGCAAAATCTTTTAAATAAAATATCATATATTCTATTTATATAAAAACATTTTACTATGCAAACACTATGCAATACTATCTGAAACACTATGCAACACTATGCATAATAAAATATAATATATTCTATTTATAGAATAACTTTAATAAATTATTCTTTTTTATATAAAAAAGATGTTTACATTTTATTACGTTAATAATCTGAATAAAACAAAAGCGTCATTATCGCTATAATAATTCATATTATTAATCGATGATAATGGAATCAAACCGAGTGACTTCTCACATAAGCATCGATAATCAATCTGGTGTGCTACTATGCAACCCACACGTATTCATCGTACTTTTTACTACTGAGTAGTTCAACAATGTCAATGGTAAAACTTCCGCAATTATTTCAATAAAATATTTTTGTCGTTTTCATAATCAAACAATAATTACATTGTGGGGTCCACCAATGATTGAGTAGTTGTATGCGAATATTCCTGCTAAACCAATATTCCCCAGGCCAATCAAATATAATATAACCACTTGCATACTTTGCAAAATTTATAAATACTACCCACAACTATAATATTATCTCAAATTCACACCATAATATTAAAAATTATTTCGACAAAATTTAAATCTTTATTGATAAAATCTGGGGTCTCACACATCATATCCATAAATGCGGCTGACGCATTAGTCAACCCAGACGACATTACCAGAAACTCGTAATGACCATAACGAGTTCTGAATGTCGTCTTAGGTATATCCTCCTTCCTCACCTTTAACCGATGATACCCCACATAAAAATCTATCTTAGAAAATACTTTGCCCTTTCAACCGATCAAATAGATCATCGATCCTCGGGCACGGGTATTTATTCTTAATCTTTAACTTGTTCAACTCTCGATAGTCGATACAAAGTCTTAACGACCCATCCTTTTTCTTTACAAACAATACCGGTGCTCCCCAAAGAGACACACTCGGTTGAATGTACTTTCTATCGAATAGTTCCTGTAATTGAACCATTAACTCCTTCATCTCAACTGGCGCCATCCGATATGGTGCCCTTGAAACTGGAGCCGTTCCCGGCAACAGATTAATTACAAACTCAACCTCCCTGTGGAATACCTGGTAATTCCTCTGGAAACACATCTGCTAACTCTTGAACTATAGGTATCTGGTCAAAGGATGTTCCCACTCTTTGGGTATCCACAAAATGGCACAGATAACCTACACACCCTTTTCTCAACATCTTCCTAACTTGTGTCATCGATAGACAACAAGAGCGTCTCGGTGATTTACTACCGAAGAACACTACCTTGGTTTTCTTAGAAAGCCGAAGGTTTACACTTTTCCTATGACAATCTATTATCGCCTTACGGTTAACCAACCAATCCATACCAAGAATTACATCGAATTCTTTTAACCTTATCGGCACCAAATCTACCGATAATGTATTCCCTCTAATATCTATGCAACAATCCTTATGAATATGTTCAATGGGGATTATCTCTTCGTTTGTTACTTTAACATCTAAAGGTATTACTAACTTTTTAGGGATTAAACCTAATCGCTTAGCAATTTCACATGTTATAAAAAAACAAGTAGCACCTGAGTCAAATAGCACATAAGCATTTATTTCATTGATTTAATGATACACTGCTACCACATCCGTTGATGCAACCGCATCTTGGATACCATATTAAACGTCTGAATGAGGGTCTACCTTATCGATGGTGTTGGTCCAGTAATGGCTAATTTACCACTACCAGAACCCTTATTTCCCTCTAACCCTTTCTTTGGGCAATTTCTTTCCATGTGGTCCAATGACCCACAGACAAAACACCCCTAGTTCTTCTTAGGGTTAGGATAGTTGGGTAACAGATGCCTCTCCTGCCCACAGTTGTAGCACACTGATTTCCCCTTTAAACAGACTCCCATGTGAGTCTTTCTGCATGTCTTGCATGCCTCCGTCCTATGCTTAGGATCTCCATGCTTTACCCCAGTATTCCCAGGGTTGAAGCTCTTTCTCGTAAGCAAGTTACCGTTTTCGCTGACAACTTCTGCCTTATTACCACTCTCTACCTTATTCTTGTTCTTCCGCTCTTTGTGGTACTGAGATAATGCCTCACCACCACCTTCAGCTATTATAGCCTTTTCTAGAATGGTCCCGTAGGAAGCACTCTGAAAAATTGATATTCTACTGTAGAGCCAGGGTTTTAAGCCCTGCTCAAACCTGCGCGCCTTCCTCTCTTCCATATCCACTTGATTGGAGAAAATCTCGCCAATTCATTGAATTTGGCGGCATACTTGGGAACTGTCATATCCCCTTGCTTAAGTTCTAAGAAGTTAATCTCCATACTACCTTGCATACTAGTAGGGAAGTAGTTCTCGAAGAACACCTTCTTAAACTGTTCCCACGTACTAGCTTCTATCCTAGCCCCACCCTGGTGAGCCTTCCACCAGTAGTTGGCTTCCCCCTTCATCATGTAAGTCGCAAAAGAAGTCTTTTGCGCCTCACCTACGTTTGTTATCACAAACGCCTTCTCGATCTCTTTTGCCCATGTCTGGACCTCTAGTGGGTCCGTCGTTCCTCGAAACTCAGGAGGACCCACACTCTTAAATTCCTTGAAGGTAGTTGCTCTTACTACCCAGGAGCTACAAGAATCCCTCCCCCAACTTGGTTAAATGCAGCCGTTAATAAATTAACGAACTCTTGCATAAAGTTATTAGGACCCCCCTGATTCTCATTATGAGACTCAGCCTCTTAGTTACGTTGTCTCCTTCTTGGCGGCATAATTCTGATTAAATAAATAAAGCCTCGTTATTATCTATTTAACTATTTTGGTTATCATTCTCAAAGAACAACTCATACCACAATAAGCACATTCTATAAAAACTTCTTATATTAATATTCTTTCATAGTCAAAACTATTTACATCATGTTTCCTTAGCCAAAAAGTAATTACATACTATCCCGCGATTAAATTCTACAAAAATTGGGATTTACAAAAAGACTACCCTTTAATTATACAAAAGAGGGTTTTACATCACTACTTATATACAAAAAGATCTAACAATCTACTAACACTGTCGTACGACATTTTCATATTTCTGATTTGCCAGTATCGACACAATATCTCGACTTATGATATGTCGAGTCTGCCCAGACTCAATGGAATAACAAGCAATTTTCAGCTTGAAATCCTCATGAGCGCATTCGTAGATGTAAGACATCCTAGCTATTTTCTGTTTTTTCTCGACCAGTTTCTTTCGAAGCTCTACGACCTCTTCCTTATAGTCTCGTGCCTTATCCGTCATAAGCACTTTCTCGTCGTGCTCTGACTCAAAATCTGCTTCTGCAGATTCCTTCGCCTCATATAGGGCGGTTATCTCCTCGTTCTATGTCTGCTCTACAGTGCTTAGATGCACATTCCTATCCAACACACACAGATACAATGATCTCATTGCATCCGGAGGTGTTGGCTCCTGAGTAGGTACCACCGTGTTAATCGATGTTGCCTCCATCTCCTCCTCCACATCAATCATCATATTTAGATATGACGTTATCCCCGTCGTCTCCTCGGAGTATTCATCCTCAATATCTTAGTCTTCTAGAACCACTAACGGTACCTCCGCCACTGGCATTGGTACAATCTCCACTTGGTTCACCGAATCCTCACTTATCACTTCAATGTCTCTAAACATCAAGCTATCGCTTGACATCTACAAAACACATAACACGTTGATTAGTACATAATACACAATAGTATAAGCACAAATCACATTTAATTTATTTAAGATTAATTTCCATCTTTTAAATCTTTTGGTACTGAGTTATCTCAATACCTTATTAATTCAATTTACTTTAATTTCATTCTTCGGACTTTACCTTCTTTACGAGGTTATTATCCTAAGGTTTTTTCCCCTTAAGTTTTATAACCTAATGCTTTGATACCAACCTGCGACGCCCCCAAATTTGGGTATCTTCCAACCCGACATATGGTGCTACACAGTACTCATAACTATATAATCATTCCATTGAAATACAACATAATGAATGTAATTATTATCTTTTATTAAAATCAAAGTATAATCCATTCCAGGTTCATAAATCGATTACATTGTTTGTTGTTTGTAATGTATAATACATACAGACATACTAATCTATTACACGATGGCTAACTATCCATCGTAGCCTTGCCCTTATCTCTCTTAGCATTCTCAGTACGCTCATCCTTAACTGCATTCATATAATTCACGTAAGAAGTGAGAATAACAAGCTCAACAAGTTTGTCAAAGGATAACAGTAATACCACATTCATGAATTATATAACAATTCATACATAACTGAATAAATAGTTATAAAGTATTATGAATCAGTAATACTTTAACAATTCATATCATCAATTCCCAAAGTATAGAGTAGATTAGGAATTCTAAATCGGTCGATAGACCATGAACAGTAGCTTTCTGTTTTCATACTTGAAAAGGATATCACAATACTAAGGCTATACATCCGCATTACTTACAAGCACTTCTAGGTGATCAGCCTATAGTACTCTATGTTGATCAACACTCATTCGTAAACGTATTTATGTTTAAGTTTTGGCAAACTCGCGTGCCCATCGAATAATCGATGAAAAATACTTTTGTTTGTTCATAGACAAAACTTACCTTCACATCCGTACCAATTACTTGGCATAGGATAGCGTTAACATTTCTATATAGAAGGATATGAATATAAATCAATCTATATCTTATGAGTAGTCTAGCCGAGTTAAATCTGGCATCGACCCTTTCTTTAAAACAAGTCGTGTAATTCAGTACAATGAATCACATAAAACTTGACTAACTTAAAAGTTAGACAAACGTTAAGAAAACTTTCCTTTCAGCATCTTCAAATAACTTAACCAACTGACCACAACCTTTATAGAATCTACATGATATATTCACATAGCATATTGTAATTAGCTATCAAACAATTATTCACATTGTTCCAACTAACTTCTTTCTCTTCTATGTCTTTGTTAACTTAATAACATTACTAAAGTCAATTCGACTCATTATGTTAGAGTTTATGCCCTAGAGGCCAATTATTTGATATATATTGCTTAACATTTTGATATTATATTTGATTGAATAAATGAATGATTTTATTATGGTTTTATTTACTGCGTTATATAAATGTTAACATAATAAAATTCCTTAGAATAGTGATACAAATTATATAGTTTCAAGTATGTGACTTGAACATGAGATTATATAATTATAATTAGTATCATTGTTCTTAAATGTCCCTAGTCAAGTATTATTGTTGATGGGACAACAATGATGCATTGAGACTAGTATCTGGATTGACTGATGACCAAATCTCATTGGTCATAAATATATGAGATATTAAGTCAATGCATAGGTACATGTTAGAGAACGATGTACTGGACAGACCCACTATGAGAATTCTATATGGAGCAATATGCGAAGTTTCATTAGTAATTCTCATAGTGACAATGATGTAATGGTCCTTTAACCTAAAATCACTATATTACTACACGAGAATTTATGTACTTTGATATCATCAAATGTCACCTTTAATAGGGTGGACTATAAAGGTGAATATTGGGTACATCATGAATCGTGTGAGGAATATGAGTGATCTAGATGGAATTTAACCTTCCTATTTATTAGGGGTGATATCCATAGGCCTCTTGATTGAGTAGGACTATGAAATGCATGGCCATGCTCAAATAGTAATTTATTTCATATAGTCTACTCGTTGATCAAGAAAAACTCAGATTAAATTATGAAGAGTATGACACATTCCATGACTCGAGTTTAATCTAGGATATTAAGGTTAAAAATATTAAATTACATTGAAACATTGGTCATGAAAAGGTTGCATCGAATCATCGATCTTATTATTACTTGGGTAGCAGTGATGCATTACTAGATGCCGCTCACAGTTTATAATTTTATAATATGATTATAAAATTATTGCCAACGTAATAATAACCTATAGGGTCACACACATAGAACATAATTAAAAGGGAATTAATTTAAATTGTAAAGATTTAAATATATCAATATGATTGATAGTATTTTAATTACGAATTTAAATTAATAGGATAATTTATATATAGGTATATTAATTAAGTAAGACTTTATTAAGATATATATATATATATATATATATATATATATATTTTTATTAAATTAGGTTTTGAATAATTCCTTTTAATCGCTATATATATGATATGTAGCAGCCATTTTAGGTATTATTCATAAACCAAAAACCATAGCCGCTCTTAGAGAGAGACTAGAGAGAAAAACAGTTCTGAAAAATCATGTTCCTTTGGTGGCTAATACCACAAGTCCCTTTATTGCAAAATCGTTCGACGGATCGTGCAACGTTCGTGTGGATACCATAGAGACGTAGTTTCGTGAGGAATTGCGTTGGAGATTCGAAGCATTTCAGAAGCTTTTTCTTAATCGGTATAATTTCTAACCACTGAATTAATTATTTTCGCATGGATCTTGTTTAGGGTTTTGAAATTGGTTTAATTATTTTCTATTTTCGCTGTGCGTTTTTGTGTCGAAACCCTTCACATTACCCTTCGTCCCGGCTTATTAACCAACTTATGTTATTAACCAGACTCGATCATCATTGGTGAAGTACCAATGTGATTCACCGACTAGGGTTCATTGATAACACTTTATGTTCTTCGTTCATAGGTTACTAACATGCCTTTAAATTCATAAGTTTTAATACCATATACCTTAGTATAGGTAGTATAGGAATAGTTTTAATACACTTATGAAGTGCATAAACTTTACTCTTATAGGTCTCTGAACAATTGAAGTTCAAAACCTAAGTCATCTATCAAATACCCTGCACCCGCGCCGCGGCGTGAACTTTCTATTCAAGACTAGCGTTGTGGCGCTAGTTAGCAATACCCAGGTCCCGGTCTCGGCGTTGTGGTGCGAGACTCCCTTATACCAGTGGCGCTGCGGTGCCACTTTCTAGTAGCCAATAGCACTGTGTCGGTGTTTCAGCACAAGACTTAAAGCCTTTGTCTGGCCAGCGCCAGACCCTCGATCTCGTAAATTTTTCACAGATAAAATTTTGGTGAGTTTTCCATCCATAACTTCTTCGTTATAAGTCCGATTTGGTCCGTTCAAAAGCCTACACATCATAAATTACATACTCTACGTGTCCATATTAGAATTCAACACTTTTGAATCCGTTAACTCAAAATTCATTATTGAGTTTATTTTTCAAGCATTCGTAAACGTTAATGAGCGTTCAATGCTCGTTTTCTTCGTTCTAAGTCAGAATCCGACGATTGTCGAGTCCACGACTCTTAAATACCCTATCTCACATGTTGACATTGAAAAATAATCTTTTCAAGTCTCATGGCAACCTTCGACTACCAATCCAGAATTTCAACGTTTTCGACGTTTAACATCTATTTCCGTGAAATTCGCCATAACTTTGTTGCTAATGTTCTCTAAGCTAAATCACATGGAATACTCCATGGACTTTAAATCTACATCCTAACCACGCAAGATGCACATATTTAAGTATTGATGGAGTTTAATTGTTTATCAACAATCAATCTCAACAATCAATATTTTCATGATTTAAAACTATATCAAACCTTATGATTTCTATGATTTCATGACTTATAAAGATTGAATCTTTAATAAGTCATCCTTATTCCCCCCATACTAGACATACAAAACCCCTTTATGATTCTCCATACTAAAAGAAAATCAAAAGAAATGGAACTAGCAATAATGAATATTACCTTAAGAACTCTTTGGTATTCTTGACAAAATCTAAAACCAAGCTTCAAAGTAGATTATTTGGTTGAGTCTAGCTCTTTCTCTCTCTCAAAATATAAGTTGGCAATTTGAAAAACTCTCAAAATACCAATTCTAGCTTTCTATTTATAGGCAAATGAAATGGAGGGCAATTTGGTCATTACACCACCACCTCCTTACTATTCTACACTTTGTCACCAAGTAAAATACTTGGTGACCAAGTGATATGCTTGACTTGCACACCAAGTGGCCGGCCCACCATGCCCATGGGTCATCCCCATGGGTTTCCCCATGGGTTTTACCCATTCGGTGACCCACCGGTTCGATCCACGGTTCGGTTTTCTCGCATTGGGCTTAATCCATCTAATATTGGGCTTTGACTTAGGCTTAACACATTAATCCATTGGGCTTGCTCATTCAATTGTTTGGACTAGACATAATCCAAATCAAATGAATTCATATTAAGTCTTAACTTAATTCCATAACACTAATCGTATTCTATACGTATAATTCATGTATTCTTTCTGTATAATACTCGTATGATAATTGTATTATACTTCATATTAACTCATCGTATTATACATAGATACTAGATAGTATCATATTTGTATAACACATGCTTTAACTATAACACAATTCCTTCTACGCATTTTATTTCCTTCTCGAAAATCATTATACTCAACCCTTAGGTTTTAAGTCCGCGGGCAAAAACTTAGTTTGCCATAAATGAAATATTATTAGATATTTCATCTTATCTTGACATTCTATCATTACACGTTTCTCGGAATTTCAAAATAATTTCCCGAATAGAAACAGATGAATAGTGTTTTTACGGGAATTTCTCGGTAAACAGTTATTTTCGTCTTTGAAATTCTAAACAATTAATTACATAACGTAGCCAGATTACTAACCATATAAGCACATTATAGGTCATAGAATGACCTTCACATAGCTTACTCACAAAATAAATCAATTAAATTCATTTAATTCACATAATCAAATAAAAAATTAATTATCATAAAAATCCAATTTTCTCGGGCGTTACACCGGCACTAAGTCCGTAAGTCCGACATTACTTACGAGCACGTCTAGGTGATCAGCCTATAGTACTCTATGTTGATCAACACTACATTCCTTAAACTTGTATACATTTAAGTTGTGGCAACCTCACGTGCCTGTCGTTAAACAACAAAAATATTTTAGCATACTCAGTCTTCGATTGAAAATCACACCAATATAACTCGGTAAACATTAATCATGCTTGATAGATTCATAATATAAGTCTAGCCGAAAGAATTGGCTTTAACTTCATCATTCGAGACTTCATGCGAAAGAATACATGAATTACAAAGTTTGTCTAGACTGAACTGGAACAAGGATTAGAATACTTGCCTTTAGCGTCTGCTTACTGATTATCAAACGTACACTTGAAGTCTCTAAGTCTCTATAATACATGATCATATAACGTACCACATTAGGTCACATATAATCAAGTATGTACACTATTATATCTTACCCTTCATCTCAATCTAATCCTGACTTGGATTTGTTATTATTGGTTCCGGCTTTTCATTACGTCGTTCTCATTATGTTCATGATTAATTACATATCTTTAATCTTTAGACAACATAAATAAGGTTCAACAATACCTTATCATACCTTAATAAGTTCATCAGTTTATTATTACTGAGTTACTGTTCATGTTATACCTATAAACATTCATTACTGTGCAACATCCTAGGGTTGGCTGCATAAGCTACACCCACCCTTTGCTTCTCAGTAAGTTGCTTGCTCATGACGCTGAAGTTAGCGATGATGCACAGACGGACTTGGCGCGCAAATGAGTCTTTGTTCTTCATATTATATTGACTGCGGTGCCGATTAGCGATGTGCTCGATCTCGACCTTGCGTTGTGGCGCGGGCTTTAAGGCTATGAGTCGCGCTGCGGCGCGGGCTATGTGCCTCAGATAATTTGCAGATTTTGAAAATTTTGTGAAACTTCCGAATGCATAACTTCTTCGTTATAAGTCCGGATTGACTCGTTCAAAAGCCTACGGTCTACAAATTACTTACTCTATGCGTTTATGCAAGAATTTTATCTATTTGACTTCATTTGCTAAAATTTCACCTATTAGTTCATTTTTAACGAAAATGATAAACGTTCATGAACGTTCAACGCTCGTTTCTTCGTTCTAAGTCAGAATTCGGTCACTTTCGAGTCCGCAACTCTATAATGCCAAATATGACTTGTCTCCATTGAAAACCAATGTTTTCGGCTTGAAACACAAAATACGACTTCCATTTCAAGAATTTCATGAATTCGACGATTATCGTCCAATCATGTGAATTCCGGCAACACCTCATTACTAATCATTCTAAATGGATTTTAATCAACATATGAGCATTTCAAGTTACTTAATACACTGACTTATTATCAAAGTAGGTTTTAACGTATTCTCATAAGTTAATGACTTAATCAAATTATTAACTACAAATTTCCTTGCTTAAGACTTACTATGGACTTAAGTCCATCAATCAATGTTCTCATACCATATTGAACATACTAACATCATATGATAAGTTCTTCACAAGTTTATCAACTTATTTAAGTTCAAGTTGCTTATTCAACTTATTTGGCTTAATTTCATTCATTACTTACTCCTTTTGTTCTTAGCATACAATCATACTTCTCTTATCACCCTACAATGATAGAGATGAATATATATTAGACAAGAGTCTTACCCTAGAAACACTTGTACTTCACTTGATCACCACACAAATTTCTTGCCCATCAAGTCTACCCACATTAACATGGTTTGCTCCATGGATCATGGATTAACACATTGCTCTTGCTTAATTAATCTAGCTAATTCTTATTGGGCCTGCATTACAATAGTTTGGACTCATGATTAACAAACACTTGGGCTTGCATATCACTTCCTATTGGACTTCTACTAATATGTTAATAATCCTGCAAGTCCATTCCATTTAATTAAACAACTTGACATAAATACACCACGTATAATTCTCGTATGCTAGCTCGTATACTAAATTATAATATACGTCATTCCATTCTTCATACTTAATAGTATTATACGTCGTATTAAACTTACGTCCAATAACTCGCACAATGCCTACGCATTATACGATTAATACATTTTTTTCTTAACGCTTAATATTCCTAACGTTCCCAAATTAAGTCCGCATGCGAAATATTACGTTTTCTATACTTAGATTATTATTACATAATCCATCTCATATTGATATTATAACGTTACGTATTTCTTGGAAGTTCAAAAATAATTCCCGAACAGAAATCGATGAATAGTGTTTTTCAGAAAATTTCTCGAAAAACTTTTATTTTCGTCTTAGAAATTCAAACACTTTAATTCATTCACGTAGTTAAAATACTACAACGTTCCAACATTTCTAGGTTATAGAACGACATTCATCTTATCAACACGTAATAATAACGAATAATATTATTTTATTCATTATTAAAAGTATTTACAAAATGTTCAATTTTTCGGGGCGCTACAATTGAGCCATCAGTTCTTTCATCTCTATTGGTGCCATACGATACGGCGCTTTGTATGTCGGTGCTGTCCCTGGTGCCAAACCAATGACAAACTCAATTTCTCTATCTGGTGGCAATCCCGGAATCTCGTCTGGGAAGACATCAACGAAATCCCTTACAATAGGTATCTGACTCAGTTCACCCTCGACTCATCGAGTATCAACCACGTGAGCCAAATAACCTATATAACCCTTCCTAAGCAATCTCTGCGCTTGCACCATCTTCAAACAATGAGATTATCTCGGCAATTTACTACCATAAAATACCACCTTTGACTTATTCGGAGTCTTAAGGTGTACACACTTCTTCTTAATGTCTCTAACTACTCCGTAAACCGATAACCAATCCATTCCAAGGATTACATTGAACTCCCCTAAACGAATCGGTATCAAATCCACCTTGAGCTTAAATCCTCGCAATTCGGTATAACAATTCCTATGAATGTATTCTACGGGGATAATTTCCTTGTTCGCTACTTCTACGTTCATAGGGTGTTCTAACCTCTCACGGGGTAAGTCTAACTGTTTAGCAAATTCTTCAGAAACAAAAGAGTAGGTAGCACCCGAATCAAATAACACGTATGCATCTATATCATTGATCGGAATGATACCTGACACCACGTCCTTAGACTCCACCGCATCCTGTACGGTCATGTTGAATGTTCGTGTCGTTGGTCTGTTGGCTTGACTGGCTAGCCCTCCAATGTTCAGCCCATTGTTGTTGTTGTTGCGGTTGCTGCTAGCTGCATCGCCCTTTTTCTTTGGGAAGTCCTTGATTTGATGGTCCGTGGCTCCACACGAGAAACATCCTCCCTTTTGCTTATTTGGACACTGAGGAGCCATGTGCCCCGATTGTCCACAACGATAACAAACACTCTTTCCCTTCATGCACTCCCCCGAGTGATTCCTCCCACAGTTGTTACAGTTCATACTTTTCTTGGCCTCTCCTCCGGACTTATTGCCTCCAGAGGATTGGCTCTCCATCCATTTACGCTTATTGGGGTTGCTGCCTCCGCTGCTTCCCCCTTTCTGCCCTTATTAACCGATCTTCTTTTCTTGTTTGAATCGAGCGATGGCTTCATTGCCTCCTTCAGCAATGATAGCCCTTTCCAAAAGATCAGTGTATGTCTTAATCTTTAATACAACTACTGCTTTCTAAACCCATGGTTTCAGTCCTAGTTCGAACTTCCTTGCCTTCCTGGCCTCCGTGTCAACCTGATGTGGAGCGAATCGGGCTAACTCGTTAAATCTCGCCGCGTACTCTACGACAGACATACTACCTTGCTTCAGTTCCAGAAACTTAACCTCCATATCCTTTTGTGTATTCTCTAAGAAGTAATTCTCAAGGAATAGCTCCTTAAATCCGTCCCAAAGAATAACTCCCTCTTCTGCTCGCCCTTTATTGGCTTTCCACCAATAGTTAGCTTCGCCCTTCATCATGAAAGTGGCAAAACTCGTCTTTTGTGCTTCGGCCATGCGAGCGACCTCAAACACCTTCTCCATCTCTTCTATCCATGTCTGGGCTTCAATTGGATCCAAGGTTCCCTGGAATTCCGGTGGTCCTACCAATTTAAAGTCCTTAAAGCTAGCCAAGTGTTGTCCTGGCTGCCCTGCTGCTGGTGGGGGTCTGTTTTGCATTGCCTCAGTTAACAAGTTAACGAAGTTCTGCATTGGGTCGACATTTTCCCCTCCACCATTGTTAACGGATCCTTCCTCCCTGTGATTCCGCAAAATTCTTCTAGGCGACATGATCTGAGGAAAGGAAGAAAATTATTAGGCTTTATGTGATATGCTATCCATGTTAGCATTAAGAAGTTTAAGACGTCTATTAATCATTCTTGATTTAAATAAACAACTTCAGTATCACAATAAAACTCGATTGATTTCCCCAACCCATCACTTACATACTCTACTTGAGTTTTGTACTAAGGTTATAACCTAGGTTTCGTATTCCTAACGTTTATAACCTACGGCTCTGATACCAACCTGTGACACCCCCAAATTCGGGTCCTTTGACCCCGATTTGGTCATCATGATAAAATACAAACATCCACCTCTAAACAACATACAATAACTAAAATGTGGAATATAATAAACGTACGCCGTTCATTCAAAAGGTGTTACTAGTCCAAAGATACAATAACCTTAATATCATCTTACAATCATCCCCTAAAATAAATATTAGGTTTCATATTACATAATAGTAATTTAAACTAGGCATAAGGAAAAGTCTTCCCCTTGCCACTATTCTACATCTTCCCTTTACCCTTGTCCTTCCTTGAGGTCTCGGCTTAGCTGCAATATAATTCATGATATAGCAAGGATGAGCAACAAGTTTTCCCAGGAAGTTTAAATATAACAATAAGGATATATCATGATGAATGGAAAAATAACTAACAATGAATTCAACAATATGAATATCTGAAGGATTCAACAATATGAATATCATAAGCAAAGATAATGATTGCTTTTAGAATAACTGCTAGTCGAATAGACTTTGAACTTTAACACTCCAATGGAACCAATAGCTAATTAACCATTTGGTTACTGGCTACAGAATAAGTACTTGAGGGGATCAGCCTCACGTACTCTATGTATATGCATAACATTTAAATTTGTTCATTGTATCTTTATTAGATACCTGCACTCCCCTATCATAGAAAGAAGTGCTCTTTCAGTCTAAGAATCCTTACCATCAATTGGTTTGGATAGCTTTTAAAACATCATACGCTTGTCTGACCGAATAAAGGTTCAGACTCTATCTAACACATTTCAAGAATTTTTGAACTTTAAATGATGTACAAGTCCTAGACTGTACGAACTCAAGTGCACTAAGTGCGAATATCAATAATATAAATGTGGAATAATTGTAAAGTAATTAAACCACTTAATAGCATGCTTGGAAATAAGATTCAAGTTTAATGAATAACTTTCAATTCAATAATAACCTACTCAATATAATATGGGAAAGATAAGAAACTTTCACAACAAACAAAGTTGTGTAAGCTAGGAAACTTGCAACACAATAATTGGAGTAAGCCTAGGGAACTTGCAATACGATCAAATAGTGTTCGGATACTTGCTCTATATAAATGAGTAAGAATTAAGGAACTTGCACAATCAAAGAGTGAAGTTCACAAAAACTTGCCTGATTGCTCAGCTACAATATAATACTAACTTTAATTAACTCGCGTTGAAATGACCTAACATTATCAAGTTGATCATTTCAATTAGTATGTGTAAACTAATACGAGTCTACACTTACAAGAATCACGTTATTCACATAGCATTCTTCTCAACACATTACATGGCACATTGGTCACATATTACAAGATAAAGAGATCATGTAAGCATGCCTTAAATTTTAGAACCAAAAATAGAATCTTGGCAAGATCAAGTAGATTTAAGCAATTGCTACCGGTCTAGGTTAGGGGACTAAGACAAATTGCTGCCATCCCCCAGGAAGACCAAGTTTGAGCTTTGCTCTCCTGACATCAGTCCAATCCCTAACACACTAATTCCACATACATTTTAACATACATACATGCTAGAGTTTCACACATATCACATGACCATACTTGACTTCACTATCACAAGTTTACTTACAATTTATATGTCATTAAAACATAACAAGGTCATGTAATCATTTGTGCCTTACAACTTGATCATTCAATACTCAATGGTCATGCTTGTATATATATACAACATGTATATACTTTACTCACATAGTTCATATTTTAGAAATTTCCCTTTTATGACTATGTGTGAATAAGTGAAAACCATACCTTAACCAAACTATGTTCATGTCAATATGTCTATACGCATAATGAATCCTAATACACATGCTTGAATGGTTATAACATACTTTACTCATTTCTTGATAACATTAACTTTCTCATTCTTATTTTCTTTGAGTTTTACACTAAGTCAACTTAGCATATACAAGGCATATTAGCATATAACTCTCATGCATTTACAACATATATTAAAGTCACATATGTATTCTCAAAAGATCAGAACTTACAAGATAAAAGTATTGGTCAAGTTCACTTTGAAAAGTTTTAAGTTTCTTATCTTTGAAATAGTCTTAACTTTCAATCATGTATGCTAGTGTGTTCAATCACTTTAGTCTTGCATTTCATGTCAATATAACTCATTTTATCATGTTTATAAAGTCAGAATGCTAACATAATGTGTTCGTGACAAAGTTCACTTTTGAACTACAATTTCATTTTTAAGACCACAAGTATTGTGTTCATTGTAGGTACTAACATGGTTTTACTTGTTCATACTACATGCTCATTCTTATGTGTGTGTGTGTTAACATAGCTTACATACTTGTTCTAATAGTGTACCAACAAGTTAGCACATCAGAAACTAAACAAGAAACACAGTGCAGTGTAAATTGCTACTGCACTTCAAAGATCTGATTAGGGCGCAGCCTACGCCATGTCGTAAATGCAATCGACTTAGGGTTACGGTAAGCAGCAAGTACACAAGACTTAGTACAAATAAGGCGCAGCTGCGTCGTGTCTGCATCAGAGACAATAAGTAGACTCTGTTTGTAGAGCCTTAACCAACTTGGTTTCACTTGCTTCAAACATGTTTCCAAACCATCATTTGAGAGTCCAAACATGTTAGTAAACTTCTTAAACACATCATAGCATGCCAAATCACTTTGATTAACAAAGAATTTCAAGAACTTGACAAAACCCATTTCCAGAACACAAGTTAAGATTTTATACCTCTTGGCTTGAATTGGCTTCCTTATACACTAAGTATGCTCCCAAACTTTCTCAGCGATTTGCAACAAGGAAAGTGAAGATCTTATTTATAGAAGATTGATTATCTAGATAATACTATTACCTCACAAATCAAACCATTGGTTTTCAAGAATGCACAAGGGTTAAGAGAGAGTTGGTAAGAGTTGTTGATTCCACTCATGAATCCCACTCCCCATCCACTAATTGCTCTATGTTTGATGAATTTGAGATGAAGCTAGGCTAGGCTAGGCTTGCTAGCATTTCACGTGGGAAGAAAGTTGGACTCTAATTATGGGACAAAAAAACCCAGCATTTGTAAAATGAAATACAACAATGTAATACCAAAACAACATTTGGTTTATACTATACACATAATATATACTTTGGTTATAAATTATGTCTACACAATTCATATCATATAACATAGGTTATAATGATTTAAAGGCATATGATGTAATTCTCAATTACAAGGTATCAAGTACTGCACATACATATAATTCATGTACATTTTTCAATTACCATGACTATTATTAATATAATAACTTAATGAAATCATTATTAATTTAACAATTGATATTATTATATGGCAATAGGATGTACATGAATGTTTACCCACACATTTCATATCATATAACAATATTATTATACAACTCACATGAATGCAAATAATTCATTACTATATAGTCTATATATAGACATATCAATGTGCCACCTTGTACTATATAAAATATATAGTTAACTACCATATAATAAAGGTTTACTATATTGCACAAATTAATCAAGTAAGCATATAATCATTTTATAAATTATTAATCTTTTACACATTAATTATTATTTATTCATAATAATTATTAATTAACACATTATCAATTAATTACTCATAATTGAAATAAATCAATATGGTCAACTTTTGCTACTATATTCAAATAAATTGAATATTTAATAATCCTATCAATTTCTTGATATCAAACACTTAGGGTTACTCCACTAATTTAAATAACTATTAGTGACTCCCTTTAATCAATTCATAAATTCACATAACCACATAAGGTTTAAATAAACTCACAAAACTAATTCATTAAAATTAAATCACATATTTAATTAATAAGGAGTTTAAAATTTGTGGACGTTATAGCTGCGGCGCAGCACAATAAGCCTTGTCTGGCGCCGTGACGCCAGACTTCAGCACCAGAAAAATTTTACAGATAAAATTTTTAGTGAACTTCCCGGTTTCATAACTTCTTCATTATAAGTACGATTTAGTCCGTTCAAAAGCCTACAACTCCCATTTTACATACTCTACGCGTTCATATAAGAATTTTACAATTCTGAATCCGTTAACTCAAAATTCACTTCTAAGTTCATTATCGAGCGTTCGTTAAACGCTTTCGAGCGTTCAATACTCGTTTTCTTCGTTTTAAGTCGGAATCCAACGATTCTTGAGCCTGCAACTCTTAAATACCCTATCTCACATGTTGACATTAAAAACCAACATTTCCAAGTCACACGACAACTTTCGACTACTAATTTGGAATTCCTATGTTTTCGACGTTTAACGTCTATTTCTGTAAAATTCGCCATAACTTCGTTACTAGTGTTCTATATGCCAAATCAAATGGAACACTCCATTGATTTCATATCTGCATCCTAACCAAGCAAGATGCACGGTTTTCAATTTGTCCATCAACAACCAAGTTCATCAATCAATATTTCTTATAGTTTAAACTTATGTAAACCCTTACGATTTCTATTTACACATGACTTATAATTGTTTTACTCATTACAAGCCATCCTTATTCCTCCATGAGAGGCATGCTCCACCAATCTATGATTCTTTATAATCAAAGAAATCAAAAGGATGGGAAAACTAATATTAATGGAATATTACCTTTCCGATCTTTGTGTTCTTGTTAAAACCTCTAATGAAAAGCTTCAAAGTGAGATGATTGCTTATGTCTAGCTATTTCTCTCTCTCAATATAAGTTGGACAACTCTTGGAAAACCAAAAATAACCAATTTAAGCCTTCTATTTATAGGCAATTCAAATGGAGGGCTTTATGGTTATTTCTCCCCACCTTTTTACTATTCACTACTTTATCACCAAGTAAAATACTTGGTGATCAAGTAGTTCACTTTACTTTGCCACCAACTGGCTGGCCCACATGCCCTTGGGTCATCCCCATGGGTTGCCCCATGGGTTTTACCCATTCGGTGACCCATCGGTTCGATCTACGGTTCGATTTCTTGGATCAGGCTTAATTAAACTTAACGTTGGGCCTTGACTTGGGCTTAAATACATAATTCATTGGACTTGCTTACTCAAATACTTGGGCTTGGTATAATCCAAATCCAATTGGATCATATTAAGTCCTTAAACTATAAATCTAATAACACCAATCGTATTCCACACGTATAATTCACGTATTCTCTTCGTATAATACTCGTACGATAATGGTATTGTACTTCATATTAAATCTTCATACTCGTATAACGTACACATAATAATCATAATTCATTATATGTATCTCATTTCCTTCCCAGAAATCATTCTTCCTAACCCTTAGGTTTTAAGTCCGCAAGAGAAAACTTCGTTTGTCATAAATGAAATATTATTAAATATTCCATCTTGTCTTCATATTTTATCATTATGTGTTTCTCAGAATTTTAAACTTAATTCCCGAGCAGAAATGGATGAATAGTGTTTTTACAGGAATTTCTTGGAAAAAATTTATTTTTGTCTTGGAAACTCAAAATAATTAATTCTAGCACATAGTCAGAATACTAACCACATCCGCACATTCTAGGTCATAGAACGACCTTCACATAGCTTACTCACATAAATAATCAATTAAATTCGTTTAATTCACATAATAAAATAAAATTTTAATTCTCATATAAATTCGATTTTCTCGGGCGTTAAAAACATAATCAATTTAATTGATCAATTAAGACAACGTGTTTTATCATGGATGGAGACTTGAGCCAAGATTTGATGCACTCACTCCCGGACTCCTTTCACAATTGTTTTGAATTTCTCATATGAACAAGCTAGATATCAGCTTTGCTGATTTGCTTAACATGTTAAAAAATGTTGAGAGTAACTTTCCAACCAAGAAAGACCAAGTCTTACTGGTAAGGGCCAAAGGATCTTCTGAAAAGAAGAACGATTCTAAGAAGGTAAATAGAAAGGCAAAAATAAAGGATAATAAGAACAAAACTGATACAGATAGCAAATGAGTTTGCTTCCACTACAATAAGCCTAGACACTGGAAAGAAACTGCAAGAAGCATCTTGCAGAGGGTAACTAGAAGAAGCTTAGTGAAGTTTCAGTTACAAATATAGTTTTTGTTCATAATTAAAATAAATTTTTCTTTAAGTCAAGGTTCTACTGGGTATTGGATACCGACTTTGGTTATCATAAATATAGATTTATGAAGGGACCAAGCAAAAGTAGAAAGATAAACAAAGGATAAGTAATCCTATGTCTAGTAAATGAAGCAAAGGTTGCTATATTAGCCATAGGAACTTATAGTTTAGCACTGCCTATGGAAAAATCTATTAAGTCAATAAGTTATTATTGTATTCTAGTTCTCGTTGGAAACATTATTTCTATTTTATTGTTGGACAATGAAATCTTTGGTATTATATTTAAGAACAAGTATTGTTCTATTTATAATAATAATGTTTTGTATAGAACTGAAATATTACTTAATTGATTTTGTGTACTTGACTTACATGAAAATTTATTTTGCAAATTGAACAAACTAGTATAAGAAAAGGAGATGATCATTCAAAGAGTTGAATGTTTATATTTGATGAAATAAAAGTATGAATTATTTGAAAGGTTCAAAGGATTCAAAAGTGAAACTAATTTGAAAAGTATTAAGATTCTTTGATTTGATCGAGGAAGGAATACTTGTGCAATAAGTTTCTAGAACATCTCAAATGGTTTTCTCATAATAGACGCCTACTGATACCCAATAATTGATTGATGTATCTAAAAGGAAAAATCAAATCTTATTGGACATGGTACGGTCTATAATGATTTTATCGACATTCCAGTATCCCTCTAATGTCATGCCCTAGAAATGGCTGCATATCTACGAAAAGGTAACCTTAAAATCCAGCCCCAAGACTCCATAAAAGTTATGGACAGGGAGGATTCCTAATCTTAAGTATGTTAAGATAAGAGGTTGTCCAACTTATGTGAAAAGTTTCAAAGGATAAGCTTGGGACAAGATTTGACAAGTACAGATTTGTGGGACATCCTAAAGTAAATTAAGGGTATATGTTCTATAATCCTACTTAGCAAAAGGTGTTTGTTGTGAAACATGCTACCTTTTAATATAAAGGTGTTTATCATTAAAAGGGCTAGTGGGAGGATAATAGATCTTGAAGAGTTCAAGAACCACAAAACACTATAAGTCAAATAAGAGGAACCTGTAGATAGAACTATTGTACCACAACCGAATCGTAAATCTGGAAAAGTACCGAAGATACCGGGGAGGTATGGATTCATCGTGTATGATGATGATGAGGTACGTATCATAGAAGATGATAATCCAGTTAAGATGATGTAAGAGTTGTAGACACTCAGAGAAATGAATTGAAACAAGCTTCTCAAAATGGAACATTTATTTTGATGAAATAAATCAAAAGAGTTTGATTTTATCACAAATAAGAATGAACCTAGTGTGTACAAAAGGGTTAGTGGGAGCGCCGTGACATTCCTAAAATTATATATTGATATACTATGGATAAGGAATGACATACTAATGCTACAATCAGTAAAGATAAAGTAGTCTAAACATTCCTCCATGAATGATTTGGAAAGAGTATCTTAATTGGGGATACAAATCTATATTGATAGATTTAAAAGGATGCTCAACTTAACCCAAGAAACGTATATTCATTTGATGCTAAATTCGTTTAGCATAACAAACTCCATGGGATGTCTCATGTTGATGAGCTCTGGAGTGTATCTCTCTTAATAGTCCTCATAGACTCATAAAAGAGAGATCGCATGAGTAACTATCATGTATGCGATGAAATGAACGAGACCTGATGTTGATCAGTCATATTCTGGAGAAGTTCAATGTGAGTCAGTGAAAATCATCTTAAAGTACTTAACCAACACTAAGGATGTGATCATATTCATGGTGGGTCTGAATTAAAACTAGAGGGCTTAACAGACTCAAGTTTTTCAGACAGACCAAGACGACAGAAAATCCACTTTAAGGTAAAGGGTTACCTTGAACTGTGGTGCAGGGAATTGGAAATGTTTCAAACAACAAAGAGTTGTTGGTTTAGTGATAAAGAGAAAGTATATAGCTATAAATGAAGCTGCAAGATGGTTTTTTGGATGAAAATTTCATTACAGAACTAGGAATAGTTCCTAAGTCTCATCTTGGATCTAAACATGTGTTGTGGCACTTTCATTTGATTATAGGAATCATTGAAAGATGGGAAATCACTATAAACATAGTGGACTCTCAAGAACAACATTACATATCCATTAACTAAAGCTTATCCAACAGCATGATAATCGTTACTTAGAGAAGAAGGGTATGAGATACCATGACGATTGGCTTTAGTGCAAGTGGGAGATTGAAAGTAATATGCACACAAACGAATCATGTTTGATGATAAAGTATATACTTTGTAACAATCTTATTCATTTATTAATAAAAAGTATTAATTTATTAAAGACTTTTAATTATCTACATGATGATGCTTTATAATATGTGATAAACCCATAGTTTTAAACAATGCCTTTAGAATAATGATGATGATCATTCTAATGAGATCTAAATTCTTAGAAAGCTTAAAACTAAAATAGTTCCCAATCGTTGGATTACTAAATTGGGGATTAGTGAATCCGGATAGATTGGTACATACGTTGCTTGCTCATTGGATAAGGATGATTGATCTCACGATCATTTGTGTGGAGACACTAAAGCAAGTTTGTAGGTGCTTATTGGAGAATAAGTACACTGAACGTGGCTCGCTAAGGAATACCTAATGGAGTTTTACTTGCTTGTCAATAGGAATTCATGTAGTGATAGTAGTATAAGTGATGTAAAACCCCCAAATCCTGGTACTTGAAACCCAAACTCGGTGCTTCACGATACCATTTCTATGAGCGAAATAATACTAATACTAATAACGATATTATAAATAACAAACTTAATTTACATAATTACCAGAGTCTAGCTCCCAAGTACGTAACTTTTAATCATTCATTACATAGCATGATAGATAATATATATATATATATATATATATATATATATATATACCCTCCCTGAATTAAATCAATAAGTTAATAAACTTAAGAAAGAAATTTCTAACTTAAAATTAGATGTTTCTAACTTAAGAAAAGAGATTGATGATAAAAAATCAGATCTTCAAGTTCATGAGTCCTCTTCTAGTGATGAAATTTAAACAGTTAACAAATAGGTCTTCTGTTTAAATCGATTTCACTAATAGATCAGGACCAATCGAGTGATCCTTTGTTTCAGATTTCAGTCTAATTTGTTTTTAAACAAATTTTGTTTTACAAAATCTAAGAAATTTTGAAGATTTTGACCAATTTTCGGTAGAATTTTTTTTTCCTCCTTCTTTATATGGGGTTAAGTAGGCTTAATCAGCGGTTGAGGCTAAAGATTTATCAGAGAAGGAACTCCGAGTCTTTCTAAGTCTGCCTTAACTCAATGAATTCGAATTCCTTTTATAGAACAAGGAAATGAACTATTACAATGTTACTATTACAATAACTAGGTAAAGTAAAAGTAAGAAATATTTTACTAAAGTAAAAGTACAGGTAAAAACAATTTACTAAAGTAAAAGTATAGGTAAAAGGAAAAGAAACTGCTTTCGGTGGAAAAGCAGACGTTTCCTTTTGACTAATGCGGCCATGGGGCCAGATGCTCTTGAATGATTGCTGCCTCTGGTGGAAAGCGTAAGATCTCATTGACTATGTCACGAAAGCAAAATGATCGACTTAGGCTCTGGAGGGCGGTCTTGTCGACTTACTTAGTCACGGAGGCGGTGTTGGTTGGCCGAGGCTCAAGAAAAGGGATCTTGAGCGTCGTGAAGACTGATCGTACCGTAGGGATCACAATCATCTTCAAGATTTTGACTAGAGAAATCTTCTCTGGAATGAGAAGAAGCTTTATCTGAATCTTCGTGTAACTGGTCAAGTCTCATATGAATAGCATCGGCAGACGCCTTAACTGAGAGTTAGAGTAACTAGAGACATTAGTAACTTCGTCAGAGGGGATACGGTGATTTTTCTTTTGGTGATCGATCAAATTGCCTTAGTGGACGATTCTTTGGAAGATGCAACAAAGAAGGGCCGGTGAATGAAGGAGTGGTTAGGAGTTAATAGAGGAGAAGGCGGAAATTCTTTCTGAACTTGGCCAACTATTAAACAAAGTACTAGAATGGATTAGGTACCCTTTGCCCAACAAGGATGATCTCCTTGGTAGGTTAAGTGTCTCCACAATATTTAGTAAATTTGACCTTAAGTCAGGATTCTGGCAAGTTTTTATTCATCCAGATGATAGATACAAAATCAGATTTACCACTTCGTCGCACTACTCTGAATGGAATGTTCAGTCATTTGGACTTAAAAATGCACCCAGTGAATTTTAGAATATTCTTAATAATATTTTGAATCCTTTCAGTCATTTTATCATTGTATATATCGATGATATCCTTGTATTCTCCAAGACTATTGAATAGCATATTAAACATTTAAATTCGTTCTTCAAAACAGTTAAAACCAATGGTCTTGTTCTTTCTCCTTCCAAATGTAGTCTGTTTCTGACTAAAGTCAGGTTTCTCAAATTAATCCTCTATCATGGACTCACGCCAATTGATGAGCTATTCAATTCAATCGAATTTGCTCCCGGATAAGATTACTTGACAAAACTCAAATCTGAGAGGTTTCTTGGCTCGCTTCGATTATATTGGCAAGTTTTACAAGGACCTCGGGAAGATTTGTAAGCCTCTTTTCGGTAGCTTACAAAGTAATCCTCCCCCATGGATTGACATTCATACTTCTGTCGTCCAAAAAGTTAAAAAATATGTTAAGGTTTTGCCTTGCCTTGGCATCTCAAACGATTCAGCTTTCAAAATAGTTGAAACAGATGCCTCTAACACTGGATTCGGTGGCATACTCAAACAAAAGTTAACTCCTAGTTCTGATGAACAAATTATTTGTTTCCATTCTGGCGCATGGAACCCTACACAGTTAAAATACAGTACTATTAAAAAAGAGATTTTATCATTAGTTTTATGCATTAAAAAATTTCAGAGAGATTTATTGAACCAAAAATTCCTAGTTAGAATAGATTGCAAGTCAGCAAAATTTATTCTTGAAAAGGATGTTGAGAATGTCGCCTCTAAGCATTCATTCGCTAGATGGCAAGCAATTTTAAGTATTTTTGATTTTGATATTGAATATATTAAAGGTAATAACAACTCAGTTCCAGATTTTCTCACTCGTGAATTTATTAACACAGGTACAATTACAGCATCATGAGTATACGAGGAGGTTCATCTTCTCGTGGTCATGGCCGTTCTGCTGGTCTAGTTAATCAGTCAAAAGGAACTGTTGTTCCTCATCCAGTTACCCAAACCCATAATAAATTCCAGGTGCTTGGTACAGTTCCCAAGCCCTACTCCTCAGTTCTTGCTAGTCAACCCAAGCCATTTGATATCTTTGCTAGTCAACCCAAGTCTACCTCATCTCAACCTAGTCACCCAGCTTCAGATTATCGTCAAATTTTTGACCAGCATTTATTCCATATTGAGTTACCAATGAAACCCAAGAATGACCCAATTCAGTTAGCTGCCCAGTAATTTGTTCTATAACCCGACATGTTCCTAACTCGTATTTAGCCTCGTTCTTAACTTTTCTGGCTTATTTAGCTAACTTAAAGTCAATACACATTTTTAATCCGATTTTTTGAATATAACTAATAATATCACCATAGGTTAGATTATCATAATCTATATATCCTAAATTTTTACTTAATTCTTCTCTAACCTTGTGAGCAAATAAAGATGGTAAGCCATTAACGAATTTCTCTTTCCAAAATGGGTTGTTCTCATCACTGCTTTCTCATCATAACTCCGAAGTAAATACATCTTTGTACCATCTAAAATCACTTAGAGTGGGGACATGTAAGATTACTTAATTGATCATGAATTCTTTCGGTAATATTACTAGGGGTTCCAACAAAATGTTTAATTATAGTAAATATTAAAGTTTTAACTCCATCAAGAAGACCAATACCAACATCTTCATCAAAGATGGGATTGCCTTCATTATCTCTTTGGATAGCATGAACTATGGAACATCTAATGTCTTCTGTGAGATGTTTTTCCCACCAAGACCTAAGAATACCAGTAAAACCACTAGCTATTAATTCAACGATATCTGATTGAGATAAAGTGTTGAATTTGGTAATATAGTTGTTGGCTACCATAGACATATGATTAAGTTTATTCAGAATTTCTTGTTCACCAAATCCATCTATGTTCCACTCATAAATTTTATTAGAGGACACAGAGAATTGTTTATCTAGATTTCTCTCTTCGAACTATAGATCCGGAGGAGTTGGTCTAGAGTACCAATTTCTGGTAATACTTGTGTTATTGACAGTTAATTTATTTAGCTGTTCATTAAGGTTTGAAATGGATGAATGATTAGAGTGATCCGAAGAACTTTCGTTATCATCATCTGATTCAGCATGATCGATAACAGCAATGGTTCCACTTGGACCTGGTTCTGTTTTAAGTTTTTTAAATAACTTTTCAATAGATTGGACCAATTCACTTTCTTTATTAGGTAAACTTAGATTATATTTATTCTCTTGTGATGACCCAATTCAGTTAGCTGCCCAGTATTTTCCTACTGGATGGCATTTTCTTCCATTAGCTCCTTATAAATCTTTAGTGTATTATAGGGATATTCTTAATGAAACAGAGTCAGTCTTTATTAAACCGATCTATGCCAACGATGATAAGTCCAAGCTTCTTTATCATTCGTTGTATATTAAGCAAGTTCTCAATCTATCCGATTGGGGTAGTCATCCTTCAGATCTCAAGTCGCTTTCTAATCACACTAGCTCTTTTTGCTATTATGATTATATTGAGGCTTGGCATAAAATTATGCTTCATTGGAAAGATATTACCTTACCTAATCATTGGACTTTACCGAATGAATTACCACAATAGCCCATAGTTAACAATTTGTTAAATATTGATAACATTCAACAGCTTTCTGATGGAACTATTAAAATTAGTTTTGAACGTACTAGAACCCCAGTTATCATTGAAGACATTTCCAGTTCTTCAGCTCCTTCAGTTATCCACACTAGAAGAGATACTGAAGTCCTTAGTAATCCTTCGGTTAGAGATATCAAACTTAAAGGTATCCTTAACCAAGGACAAGTTAGTCATCCTTGCTATACTCAGAATGATACCGTTGAAGATGAAGATTCTTCGTCTCCAGCATCCTCAGTATATCCCACATAGTCTGATTTTAATGCCCCAATTAATAATCAATTAAGAGTCATTAAAAAGAATTTCATTTTAGATTGGGATAACTTAGTAAAAGATTTTAATTCAAAGTTTAACAAAGAAAAGAGACATCTATTCAGATCTACTCACCCCATTGAAAAGGAAAGAGATAAGATAGTTAATAGATGGAAAAGATTTATTAAAAATGAAGAAATTAACATCACGTTTTACGACTGGTATGATCAGTACCAAAGTAAATGTAATGTTATTAGTAAGACTCAATGGATTAAAGAAGATAGATCTAAAGTATCGTCCAGTCATCCTCCTTTAGAAACAGTTCTAATTCCCGTCAAAAACACTTCAGTTATCGCTAGTTCCTTCAAGATTCCTGACGGAACTAATGATAATAAAAATTAATTGAACAGTTAAACTTTAGTAATCTTTTTCAAAATCATCTTCTTCATCAAAGTTTTGAAATCACCTTACTTACCTGTAGTCCACCTAGTTCGTGTCTAACCTTTGTAAGTCTCCAGGGTGTGAGCAGTGTCGGGTTATAGAACATAGGTATAAGTCTACTTTGGGTAAATATATATATATATATATATATATATATATATATATATCATTGTCTTAATAATATCAAACTATTACATAAACTAGAACAAATCTTATTTGGTTAGCTTTCCTTTTCTTTTGTTTCTCCATGAGCCTTCTGGTTCTTCACACTTAGCTGAAAACATTTAAATTAAGCAAGGATGAGCATTTGAGTGCCCAACAAGTAATAGAAATTATATATATAAGCTGAAAGAATTTAAATGTTTTCTTTATTCTACCCTTCTACAACAAATCAATAGTTATGAAGTAATCTGAGCCGATAAAAATAACATAACAACCCTCTCTCAAATTTTTGAAACTACGTACTGACTATAAATAGGGTTAAGGTGACATACTATGAACATTGTTTAAATTTTTGAAAAGGTTTAGCAGAACTTCATCCGCAAACCGTCATAAATTACGGGCACGGAGGGTGATCAGTCCGTTGTACCCTGTATTGATCAATACTACATTACAAGAACGATATTATCTTTCACTCTATCCACCTTGGGTGAATAAAAAGTTTTTCCCGTATAAGGGATGTTCATACCTGTCGGGGTTCCAAACCAAAGCAATTCGGTTGGGTAATAATAAGGTTTTATCTTGTTCAACAATAATCTATAATCCAACATATATATACGGGTAATTAACAAAGGTGTATTAACATGTGATTAAATGCAATGATTATCCAAGTGGGGACACTTGTATAGCTATTTATAGAAATTAACGAACATAATATATATCTGAATTACCATATACTAACATTTTGATAATCAATGAGCGTATATAATATATGATTAATAATCTGTACAGTAATAATATAATTATGAAACATTCTTACTCATGTCCATTGCATAAAGAAAATGCAAAGATAAGATACTTGCCTGATGCGCTGCTTACAATACGCAACTTAGTTTTATCTTTTATATTACTACTTATCATTAATCAGATCATTCGTTCTATTAGAACAATATACTATAACATATAGTACTGCATTTCGCAGTCAGCGCATAACCTAATCACATTATCACACATGTTCAACAGTTATTGCATCACAAACAAACATTAGTATAGTCAAAATATCTAAGTTCAGATCAATTTCTGAAATATGTCGGAGTACCGATAGCTTTATCAGGTAATTATCGAGTCTAAGACTCTATTCTGTAACTCAATATCCGTAAATATCAGTCATATTATTTTAAATGACTCAATAAACATTTATTAATTTATCACGAATTTTCACACACCGAAATCATTATTACATAATTCAAATATCAAATAATTCTATTAAAATTTAATTATTATGTAACTATTAATGAAACCATTGCCAAAATATTAAAGTTATTTATAATAACTCAAAATATTTTTAAAACATTTATATTACCCTTAAATGATTTTTAAAACATTTAAAATAATTTTTAAATAATTACTATTAATATTAAAATATTAATGTACTATTTCTTAAAATATTAAAAGTCATTAAGTATAACTTAAAATATTTTTAATTCACTTAATATTATTAATCTTGATAATATTTAATTCACCTCTTAGTATTATTAGTTCACTAATAATACTTTTATTCGCTTACTAATATTATTAACATAATATTTTAATACTTTACTAATATTATTAATCCCTTAATAATATTTTAATCATGCATTAATATTATTACTTTAATAATATCTTACCTATGCTTTAGTATCGTTAATCAATTAATAATACTTTTATTTATTTATCAATAGTATTAATATTTTATTTATTTACTAATATTATTAATCATTTAATAATATTAATGTTAATACATTAATAACATTTTATTTAATATCGAATATTATTATTTACTTAATAATATTTTAATCATTCAATAATACTTTAATTTAATATTATTAATCTTTTAATAATATTTTAATCAAAGATTATTATTTTAATCTAATATTATTAATCATTTAATAATACTTTAATCATTTATTAATGCTTAAATCAAATATTATTAACCATTTAATAATGTTTTAATGAATTTTTAATCTTAATATTTCTATTTACTTAACAATATCATATTCTAATATTATTAATATCATAATAACATTTTAGTAATTTATTTGATCAATAAACAATTTATTCTAATTGTTCACCTTTTACAAAACTACTTATTTAATATTCATAAAAGGTCATAAATAATATTTCTTATTATAAATTACCAAAATGCCCTAAAATAGTCATAATATTATATATTAGGAGTATTCAAGCATTAAAATCACATTTTTTCTTATTTAAGACATCATTTAACTATTTATTTCCTTTTATTCATAACTTCATCATTTTTAGGAAAAATACCAAACTGATTCCAAATTCTTTTTTTTTGGGTTTAGCCAGTACATGACCCAACAATGAACCCCAAATTTTTCTGGAATTTTAGAAAGTGATTTACTAATTTTAAAGTGCCCAAAACACTCGAATCTTGCTTCATTTTTCATAAATCGAGTTTTTCTTAGAACATTCTGAAATTTTCAGGGTATACTTCCATAGCATATATGAACATACTATAAACATTTTGGATTTTTCCCATGTATACTCTGTGAGAAATACGGGTGTTAATATTTAGGAGTCCTTTACGGAAATAGCCATTACGCACAACCTATAAATCGAAACGCATCCGTTCTTTTTCCTACACGTAGATAACTTCTAAAGGTACCTATGTAATTTTTCCCAGATTTTTAAAAGACTTGGAACTGTCCAAAACAGCCCTAGGAAAAATGGGGACAGTAGCTTTTTAGGGTTTTAAAACCATAATACACTATGTGGACTATTTTGGGGAAAACAGCCCCGATGGCTTCAATACTTGCTAGATTTGTGTTCTACCACTTGGGTTTACTAGATAACTCATGTATCTAGCACCCCCCCTTCGACGGATCACAAATCCAAGTTGTAAAACTTGAGTTACACAAGATTTAGTGGAAGAAAAACAAGAGTTTAACCCCTAGGAGAACATATGCTCATTTTCTACTTCTAAACCTTTGATCTAACACTCAAGATACTTAGTTCCATACATGATGATATTTAGAACTAGGGTATCTTGAGTATTAGTTCATAACCCCAACAAATCTTGTTATAACACAAAATAGAAGAAGAAGATGAAGATTAGGTTATACCTTGATCTAGTAGCAACCTTCCTTGATTTACCAAAGTAATATATAATCTTAGGGTGCATAATCGAACTAGCACACCCTCTCTCTCTCACTCTCTCAAAATCGAACCCCTCTCTCTCTTTTCTCTCTTTGTATCTTGCTAGCTTGGGAGAAAATAAAAGAAGAAGAAGAATAACAGAAATGAAATGTCTAGCAAAATGAAATGGAGTGATTAACTAATATCCCCCATACTTTTATTGTCCCTTGGATAAAAGGCTTCACCTTATCTCTTTCAAATGAGCCTAATCATGTTATTAAGGTTGCTAATTAAGCTTTCCACCAATGGGAGCATGACACACTTGTCATTGTGTGTAAGACTTCTACTTATGGAACTTAATTACCTTAATATTCTTGCCTTAAAAATGCTAATGTGACCAGCTATATATATGCCCACTAATTCCTTCATTTAGCTTTTATTTTAATGCACAAATTTGATTAATCAAAAGTCTAAAATACCCTTAATAAAGTGGGCTAAGTATTTGTTTGTATTTTATTTCTTTTGGGTTTCTCCTTTAATTGTTTTGGGCCAAGTAATAAACATAGTCTAACAATTTTAATATATGTTATCCAAATTGTTTATTTAGGGTTTTCATTCCCAATCTTATGAAATTTAATTACTTATACATTTGATTTAGCTCATAACCTAATTAGGTTTACTAGAAATAGGTTTAAAATTATTAGTCACTTGAAATAACAAGATTATCCACTTAAGTTAGTATACATATTAAATATTAACCTTTCCTTATTACCATAACTCTTAGGTTATTTAATTGTCTCACCTAATGTATAATTAGGTTACGAAGCTTTCATTTAGGGTTTAAAATAAAAATCAATAATATAAAATTAGGGTTTCACACAGTAATACAAGGGTTTGTCACATAACACCATAATTGACCAACCCTTATCGGTCCACATATACAGTACGTATTTATAGCACTAAAAAAATTAAAATATAATTAATATTATATTATTATTCTCATGCCTTGATCAAAGTCCAAATATTAGGGTTTGGATTCCATATCCGATTTATCTCATTATACTTAACATTATTAATTAAGTTAAAATAATTAACTTAATAATCAACAAAATTCATATAATAAAATAATTATTATAATAATTTTAAAAATCATTTCATATATTATATAAAAAATATATAATTATAATTTCATGGAAAATAATTAATAAAAACATTTCTACTATAAAATTAATTATGATAAGAATATAATTTATAATGATTAATAATTCTAAAATAAAATTATTTAAAATCATTCATGTAATAAATATATCACATAAATATATACAAACATTATCTTGGCACATATTCCCTATATTTATTTCAATAAATAATAAAAAAAAAAATTTATACGCAAAATTTATAATTTATTTGTATAGAAAATATCGGGTTGTTACATTCACCTTCCCTTATAATGATTCCGTCCCCGAAATCGCCGTTTTAAAACCTACACATACAAGTGTACGTAGCATATACAATCATTGCAAGTAGATCTTGATCATAAATGATTGTACTGATCTTTAACCTATTCACGTAAAGCTTGTCTATCTGATTAAACGAAAATTTAATTTCTAAAAGAACTCAATTTCCTTCTTCAAAATTTCTTTATAAAATAATTTACTATATATATGAAAATCATGCATAAGAAAATAAAAGTTATACGAATAATACCTAGAATTGCACCACCAGCTGCTATGGTATCCTGGACTGTCATGTTGTAGACCCTTGCTGTTCATTTCATCGGCTTGCTGGATGATGTTGGTCCCGTTATTGCCAGAGTTCCACCGCCTTTGCACAAGATTCACACTCCCCGCCTCGCCTCTCCTCTCTTGAACAATCCTTCACCTTGTGCTCAGTCGATCCACACAGAAAACACCCATTGTTCATCCTAGGATTGGGGCAGTTGGGAGAGATATGGCCCTCCTGCCCGCACTTGTAGCACACGAACTTCCCCTTCAAACATTCTCCAGAGTGGTTCTTTCCACAGTTTCCACACTGCACATCTTGCTTCTTAACTCCTTCCTGTTTTACCTGTAAACTTCTAAAATTGCTTCCCTTCCTTTTGATACTACTACTGCTACCCCCACTATTAGCTTCCACCTTCCCAGTTCCTTGACCTTACTCTTTTTCTTTCTCTCCTTGTTGTAGAGGCTCATGGCCTCACTCCCCTCCTCAGCAATAATAGCCTTCTCTATGAGTGCTACAAATGTAGGGATCTGCAACACCGCCACCTTGTTGTAGAGCTAGGGTTTAAATCCCACTCAAACCTTCTAGATTTCCTAGCTTCGTATCAACTTGATGCGAGCAAACTAAGCCAACTCATCAATTTTATGCAGATTCTATTAACCGTCCATATTATCCCGCTTCAACTCTAAAAATTTTACCTCCATCCTAGCCTGCATACTAGATGAAAAATAGTTTTCAAAGAACAGTGTCTTAAACCTATCCCATGTAACAACATCCTCTTCTGCCCTCACCTGATTCGCTTCCCACCAAAAATTTGCCTCACCCTTCATCATGTAGGTGGCAAAAGCGGTCTTTTGCCCCTCAGCTACCCTAGCTACCATGAATGCTTTTTTAATCTCTTTAACCCAAGTCTAGGCTTCAACAGGGTCAGTTGTCCCTCTAAACTCCAGCGGCCCTACTGCCTTGAAGTCCTTAAAGTTTGCCAAGCGGATGTCCGATTGGTTCCCTGCGACTGGCATTCCTTGTTGCATAGCTTGTGCTACCATGTTTACAAAGTGTTTGACGGGTCCAGATTGCTGTTGTTGTCCTCAATGTTATCGATGACTTCTTCGCTTCTTTGGTTTCGAGTTTAACGTCTTGGCGGCATTATCTGATTAAGTAAAACCATATATTATTCTTTACATTCTAAATCTTATCATATAAGTTTAGTATATTAACTCATTTCATTACTCAAACTTAGATTCATATTCATTTAGTGAATACTTTACATAGCATAGCACATACCGCTTTAACATTATTCATCCCTTTATGACTACAAAAGTCAGGATTTACAGCCTTGACTAATATCAAAAGTTGGGAAAATTATATTAAACAGACATACTTAACATTAAACAAACCTACACAACAAAACCTATACTGCCTATTCACTACGCCTTTTTCTTAGACAACCTTTCGCCTAATGACCTTCTATCCCACAGATAAAATATGCTCCTGATTTATAGTCAGGACAATACAGAGTGGTATGTCCCTCATAGCCACAAAGGTAACATATTCTTTTCCCTTTCTTCTTATCGGATTTTCCTAAGTCATGGTCTTCTATCTTTCTTTTCCCTTCTTGCTCGGAGTCGCATTAATGTGTGTGCTTTTGCGGCTCCCATCTGATCAATTTGGATTTTAAGCTTATCTTGTTCTTCCATTGTTTCTATTAACGTCTGACGCAGTTGACTATTTAACAGCTTTTCTATTTCCCATAGCTTTTCCAGAGAAGAAACCTTGTTCCTCAGATCCTACACCTCTGTTGATGCTTGTTCAGCTTCAACTTTAGTGTCCGAATCACTATTTGTCAGCTCCACCATCTCCGGATCTGGTACTACATTTTCTACAATAACTACGTCGTCTGAGTTATTTCCATTGTGAGCTTCTATTTCAGCTATTGGCTTCGATATTAGCTCGAGGGTATGGATTTGATCCTTCTTCAAGCTATAAGCATATAACAAGCCTTTTCCACCAGACATCTACACACATAAATTATCCTGATTAGCATATAGTATATACACACAGCAAATAATAGTTTTATATAAGTTATCTTTGATTTTGTTTGATGATGAATTTAGTCAATTCATCTCTTTATAAACTCTATATGAGTTATTTATATTTTCAATGTTTCCCTTTGTTTTAAGGTTATAGCCTAAGGCCTATCCCACCTAAGGTTTCTAACCCTAAAGCTCTGATACCAACCTGTAACTTTCATGGTGCTTCCAACCATAGCACCTTACAAGGGTATCTATCAGCTTGCCACCAACTTACTCGGCATCCCCTACGGAGAGTCTGGCTTCGGTGCATTCCACACAAGGAAGTCACTAGCGAGAGGCTCGGGGCTCTTCGCAAATTCATACTTATAGCTCTGATACCAACCTATAAAGCCCCCAAATCCAGGTACTTGAAACCCGAACCCGGTGCTTCACGATACCATTTCTATGAGCAGAATAATACTAATAATAATAACGATATTATAAATAACAAACTTAATTTACATAATTATCAGAGTCTAGCTCCCAAGTACGTAACCTTTAATCATTCATTACATAGCATGATAGATAATATATGTAACGACCCCAAAATAGGTCCATTCCATCCAACCCATTCTGAGTCGCCAAATATATGGAACGAAAAACAACTACAACTTTATTACAACAATTGTCGTGCAAAATACAACAACACATATGCTTTGTGAGTTTGATACAAATATATACCAATCAGAAGACGTCACAATGACACCTTACATAAAGGTATAGTCAAAACCTGCTTTAGAAATTAGAATCTTTGGGAAGTGCTCAAGAAACCTTCGTGATATGGGAGGCCATGCTTTTAGGTTATGGTAGATATCATATGGCCACGTAATTATCCTTGGTTGATTAATAGACCCCAAAAGAAAAACGAGAAGATTACTATCATATTCTTCCCAATGGTGAGTCTTCTCTTGACATATCATTATCTCCACTTGCCTCTATTTGGGTATTATACTCCAAACAAACACCAAGATTATATAGGTAGTGTTTGTAAATATACTCAGCAAGTGGATGAGCACAACCATGTCTTATGATAACATGAGGTTGTATGTCATTAGACATCTTGTATGATAGTGACAAAACACCCTTCCAAAGTTGGGTTCGCCCACCCTATTTAATTCACCAAAATAACTATTAAATGATGTATAAAATACAACACACTAAAGTCCTCAATAAAATTATTTCCATACTCTTTAGAGAGAACCTCAACAACTATAGACCACCGTTATATTCTCTTGTTATCCCCGCTTCAACCCAAAATACACTTTTTATTACGAAAGGAATTGTGAAACAAAAGGGTGAGCACAACTAGCTCAAGAAGAATATTATGACTAAAGATAAATAAATTATCAATAATCTTCATCAAGAATAAATCGGATATTTAGAACATATGGTAGATGATAAAACTTTTCATCCATAGTTGCAAATGAACGAGCAATCCATTAAAAGAGTCAAATAGACTATAAAGTCTATTGTCTTCTCCATGTTAAAAGTCCACCAACAATATTTTATCCTCGTAACATCAATCAACAGCCTTTTCCACAATCATTCATCAATAATTCATCTTTTACACTACAAAGCAAAGATATTCAATAACAGTCATCTTTGCATTCACGAGCAAAAGATATTCATCAATAATTCATCTTTTGCACTACAAAGCAAAGATATTCAACAACAGTCATCTTTGCATTACGAGCAAAAGATATTCATCAATAATTCATCTTTGCACTACAAAGCTAAGATATTCATCAACAAGTCATCTTTGCACAACGAGCCAAAGATATTCATATATCAAAGAAATACATAATCATTTCGAAGTTAAATAACAATAATTATAACCATGTTGATCAATTCACCTTTGCACTTAAGCTAAAAATATTCAATTGTGAATTCAATGGTCATGATCATACCAGTCAACAATTCAACTTTTGCACTACTGGCCAAAGAGAACCTATGGTCACGATCATATCAATAATCTACCCGTCTTTACACCAAGTCAAAGAGAAATATCATCATTAGGGTTATAAGAATGTTATATAAAAATAATATAATCAAAACATGGTTTTAATTTCAAGAGTAAGATTCATAAATCAACGATAATTTGGTCAAAGAAGAAACCAATTTGTCGTGACTAGTACCCCGTATTCGTACATAGTACCGTATACGTGCATAGTAACATCGACACGAAAAGATAAAGTTTCATAATAAAATTCATATCCATATTTATAACACCTTAATCCAAATGTTATAAATCACTTAGAAATCTCATAATCTAATATTATTAATATTACAATAATATTTTAATCATTTCTTAAACTTATAAATAATTCAATCCAATTATTTATACTTTAATAATTAATGCATTTAATCATCTAAAATGCCAAACTCATAAGATTTCATCATCATTAACCAAAACCCTCATAAAAAATCTGCATATACCTCATATATATGATTCTCAAGCCAATAAATCATATTTTTCAATTTTCTTACTTCACATAACATATTTAATTCATTTACTCATAACTAGAACATTTTCATGAAAAATACCAAATCAGTTCCAAAATATTTCTTTTCTGGGATTTAGCATAACATAGTCCCATATTGAACATATATTTTTCTCAAAATTTAAAAAATTCATTTACTATTTTTCATACGGCCAAAACCACCGAATATTTAAACATTTATCATAAATTATACTTTTATCCAAAAATTCTGAAATTTACACGGTATACTGATATTATATAGATGTACTCCTAATAAAAATTTCATCAATTTTGGAGTTAATCACAAGGAGTTATAAGCGGTTACTTTTAAAATAGTCTTTTCTCATAAAATTCATAACTCTCAATCTATACATCCAAAAATCGCCATTTTTGGACACAATATATAAAACTCATCAAATTATCATTTCAAATTTTTCCAGAATTTTGAAGGTTCAGAAAAATTTCAAACTAAAAACATAATAACCCTTAAAATCCTTTACTATCCCTTACCTCAAAAGAGCAAGATTTACATTTGGAATAACGTATTTGAATCGAACTTGCACCGTATAGCAATACTCAAAGTATACTCAAAATACTCACAAGAATATGCTCGATAATATAGAGAGAAAACTTCAGTTTCGGTGTGATTTTCAATTCTAACCTAAGCACCCTATTTATAGAAATTGCTTAGAACACCAAAGCGTAAAAATTGAATATAATATTAATATAATTATACAAATTTTCCTTAGCCCACCTTTTGGTCAAAAACACCAGCCACACATGTTAATGAAGTCCAAAAAAAATACAAAAACGTTTTTCTAACAAAAATAATTTAAACTCCAAAATCAATTCACACCCGATATAACTTAAACTTCAATAATTCACAATAAATAGCTCTTTTATCGAAAATTCAATCTCGTGACTTTTTATAGAAAATTCAATTCTCTACAACTTTACGAAGAAAGTTTTTCCAAATTCCAAACAAAATTGACCAAAATCTACAAATCTAATTGATTTTACGATCCTATAATCAATTTTCGGTTCGAAATGGGTCCACCAACACACAAAACATGTGTTAAACATTTAATGCCACAAAATACTCTTTCTCCTCATATACTCATATATCCCACATTCATTATAAAAATATCACCACTAATTATATTATTAAAATAATATATTTAAATGAATTATTTTATCAGAAAAAAAATAAAATATTAATTTTCAACAATTGTCACATTAAAAATTTTCTCCATCTATATCCACATAAAATCAATATTTTCCTCATCATATAAATTAATAATTAATTATTCACAAATAATATTACAGAATCACAAAGAATGGCAACCCAGCCGCTCCTCAGAAAGAGGGAGCTTTCGATAAGAATTTCTCCTTCTTCGGCCGCAATTAGGTGACCAAACCTCTCCTTAGACAGAACTTTCTAGGCATTGCCAATAATGTTATCCAATAATATTATTCAGATAATATGAATTATTGCTCCGATAATGGAAAATACTGTGCCGTGACAATTATTGAAACAACAATAATATAAAATATCAACGTAGCAATTATTGAATCAATAAAATAAAAATATTGAACAAAGAATTACTGTAACAATTATTGAGTAATGCCTTCTTCTACGAAAAAAATTTATCATGCTTCATGAATAGTACTCGTGAATAGTAACTCGTGAATAGTAACTCATGAATAGTAACTTCGTGAATAGTAACTTTAATAATAGTAACTTCGTGAATAGTAATTAAAAAATTGAATACTTTTATTTCATAAAATTCGGTCTTACAATATATATATATATATATATATATATATATATATATATATATATATATATATATATATATATATCATTTTAATAATATCAAACTATTACATAAACTACAACAAATCTTATTTGGGTAGCTTTCCTTTTCTTTTGTTTCTTCATGAGCCTTCTGGTTCTTCACACTTAGCTGAAAACATTAAAATTAAGCAAGGATGAGCATTTGAGTGCCCAGTAAGTAATAACAATTATATATATAAGATGAAAGAATTTAAATGTTTTCTTTATTCTACCCTTCTACAACAAATCAATAGTTGTGAATTAATCTGAACCAATAATAATAACATAACAACCCTCTCTCAAATTTTTGAAACTACGTACTAACTATAAATAGGGTTAACGTGACATACTATGAACATTGTTTAAATTTTTGAAAAGGTTTAGCAGAACTTCATCCGCAAACTGTCATAACTTACGGGCACGGAGGATGATCAGCCCGTTGTACCCTGTATTGATCAATACTACATTACAAGAACGATATTATCGTTCACTCTGTCCACCTTGGGTGCATAAAATTTTTTTCCCGTATAAGGGATGTTCATACCTGTCGAGGTTCCAAACCAAAGCAATTCGGTTGGGTAATAATAAGGTTTTATCTTGTTCAACAATAATCTATAATTCAACATATATATATATATATAAACGGGTAATTTACAAAGGTGTATCAACATGTGATTAAATGCAATGATTATCCAAGTGGGGACATTTGTATAACCATTTAAAGAAATTAACGAACAGAATATATATCTGAATTACCATATACTAATATGTTGACAATCAATGAGCGTATATAATATAGGATTAATAATGCATACGGTAATAATATAATTACAAACATTCTTCCTCATGTCCATTGCATAAAGAAAATGCAAAGGTAGAATACTTGCCCGATGCGCTTTTTTGCTTACAATACGCAACTTAGTTTTATCTTTTATATCACGACCTATCATTAATTAGATCATTCGTTCTATTAGAACAATATACTATAACATATAGTACTGCATTTCGCAGTCAGCACATAACCTAATCACATTATCACACATGTTCAACAGTTATTGCATCACAAACAAACATTAATACAGTCCAGTTAAAATATCTAAGTCCAGATCAATTTACGAAATATGCTTGCAAATACCGATAGCTTTATCGGGTAATTATCGAGTCTTAAGACTCTATTCTCAGAACTCAATATCCGTAAAATATCACCATATATTATTTTAAATGACTCAATAAACATTTATTAATTTATCACGAATTTTCAAACACCGAAATCATTATTACATGATTCAAATATCAAATAATTCTATTATTATTTAATTATTATGTAACTATTAATGAAACCATTGTCAAAATATTAAAGTTATTTATAATAAGTCAAAATATTTTTAAAACATTTATATTACCCTTAAATAATTTTTAAAATATTTAAAATCATTTTAAATAATTACCATTAATATTAAAATATTAATGTACTATTTCTTAAAATATTAAAAGTCATTAAGTATAACTTAAAATATTTTTCACTCACTTAATATTATTAATCTTGAAAATATTTAATCCACCTCTTAGTATTATTAGTTCACTAATAATACTTTTATTCGCTTACTAATATTATTAACATAATATTTTAATACTTTACTAATATTATTAATCCCTTAATAATATTTTAATCATGCATTAATATTATTACTTTAATAATATCTTACCTATGCTTTAATATTATTAATCAATTAATAATACTTTTATTTATTTACCAATAGTATTAATATTTTATTCATTTACTAATATTATTAATCATTTAATAATATTTTATTCCTTTACTAATGTTATTAGATTAATAATATTTTATTTAATCTCGAATATTATTATTTACTTAATAATATTTTAATCATCCAATAATACTTTAATTTAATATTATTAATCTTTTAATAATATTTTAATCTAAGATTAATATTTTAATCTAAGATTATTAATCATTTAATAATACTTTAATCATTTATTAATGCTTAAATCAAATATTATTAACCATTTAATAATATTTTAATAAAGTTTTAATCTTAATATTTTTATTTACTTAACAATATCATATTCGATATTATTAATATCATAATAACATTTTAGTAATTTATTATATCAATAAACAATTTATTCTAATTGTTCACCCTTTACAAAACCACTTATTTAATATCCACAAAAGGTCATAAATAATATTTCTTATTATAAATTATCAAAATGCCCTAAAATAGTCATAATATTATATATTAGGAGTATTCAAGCATTAAAATCACATTTTTCTTATTTAAGACATCATTTAACTATTTATTTCCTTTTATTCGTAACTTCATCATTTTTAGGAAAAATACCAAATTGATTCCAAAAATTTTCGTTTTCGGGTTTAGACAGTATATGACCCAACAATGAACCCCTTATTTTTCTGGAATTTTAGAAAGTGATTTACTAATTTTAAAGTGCCCAAAACACTCGAATCTTGCTTCATTTTTCATAAATCGTGTTTGGCTTTGAAAATTCTGAAATTTTCAGGGTATACTCCCATAGCATATATGAACATACTGTAAAAATTTTGGATTTTTCCCATGTATACACCGTGAGAAATGCGGGTGTTAATATTTAGGAGCCCTTTACAGAAATAGCCATTACGCACAACCTATAAATCGAAACGCGTCTGTTATTTTTCCTACACGTAGATAACTTCTAAAGGTACCTCTTTGTTTTTTCCCAGATTTTTAAAAGACTTGGAACTGTCCAAAACAGCCCTAGGAAAAACGGGGACTGTCTCTTTTTAGGGTTTTAAAACAATAATACACTATGCGGACTATTTTGGGGAAAATAGTCCCCATGGCTTCAATACTTGCTAGATTTATGTTCTACCACTTGGGTTTACTAGATAACTCATGTATCTAGCACCCTGCTTTGACGGATCACAAATCCAAGTTGTAAAACTTGAGTTACACAAGATTTAGTTGAAGAAAAATAAGGGTTTAACCCTTACGAGAACATATGCTCATTTTCTTCCTCTAAACCTTTGATCTAACACTCAAGATACTTAGTTCCATACATTAATGATATGTAGAACTAGGGTATCTCGAGTATTAGTTCATAACCCCAACAAATCTTGCTATAACACAAAATAGAAGATGAAGATAAAGATTAGGTTATACCTTGATCTAGTAGCAACCTTCCTTGATTTACCGAAGTAATATATAATCTTAGGGTGCATAATCAAACTAGCACACCCTCTCTCTCTCTCTCTCAAAACTGAACCCCTCTCTCACTTTTCTCTCTTTGTATCTTGCTAGCTTGGGAGAAAATAAAAGAAGAAGAATATTAATAGAAATGAAATGTCTAGTAAAATGAAATGGGGTGATTAACTAATATCCCCCATACATTTGTTGTCCCTTGGATAAAAGGCTTCACCTTATCTCTTTCAAATGCGCCTAATATGTGATTAAGGTTGCTAATTAAGCTTTCCACCGATGGGAGCATGACACACTTGTCCTTGTGTATAAGACATCTACTTATGGAACTTGATTACCTTAATATTCTTGCCTTAGAAAGGCTAATGTGGTCAGCTATATATATGCCCACTAATTCCTTCATTTAGCTTTTATTTTAATGCACAAATTTGATTAATCAAAAGTCTAAAATACCCTTAATCAAGTGGGCTAAATATTGGTTTGCATTTTATTTCTTTTGGGCTTCTCCTTTAATTGTTTTGGGTCATGTAATGAACATAGTCTAATAATTTTAATATGTTACCTAAATTGTTTATTTAGGGTTTCCATTCTCAATCTTATGAAATTTAATTACTTATACATGTGACTTTAGCTCATAACCTAATTAGATTTACTAGAAATAGGTTTAAAATTATTAGTCGCTTGAAATAACAAGATTATCCACTTAAATTAGTATACATATTAAATACTAACATTTTCTTATTACCATAACCCTTAGGTTATTTAATTGTCTCACCTAATGTATAATTAGGCTATGAAGCTTTCATTTAGGGTTTAAAATAAAAATAAAAATAATATAAAATTACGGTTTCACACAGTAATACAAGGGTTTGTCACATAACACCATAATTGACCAACCCTTATCTACCCACACATATACAAAGATACATATTTATAGACTGAAAAATCAAAATAAAATTAATATTATATTATTATTCTCATTCCTTGATCAAAGTCCAAATATTAGGGTTTGGATTCTATATCCGATTTATCTCATTATACTTAACATTATTAATTAAGTTAAAAATAATTAACTTAATATTCCGAACAAAATTCATATAATAAAATAATTATTATAATAATTTTAAAAATCATTTTATATATTATATAAATAATATATAATTATATTTTCATGGAAAATAATTAATAAAAACATTTCTACTATAAAATTAATTATGATAAGAATATAATTTATAATGATAAATAATTCTAAAATAAAATTATTTGAAATCATTCTTGTAATAAATATATCACAAAAATACATACACACATTATCTTGGCACATATTCCCCATATTTATTTCAATAAATAATAAAGAAAAATTATACGCAAAATTTATAATTTATTTGTATAGAAAATATCGGGTTGTTACAAGTGATCCTTAGACTTGAGAACATCATAGTATCTTGTGTATGATGAATTATACTTTGACTTATTCCTTAAGACCCTTAGGTATATCAAAGGGTATGCTTGGGTATAATAAGTTGTACATGGAGATAATGTATGATCAATAAAGAATCTATCGTTTCTAGTAAAATAAGAGAAATGTCCTATGTGATTCGATAAATGACAACCTTGTAGTAAATTGGCCAAGACAGAATGAAATTAGAAAGGAGTTTCTAATTTGCATTATTTGGAGTTGTGCATTTAAGAGTCGAATAAATATAATTAAATAAAATAAGACTTGACAGTAATTTCATGTCTTATATTTAATTGGGACATTGTATGGTGGAAGGATTGAATTGTACGATAACTATTTACTCAAAGGTTTTTTTATGATTAATGTTGAAATCTATATTATTTGGAAAGTCATTAATCGCTAGGGAGACTTATCCATATTGTAGAATAAATATTATTTATTTAAATAAATTAACATTTTAATTTATTTATTTAAATAAGATTAGAATTGTTCTAATTGATTTATTTACAATCGGTTTAATATTGAGAACCTAAAGGGTCACACCATAAAAGAAAGAATAATTATTTAAGAAGTTAATGGCATAATCGTAATAATAAGTTAAGTATATTTAATTTAATCTATGGTGATGAAATAAATTAAATAGCTTAATATTTATTATTTAATATTTTGGAAATATTAAATATAAATTAATAAGAGGAGTCTTATTATTATTACTATTATTATTATTTAATTTCTAAAGGAGTTTGAGAATTAATTAATAAAAGTACTCTCATATATTCCTAATAAGATTAGGAAGTTAAATTAATTAAAGGTGTGACGCCCCCAAAATAGGTATACATAACCCATTTTGAGTCGCCAAATACGTGGTACAAAATTCATATACACCTTAATTATACAACTGTCGTGTAACGAACGACAAACATAAGCTGAGAGTTTCAACACGAATATTGTCTTCTAGACAATATCTAAACTCAAATTTAATATTATTACAATTATTATCACATTATTTCACAGAATAGTGAAGACTACTAATGCACCATCTTGGACCATCACTCTGTTCCTCGACTAGTCTCGGATATGTTCTCATTTCCTGAATAGAACAATGAAAGCAAAGGGTGAGCTCAACTAGCCTAGTAAAAAATATTATGACTAATATAATGCAGAATAAATTATCGTTAGCCTTCAACAGTGTTAAACTGAAAAAATATAATAGACATCAAGTTTAATTGTAACAGAACAAGGAATCCATTAGAAGAGTCAAGTAGAGCATGTTATCTACTATCTTCTATGATTTAAAAAGTTTATCATCAATTTTATCGCCGAAACTTAGCTTAATAAATAATCCACATCATCGAATCATCTCCGCACTATGGCCCAGGATATTCATTAGTATCACAACCACAAATTATCCATGCACTACGGGCCAAGGATATTCGTGTTCTTACCAATGGTCATGAACATGCCAAACAGCAGTTCATCTTTGCACCCTTGGTCGAAGAGAACGCATGGTCATGATCATACAAAAATTATCATCAATGCACTACGGGCCAATGATGACTTTTACCACATCATTTGTAACATTACGAGTTATGATTATACCGAATAATCTCTGGTCATAATCATACCATTCAACAGTCCATCTATGCACTACGGCCAAAGATGACTTTCATCACAATATAAGTATGAGGATGATGACAATGATATAAGAATCCAATTAAATTAAAGCAAGGATAAATTTTAAAGATATATAATTTAACTTATCCAAAATTCAATAATATCCAAATTGTCAACATGATACTGCTTTGTGGAGTAAAATTCATGAATAATATTATATCAAAATGATTTGGACCGAAAAGAAATCAATTTTTATCATGAATAGTACCCCAGGTGAATAGTACCCTAGTGAATAGTACCCCATGAATAGTACTTCAGGAATAGTACTCGTTGAATAGTACCCCGTGAATAGTACTTTGTGAATAGTACTTTTTGAATAGTACTTTGTGAATAGTACCATATTTATGAATAGTACTCATGAATAATACTTTGTGAATAGTACCGTACATATGAATAGTGTCGTATAAATGAATAATACCCATGAATAGTACTCCGTCATGAAAAGCTTAAAATTTAACAAGAATGTTCAGAAAAATATCCTTGTGAAATGATACTCGATGAAGCGCAAATTTCAAGGATATTCTACTAATTACACGGAGTATAGAAGCAATACTTTAACAAAATTAGTGTATAATTAGGAATACAAAACGAAATAATATTACTTACATACTATAGAGTATGGAAGAAAATATTATTTCTTACGGATATTGAACAAAAATAATATCCCTTATGAATACAAAAGAAATAATACTCCTTACCTTAGTAGAAAGCTGAATACTGCAATACTGAAGTAACAGAATACTCTTCTTCTTTCCCTCTATAGCTCCTCTCTATAATTGCTCTTGTGAGTCTTAGTGAATTGGTGAAAATAAAAGAATAATGAGCTTCTATTTATAGGAAAACATAGTTTCGATAATTGTATGTTTTGGGGCTCGAATTATTACAGTATAGTACCTCCATTTTTAATTTAGTCCTACAAGTATTATCAAACTTACACCACCTCCACTAATAATACATCATGTGAATCAATAGTTCCATTCATGTGAACAAATAGTTATATTCATGTGAACTAATAGCAATTAATTGCTCATTTATTCGATTAATTACCCGATTGGTTAATTTAATCTCCAAAAATCAATTATTATCGAAATAAATGTTGATTTCCACTAATACTAATAATCCCAACACAATGGAAATATCAATTTCATCTTTAATCAACACGAACTTATTCATCATTAATATTATAGCTCACAGTATTTAACAACCAGATCATTCCCAGGAAAGAGGAGGCTTTTCGATAAGAATTTTTCCCTATTAGCACGCAATTAGGTGACCAAACCCCTTTCCTTGACAGAACTTTCTAGACATCCTCAATATTGCAAATAATAATATGAATAACTTTGTCGTCTCAATTATTGATTTAACAATATAAAATATTATGTAGATGATACTATGACAATACTTGAATCAATAATATGAGAGATATTATGTTGCAATTAGTGTGACAATAATTGAATAAAACTGAGTGACTTCTCACGTAAGCATCAATAATCAATACCGGTAGGCTACTACGCAATCAATCACCAGCGTTATTCATTTACTTTTATCATTTGGATATTTAAACAGTTTAACGGTAAAACTTTTGCTGTTATTTTTATAAAAAGACATTTCTATCGTTTTCTAGCTCCGATAATACTTCCGTTGTGGGGACCACCAATGATTTTTCCATTGTATGAATATTTCCTGTTAAAATGAATATTCCCTGACCAATCGAATATTTTATAATAACTTACTTACTTTGCAAAAATTGTAAATATTACCCACAACTATAACATTATATCAAATTCACACCTTAATACTCAAAAAAATATTTCGAGAAAATTAATCTTTATTCAAAAAAATTGGGGTCTTACAACCTCCCCTTCTTATGAAATTTCATCCTCGAAATTGGCGTACGTACCTGGTATGTCGAAAAGGTGAGGATACCTTGTTTAAATTCTATCTCTTGAGGTATAACCTTTGAGCGTAGAATATATTCCTTCTTATCCAAGAATTTAACAAGTACCTCTTCATACGTTAAATCTTCCGCTATCTCGTTCGGTTCTAATTCAATAATGTGGTTCGGGTCGTCAACATATTTACGTAACATCGATAAGTAAAAAAAATATTATGAACACGCGACATACTTAGCGGTAAGGCAAGTCTATAGGCCGCAGTTCTTACTCGATCAATTATTTCAAATGGACCAATTAAATCGAGGGTTGAGATTTCCTCTCTTCATCGATTCTTACTTCTAGAATAACGCCTTCTTGCACCTTTTTCTTCACATTCATCAGCTTTGAGTGTGTAGCTTGAGTGACTTTAACTTTATCAATTAAAGTCGATTCTACTCGTATATTCGTTATCTTCACTTAGATTGTTGGAGTCTTTAACTCTATCTCCATCCTTTGTAAATTATACAAAATGGGTCCTTATGTTAATAACGTTGCACTCGTAACCACATACGATCTTCTACTCAACACTTCAGCTACCACGTTCGCTTTTTCTACGATGGTATTGAATGGTATTATCGTAATCTTCAACAGCTCGAGCCAACGTCTTCGACGTGAGTTACGTTAGTTTTGGGTGAAGAAATATTTGAGGGTTCTAGAATTGGGTTTTATACTAAGGTCAATACAAAATTCGATTTCATGCTCTGGGTTAGGCCAGGAAGTTCTTTGGGGTATACGTCAGAAAATTTATTAACGATAGAAATATCATTCAAAACTGTGACTCTCATCCAAGACTTGGATAGCACGTCACATTGATACCTATTAACTTGCCACAATGCTACTCACGCGTCCCCCTGAGAAAGTCCGGTTTTGTGCATTCCAAGACTTGAAGTCACCAAATGAAAGGCTCGAGCTCTTTTTACTATGGCTTAATATTACAGTGATTGACTTTAGTGGTTTGGTTGCTTGAATTCGCATAACAGGTTGGTTAGGAAGGCTAACAACCTTACGAAAATAATCAATTTTAGCATGATGAGTAGTTAACTAGTTGATTCCTAAAATCACATCAAAGGCGATTATTTTTAAAGAGATAAGATCAACATGTAACGTGAAAGGGTCGATTTGAATCAAACAAGATTTATAAACAGTGGAGGTAACGAAGGTTTCTCATAACGGAGTTTCAACAGATAAGTTAAAGTCTAACTTCTCAGGAGTCAAGTTCAAACGTTGAACACAACTAGGTGAAATAAAAGAGTGAGTAGAACCAGTATCAAATAAGGTATAGACTTCACAAGAGTTTATGATTAACTTACCCGTGATAACTTCGTTCGAGTTCCTTAACAAATGCTCTCACTTAAACTATCGGCTTTAACTTGTCTGGGACATCCTTTGGCATCACCATCCCAGCTGGACTTGACTTCACTACACGATAAAATTGAGCTAGGTGACCTTCTGTTCTGCAATTGAAACACGCTTTGGGTTGCTGCGTACAGTTTGGACGGATGTGTCCCTCCTGTTCCCATTTGAAACATATGAGCGATGGTCGTTCTCCTTCCTTAGAAAAGGGTGCTGGTGCTGCTGTCTTTCCATCATTATCGAACCTTCTCTTCTTGAAATTTCAACTTCTATTATCCTGGCTATGATTACCACCAAAGTGGTTACCATTCTTGGCATGATAATTTCCCCCACAATGGTTATCATTGTTCCGATGGTCGTTGCCACCAGTATGATTAATATCGTGTTGTTGGTCATTACCTTTTGGTTGAGCTGAATCAATATCATGCTCCACTAATTGAGCCCTATTCATAACATCTGAATATAAATAAAGTTTGTGAGAAATGAGGTATTGACGTATTTCAGGTTTCAAACCTCTTAGAAACATTCGCGTCATTCGCTCCTCATTATCTACAAAATGGGATGCAAACTAGGATAACTTGGCAAACTTAGCCTCGTACTGCGACACAGTCATATTGTTTTGCTCCAGCTTGATGAATTCAACCTCCTTCATGTGACAAATACTTTTGGGAAAGTACTTGTCATTGAACAATTCTTGGAACTTCTCCCAAGACATCTTTAGTGCGGTAGTTTGAGTACGTGTTACAGATTCCCACCAGTAATTTGCTTCTTCATGCAACATAAAGGTGGTGAAGGGAACCTTTTGCTCCTCTGAGCATTCCAAGACATCAAATATCTTGGTGATCTACTTTATCCACGTCTCTGCCTTAAGTGGTTCTGGCTTTCCCAAAAAATCTAGTGGTCCCAGCTCCTTGAACTGCTTAGCGGTGACCAGCCGTGAATTGCTAGTAACTCCACCTGCATTATTAACAAGAGTCTCTCTCATTTGGAGATGGGTTTATCCTTCGCTAGTATAACCTACCTAAGTTATTTGTTATTTAATTGGTCGGACAGAGTATAGGGATAATATGTGGCATGTCAATTAACCCTTGTTTTGTAACAATGTTTGAGAATGGCATCTGAAAATGTTGAGATAAGCAATGAAACACATGAGACCGTTGAGTCACCGACGATCAATAAACAAGATAATGTGCATCAGGAAGGCAATAATCCTCGTGTAAACAATAAAACTGACCAAATGACGAATGATGATATGTTTAGGAGCTTTTTAGAATTCATGCAACACTCCCCTCCTAGTTCTAGTCTCTTATCTTAGCCAGGGATCATATCCCTAAGCTTTGATACCAACTGTGATGCCCCCAAAATAGGTATACATCACCCATTCTGAGTCGCCAAATATATGGTATAGAATTCAAATACAACTTAATTATACAACTGTTGTGTAAAGTATGACAAACATAAGCTGAGAGTTTCAACACGAATATTATCTTCTAGACAATATCCAAACTCAAATTCAATATTATTACAATTATTATCACACCATTTCACAGAATAGTGAGGACTACTAATGCACCAACTCGGACCATCACTCCGTTTCGCGACTTGTCCCGACTATGTTCTCGTTTCCTAAAGAGAACAATGAAAGCAAAGGGTGATCTCAACTAGCCCGGTAAGAAATATTATGACTAAGATAATACAAAATAAATTATCGTTTGCCTTCAATAGTGTTAAACTGATAAAATACAATAGACATCAAGTTTAACTGCAGCAGAACAAGTAATCCATTAGAAGAGTCAAGTAGAGCATGATATCTACTATCTTCTATGATTTAAAAAGTTTATCATCAATTTTATTGCTGAGACTCAGCTTAATAAATAATCCACATCATCGAATCATCCCTGCACTACAGCCAAGGATATTCATTAGTATCACAACCATGAATTATCCATGCACTACGGGCCAATGATATTCGTGTTTTCACCAGTGGTCATAAGCATGCCAAACAACAATTCATCTTTACACCCTTGGCCGAAAAGAACGCATGGTCATGATCATACCAATAACTGTCCATCAATGCGCTATGGGCCAAGGAGGACTTTTACCACATCATTTGTAACATTACATGTCATGATTATACCGAATAATCCTTGATCATAATCATACCAATCAATAGTCCATCTATGCAGTACGGCCAAAGATGACTTTCATCACAATATAAGCATGAGGATGATGACAATGATATAAGAATTCAATTAAATGAAATCAAGGATAAATTTTAAAGATATATAATTTAATTTATCCAGAATTTAATAATATCCAAATTGTCAACATGATATTGTTTTGTGGAGTAAATTTCAATTTTTGTCATGAATAGTACCCCGGGTGAATAGTACCTGAGTGAATAGTATTCTGTGAATAGTACTTCGGGAATAGTTGTGAGACCCCAGATTTTATCAATAATGATTTAAATTTTGTCGAAATAATTTTTAATATTATGGTGTGAATTTAAGATAATATTATAGTTGTGGGTAGTATTTATAAATTTTGCAAAGTATGCAAGTGGTTATATTATATTCGATTGGTCGGGGAGTATTCGGTTTAGCAGGAAATATTCGTACAATGGCTCAATCATTGGTGGACCCCATTAAATTAATTATTGGATTGAGAAAACGACAAAAATATTTTATTGAAATAACGGTGGAAGTTTTACCGTTGATCTTCGTTGAACTACTTTCAGTAGTAAAAGTAATGCGATACGTGTGGTTGCATAGTAGCACACCAGTATTGATTATTGATGCTTATGTGAGAAGTCACCGGGTTTGATTCCATTATTGTCGATTAATAATATGAATTATTATAGCGATAATGACGTTTTGTTTTATTCAGTATTATTAACGTAATAAAAGCGAAACATCTTTTATATAAAATGTAATACTTTATTAAAGATATTCTATAAATAGAATATATTATATTTTATTATGCATAGTGTTGCATAGTGTTTTTGCATAGTGTTGCATAGTGTTTTGCATAGTAAAATGTTTTTATATAAATAGAATATATGATATTTTATTTAAAAGATTTTGCTTTAAATATGGACCGTCAGATTAAAGTAAATCAATCTGGACCGCTCATGGATTAATTACTATGCATTCTATTTTCCTATAAATAGAAGCTCATTCCTTCATTATTTTCTTACTTAATTCACCTGAAACTCTAGAGAGAAAATTATAGAGAGAAGCTATAGAGACAAAATCTATAGAGAGAAAGAAGAAGAGTATTACGGTACTTCACTACATTGATATCCAAAGTGTCTTTTACGGTAGGGAATATTATTTGTTGTACTGTAAGGGTGTTATTCTTTCTTATTCATGAAGAGAACTTACATTATTCCATTCATTATTATTACATTGAATAACTCAGTAAAGTGGTATATACCCTATACATAACTCAGTATATGCATACCCTATACTTGGTGAAATCCTTATGTTATTCCATTCTTATTTATTCTGTTGGAATAACTCAGTATCGCTGAATCCCCTATACTTGGTGATCTTCTTCATTTATTCCATTCTTTATTATTCATTGGAATATCCTCATGCATGTGTTTTACAATTTACCGTTCCATTGTTTATTATTCTCGCATTTATTATTCATTTAGAATATCCTCGTCTGTGTGTTTTACACCTACACCGGTTCCATTGTTTATTATTCAAATTTATTATTACATTTGGATCATCCATCGGCGGTGAATTTCACCCGACCGGTTCCGTTATTATTATTCTCATTGGAATAACTTTTGTCTATCGCGTACCGCATGCATGGTGATTTCTTTTGTTATTCCATTCTTTATTATACCCAATTGGTTAAAACTTTGACTTCTATACTCCATGAAATTAGTAGAATATCCTTGATATTTGCTTTTCATCCAGTATCTTTTCATGGAAATATTCTTCTGATCATTCTTGAATTTTACTCTACAAAACAAAGATATCTTGTTGAGAATTTGGGCGTTATTAATTCTCGGATAAAATAATTCTTGAACTTGTTTTATTGAATTATTATGTCATTGTCATCATCCTCATGATATATTATGTTATCTTTGGCTTACGTGCATAGATGAACTTAGTATGATTATGACCAGGGATCATCCGGTATAATCATGGCTTGTTATAAATGATGTGATAAAAGTCCTCAATGGCCTATAATGCAGTGATGGATAGTTTTTGGTATGATTATGACCAGGGGTGATTCGGTATAGTCATGACCATTGATAATTTGATGAAAATCCTTGACCGTGGTACAGGGATGATTAGATATTGTGGTTTATTCATTAAACTGAGTCTTAATGATAAAAATTGATGAAAAACCTTTTAAATCATAAAAGATAGTAGATTTTATTTTCTACTTGACTCTTTTAATGGATTGCTTATTCCATTACAGCTTAAACTTGTTGTCTATTGTATTTTATCGGTTAACATCGTTTGAAGGCTAATGATAATTTATTCTCGCATTATCTTAGTCATAATATTTCTTCTTCGGGCTAGTTGAGCTCACCCTTTCTTTCACCGTTTCTTCTTGTGAAATGAGAACATAGTTGGGACGAGTCGGGGAACGAAGTAATGGTCCAGAGGATAGCATTAGTAGTCCTCACTATTCTATGAAATAGTGTGATAATAGTTGTAATGAGGACTCCTTTTGAGTTTGTATAATATCTAGTAGACAATATTTCTATTCAAACTCACAGTTTATGTCGTATTGTACACGACAGTTATATTAGTAAGTTGTATTTGAATTTATGTACCATGTAAGTGGCGACCCAAGATGGGTGACGTATACCTAATTTTGGGGGCGTCACAATAGTACTCTTTGAATAGTACTACGTGAATAATACTTTGTGAATAGTACCCCGTGAATAGTACTTTGTGAATAGTACCCCATGAATAGTACTTTTTAAATAGTACTTTGTGAATAGTACCATATTTATGAATAGTACTCATGAATAATACTTTGTGAATAGTACCGTATATATGAATAGTGTCGTATAAATGAATAATACCCATGAATAGTACTCCGTCATGAAAAGCTTAAAATTTAACAAGAATGTTCAGAAAAATATCCTTGTGAAATGATACTCGATGAAGCGCAAATTTCAAGGATATTCTACTAATTACACGGAGTACAGAAGCAATACTTTAACAAAAATGAGTGTAGAATTAGGAATACAAAACGAAATAATATTACTTACATACTATAGAGTATGGAAGAAAATATTATTTCATATGGATATTGAATAAAAATAATATCCCTTATGAATACGAAAGAAATAATACCCCTTACCTTAGTAGAAGGCTAAATACTGCAATAGTGAAGTAGCAGAATACTCTTCTTCTTTCCCTCTATAGCTTCTCTCTCTATAATTGCTCTTGTGAGTCTTAGTGAATTGGTGAGAATGAAAGAAGAACGAGCTTCTATTTATAGGAAAACATAGTTTCGATAATTGCACGTTTTGGGGCTCTAATTATTACAGTATAGTACCTTCATCTTTTCCTCCATTTTTAATTTAGTCCTACACACTACAAAAAAATGGGCCTTTAGCAACGATTTTTTGGGCAACGACTTTATAAGTCGTTGCTAAAAGTATATGTTTAGAAATGAAATTTGTCCTTCGTTGCAGATTGTGTCAGGCTTTCACTTTTTGCAACGAAATTCACAAGTCGTTGCAAAATGTCGTTGCTAATTCATTGGCGGGAAAAAGTTTCGCTAGAAATTCGTTGCAAAATTTTGGCCACTTGATTTCCTGTCATCGTGGGCAACGATAGTTTTTTTGTTGCTAAAATGGGGCTTTAGCAACGATTTTTTTGGCAACAACTTTATAAGTCATTGCTAAAAGTGTATGTTTAGCAACGAAACTTGTCCTTCGTTGCAGATTGTGTTAGGCTTTCACTTTTTGCAACGAAATTCATAAGTAGTTGTAAAATTTGCAAACAAGATTCGTTAGAAATTCGTTGCAAAATTTCTAACCATTTGATTTCTCCTCATTGTGGGCAACGAAAGTTTTTTTGTTACTATATTTCGTTGCCTAATACGGACCACATTCATTGGCAATAATTTTAATTTCGTTGCATATTCTATACAACTTTTTGCAACGACTATTAACATGTTGCCTTAAATAAAGATAATAATAATAATAATAATAATAATAATAATAGTACTAATAATAATAATAATAATAATAATAATAATAATAATAATAATAATAATAATAATAATAATAATAATAATAATAAAAAGTGATCATATATGCATAATTTATGAGTAATATATTTTTCAATATGACAATAAACTAACATGGCTTTCAAATGACTAATTTTTCAACCTCATCTGTTACAACCGTAGCTAATGCCTCAGCTTCTATCTTAGAAGAAACTGAACTTATAGCCTATCAGGATGTCAAGGAAGCCTTAGATAAATGGACCATTCCTAAGATCAGACCAGAAACAATTTATAAAATTGGAACCTTTGATTTCATCAGTAAAGAATAATTAAAACTTTTAAACATACTATTCCTTTACAGAATAATGATGAAATTTTATATTTATTGCATGTTGAAGATTTATATCCTTTTTTTTGCAAAAATATAAATATGTTCATATAGGACTTGTCCAAGTAGCTTTCAAACCTCTAACTTTACTTGGCGAAAATACTAGTATTCAGTGCACACTTAGATATGGTAGGTGTCTCAACTAGAAAGCCTCTCTTATTAGCGCTATTGAAACCAGCCTTGCTCATGGATAAGTATATTTCAGTATTTATCCGAATTTCAGTGTTGCTTTAACAGATAATAATTTGTCAAAAGTATTAGAAATGAGAATTATATCTCATGGTTATGAGTATCTACCCAGATCTCCTCCTTTTGCCATATTATTCCGTATTCACCTTAAAGTTTTAACAACTTTAAACCCTTATATCCGAAAACAAAGCCAACAAATACATACTGTCCTTATAGACACTAATCTCTTTAGTAGTCAAGTGGATATCCCCAGGATGATCCCTTGGGAAGAAATTACTTTTCCAAAGCAGTGGCAAATTACTAATGTCGTCCCTAGTAGACCTATAATTAGACAATCCATTGAGGATGTTGTCCAAACCAGTAATGGAAATTTTTATCTAAAATTCCAAAGACCTTTTACCCGAAGTCGGTCTATTAATAATATGTCTTATAATATTGATTTTCCTGAATCATCTAGACAATCTGTGTCTGATCCCCTAGAATCTGTTTATCAAGAGTCTAAAAATCCCAGTAACGAGTCTATTAAAAATGAAGACTTAATAAGAGGAATTCATATTTATGAAAATCAAATACATCACGGTATTTATGAAACCAATACTCCTCAAAATAGAAGACCTTATAGTCCAACTGCTAGTGATATGAATTTTGAATGTTAATTGATTTTTCTCCGAATAGTAAAATTCGTCAATATTTAAACCAGGAGTTTATGCAGGATAAATACCAGAACTTTAGAAATTGGTATTTTAAAAATCATGATAATAAAGAATTAGCAGATATTAAAGCTAATTATTATGCTTATCTGAATAAAAACCATTTTATTTTATCATTCACTAAATGGTATTATGATTTTGTTTCAAAGTCTAATTTTTACATTGAAAGTCAACTAATGTGTTAACCGGAATTCATAAGGATTGGATTACCTCAAGTGGTAGCATTATTCAATCTATTCATCCCCCTCCTATGTCTCTTGAACTTAGCTCAGGAAATGAAAATTTAAAACCCTTAGTTATCAATCCGTATGCTGATATATCTGAAATATCCCATCAACAAGAAGAGGTAAAGATAAAAGATATTTTACCCCTGTTTAAACAGAATAACTATACTAATTTATTCCTTCAAACTGTAGGAAAACAGTTAACCAAAATTGAAGACCAAATAAATCATATTAATGATAATTGTCAAGTTGTTCCTCAAAAGCTTGATATTCAACTGTAACCATTAAACCACCTTTAGAAGTCAGTAATTTTAAAATGAAATCTTCTAAAGCTGATAATGAATTTATTGATAATCTTTTAAATAAAATGAAAGATTTAAAACTTATAACTGCATCTTTATCTCAAATTAATATAATGTCTGGACAGCACTCTTCTCATACCAGTAATAATAATACTGACAGTGATGGAGATAATACTGATGATATTTCTCCTATTCATATTTTGGAAATCCAAAATAATTTTCAGGAAATGCAGAATATTAATAAAACTACTTACAATAAAAAACCAATAAATCGAATGGCTTTATCTGGACCTAGTAGGTATTATTACCCCCGTCCTACTCCTCAGAATATTCTGTATGAAGAAGATTTTCTTCATGCACAAAAATCTTACCATGGTAAAACCATTTACGAATGGAATATTGATGGTAAAACTGAATATCAAATTTATGAAACCATACATCACATGATGATGTATGCTACTGTCTGCTAACAGAATGATAATACTGACCACCAAATTTGTCGTTTCTTAGTAAATGGATTTACCGGCATTCTTAAAGGATGGTGGGATAATGCACTTACTGATATACAAAGAACAGAAGTTCTCCAATCCTATAAGAATGAAACCGATCCGATTACTAAAACTGAAATGAAAAGAGAAGATGCTTGTTACTGTGACGCCCCCGAATCTGGGTCCTCTGACCCCAGTTCGGTCATCACGATAAATTATAAACATCCACCTCGAAACAACATACGATAACTAAAATGCGGAATATAATAAACATATGTAATTCATTCAAAAGGTGTTACTAGTCCCAAGATACGATAACCTTAATATCATCTTACAACCATACCCTAAAATAAATATTAGGGTTCACATTACAAAATCGCAATTTAAACTAAGCATAAGATAAATTCTGCTTCTTGCAATTATCCTACATCTTCCCTTTACCCTTGTCCTTTCCTGAGGTCTCGGGCTTAGCTGCAATATAATTCATGATATAGCAAGGATGAGCAACAAGTTTGCCCGGCAAATTTAAATACAACAATAAGGATATATCATGATGAATGGAAAAATAATTGACAATGGATTCAACAATATGGATATCATAAGCAAAGACAATGATTGCTTTTAGAATAACTGCTAGTCGAATAAACTTTGAACTATAACACTCCAATGGAATCAATAGCTAATTGACCCTTTTGTTACTGGCTACAGAATAAGTACTTGAGGGGATTAGCCTCACGTACACTATGTATATGCATAACATTTAAATCTGTTTATTATATCTTTATTAGATACCTGCATTCCCCTATCATAGAAAGGGGTGTTCTTTAAGTCTAAGAATCCTTACCATCAATAGGTTTGGATAGCTTTTATAAAACTTCATATGCTTGTCTGACCGAACAAAGGTTCAGACTCTTATCTAACATAGTTCAAGAATTATTGAACTTTAAATGATGTACAAGTTCAAGATTGTACGAACTCAAGTGCACTAAGTGCGAATATCAAAAATATCGATGTGGAATAATTGTAAGATAATTAAACCACTTAATAGCATTCTTGGAAATAAGATTCAAGCTTAAATGAATAACTTTCAATTCAACAATAGCCTACTCAATACAATATCAGAAGGATAAGAAACTTTCACAACAAACAAAGTTGTGTATGTTGGGAAACATTACAACACAATAAAATAATGTTCGGATACTTGCTCAATATAAGTTTGAGTAAGTTTAAGGAAACTTGCATAATGTTAAGGATAGTTTAGATATTGCACAACCAAATAATGAAGTTCGGAAACTTGCCTGATTGCTCAGCTATAATATAATTCTAGCTTTAACTAACTCGCGTTGAAACGACCTAACATTATCAAGTCGATCATTTCAATTAGTATGTGTAAACTAATTCGAGTCTATACTTACACTAATCAAGTCTTCACAAAGCATGCTTCTCAACACATTACATGGCACATTGGTCACATATTACAAGATAAAGAGATTATGTAAGCATGCCTTAAATTTCAGAACCAAAAACAGAATCTGTTTGTGACTGTAGGACGGCGTAGCTGCGCCTAGTCTAGGCTTAGGGACAGCACAGATGCTCCTAGTCAAGGCTTAAGGACAGCGTAGCTACGCCTAGTCTAGGCTTAGGGACAGCGCAGCTGCGCTATCCCTTAGAAAGACCAGGTTTGAGCTTTGCTCTCCTGACATCAGTCTAACCCTAACACACTAATTCCACATACATTTTAACATACATACATGCTAGAGTTTCACACATATCACATGACCATACTTGACTTCACTATCACAAGTTTACTTACAATTTATATGTCATTAAAACATAACAAGTCATGTAGTCATTTATTTCTTACAACTTGATCATTCAATACTCAATAGTCATGCTTGTGTATATATATACAACACATGTATACTTTACTCACATAGTTCATATTTTAGAAACTTCCCTTTTATGACTATGTGTGAATAAGTGAAAACCATACATTAACCAAACGATGTTCATGCCAATATATCTATAGGCATAATGAGTCCTAATATATATACTTGCATGGTCATAACATACTTTACTCATTTCTTGATGACATTAGCTTTCTCATTCTAATTTTCTTTGAATCTTACACTAAGTCAACCTAGCATATACAAGGCATATTAGCATATAACTCTCATGCATTTACAACATATAATAAATTCATATATGCATGCTCAAATAGTCCGAACTTACTAGAAAAAAATCTTCGTCAAGTTCTCTTTGAAAAGCTTTAAGTTTCCTATCTTTGAAATAGTCTTAATTTTCAATCATGTATGCTAGTGTATTCAATCACTTTAGTCTTGCATTTCATGTCAATATAAACTATGTTATCATGTTCATGAAGTCAGAATGCTCACATGATGTGCTCGTGACAAAGTTCACTTTGAAATCACAAATATCATTTCAAGACCACAAGTGTTGTGCCAATCATTACTATACTTGTTCATCCTACATGCACATGCTTATATGGGGGTGCTAAAATAGTTTACATGCTTACTCTAACCATATACTAACAAGTTAGCACAATAAAAACTTAATAGAAAACATCGAAGTTGGTATAGTGCAAAGCATTTCTTACCGCACCCTAAGATAAATAGGGCGTAGCTACGCCCATGCGTAAATAAACTCGAGTTTGGGTTACAAATAAGACCTTTGCCGCACCCTAGTACAAATAGGGAGCAATTGCGCCCTTACTGCATCGAGAGACGATGGCAGAACTTTGTTTGCAGAGCCTTAACCAACTTGGTTTCCAACAATTCAAGCATGCTCCAAATCAATATTAAAGGGTTCATACATGTTGGAAAACTTCTTACACACCTTATAACATGCTTGTTCATATCAATTAACAATTGAAATCAAGAAATTCCAAAAATCAAACAAGACCCATTTGAAGAATATAATTAGAACTTATACCTCTTTAAGCTTGAATTGGACCTCCTACAATCTGAGTGTGCTTTCTACAATGCTCAGCAACTTAGGACTCTCTAACTAAGACTTAACAAACAACAAAAACTGAATTTGAAGCTTGTATATATAGAAGAAGCATGGACTAGACATTATCATTACACAAGTGTTGGAGCTCATGGTGCAAAGGAAAAACACATTGGTTGTTAAGGAGTGGTTGAGCAACTCACCACCAACCATTGGCTACTAAATGATCACCTAAGGTTAGCCACTTGAAAGTTACGTAAACTAGCTTCTTATTACTGTTCATGTACTAATGATACACTCATTTTGGGACAAGGAAGAAAACTCAGCATACTTGATCAACTAAGGCTTGGTTTGGACACTATAAATCCCATAATGTAATATAAATGTATAAATGCTACTACATAATGAAATTTGGGGATTTATTTATGTACCCACATGAATGTAATAATTCTTACTATATAGTTCATATATATAATATATAGACATATTAATGTGTCACCTTGTACTATATAAAATATACAATTAACTACCACATAATAAAGGTTTACTATATTGCATGCTTGCACAAATAAATCAAGTAAACATATAATCATAATATATTTATTAATCTCTTTACTCATTAATTATTATTTATTCATAATAATTATTAATTAACACATTATCAATTAATTACTGAAAATTGAAATTAAATCAATATGTTCAACTCTTGCTACTATATTCAAATAGATTGAATATTTAATAATCCTATCAATTTCTTGATATCAAACTCTTAGGGTTAGTCCACTAATTTAAATATACTATTAGTGACTCCTTTTAATCAATTCATGAATTCACATAACCACATAAGGTTTAAATAAACTCATAAAACTAACTCATTAAATCATATATTTAATTAGTAATGAGTTTAAAATTCGCGGACGTTACAGTTACACCTTAGTACATGCCATCATTCATCATTTTGTTGGACCAAGACTTATGAATACTGATAGGAGTAGAGAACTCTTACAGAATCTTCGTTGTCCATCCTTAACCCATTTTCGATGGTATAAGGATGTCTTTTTAATGAAAGTAATGTAAAGATCGGATGCCAACAGTGAACATTGGAAAGCCAAGTTTATTAATGGACTTCCTACTTTCTTTGCTGAAAAAGTCAGTAAAAAATTAAGAGATAAACATGACCGTATGAGTATTCTTTATGACCAGTATTCTTATGGCCATCTCATTTCAGTAATTATTGAAGAGGGATTATCATTATGTAATGATATGAAACTTCAACAATTAATGAAAAAACAGAATCTTACTAAAAGACATGAGATAGGAGAATTTTGCGACCAATTCTCTTATGAAACAAAATTACAGTATCCCCAAAAAGCTAAAAAACAACAATGTTCTAAACCTTCTAGATCTTACCGAAGACGTTCTTCTAAGAAATCTTCTAAAAACAAAACCCCTGAAAAATCTACTAAGAAGAGAAAGAGCAGTAATAAAAAAGATAAGTCTAAAATTCAATGTTATAAATGTGGTAAAACATGACACTTTGCTAATAAGTGTATATCAAAATTAAAATAGAAACTTAATGAAATGTCCCTTGATGAGGACACTCAACAACAAATTCTTAATTGTTTATCTAGCAGTAATTCAGAATCAAGCTCAGAAGATGATTTAGCCGAAATGTATTCTGAACCTGACAATGATTCTGGTAATGAACAATGTCAAACCTGTACAGGTCTTCCAAACAAATATATGGAAGAAACAGTATTATTTATTGACCAGAATGATGAAAAATGGATGAAAGATCCATGGGAGATCAAAAGGCATTATTTAACAACTCAACAGTCTCCTCCTCGTTTTAACCAGTATCGCTATGTGTATGAATAAATCATAATTGAAACAACATCCATGGACATTAAGTATACGCTTCATGATCCATCAAAACCGACTAGCCCAATACAGTAAAACAACCATCAAGAACATCATGCCTCTTGCCAATTGGGGTATTAATCCTCATACTACCCGTACTGTTGAATCTAGTCATAAAACAGAAACCAGGTACAACTATTGGGATTATATTGATTCCTTTACGCATGTATTTTATTACCAGAATCCCATCCATAACCACACCTGGTTTATCCGAATATGTCCTGATGTTCTTAAAAACGAAATTCCCAACTTGTTTTTCGTTTGGTGGGATAAATTTGGTATTACAATGGAAACTTTACCAGAATCAATTTAAATAGCATTCAAAGAGTGGCAGGTTGCTTATGCCCACATACCAGTAAATAAAAGACTTATCTATGTTTAAATTATTGGCCCATTTCATAATTCGTTTTGGAATCCCTTGGATCTGGAAATGGGACTTCCAATGTGACTATCAAAATAAAATTCCCCGTCTTAAAATGGTATTTTTTACCAAATGGTGGGATAAAGAACTTAATCCCATGCTACCAGAACTTCTGAAGACCATAAAGAATCACACTCAGGCTTGTCTTGATGTCATTCCCCAAAGCCATCCAGCACTAGCATCGTTAATCCTTCTGTCAAGATTTAAACCAATTTAAAACAGAAATTTCCAAATCTAACTGAAACAGAATTAATAGTTAAGACTATGGACTATATGAAAACCCAATTTTTATAATCCTTTGTCCAGGATGACAGTTCCATGAAAATTGTTAGCTATAATGAAGAATCTGAATAGGATGACAATGAATTCAACGTCTTAGCTGGTGAAAGTCAAGAACTGAAACCCACTATGGGAGATTTCTGGGATTCTCTCACTTCCATGATTTTTGAAAAGATGGAACAAGACAAAAAGGGAAAAGGAAAAGCATAAAGCTATTCTCCACTACAGCATCAATAATCAGAAAAAGACAACCACATTGTCTCCACCAGCAAAAAGCATAACCAGTTGCCCCTCAATTATTAGAAGATGACACCAGCTGTCCTCAATAATGCGCCACTCAACTGACAGTTTGTCTCATGCCATTCCACTTCCTACGGCTGAGAGTTAAAAAAGAAAAGATAAGGATTATAGACCGACTCCATTACCAAGGACACGCCAGATCCTTTCTTATCTTCTCACTTGTATATATATTGAGAGACCTCACCCATTGTTGAGGTAGAACTTTTCTTTGCATTTTCCTTCTGTACTCTCTCTCTCTCAAAAATAAATAAATAAAAGTCTGAATTTTGAAGATATCCAAGGCTCTTCTGTAAGTTTTCATTATTGCTTCTGCTAATTACTATGTTTCTTTACTTGAGCTTTTAGATTATCATACAGAAAATAGTAATCATTATAAAATAGCATATCACACTGCAACAGATAAACATAGTCGTTCTTATTTTGTAGAATAATTTAATAAATCTGAACAATTTATTATTTTAACTAAAAACGATATACAAGAAGTAACCTGCCGGCTTATATAGTTTTGGGAAGATCCCCAAACCAACAGTAACTTTATGAGATCATATATGTAATAATTTATCTGTTAATATATATTTAATATGCCTTTAAAATATCCATGCCATTTTATTAAATAAGACAGAATGATTGGTGCTTGATTAAGTGGAACGTCACTCAAGTCGCGTTTAGGACTTTGCCTTTAGCCGTTGTCGACGTCGGGATTTTTGAGTATCCCTTTTCGTTACTTGTTCTTTGGTGTTCTCATGTTAATGTGAGATTTGTTTGAAAAAATAAGTGAAAAAGGTCCGACATGTGTAATGTCGACAATTTGACTTTAAGAGTCGCCAGTTGGTGTATTTAACTGGTTGCACCAACGCAACCAAAAAGGTTTCCACATTGACCTAGTGTTTTGACACTGCTAGACGGGTCTATGAAATCGAGATTCATTTTGGGTCCGGGGGCTTGATTATGTGGAGGGAAGGTGTTATGCACCCCCCGACATCCGTGTTGCCACGGTGACCGCCACTTTTCAAAAAAATTGTTATATGAATGTGTGTATGTGTGGATCAATGTGCAATTATTTGAAAGTAGTGTGAGGCCTCGTTCGCACCTATATACACAAGGTTTGAAGTTTATAGAAAAATCCAGTTTTAACCAAGATATATCAATGAAGTTTTGTAAAAGTGGTTTTTCAAACCCTGTGCTCAATAGGAATTGAGACCTTTTCATACTTCCATTTTATTATTAAATATTCGGCTTGTTTGCTTTTATTTTTGAGATGCGAAGCATTCTAGAGAAAATAATATACATCATTGCCGAACTCCTCATGGGCATGATAGCCATCCAAGGAAATTCGTACATCAAAAAATAATGTACGAGCTACTTACAATTTGAAAAATGTCCATCATGGGAACTAGAATCTAGATTCAAGAAATCAACTCACATGATCACATGATTCCTAGGCTCACATGATAACTGCAATTTATATGGAAAGCGATGGCGAGTTATATATATAAAAGTTGTAAATATATATATCTGAGATATGATCAACCACCACGAAGCAACTCCATGGGGGATCGGAAATGTAAATATATAAAAGCGGTAAATATATATATATATATATATATATATATATATATATATATGGACACGATCAACATGAAAGTAGTATGCACACAAGCCAATCATGTTTGATGATAAAGCATATACTTTGTAACAATCTTATTCATTTATTAATAAAAAGTATTAATTTATTAAAGGCTTTTAATTATCTACATGATCTTTGTTTGATAATATGTGATAAACCCATAGTTTTAAGCAATGCTTTTAGAATAATGATGATGATCATTCTAATGAGATCTAAATTCTTAGAAAGCTTAAAACTAAAATAGTTCCCAATCATTGGATTACTAAATTGGGGATTAGTAAATCCGGATAGATTGGTACATACGTTGCTTGCTCATTGGATGAGGATGATTGATCTCATGATCATTTGTGTGGAGACACTAAAGCAAGTATGTAGGTGCTTATTAGAGAATAAGTTCACTTTGACGTGGCTCGCTAAGGAATACCTAATGGAGTTTTATTTGCACTCGTCAATAGGAATTCTCAGTAGTGATAGTAGTACAAGTAATCCTTAGACTTGAGATCATCATAGTATCTTGTGTATGATGAGTTATACTTTGACTTATTCCTTAAGACCCTTAGGGTATATCAAAGGGTATGCTTGGGTATAATAAGTTGTACATGGAGATAATGTATGATCAATAAAGAATCTACCACTTCTAATAAAAGAAGAGAAATGTCCTATGTGATTCGATAAATGACAACCCAAAGAGTCCTTGGCATGCGTAATGAAATTAGAAAGGAGTTTCTAATTTGCATTATTTGAGTTGTGCATTTAAGAGTCGAAATACATATAATTAAATAAAATAAGACTTGACAAGAATTCCATGCCTTATATTTAATTGGGACATTGTATGGTGGAAGGATTGAATTGTCTTTTAACTATTTACTCAAAGGTTCTTTAATGATTAATGTTGAAATCTATATTATCCGGAGAGTCGTTGATCGCTAGGGAGGCTTATCCTTATTGTAGAATAAATATTATTTATTTAAATAAATTAATTGTTTAATTTATTTATTTAAATAAGATTAGAATTGTTCTAATTGATTTATTCACAACCTATTAATATGGAGAACCTAAAGGGTCACACCATAAAAGGAAGAATAATTATTTAAGAAGTTAATGGCATAATCGTAATAATATAGTTATGTATATTTAATTTAATCTATGGTGATAGAATAAATTAAATAGCTTAATATTTATTATTTAATATTTTAGAAATATTAAATATAAATTAATAAGAGGAGTCTTATTAATATTATTACAATTATTATTATTTTAATTTCTAAAAGAGTTTAGGAATTAATTTAATATAAGTACTCTCATTTATTCCTAATTGGATTAGGAAAGAAAATTAGTTAAAGGAGTTTAATTAATTATCCCTAATAAGATTAGGGAGCTTAATTAATTAAAAGAATTTAATTAATTAAATAAAACCCAATTCCTTAATTGTTAAGGTGGGTTGCCCACATCTATTAATAAGAGGAGTCTTATTATGGGTGTGTGAGGTGTTGTTGACTTTTTCAACATACGACATAATTCCAATTGTTGGGAGAGTACACCTTTTCTATAGAGATAGAAAAACTAGGGTTTAGCCAACCACCCTTCTTCTTGAATTTTCTTCTTCCTTGGTGGATCACCTCTAGAGGCCAAACATTTGGGTGGCTAACGTTGATCAAAGGAAGGAACCAAACCCGGTGGATTCAAGATTGAACGCGAAAGGATTTGGAGGTGAACTTGTACCTGAGGAAGCTCGATCTTCAAGGGTATGATTTATTCTTTATCTTTTCGTTTAATTAATAATTGTGCATAAAGGGTGATCCGGGTATATGGTTTGTAAATTTTTTAAACTCTGATTTTTACACGCTTTCGCACTTTTGTGCAATTTGATTGCGCCTATGATTATTACAAACCTAACAGTGGCATCAGAGCCAAACTTTTAAGCAAATTATTAATTGTTCAGTTTTGATATGTATATTGATATGTGTTTTGAACAATTTAATTGGGCATAATTTTATTGTTGCAAATTAATAAAAAAAAAAAAGGAACTTTCGGTTTATATTATATATATATATATATATAGTTATATATATATATATATATATATATTATTCTTAATTATTATATAATTAAAATAAAAGGTTTATTTTAATATTAAAATATAAAGTTTCATTTTAATCTTAATAATTTTATAATTAAGGAAACATGGATTCTCTTTCCTATTCACAAATAAACTCTTTTATTTTTTGAATAATATGAAATCCTATTTCATATCTAAATAAACTCCTTTATTTAAGGAAACAATAGAATCCAATTTCATGTAATAAAAAAAATCTTTAATTAAAATAAACTCTTTTATTTTAATATATTACTGTATATATATTATTATATATATATATAATAATTCCTTCCTTTAAAAAAAATAGAATTCACGTGGTCTTCTCCATTTTTTTTTTTTTTAAAAAGGCCACGGTTAGCTTATTATTATACAAGGGAAATCATGAAAACATTGCTGGAAAAAAAAAAAAAAAAAAAAAAAAAAATGGATTCACGAGAATTTAAAACGTCAACAACATGGCACGGAGTTAGCAACATGTAAACAGGATTCAATTTTTTTTTTCTTTTCAAAGGAACGGAAATCATAAAATTGGCAGGTTCTGTTAACTAAAAATCTTAGCACGGTTTTTTTTTAAAAAAAAAAAAGGAGAAGACCACGTGAATTCTATTTTTTTTTAAAGGAAGGAATTATTATATATATATATATATATATATATATATATATATATATATATATATATATATATATATATATATATTATTAATATTAATATATATATATATATATATATATATATATATATTATTCTCAATAATTTTATAATTAAAATAAAAGGTTTATTTTAATTTTAAAATAATAGGTTTATTTTAATTTTAAAATTAGAATTTCATGCTAACTAATTAGAGTTGGAATTGGATTTCATGATAACTAATTGGAGTTGAAATTGATCTTTCCTTAAATAAAGGAGTTTATTTAGATATGAAATAGATTTCATATTATTCAAAATAAAAGAGTTTATTTGTGAATAGGAAAGAAAATCCGTGTTTCCTTAAATAAAGGAGTTTATTTAAATATGAAATAAGATTTCATATTATTCAAAATAAAGAAGTTTATTTGTGAATAGGAAAGAATATCCGTGTTTCCTTTAATATTTTTTTTTTTTACATGAAATTTGATTCCATAATTAATTAAAATAAAAGAGTTTATTTTAATTAAAGATTTTTTTATATATATGGAATTGGATTCCATAATTAATTAAAATAAAGGAGTTTATTTTGATTAAAATTTTGATTAAAATAAAATAGTTTATTTTATTCAAAATAGGATAAATTAAAATAAAATAGTTTTATTTTGATTTAAATTTGGATTAAAATAAAGGAGTTTATTTTGATTCAAAATAGATTTTATACTAACTAAATTTGCCCATTAAAATGATATCAATATATATATTAAATGTTTATTATTCATGAGATGAATGTTATTTATTGATGCATATGGTGATGTGTATGATAATAAATGGGATTGATTATGGACTATCAACCAATATGATTGGATTTTATTTTAGTTGGATGCATGAATGTATGAGTTTTAATAAATGGGGTCTCACAGATTGCCTTCTTCTCTAATTTTCTTAATATAAATTCTATTCCCTCCTATGTACTTCCCTCGATCACGATCAAGGTTTCTATTTATTTTAAATAGTATTGTAATAGGAATAGTTAGAATTAATTTTAGAAAATTAGAGATCAAAGGAGCAAGGAGCGCGTGAAGACCCGCTTGTAATGGAGCCCTAGGGTTTAAATGTAATAGTTATATTTAAATATTATTTCATGCACCCCTAGGGAGTTTGACCTTTTGGTTCACTTGGTGGCTCTAGTGAACCAAACTAGAATAAAAGTCCATAATCAATCCGGGTAGAATATAGTATTCTATATGTGCATGCTATACTATATATATATTATATATTATGCAAACATGCTTCGCATGTTCATTAATATGACGTGTATTTTATATATATATGTGCATGCGCGCTAAACAAGATGAGACAAATTAATAACAAACCCCTCAATTTTATATATTAAGTCCTAAGCGTTCAAAGATATTTGGAATATCGAACGTCGCCTTCTAGCATGATAAAATTAATAGAGTATTAAATATTTAATATGAGTTTGTTGTGTCACCACAAGGCAAGTATTAAGTATTTAAGATGTTAATTTATCACATTTGATGCTTATAAAGAAAATTGAACAATATTGTTTTGTTGTGTCACCACAAGGATGATATTTTTCTTTTTTGAATATATGGAGTGCTAGGTCGGACTTAACTTGGATAATTTTGATTCGGATGTGCCACCACTTGATCAAAATAATCTAAGAGGCAAAAGAAAAGGAGTTGATAGTTGATGTAATTGACAAAAGTTGTCTACCTATTTATTTATATATAGTTTGTTGTGTCACCACAAGGCTATATACATTTGAAATGGGATCCTTATTCTCACTAGCAAATCTTTAATTAGATTTTGCTTAACTATATAAGTGAGGGTATATAGTTTAAAGAAAATAGTGGGAGATACCAATTTAAAACAAGACCTAAATTATTTTGGTAATTAATAAAAGAATGTATGTTAAAATGTTGTAAATTACAAATTCATTTACGTAATTTTACAATATCTAAAATTACTATCATCATGCGAAGCATATTAGATGCTAAATTAATCGTAATCAAATTAAACGGATTGGTTAAGGAATTTGAGAATAGTTCTCATAGTCGAAAAGCTATCTTATGTCCTTAATACGCCTATCCTCGCAATGGTTGCGCATAATGCCTCCGAGGAAGAGATTGCTACTTTTAGAAAGTGGCAAGATGATGCACACTTGGCTCAATGCATCATGCTCGCATCCATAAGTAACGAGCTTCAAATACAACATGAAACTATGGATGCTTCTACTATATTCCCGCACATCAAGTAGTTGATGGTGAGGAAAGTAGGACCGATAGATATCGAGATATCTAAGGAGCTCTTCCGATCTAGAATGGCCAATGGCACTATAGTATGCATAAAAAGTCCTTAACATTATCAATTTGATTGATCAATTAGGACAACGAGTTTTGTCATGGATGGAGAGTTGAGCCAAGATTTGATCTTGCACTCACTCCCTGACCCTTTCACAATTGTTGTAGATTTTTCATATGAACAAGCTAGATATCGCCTTCACCGATTTGCTTAACATATTGAAAAATGTTGAGAGTCACTTTCCAACCAAGAAAGATCAAATCTTCTTCGTAGGGGCCAAATGATCTTCCTAAAAGAAGAACGATTCAAAGAAGGTATATAGAAAGGCATAAACAAAGGATAATAAGAACAAAATCGACACGGATAGCAAAGGAGTTTGCTTCCACCGCAATAAGCCCGACACCGGAAAGAAATCATGAGAAGCATCTTGCAGAGGCTAACCAAAGAAGCTTAGTGAAGTTTCTTACATAATACGCTTTTGTTCATGATTGAAATAAATTTTTCTTTAAGTCAAGGTTCTACTTGGGTATTGGATACCGACTTTGGTTATCATAAATATAGATTTATGAAGGGACCAAGCGTATAGAAAGTTAAACAAATATAAGTAATCCTATATGCGGGAAATGTAACAAAGGTTGCTACATTAGCCATAGAAACTTATAGTTTAGCAAAGCCTACGGTCAAGTCTATTAAGTCAATAAGTTGTTATTGTATTCCAGTTCTTATTAAAACATTATTTCCGTTTTATTGTTGGACAATAAAATTTTTGGTATTATAATTAAGAACAATTGTTGTTCTATTTATAATAATAATATTTTGCATAAATCTGGAATATTACTTAATAAATTTTGTATACTTGACTTACATAAAAAATAATTTTGCATATTGAACAAATTAGTATAAGAAAAGGAGATGATCATTCAAAGAGTTCAATGTGTGTATTTGCTGAAATACAAGTGTGAATTATTTGAAAGGTTCAAAGAATTCAGAAGTGAAACAAATTGGCAATGTATTAAGATTCTTTGATTAGATCAAGGAATAAATACTTGTGCAATAAGTTTCTAGATCATCTCAAATGGTTTTCTCATAATGGACGCCTCTCGATACGCAATAATTGATTGATGTATCTGAAAGAAAAAATCGTACCTATTTGAACATGGTGCGATCCATAATGATTTTACCGACATTCCAGTATCCTTCTGGGATAATGTCCTAGAAATGGCTGCATATCTACGAAAATGGTAACCTCAAAATTCGGCCCCAAGACTCCATAAAAGTTATGGACAGGGAGGATTTCTAATCTTAAGTTTGTTAAGATAAGGAGTTCCAACTTATGTGAAAAGGTTTCAAAGGATAAGCTTGGGACAAGATTTGACAAGTGTCGATTTATGGGACATCCTAAAGTAAGTTTAGGGTATATGTTCTATAATCCTACTTAGCAAAAGGTGTTTGTTACGAAAACGCTACGCCTTTCTAAGATAAAGGTGTTTATCATTAAAAGGGCTAGTGGGAGGATAATAGATCTTGAAGAGTTCAAGAACCACAAAACACTATAAATCAAATAAGAGGAACCTGTAGATAGACCTATTGTACCACAACCAAATCGTAAGTCTGGAATAGTACCGAAGATACCTAGGAGGTATGGATTCATCATGGATGATGATGATGAGGTACACATCATAGAAGATGATGATCCAGAGTTACATACGATGAGGTAAGAGTTCTAGTGTGTACAAAAGGGTCAGTGGGAGCATCGTGACATTCCTAGTACTATATGTTGATATACTACGGATAAGGAATGACATACCAATGCTACAATCAGTAAAGATAAAGTTGTCTAATCATTCCTCCATGAATGATTTGGAAGAGTATCTTAATTGGGGATATAAATCTATATAGATAGATTTAACAGGATGTTCGACTTAACCCAAGGAACGTATATTCATTTGATGCTAAAGTCGTTTAGTATGGCAAACTCCAAGAGATGTCTCATGTCGATGAGCTATGGAGTGTATCTCTTAATAGTCCCCATAGACTCAAAAAAAGAGAGGTCGCATGAGTGACTATCATGTATGCAATGAAATATACGAGACCGATGTTGATCACCATATTCGAGAGAAGTTCACTCGTGAGTCGCTGAAAACATCTTAAAGTTCTTAACCAAAGACTAAGGATGTGATCATACATGATGGGTCTAAATTAAAACTAGAGGGCTTAATGCACTCAAGTTTTTCGCATGCACTAAGACGACAAAAAAATCCACTTTAAGGTAAAGTGTTACCATGAACGGTAGGTGCAGTGAATTGAAAGGTTCCAAACAAAGAAAGAGTTGCCGGTTTAGTGATAAAGACAAAGTATATAGCTATAAATGAAGTCGCAAGTTGATTGTTTGGATTAAAAGTTCATTACGTAACTAGGAATAGTTCCCAAGTCTCATCTTGGATCTAAACATGTGTTGTGGCACTTTCATTTGATTATTAGAATCATTGAAAGATGGGAAATCACTATAGAGATAGTGGACTCTCATGAACAACATTACATATCCATTAACTAAAGCTTATCCAACAAAGCAGGATAATCGTCACTTAGAGAAGAAGAGTATAAGATACCACGATTTATCATTGGCTTTAGTGCAAGTGGGAGATTGAAAGTAGTATGCACACAAGCCAATCATGTTTGATGATAAAGCATATACTTTGTAACAATCTTATTCATTTATTAATAAAAGTATTAATTTATTAAAGGCTTTTAATTATCTACATGATGTCGCTTTTATAATATGTGATAAACCCATAGTTTTAAGCAATGCTTTTAGAATAATGATGATGATCATTCTAATGAGATCTAAATTCTTAGAAAGCTTAAAACTAAAATAGTTCCCAATCATTGGATTACTAAATTGGGGATTAGTAAATCCGGATAGATTGGTACATACGCTGTCTTGCTTTCATTGGATGAGGATGATTGATCTCACGATCATTTATGTGGAGACACTAAAGCAAGTATGTAGGTGCTTATTAGAGAATAAGTTCACCGAACGTGGCTCGCTAAGGAATACCTAATGGAGTTTTATTTGTCTCATCAATAGGAATTCTCAGAGTGATAGTAGTACAAGTAATCCTTGGACTTGAGATCATCATAAGTATCTTGTGTATGATGAGTTATACTTTGACTTATTCCTTAAGACCCTTAGGGTATATCAAAGGGTATGCTTGGGTATAATAAGTTGTACATGGAGATAATGTATGATCAATAAAGAATCTACCACTTCTAATAAAAGAAGAGAAATGTCTATGTGATTCGATAAATGACAACCCAAAGAGTCCTTGGCATAAGGCGTAATGAAATTAGAAAGGAGTTTCTAATTTGCATTATTTGAGTTGTGCATTTAAGAGTCGAAATACATATAATTAAATAAAATAAGACTTGACAAAGAATTCCATGTCTTATATTTAATTGGGACATCAGATGGTGGAAGGATTGAATTGTACGGTAACTATTTACTCAAAGGTTCTTTAATGATTAATGTTGAAATCTATATTATCCGGAAAGTCGCTGATCGCTAGGGAGGCTTATCCCTATCAGAGAATAAATATTATTTATTTAAATAAATTAATTGTTTAATTTATTTATTTAAATAAGATTAGAATTGTTCTAATTGATTTATTCACAACCTGCTTAATATGGAGAACTTAAAGGGTCATACCATAAAAGGAAGAATAATTATTTAAGAAGTTAATGGCATAATCGTAATAATATGTTATGTATATTTAATTTAATCTATGGTGATAGAATAAATTAAATAGCTTAATATTTATTATTTAATATTTTAGAAATATTAAATATAAATTAATAAGAGGAGTCTTATTAATATTATTACAATTATTATTATTTTAATTTCTAAAAGAGTTTAGGAATTAATTTAATATAAGTACTCTCATTTATTCCTAATTGGATTAGGAAGGAAAATTAGTTAAAGGAGTTTAATTAATTATCCCTAATAAGATTAGGGAGCTTAATTAATTAAAAGAATTTAATTAATTAAATAAAACCCAATTCCTTAATTGTTAAGGTGGGTTGCCCACATCTATTAATAAGAGGAGTCTTATTATGGGTGTGTGAGGTGTTGTTGACTTTTTCAACATACGACATAATTCCAATTGTTGGGAGAGTACACCTTTTCTATAGAGATAGAAAAACTAGGGTTTAGCCAACCACCCTTCTTCTTGAATTTTCTTCTTCCTTGGTGGATCACCTCTAGAGGCCAAACATTTGGGTGGCTAACGTTGATCAAAGGAAGGAACCAAACCCGGTGGATTCAAGATTGAACGCAAAAGGATTTGGAGGTGAACTTGTACCTGAGGAAGCTCGATCTTCAAGGGTATGATTTATTCTTTATCTTTTCGTTTAATTAATAATTGTGCATAAAGGGTGATCCGGGTATATGGTTTGTAAATTTTTTAAACTCTGATTTTTACACGCTTCCGCACTTTTGTGCAATTTGATTGCGCCTATGATTATTACAAACCTAACACAACAACCACGAAGTAAACTCCAGGTGGGACAAAATGTAAATAAAGTTGTAAAAGCGATCAACTGCCACGAAGTAAACTCCAAGCGGGACGAAATGTAAATAAAGCTGTAAAAGGCCACGAAGTAAACTCCAGGCCGGACAGGAATGTAAACATATATATATATATATACAAATATATATATATAAAAGCAAAGAACGCATTGATGTGAATCCGCACTCACCTGGATATGTCCACAACAATTATATATAAGTATATATATATATATATATATATATATATATATATATATATATATAAAAGCAATTAAACGCACTTTATATAAAATCCGTGTTCATCGAGATAGAGTCTCGATCATAGCTTTATATATATATAAGTATATATATATATAAGCAATTAAACGCTCCAGAATGAAGTCTAGGCTCAATCGAGGCATAACTCGATAATGTTAGTCCATATATAAAATATATACATATATATAAGTATATATATACAGATAGAAATGAAAACCACGGACTGAAGTCCAGGCAAACACACTCACATGACTCTCAACGTGTACAACAGTGTGTGCTAATATGAGAAGATGGCTTTATAGAATACAAGAAGGCTTATAGTGGGCTTCCAAAGTAGACTTATATTGCTTTAAATGGATAAACACTCAGCTCTCGCTGGATAAAAGATAGCTATATGTGAGCTAACTAGTGTTTAGAAGTGAGGAAACACTCAAAAGATGTGTATGCAGAGCAAAATGGATAGGGCTTCCTCGCCTTTTTCCCTCCCTCTTCCTCTCAAATGGCTGACTCCAAGGCTTGTATATATAGACGGATGGCCGCAGGTACACCTGCGGCAGCCGCAGTTGTACCTGTGGCTAGTCGTGGTGCATCCGAACCTCGCAGGTCCTGTCGTCTCATAGTACGTGTACTTATGCACTGTAATATCTGCTCGAACTTGCAGAACTTCAATCCGAGCATCCGAACGAGGTATATCTGACCTTCTTCGGACCGCTTGTGTTGAGAGTTACGCAATGACATGGATTAGAGGTTGTACGAAGTCAGGAAGAGGGGTCTATGCCCATGGTCTTCAAGCTTCAAATTCTATCCAAAGTACTGCCACGCGTAATAGTCACTCGGGAATGTCAATCCTCGGCTCTTATGGGACATTGTTGGATGTATGTATGTATGAAGTGTTGAGACGATGTGCCATTGTCAAAGGAACAAGATGACGTATGACTCCTCGCCGGGGTTATCGCTGGTTTGAGTTGAAATGAGACGTTGCTCAGGGTTACAGCTAAGATTGGACTACTTGTTGGTATGTCGTGATATCATCTTGTTGAGATGGTAAGATGATGTTGTAACTCCTCACCGGGGTTATCGCCGATTTAAGCGAAAAGCAGACGTTGCTCAGGGTTACATCTGAGATTGGACTGCTGCTTGTTTGTATATCTCACTGTCATCTGTGGACGTTCTTGTCTACCCATTGTAAACTCCGGGTCTGAGGTGTGTGTGCCTCGACAGGATGTCTGAGGTTGAAGCTGATTGCATATGTTTGAAACAAGCATTTCTGGGGTTATCGCCGAAACTGCAATGGCACCCCTTGGGGCTATCACCAAGGATGGGGTTGCTACTCCCAGTGTTTCTCTAGGACTGGAACTGGAATTGAGCGTCGCGGTGTTATCGCCGAGACAAAACTATCCTCTCTGGTGTTGTTGCCAGTCTTTTGATCTGCATATCTCGGGGTTATCTCCGAGATTGGAAATGACATTCCTGGTGTGTGTTTCAGGTTTGATATGATGTTTCTGGTTTGTGTTCCAGGTTGGAGCTAAACTTCCGATAGTATCCAGAATGTTTGTAAGTTGTCTTTCAGGGTTATCTCCAAAAGACGAATCTACCCTTCTACAATGTTAGTAAGGAGTGCAGAAAATTTCAAGTGTCTACAGATGCCCTTCTTTATCATATTTATGCAATGCAAGGCATGGATAGGATAAAGAATCCTAGACACTTGAAATGCAAGCAAGATAAACATGATGGTATATGCAGCAATATGATGCAAATGCATGTAGAATGCATGAATGATTGTCAGGTAATCCTGTTGGGATGACAATCAGTGATGGCTTGGACATGCGATCCAAGTCTCCAAGGATGTTAACGTTGGGGCTATCACTAAAGTCTTGAATCCTAGATACTGGCTTATATTCCATAGAGGTACCTCTTGTGTGTAAGAGATATATGGGGATAAAGCTTTGTCTGTTTGAGGATGTGTATAACATATTCCCTCATTCCATCGAAGTTATCGCCAACGGTTTGTTGTTATCGGTTGCACGATCTTGACCGATGTGTGTATCACCGGATAAATCCCTGCTGGATGCATTGTCAAGGCTGCTTAACCTTCATTGATGTATGTGTCAATGGTAGCATTGTGTTGTGGCCCCTGCCGGGGAAGGTTGCTTCGATGGGTTTACTTGCCATCGGCTGACATGATGTCAAGGCTGCTTGACCTTCATTGATGTGTGTATCAATGGTTGCATTGCGTTGTAACCCCAGCCGGGGATACGTAGATTCTTGAAAGATGCGCGTTGTCACCCCCGCCAGGGATACGTAGATGTTGATAACTTTGGCGTTGTAACCCCCGTCGGGGAGGTTTGATATTTCATAGTTTTGCGTTATAACCCCCGCCGGGGATACGTCAGGGTTGCCTGACACTCATTGATGGCATTAGACCTTTACGGGGTATTGCCGAGCATGATCTGTGAAAGCTGAGCTCATTGGTATAATATACCCTGCATTCAGGCGAATACCTTTGAGACGATGGGAGTTTAACTCTGACCGACGAGAAACCAGGATTTCAGGCTATTCCGCTCAATCGCGTAGCACTTTTATTCCTGATTTGGCATTTTTCAGCTTGTGAGACCTCCTTTGCAACTCTAACTGGAGCGAGCCGGAGGTGTGGGACCCATGTAGGACTACCGCAGGTGTACCTGCAGGAGCCGTAGTGTAAGACCCCAGCTTTTATAAATAAAGATGAATTTTTCTATAAATATTATTTTTGAATATTATGGAATAAATTTGATATAATGTTATAGTTGTGGGTAATATTTATAAATTTTGCAAAGTATGCAAGTTGTTATAAAATATTCGTTTGGTCGGGGAATATTCTTTTTGTTAGGGAATATTCGTACAATGGCTCAATCATTGGTGGACCCCATAACATTATTGTTGGATTGAGAAAACGACAAAAATATTTTACAAAAAAATAACGGCGGAGGTGTTACCGTTAAAACTGTTGAACTACCCGGTGGTAAAAGTACGAATACTGCCGTAGTCGTGAGTAAGAGCACACTAGATTGATTATTGATGCTTACGTGAGAAGTCACTCACCTATGCTCAATTATTGCTACAAATGAATTGCTGATCATATCTCTTATATTATTGATTCAATTATTGTCACAAAGATCATCCGTATAATATGTTATAGTATTAAATCAATAATTGAGACGACAAGTTATAAATGATTAATAATTGTTGAAAGATTAAATATGTGTTATGATTTGTGGTAAGTTTGATTATTTTATGGGGGGGCTCATATGTCATCATCTAAGAGTCTCTTCGTCGATAGTAATTACCTTTGTGAATGGTAATTACCTTCACAATAGTATTTACCTTCGTCACCAATAGTAATTACCCTTGTGAATAGTATTTACCTTCACGATAGTAATTACCTTCGTCATAATAGTAATTACCCTTGTGAATAGTATTTACCTTCGTCAATAGTATTTACCTTCGTTAATAGTAATTACCTTTACCAGACGTCCGAACCACTTGTCGCTTCACATTACAAAAGCCGAACCACTTGTCGTTTCACATTATTAAGGCCAAAAACCATCGTCCAAGCCACTTGCCTTTTCACACTAAGAAAAGCTAAGCTAGAAATCTTCTATAAATAGAGGCCTAGGGGCTTCATTATTTTCATGAATTCATTCAAGCTATAGAGAGAGAAAGTATAGAAAGAATAAGAGAGAAAGAAGAAGAGTATTTTGTTACTACACCATCACAGATTCAATCTCCTACCAAAAGTAAGGGGTGTTATTCTTTCTTATTCATGAAGAGAATTGTTGTTATTCCATTGCTTATTATTCTCATTGGAATAACTCAGATACGCCATTTACCCTATACTTGGTGACATTCTTCTACTTATTCTCGCTGGAACATCATCATGTCATGTGTTTTACAACGGACCGACCGGTTCCGCCTTTTATTATTCTGCTGGAACATCCATGCTGTGTTTTACACCGACTGGTTCCGCTCTTTATTATTCTCATTGGAATATCCTCATGCAGGTGTTTTACACACCCACCTGGTTCCGCTCTTTATTATTAGGTTGGAATATCCTATCTCATGTGTTTTACACCGATCCGTTCCATCTTTATTATTCTCGTTGAACATCCATGCTTGCGGTGTGAATTTCACCGACTGTTCCGTTATTTATTATTCTCGTTGCTGAATAACTCGCATGCGCGCGGTCTATCGCATGCATGGTGATTTCTTTTGTTATTCCATTCTTTATTATACCCAAATGGTTAAAACTTTGACTTCTATACTCCATGAAATTAGTAGAATATCCTTGATATTTGCGTTTCATCCAAAGATCTTTTCATGGAAATATTCTTCCGATCATTCTTGAATTTTACTCTACAAAACAAAGATCATATTGATAATTTGACGTTAATAATTCCCCGGATAAAATAATTCTTGAACTTGTTTTATCAATTCTTATATCATTGTCATCATCCTCATGTTTATATTTTTTTAAAGTCATATGTGGCCCAGTAGTGCATAGATGGACTTGGTATGATTATGACCGAGAGACTATTCGGTAATCATGACCGTAATGTTACAAATGATGTGGTAAAAATCCTCAAATTAGTCAGTAGTGCATCGATGGACGCTTGTTGGCATGATCATGACCATTAATGAATACACAAATATTCTCGGCCGTAGTGCATGAATAATTGTGGTCGTGATACTAAAGAATATCCTCGTCAGAGTGTGCGGGGTGATTCGATGATGTGGAATATTTATTAAAGTTTGAGTCTCAAATGCTAACAAAGGATGAAAAACCTTTAAAACCTAAAAGATAGTAGACTTTATTTTCTACTCGACTTTTTAATGGATTGCATATTCACCGCAGCTTAAACCGGTTGTCTATTGTATTTTATCGCTTTAACATTGTTGAAGACTATTGATAATTTATTCTGCATTATCTTAGTCATAATATTTCTTCGGGGCTAGTTGAGCTCACCCTTTCTTTCACCGTTCTTCGTGAAATGAGAATATAACTGGGACGAGTCTGGGAAACGAGTGATGGTCCTCAAGATAGCATTAGTAGTCCTCACTATTCTCGTGAAATAAAGTGTAATAATAATTGTAATGAGGACTCCTTTTTGAGTTTGTATAATATCTAATAGATTTATATTTGTATTTAAACTCACGCTTTATGTCGATTGTACACCTACGCTTATGTTAGTAAGTTGTATTTAAATTGCATACCATGTAAGTAAGTGGCGACCCAAGATGGGTGATGTATACCTAATTTTGGGGCGCGCAAATGGTATCGTAGCTTAGGATATGATCCCCGCTAAGATGTGAGAATAGTACTAGGAGGGGAGAGACGGGAATACCTTCGCTAGTATGACCTACCTAAGTTTATGTGCTATTTTATTGGTTGGTCAAGATAGGGATAATTTGTTACATGTCAATTAACCTTTTGTTTTGTGGCAAGATTCAAAATGACATCCGAGAATGTTGAGAATAGCAATGGAGCGCAGCGATCGCCGATTCACCACATATCAATAATCGTGATAATGTGCATCGAAGGCGATAATCCTCATGCAAACAACAACACCGACCAAATGATGAATGATCAAATGTTCGAGGCTTTATGCAATTTATGCAACAAAGAAAGTAGAGCGACTCCTATCCAAAACGTAGGTGGAAACACGGAAAACTCTCAAGCGGTCACCGCTAAACAATTCAAGGAGCCGGGACCACCGGAGTTTAAGGGAGAGCCAAAACCACTTCTCGGCTAAGCATGGATAAAACAGATTACCAAGATATTTGATGTCTTGGATGCTCCGAGGAGCAAAAGGTCCTTTCACGCTTTTTATACGTTATGCGCGAGAGAGGCGGATTATCGTGTGAATCGGTAAAACGACTCAACCCGTCAGCATCAAGATATCTTGGGAGAAGTTCCAGAGTCGTTCAACGACAAATACTTTCCCGAAAGTATTCGCCATACGGAAGGAGGTGGAATTTATCAAGTTGAACAAAACAATATGACCGTGTCGCAATACGAGGCAAAATTTGCGAGTTATCACGGCCATGGCCCCACTTGTGGATAATGAAGAGAGAATGGCGCGAATGTTTTTAAGAGGTTTGAAGTCGAGATACGCCAACATCTTATTTCTCATAAACCGTGTTTTGTATTCGGATGTTGTAAATAGGGCTCAGCTAAGTGGAGCGCGATAATGAGTCAACGCAACTAAAAGAGAGCAAATTTAAAAATTATAATACCAAATGAGAGTAGTCATCAAGCGGTGACAACAAGCGTGGAGGGAATCAACAAAGCCGATATGGTAACCACTTCTGCGGTAATCGTACAAAACAATAAGAATGGACATTTCAAGAAAAGGAGATTCAACAATGATGGAAAGACGCCAAAGACCAAAGACCCATTGTTAAGGAAGGAGAAAGACCACCTATCATATGCTTCAAATGCGGAGGAGAGGGACACATCATCCAAATCAAGCGCCATGCCATTCAAAGCATGTTATAATTGTGGAAGAGAAGGTCACTTAGCTCGATTTTGTCGTTATCAAGACAAATTCAGCTAGGATGGAGGCACCAAAGGCCATCCTGTAAAATTCAAAACCCAGAGTGCAAGGGAGAGCGTTTGTTGTGACCTCCCAAAGAGCAAGGAATCAATGAGGTCATCACGTAAGCTTATCATAAACTCTAATGAAGTCTATACTTTATTTGATACCGGGTTTCTACCCATTCTTTTATTTCTCCTACTTGCGCCATCGATTAAATTTGACTCGAGAAAATTAGACTTTGACTTATCTGTGGAAACTCCGCTTGGGAGAAACCTTCATTACATCCACTCGCTTATAAGTCTTGTTTGGTTCAAATCGGTACCCTCACATTACCCGTCGATCTTATTTCATTAAAAATACTTGCATTTGACGTGATTCTAGGGATTGATTGGTTAACTACTTATCATGCAAAAATTGATTATTTTCGTAAGGTTGTTAGCTTTCATATTCCTAATCAACCTATTATGCTAATTCAAACAACCAAACCATTAAAATCAATCACGGTCATCTCAAGCCATAAAGCTATTCGCTTATTGAAAACGGATGTCAAGCTTTCTTAGCTCATGTCACGATTTAAACAAAATACGCCGCTTTTGAACGATATTCCTATTGTTAATAAATTTCCTAACGATTCTCCGAAGAACTTCCCCGCCTACCCCAGTAGCGTGAAATTGAATTTTGTATCGACCTTGAACCCAGATACAAAACCTATTTCCAAAGCCCCATATCGAATGGCTCCTATCAACTCCGTGAGTTAAAGACCCAACCGCAGGAATTGTTAGACATCGGCTTTATTCGTCCTAGTACTTCTCCTTGGGGTGCTCCTGCTCTATTCGTGAAGAAGAAAGATGGGAGTATGCGACTTTGTATTGATTATCTGGAGTCAAATCATGTCACCATCAAAATAGGTATCCATTGCCACGTATTGATGACCTGTTTGACCAACAGCAAGGAGCCAAATTCTTTTCAAAGATCGATCTTCGTTCCGGATATCACCAATTGAAGATTAGAACCACGACATTCCAAAGACGGCTTTAAACTCCTGCACGACGGCATTATGAATTCCTAGTCATGTCCTTTGATCGACTAATGCTCCCGCCGCCTTCATGGATATGATGAACCGAGTATTCAAGGAATATTTAGATCACTTTGTGGTCGCCTTTTATTGATGACATCCTTATTTATTCCAAAAGCGCGTGAAGATCATGAGCAACACTTGAGGTCGACACTCCAAAAGCTTCGTGAATATAAGCTTTATGCCAAGTTGAAGAAATGCGAGTTCGGCTCAAGAAGCAGCATTCCTTGGGCACGCGGTATCAAATCATGGAATATCCGCTGACCCAAAGAAAGATCAAGCTATTCAAAGTCGGGAACAACTTAAATCGCTGATCGAAGTACGTAGCTTTCTGCTTAGTCGGTTATTATCTGAGATTCGTGGAAGGATTTTCTCGAATCGCTACTCCATCGACTCAAATTGACTCGAAAGATACAAAGTTCGGTTGGAGCGAAGAATGTGAGAAGAGTTTTCAAGAACTCAAGAGGAGACTTATTTCAAAGACTGCTCGACAATACCATCCGACTCGGAGGGATTTGTCATCTACAAGATGCTTCTAGCAAAGGGTTGGATGTGTTCTTATGCAACATAGAAAAGTTATAGCCTATGCCTCATGACAACTCAAAGAATATGAGAGGAATTATCCTATTCATGATCTAGAGTCAAAACCGTTGTCTTTTGCACTTAAAATTTGGAGGCATTACTTGTATGGGGAGAAAGTGGAGATCTTTACGGATCATAAAAGCCTCAAATATTTCTTCACTCAAAAGGAACTCAACATGCGACAACGACGCTGGGCTTGAACTGCTGAAAGATTATGATCATACCATCCAATACCATCCCGAAAAGCTAACGTGGTAGCCGACGATCGAGTAGAAAATCATATGCAAGCACGAAAAGCGATATTGTCAACGCAAAGGCCCATTTTGTGTGACTTGCAAAGGATGGAGATAGAGTTAAAGACTCGTGGACGATGTGATGATAGCGAGTATACGAGTAGAACCGACTTTAATCGATAAAGTTAAAGTCGCTTCAAGCTACGCACTGAGCCGATGCGTATGAGGAAAAAAGTGCAAGAAGGTGCTACGCCGAGCAAGAATCGATGAAGAAGGAATACTTGAGTCAACTCCGCACTTTGTGTTCCTAACGACCTCGATTTAAAGTATAATATCATGATGGAGGCGCACAACACACCATTTGCAATCCATCTCGGGAGTACCAAATGTATCATGATATTCGCTATACATTTTGGTGGAGCAATATGAAGAGAGAGATAGCTACTTTTATCTCAAGGTGTCTAACTTGTCAACGAAAGTTAAAGCGAGCATCAAGTACCAAAAGGTCCATCAGAACCACTTGAAATTCCGTAATGGAAGTGGGAGCACATTACCATGGATTTCAAGCATCGGCCTTCCTAAGGTTTCTCAAGGCATTGATGCGATTTGGGTCATTGTTGATAGATTGACCAAGTCTCGCTTCATTTCTTACCGATACGAGAAACTTATACACTTGAACGCCTTGCTCGTATGTACATAAACGAGATTGTAAGATCGCATGGTATACCTAGTATCCATAGTTTCGATCGAGACCCAAGATTCACTTCACGATTTTGGGTTAGTTTGCAAAAAGCTATGGGCACAGACTTTCACGATTTAGCTCTCAGATATCATCCTCGAATTTTGACCTGGACAATGGAGAGGACTATTCAAACTCTCAAGATCTATTAAGACTCGTGGTCCTTGATTTCAAGGAGTTGGGACAAGTTCTTACCATCGGTGGAGTTTTCCTACAACAACAGCTTATCAAGCAAGTATCGGCATGGCTCCATTCAAGCGCCAGATGGAAGAAAGTGTCGCTCTCCAAGATAATCGGGATGAGGTGGGTGAAGCAACGTTATTGGGACCGGAGTTAGTACGTATGACTACGGAAAAGATTCAAACGATCCGACAACGATAAAAACCTCACAAAATCGATAAAAGAGTTATACCGATCTTCATCGAAAGGACGTGGAATTCGATATAGAGATCATGTGTTGTTAAAAGTTGCTCCATGGAAAGGAGTTACAAGATTTGGAAAGAGAGGAAAACTTAATCCTCGATTCATCTGGCCCATTTTAATCCTCGATCGAGTAGGAATTGTGGCCTATAGACTCGCTTTCCGCCAAATATGTCTCGTGTTCATAACGCTTTTCACATATCCATGTTACGTAAATATGTGAAAGACCCAACCATATTATCGAGTTAGAACCGGATGAAATAGCGGAAGATTTGACGTATTTAAGAGGTTCCCTGCTCAAATCTTGATAAGAAGGAACATATTCTACGCCCAAGGTTATACCTCAAGTCAAAGTTTTGGGAGGAACCACGATGTTGAGGAAATGACTTGGGAGTTAGAATCAAAATGAAATCAAGGTATCCTTACCTCTTCGACATACCAGTATGTACCCTAATTTCGAGGGCTAAATTTCATAAGAATGGGAGGTTGAAGACCCCAAATTTTATAAATAAAGATGAATTTTTCTATAAATATTATTTTTGAATATTATGGAATAAATTTGATATAATGTTATAGTTGTGGGTAATATTTATAAATTTTGCAAAGTATGCAAGTTGTTATAAAATATTCGTTTGGCTCTGGGAATATTCTTTTCTTAGGGAATATTCGCATAATGGCTCAATCATTGGTGGACCCCATTAATGTAATTATTGTTGATTGAGAAAACGACAAAAAATATTTTACAAAAAATAACTACGAGGTGTTACCGCTAAAACCGCTGAACTACCCGGGTAAAAGTACAAAGAATACGCGTAATAGCATCATAAAGAATACACCAGATTGATTATCGATGCTTACGTGAGAAGTCACTCACCTATGCTCAATTATTGCTACAAGAATTGTCGTGATCATATCTCTTATATTATTGATTCAATTATTGTCACAAAGATCATCTCAGATAATATGTTATAGTATTAAATCAATAATTGAGACGACAAGTTATAAATGATTAATAATTGTTGAAAGATTAAATATGTGTTATGATTTGTGGTAAGTTTGATTATTTTATGGGGGGCTCTATGTCATCATCTAAGAGTCTCTTCACAATAGTAATTACCTTTGTGAATAGTAATTACCTTCGTCAATAGTATTTACCTTCACAATAGTAATTACCCTTGTGAATAGTATTTACCTTCGCCAATAGTAATTACCTTCACAATAAGTAATTACCCTTGTGAATAGTATTTACCTTCGTCAATAGTATTTACCTTCGTTAATAGTAATTACCTTTACCAGACGTCAACCACTTGTCGCTTCACATTACAAAAGGCCGAACCACTTGTCGCTTCACATTACAAAGCGCCAAACCACTTTTTCTTCATCATCGCTGCCACTTTTGCCTTTTCACACTCAAGCAAAGCTAAGCTAGAAATCTTCTATAAATAGAGGCCTAGGGCTTCATTATTTTTCACTTAATTCATTCAAGCTTATAGAGAGAAAGTATAGAAAGAATAAGAGAGAAGAAGAAGAGTATTTTTATTACTACACCGTCAGCAGATTCAATCTCCTACCAAAAGTAAGTGGTGTTATTCTTTCTTATTCATGAAGAGAACTGCTTGTTATTCCATTGCTTATTATTCGTTGGAATAACTCAGATACGCCATTTACCCTATACTTGGTGACATTCTTCTACTATTCTCGCTGGAACATCCTTGCTCAGGTTTTACACCTTACCGGTTCCGCTTTTTATTATTCTCATTGGAACATCCTGTCAGTGTTTTACACCTGACCCGGTTCCGCTTTATTATTCTCGCTGGAATATCCTCATCGTGTGTTTTACACCGACCGGTTCCGCTTTTTTATTATTCAATTTGAATATCCTATTCGCATGTGTTTTACAATCGGATCCGGTTCCATCTTTATTATTCTCGCTGGAACATCTTGTTTGCGGTGAATTTCACCGACCGGTTCCATTATTTATTATTCTGTTGAATAACTCGTTCATGCAAGGCCATCGCATGCACGGTGATTTCTTTTGTTATTCCATTCTTTATTATACCCAAATTGGTTAAAACTTTGACTTCTATACTCCATGAAATTAGTAGAATATCCTCGATATTTGCGTTTCATCCAAAGATCTTTCATGGAAATATTCTTCCGATCATTCTTGAATTTTACTCTACAAAACAAGATTCATATTGATAATTTGGACGTTAATAATTCTTGGATAAAATAATTTTTGAACTTGTTTTATCAATTCTTATATCATTGTCATCATCCTCATGTTTATATTTTTTAAAGTCATCTGTGGCATTCAGAAGTGCATAGATGGACTTGGTATGATTATGACCGAGAGACTATTCGGTGTAATCACGACCGTAATGTTACAAATGATGTGGTAAAAATCCTCGCCGGGTCAGAGTGCATTGATGGACAGCTTGTTGGCATGATCATGACCATTAATGATTACACAAATATTCTCGGCCCGTAGTGCATGAATAATTGTGGTCGTGATACTAAAGAATATCCTCGGCAGAGTAGTGTGGGTGATTCGATGATGTGAATATTTATTAAAGTCGAGTCTCAAATATAATAAAGATGAAAAACCTTTAAAACCTAAAAGATTGTAGACTTTTATTTTCTACTTGACTATTTTAATGGATCAGATATTCACCGCAGCTAAAACCGGTGTGCCATTGTATTTTATCGCTTAATATTGTTGAAGACTATTGATAATTTATTCTCGCATTATCTTAGTCATAATATTTCTTCCGGGCTAGTTGAGCTCACCCTTTCTTTCACCGTTTTCTTCGTGAAATGAGAATATAGCCGGGACGAAGCCGGGGAAACGAGTGATGGTCCTCAAGATAGCATTAATAGTCCTCACTATTCTCGTGAAATAAAGTAATAATAATTGTAATGAGGACTCCTTTTTGAGTTTGTATAATATCTAGTAGATTTATATTTGTATTTAAACTCACGCTTTATGTCGATTGTACACGGCGCTTATGTTAGTAAGTTGTATTTAAATTACATACCATGTAAGTGGCGCCCAAGATGGGTGATGTATACCTAATTTTGGGGCGCCACACGTAGGTTAGCTCATGCGACAACTGCGTGCCTATGTATAGGCACTTGGTTGCTTTCATAAGTCATTTTCAAGTTGCGCAGCGAAGGAAATTTGAGAGCTCTTCTTTAGATCTGCTGAGTTCGGGAAACTTTCTGCGCATATTCTCACCACCGCATGCTGCGTTCTTCATCATCCCGGTAACACATGCATGTATTTTTTTCCAATTTCTGTCCATTGGAAAATGACTTATCGCATGAAATGCATTTAGACACATAGTAGTGAATATGCATGCTGGTATAACTTCATAAAAAATATTCAACATAGCAAATGTTAGTATTAAACCATGCTGAACATAATGATGTGAAAAAATTTGACTTTTGAACAGTCAAATTGGCACCTTTTACTGTCATTTCTTATCCTTTATGAGGACAAATGAGTAAAGGTAGACAAGCAAAATAATCCTGGTAATTAGACTACACTTACGGATTTTTTTACTGCAATGTATTGATGCATACAGGATGTATATGGCTGTGTATAGGTGTGCTACTGAATGGCCACCTAGTCATGCCTGTGCATATGGATAGTCCCATTTACAAAGGGGGCTATGGCAAACTTTTCCCAAAATGTAGGTATTGGGTAGTCATGCATTTTTAACTCTACTGTAGATGTATGTTAAAGCAATGCATGCATGCATGTAATCATAGAATGCATTTTGAAAAGACTCCAGGTAAGAAATTACCACACCCTTTCTGAGGTGATTTGGAGACTTTCTGTCAAGATATTATGGATCCGGATCAGCTGAGTAGTTCCCGCAGGACCACTTCTGGTGTACAGAGGAGGGCTTTTGAAGAGCCTCAGTGCCGTTCTATTAGACAGCCTCGTCGCTTGGCGGAGGCGGTGATACGTCCTATTCGGGTTGAAGTGCCAAATATCGAGGACGAGGAGGATGCACCGATCGAGGTTCCTGCTCCTGTTGTACGTGTTCCCCGTAGGGAATTGCCAGATATTCAAGTGGCGAACCCAGATTTTCTGGGTGACTTGAGTAGGCATCCTTCAGTATACCTGCACACAAACGAGGTATGAAGTTAGATCTTTAATCTTCCATATTTCCTATTGATGAGGAGTCAAGGAGTCTGATGTTGATCTGTATTTGATGTAGGTTCCCGGCTTCACACAGCCTCGATGGAACTGGTTTAGCATCCACTCTATGTATCAGGCCTTGCATGATGACTACAGAGCGATCGTCCATGGCTGGGTACTCGAAAGGTTCATCTCCATTCTACCCTGTCGCTGTCCCTAGGGTTACCTCAGGGCATTATCTGAGCGGTGGTTTCACCAGACTCAGTCACTCCATTTACTGGACTGCAAGGTGATGATGATGCCGATGGATTGACGGTTTATCACAGGTATGGAGTTTGGAGGGGAGCCGGTGCCTTGCATGGCGGATATCACCCCTACTGCCTGAAAGTAGTATGCACACAACCCAATCATGTTTGATGATAAAGCATATACTTTGTAACAATCTTATTCATTTATTAATAAAAAGTATTAATTTATTAAAGGCTTTTAATTATCTACATGATGTCGTTTTTATAATATGTGATAAACCCGTAGTTTTAAGCAATGCTTTTAGAATAATGATGATGATCATTCTAATGAGATCTAAATTCTTAGAAAGCTTAAAACTAAAATAGTTCCCAATCATTGGATTACTAAATTGGGGATTAGTGAATCCGGATAGATTGGTACATACGTTGTTGCTCATTGGATGAGGATGATTGATCTCATGATCATTTGTGTGGAGACACTAAAGCAAGTATATAGGTGCTTATTAGAGAATAAGTTCACTTTGAACGTGGCTCGCTAAGGAATACCTAATGGAGTTTTATTTGCTGTCAATAGAATTCTGTAGTGATAGTAGTACAAGTAATCCTTGGACTTGAGATCATCATAGTATCTTGTGTATGATGAGTTATACTTTGACTTATTCCTTAAGACCCTTAGGGTATATCAAAGGTATGCTTGGGTATAATAAGTTGTACATGAAGATAATGTATGATCAATAAAGAATCTACCACTTCTAATAAAGAAGAGAATGTCCTATGTGATTCGATAAATGACAACCCAAAGAGTCCTTGGCGTTAAGGCGTAATGAAATTAGAAAGGAGTTTCTAATTTGCATTATTTGAGTTGTTCATTTAAGGTTCGAAATACATATAATTAAATAAAATAAGACTTGACAAGAATTCCATGTCTTATATTTAATTGGGACATTGTATGGTGGAATGATTGAATTGTATGGTAACTATTTACTCAAAGGTTCTTTAATGATTAATGTTGAAATCTATATTATCTGGAAAGTCGTTGATCGCTAGGGAGGCTTATCCCTATTGTAGAATAAATATTATTTATTTAAATAAATTAATTGTTTAATTTATTTATTTAAATAAGATTAGAATTGTTCTAATTGATTTATTCACAACCTAGCTTAATATGGAGAACCTAAAGGGTCACACCATAAAAGGAAGAATAATTATTTAAGAAGTTAATGGCATAATCGTAATAATATAGTTATGTATATTTAATTTAATCTATGGTGATAGAATAAATTAAATAGCTTAATATTTATTATTTAATATTTTAGAAATATTAAATATAAATTAATAAGAGGAGTCTTATTAATATTATTACAATTATTATTATTTTAATTTCTAAAAGAGTTTAGGAATTAATTTAATATAAGTACTCTCATTTATTCCTAATTGATTAGGAAGGAAAATTAATTAAAGGAGTTTAATTAATTATCCCTAATAAGATTAGGGAGCTTAATTAATTAAAAGAATTAATTAATTAAAACCCAATTCCTTAATTGTTAAGGTGGGTTGCCCACATCTATAAATAAGAGGAGTCTTATTATGGGTGGTATGGGTTGTTGACTTTAACAAAGTACGTAATAATTCCAAGTTGTTGGGAGTATGCCTTTCTATAGAGATAGAAAACTAGGGTTAGCCATAACACCCATCTTCTTGAATTTTCTTCTTCCTCGGTGGATCACCTCTAGAGGCCAAACGCTTGGGTGGCTAACGTTGATCAAAGGAAGGAACCAAACCCGGTGGATTCAAGTTGAATGCGAAAAGGATCGAGGTGAACTTGTACGAGGAAGCTTCGGATCTTCAAGGTATGTTTGTTCTTCATATCTTTTCGCTTAATTACTAATTATGCATAAAGGGTGATCCGGTATATGGTTTGTAAAACTTTAAACTCGATTTTACACGCTCGCATTAATTTTGCAATTTGATTGCGACATGAATATTACAAACCTAACACCGCCACGATCCTTGTTGGGAGTTCGCGTGAGGCGCTCGGCGGCGGGATCGTCTGTGACAGTCCTTTTGAGCATATATGCTATGAGCGGCCGTTGAGTGAGCCTATACCCGATGATGTGAGAGTCGTGGATCGCGTTCTTCTACGATTGTTCTCGATGATCATTAGGGGTCGCTTCATAGCAGATAACTCTTCTACGGTGTCCTTCGCTTTGATCAGCGCCACTCGACACGTGGACCGTATAGGAGAATATGATTGGGGTTCCTACACCTTTGCCTACTTCCTCAGGGGAATGCGCATGCGATCGAAGGGCTTGACCGAGGCGTGGTTAGGATTCTACCCATTTCTGCTGGTGAGTGTTTCACTTGTCCTTTCCCATGTATGGGTTAAGAGTGTTGACTGACAGCAGATGTTTGCCTTTGTGTTGGCAGTTTTGGGTTGACTAAGATAATATAGAATAAATTATCATTAGTCTTCAACAATGTTAAACTGATAAAATACAATAGACATCAAGTTTAACTGCAGCGGAACATGCAATCCATTAAAAGAGTCAAGTAGAGAATAAAATCTACTATCTTTTATAATTTAAAAGGTTTTTCATCACTTTTATCGCTGGGACTCAGCTTAATAAATAATCCACATCATCCCTGAACTACGGCCAAGGATATTCATAAGTATCACAACCACAAATTATCCATGCACTACGAGCCAAGGATATTCGTGTATGCATCAATGGTCATGATCATGCCAACAACTGTCCATCAATGCACTACGGGCCAATGAGGACTTTTACCACATCATTTGTAACATTACGGTCATGATTACACTGAATAATCCCTGGTCATAATCATACCAAGTCCATCTATGAACAACAGGCCACAGATGACTTTCAATAAAAATATAAACATGAGGATGATGACAATGATATAAGAATTCAATAAAACAAGTTCAAGAATTAATTTATCCAGGAACTAATAACGTCCAAATTGTCAACATGATACTTCTTTGTAGAGTAAAATTTAAGAATGCTCAAAAGAAGATTTCCATGAAAAGATACTGGATGAAGCGCAAATATCAAGGATATTCTACTAATTTCATGGAGTATAAAGTCAAAACTTTAACCAACCGAGTATAATAAAGAATGGAATAACAAAAGAAATCACCAAGCATGCGGTATTTGCATAGATAAAGTTATTCCAATGTAATAATAAATAACGGAACCAGTCAAAGTATGTCGCTGCAATGACGTGATATTCCAATGTAATAATAAAGAATGGAATAACAATGAAATCACCATGCATGCGATTTCATAAACAGGTTATTTCAATGTAATAATAAAGATGGAACTGTGTCCTGCGTAAAACGCATGCATGTGATATTCCAATGTAATAATAAAGAATGGAATAACAATGAAATCACCATGCATGCGGTACTTGTGATAGACAAAGTTATTCCAATGAATAATAAATAACGGAACCAGTCCCACCACAGAAAACGCACAAATAGGATATTCCAATGTAATCATAAAGAATGGAATAATGTAAAAATTTCACCAAGTATAGGGTAGCCCACGATACAAGTTATTCCAACTAATAATAAAGAATGGAATAATGAAGTTCTCTTCATGAATACAAAAGAAATAATACCCTTTACCTTATAAAGAAGAGTAATTCACTATAGTGAGATATACTTGAAGAAACTTTCACTACGCCAAAGCTTTCTTAAAAGCTAAAGAATTACACTCAAGATTATAGAAGAATAATTCTCTCTATAGTTTCTCTCTCTAGAGTTTCAGTGAATTCGCAAGAAATAATGAAGGAATGAGCTTCTATTTATAGAAGAATGAACTGAATAGTAACCAATCCATGAACGGTCCAGATCGATTTACTTTAAATGGACGGTCCAGATTAGTTTACAATAAATTATAATATATTATAGTTATAATCTAATAAAACGAATAACTTTTAAAAAGATTTTACTATGCAAACACTATGCAGGCACTATGTAAACACTATACATAATAAAATATAATATAATCTAATTATTGTCTAATAAAAGAAATAACTTTGTAAAAAGTATTCTGCTTTTATATAAAAAGATTTTACTATTAGCCTAATAAAATGAATAACTTTATAAAAGTATTCTATTTTATATAAAAAGCTTTTCTCTGCTTTTATTACATTAATAAAACTAATAAAACAAAACTTCATCATCATTATTATTATTCACACTATTAATCCACTGTGTCGCTCCTGTGAAAGAGGGGCTTTAAAATAAGGATTTCTCCCTATTAACAAGCAATTAGGTGACCAAACCTCTCCTTGCGTAACTTCTAGACATCGTTAATATTGCAAATAATAATATTAATAACTTCGTCATCTCAATATAAAATATCAACAATAATTGAATCAATTAACGTGAGATACTATGCAACAATTACTGAAGCAATAATTGAACAAAACTGAGTGACTTTTCACGTAAGCATCAATAATCAATACCGTGTGCTACTATGCAACCACACGTATTCCTTTTATTTTAACACTGGGTGTTTCAATAGTTAACGGTAAAACTTCAGCCGTTATTTTCATAAAAATATTTTTGTCATTTTCTCAATCCGACAATAATTCTATTGTGGGGTCCACCAATGATTGTGTCGTCAATTTAATATTCCCGACCAATTGAATATTATAAACAACTTATGTATTTTGCAAAATTTCTAAATATTACCCACAACTATAATATTATATCAAATTCATTCCATAATATTTAAAAATGATAATTATAAAAAATTCATCTTTATTCATAAAAGTTGGGGTCTTACAATCTCCCATTCTTATGAAATTTTGCCCTCGAAAATAAGGTACGTACCTGGTATGTTGAAGAGGTAAGGATACCTTGATTTCATTTCAGATTCTAACTCCCAGGTCATTTCCTCAACATCGTGGTTCCTCCATAAAACTTTGACTTGAGGTATAACCTTAGAGCGTAGAATATGTTCCTTCTTATCCAAGATTTGAATAGGAACCTCTTCATACGTTAAATCTTCCGCTATTTCATTTGGTTCTAACTCAATAATGTGGTTCGGGTCTTTCACATATTTATGTAACATGGATATATGAAAAAACGTTATGAACACGAGACATACTTGGCAGTAAAAGCGAGTCTATAGCTCACATCCCTAATCGATTGAGGATTAAAAATGGGCCAATGAATCGAGGATTGAGCTTTCCTCTCTTTCCAAATCTCGTAACTCCTTTCCATGGAGCAACACGTAACAACACATGATCTCCAATATCGAATTCCACATCCTTTCGATGAAGATCAGCATAACTCGTTTATGTATATACGAGTAAGACATTCAAGTGTATAAGTTTCTCGTATTGGTAAGAAATGAGCAGACTTGGTCAATCTATCAACAATGACCCAAATTGCATCTATACCTTGAGAAACCATGGGAAGACCAGTAACGAAATCCATGGTAATGTGCTCCCACTTCCATTCTAGAATTTCAAGTGGTTGCAATGGACCTTTTGGTACCTGATGCTCCACCTTGACTCGTTGACACATTAGACACCTTGAGATAAACAGCACTATCTCTCTCTTTATATTGCCCCACCAAAATGTATATCGAAGATCATGATACATCTTAGTACTCCCAGGATGGATTGCAAACGGTGTGTTGTGCGCCTCCATTATGATTTTATACTTTAACTCAGGGTCGTTAGGAACACAAAGTCTGGAGTTAACTCGAAGTATTCCTTCTTCATCGATTCTTACTTCCTAAGATAGCACCTTCTTGTACTTTCTTCCTCATATGCATTAGCTCCAGGTCTGTAGCTTGAGCAGCTTTAACTTTATCGATTAAAGTTGGTTCCACTCGTATATTCGCCATCATCACTTGGGTCCCTGGAGTCTTTATCTCTATCTCCATCCTTTACTAATCATAGAAAATAGGCTCATATTGACAATATCGCACTCGCATTCGCATATATGATCTTCTACTCAATGCGCCACCTACTACGCTCGCTTTTCCAGATGGTATTGGATGGTATGATCATAATCTTTCAATAGCCAAGCCAACGTCATTTCACGACGCGCTTAGTTCCTTTTGAGTGAAGAAATATTTGAGGCTTTTATGATCCGTAAAGATCTCCACTTTCTCCCCATACAAGTAATGCCTCCAAATTTTTAAGTGCGAAGATAACAAATGCTAACTCTAGATCATGAGTAGGATAATTCCTCTCATATTCTTTGAGTTGTCGATAGGCATAAAGCTATGACTTTCCCATGTCAGCATGAGAACACATCCTAACCCTTTGCTTCAAGCATCACTATAGATGACAAATCCTCCGAACCGTATGGTATTGTACGTAACTGTCTTTGAAATGAGTCTTCTCTTGAGTTCTTGAAAACTCTTCTCACATTCCTCACTCCAATCGAATTTTGTATCTTTCTGAGTCAGCTGAGTTAAGGGAGTAGCGATTCGAGAAAACCCTTCTACGAATCTCCGATAATAACCAGCTAAGACAAGAAAGCTACGTACTTCAGTCACTGATTTAGGTTGCTCCCAGCTTTGAATAGTTTCAATCTTTGCTGGGTCAACAGATATTCCATGACTTGATACCACGTGCCCAAGGAATGCTACTTCCTCAAGCCAAAACTCGCATTTCTTCAACTTGGCATAAAGCTTATATACATGAAGCTTTTGGAGGATCAACCTCAAGTGTTTCTCATGATCTTCATGGCTTTTGGAATAAATAAGGATGTCATCAATAAAGACGACCACAAAGTGATCCAAATATTCCTCAATACTTGGTTCATCATATCCATGAAGGCAAAGCAGAGCATTAGTCAATCCAAAAGACATGACTAGAATTCATAATGCCCGCATCGAAGTTCCGAAAGCCGCCTTTGGAATGTCATCTGGTTCTAATCTTCAATTGGTGATATCCGAACAAAGATCAATCTTTGAAAAGAATTTGGTGCCTTATAATCGGTCAAATAGGTCATCAATACGCGGGCAATGGGTACCTATTTTTTTGATGGTGACATGATTTAACTCCCGATAATCAATACAAAGTCGAATACTCCCATCTTTCTTCTTCACGAATAAACATGAGCACCCCAAGGAGAAGTACTAGGCTTAATAAAGCCAATGTCTAATAATTCCTCGTAGTTGGGTCTTTAACTCCTCAAGTTCAATAGAGCCATTCGATATGGGGCTTTGGAAATGGGTTTTGTATCGTTAAAGGTCAATACAAAATTCAATTTCACGCCTGGGGTAGGCCAGAAGTTCTTCGTGAATACGCCAGAAATTCATTAACAATAGAAATATCATTCAAAATCGACGATTTTTGTTTAGATCCGTGGCATGAGCTAAGAAAGCTTGACATCCATTTTTAATAAACGAATAGCTTTATGGCTTGAGATGACAAAGTGATTGATTTTAATGGTTTGGTTGCTTGAATTAAGATAATAGGTTGGTTAGAATATGAAACCTAACAACCTTACGAAAATAATCAATTTTTGCGTGATGAGTAGTTAACCAATCAATCCTTAGAATACGGCAAATACAAGTATTTTCAATGAAATAAGATCGATAGGTAATGTGAGGGTACCGATTTGAACCAAACAAGATTTATAAACAGTGGATGTAATGAAGGTTTCTCCCAATGGAGTTTCAACAAATAAGTCAAAGTCCAATTTCTCCGGAGTCAAATTTAAACGTTGAGCGCAAGTAGGAGAAATAAAGGAATGGATAGAGCCAGTATCAAATAAGGTATATACTTTGCTAGAGTTTATGATAAGCTTACCCGTGATGACCTCATTCGGGTTCCTTGCTTTCTGGGAGGTCACGACAAACGCTCTCCCTTGCACTACTTGCTTTGACTTTTCTGGGGCGTCCTTTGGTGCCTCCATCCTAGCTGAACTTATCTTCGATGAACGACAAAATAGGGCTAGGTGACCTTCTCTTCCACAATTATAACATGTTTTGGACGGCATCGCGCAGTTTGGACTGATGTGTCCCTCCCCTCCGCATTTGAAGCATATGATAGGTGGTCGTTCTCCTTCCTTAACAACAAAAAATAATCGACGCGTCTTTCCATCATTGTTGAATTTCCTCTTCTTGAAATGTCCATTCTTATTGCTTTGGCCATGATTACCACCGAAGTGGTTACCATTTCTAGCATGTTGATTCCTTCCACGCTTATTATCACCGCTTCGGTGACTATTATCACTGGTATTATCATTTTGTCGGGTGCTCTCTTTTGGTTGGGTTGATGCATTATCGTGCTCCAATAACTGAGCCCTATTAACAACATCTGAATACAAACACAATTTATGAGAGATAAGATATTGACGTATCTCGGGTTTCAAACCTCTTAGAAACATTCGCATCATTCTCTCCTCATTATCAACCAAATGGGACGTAAACCGGGACAGCTCGGTAAACTTGGCTTCGTACTGCGACACGCTCATGTTGTTTTTCTCCAGTTTAATAAACTTTACCTCTTTCATGTGACGAATACTTTCGGGAAAGTACTTGTCGTTAAACAGTTCTTGAAACTTTTCCCAAGACATCTTCAAGGGCAGGCGGTTGAGTACGCTTTTACGATTCCCACCAAGAATCGCCTCCTCATAATACACATGAAGGTGGAAAAGGAACCTTTTTCCTCGAGCAACCCAAGACATCAAATATCTTGTTGATCTATTTTATCCACGCCTCCGCCTTTAAGTGGTTTTGGCTCTCCAAAAACTCCTGTGGTCCCAGCTCCTTGAACTGCTTTGGCGATGACCGTCCGAGAGTTGCCAAGTGTTTCCACCGCATTTTGGATGTGATCCGCCTCACCGATGTCGCATGAATCAGCATGAAGCCTCTGAACATTCCATCGTTCATCATTTGGTCAGTATTGTTGTTTGCATGAGGATTGTCGCCTTCCTGATGCACATTATCCTGATTATTGATCTGTGGAGACTCAACGGTCTCCTGTGCTCCATTGATGTTCTCAACATTCTCGGATACCATTTTCAAATACTACCACAAAACAAGGGTTAATTAACATATCACATATTATCCCTATACTCTGACTGACTAATTAAATATCAAATAAACTTAGGTAGGTCATACTAGTGAAGGAATTCCCCGTCTCTCCCCTCCTAGTTCTTGTCTCACATTTCAACCAGGGATCATATCCCTAAGCTTTGATACCAACTGTGACGCCCCCAAAATAGGTATACATCACCTATTTTGAGTCACCAAATACATGGTACAGAATACAAATGCAATCTTAAATATACAACAAGAGAGCTGTGAGTTTTAATACAAACATTGTCTTCTAGACAATATCCACTCTCGTAATAAGTCCTCATTACATTTATTAACACACTATTTAATGTAATAGTGAGGAGTACTAATACTATCATCCTGGACCGGCTCACCCGCTCCCGACTAGTCCCTTCCACGCTCTCATTTTCTCAAGAGAACAAAGAAAGAAAGGGTGAGCTCAATTAGCCCAAAGAAGAAATATTATGACTAAGATAATGCGTAATAAATTATAATTAGTCTTCAACAATGTTAAACCGATAAAATACAATAGACATCAAGTTTAACTCAAATGAACATGCAATCCATTAAAAGAGAGTCAAGTAGAGAATAAAATCTACTATCTTTTATGATTTAAAAGGTTTTTCATCACTTTTATCATCGGGACTCAACAATAAATAATCCACATCATCCCCGAACTACTACCAAGGATATTCATAAGTATCACAACCACAAATTATCCATGCACTACGCCAAGGATATTTGTGTATTCATCAATGGTCATGATCATGCCAACAATTGTCCATCAATGCACTACGGGCCAATGAGGACTTTTACCACATCATTTGTAACATTACGGTCATGATTAAACCGAATAATCCCTGGTCATAATCATACCAACTCCATCTATGCACAACAGGCCACAGATGACTTTCAACAAAAATATAAACATGAGGATGATGACAATGATATAAGAATTCAATAAAACAAGTTCAAGAATTAATTTATCCAGGAACTAATAACGTCCAAATTGTCAACATGATACTTCTTTGTAGAGTAAAATTTAAGAATGCTCAAAAGAAGATTTCCATGAAAAGATACTGGATGAAGCGCAAATATCAAGGATATTCTACTAATTTCATGGAGTATAGAAGTCAAAACTTTAACCAACTGAGTATAATAAAGAATGGAATAACAAAAGAAATCACCATGCATGCGGTATCTTGTGATGTATGTGTTATTCCAACAGTAATAATAAATAACTAACCAGTCAAAGCGTAATATGCACCCGACAAGATATTCCAATGTAATAATAGAGAATGGAATAACAACAAAAAATCACCATGCATGCGGATTGCTTATGATGTGTTATTCCAATAGAATAATAAAGATGAAACCAGTCCCACAGAAAACGCATGTATAGGATATTCCAATGTAATAATAAAGAATGGAATAACAACAGAAATCACCATTCATGCATGCGGTATTTCAGATGTACATAGAGTTATTCCAACAGTATAATAAATAACGGAACCAGGTCCGATGTAAAACACACAGACAGGATATTCCAACAGAATCATAAAGAATGGAATAACAAAAGAATTTCACCAAGTATAGGGTAGCCCGCGTATACAGGTTATTCAAACGAAATAATAAAGAATGGAATAACAGAACTTCTCTTCATGAATACAAAAGAAATAATATCCCTTACCTTATAAAAAAGAGTACTCCGACGATAGGGCGGAGATATACTTGAAGAAACTTGCACTACGCTCAAAGCTTTCTTAAACGCTAAAGAATTACGCTCAAGATTATAGAAGAATAATTCTCTCTATAGTTTCTATCTCTAGAGTTTCAGTGAAATCGTAAGAAATTATGAAGGAATGAGCTTCTATTTATAGAAGAATGGACTGAATAATAACCAATCCATGAACGGTCCAGATTGATTTACTTTAAACGGACTGTCCAGATTGGTTTACAATAAAATATAATATATTCTATTTATAATCTAATAAAACGAATAACTTTTAAAAAGATTTTACTATGCAAATACTATGCAGGCACTATGCAAACACTATGCATAATAAAATATAATATAATCTAATTATTGTCTAATAAAACAGATAACTTTATAAAAGTATTCTATTTTATATAAAAAGATTTTACTATTAGCCTAATAAAACGAATATCTTTATAAAAGTATTCTCATTTTATATAAAAAGCTTTTCTCTTTTTATTACATTAATAATATTAATAAAACAAAACTTCATCATCATTATTATTATTCACACTATTAATCAACCAGTGTCGCTCCCCGTAGAAAGAGGGGCTTTCAATAAGGATTTCTCACTATCAAGCGCAATTAGGTGACCAAACCTCTCCTCGGCGTAACTTCTAGACATCGTTAATATTGCAAATAATAATATTAATAACTTCGCTATCTCAATATAAAATATCAACAATAATTGAATCAATTAACGTGAGATACTATGCAACAATTACTGAAGCAATAATTGAACAAAACTGAGTGACTTCTCACGTAAGCATCAATAATCAATACCGTGTGCTACTACTACGCACCACGCTTATTCCCGCATTTTTTTACATCGGTGTTTCAACAATTAACGGTAAAACTTCCGCCGTTATTTTCATAAAAATATTTTTGTCATTTTCTCAATCCGACAATAATTCCATTGTGGGGTCCACCAATGATTGTGCCATCGTATTTAATATTCCCCACCAATCAATAATATTATAAACAACTCACGTACTTTTGCAAAATTTCTAAATATTACCCACAACTATACCATTATATCAAATTCATTCCATAATATTTAAAAATGATAATTATAGAAAATTCATCTTTATTCATTAAAGTTGGGGTCTTACAATGGGTACCCGACTGGAGTAGAGTACGTCATTTCCACCCGCAGGATTCCTCTCTTTACAGATGGAGGATGGGAGCTCTATTTAGGAGAGCATGCTATCAGGAGCACTACAGGAGAGATTCATATAATCGATCTTGCCTCCCGCCAGCGTTATCGGCTTCGTTTTCGATTCACCGTCATTGACATCCCATTGATGGGGATTGACGGATTTACATTGTAAAAGGGCCCCGCGTCTCGTGAGATGTTCCAAAGATTGGTGGATCCTCGCATAATTGGAGCTCGCACCCATGCCACATAGTTTATGGGGATATGGTTCTAGGATCCTCGATGATGATGGATTGCTAGCCGTGTCGTAGATCCGACTCAGTGACACAGAATAATGATTGACTCAAAGAAATTGGACCGGTCACATCTTTTCATTCAAAGAACAAGGCGTAGATGCCAGCAGAGGTAGATACTTTTGATCCTTTCAGCTTTAGCTACCGGTCCCTCGTGTGACCCATATGGTTTTGCCAAATACAGATCCTCCTTTCAGATTGGCCCGACATCCCCGTAAATAGAGATCCAATGACTTCATGAGGAGTTACATCGTGGACAGGATCGATGATGTGACATCGACACTCTTAACTTTTTTCTCGATGTATTTCTCGCCATCTCTTTTGATAGGCCTCTGTTGTATGTTGGGTAGCTTCACCCCATTTCCCCATATTTTAGTCAGACAGAGATGTATTAGATGATGATATACTTAGGAATGTATGTACGCTTTCCATTCCCTATATCATATTTCCATCTATTGTATCATGCGTGTTATTATGTTATGCATATGTATGTATGTCGAGAGATATTCAAAGATTGACCGGATGGTCTTAGGACACTACCGCATGTATGATGTCTTCTTCGACGCTTAGTCAGATTGATCATACCCTACCATTTATGGTGGTAGGTAGTATCTTTCATGGTATGATAGTATATCACCATCGAATATGGTGATCGTAGATGATTTGATGCAAAGATATTATAAACTTTGTTGATGTTTCGAGTTCCCACAGATTTGTAGAGGGCATGCTAGAGCACCGGGTATCGGAGAGACATGTTTTTCGATTTGGGACCCGTGAGTTGACTCTCTACTTTGGAGGAGTATGCACGGTTGACGATGTCACTACCGGATGACCGGACCTTTGCGTGCGTATACGGCTATTGGAGACATGAAAGCAGATAGCCTATGACCCTCACCGGATTGAGGCGTAGAGTGGTCCAGGATGAGATTACATCCGCCACGTGATATCCCAAATAAGCTGCTTTGATGTGTTTGGCTCGAGGATAGCTATGCATGGCATTCTCGGGATTTCACCACACCAGAGGACCATCATGCGTTGACCCGAGTAGATGTACTACTTCTATGCGTATTGTCACACGCCTTCATGCCGCAGATACATGGATGAGCTGGATATCAAGGCGTCATTATGGCAATGAGAGCTCTCGTGGAGGGTTGTACCATTGTCACCGATGATCATTACGAGACTCGAGGTCACTACATATTGTTGCACTTATCCCAAGCAGGAGTGTTTGAGTAGTTTGGTCATCTTTGATGTGTGGTTTATGTCACACTTGAGACCGATTGGCACATTTAGACGACAGGGGTTTTGTTTCACCTAGGAGATAGCCATGTCATACTCCTTTCAGCCTGCAGAGTGAACAGATGGTGCATCGTGGTCAGCTTTTCTAGCAGGGATTAGGGATCCGTTTGCCATATTACCGTGTTCAGGGCTTAGCTCACCCTACAGCTTCATTACACATGCTCCGGGCATAGATTACCTCCCTCTGACTGGATTGAGGGGCATGATTACTTACCACCCACTGGCCGTGATGTGTCAGTTTAACCAGTTCCAGGATTTTCATCCGTATGAGGGGGCAATGAGTTAGCGCTTTGCGTCACACAATTATCGTGGATGATGATCCGGTGTTGTATGCTCTGCTGGGATCGTGAGTAGTCGCTAAGTTTTATGTCAGTCATCTAGGTTGTTTTGCAGAGTATTCCGCATGGATGGAGACAGAGACTGCATCGGCTGCGGCAGTATCCATAGTGCAGGGGATTGATTCTGACGATGAGGAGCCTATAGAGGAGGCTATTATTCCCACCGATGATTTTATCATTGGTCGCCAAAGATTTGTGATGGATTCTCCCACCCCGAAAAGTGCCATCAACATTTAGTATTCTAAGACAAAGATTTGGAGCAGAGCTTACATATGATGACCTATGATAGAGATCAGGCTAGGGCCGCGATGTTGACAGCTCTTGATGAGAAAGATACCGCTCTGTTGGAGAGGGATGAGGCTATATCAGCCAGAGATATATTGATAGTGGAGCGAGATGCCGCCTTATCTGCTAGGGATGTGGCCATTCCAGACAGCACTTCTGTGAGATCCCAGATGACTATCAGACTTGCCGATATGAGTGCTTACATTAATGAGCACTATGCCACCATGCAGTTATCCTCTGATCTGCTAGCTCGTGTAGATACCCTTGGGCAGGAGCTTGCAGTACTTCTTCCGTCTTCAAAGAGGGATGCTATGTTAGATCTGATAGTCTTCATGTATACAGATCTGTAGATAGCTTTGTATTTTCCTGCACAGACTAGCTTAGCCATTTTGTCATGTACAGCACAGATGTATATATCAAACAGTTTTATATATGGCAAGGAAATATATTTTGATTCACTTCCCTCTTAGTTATGCCTTGATACTTGCTTGATGTTTGCCTGTTTCTCCAGGGCCTTGTAATCTTGATGCATTCTGAACTTATGCTTGATAAATGGACATTGAGACGTCGCAAGATCTCTCAGAATGGATCATTGATTTCTATAAATCCCTACCATCTTTGGTTTCTCAGGACTGGTATCTATATGGAAAAGTGGAAAGGAGGATGGTTTCTTCCTCTCTGAGATTAACCGCACTACAGATGGTCGCCAATACTTTTATTTGTGAGAAGCCTAGTTAATTCCATCTCTTATGGGTTGGTATTGCTTTTGAGGCACGATCGCGACTTAGATGGTCACCGAATCTTCTATTTGTGAGAAGAGGTTCTATAATTCCATCCTTTGATCCAAACCGATGAAATGGGGCGAATTGAAGATTGATCCCATCTTCGTGACAAGTATGTTATTCGGTAGGGGTTAGACTCGCACCATGAATGGTCGCATATGTACTCCTATTGAAGAGGAGATCAAGTCTCAAGTAGTTCAACCTAGTGTAGGAGGTTCAACGAATGCTGGGCGCGGATGGGTGTAGAAGTATTTTTGTTGTTTTAGTTATTTTGTAGAGAAAGGGCAGAAATGTTTTTGTTGTTTTTCTTTATTGCGACCGGGTCATATGGAATATGGTTGCGTACGTCTCCTATTGAAGAGGAGATCAAGTCGACATAGTTCGCCCCTCAGAACAAATTGAAGGCGAAGAGAAGTGTGAATCCTATGTGCAGGCTATACTGCGGGGAGAGGAAAGTTTGATCCCATAATGGGGACAAACTGCAAGTGTGTAAAAAGTTTGATCCCCTCCTCAGGACAAACTGTAGGCGTAAAAAAGTTTAATCTCGTCTTCAGGATAAACTGCAGGTATAAAAGGTTCAATCTCGTCTTCAAGATAACTGAGATTGTGAAAGGTTAAATCTCGTCTTCAGGATAACCGAGATTGTATGAAAGGTTTGTATTGAAGTAAAAACCAGGCTGCTGGCTTGAAGTGTATGTTTCCCTGAGGGGCAGAAGAGTATGTAGAAAGGAAAGGGTTCAAAACCGGAATGACTGGTGATTTGAGGATCAAAACCAGGATGTTTGTTTGATGGTAACTTTGGACATAGTACCATTTCACGGTGTCTGAGTTTATAAGCTGTGGAAATTCATCGCCATCCATTTCCTGCAATCTAAGATCACCTCTTGTCAATACTTCCTTGACAACAAATGGGACTTCCCAGTTAGGAGCGAATTTTCCCTTAGATTGATCTTGGTTGTCAATGATCTTCTTCAAAACCAAGTCATGTTGTTTGAATCATCAGTAGTCGGACTTTTCTTCGTTATAGGATTATGCGATCCTTTGTCGATATAATTGACCATGGAAGATTGTTGCGGTTCTTCTTTCGCTTCTATCGTAGACAATTGGTGATACCGCCTTGTACCCAATCGGTCTTCATCCAATCGAGCATCCATCAATACTCGAGGGATTCCATTTCCACTTCTATGGGGAGCACCGCCCATCCCATAGACTAATGAGTAGGGGGTTGCCCCAAAGGAAGTTCGCATGGAAGTTCAGTAGGCTAATAATAAAGTCGAGGCAAGAGGTCGCCATCCTTTATGATCAAGCGCACATTTTCGCATGATCTTCTTAATGTTTTTATTAGCCGCTTCTACAACAACATTCATCTTTGGACGGTAGATGACGGAGTTGAGATGTTTGATGTGGAATTTTCTGCATAACTCCTCTATCATTTTGTTGTTGAGGTTCTTAGCATTGTCTGACACAATGACCTCTGGTTGTTCATATCGACAGATGACATTGTTTCTGATGAAAGCAATGATAACTTCTTTAGTGACCTTGGGGAAGGATGTTGCTTCTACCCATTTGGTGAAGTAGTCGATCATGGTGAATATGAATCGATGTCCATTACTGGCTTTGGGCTCAATGGGCCCGATCACGTCCATTCCCCACATTGAGACGGGTCATGGCGAACTCATATTATGGAGTTCCCTTGGAGGGGCATGGATAGCATTCTCATGAATCTGACATTGATAGCACCTCTTGACGTGATCATCACAGTCAGCTTTGAGTGTAAGCCAATAATGTTCCGTTATGAGAATTTTCTTGACAAGTAAGGGGCCGCTCATGTGTGGGCCACATACTCCACCGTGGATCTCATCCATGAGTCTCTGAGCTTGGTCTTTATCTAGACATCTGACGAGACCTAATCCTACATCTCTTTTGTAGAGTGCATCTCCGCTCAGGTAGAATTTCATAGCAAGTCAATGAATCCGCCTCTTCTCAGTTAGGCTCGCCTCAGCGGGTGTAGATCCATCTCATAGATACTCCTTGATGCATTGATATAAAGGGTTGTGGATGGGAGGTAGCTCATCCAATACTTCTCCAATGTAATTCCCATAGACTGGGGCTCTTTACAGAGTAAACGAGATGCTTGGCATGTTTTCCTTGTCCGGTATGTAAACCAAGGAAGCCAACATTGCTAATGCATCTGCAAAATCATTCCTATTATGAAGAATGTGTAGAAAAGAGATTTCTTTGAACTCCAAAGCCATCTATAAAACTTGCCGATGGTAAGGCAGCCAATGTAATTCTTTGGTTTGATAGATTCCTGTGGATTGCTTGATTACCAATTCGGAATCCACCAATTCCTGATGTTGTAACTGAATTGTCATTACCCCTTCATCGGAAAAGTATGTTTCTGAGGGTTTGTAATCCCCTACAGGTGCGGCGGCCAGTTGATCCGCAATTCCTTAACCTTTTACAAACTTTTGCATCACATAGATGATGTCAAATTGTTGTAGGATCAATCGCCATCCGGACAATCGACAATTCAAAGATGGGCTTCTCGAACACATACTTGAGAGGATCCATTCAGGATATGAGATGGGTTGTGTGACCATGGAGGTAATGTTGTAACCTCATGGAAGCCCATGCTAAAGCATAACAAGTCTTTTCAAATAGAGTGTACTTGTGTTCACTGATGTTGAATCTTTTGTTAAGATAATAGATAGCTCGTTCTTGGCCTCTATTGTCTTTCGCTTCTAGCATCGCAAATTGCACATTGTCATTTATGGGCATTTATGGATGTGCATGAACAGGGGAACATCATCCATGGAGGTACCAAAATAGGAAGCGTTAATCAGTTGCTCTTTAATGGTAAGGAAGGCTTTTTGACACTCATCGTTCCATTTCATGGAGGAGTTCTTCCTTAACAGCTTGAAGATAGGCTCACAGGTTGCTGTGAGTTGAGAAATGAATATGCTAATGAAATTGATTCTTCCTAAAAATCCCCGTATTTCCTTCTCTGTCTAAGGAATGGGCATTTCCTTGATGGCCTAGATTTTGGTAGGATCCAGTTCAATCCTTTTGTGGCTGACTAGGAAACCTAGCAACTTGCCTTACTTAACACCAAAGGTGCACTTAGCGGGATTCAACTTCAAGTTGTACTTATGCAACCTGTTGAAAAGTTTTATGAGATGGTCTAAGTGGTCCTCCTCCTTCCGGGATTTGACAATGATGTCATCCACATAGATCTCTATCTCTTTGCTTAATAAATCGTGGAAAAGAGCCATCATAGCTCACTGATAGGTTGCCCCGGCATTGATGAGGCCGAATGACAACCGTCTGTAGCAAAAGGTTCCCCAAGGCGTGATGAAAGCAGTTTTCTCACGATCTTCCTCAGCGACCATAATTTGATGGTACCCCACAAAGCAATCAACAAAGGAGTACATGCCGTATTGAGCAGTATTGTCAATAAGAATGTGGATAAAGGGCACGGGAAAGCTATCTTTAAGGCAAGCTTTGTTCAAATCCCGGTAATCCACGCAAACTCACACCTTACCCCCAGGTTTAGGCACGGGAATAATGTTGGATATCCACTCCGGATATGTAGACACCGTGATGATGCCATCTTGAAATTGTTTCACAATTTCCTCTTTGACTTTTAAACTCCATTCAGGTTTCAATCGCCTGAGCTTTTGCCTAACTAGCTTGAATCCTTCTTTTATGGGAAGGCGAAGAAGAACAATGTCAGTGGACAAACCCATCATGTCTTTATGAGACCATGCAAACACATCCTAGAATTGGGTTAATAGTGCAACCATGTCATTCCGTTGATTTGTGGTAAAGTCTGAACCAATCTGGATTAGCTTAGGCTTGTATAAAGTTCCGAGATTGAAAGGAGTGGTTTGATCAAGATTGGGTTTGGGTTTGTCTGCGACCCATTCCTTAATCTCCTGAGGTGTCTCAATGTCCTCTTGGGTGTCCATCAAGTCTGAGTCCAACTTTGCATTAAAGTTACAGCCCTTGTGGAGAGAAGGCATGTCATCAGCAAGGACAAGCACATCTAAATTCAGATTCCTGAAACAAAAGATGGTTTCACTTAATAAATGCAACTGTCCGATCATACAAAAGTGTTAGCATGTACTTGATAAAATAACTGCTAGTGTTGTAAAGGAAAGCAAGCAATTAAAGTTATCTACAGGGCAGAGGGATTTTCTGCCCATTTTACCCTCGTCGACCAATGAATGGAGTGTTGCTCCAATTGTCGAGGGCAAAGTCCTGATGGACTGCAGTGATGGAAGGATCGTCATTGTCCTCCTTCTCCCGAATGATAACCATGACATCTGGGCAATCATCGTCTGGGGTGTATCTATTTGTATGTTCATCATGAACAATGATGTGAATGCCTGCCATCATCAAGGCAAGGTCATGTTTACATTTTCGTTCCTTTTCTTCCGCTTCGGAGTCAGGAATCAGCACCTCTTTTGCTTTGATTGGCACTGGTTTTGGAAACAGCATAGCCACAACATGTGATGGAACCTTTACTGGGGATTGCATCAACTCATGAGGTAAAGGTATAGAGAATCGTCGCGCGGCGGAAGCTTGAGGAACCTGCTTGTGCTTTTAAGGATTCCTCAGAATCGAATCGCGTAATAGCCTAGTCCTACTGCTCCAATTGATCGACATTTGAATAGGGTGCTTAATACCCTGCTTATCTTTACCAAGCCCTTGTCCAAGTTGATGACCCAATGACATCATTTCTTGAGTGGCCGACATAACCTCGGCAGAAATCTCATTTTGATTGGATGCTCTGCAATAGAAGACAAACTTCAAGAAGGAGTACCTTCTTGTACAGAAACTCTTTCTAAGGCTGGAATCAAGATTTGGGTACTAACTGGGGACAAGATGGAAACAACAATAAATATAGCTTATGGTTAGTTTATATGTAATCTGATGCTTCTTTTTGCTAAAACATCTTTATTCATGTGATAATTTCTGCAAATTCTTAAATTGTGTATCTGTGTTCTACTTATTTCATCATGCAAGTTGATTAATAATGACATGAAATAATTTGTAATCAGTTCAGAAACTAACGCGATCAGAGAAATTGAGAGCAAAGTAAACAGGACTTTAGATAAAGTATTTTGTTTCCATGTAGAATTAATTTTTTAGGCTTCAGATTATCTGTTTACCTGTACACTTTATACTGTCAAGGTGACCAAGTTGAGATTGCACATTTTATCAGAGATGCAATTAAAAATGATCTGGAAAAAATTCCACAATGAGGCCAAACACTACCTTCATATAGCATCTGGAGTCTGCATATAATGGTGATAGATTTTTTGAAATGGGTTTATTAGACAAAGTATAAAATGGCTTGATGAGGCTTTGATTTTGTTAAAAAAGTATGAGTAAGTGGGGATTGATTTCTTATATTTTATTCATTCTTTTGGCTTAATATAATTTGGGTTAGTGTGTTTGTTAGTTATTTGTTGATTGTATTTCTTGTTTTTTATGATCCAACTCCTACTCAACTCTATAACTTAGATAGTTTTTAATTTGCGACAGTTTAAAATGGTTACTGCATATAATGCTAATAGATTTTTTGAAATGAGTTTATTAAACAAAGTTTAAAATGGTTTGGTGTGGCTTTGAGTTTGTTAAAAAGTATGGGTAAGTGGAAGTTGGGGTGGGTGGGTGTTGGTCGGATAACCGATCACTAAACACGCGCAAGTATACGTGGTCTAACAAGTAATACAGTGATAAGTAAAGTGTCGTACCCACGAGGAACTGTCACTAATATTTACCAAATACTGACTTTATATCGCTAAAGTCTTATTCGAACAACAATAAATGAAAGAGTGATTAAGCTAAGCATAACTAATTATCAAAGCAAGTAATTGGAAAATGAATGGTAATCTAAGGAATAACATACTAAGGTTACAACTTCACCCCACTCAGGCATTTTGTCGAACACCTGGTGTGCTATGTATCATTAAACTAGCTACCATTCTCTCTCTGGTCTAAATGGTCACGACAATTTGTCGACCGAGAACACATAAGTGCTCATACACCTCAGTCGAGGTATGTACGAACATATCCTTTCCGATCCACCCGTTAGGGAATAGAATGTAAAAAAACGCCCAAGCTAGATACAATCCTACATATGTCTCATGCAAAATTGATCGTAACATGGATTTAAGCTTAAGCTTCTCAAAGGTCGACGTGGTGCTCGATATATGTCTATTCTACGCACAACTTATGCAAATGAAACCACAATCACATGCCAATATAATCAAAGCGAAATCTACAATTCTTCTATTGATATCATGTAAATTACCAAAATCATTGCTAATGTCTTAGCGAGAATCATTAAGCATAAATATATCGAACCAAATCATATGGTGCCAACCAAAGAGATAAGACAGTCAATTTAAATAACAAATGGTTCCATTATAACCTTAGAGAAAATATTTAGTTCATAGCTATTGAATAAAATACAAGTATCAATAAAGACAACATTTATGGATTACAGAATCAGAGAAAATAAATAGATAAGAAGAAACTTTGTCAAGGCCATTCAATCTCTAACTCCTCTGCTCGAATCAAGCTCTCCAGTCCGTGTAGCTCACTGCTCTTGATGCTCCAAAGAAACCCAAACTTCTCCCTCAACATCTAGCTAAACTATATTTACAAACATTTATCTAGGAGGAAGCAAGAGAAATTACAAAAGAAAACTAAACAAAATCCTAAGCTAAATACTCTCTAGCCTTCTTCTCTCTCTATCTGATATATGATGATCATATGAAGCCTCCCTCTTTCCTTTTATATACTTTTTCCTTCCTTTTTGCTAGGTCAAACAAGACTCTTGATTGTCTGGGAATCGGAGGTGGCATCATCATGCTGGCCACTGCTTTAGATAGCGCGCTATGCACGCCCATATTATAATCTAGGACACGGAGCTTCATGTTTGCATGAGTCGAAATCAAAGATGCGATCTTGATGTCATTAAGGGCCGGGGGTGGTATTGTATGCTACGCTTTTAAAGTTTGGACTTTATATAGTATGCTGCTATGCATTAAATGACCATTTTGCCCTTTTAGAGCTGGAAAAGTACTGTAGAGCCCTGGAATTCATCAGTTAAGCACAATAACACAAATATCATATAAAACAGCATAAAAACTACGAATTCAGGCAAATATTTAAGTCATAAAGTATCCGATTCGCGGGTATAAATCCCACTCATCAAATACCCCCAAACTTAAGTCTTTGCTTGTCCTCGAGCAAATTATCTAAAACACATTAACAAAAGTAAAACACATATATGAACAAGGGTTCATTCAATTTCAAGCGTAAGACTGTATTCGATCCATTCTATGTGTATGTGTGGAGACTAACCGTCCTGACTAATCATAGCTTCCAAATAAGTTTGCACAGTCGATTGTTAATACAAATATGCACACTCTGCAACTTAAACATTCAACAAGCATTAAGAATAAGACAAAAGTGCAGTAACGGATCAAAAGACTCTAGCATGAAGACTGTAAAACCTGACTCGGATAGTACTCAATTACCTTAGGCTAATCAGAACTACCCATGAATGAGCTTTTGATCGCTGACTCCAAGCCGCATTTACTTTTAGGGCACTAGGTGTAGAACACCCCTAAGAATCTAGTAACTCGAGTAGCAAAGGCCACGTAATCAACATAAGCCAAATTAGACTTTACGAGCACCGGAGATTATTAGGCGAGTGCATTGTATGCTCCATCTCAATATCGGTCCTGCATTTATAGGCGAGTGCGTTTTACGCTCCATCTCGACCCACCGCAAGACTTTCGATATTCAATCTTCAATAACAAATTATTCTATTATTTCTTTTTATTTTTTTTAATCATGCACGAATCCAAGATCCACAACTATAAAAAAGTCTAAGCCTTTTATTACCTTGTAAAAATGAAAATTTATAAGAGTGAACAAATGCTCAAAGCAATAAACACGCGAACTAAATTTTGAAAAGAATTAATAGTTAACACAGTTGGTCGGTGCTTGCTAGAAGGACGGATTAATAACAGTCTAAACTTATCAATTGAAAAAGTCCTAACTCAGGCATGCATGTCACGACTCTAAGAGATAGACCATAAAACTTGGTGCTTGTCATCAGCCATAATCAAAAAATAATGAAAACTATTACACCCTTGCTAAATAGCAGCTCAAAATAGGGTGAAAAAGGCCATTCATATGGCACAAGCATCTAATCTGTATAAACCCCAAAAAGATGACTATAAATCACAATCATGCTAAAAATAATCAAAGCATAAATAAATAAAACCAAAAATAGTTCATGGCATCCATAATGATAAAAATTCAAGCATAATCCCGCAGTTCAAAAGACTGCACCACAATACTGATAAATTAAAACATAATAAAGTACTAAAGTCTGGCAATCCTAACATGGCAGTACAGAAATAAACAGAGAAAAGCTAAAAACACCCCCAAACTTGAGGTGAGCAATGCCCTCATTGCTAAACATGAAGCAATTTTATACAAGAGAGCTTCCCTGGAGATCGCTCACTCGGAAATGCAGATTTGCTTCATCCTCCTCAGCCCCACGATCCCGATCGGCGGGTAGTGATGGTGGAGGGTATGGTGGGAAGACACGAGGCTCTGGAAACTGGTATGGCATGAACTCAGTGCTCTCGCCATAATAGTCTGTGTAGATGCTCTGCATAGTGTTCACCAGCTCAGTCTGGTACTGCATCGCTATCTCCTGCCTCTGAGCAACAGCTGCTATGTGCCTCCGCTGCCTTTGTGCCTCGGCGTCTTATTTCTGATGCAGCAGGGTGAGGGATGCCATAATGTCTACCAATAGACCCTGACTAGTTGGGCCTGCCTCAAGTGCTTGAGAAGGCTCTGGGTCTGCTGAAGGAGATGGTGCTGTAGGTGGTCCGTACCCTTCGCCCCTGACATGAGACTCTGCCCCTTCCCAAACATTGAAGCGTTTGTTCGTTTAATGGTCAATGACAGTCATGGGCGGTGAAGCTATCTCTTCTGGGCCCCACTGTATCCCTACCTGCTTGCATAATCGCGTGATCACTGATGGATGGGGAAGTCCCGAAGAGACGGTACTCTTGATTGCCTTAATGATCGCGTCATGGATGAGAACTCCAATATCCACGTTCAGACCCGTGACAATGGCGAATAACAGAATTACCCTATCTTTAGTCACATTGCTCAGGTGATGGGTCGGGATCATGCTGGCACAAATAAAACTGTACCAAGCCTTCCCATAATGACTGAGTGCCACAGACGGGAAGTTGGTCTTTTTTCCCGTATAATCATTTTTCTTCCAAGTCATGTCGGGCTTGCAGAGCCTTCTAATGATATCCTCCAAATCATAACTGCGAATTCCCTGTTGCATATAATCATTACCCGTATAGTTGGGTACCCCAAACAGTGCATTGATGGCTTGATTGTCAAAAGCCACGGACCGCCCCCTGACTATAACCACAGCAGGACCATCTGGACTGGCGTTTGCATAGAATTCCCGAACTATAGATACCACTGCTGAAACGGGTGGTTTGGTGAAGTTTAGCCACTGCCGCTCGAGTATCATGTTCATGAGTTCACCATCGTTTCTATTAGGCCGCAACCCCTGTTCAGGAATCAAGTTTTGCGTGCCAAAAGAGTCTCTGTACCGCTTCCACGTTTCCTCACTGATAAATTTGGTGGAGTCCCAAGCCTCGTCTGTCATGGACGACGACGAAGACCTCCTCCTTTCGGCGTTGCCTCTTGGGAGCAATGTCAAAATCAGATAAGGTTCGATGCTAAAGCAGTCCTTTAACAATGTCAAAATTCCCCCAAACTTTGGCCAAGAAGACCCCAGTAATTTCCAATATCAAACAGCCCCAAAACACTCAAATTCTTCTCTCAGGCAATTTGTCGAACACCTGGTGTGCACTCCTCAAACAAGATTTGGACAACTTTTGTTTGTGATTGCTCTATCCCCGATTTCCGTCAGTGGAAATCGCACTAATACACAGCAAGAAAAACCCAAATCTAAACAGTGAATCGAACCAATAGTTTCTGATTTTACAGCAATCACAAAAAATTACCTTGAATTGAGGAACCCTAGTGTGAGAACTATGTGTGGGCGTTCACTCTGACAAGCAATTGATGCAGGCTCTTGGGTATTTGATGAGAGATCAATACTCAAACTTTTGTGATTGGGACGTTGATGGGAAAACAAAAGCTGTTTTGTGCTATGGTGCCGAGAGATGTCGAGGGATTGGGAAAGAAATGGAGAGGCGTGGCTGCTAAAAACTGCTCTAAAATTTCAAATTCTCGCTACTCGCGCTACGGCGCGAGATACAATTACTGCAAATTCTTGTCTGTTATCTGCACATGTTAAGGCAAAAAGAAAATCTACTCTACAAAGGTTATCATACATTACTAAAAACCATCGAAACATTATTATAATATGCAGTATATCATACTAAACATGCTGTCTGTAAGTGATCGACGCAAAACATTAATGCACAATCTGGCAGCTATGTTAACAACCTAAGCGAACAGACATAAAATAAACTAGAAATAAGGGAAGAAAACAAATACAATTTTATACCCAGATGGGGGTGCCTCCCCACCAAGCGCTTGTTTTAAAGTCATCGGCTTGACTATATTGATGTCGTTCAATCCGGCTCATAAGCAAAAATGACCTTTGCATGCCGCCTATTCATCAATTCCTTTAAAGTATTGGCCGACATTGAAGATTGGCCATTCTTCTGCCCGACATCCATCAAGTCATCCTTCGGCACAAAGAATCGCTCGCCACTGGAATTATCCACTAATTTGCCTGATTCATTAAGTTAAAAGCGTTCCTTATGCTCTATTGGGCCCTCCAGGGTTTTCACAGTCGGGAGCGTGGTTTCTAACTGTAGATCAGCAATGACAATACAACCACTATTTCTCCATTTGTCTTCAACTTCAGACTCCACCGATTGGTTAGTTTACACTATGACATTTCCCTCAACAACTGTGCGAGACTCATTGCATTTTCCTTGCATATCCACTGTGCAATACTCTATTGCTTCATCGTCGAGATCAATTAAGATCGGAAGATTTTCTTGCGGTGGATTTGTGATGGCATTGACGAGTTTCCCCAATTGATTCTCAAGGCTGTGCAATGCGGCTTCTTGGCTTTCCATCCGAATCTCATTTCTTTCGATAAAGATGGTGAGAAGCTCTTTAAGCCGGTTCTCTTCTTCAAGTGTTGAGGATTCGAAAAAGTTCTCATTCGACTGAGATGTCCACTCATAGTGCGGAGGAGACTGATATTCAAACTAAGATGCATGATTCAGATCATGATACTGCTCTTGACTGTAGTCCCAAGAGTTTGGATAACCCTGGCAGTTTGGATGATAGGGGATCGGTTCAAAGTCACTCGTTCTGACGGTAGAGAGATTTTCGAGCGACCGACACTCAAGATTGTCAGAAAACCTCAAGGCATTGGCAAGTTGAACTTGCAATTTCTTGAGTCCTTCTTTCGAGCTTGGTTGTGTCGTCCACTCATAAGGCCATTGATAACATTGATCGTCCATAATTTGTAAACTTAAAAACAAAAATAAAGGAAGATCAAACAAATAAAAGAAATATATATATATATATATATACGTTAAAACTAAGACTAAATTGATTGAAATCAATATTGGACAATATTAGAATAAAAGTTCCCCGGCAACGGCGCCAAAAACTTGTTGGTCAGATAACCGATCACTAAACACGCGCAAGTATATGCAGTTTAACAAGTAATACAGTGATAAGAAGAGTGTCATACCCACGAGGAACTATCACTAATATTTACCAAATACCGACTTTATATTGCTAAAGTCTTATTCAAACAACAATAAATGGAAGAGTGATTAATCTAAGCATAACTAATTATCAAAGCAAGTAAATGGATAACGAATTGTAATCTAAGGAATAACAAGCTAAGGTTACAACTTCACCCCACTCAGGCATTCTGTCGAACACCTGGCGTGCCATGTTTCATCAAACTAGCTACCCTTCTCTCTATGGTCTAAATGGTCACGATAATTTGTTGACCGAGAATACACAAGTGCTCATACACCTCTGTCGAGGTATGTACAAACATATCCTTTCCAGATCTACCCGATAGGGAATAGAACAGAAAACAACGCCCAAGCTAGATATAATCCTACATATGTCTATGTGAATTGATCAGAACAAGGATTTAATCATAAGCTCTCAATTAGGTCGCATGTGGTGCATAGATATATGTCTATTCTACGCACAACTTATGCAGTCGAAACCCACAATCACATGCCAATATATTCAGGTGTAAATCTACAATTCTTCCATCGATATCATGTAAATTACCAAAATCATCGCTAATGTCTTAGCGAGAATCATTAAGCATAAATATATCGAACTAAATCATATGGTGCCAACCAAAGAGATAAGACAGTCAATTTAAATCACAAATGGTTCCATTATAACCTTAGAGCAAATATTCAGTTCATAGCTATTGAATAAAATACAAGTAGCAATAAAGACAATATTTATGGAATACAAAATTATAGAAAATAAATAGATAAGAAGAAACTCTTTCAAGGCCCTTCAATCTCTAACTATTCTGCTCGAATCAAGCTCTCCAGTCCGTGTTGCTCATTTCTCTTGATGCTCCAAAGAAACCCAAACTTCTCCCTTAATCTAACTAATCTATATTTACAAACATTTATCATAAGAAAGGAAGAGAAATTACAAAAGAAATAAAATCCAAAAACTAAAACTACTCTCTAGATCTCCTTCTCTCTCTATCTGATATATGATGATCATATGAAGCCTCCCTCTTTCCTTTTATATAATTTTTCCTTCCTTTTTGCTAGGTCAAACAAGGCTCTTGATTGTCTTGGAATCGGAGGTGGCATCGCGGCGCGGGCCACCAAGCTTTAGATGGCGCTGTGCGCCATATTAGAATCTGGGACACGGAGCTCACGCTGCAGTGCGAGCCAAAGAAGGAGTAGTAGTGATATGCACATGCATCGATGTCATCAAGGGCCACGGGGTGGCGTCATGCTGGCCTTTTAAGTGGACTTTACGCCTACGGTAGCTGCTATGTATAAAATGACCATTTTGCCCTTTTAGAGCTGGAAAAGTACTATAGAGCCCTGGAATTCATCAGTTAAGCACAATAACACAAATATCATATAAAATTGCATAAAAACTACGAATTCAGGCAATTATTTAAGTCATAAAGTATCCGATTCGCGGGTATAAATCCCACTCATCAATGGGGTTGATTGGTTATATTTTATTCATGTTTTTAGCCTAATATAATCTGGGTTAGTGTGTTAGATGGTTATTTATTGATTATATTTTTGGGTCTGTGTTAGTTACTTATTTGTTGATTTTGTTTCTTATTTTTTTAATGACAACATGGATACAACGATCTGGACCAAAATTAGCTCTTCTGAATTGATGGAAAATGTTTGATGTATACTTTAGACCCAAGTTTGCGATCAATGCTATTGAATTTGAGCTTGAATTGTAGCACAGTAGTTTGTTGCCTTAGACCTAACATGTTATTATCTACTATTAGCATGTAGAAATTCATATACACATATATTTACATCATAAAATATTTCTCCCAAAATTAATTCTCTCGTGCAAGGAGCTAGTAATATAAGAGGGAAGCTGGGAAATTTTCAGGTGGTGGATCTGATTTCTTATGGGTACAAATGCCATGTGTAATCTTTGTTTAGTTTTTGCTTGATCTTGTGTCCATTGATTTTTTTTAGTACATGTTGTATATGTTTTTTCATGCATGTTATTTCCATTTCTTCTGGGTTTGCAGTCTACACTCTACATAACATGTCCCTTGAATACTATTCTTTATTTGAGAAATTCTCCTCCTTAACAAATTGAGTTACTCAAATTGCAACTAATCTTCGTTGTAGTTTTGTAATGTGCATAAATGAGATAGGAAATCATTGTCCCAGAATTATTAAAAAATTTGGCCTTCAATGAGAGCATATGATTTACAAAAGGAAGGCAGAAAGATGGCTAATTCCTCTTAAATTTGAGGAGGGGGTACAAGTTTTTAGTTTATAAAAGTTGAGATCTAACTGAAATTACTACATAAATATATTTATCTATTTTTTGTCAGATGTTTCAGGGTTGAAGATCTAAGGGCTGATAGGCAACCTGAATTTACACAATTGGATATGGAATTGGCTTTCATTCCTTTAGAGGACATGTTGAAGCTGAATGAAGATTTGATTAGACAGGTTCATAGTTTTGTTGACCATCATTAGAATTTAATCTAACTGAATGATATGAGCTTTCTGAATGATGAAGAGATAGATGACATAGAGAAGAAGGGTGAGCATGATATAGATAATGAATGAAAGAGTGGTTTTCTTGTTCAAAGAATCTATAGGATGTTTTAACACCGTATATCAGGAAAAAAATGCGCTTTCCCTTTAAAAAGCGAAAATGGAACTAAAATCAGAAGTAATATATATCTATACGTTCTTAGACACGCATAAACTGTTTATAAATTCACCTTATGCTAATGGATTATATACATTAAAAAAATCATATAAAAAGTTTTATTTTGTAATGTAATGATTCAAAAAGGGTTTAATATTTGAGTGTAGTTTTAATTTTTATAAGGTGTTTTTATGAACCAAGCTCGAGTTGATCCTGAGGATCTCAGGTTTAAGCATGAGCTTAATATGCATGCCGTTGAGCTTAGCTTAGATATATAGTGAACCTTAAGATATTCTTGGATACAGCAAGCCAGGCTTGCTAGGAAATGAAGTTGGCTTTGTTCATGAACAACTGGAGTACATTAAGGAGGACATCATAACAGGTGTCTGCAATGGTCCCGAAGGATATTCTTTAGTAATGCTATTGGCAGATATCCTTCAGTAAAAATGCTAGTGCTAAATGCGAATCCTGTGTTCCCAAAGGTTAGATTATTGTTTTCTCCCAGCAAAGATTTTTGTATGAGTTTTTGTTTATTCTTATCATCTTATAATGATCAGTTAAATGTTATTCCAATGTTGCTGCTTGTGGCTTTATTTAGATCCCCATAGCAAGAAGAATATATGGTTTTTCAGCACACTTATGTTGTCCATAGTTTTTGAGTACATAACATGCACAAAAACTTTTGATCTCAGACTACTTATGGTTAAAAATAATGGATAATCTTTTGAAGATACGGCCCATACATAATCTTTTGACGATCGTTGATGATAGAACCGGTAAGAAGTACCAAGTTCAGGTCTCAGATGAAGGTATGATCAAAGCTACCGACTTGAAGAAGGTAAAAAAATCAATTGGATTTGATTTATCATGATTAATATTTTGTTTGTTGTAACTGTGGAGTGTTGGTTCGAGAACAATTTTGGATATTTTGATCTCTAATTTCTTGTGTTTTGAGGTGTGTATGTGGTTTATTTTTTACTTGTTTATCAGTATAGTCCTATTCTTTTTCTTTTTCATATCATATACTCTGTTCGTTACCGATGAACAAAAATTGGAAATAAGAAGGATTTGAAATACCTGATTTAGAATATGTTGACCTTGAAAGAAGGGATAGAATATATTAAGAAAAAAAGTAAGCTTCATAAGTAGAGGAAAAGAATCTCTACATAGTTATGCTTTAATTTATGTGATGACCTTTTCACTTTCTATTAATGCATTTGTTACTTTCCTCAGTTACCAAAAGGGGATATATGTTCTTTTAAAATTGAAGCATGCAATTAGACTATTGGAAGTAGTTAAATCTTGCACAAGTTGAACCCAGAAAGAAGAGGAACTGAAAACATTTCACCTCCATATTAAATTGTTATTTAGTGAGACATATGATAATACTTGGTGCGAATAACTTGATAGAGTGCAAATGACCTTAATTTCTCATATCTTGACATTAAATTTCAATGGAATTTTATCCTTGGTTGTTTAATATTTAGATTTTATTATGGAGAGCGGTTTTCTTATTTATATTTGATATTATTGAATCCTGCTAATAATTGCACACATACAAATAACAACAGGAAGGAATGACAAGGGACTCAAACTTTTTGAAGACTTTCTGGTTTCCCTGTAAGTAATGAAGGTGAATGCGAAAGTAGTGCTCTTACTGAAGAGCCACAGTTAGAAGTTTTGATGGATCAGCTTGAAGTAGAGCTTGAATCTGAACTGCAAAAGCTTCATTGGTGTACCGCAGAAGCTTCTGACCCTGAAAGATGTTCAGATTTTTTTGAGGTTTGAGGTTTGTTTTGTCCAATAGGTTTATTCTTGATATGAATTATTACATCTTAACTTATGTGTGCTCTGCACACTTACCCACACATTCCTTCCTATCCTTCACATGAGTTATGTTTGCTTATACTCTTTTCTTCAGTTTAGACACAAAGTAATGTCTTAGATGTGCAGTACAGCTATAGACCTTTCTTCTGATTATGCTTGGGTAGTGTAAGGGTTTTCCATATAGTGGCAACTAAATTTTGGACAACTGTTTGTTATAAGATCATTTAAGCTGGTTGGGATCTTTGAAAGAACCTCGTGTTATCATATGTTATCATGGGTGACAAAAATATTGGTGTTTTAATTATGTTGACACTCCTAAAAGATCTTAAATTGTAATATCCTATTGTTTGTTATTTTTATTTTGGGCTTTACGCCAAGTGTTGGTTGTAATTTATTGCAACATATCAGAAATTTTAATCCCTTCTGTTTTCTTGCAGCTTCTGGAATTTAGATGCACTTTTCCAGCCGCAACAACATCTTGCTCGCGATTCACATGATACATTTTTTTTAAAAGGTTTGTTTTGACACTTTGACTTTATGTTTTCTTATGTATCTATCGAGTTCAATTACCATCTAATGCTGATATGTCTATAACATTTATAGAACCTTCCACCACAAAGACACTACCTGAGGATTATGTTGAGCGGGTGAAGTAAGTTCACGAATCTGGTGGTTATGGTTGCAGAGGGTATGCTATTATGTAATATATATAAATATATACTACTTCCATCCCAAAAAAAGATTCCTACTTTTTGTCAACTATTTTTTTTACGAATAATAAGGTTTGTTTATGACACATTTAAATATTATCTTTTCAATAATTTTTTATCAAGCGTAAATTCTAGTCTATAAAGTTTAATAAGTTAATGTTAAAAAACAATCATCAATTTTTAATTTTTACTTTATTTTTTATATGTCCAAGTGTGGCATGCAAAACTTAATATTCTTAAAATCAAATGTCTGTGATTATGGCTAGCATCTTTGGGGCATATACTGTATGAAAATTTGTCATCTCAAGAAAAGTTTTTCCACATTAACTAATAGCTTCAACTTTTCCATAATTGTTGTCCTTTGTATATAGAAATCTAAACATTGTTATTTAAGATTGTGTGATGTTATTTAAGATTGTGTGATATATGTTGTTGTTGAATGTGACTGAATTTTGACTTGAGGTGAACGTATAATAATAATCTACAAGTCTTGTAATAGAAAATATGTTTACCACTATGCTTATTGAAATTAATTCATGAAATGGCCAATTCAGATTCCAATTTTTTCTTGTAACAGAGAAATCATACCACTACAAAAAAAATGGGCCTTTAGCAACGATTTTTTGGGCAATGACTTATAGTCGTTGCTAAAATTATATGTTTACCAACGAAATTTGTCATTCGTTGCAGATTGTGTCAGACTTTCACTTTTTGCAACGAAATTCATAATTCTTTGTAAAATTTTGTTGCAAATTCATTGGCGGGAAAAAATTTTGTTAAAAATTCGTTGCAAAATTTTTGTCCACTTGATTTCCCGTCATCGTGGGCAACAAATGTAACGATCTGAAATTTCAAATTGTAATAGTAAATATTTATTGAATAATATAAATATTTATTTGATGTGTCTATTGTTGAATCGATGAATCTAAATTTATTAGAGAATTTTCTAAATTAAAATAATTTATAATTTAGAGAGTTGTAATATAACATGAAATGTTATATTGTTATGTTGATTTAATAATTTAGATGGTATATTAAATTATTAAATAAAGTTATAATAAAAATTATAATTTTGTGATATTTGCTAAAATGGTATATTTAATTAAAATATAGTATTTAATTGGTTAATATTGGATATGGAGATCCAAATAAATAATATGTTATTATAATTTATAAACTAAAGTGTTTATTAAAATAAACTAAAAAGGGTTTAATTTAGTTTTTTTGCCAAACAAGGCTTAATATATTAATTCTTTAAAAATTAAAGGGTTTTGCCAAACAAAGCCTTATGGCTTTTGAATTTCTAATTTTTGAATTTAAATAAATAAATAAAATAATAAATATAATATAATTATAATATATACGTTAGTTTTTGTAACTGCCATTTTAATTAAGTTGGCGTATTAAGACTATCAGTTTTGTATCTTGTTATTACGCATACTGGCTATCAATTGATTTTTGGCTAAGTTTGAGAGCTTCAGAGAGAATTGAGAGAGAATTACAGAGAGAATTGAGAGAGTTTGAGAGTGAAACCTGAGAAAATTGTCTGCTATTGCAAGGTTGTGCAAGCTAATTGAAGGTATGTTATACCACTCTGATATTATTTATGCTTATAAGTATCTCAGCAAAGTTTTGCTATGCTTTGTGAATTCTATTTCTTCCGAATTGTTTTATATAACTAGGTTATGGTGGTTATACATGCTTATAATGTTAGAGTTTATAGCTGGACTTGAATTCATATGCTAATTGTAGTTAATAGTAGAAAATTTTTGTTAGTGTATATATTTTCTTAGGTAGCTATGTAAGTATCATTTTTGATGGTCAAATTGCATGTTAAGCTATTAATTGAGTTTTGTATATATTAGTTCTTTAAGAAACGAGCATAGCGTAATTTGAACGAAACGATTTGAGCAAGAATTGAAATCACAGTGTTGACTTTTGGGATGAATGTTAAGAAAATTGAGTTTTATATAAAAACATGATATTTGAGAAATTAAACTAGTATAGTTGATGTTAAAGTGTTCTAATTGGTTGAAAATGTTACCAAACATGTTTACAATAGTTTTGTATCAATTGTACATGTTGATATTACTGTTTAGTGGGTGAAATTTGTGTCCGTTGGGCTAAAGTCTTTAAACATCGCTCATCATCACCATCTCTCGCTTTTAATTGTGCATCAAATGATATTCTTGTAGGTAACAAGGCCATCCTAAGCCTTTGTATATGGCGCAAATTGCCATATACTGGTTTGAGATTCTCCTTCACTATTACTACGCACTTAGGATAGTAACATAACATGGTCTGAAATTATGCTAGCATGTCAAATGGGTAATGTTAAGGTTAACACAACATAGGGAATGGTGGTTAGTAATTTCAAAGTTTCAAATGATTAAGCTATGAACGTGTTATGATATAACTTGGTTAGTGTTGTGATGTTAACACTTGGAAATTTTTAAATGTGTATGTTAGCATAAAACTGTGCTAATATAATAAGTCTAACTAGAAATGCCTATGGTACGTGAATGTTAGTATATCTAATAGGTATTGTGGTTCTAAACCTATGTGTAGGTGATCGTGAGTTTAATTTTATAGCTTACGCTCAAGGCAAGTTTCTAAACCCTATCTTTTTACATTGAGAAAGTTTTCTAACTCTACACTTTCGTTGAGTTAGTTCTATTATTGCATTGTGTAACTTTATTCTTTTGATTGAGCAAGTTTTCTATCTTAACTGTTATTGAACAAGTCAATTATTCCTAATTTCTCATTTGAGCAAACTTTAACTCTAATGTTATTTGAAATTCTCATTTGGGTTGATTCATTCTAACTTGTTTATAGTTAAGCAAGTTTCTTAAGTTCTATTCTTGTATAATGAACGCAGTTTTTGAACTCTCGTCTTTATTATTGAAGTGTTTTTAATTCTTTGCATGAGTTAATACCATGTTGGGCAAGTTTTTAGTTTTCAACTTGTTATCAGTTATCATACATTTTGTAATTTCATTTCTAATGTTATAGGACTCTAACCTTAGCTTATTTATTGTTCAAGCAAAGGGTTACCATTTTATTCATTTTTGTTGGATACTTATGCTCTATAGTTGTTTCAAGCATGAGTTTAATATGTATAATCAGTTCACTTATGATTCTTAATTGTTCTACGTTATGTTGTTATTAAACAACTGTTGTGTTATCAAACACTGTTGATTCAACTAGTCCTCTAGTTGATGTTCGTTAAACTTCAAATTACCCTTGAAAGTTTATCCAAACCAAACTTTCTTTTGGTACGAACTTGTACTCTAAATACTGGGATGAACAACCCTATTATCATTAGGGGATAATTTACGCTTAGCGTTAAAATGTTGGTGCACAATACATTGTACGAAGGGCTGATCCCCCTAAGTACGAGGAGTCCTTATAGTCTTATGACTGTTAAAGTTGGAGTTGAAAGATTACTCGTAACTGTGGACATAGTTCATGGTCTTATGACCCTTAGTTATATATATTCCATATTTTGGATTCTAGTTTCTGATTATCATTGTTAGAGTACTATTCAGTTTTGATGAGCCTATTCGTTGGTAGTTATTATTATTATTCTCCTGTTGATTCATTGTTATATCCAGTGAGCAATTGTTTTGCTCACTCTTGCATATTTATATACTCATTGCAGCTAAAGTTTAGAAGGTAGATGAGCCTTCAACTAGCAAAGGAAAGGGAAAAATGTACAAGTGATGAAGACTTGTAATTATGATTATTGTTATGATATTAGACTTTTAAACTTGATGATAGACTTTTATATAATGATGTAATGTAATAATTTATTTGCTCATTTGAATGATGTTTTAAGGTTAGATAACCTGGGATATTTTTGGATTAAATGATGGAACCCTGTTTAAAGGGAGGATTTATGGTTTAAATATTATTTTATTTGGGTAGATAGTATGAATGTTTGGATAGTGAACACCAAATCTTGCGGGAATGAAGTACCTAGATTTGGGGGTGTCACAAGGTGGTATCAAAGCTTTAGGTTATGAACCTTTGGTGGGGAAAATCCTTAGGAAGTAACCTCTAAAAAGATAGTGATGATAAACTTTTATCGAGTTTTAAGAAAGAAGTAATAAAACACTTATGTGCTTATGTGATTATAACTTATGTGCTCGTGAGTGTCGAGTAGTAATGGTTAGTAATTAAAAATTTAAAATTTGATTGACAAGATGGCTAATGTAGGAGGATCCACTCAGGCAAGGGAGGAAGGATCTTAGATGGCTAGAGAGGAAGAGCCTCGAGATATTAAGGTAGTTTGGGAACAACTACTGCTATGGGAAACAGTTCCGTCGGTCACAGTAGTTGAGCAGGAGAGAGTATCTGATGAGGATGATGAGATAGAGACGGATGAGGAGGACCCCGTGGAGCTGCCACAATCGGATGAGGAGGACGAGGAGGAAGAGATTCCACTTAACTCGATAGTTGGCCGTATGTACGACGAGGTGTATGACCGCAATGTGGAACTTCAAGATACCGTTGAGGAGTTGCAAGAGATAGTAGCTGAACAGAAGACCTCAATGGCACAGAAAGATGACGAGATCTAGGATCGAGAGGAACGTCTGCATAATGTTGAAGAAAAGCTGGTTCACACCGAAGGAGAGAACGAGCGTATGATAGCAGAGATTGCAGAATTAAAGAATAAGTTGAAGGAGGAATCTACTAAGAGGGAAAGAGCTGAAGATGCGTACAATGAAGCTTACCAACAAACCATAACAGTGGAGAGGGACGCACAAGCAAAGAGGATGAAGATGGAAGAGATGAATAACGTATTCAACACCGTGCTCAATCGAGCTCAAGATCGGGTCATGGGTTATCATATTCAGTTCAAGACGCTACCATCATATATATTAGACCGCTGAACAATGTTTCAAATTATAGAGGAAGAGCGTCGTAAGGCTACGCAGCATCTTAGTAGGACATTGTAGGTTGATATGTAACTATTATGTGATTGATGAATAAATAAGATGTAAATTCCGGGTATGATATAACCAATGGGATAGATGTTGATGATGTTGTCCTGCAACTGTTATAGTTCAGGAAGGTAATGTAAATAGCAGTGATGCTATTGTTTTGATGTTTTTTAAAGATTACGAATGAATAAAAGTTATTATTTTATTCAAAAGTGTTATGAGTTATGTGATAAATTTTGTGTGTAAATTAAGTAGAGATACTTAAAGAAATGAAGTAATAGTCTAATGAGTGTATTTTTTAACAGAAAATACCTCTAAGACGTCAACCACCCCGACAGAGAGCCACTGAGGAAACCAACAACAACAATGAGGAAGGTAACCCAGTTCAGCAGCTAGTAATGTTACTTGTGACAACCGAGATTTTGTAATTTAATTTTTAGATTTATTGGATTTAATAAATATTTTTTGATGAATTAATTATTAGATTAAATAATTAATTGATGAAGTTGTGGTAGATTAATATAATTATATGTGTTATATTTATTAAATTAATGTGGAGAATTTTTATTATTCGAAATATGTAATTATGTGAGCTTATTGAATTAAAAGAAATATTTAATAAGCCTAATAGTATTTTAATTAATTTAATAATTAATTAGAGATTTAATAATTTGACATAATTAATAAATGAGAAATTTAATTATGTGACTATGTGAATTAATGAGAAATTATTATATGTTATTTAAAATAAATTAAACAAGATATTTGATTTATTATTTAATTGGGTGTGACATTATTAAACTATAGTATAGGAGATTAATTAAAATAATTAGAAGGGTTATTTATGTTTCAAGCCAAACGAGGCCTTATGAGGAGTTGGGGGTAGTTAAACCACGTATGGATTAACTGACCTCAACTGTGCGCATAAATTATCAATCTGTTTTGTTTTACGTATTTTTCAATTAAGTGTTCAACCTGAGAGTCAGAGAATTCAGAGAGATTTCAGAGAGAGTTAGAGGAAATTTTATTGTTGAAGAATCAGAAGGATTGATTGAGGGTAATCTCTTCAACCCAATTTATTTACGTCATTAAGGTTTCATGAATATGGTATCAATTTTGTGTTAAATTCAACAATTGGAAATAATAAGGATTATGTGCATATATGTGTTAAGATGTTGTTATAATGTGTTTTCCTATATGCTGTATGGTTCCATATCATCAGTTTCATAATATTATAACGTATGTTATTGCTTCAAAAGTTACAGAGTATAGAGTATGGCCATATGGCCCTTATACATGAAATTAATATGTCAAACATACATTGTTTTATAAAATTCACACTCGTATATAATCATGCATGTTAAAACGAAGGAAACAAACCTTGAATGGATAGATTTGGTGTTATAACGAATTCGTAGTATAAATTTTTATGTTTTATGTTCAAAACCTTCAAGAACATCAAGAACAGTGAAATTACATGTGTTGATTTCGTAAATTATGTGTTTTAACTTGTTAAAATCATGCTAGAAGGGTTGAGTATTAGTTATTTGTGTATTACAATGTTTGGGTATGTCTAAATTCGTGTAAAAATAAGTTAATTGGAGGTTTTTGGCCATGTTCTACAATTTTGCGAATCAGCAGAATCAAATCGAGTCTCGTGTCATGGCCAACTCCATGCCTAAGACCCGTAATAATACAATCAGGGCCAAAAATGCAAATACCAGAGACTTAAGCCATAGCCTACCTGGTGTCACAGCCGCCAAGAACAAGTATAACAGTGGCGCCGTAGTGCCACTTAGCAGATTGTCCAGAAATAAATTTTTTAAAATGCTCAAGTCTAGCAATGTGATAGTAACTTAATCTAATGAACATAAAAACATGTTAGACGTATAATGAGATGTTAAAATAAATTCTTAACATGTCAATAACACATTTATGTGTAAATTGAATGATTGAACACATAGTTAGCTTATTGTTCATGAAGTGTAAATTATGTGACAATGAGTATAGTAGTTTAACTAAGTGTAGTCATAATTCGAGTTAGACAAAAAGAATGAACTTGTGATGACTAGTACGTTATAATTGACTGGTATTGTGAGCGTAAATGATATGTAGGATTTAAATCAAGGAACGGGTATAATTAACGTGTAATCTACGCGCGAGGCAAGTTTCCTAACTCTTCTCGTTATCCTTATATGAGTTTATAAGTTGTCTCTTTTCATCGAGCAAATTCTCGTTATTATTGATCAAGTCCATTTTGTTATATTAAAAGTATATTAATCTTTCAAAGTATGATTTTGTTATACAATAATTACTCTATTATATATCTCTTGAGATTGTTATTTAATTTAAATTATTAGTTACTGTTGAACCTTGTTAGACTAGTGAACCCTTAATGATTCGACTAGTCCATAGTTGATGAGCGTTCTAAATTTCAGAACCCTTGATGAATTATCTAAACCAAACTTCCTTTGGTGCGGACTCTAATGTCAAACTGAGATGAACAACCCTGTATAAGGGATTACTTATGCGTTAGCGTTAAAATATTGTGCACAGTATGGTTCTAAGGGCTGATCCCCCTAAGTACGAGAAGAAGAGTCCATAGTCTTATGATTGTTAAAGGTTTCAAGTATAAACACTTGACAACCTAGGACATAATTCAAGGTCTTATGACCCTCAGAAGTTCTTTTGTTTCTTGTTATTCATTCTTGATTCAAAAGCTGAGTTTCCTATTTCAGAAGTCTTTGATTTATTCGCATGTTATTATTCATTTGTTATATTATTATACTTGTGGGCAATCGTGCTCACTCTTGCGTAATAATAACATTGTAGTTAAGAACGAAAGATCAGACGAGCCTTCCACTAGTAAAGGCAAGGGCAAGGTTAACAAATGAGGAAGACTTGTTGTTATTGTGTATTTATTTTTAGACTTGATGTTATTTAAGACTTGTTATTGTTTATAATTCCGCACAGATGTTTAAGGTTAGAGTGACCTGGGATTGTATTTATTATGCAGATGGTGTAACCCCATAAGGGGAAGATTTATTTATTATTTCTATATATTGCATGGTTTGCATTTATTTATGGGTAGATAGATAGATGATATTTGTATAGTCAACACCAAATCCTGCAGAAATGGAAGTACCCAGATTTGGGGGTGTCACAGGTTGGTATCAGAGCTGTAGGTTATGAACCTTAGGTGGGGGAACAACCTTAGGTAGTATCCTTGTAGGAGATTGAGAATATAGTAGTGGTAAACTCTTATCGAGTTATAAGAAATGAATTTCTTAATTCATTGAAGATAATAAAAGACTTTATGTGTTTATGTGTTAAATTATTTGTTCGCTAGCACGGATTAGTAACTAAAACTTGAAATTTTGTTGTCAGGATGTCGGATGTTAGAGGAGCTAGTCGAGCTGGGGAGGAGGAACCCCGAGTACCTACAGAGGAGGAGCCCCGAGACATTCATGTCGTCAGGGAGCAGTTGGTACAAAGAGAGCCATCTCCGTTGATCACTGTTGTTGGTCGGGAGCATGAGCCTGAGACTGATCTAGAAGAGGATTCTGATGAAGAAGAGGAGGAGGAGGAGTTCCCACCGAACTCCATCGATGCTGAGATGTATGATGCGCTTTATGATCGTAACATAGAGTTGCAAGACACTATTCAGGAGCTGAAGGAGAGGACTGTTATTCAGTAGAGTACCATCGAGCAGAAGGATGGGGAAATTGTGACTCTTCACACACGTTTAGGAAACGTGGAGTGGGATTTGGTTCACGAGAAGGGTCAAACTGAGGAGAAGTCCGAAGAAATAGAAAAGTTAAAGAAAGATCTGAAAGAGAGCTCAGAAAGATTGGCCATAACATAGGAGGGCTGGGTAAGAGAGTCACGTCGTGCTGATCTTGCAAAAGAGGATTGTCGTGCAAAGAAGGCTAAGCTTGGGGAGACATATTCTACACTTCAAAATGCAATGGATGTAGCCCAGGATCGAGTTATGAAGTATCCAATCCAGTTTGAAGGTCTACCATCATATATGCTAGATCGTAGGACAATGTCCCGCATCATGGAAGAAGAACGTGGCAAGGCTATTCAGCGACTTAACAGGCAGTGATAGGATTAGTTTAATTATGTGAAACCTATCTGGTAGTTAAAGATGTAAATTTTGATGTGTTTATAAACAAAGGAATATTTTAATGTTTTAAATCCTATAGATTCTTTATCTCGGGATAGTTAATGTAAATAGCAGTGATGCTATCGTATGATGTTAAAACTTTTGAATTGAATAAAAATGTCAGAGTTTATTTGAAATAATGTGTTAAGTGAATTATGATTAAATATTTTAGTTAAGCCTTAAATGTTTAAGGGATTGAATAAAGACCTAATAAGCGTATATTCTTAACAGAAATATGCTGCCTAGAAGAAAACAAAACTGTCAACAAGCTCAAGAAGAACCGATGAATAACAACAACGACGCCAATGCTAACCTCTTTCAAAGAACAGAACCTATTAGCCAGAGCAATTAACAATCAACCACAAGCTCCACCAAACACATCATTTAAGGATTTCAAGGCGGTAGGACCGCTAGAGTTTAAGGGCTCCATAAACCCAATCGAAGCTCAGACTTGGGTTATGGAGATGGAGAAGGTGTTTGATGTCGCTAGAGTAAGAGAAGACTAGAAAACTGCATACGCAACATTCATGCTCAAGTCTGAAGCCGCTTTATTGGTGTGTGCAAACAAAAAGTACGGGAGGAGAAGGTGTAATAACCTGGGAGAGATTCAAGGAGATTTTTTTTTAGATGTATTTTTTGACCAGTTCGCAAAACCAAATGAAAGTTCAGTTTCTGGAATTGAAGCAGGGGAATATGTCCGTAGTAGATTATGCGAAAATGTTCAACGAGTTGGCTAGGTTCGCCACATACCAAGTGCATACTAATGAGAGGAAGGCAAGATGTTTCGAGTAGGGATCAAGCCACTGTTGTATAAAGAAGGTGTCAATGTTCCAATCAACACTTTTGCTTGGAGTGTTCTGAAGGCCATACTTCATCAAGGTGGAAGCGATATCGAATTAAATATAATCGGGATCGTAAGAAAAAAGAGTGAAAATGAAGGAACTAACAAGACTGGTGGAGGTAGCACGGGAGGTAGTAATAATCAGAAGAGGAAGTGGTCTGATAACTCGTCAGCTGAAAGTCAACAAGGAGGGCAGAAGAAGAAGAAGATCGAAGCATGCCCAACCTGTGGAAAGCTCATCTGGGAGTTTGCATGAAGGGAAAATGAGTGTGCTACAATTGTGGTCAGGAAGGCCACATAGCACCTAACTGTCCTAACCCAAAGAAGGGTGCTTGCTTCACTTGTGGCTCAAAAGATCATCTTGCAAGGGATTGTCCTAAGAAGGGATCTGGAGGGATGGGATCAGGAGGGAATAGAGGAAACAGCGGTGGAAGCACTCTGACTATCACAGGACCAACTGCAATCAACCGACCAACTGCCAGAACATTCAACATGACATTGCAAGATGCAATGCAGTCTCGTGATGTGGTGTTAGGTATCATTCCAATCAATAAATTTAATGCTTATGTATTATTTGATTCGGGTGCTACTTGTTCATTTATATTCGATGACTTTGCTAAGAACTTAGAATTTCTTAAGGACGAGTTAGAATACCCCATGAACATGAAATTACGAATAGAGAAATAATCCTCATAAGTATGCGTGCATAAGAACTGAGAGTGGATATTAAGGGTAATATCATGAACGAGATCTTGTCCCTATTCGACTTGGAGAATTTGATGTTATTTTGGGTATGCACCGGTTATCCAATTATGGGTGGTAATTGACTACCGTAAGAAGCGCGATAACCTTATGACCACCAAAGGTTGTGTTTTATGGTAAAGAAGTCCCTGCACAAGCGAGTTGTCAGACGATAATGCAGGTCAGGAAGTTATTAAGACAAGGCTGTGTAGGATATCTAGCTTACATAGTCGATAGACGTAAGGAGAATCCGAGAATAGAGGAGATACCAGTAGCGAGAGATTTTGCAGACGTATTTTCGGATGATTTGCCAGGACTTCCTTCAAATAGAGCAGTTAAATTCGTGATCAATTTGGCTCCAAGAACGGCTCTAATATCAAAGGCACCGTACCGAATGGCACCGGTAGAGATGAAAGAACTGATGGTTTAACTACAAGAATTACTAGAAAAGAAGTATATCCAACCAAGCGTATCGCCGTAGGGAGCGCCGGTTTTATTCGTGAAGAAGAAGGATGGGACAATGCGGCTCTGCATCGACTATAGAGAACTGAATAAGGTCACGATTAAGAATAGATATCCATTACCGAGAATCGATGACCTGTTCGATCAGTTAAAAGGAGCAAGATAATTTTCAAAGATAGACTTGAGGAGTGGTTATCATCAACTGAAGGTGAGACCAGAGGATGTACCAAAGACAGCATTCAGAACACGATATGGTCACTATGAATTTTTGGTAATGTCATTTGGTCTAACGAATGCTCCTGTAGCATTTATGGGCTTAATGAATGGAGTGTTCAAGCCATTTTTGGACAAATTCATAGTGGTATTCATAGATGATATTTTGGTATATTCAAAAGACCCCACTTTTATAAATAAAGATGAATTTTTCTATAAATATTATTTTTGAATATTATGGAATAAATTTGATATAATGTTATAGTTGTGGGTAATATTTATAAATTTTGCAAAGTATGCAAGTTGTTATAAAATATTCGTTTGGTCTCTGGGAATATTCTTTTGTTAGTGGAAATATTCGTACAATGGCTCAATCATCAGTGGACCCCACAATGTAATTATTGTTTGATCGAGAAAACGACAAAAATATTTTTTATAAAAATAACTATGAGGTGTTACCGTTAAAACCGCTTGAACTACCCGGTGGTAAAAGTACAAGAATACGCCAGTGGTCGTATAAGAAGAGTACACTCAGATTGATTATCGATGCTTACGTGAGAAGTCACTCAAATTATGCTCAATTATTGCTACAAAGAATTGTCGATCATATCTCTTATATTATTGATTCAATTATTGTCACAAGATCATCCGTCAGATAATATGTTATAGATTAAATCAATAATTGAGACGACAAGTTATAAATGATTAATAATTATTGAAGATTAAATATAAATTGATGAAAAAATGATTTGTGGTAAGTTTGATTATTTTATGGGGGGCTCATATGTCATCATCTAAGAGTCTCTTCATCAATAATAGTATTTACCTTCACATAGTAATTACTCTTCAATAGTATTTACCTTCAATAGTAATTACCTAATAGTAATTACCCTTGTGAATAGTATTTACCTTCACAATAGAATTACCTTCATGAATAGTAATTACCTTGTGAATAGTATTTACCTTCACTAGTATTTACCTTCGCTAATAGTAATTACCTTTACCGACGCCGAACCACTTGTCGCTTTCACATTACAAAAGGCCGAACCACTTGTCGCTTTCACATTACAAAGGCCAAACCAACATCATTAGTCGCTGCCACTCTTTTTTCACACTACTAAGCAGTGCTAAGCTAGAAATCTTCTATAAATAGAGGCCTAGGGCTTCATTATTTTCACTTAATTCATTCAAGCTATAGAGAGAGAAAGTATAGAAAGAATAAGAGAGAAAGAAGAAGAGTATTTTGTTACTACACCGCCAGCAGATTCAATCTCCTACCAAAAGTAAGGGGTGTTATTCTTTCTTATTCATGAAGAGAATTGTTGTTATTCCATCGCTTATTATTCTCATGGAATAACTCAGATACGCGGTTTACCCTATACTTGGTGACATTCTTCTATTATTCTCGCTTGGAACATCCTGTCTGTGTTTTACACCTTACCGGTTCCGTTTATTTTCGCTGGAACATCCTCGTCAAGTTTTACAATTTGACCGGTTCCGCTTTTTATTATTATTCTGCTGAACATCCTCGTCAGGTGTTTTACACCTGACCGGTTCCGCTTTTTATTATTCTGCTGAACATCCTGCTCGTTTTACACCTTAACCGGTTCCGCCTTTTTATTATTATTCGCTGAATATCCTATCTCGTGTGTTTTTTTACACCGATCCGTTCCATCTTTATTATTCTCGTTGAACATCCCGCTTGCGCGAATTTCACCCGACCGGTTCCGTTATTTATTATTCTCGCTGAATAACTCCGTCTGCGTATGGCCTATCGCATGCACGGTGATTTCTTTTGTTATTCCATTCTTTATTATACCCAAATTGGTTAAAACTTTGACTTCTATACTCCATGAAATTAGTAGAATATCCTCGATATTCAAGGTTTCATCCAAAGATCTTTTCATGGAAATATTCTTCCGATCATTCTTGAATTTTACTCTACAAAACAAAGATTATGTTGATAATTTGACGTTAATAATTCCCCGATATAAAATAATTCTTGAACTTGTTTTATCAATTCTTATATCATTGTCATCATCCTCATGTTTATATTTTTTGAAAGTCATTCTGTGGCCCAGAAGTGCATAGATGGACTTGGTATGATTACGACCAGAGACTATTCTTGTAATCATTAACCGTAATGTTACAAATGATGTGATAAAAAATCCTCAAAGGGTCAGAGTGCATCGATGGACAAATGTTGGCATGATCATGACCATTAATGAATACACAAATATTCTCGCCCGTAGTGCATGAATAATTGTGGTCGTGATACTAAAGAATATCCTCGTCAGAAAGTGTGGGGTGATTCGATGATGTGAATATTTATTAAAGTCGAGTCTCAAATTTATAACAAAGATGATGAAAAACCTTTAAAACCTAAAAGATAGTAGACTTTATTTTCTACTCGACTTTTTTAATGGATCAGATATTCACCGCAGCTTAAACTGGTTGTCTATTGTATTTTATCGCTTAACATTATCAAGACTATTGATAATTTATTCGCATTATCTTAGTCATAATATTTCTTCCGGGCTAGTTGAGCTCACCCTTTCTTTCACCGTTTCTTCGTGAAATGAGAATATAGCCGGGACGAGTCTGGGAAACGAGTGATGGTCCTCAAGATAAGATTAGTAGTCCTCACTATTCTCGTGAAATAGTGTGATAATAATTGTAATGAGGACTTTTTTTTGAGTTTGATAATATCTAGTAGATTTATATTTGTATTTAAACTCACGCTTTATGTCGATTGCATACCTACGCTTATGTTAATAAGTTGTATTTAAATTTCGCACTATGTAAGTGGCGCACCCAAGATGGGTGATGTATACCTAATTTTGGGGGCGCCACAACTTGGTATCGTAGCTTAGGATACGATCCCCGCTAAGATGTGAGAATAGTACTAGAGGGGAGAGACGGGAATACCTTCGCTAAGTATGACCTACCTAAGTTTATGCTATTTTTTATTGTTTGGTCGAAGATAGGATAATTTGTTACACGTCAATTAACCTTTTGTTTTGTGGCAAGATTCAAAATGACATCCGAGAATGTTGAGAATAAGAATGGAGCGCAGCGATCGCCGATTCACCACATATCAATAATCGTGATAATGTGCATCAGAAGGCGACAATCCTCATGCAAACAACAACACCGACTAAATGATGAATGATCAAATGTTCGTAGGCTTTATGCAATTTATGCAACAAAGAAAGCGAGAGCAACTCTCGCCCCAAAACGTAGGTGGAAACACGAAAACTCTCTGCCAGCCACCACCGCTAAACAATTCAAGGAGCCGACCACCGGAGTTTAAGGAGAGCCAAAACCACTTCGCTAAGCATGGATAAAGCAGATTACCAAGATATTTGATGTCTTGGGATGCTCCGAGGAGCAAAAGGTTCCTTCACGCTTTTATGTTGCGCGGAGAGAGGCGACATCGTGGGAATCCAGAAACGACTCAACCAAATTGCAGATCAAGATATCTTGGGAGAAGTTCCAGAGTCGTTCAACGACAAATACTTTCCCGAAAGTATTCGCCATACGAAGGAGGTGGAGTTTATCAAGTCGAATAAAAACAATATGACCGTGTCGCAATACGAGGCAAAATTTATGAGTTATCACTATTATATTCCACTTGGTGGATAATGAAGAGAGAATGGCGCGAATGTTTTAAGAGGTTTGAAGTCGAGATACGCCAACATCTTATTTCTCATAAACCGTGTTTATTCGTATGTTGTAAATAGGGCTCGCTAGTGTGGAACGCGATAATGAGTCAACGAAACTAAAAGAGAGCAGCAAACGCAAAAATTATAATACCAAATGAGAGAGTCATCGAGGCTGGTGACAACAAGCGTGAGGGGAATCAACAGTGCGATATGGTAACCACTTCTGGTAATCGTACAAAAACAATAAGAATGGACATTTCAAGAAAAGGAGATTCAACAATGATGGAAAGACGCCAAGACCAAAGACCCATTGTTAAGGAAGGAGAAAGACCACCTATCATATGCTTCAAATGCGAGGAGAGGGACACATCACCCAAACCGCGGCCATGCCGCCCAAAGCATGTTATAATTGTGGAAGAGAAGGTCACTTAGCTCGATTTTGTCGCCATCAAGACAAATTCAATGAGGATGGAGGCACCAAAGGCCATCCCGTAAAATTCAAAACCTAGAAGGCAAGGGAGAGCATTTGTTGTGACCTCCCCCAAGAGCAAGGAACTGAATGAGGTCATCACGGTAAGCTTATCATAAACTCTAATGAAGTCTATACTTTATTTGATACCGGTTTACCCATTCTTTATTTCTCCTACTTGCGCCATCGATTAAATTTGACTCGAGAAATTAGACTTCGACTTATCTCGTGGAAACTCCGCTGGGAGAAACCTTCATTACATCCAATCGCTTATAAGTCTTGTTTGGTTCAAATCGGTACTCTCACATTACCCGTCGATCTTATTTCATTAAAAATACTTGCATTTGACGTGATTCTAGGATTGATCGGTTAACTACTTATCATGCAAAAAATTGATTGTTTTCGTAAGGTTGTTAGCTTTCATATTCCTAATCAACCTATTATGCTAATTCAAACGACCAAACCATTAAAATCAATCACTACCATCTCAAGCCATAAAGCTATTCGCTTATTGAAAAACTGGATGTCAAGCTTTCTTAGCTCATGTCACGATTTAAATAAAAATACGCCGCTTTTAAACGATATTCCTATTGTTAATAAATTTCCGACGATTCTCAAGAACTTCCCCGCCTACCCCAGTAGCGTGAAATTGAATTTTGTATCGACCTTGAACCCTAGACAAAACCTATTTCCAAAGCCCCATATCGAATGGCTCCTATCAACTTCGTGAGTTAAAGACCCAACCGCAGGAATTGTTAGACATCGGCTTTATTCGTCCTAGTACTTCTCCTCGGGTGCTCCTGCTCTATTCGTGAAGAAGAAAGATGGGAGTATGCGACTTTGTATTGATTATCTGAGTCAATCATGTCACCATCAAAATAGGTATCCATTGCCACGTATTGATGACCTGTTTGACCAACAAGCAAGGAGCCAAATTCTTTTCAAAGATCGATCTTCGCTCCGGATATCACCAATTGAAGATTAGAACCACCGACATTCCAAAGACGGCTTTAACTCCCAGACGGCATTATGAATTCCTAGTCATGTCCTTTGATCGACTAATGCTCCCGCCGCTTTCATGGATATGATGAACCGAGTATTCAAGGAATATTTAGATCACTTTGTGGTCGCCTTTATCATGATGACATCCTTATTTATTCCAAAAGCCGTGAAGATCATGAGCAACACTTGAGGTCGACACTCCAAAAGCTTCGTGAATATAAGCTTTATGCCAAGTCAAGAAATGCGAGTTCGTCAAGAAGTAGCATTCCTTGGGCACGTGGTATCAAGTCATGGAATATCCGCTGACCCAAAGAAAGATCAAGCTTATTCAAAGTCGGGAACAACCTAAATCAAAGGATCAAGTACGAGCTTTCTTGCTTAGCCGGGTTATTATCTGAGATTCGTGGAAGGATTTTCTCGAATCGCTATTCCATCGACTCAAATTTGACTTTTAAAGATACAAAGTTCTATTGAGCGAAGAATGTGAGAAGAGTTTTCAAGAACTCAAGAGGAGACTTATTTCAAAGACTGCTCGGCTAATACCATCCGCCTTGAGGGATTTGTCATCTACAAATGATGCTTCTGCAAAGGGTTGGGATGTGTTCTTATGCAACATGGAAAAGTTATAGCCTATGCCTCATGACAACTCAAAGAATATGAGAGGAATTATCCTACTCATGATCTAGAGTCAAGCAAATGTTGTTTTTGCACTTAAAATTTGGAGGCATTACTTGTATGGGGAGAAAGTGGAGATCTTTACTTGATCATAAAAGCCTCAAATATTTCTTCACTCAAAAGGAACTCAACACGCGACAACGACGCTGGCTTGAACTGCTGAAAGATTATGATCATACCATCCAATACCATCCTCGAAAAGCGAACGTGGTAGCCGACGATCGAGTAGAAAAAATCATATGCAAGTACGAAAAGCGATATTGTCAACGCAAAGGCCCATTTTGTGTGACTTGCAAAGGATGGAGATAGAATTAAAGACTCTGTGGACGCATGTGATGATAGCGAGTATACGAGTAGAACCCGACTTTAATCGATAAAGTTAAAGTCGCCAAGCTACGCACTCGAGCCGATGCGTATGAGGAAGAAGAAAGTGCAAGAAGGTGCTATGCCAAGCAAAGAATCGATGAAGAAGGAATACTTCGAGTCAACTCCGCACTTTGTGTTCCTAACGACCGATTTAAAGTATAATATCATGATGGAGGCACACAACACACCATTTGCAATCCATCTCGGGAGTACCAAAATGTATCATGATATTCGCTATACATTTTGGTGGAGCAATACGAAGAGAGAGATAGCTACTGCTTATCTCAAGGTGTCTAACTTGTCAACGAAGTTAAAGCGAGCATCAAGTACCAAAAGGTCCATCAGAACCACTTGAAATTCCGTAATGGAAGTGGGAGCACATTACCATGGATTTCAAGCACGGCCTTCCTAAGGTTTCTCAAGGCATCGATGCGATTTGGGTCATTGTTGATAGATCGACCAAGTCCGCTTATTTCTTACCGACACGAGAAACTTATACACTTGAACGCCTTGCTCAGATGTACATAAACGAGATTGTAAGATCGCATGGTATGCCTAGATCCATAGTTTCCGATCGAGACCCAAGATTCACTTCACGATTTTGGGTTAGTTTGCAAAAAGCTATGGGCACAGACTTTCACGATTTAGCTCTTCAGATATCATCCTCGCATTTGACGGACAATGGAGAGGACTATTCAAACTCTTGAAGATCTATTAAGACTCGTGGTCCTTGATTTCAAGGGAGTTGGGACAAGTTCTTACCATCGGTGGAGTTTTCCTACACAACAACAGCTTATCAAGCAAGTATCGGCATGGCTCCATTCAAGCATGCCAGATGGAAGAAAGTGTCGCTTCAAAGATACCGGGATGAGGTGGGTGAAGCAACGTTGTTGGGACCGGAGTTGGTACGTATGACTACGGAAAAGATTCAAACGATCCGACAACGATAAAAACCTCACAAAATCGATAAAAGAGTTATGCCGATCTTCATCGAAAGGACGTGGAATTCGATATAGAGATCATGTGTTGTTAAGAGTCGCTTCCATGGAAAGGAGTTACAAGATTTGGAAAGAGAGGAAAACTTAATCCTCGATTCATCTGGCCATTTTTAATCCTCGATCGAGTAGGAATCGTGGCCCTATAGACTCGCTTTTACCGCCAAATATGTCTCGTGTTCATAACGCTTTTCACATATCTATGTTACGTAAATATGTGAAAGACCCGAACCATATTATCGAAAGTTAGAACCGACGAAATAGCGGAAGATTTGACGTAAAAGAGGTTCCTGCTCAAATTTTGATAAGAAGGAACATATTCTACGCCCAAGGTTATACCTCAAGTCAAAGTTTTGTGGAGGAACCACGATGTTGAGGAAATGACTGGGAGTTAGAATCAAATGAAATCAAGGTATCCTTACCTCTTCGACATACCAGTATCGCACTCTAATTTCGAGGGCTAAATTTCATAAGAAGGGAGGTTGTAAGACCCCAACTTTTATAAATAAAGATGAATTTTTCTATAAATATTATTTTTGAATATTATGGAATAAATTTGATATAATGTTATAGTTGTGGGTAATATTTATAAATTTTGCAAAGTATGCAAGTTGTTATAAAATATTCGTTTGGTCTGGGAATATTCTTTTGTTAGGAATATTCGCATAACGGCTCAATCATTGGTGGACCCCACAACATAATTATTGCTTGATTGAGAAAACGACAAAAATATTTTTATAAAAATAACTACGAGGTGTTACCGTTAAAACTGCTTGAACTACCCTTGGTAAAAGTACAAGAATACGCGTGGTCGCATAAGAGTAGACACTGTGATTGATTATCGATGCTTACGTGAGAAGTCACTCAATTTATGCTCAATTATCGCTACAAAGAATTGTCGATCATATCTCTTATATTATTGATTCAATTATTGTCACAAAGATCATCCGTCAGATAATATGTTATAGTATTAAATCAATAATTGAGACGACAAGTTATAAATGATTAATAATTATTGAAAGATTAAATATGTGTTAAAAAAAATGATTTGTGGTAAGTTTGATTATTTTATGGGGGCCTCATATGTCATCATCTAAGAGTCTCTTCATCAATAGTATTTACCTTCAATAGTAATTACCTTCATAGTAATTACCTTCACAATAGTATTTACCTTCACAAATAGTAATTACCCTCACAATAATAGATTTACTTCGCCAATAGTAATTACCCTTGTGAATAGTATTTACCTTCACAATAGTATTTACCTTCGTTAATAGTAATTACCTTTACCAGACGTCGAACCACTTGTCGCTTCACATTACAAAGCGCCGAACCACTTGTCGCTTCACATTACAAAGGCCAAACCACTTTTCTTTTCACATCATTAGTCGCTGCCCAAGCCACTTGCTTTTCACACTCAAGCAGTGCTAAGCTAGAAATCTTCTATAAATAGAGGCCTAGGGCTTCATTATTTTTCACTTAATTCATTCAAGCTATAGAGAGAGAAAGTATAGAGAGAATAAGAGAGAAGAAGAAGAGTATTTTGTTACTACACCGCCGCAAAGATTCAATCTCCTACCAAAAGTAAGGGGTGTTATTCTTTCTTATTCATGAAGAGAATTGTTGTTATTCCATTGCTTATTATTCATTGGAATAACTCAGATATGCGTGGTTTACCCTATACTTGGTGACATTCTTCTATTATTCTCGGTGAACATCCTTCTATTGTTTCACAGGACTGACCGGTTCCATTTATTATTCTCTTGGAACATCCTGCTGCATGTGTTTTACACCGGACCGGTTCCGCTTTTTATTATTATTCCGCTGAACATCCTGCGTCTGTGTGTTTTACAACACCGACCGGTTCCGCTTTTTTTATTATTCTCGCTGAACATCCTCGCTCGCAGGTTTTACACCGACCGGTTCCGCTTTTTTTATTATTCTCGCTGAATATCCTATCTCGTGTTTTTTACACCGGATCCGGTTCCATCTTTATTATTCTCGTTGGAACATCCCGCTTGCAGTGAATTTCACCGACCGTTCCGTTATTTATTATTCTCGCTGAATAACCTCGTCTGTAAGGCCTATCGCATGCACGGTGATTTCTTTTGTTATTCCATTCTTTATTATACCCAAATGGTTAAAACTTTGACTTCTATACTCCATGAAATTAGTGGAATATCCTCGATATTTCATAGCGTTTCATCCAAAGATCTTTTCATGGAAATATTCTTCCGATCATTCTTGAATTTTACTCTACAAAACAAAGATCATGTTGATAATTTGACGTTAATAATTCTGGATAAAATAATTCTTGAACTTGTTTTATCAATTCTTATATCATTGTCATCATCCTCATGTTTATATTTTTTGAAAGTCATCTGTGGCCTGAAGTGCATAGATGGACTTGGTATGATTACGACCAGAGACTATTCTTGTAATCACGACCGTAATGTTACAAATGATGTGATAAAAATCCTCGCGGGTCAGAGTGCATCGATGGACAAATTGTTGGCATGATCATGACTATTAATGAATACACAAATATTCTCGGCCCGTAGTGCATGAATAATTGTGGTCGTGATACTAAAGAATATCCTCGGTCAGAAAAGTGTGGGGTGATTCATGATGTGGAATATTTATTAAAGTCGAGTCTCAAATATAATGTTGATGAAAAACCTTTTAAAACCTAAAAGATAGTAGACTTTTATTTTCTACTTGACTTTTTTAATGGATCAGATATTCACCGCAGCTTAAACCGTTGTTTATTGTATTTTATCGCTTAACATTATCAAGACTATTGATAATTTATTCTCGCATTATCTTAGTCATAATATTTCTTCCGGGCTAGTTGAGCTCACCTTTTCTTTCACCGTTTCTCTGTGAAATGATAATATAGCCGACGAGCTCTGGGAAACGACGGTGATGGTCCCAAGATAAGATTAGTAGTCCTCACTATTCTCGTGAAATAGTGTGATAATAATTGTAATGAGGACTTTTTTTTGAGTTTGTATAATATCTAGTAGATGATATTTGTATTTAAACTCACGCTTTATGTCGTATTGTACACCTACGCTTATATTAATAAGTTGTATTTAAATTCGTACTATGTGTAAGTGGCGACTCAAGATGGGTGATGTATACCTAATTTTGGGGGCGCCAATCACATAAAGGACTTGGTTGTGTGCTTATGCAGAACGGTAGAGTCATTGCGTATGCATCACGACAATTGAAAGATTATGAGAAGGGGTATCTGACCCATGACTTGGAGTTAGCTGCAGTAGTTTTTTCTTTGAAAATTTGGAGGCACTATCTCTATGGAGAGAAGTGTGAAATATATACAAACCACAAGAGTCTGAAATATATTTTTACACGGAAAGACTTGAACATGCACCAAAGAAGGTGGTTGAAGTTAATTAAGGACTATGATTATGAGATTCTATACCATCCGGGTAAGGCAAATGTGGTTGCTGACGCCTTAAGTAGAAACGGTCGGGAGAAACTGATGATGTTGACCGCTCAGGAGGAACTAATCTCAGCAATGGAACAGCTGGAATTGGAATTTAAGTATCCTATGGAGATTGATGAGAAGTTGTTTCAGATGTAATCTGGTACAACTCTACTAAACAAGGTTAAGGAGGCTCTACTTCAGGATGACGAATGTAAAACGGTGAAAAAGAAGATATCTGAAGGAACCGAATCAAGATTCAAGATGGATAAGGAAGGAATACTGAGATTTTAGAGTAGAATTTGGGTACTGCCAGTACCAGAGATTAAGGAAGAAATTTTGAGCGAGGCTCATAACTCACGATATTCGATTCATCTTGGTAGTACCAAGATGTACCAAGATCTTCGACAACATTTATGGTGGCCAAATTTGAAACGAGAGGTTGCAAAATGTGTTGCCAAGTGTCTGACATGTCAGAAAGTGAAAGCAAAACATCAGAGGCCGAGTGATTTACTACAACCTTTAGAGATCCCAGAATGGAAATGGGAACACATTATGATGGATTTCGTGGTTGGCCTTTCGACAACTTAGAAAGGCTACGACGCAGTATGGGTTATCGTTGACCGACTAACAAAATCCGCACACTTTCTTCCGATCAAAATCAGATTCAACTTAGATCAGTTGGCAAGGTTATATGTGAAAGAGATTATTTCAAGGCATGGAGTCCCAGTGTCAATTGTCTCAAATAAAGATACGCGCTTTACGTTGAACTTCTGGAAACCTCTACAGGAATGTATGGGTACACAGTTGCGAATAAGCACGTCATATCACCCTCAGACGGATGGACAGAGTGAAAGAACAATTCAGACATTAGAAGACATGTTAAGAGCTTGTATAATGGACTTTAAAGGAAATTGGGATAACCATCTACCGCTCGTAGAGTTTGGCTACAACAATAGTTACCACGCTAGTATTGGCATGACGCCTTAAGAAGCGTTATACGACAGAAAGTGCAGAACTCCGCTATACTGGTATGAAGTTGGCGAAAGACAATTACTAGGCCCGGAATTGGTATAATAAATAGCAGAAATAGTTAAAGTGATCCGAACAAGATTGATAGCAGCTCAAGATAGACAGAAGAAATACGTCAATCCACACCGTAAAAAATGTTGAGTTTGAATCGAGTAGTTATGTGTTCTTAAAGGTCTCTCCCTAGAAGGGAAATATCAGGTTCAGAAAGAAAGGGAAATTAAGCCCAAGATTTATTGGCCCCTTTGAGGTACTGCGAAAGATCGGGGAGGTTGCGTATGAGGTAGCCTTACCTCCAGCTTTAGACAATGTAAACAAAGTTTTCCATGTCTCAGTTCTATGACCCTACAAACCCGATTACAAGCACGTGATTGAGCATGAACCCCTACAGTTTGACAAAGACTTATCTTCCGAAGAAATTCCTGTTCAGATTGTCGACCGAAAAGAGCAAGTTCTAAGAAATAAAGTAATACCTTATGTTAAGGTAATTTGGAGGAACCACAACGCTGAAGAAGCAACGTGGAAACTCGAAGAGAATATGATGAAGAATTATCCTCATTTATTTACTTAGATTATTATAAGCGATTCTGGGGACAGAATCTTTGTAAGAGGGGGGGAGAATGTAATGGGACGAATTGTTTAAGTTGTGATTCTGAGGACAGAATCTTTTTAAGGGGGAAAAGATGTGACAACCGAGATTTTGTAATTTAATTTTTTTATTTATTGGATTTAATAAATATTTTTTGATGAATTAATTATTAGATTAAATAATTAATTGATGAAGTTGTGGTAGATTAATTTAATTATATGTGTTATATTTATTAAATTAATGTGGAGAATTTTATTATTCAAGTATGTAATTATGTGAGCTTATCAATTAAAAGAAATATTTAATAAGCCTAATAAGTATTTTAATTAATTTAATAATTAATTAAAGATTTAATAATTTGACATAATTAATAAATGAGAAATTTAATTATGTGACTATGTGAATTAATGAGAAATTATTATATGTTATTTAAAATAAATTAAATAAGATATTTGATTTATTATTTAATTGGGTGTGACATTATTAAACTATAGTATAGGAGATTAATTAAAATAATTAGAAGGGTTATTTATGTTTCAAGCCAAACAAGGCCTTATGAGGAGTTGGGGCAGTTAAACCACGTATGGATTAACTGACCTCAAATGTGCGCATAAATGATCAATCTGTTTTGTTTTACGTATTTTTCAATTAAGTGTTCAACCTGAGAGTCGGAGAATTTAGAGAGATTTCAGAGAGAGTTAGAGGAAATTGTATTGTTGAAGAATCAGAAGGATTGATTGAGGGTAATCTTTTTAACCCAATTTATTTACGTCATTAAGGTTTCATGAATATGGCTTTCAATTTTGTGTTAAATTCAACAATTGGAAATAATAAGGATTATGTGCATATATGTGTTAAGAAGTTGTTATAATGTGTTTTCCTATATGCTGTATGGTTCCATATCATTAGTTTCATAATATTATAACGTATGTTATTGCTTCAAAAGTTATAGAGTATAGAGTATGGCCATATGGCCCTTATACATGAAATTAATATGTCAAACATACATTGTTTTATAAAATTCACACTCGTATATAATCATGCATGTTAAAACGAAGGAAACAAACCTTGAATGGATAGATTTGGTGTTATAACGAATTCGTAGTATAAATTTTTATGTTTTATGTTCAAAACCTTCAAGAACATCAAGAACAGTAAAATTACATGTGTTGATTTCGTAAATTATGTGTTTTAACTTGTTAAAATCATGCTAGAAGGGTTGAGTATTAGTTATTTGTGTATTACAATGTTTGGGTATGTCTAAATTTGTGTAAAAATAAGTTAATTGGAGGTTTTTGGCCATGTTCTGCAATTTTTGCAAATTGCGTAATCTGAATCGAGTCTCGTATGGCCTACCAACTTCATGCCTAAGACCAGCGCAGCCATGGCCACCACCATGTGCAAGATCTTTAGAGACTTAAGTCAGAAATACTACCACGGCGCCAAGAACAAAGTATAACAAAGGGCGTAGAGTGCCACTTAGCAGATTGTCCAGAAATAATTTTTTTAAAATGCTCAAGTCTAGCAATGTGATAGAAATTTAATCTAATGAACATAAAAACATGTTAGACATATAATGAGATGTTAAAATAAATTATTAACATGTCAATAACACATTTATGTGTAAATTGAATTATTGAACGCATAGTTAGCTTATTGTTCATGAAGTGTAAATTATGTGACAATAAGTATAGTAGTTTGACTAAGTATAGTCATAATTCGAGTTAGACAAAAAGAATGAACTTGTGATGACTAGTATGTTATAATTGACTGGTATTGTGAACGTAAATGATATGTAGGATTTAAATCAAGGAACAAGTATAATTAACGTGTAATTTATGCACGAGGCAAGTTTCCTAACTCTACTCGTTATCATTATATGAGTTTATAAGTTGTCTCTTTTCATCGAGCAAATTCTCGTTATTATTAATCAAGTCCATTTTGTTATATTAAAAGTATATTAATCTTTCAAAGTATGATTCTGTTATACAATAATTACTCTATTGTATATCTCTTGAGATTGTTATTCGATTTAAATTATCAATTATTGTTGAACCTTGTTAGACTAGTGAACCATTAATGATTCGACTAGTCCATAGTTGATGAACGTTCTAAATTTCAGAACCTTTGATGAATTATCCAAACCAAACTTCCTTTGGTGCGGACTCTAATGTCAAACCGAGATGAACAACCTCAGATAGGGATTACTTATCGTTAGCGTTAAGATATTGTGCACAGTATGGTTCTAAGGGCTGATCCCCCTAAGTACGAGAAGAAGAGTCCATAGTCTTATGACTGTTAAAGGTTTCAAGTATAAACACTTGACAACCTAGGACATAGTTCAAGGTCTTATGACCCTCAGAAGTTCTTTTGTTTCTTGTTATTCATTCTTGATTCAAAAGCTGGGTTTCCTATTTCAGAAGTCTTTGATTTATTCGCATGCTATTATTCATCTGTTATATTGTTATATTTGTGGGCAATCGTGCTCACTCTTGTGTAATAATAACATTGCAGTTAAGAATGAAAGATCAGACGAGCCTTCCACTAGTAAAGGCAAGAGCAAGGTTAACCAATGAGGAAGACTTGTTGTTATTGTGTATTTATTTTCAGACCTGATGTTATTTAAGACTTGTTATTGTTTATGATTTCGCACATATATTTAAGGTTAGAGTGACCTGAGATTGTATTTATTATGCAGATGGTGTAACCCCATAAGGGGAAGATTTATTTATTATTTCTATCTATTGCATGGTTTGCATTTATTTATGGGTAGATAGATAGATGATATTTGTACAGTGAACACCAAATCATGCGGAAATGGAAGTACCCAAATTTGGGGGTATCACATTACTAACGGGTGCTTTGCAAAATCAACCTCAGAACCAAGGTACAACGTTTAAGGATTTCAAGGTGGTTTGACCACCAGAATTCCGAGGGTCCATGAATCCAGTTGAGGCTTAGACCTGGATCATGGAGATAGAGAAAGTGTTCGATGTTGCGAGAGTAGGGGAGGATCAGAAGACTGCTTTTGCAATATTCATGTTGAAAGCAGAGGCTAATTATTGATGGCAGACCAATAAAACCCGAGGAGGTCAAGGGATTATGACTTGGGAAAGGTTTAAGGAGATGTTCTTCGAGACTTATTTCCCAGAAAGTTCGAGGAGTCAGCTAGAGGTGCAGTTTTTGGAACTGAAGCAGGGAACGATGTCGGTGTCTGAGTATGCCACAAAATTCAATGAGTTAGCGAGGTTTGTGCTATATCAAGTCGGCAAAAACGAGCGCAAGACAAAGAGGTTCGATCAGGGACTGAAGCCCTGGTTGTACAGTAGGGTTTCCCTATTCCTGTTGAAGACGTTTGCAGCAGTAATGGAGAAAGCAATTCTCGCTGAGTGGAGGCGAGGCTGTAACAAAACACAATCAAGAGCAGGGGAAGAAGAAAAGTGAAGGTGAAGCTAAGAGTGGTGGTAGTAACGGTGGAAATGGCAATAACAACTTGAAGAGGAAGTGGAATGTAAGTGTGGGAGCTGGAAATCAGCAAGGAAATCAGCAAAAGAAGATGTTCGAAGCATGTGCTACATGCGAAAAGTTTCACAAGGGAGTGTGCTTGCTTGGAAAATGAGTATGCTTCAACTGTGGCCAGGAGGGTCACATCGCCCCAAATTGCACTCAAGCTAAGAAGAACGTCTGTTTCACGTGCGGGTCCAAGGATCACTTTGCTCGTGAATGCCCTAAGAAGAAATCTGGTGAGGCGGATAGAAGCAAGGGGAATGCTGGTGGAGGTGCGTTGACTATTGCTGGACCGACATCAACAAATAAGCCTACATCAAGAACCTTTAACATGACGGTGCAGGATGCGGTGCAATCAAAAGATGTCGTGTCAGGTATTATCCCAATCAATGATATAGATGCATCTGTATTATTTGATTCGGGTGCTACTTGCTCATTTATATCTGATGATTTTGCTAAGAAGTTAGAAATACCTAGTGAAGAGTTGAATTTCCCTTTAAACATAGAAATTGTGAAGAGGGAAGTGATTTCTGTTAGGTTTGTATACAAGAACTGTAGGGTGAACATTAAGGGGAATGTTATGAAGGTAGATTTAATTCCGATAAAACTCAGAGAGTTCGATGTGATATTGGGAATGGATTGGTTATTCAATTATGAAGCGATAATTGATTGCCAAAAGAAATGTGTAAACCTTATGACTCCGTCAAAGGTAGTTTTTCATGGTAGCAAATCGCCTAGACAAATGAAATGTCTGACGATGATGCAAGCCAAGAAATTGTTGAGCAAAGGTTGTGTAGGGTACTTAGCCTACATAGTTGATACTCAAAAGGAGAAGGGATTTAAACTGGAGGATATACCAGTGGTTAGAGAATACGAAGATGTGTTTTCGGAAGATAATACATGAAATTTTATAGTGTATAGTGATGCTTCACACAAAAGATTGGGTTGTGTTCTTATACAGAATGGCCCGGTTATTGCATATGCATCAAGGCAACTAAAAGACTACGAGAAAAGGTATCCGACTCATGATTTAGAGTTGGCAGCAGTTTTGTTTGCTTTGAAAATATGGAGACACTATCTTTATGGAGAGAAGTGTGAGATCTACACAGACCATAAGAGTCTGAAGTATATTTTCACTCAAAAGGACTTGAACATGCGTCAAAGGAGATGGATGGAATTGATAAAAGATTACGATTGTGAGATCTTTAATCACCTGGGCAAAGCTAATGTGGTTGCAGATGCCTTGAGCAGGAAAGGCAGAGAAAAATTAATGTTGTTAACCGATAAGGAGGAGCTCATTTCAGCAATGGCAAGGCTAGAGTTGGAAATCAAATTTCCAAAAGAATCCGATGAAAAATTATACCAGATGGAAGCCAGTCAAACTTTAGTAGACAAAGTAAAGAACGCTCAACTACAAGATGAGGAATGCAAAAAAATAAAGAAAAATGTGGTCGAAGGAAAAAAAGCGAAGTTCAAGGTTGATACTGAGGGAATGCTGAGATTCGAGGGGCGAATTTGGGTTCCAGCAGTACAAGATATTAAAGAAGAGATCTTGACAGAAGTTCATAGCTCAAGATACTCGATTCATCTGGGAAGTACGAAGATGTATCAAGATTTGCGGCGACATTTTTGGTGGCCAAATATAAAAAGAAACGTTGCAGAATGCGTTGCAAAGTGCTTGACGTGTCAGAAGGTGAAAGCTGAACATCAAAGACCAAGGGGATTACGTCAACCGTTGGAAATACCGGAATGGAAATGGGAGCATATCACAATGGATTTTGTGGTAGGCTTACCGACGACTCAGAAAGGATACAATGCGATATGGGTGATAGTGGACAGATTGACAAAATCTGCACACTTTTTGCCGATAAAGATTAGATTTAATCTTGATCAGCTTGCGAAGCTATACGTTAAAGAGATCATGTCAAGACATGGTGTTCCAGTATCAATTGTATCAGACAGAGACCCGAGGTTCACATCAAATTTCTGGAAGAAACTTCAAGAATGCATGGGAACACAATTGAAGATGAGTACAACATATCATCCGCAAACTGATGGGCAAAGCGAACGAACAATCCAGACGCTAGAAGATATGCTTAGAGCTTGCATCATGGATTTCAAAGGAAATTGGGATGATCATCTACCATTGGTGGAATTTGCATACAATAACAGTTACCACGCGAGCATCGGTATACCGCCATACGAGGCATTATACGGCAGAAAATGCAGAACTCCACTATGTTGGGATGAAGTTGGTGAACGTCAATTGCTAGGACCAGAACTGGTACAACAGACCGTTGAAGTTATAAAACTCATCAGAGCAAGACTAGTAGCTTCTCAAGATCGACAAAAAAAGTATGCTGATCAACACAGGCAGAGTCGTGAATTTGAAGCAGGAAATTTCGTGTTCCTGAAAGTTTTTTCTTGGAAGGGGAAAATTCTTTTTGGCAAGAAAGGAAAGCTCGGCCCAAGGTTTATTGGACCTTTCGAAATTCTATGAAGAGTGGGAGAAGTGGCTTATGAGGTATCTTTACCTCCAAAATTAGAACATGTGCAAAATGTTTTTCATGTGTCGGTGTTGCGACCGTATAAACCTGATTACAAGCATGTGATCGAGTATGAACCGTTGCAGTCCAGTAAAGATTTATCTTATAAAGAGATTCTTGTCCAGATAGTTGATAGGAAAGAACAAGTGCTTAGGAATAAAATGATACCTTCTGTGAAGGTGATGTGGAGGAACCACAATGTCGAAGAGGCTATGTGGGAACTCAAAGCTGATATGATGAAGAATTATCCTGAGTTATTTGTTTAGTCGGTGTCTTCAATTCTGGGGACAGAATCTTTGTAAGTAGGGGAGAATGTGACGATTTGATTGTTTGAATTGTGATTATGGGGACAGAATCCTTGTAAGGAGAGAAGGATATAACGGTCTGAAATTTCAAATTGTAATAGTAAATATTTATTGAATAATATAAATATTTATTTGATGTGTCTATTATTGAATCGATGAATCTAGATTTATTAGAGAATTTTCTAAATTAAAATAATTTATAATTTACAGAGTTGTAATATAACATGAAATGTTATATTGTTGTGTTGATTTAATAATTTAGATGGTATATTGAATTATTAAATAAAGTTATAATGAAAATTATAATTTTGTGATATTTGCTAAAATGGTATATTTAATTAAAATATAGTATTTAATTGGTTAAAATTGGATATGGAGATCCAAAATAATAATATGTGATTATAATTTATAAACTAAAGTGTTTATTAAAATAAACTAAAAAGGGTTTAATTTAGTTTTTCTGCCAAATAAGGCTTAATATATTAATTCTTTAAAAATTAAAGGGTTTTGCCAAACAAAGCCTTATGGCTTTTGACTTTCTAATTTTTGAATTTAAATAAATAAATAAAATAATAAATATAATATAATTATAATATATACGTTAGTTTTTGTAACTGCCATTTTAATTAAGTTGGCGTATTAAGACTATCAGTTTTGTATCTTGTTATTACGCATACTGGCTATCAGTTGATTTTTAGCTAAGTTTGAGAGCTTCATAGAGAATTGAGAGAGAATTATAGAGAGAATTGAGAGAGTTTGAGAGTGAAACCTGAGAAAATTGTCTTCTATTGCAAGGTTGTGCAAGCTAATTGAAGGTATGTTCTACCACTCTGATATTATTTATGCTTATGAGTATCTCGGCAAAGTTTTACTATGCTCTATGAATTCTATTTCTTTCGAATTGTGTTATATAACTAGGTTATGGTGGTTATACATGCTTATAATGTTAGAGTTTATGGATGGACCAGAATTCATATGCTAATTGCAGTTAATAGTAGAAAAATTTTGTCAATGTATATATTTTCTTATGTAGCTATGTAAGTATCATTTTTGATGGTCAAATTGCATGTTAAGCTGTTAATTGAGTTTTATATATGTTAGTTCTTTAATAAACGAGCATAGGGTAATTTGAACGAAACGATTTGAGCAAGAATTGAAATCACAGTGTTGACTTTTGGGATGAATGTTAAGAAAATTGAGTTTTATATAAAAACATGATATTTGAGAAATTAAACTAGTATAGTTGATGTTAAAGTGTTCTAATTGGTTGAAAATGTTAACAAACATGTTTACAATAGTTTTGTATCAATTGTACATGTTGATATTACTGTTTAGTGGGTAAAATTTGTGTCCGTTGGGCTAAAGTCACTCTTGCTCATCGCCAGACCTCTCGCCTCTGAGCTGTCAAGACACAAATACACGGCGGTGCTAAGGCAAAAAATGGCGCAATGTCTTTTCTCTCAGGCTTTTGTATGGCGCAGCTGAGCCATACCCTGGTTTTAGATTTTGACTTCTGCTGTTACTGCAAACTTAGGATAGTAACATAACATGGTCTGAAATTATGCTAGCATGTCAAATGTGTAATGTTAAGGTTAACACTGAAAGTAGTATGCACACAAGCCAATCATGTTTGATGATAAAGCATATACTTTGTAACAATCTTATTCATTTATTAATAAAAAGTATTAATTTATTAAAGACTTTTAATTATCTACATGATGTTGTTTTATAATATGTGATAAACCCATAGTTTTAAGCAATGCTTTTAGAATAATGATGATGATCATTCTAATGAGATCTAAATTCTTAGAAAGCTTAAAACTAAAATAGTTCCCAATCATTGGATTACTAAATTGGGGATTAGTGAATCCGGATAGATTGGTACATACGTTGCTTGCTCATTGGATGAGGATGATTGATCTCATGATCATTTGTGTGGAGACACTAAAGCAAGTATGTAGGTGCTTATTAGAGAATAAGTTCATTGAACGTGGCTCGCTAAGGAATACCTAATGGAGTTTTACTTGCTGTCAATAGGAATTCCTGTAGTGATAGTAATACAAGTAATCCTTGGACTTGAGATCATCATAGTATCTTGTGTATGATGAGTTATACTTTGACTTATTCCTTAAGACCCTTAGGGTATATCAAAGGGTATGCTTGGGTATAATAAGTTGTATACGTGGAGATAATATATGATCAATAAAGAATCTACCACTTATTAAAAGAAGAGAAATGTCCTATGTGATTCGATAAATGACAACCCAAAGAGTCCTTGGCAAGGCGTAATGAAATTAAAAAGAGTTTCTAATTTGCATTATTTGGAGTTGTGCATTTAAGGATCGAAATACATATAATTAAATAAAATAAGACTTGACAAAGAATTCCATGTCTTATATTTAATTGGGACATTGTATGGTGGAAGGATTGAATTGTACGGTAACTATTTACTCAAAGGTTCTTTTATGATTAATGTTGAAATCTATATTATCCGGAAAGTCGTTGATCGCTAGGAGGCTTATCCCTATTGTAGAATAAATATTATTTATTTAAATAAATTAATTGTTTAATTTATTTATTTAAATAAGATTAGAATTGTTCTAATTGATTTATTCACAAATCGGTTTAATATGGAGAACCTAAAGGGTCACACCATAAAAGGAAGAATAATTATTTAAGAAGTTAATGGCATAATCGTAATAATATGTTAAGTATATTTAATTTAATCTATGGTGATAGAATAAATTAAATAGCTTAATATTTATTATTTAATATTTTAGAAATATTAAATATAAATTAATAAGAGGAGTCTTATTAATATTATTATAATTATTATTATTTTAATTTCTAAAAGAGTTTAGGAATTAATTTAATATAAGTACTCTCATTTATTCCTAATAAGATTAGGAGGAAAATTAGTTAAAGGAGTTTAATTAATTATCCCTAATAAGATTAGGGGAGCTTAATTAATTAAAAGAATTTAATTAATTAAATAAAACCCAATTCCTTAATTGTTAAGGTGGGTTGCCCACATCTATAAATAAGAGGAGTCTTATTATGGGTGAAGTGGTTGTTGACTTTTATAACATACGTAATAATTCTAATTGTTGGAGAGTACGCCTTTTTCTATAGAGATAGAAAAACTAGGGTTTAGCCAACCACCCATTTTCTTGAATCTTTATGATTCCTTGGTGGATCACCTCTAGAGGCCAAACACTTGGGTGGCTAACGTTGATCAAAGGAAGGAACCAAACCCGGTGAATTCAAGTTGAACGCGAAAGGATTTAGAGGTGAACTTGTACCTGAGGAAGCTCGGTCTTCAAGGGTATGATTTTATTCTTTATCTTTTCGTTTAATTAATAATTATGCATAAAGGGTGATCCGGGTATATGGTTTGTAAAAATTTTAAACTCTGATTTTTACACGCTTTAAAACTTATTTTTGCAATTTGATTGCGTTCATGAATATTACAAACCTAATAGTGGCATCAGAGCCAAACCTTTATGCGAATTATTAATTATTTAATTTGATATGTATATTGATATGTGTTTAGAATAATTTAATTGGGCATAATTATGTTGTATAAAATAATTATTTTATGAAAAAAAAATTAAATTAAATTTATCACAAAAGTTTTTCGTAAAAACTTTTTTGGTCGCACTATATTTGAGATTCATTGTCTTCGGATTTTTATTTTATTTTGCTCATATTCAGTCTTTTCCATTTGGATACATTGGGATGTGGCTGATTTAAAAAAAAAAAAAGGAAATCTTTTTTTATTTGGATACCGAGTCTTGATCCGCGTATTTACTCAAGCGAAAGTGAAGTTAATTATATATTATATATATATTAGATACTAAATAAGGAATCTGCTTTGGTTTTTTCAAGGATGGCCACGTGCTTTCTTTTTTTTTTTAAGGAAGGTACGGTTTATATATATATATATATATATATATATATATATATAGCGTAATATATATATATATATATATATATATATATATATATATATTAATAATTTTATTATTAAAATAAAAGTTATTTTAATTTTAAAATAAAAGTTTATTTTAATCTTAAAATAAAAGATTTATTTTAATTTTAAAATTAGAATTTCATGCTAACTAATTAGAGTTGGAATTAGATTCCATGATAACTAATTAGAGTTGGAATTGGATTCTATGATAACTAATGGGAGTTTGAAATTGGATTTCATTTTTCCTAAAATAAAGGAGTTTATTTATGAATAAATAAGTAAATCCATCCATCTTTCCTTAAATAAAGGAGTTTGTTTAGATATGAAATAAGATTTCATATTATTCAAAATAAAAGAGTTTATTTGTGAATAGGAAAGAGAATTCATGTTTCCTTAAATAAAGGAGTTTATTTAAATATGAAATAAGATTTCATATTATTCAAAATAAAGGAGTTTATTTGTGAATAGGAAAAGATTTCGTGTTTCCTTTAATAATTTTTTTTATATATATGGAATTGGATTCCATAATTAATTAAAATAAAGGAGTTTATTTTGATTAAAATTTTGATTAAAATAAAATAGTTTATTTTATTCAAAATTGGATAAATTAAAATAAAATAGTTTTATTTTGATTTAAATTTGGATTAAAATAAAGGAGTTTATTTTGATTCAAAAATGGATTTTATACTAACTAAATTTGCCCATTAAATGATATCAATATATATATTAAATGTTTATTATTCATAAGATGAATGTTATTTATTGATGCATATGATGATGTGTATGATAATAAATGAGATTGATTATGGACTATCAATTAATATGATTGGATTTTATTTTAGTTGGATGCATGAATGTATGGGTTTTATTAAATGGGGTCTGCGTACCTCGCCTTCTCTAATTTTTCTCGAATGTAAATTCTATCTCCTCCTATGTACTTCCCTCGATCACGATCAAGGTTTCTATTTATTTTAAATAGTTTTGTAATAGGAATAGTTAGAATTAATTTTGAAAAATTGGAGATCAAAGAGCAATAAGCGCTTGAAGACCCGTTTGTAATGGAGCCCAGGTTTAAATGTAATAGTTATATTTAAATATTATTTTTTGCACCCTACGGTTTGACCTTTTTGGTTCACTTGGTGGCTCTAGTGAACCAAACTAGAATAAAAGTCCATAATCAATTCGGGTAGAATATAGTATTCTATATGTGCATGCTTATACTATATATATTATATATTATGCAAACATGCTTCGCATGTTCATTAATATGACGCCGTATTTTATATATATATAATAAATGCGCGCCGCTAAACAAAACAAGATGAGACAAATTAATAACAAACCCCTCAATTTTTTATATTAAGTCCTAAGCGTTCAAAGATATTTGGAATATCGAACGTCGCTTTCTAGCATGATAAAATTAATAGAGTATTAAATATTTAATATGAGTTTGTTGTGTCACCACAAGGCAAGTATTGAGTATTTAAGATGTTAATTTATCACATTTGATGCTTATAAAGAAAATTGAACAATATTGTTTTGTTGTGTCACCACAAGGATGATATTTTTCTTTTTGAATATATGGAGTGCTAGGTGGGACTTAACTTGGATAATTTTGATTCTGGATGTGCCACCACTGATCAAAATAATCTAAGAGACAAAAGAAAAGGAGTTGCATAGTTGATGTAATTGACAAAAGTTGTCTACCTATTTATTTATATATATTTTATTGTGTCACCACAAGGCTATATACATTTGAAATGGGATCCTTATTCTCACTAGCAAATCTTTAATTAGATTTTGCCGAACTATATAAGTGAGGGTAATATAGTTTGAAGAAAATAGTGGGAGATACCAATTTAAAACAAGACCTAAATTATTTTGGTAATTAATAAAAGAATGTATGTTAAAATGTTGTTAATTACAAATTCATTTACATAATTTTACAATGTCTAAAATTACTATCACTGCGAAGCATATTAGATGCTAAATTAACCGGACCAAATTAAACGGATTGGTTAAGGAATTTGAGAATAGTTCTCATGGCTGAAAAGCTATCTTATGTCCTTAATACGCCTATCCCTGCAATGGTTGCGATAAATGCCTCGAGGAAGAGATTGCTACTTTTAGAAAGTGGCAAGATGATGCATGATTAGCTCAATGCATCATGCTCTCATTCACGAGTAACGAGCTTGAAATCAAGATGAAACTATGGATGCTCCTACTATATTCCCGCACATCAAAGTAGTTGATGGTGAGGAAAGTAGAGGCGATAGATATCGAGATATCTAAGGAGCTCTTCCGATCTAGAATGGCCAATGGCACTATAGTACAGACAAAAAGTTCTTAACATAATCAATTTGATTGATCAATTAGGACAACTGGTTTTGTTATGGATGGAGAGTTGAGCCAAGATTTGATCTTGCACTCACTCCCGGACTCCTTTCACAATTGTTGTGAATTTTTCATATGAACAAGCTAGATATCAGCCTCGTTGATTTGCTTAACATGTTAAAAAATGTTGAGAGTCACTTTCCAACTAAGAAAGATCATGTCTTACTGGTAAGGGCCAAAGGATCTTCTGAAAAGAAGAACGATTCAAAGAAGGTAAACAGAAAGGCGTAAACAAAGGATAATAAGAACAAAACTGATATGGATGGCAAAGGAGTTTGCTACCACTACAATAAGCCCGGACACCGGAAAGAAATCATGAGAAGCATCTTGCAGAGACTAACCAAAGAAGCTTAGTGAAGTTTCTGCCATTCTAATCGATTTTGTTCATGATTGAAATAAATTTTTCTTTAAGTCAAGGTTCTACTTGGGTATTGGATACCGAACTTTGGTTATCATAAATATAGATTTATGAAGGACCAAGTAGAAGTAAAAGCTAAACAAATATAAGTAATCCTATATGCGGAAAATGTAGCAAAGGTTGCCATATTAGCCATAGAAACTTAAAGTTTAGCATTGCTACTAGCAAATCTATTAAGTCAATAAGTTGTTATTGTATTCCAATTCTTGTTAGAAACATTATTTCCATTTTATTGTTGAACAATAAAATTTTTGGTATTATAATTAAGAACAATTGTTGTTCTATTTATAATAATAATGTTTAAGATAGAACCGAAAAGATTACTTAATGGATTTTGTATACTTGACTTACGTGAAAAATTATTTTGTAAATTGAACAAACTAGTATAAGAAAAGGAGATGATCATTCAAAGAGTTGAATGTATGTATTTGATGAAATACAAGTGTGAATTATTTGAAAGGTTCAAAGAATTCAGAAGTGAAACAAATTGACAAAGTATTGAGATTCTTTGATTAGATCAAGGAATAAATACTTGTGCAATAAGTTTCTAGATCATCTCAAATGGTTTTCTCATAATGGACACATCCTGATACGTAATAATTGATTGATGTATCTGAATGGAAAAATCGTACCTTGTTGGACATGGTGCGGTCCATAATTATTTTACCGACATTCCAGAATCCTTCTAGGATCATGTCCTAGAAATGGCTACATACTACGAAAAGGTAACCTCAAAATCCAGCCCCAAGACTCCATAAAAGTTATGGACAGGGAGGATTCCTAATCTTAAGTGTGTTAAGATAAGGGGTTGTCCAACTTATGTGAAAAGGTTTCGAAAGATAAGCTTGGGACAAGATTTGACATGTACAGATTTGTGGGACATCCTAAAGTAAGTTTAGGGTATATGTTCTATAATTCTACTTAGCAAAAGGTGTTTAGGGTAAAGTAAGATTTGACATGTTCTATAAGTTTAGGGTAGTATGCACACAAGCCAATCATGTTTGATGATAAAGCATATACTTTGTAACAATCTTATTCATTTATTAATAAAAAGTATTAATTTATTAAAGGCTTTTAATTATCTACATGATCTTTGTTTTTATAATATGTGATAAACCCATAGTTTTAAGCAATGCTTTTAGAATAATGATGATGATCATTCTAATGAGATCTAAATTCTTAAAAGCTTAAAACTAAAATAGTTCCCAATCATTGGATTACTAAATTGGGGATTAGTGAATCCGGATAGATTGGTACATACGTTGCTTGCTCATTGGATGAGGATGATTGATCTCATCATCATTTGTGTGGAGACACTAAAGCAAGTATGTAGGTGCTTATTAGAGAATAAGTTCATTTGACGTGGCTCGCTAAGGAATACCTAATGGAGTTTTATTTACCGTCAATAGGAATTCTCAGTAGTGATAGTAGTACAAGTAATCCTTGGACTTGAGATCATCATAGTATCTTGTGTATGATGAGTTATACTTTGACTTATTCCTTAAGACCCTTAGGGTATATCAAAGGGTATGCTTGGGTATAATAAGTTGTACATGGAGATAATGTATGATCAATAAAGAATCTACCACTTCTAATAAAGAAGAGAAATGTCCTATGTGATTCGATAAATGACAACCCAATGTAGTCCTTGGCCAAGGCAGAATGAAATTAGAAAGGAGTTTCTAATTTGCATTATTTGAGTTGTGCATTTAAGGATCGAAATACATATAATTAAATAAAATAAGACTTGACAGTAATTCCATGTCTTATATTTAATTGGGACATTGTATGGTGGAAGGATTGAATTGTGCAGTAACTATTTACTCAAAGGTTCTTTAATGATTAATGTTGAAATCTATATTATCTGGAAAGTCGTTGATCGCTAGGGAGGCTTATCCCTATTGTAGAATAAATATTATTTATTTAAATAAATTAATTATTTAATTTATTTATTTAAATAAGATTAGAATTGTTCTAATTGATTTATTCACAAATCGGTTTAATATGGAGAACCTAAAGGGTCACACCATAAAAAGAAAGAATAATTATTTAAGAAGTAAATGGCATAATCGTAATAATATGTTATGTATATTTAATTTAATCTATGGTGATAGAATAAATTAAATAGCTTAATATTTATTATTTAATATTTTAAAAATATTAAATATAAATTAATAAGAGGAGTCTTATTAATATTATTACAATTATTATTATTTTAATTTCTAAAAGAGTTTAGGAATTAATTTAATATAAGTACTCTCATTTATTCCTAATTGATTAGGAAGGAAAATTAATTAAAAGAGTTTAATTAATTATCCCTAATAAGATTAGGAGCTTAATTAATTAAAAGAATTTAATTAATTAAATAAAACCCAATTCCTTAATTGTTAAGGTGGGGATCCCACATCTATTAATAAGAGGAGTCTTATTATGGGTGGTATGGGTGGTTGACTTTAACAAAGTACGTAATAATTCCAAGTTGTTGGGAGTATGCCTTTTCTATAGAGATAGAAAACTAGGGTTAGCCATAACACCCATCTTCTTGAATTTTATTCTTCCTTGTGGATCACCTCTGAGGCCAAACATTTGGGTGGCTAACGTTGATCAAAGGAAGGAACCAAACCCGTGGATTCAAGATTGAACGCTAAAGGATTTGGAGGTGAACTTGTACCGAGGAAGCTCGATCTTCAAGGGTATGATTTATTTTTATCTTTTCGTTTAATTAATAATTATGCATAAAGGGTGATCCGGGTATATGGTTTGTAAATTTTTAAACTCTGATTTTACACGCTTCCGCATAATTTTGCAATTTGGTTGCGCACATGAATATTATAAACCTAACACGAAACACGCTGCCTTCTAAGATAAAGGTGTTTATCATTAAAAGGGGCTAGTGGGAGGATAATAGATCTTGAAGAGTTTAAGAACCACAAAACACTATAAGTCAAATAAGAGGAACCTGTAGATAGACCTATTGTACCACAACCGAATCGTAAATCGGAATAGTACCAAAGATACAGGAGGTATGGATTCATCATGGATGATGATGATGAGGTACACATCATAGAAGATGATGATCCGAGTTACATTCGATGAGGTAAGACTTCTAGTGTGTACAAAAGGGTCGATGGGAGCGTCGTGAAATTTCTAGTATTATATGTTGATATACTACTAATGAGGAATTACATACCAATGCTACAATCAAGAATGATAAAGTTGTCTAAACATTCCTCCATGAATGATTTGGAAGAGTATCTTAATTGGGGATATAAATCTATATAGATAGATTTAAGAGGATGCTCGACTTAATCCAAGGAACGATATATTCATTTGATGCTAAAGTCGTTTAGCATGGCAAGCTCCAAGAGATGTCTCATGTCGATGAGCTATGGAGTGTATCTCTTAATAGTCCCCACGCACTCACGAAAAGAGAGAGTCGCATGAGTGACTATCATGTATGCAATGAAATATACGAGACCTGATGTTGATCAGTCATATTCTGGAGAAGTTCACTATGAGTCAGTGAAAAACATCTTAAAGTGCTTAACCGACACTAAGGATGTGATCATATTCATGGTGGGTCTAAATTAAAACTAGAGGGCTTAACAGACTCAAGTTTTTCGCATGCACCAAGATGACGTAAAAATCCGAGTTTAAGGTAAAGCGTTATCTTGAACAAAGTGCGTTGAATTGAAAGGTTCCAAACAAAGAAAAAGAGTTCTTTGGTTTAGTGATAAAGACAAAGTATATAGCTATAAATGAAGCTGCAAGTTGATTGTTTGGATTAAAAGTTCATTACAGAACAAGGAATAGTTCCTAAGTCTCATCTTGGATCTAAACATGTGTTGTGGCACATTCATTTGATTATAAGAATCATTGAAAGATGGGAAATCACTATAGAGATGGTGGACTCTTAAGAACAACATTACATATCCATTAACTAAAGCTTATCCAACAGCAAGATAATCGTCACTTAGAGAAGAAAAGTATGAGATACCATGACGATTGACTTTAGTGCAAGTGGGAGATTGAAAGTAGTATGCACACAAGCCAATCATGTTTGATGATAAAGCATATACTTTGTACCAATCTTATTCATTTATTAATAAAAAGTATTAATTTATTAAAGGCTTTTAATTATCTACATGATGATGTTTTATAATATGTGATAAACCCATAGTTTTAAGCAATGCTTTTAGAATAATGATGATGATCATTCTAATTAGATCTAAATTCTTAGAAAGCTTAAAACTAAAATAGTTCCCAATCATTGGATTACTAAATTGGGGATTAGTGAATCCGGATAGATTGGGTACATCGTTCTTGCTTTCATTGGATGAGGATGATTGATCTCATGATCATTTATGTGGAGACACTAAAGCAAGTATGTAGGTGCTTATTAGAGAATAAGTTCATCGAACGCATTGGCTAAGGAAATACCTAATGGAGTTTTACTTGCCTGTCAATAGGAATTCCTGTAGTATCCTTGGACTTGAGATCATCATAGTATCTTGTGTATGATGAGTTATACTTTGACTTATTCCTTAAGACCCTTAGGGTATATCAAAGGGTATGCTTGGGTATAATAAGTTGTACATGGAGATAATGTATGATCAATAAAGAATCTATCACTTCTATTAAAAAAAGAGAAATGTCCTATGTGATTCGATAAATGACAACCCAGTAGTTCTTGGCCAATGCAGAATGAAATTAAAAAGGAGTTTCTAATTTGCATTATTTGGAGTTGTGCATTTAAGGATCGAAATAGATATAATTAAATAAAATAAGACTTGATAGTAATTCCATTGTCTTATATATTTAATTGGGACATCAGATGGTGGAAGGATTGAATTATGCGGTAACTATTTACTCAAAGGTTCTTTTATGATTAATGTTGAAATCTATATTATCCGGAAAGTCGTTGATCGCTAGGAGGCTTATCCCTATTGTAGAATAAATATTATTTATTTAAATAAATTAATTGTTTAATTTATTTATTTAAATAAGATTAGAATTGTTCTAATTGATTTATTCACAACCTAGGTTTAATATGGAGAACCTAAAAGGGTCACACCATAAAAGGAAGAATAATTATTTAAGAAGTTAATGGCATAATCGTAATAATATGTTAAGTATATTTAATTTAATCTATGGTGATAGAATAAATTAAATAGCTTAATATTTATTATTTAATATTTTAGAAATATTAAATATAAATTAATAAGAGGAGTCTTATTAATATTATTATAATTATTATTATTTTAATTTCTAAAAGAGTTTAGGAATTAATTTAACATAAGTACTCTCATTTATTCCTAATAAGATTAGGAGGAAAAATTAGTTAAAGGAGTTTAATTAATTATCCCTAATAAGATTAGAGAGCTTAATTAATTAAAATAATTTAATTAATTAAATAAAACCCAATTCCTTAATTGTTAAGGTGGGTTGCCCACATCTATAAATAAGATGAGTCTTATTATGGGTGAAGTGGTTGTTGACTTTTACAACATATGTAATAATTCTAATTGTTGGAGAGTACGCCTTTTTCTATAGAGATAGAAAAACTAGGGTTTAGCCAACCACCCATTTTCTTGAATCTTTATGATTCCTTGGTGGATCACCTCTAGAGGCCAAACACTTGGGTGGCTAACGTTGATCAAAGGAAGGAACCAAACCCGGTGAATTCAAGTTGAACGCGAAAGAATTTGGAGGTGAACTTGTACCTGAGGAAGCTCGATCTTCAAGGGTATGATTTTATTCTTTATCTTTTCGTTTAATTAATAATTGTGCATAAAGGGTGATCCGGGTATATGGTTTGTAAAAATTTTAAACTCTGATTTTTACACGTTTTCGCTTATTTTTTCAATTTGATTGCGTTCATGAATATTACAAACCTAACAAACACAACATAGGGAATGGTGGTTAGTAATTTCAAAGTTTTAAATGATTAAGCTATGAACGTGTTATTATATAACTTGGTTAGTGCTGTAATGTTAACACTTGGAAATTTTGAAATGTGTATGTTAGCATAAAATTGTGCTAATATAATAAGTCTAACTAGAAATGCATATGGTATGTGAATGTTAGTATATCTAATAGGTATTGTGGTTCTAAACCTATGTGTAGGTGATCGTGAGTTTAATTTTATAGCTTACGCTCAAGGCAAATTTCTAAACCTATATTTTTACATTGAGAAAGTTTTCTAAATCTACACTTTCGTTGAGTTAGTTCTATTATTGCATTGTGTAACTTTATTCTTTTGATTGAGCAAGTTTTCTATCTTAACTGTTATTGAACAAGTCAATTGTTCCTAATTTCTCATTTGAGAAAACTTTAACTCTAATGTTATTTGAAATTCTAGTTTGGGTTGATTCATTCTAACTTGTTTATAGTTAAGAAAGTTTCTTAAGTTCTATTCTTGTATAATGAACGCAGTTTTTGAACTCTCGTCTTTATTATTGAACTGTTTTTAATTCTTTTCATGAGTTAATACCATGTTAGGCAAGTTTTTAGTTTTCAACTAGCTATCAGTTATCATACATTTTGTAATTTCATTTCTAATGTTATAGGACTCTAACCTTAGCTTATTTATTGTTCAAGCAAAGGGTTACCATTTTATTCATTTTGTTGAATACTTATGCTCTATAGTTGTTTCAAGCATGAGTTTAATATGTATAATCAGTTCACTTATGATTCTCAATTTTTCTACGTTATGTTGTTATTAAACAACTGTTGTGTTATCAAACACGGTTGATTCAACTAGTCCTCTAGTTGATGTTAGTTAAACTTCAAATTATCCTTGAAAGCTTATCCAAACCAAAATTTCTTTGGTACAGACTTATACTCTAAATACTGGGATGAACAACCCTATTATCATTAGGGGATAATTTACGCTTAGCGTTGAAATGTTTGTGCACAATACATTGTACGAAGGGTTGATCCCCTAAAATGCGAGAGTCCTTATAGTCTTATAATTTGTTAAAGTTGGGTTTGAATGATTACTACATAATCGTGGACATAGTTCATGGTCTTATAACCCTTAGTTATATATATTCCATATTTTGGATTCCAGTTTCTGATTATCATTGTTAGAGTACTATTCAGTTTTAATGAGCCTATTCGTTGCCAGTTATTATTATTATTCTCCTGTTGATTCATTGTTATATCCAGTGAGCAGTTGTTTTGCTCACTCTTGCATATTTATATATTCATTGCAGCTAAAGTTGAGAAGGTTGATGAGCCTTCAACTAGCAAAGGAAAGGGAAAATGTACAAGTGATGAAGACTTATAATTATGATTATTGTTATGATATTAGACTTTTAAACTTGATGATAAACTTTTATATAATGATGTAATGTAATAATTTATTTCTGCATTTGAATGATGTTTTAAGGTTAGATATCCTGGGATGTTTTTGGATTAAATGATGTAACCCTATTTAAAGGGAGGATTTATGGTTTATATATTGTTTTATTTGGGTAGATAGTATGAATGTTTGGATAGTGAACACCAAATCTTGTGGGAATGAAGTACCTAGATTTGGGGGTGTCACAACAAAAGTTTTTTTGTTGCTAAAAATGGGTCTTTAGCAACGATTTTTCAGACAATGACTTTATAAGTCGTTTCTAAAAGTGTATGTTTAGCAACGAAACTTGTCCTTCGTTGCAGATTGTGTCAGGCTTTCACTTTTTGCAACGAAATTCATAAGTCGTTGCAAAATGGAAACAAAATTCGTTAGAAATTCGTTACAAAATTTCTAACCACTTGATTTCTCCTCATCGTGGGCAACGAAAGTTTTTTTGTTGCTATATTTTGCCTAATATGGACCACATTCATTGGCAATAATTTTTATTTTCGTTGCATATTTTATAAAACTTTTAGCAACGACTATTAAAATGTTGCCTTAAATTAAGATAATAATAATAGTACTAATAATAATAATAATAACAATAACAATAATAATAATAATAATAATAATAATAATAATAATACTAATAATAATAATAACAATAATAATAATTATAATAATACGTTGAAATGTTCATATAAATATTTATAAATTTATCTCTAAATATTCATATAAATATTTATAAAAATATTCATATCTAAATTTTAGACGAAATATTTATAAATTTATAAATAAATATTTTTTTTATAAATTTTAAAGAGAAATTTATATGAATATTTAGAGATAAATTTATATATATATATATATATATGGTAATAGAATTTATATAATACAAAAAAAATATAACATAAGAAGCAAAAATATCAAAACTAAGTTTTGAACCTAAGACCTATGGGTTATTGGGCCATTAAGCTACCACTGAGTGTGACACCCCCAAATCTAGGTACTTCATTCCCACAAGATTTGGTGCTCACTATCCATACATTCATACTATCTACCCAAATAAATAATATTTAAATCATAAATCCTTCCCTTAAATAGGGTTACACTATTAAATTCAAAAACATCCCAGGTTATCTAACCTTTAATCATCATTCAAGTGCGGAAATACATTATTACATTACATCACTATTAAAAAGTCTAAGATCATCATAATAAATAAAAGTACAAATCAGCATCACTTGTATAATTTTCCCTTTCCTTTGCTAGTTGAAGGCTCATCTACCTTCTCAACTTTAGCTGCAATGAGTATATAAATATGCAAGAGTGAGCAAAACTAATTGCTCACTGAATATAATAATGAATCAACAAGAGTATAATAATAATAACTGCCAACGAATAGGCTAATTGAGACTGAATAGTACTCTAACAATAATAATCAGAAACTGGAATCCAAATTATGGAATATACATAATTGAGGGTCATAAGACCATGAACTATGTCCACAAATGCGAGTAATCTTTCAACTCCAACTTTAACAGTCATAAGACTATAAGGACTCCTCGTACTTAGGGGGATCAGCCCTTCATACAATGTATTGTGCACAAACATTTTAACGCTAAGCGTAAATTATCCCCTAATAATAATAGGGTTGTTTATCTCAGTATTTAGAGTACAACTCGCACTTTTGAAAGTTTGGTTTGGATAAGCTTTCAAGGGTAATTTGAAGTTTAACGAACATCAACTAGAGAACTAGTTGAATCAATAGTGTTTGATAATCACAACAGATGTTTTAATAATAACATGACATAGAACAATTGAGAATCATAAATGAACTGATTATGCATATTAAACTCATGCTTGAAATAACTATAGAGCATAAGTATTCAACAACATAAATAAAATGGTAAACCTTTGCTTGAACAATAAATAAGCTAAGGTTAGAGTCTTATAACATTAGAAATGAAATCACAGAACGTATATTAACTGATAGCAAGCTGGAACTAAAAACTTGCCTAACATGGTATTAACTCATACAAGGAATTAAAACAGTTCAATAATAGAGACGAGAGTTTAAAAACTGCGTTCATTATAGAATAATAGAACTTAAGAAACTTGATTAACTATAAACAAGTTAGAATGAATCAATCAAATGAGAATTTCAAATAACATTAGAGTTAAAGTTTGCTCGAATGAATTTTAGGAACAATTGACTTATTCAATAACCGTTAATATAATAAGCTTGCTCAATCAAAAGAATAAAGTTACACAATATAGTAATAGAACTAACTCTACGAAAGTGTGGAGTTAGAAACTTTCTCAATGTAAAAAGATAGGGTTTAGAAACTTGCCTCGAGCGTAAGCTACAATATTAAACTCACGTTCACCTACAAATTGGTTTAGAACCACATTATCTATTAGATATGCTAACATACCAGAACATGTACATTTCTAGCTAAACTTACCATTTTAGCACAAGTCTTTCTTTACCATTTACAATTCAGAAATTCTAAGTGTTTACTTCGTAACACTTGCCTAACATTCAATGTGTATACTAAGTTATCACATAATGCGTTCGAAATTTACTAATAATTTTTACCACTTTGAATTCACCAACTCCATAACACAACTCTGTTCTAGCCTTGTTGTTACATGTTGGACACATTACTATAACCTTAAACTAAGCTACAAAAAACGACCACAGTCTGCAGAATTAACAGACTTCATTAATGCGAAAATGGGCATTTGGCGGCAGGCGTGCGCTTTTATATCGGGATGCAGATACCATGAAAGCGGCCATGACGCACAAAATTTAGTTTTTGTAATGTAACTTCGACACTTTTCTTAAGCCAACTAACACGAATTTCACCCACCCAACAGTGATAATAAACACATAAAATAAACATACAACTATCATAGACATGATTGCTAACATATACAACCACTTAGCACAAATTAACAACCACTAAAACTATTTTAATTTCTCAATTTTCATGTTTTCATGAAAAACTCAATTTTCTTGACATTCATCCTAAAAATCATCACTGTGAATTCAATACATGACCAAATCATCTCATTCAAATTACGTTATGTTCATATCTCAATGAACTACCATATACAAGCGTCAATTTACAGTTTCACACACGAATTGGCCACTAAAAATTGATACTTACATAGCTACATATGAAAACATATATACTGACAAAATTTTTCTACTATTAATTGTAATTAGCATACGAATTCTGGTTTAGCCACAAACTCTAGTATTATAAATTACACATAAATTGCAACAACTCAATTTCTACAACAAGCCAAGAGAATTTGGATTCACGTAGTATATAGAATTTTTGCCGTCAAACATATATACATGCTTATAATATAGAGATTATGGAACATACCTTTTGTTACTTAACAGAAATTCTTGCTAAACTCACTAGAATTTGCTGTGAAAATTCTTAAGACTCTCTCAATTTTCTCTGAAGCTCTCAAACTCACTCAATTCTCTAAACTCTCAAGCTTGGATAATAGAATGCGTAATAAGAAAATCAACTGGTATTCAAGCGCAAGAATAAAATTGATAACCCTTAATAACATTACTAATTGCAAAATCGCATTAACGAGCATAATATAAATATATTATTATATTTATTATTTTACTTATTTTATTTTATTATTTATTTTCAAAATTAGAAATTCCAAAAGCCATAAGGCTTGTTTGGCAAAAACCCTTTAAATTTAAAGAATTAAAATACTTTTAAGCCTTGTTTTGCAAAAAACTAAATTAAACCCTTTTAGTTTATTTACATAAACACTTTAGTTTGTAATTATAATCACATACTATTTATTTGGATTTCCATATCCAACACTAACCCATTGCATTAATCACATATTATATTTTAATTTAAGATAATATTTTAGCAAATATTACCAAAATTATAATTTTCATTATAACTTTATTTAATAATTTAATATATCATTTAAATTATTAAATCAAAACAATAATAGTATAACATCCCATGTTATTTTACAACTCTCTAAATTATAAATTAATTTAATTTAGAAAATTCTCTAATAAATTTAGATTCATCAACCATCACATCAATAAAATATTTATTTAACAATAACCACCTTAAATAATATTTATATAACTCAATAAATATTTAAATTACAATTCAAAATTTTGGATCGTTACATCCTTCCCTCCTTACAAGGATTTTGTCACCAGAATCACAATTCAAACAATCAAATCGTCACACTGATGCATTCTAATTTATTAGTTAACTAAACTAACGTCATAACTTGTAGTCTCCAATATTTTTAAATTTATTCTATCGATATGTGTGTATATATATATATATATATATATATATATATATATATATATATATATATACACATACACACACACACATACATATTCTTTTCAAAAAATTTTATCAAACTAAATAAAATACTAAACAAATCTCAACATTAAACTAAATATATATAAAGTAACTATGAATATTTATATATATATATATATATATATAAATAAATATTCATATAAATATTTATAAATTTATCTCTAAATATTTATATAAATATTTATAAAAATATTCATATCTAAATTTTATAAATTTTAGATGAAATATTTATAAATTTATAAATAAATATTTGTTTATAAATTTTAAAGATAAATTTATATGAATATTTGTTTATAAATATTTATATGATATTTATATAAATATTTAGAGATAAATTATATATATAAATATATATATATATATATATATATATATATATATATATATATATGATAATATATATTATCTAATACACAAAAAATATAACATAAGAAGCAAAAACATCATAGCTAGGTTTCGAACCTAAGACCTATGGGTTATTGGGCCATTAAGTTACCACTGAGTCATTCTAATTTATTAGTTAACTAAACTACCGCCATAACTTGTAGCGGTAGACAGTGTAACATATAAGCAAATGGGGGGTAAATGAGTAATTTCTCATATCGCTACAACCTGTAGCGGCAGGGGAAAATCCATTTCAATCTGTGTCATCCAATGTTACGATCAACGGTATAAATTATGGTTGTTGAAATAGTACCCGTGACAACCGATTGCCAAACATGTTAGTTCCGGGCCTTCGACCCAAATAAACCCAACCTCATCAAACCTGATTATTATATCTATGCTTCCCAATATTTTCTATTTCTAGATAGAAGTAGGATATACTTATAAGTACTCCCTCAATCCGAGAATTAAAGTGATGATTGATTTTATGCGAATTTTTTAAAAAATAATATCAAATGATAAAATTATTCATATTTAAATTCTCATCTAATTGCATATTTTTCTATACATGACTAGTGATATTATATAAATATTTATAAATAATAAAAATATGACATTTAATAGAAAGGATATTACACACAAATTATTATAAAAAAAATAGATTATTTAATATAAGTAAATATTTAACATGAGATTACATAAAATAATAAGAACTTTTATTCTTAGATTTTGAGGAGTAACTTAAATCATGAACATATTTTTAAGTCCAAAAATAAAACATAAAAAGAAGAATAGTAATGGTATACCCTAGCTATTCCTAGTTCTCCTTTTATCTTTTTTCCAAATATATTATAAAATTAAATTATAATACTATCAGTTCTAAGAGAAAACATAAAAGATGAAGAAAAATTTATTATGTTTTATGAACTAAAACAGAATAAAGTTATTTAAAAATGACTTATAAGTCATTCGTAATAAGTTAGTTTGACCCATATTAATGTAATATCAATTTTATCCCTATTTTATTTATTTTTTTTAAAAAAAAATGAATTTGTAAAAAAGAAGAGTAAGATACAACATAGCTTTAATTGGCGTTAGAATTTTTATTTTTATTTTTTTATAGCTGAAGTCTTATATACAATTCATTTCCAACGCCGATGACAGAGAATAAACATAAAAAATACTGATGTTTGTAAACAAGTACAAGAGATCAAAGAAATTAAAAAAAAAAAGATTTCAAATGTCGATTAAAGTGATGTTACATCTTACTCTTTCTTTTTATAAATTTGCTTTATAAAAAATTTAAAAAAGTTACAATGTCTTGCTAGTTTGACATTGGATCACATTTTTATTTTTTTTTCAAATTTCTTTAAAAAATAAAATCATTTAAAAAAATTAAGATAATTTTTTTAAATTCGCTTTTTAAAAAATATTTTTTAAAGTGGCGTTGGTTGACTTTCTGATTTTTAGCCAAAAAAAAAATCCAAAAATTCAACATGGCGTTCAGTAGTTTTTCCTAAATTAGATGTGTGAGCCTTTACTCCCAACGACAGTCGTTTCAAGTTTATAATAATATAAACTATGAATAATATACTAGTAATGTCAAGTTTTGTGATTTAAAAAATTTATATAAAAAATTTAATTATTTATTTAAAAATAATAAATTTGACCACTAAAATTATACTAGAACATTTATTATGTGACAGATGAGGGAGTATCATTTTACTTATTCATGTAATCATACACTTAAGAAACTGTTATTCATATTACTCTACTTTCAATTTTATTTTATCAATATTTAAGGTATGTTCGATTATTTATTAATATTTAGAACATTTACAACTATAGCATTTGATACATTTAAAAATCTAAACATATCACATTATTTTTAAAATATTGTATTTAGATCCTAAATATAACGTTTATATTTAGAACCATTATTTTTAGACCTTGTCCAGACTGGTCGACTTAATCGGGTTTAGCCCGGTTGAACTAGTTTGGTCAAAATTCAGATTGAACTAGTTGACCACAATTAAAATCGATTAAGTTGACCAGATGAACCAATTTTTTTATTAATTTTTAATATTGTTTGAACTATATTTTTTTAATATTAAAATTAACTACTTTTAATAATACTATAACTTAATTTTATTATCTTAATATTGGTTCAATAACGGTGATTGAGGGAATGACTCATCCCATAATTTTCTCATGTCGATGACCGCTCTAAAACATTGTTTAGAACCTTAAAACGAACCAAATACCCAAAGGGCTATTTACTTGAATATTTTTCTTTATTCTAGTGAAATAAAAGGGTGCTATAAAAGTTCAGTATCACCGCACTACACACGTATTATATACGTAATGAAAAATAACATTTTTCGCCGCTTCCATCCCCATTCGGAGACCAAACACCTTCTCTCTCAGTCGCCGACCTCCGTGACACCGCCTACGAGATCTTCGTCGCCGCCTGCCATACATCCTCCGGCAAACCCCTCACATACATTCCTAGCAACAGCGCCGACCTTGGGTCTCCATCTCCATCGCCGTCATCGCTATCGAGCTCGCCATCGGTGCAGCACCGATCCATCACTTCTACCGCCGCTTCGAAAATGAAGAAGGCGTTAGGGCTCCGATCTAGCTCTAGTTTGGGTTTGAGTCCAGGTTCTAGGGTGGGTAGTCTGTCCCCGGGGAAGGGGAAGAGGCCATTGACTGTTGGGGAGCTAATGAGGGCTCAAATGGGGGTTTCTAAAAATAATAACTCTTGGATTCAGAGAGCTTTATTGCGAATTGCTGCTGGACAGGTATATATGTATATTGTATCTTGAAACGTGTTTAATTCTAATTGGTTTGCTGAGATGTGTTTCTTTCTAATATTTTACTTATAATTTGATCTAATGTCTTATAATTTGATCTAATGTTGCTGTAAAAGTATTGAATTTGAGTGTTTCTTTTGGTGAGAAATGGTATTTTTGTTTTGATTTTTATAATATGTTTCAAAATTCCTCATTTATTTGATTTGTGGTGTTTTTTCCTTTGTTTTCATATGTGAGTATATAATAATTGGGTTGGAGGTTTTAATTATTGAATAGTTAATACGGTGTAGTTTTGCCTCTAAATTTGAATTTTTTTCATAGACAAAATCAACTTGGATTTTAACTTCAACATTTTTGCTATGTATAATCTTTTTTCCTCAATTGCTGATTCCTCTTTTGAGCTCAGTTCATTGAAATTATAAAATGAAAATTTGCTAGTCTATATTTCGTATCCTGATATTTCTGTGTTATGGAGCTTGTCAAGACTCATATTAGAAGCAGAACTTGAGTTTTAGGACTGTTCCAATTTATATAGTCAGTAGTGCTTTTTGTTTGCTTGTGGTTGTTCGTGAATGAATTTTGATTATGACATTGAGCACATTCTTTCTTCTGTATTATCTTTCTCAGAAACTTGTATATTTAATTACTTCCATCCCGTTCATTTTGGATATTTATCTTTGTCTCTTTATGAGTAGATCAGTAAAATGACAAATCAAGTCAACCATATTTCTCAAATTTTTGGAATCCTTGTGGGAAACATATTTTTGTATCAGTATTCAGTTATGCCTCTTGCTTATCCAATAATTCAATAAATACTTTTGAAAATTCTTATCCTTTTGAAATAAAGTGAAAGTAAATCCTTGGAGCTAATCATGGAAATATATCACATTAGGTTTCAATAAGTTTCTTATTGATGGCGGTATGTGTTCTGGAAGGAGAGTGTTGATCATTCTTTTCATTTTATGTTGTAATAGGTTGGAAGGCGAATTGAATTAATGGTTCTCTTGTTGGAGCTATTATAGCAGTTCAAGTCTTCAGATTTTACCAATCAAGAAGAATATTATGTGTGGCAGAAGAGAAACCTAAAAGTTCTTGAGGTTGGACTCCTTTTACACCCTCATGTGCCGATAGACAAGTCTAATACTGCTTCACAGAGGCTGCGGCAAATAATTCATGGCGCCTTGGAAAGGCCAATCGAGACTGGGAGGAACAATGAATCGATGCAAGTCCTTCGTAATACTGTAATGGCTCTTGCTAACAGATCAGTTGATAGATCTTTATCAGATTCTTGTCACTGGGCGGATGGATTCCCACTGAATATTCATCTCTATGAGATGCTTTTAGAAGCCTGTTTTGATGCTAATGATGAAACATCTATCGTAGAAGAAGTTGATGAGCTTATGGAACTTATAAAGAAAACTTGGGCAATACTGGGAATAAATCAAATGCTTCATAACCTTTGCTTTTCATGGGTTCTATTCAACCGTTATGTTGCGACTGGACAAGCAAAAATTGATCTGCTATATGCTGCTGATAGTCAGCTTGCAGAAGTTAAAAAGATGCAAAGGCCATTTAGGATCCAGCTTATTCCAAAATTCCTAAGTTCCATATTGAGTTCAATATTGGGATGGGCTGAGAAAAGACTCCTTGCATATCATGACACTTTTGATACTGGACATAATGTGCAAAATTTAAAAGTAAGCAATGTTAAACCTTGGGTGGGGTTGATAGTTGTTCGTCATTTATCACTTATCCACTAGCCAGTACATTCTTAAAGTGAAAGCCATCTAGACGCCTTGGGTGGGGGTTGATGTGACATTATCCATGTCCAACTACATATTTTCTAGTAAATATAAGCATGTATTAGTATTTTGGTCAGTTTGTGATTGACAAAATGTAATATCTGATCTGTCAAATTGAATGGAGAAAGCAGATTCAAGCAGGAGAGCATCTAGAAACCAGCAAAATCCGCTTCCTGTTCTTGCCATCCTTGCAAAGGATGTCGGTGAGCTGGCAACTAATGAAAAGAATGTATTTAGCCCTATACTAAAGAGATGGCATCCTTTTGCAGTAGGTGTTGCTGTTACTACCCTTAATGTTTGCTATGGGAATGAGCTCAAGCAATTCATTTCTGGTATAACAGAGTTGACACCAGATGTTGTACAGGTATTGAGAGCTGCAGATAAGTTGGAGAAAGATCTTGTGCTGATTGCAGTTGAAGATTCAGTTGACAGTGAGGATGGTGGGAAGGCAATAATCTGTGAGATGCCTCCTTATGAAGCTGATACTGCAATAGCCAATTTGGTGAAAGTTTGGATTAAGACAAGACTTGACAAACTGAAGGAGTGGGTTGACAGGAGTCTCCAACAAGAGGTATGTTACCTGCTATCGATTTTTAATTTTTCCTTCCTACCTGTTATATTTTTTGTTTAATATTTGACCCTTTGGTTGAATCCACAATTTCATAGACTTGTTGAAGAAAGTTCTTATTTTATTAGTTTATGGTAAGATTTTATAGTATTATAATATAACGAGCACTTGCAGAGCAATTTTTATGTTTCAATTATTTAGAACTTGAACCAATTAAAATTAAATGAGGCTCTATATCTTCCTACAAATTTTCTATATTCCCTTCCTTGAGAATTTGAGGCTTTATGGTATATATGTTTGGAGTTGGTCCGATGATAGTGGTAGTTGATCTTAATTTTCCTTGTAAACTAGCACAATGTTTGACGGTGTTTCCAAAAATTATGGGCTATTGCCTGAGCATTGATTTCAACACTTGAATTTAATAATAAAACTTAAGACATATAACTGAAGATTTTAATTGTAAATAATAAGATTACTGAATTATTATTATTATAATTATATTTTGATAATAAAAAAATAGATGATTATTTTTTTGGCAAAAAGAACATATATTTAGGTTTTCCTAAAGCAAAGGCAGTGGGTTATTTGTTGGGATAAGATTATATCGTCATACAAATAGATATGGTAAAAACAACTAGAGTAAGTGCAAAAAAAAAAAAAAAACCGCATCTTATCCAAATGGATATGTCACAACTGGATGTTTGTCCAACCTAAAATGAGAACTAGAGCTGTAAATGAGTCGCATTTTGGCTTCAAGGCTCAAGCTTGAGCTTGGAAAAAAATTTAAATGAGTTGGGTCGAGCTTTAAACTAGCCTAGATTTGGTGTTCAAACTCAAATTGTTCAATAATTGAGTTTGCGAGTTTTTCGAACTTGAGTCAAGTAAATTTTTGGCCAAGCTTGTTTTTTATTTTTTGGCTTGCTGCAACATTTTTTAAAATTTTGCTCGACTGTCAACTATTCTCTACTCATTTTTAATTTGGAAATTGAATGGTTGTAATTTGTTAAATGCCTCATTAATTGTTTTTTTCTCGTTTCTTAAAAATTTGGATGACTGGTAACTGTTAATTAGTTAATTGATAAAGTAGTATTATTGATTGTTATTGTTGTCAAGTTTAGGGAGTAAATCTCGAATCAAACCTAAATGAGTCGAGCTTAAGTCTAGTAATGCTAAGTGAAGCTCAACTCATTCATGTAAACTAAAAAATAGCATGTTTATGCTTGGCTCACTAAATAGACATGAGTTAGTTGAGTTTAAACAAGTTGAATCGAGTTTGCAAACAACTCGGGTTGCTTACAGCGTAATCAGAACGTATATTCAGCAACCTAACCTTATGAAAAGGCTGATGAAGATTGTGTTTCTGTGTCCTCTAATGTGTCCTCTAATTTTAGATGTATGATATTGTCATGTGGGGAGAAGCTTGTGATTTATTCATGATTGGTGTACATGAACATGAATATCAATTAACAGAAAATGCTTGCCCGAGCAGCCTCTAAAATTATATGCACAGAAATGGTATCAATCGTACTAATCGTATTATTTTCAAACATTTTGGAAAAGATCTTAGTGAATTCCCTCGTCTTGCGAAGTCAGGTATGTCAATATTTATGGTAAGCTAACCTATTTGACTGAAGTTTTATGATCTCCTTCAGTGAATGTATGATGCTATCAAATTTATTAACTTTTTCAGATTCTGGACTGGTTAAAGCACAGTCCTTCGGATATTAAAAGCTACATCGAGACTTGGGTCAGATCATATTATCGATATACCTTGAATGGAAAATTCCAAATGGAAGGAGGTAAGTTTTGCTTCACTTCTAGAATGTAGATTTCTATTTCTGAAGAACCAAACTGAGATTAATATTGAGCTTGATGCTAAACACATCTTGGGGTGAATATTTATTCTACCATATAAATTGTCATATATGCTAGTTTTTGACAAGCACAGATAATGTGACAATGTTCTTTCTTATCTGTACGTTTTTTCCACCCTATAATATGTCTTGGTAGTCATGGTTTTTGTATAATCTGTTACGTTTTAGGTTCATGAAGGAAAAAGATTTCATTCTCGGAGCACCTAAATATGAAATAAAACTAGTTGTATGTGCAGTTTCACTATACTTCCAACTCCTCATTTATTTTCTTGTTCTTTTCCTATTCTGTCTCAAAATTTGAAAAATGTGCATATATAAAACTTTTTAAATTATAAGTGGCCTAGGATTTTAGCCTATGTATGTTGTAAAAGGGCAAGCACTAGTGGAAGCATGATGTAGATGATTTTTATAGGAATGAACTGTTACTGACCAACCATTGATTATGAAACTGATGCTTTTATACTGTGGTACAGCGTGTACCAAAAAACTCACTTTTTGTGATGGGTGGTAATCGCAACAACGGTTATGATTCGCATGTATGGTATGTAGTCTCAATCTTCAGCTCATAAATGCTTTTCACAAGATATCATTTTTCAAGCATTTTTGCATGCTTTTTGAAGATAACCCATCCCCTTATTAAATTGAATGCACTGATGGGAAATATTTTTGGCAATGGAAAGTGGAGTACTGGTTCTAACTTGTGCTATAACCAGGTTGGAGAGTGATTATGCATTTATGTGCCAACCATATTTATTGTTTAGTCACTCGAATTGAACAAGAAATTGGTGGTATTATGAAGTATTATAAAATAGAAGCCAAGCCTTGACATTGTACCACGTAGCAACTCTATTGTCTTTGTGTATTGATTTTGGCACTAAGTGCTTCTGGCGACCTATTTGCTTCATTTTCCTGACTGGCTATTATTTTTAAATATGTGCAGGAAGACTGCTTCTACGACCTGCCTTACAATACTGGGTATCAAATTTTAGTACTTACTACGCTTCTGAGGAAGACAAGGGACGAAATTATGAAGTGTACTCTCTCTATATATGTAGATATATACTTTGATTGAAGAACTGTGGTAGCTTTAGATGGTTAATTTTAAAGATAATAAATGATTATGAAGTGGATGATTTTATTAAGTTAATAATATTTTAGTTTTTTGTATTTTTGCCATTATTTGCTATGGGGACACATTGAAATAGGTCAGTACATAAAAAAATGTCAAATTTTGATTTGGCATCAATATAATTCGTTACTAAAGCATTGAACAAGTTTTAATATAATAACAATTTTTATACATTTAGCAACAAATTTTCGTTGCTAATGGCATTAAAATATATAATATTTGGCAACAAAAAATTAACGTAATAACAACTAACGGAGAGGATATTATTGCTAATACTAAAATAAAAGGTAATATTTTTTATCATTGCAAATCATATCAACTTTCGTTGCATATATAAAGAAAAAACAAACATATAATGTCGTTGCTAATCGGCGACTTTTCGTTGCTATTGAAAAATAACCAAAGAATAAACATTTTCGTTCTTGATTCAAAGATAATGTCGTTGCCAAATAATATAATCAAGAACGAAAATCGTTGCTAAAAAGTTTACATTCATGCAACGAAAAGCAAGCTTAGGCAACAATTTTCATAATTTACTGCAACGAAAAATGTCGTTGTAAAATGGTGTCAATTGCAACGAAAATGTATGGTCGTTGCAAAAAAAGAGAGTTCATTTCGTTGCCAATTAGCAGGCTTTTGCAACAAAATGGGGTTGTTAGCAACGAAAATTTAATTATTCTGCAACAATACATTTTGTTGCTAAATGATCGATGTCTCTGCACGAAAGCCAAATTTTATTGCAAAATGTATTACTTTTGGCAATGAAAAAAAAACGTTCGTTGCAGAACAATTATCAACGCTCATTACGCAACGAAAGATGCAACGACAGTAAAGTCGTTGCCAAAATCCTTTTGCAACGAAATTTGGCACCTTTAGCAATGAAAATCGGTTGTTGCTGAAGCCCCATTTTTTTGTAGTGTATAGTCACACTGAAGGTTCTTTTTCTATTTAGATTTATAGCAAATGATATTGTGATTGCCTATTTGTCTTTTTTTTTTTGCTTATGAACAATACGGTGTACATTAGTACCACGTAGCAACTCTATTGTCTTTGTGTATTGATTGTGACATGAAGTGCCTCTGGTGACCTATTTACTTCATTTTTCTGACATGCTATTATTTTTAAATATGTGCAGAAAGACTGCTTTTATGACCTGCCTTACAATATTGGGTATCAAATTTCTATGCTACATTTACAGAAGACAAGGGACGAAATTATGAAGTGTACTCTCTCTAAATATGTAGATATATATTTTGATTAAAGAACTGTGGTAGCTTTAAATGGTTAATTATAAAGATAATGAATTATTATGTAATGGATGATTTTATTAAGTTAATAATATTTATGTTTTTTGTATTTTTGCCATTATTTGCTATGGGGACATTGGGCCAGCCATGTATACAAAAAGAATGTCAAATTTTGATTTGACAACAATATAATTCGTTACCAAAGCATTGAACAAGTTTTAATATAGCAACAATTTTTTTATACATTTAGGAAAAAAATCTCGTTGCTAATAGCATTAAAAAATATAATATTTGGCAACGAAAAATTAACCTAATAACAACGGAGAGGATATTGTTGCTAATACTAAAATAAAAGGCAATATTTTTTATCGTTGCAAATCATATCAACTTTCGTTGCACATATAAAGAAACGGCAACATATAATGTCTTTGCTAATCGACGACTTTCGTTGCTATTGAAAAATAACAAGCAACAAACATTTTGGTTGCTGATTCAGCATAATGTCGTTGCCAAATAATATAATCAGCAACGAAAAATCGTTGCTAAAAAGTTTACATTCTGCAACGAAAGCAAGCTTAGGCAACAATTTTCAAAATTTACTGCAACGAAAAATGTCGTTGCAAAATGGTATCAATTGCAAGGAAAATGCATGGCCGTTGCAAAAAAAAAGAGTTCATTTCGTGCCAATTAGCAGGCTTTTGCAACGAAATGGGGTCTTTAGCAATGAAATTTTAATTATTCTGCAACAATACATTTTGTTGCTAAATGATCGATGTCTCTGTACGAAAACCAAATTTCCTTGCAAAATATATTACTTTTGGCAACAAAAAAAATATGTTCGTTGCGGAACAATTAGCAACGCTCATTGCGCAATGAAAGACACAACGACAATAAAGTCGTTGCCAAAACCCTTTTGCAATGAAATTTGGCACCTTTAGCAACGAAAATTGATTTTTGCTGAATCCCCATTTTTTGTAGTGACAAGTATTATCAAACTTGCACCACCTCCCCTAATAGTACATCATGTGAATCAATAGTTCCATTCATGTGAACAAGTAGTTATATACATGTGAACTAATAGCAATTAATTGCTCATTTATCCGATTAATTATCCAATTGGTCAATTTAATCTCCAAAAATGAATTATTATCGAAATAAATGTCGATTTTCACTAATACTAATAATCTCAACACAATGAAAATATCAATTTCATCTTTAATCAACACGAACTTATTCATCATTAATATTATAACTAACAGTATTTAACAACCAGATCATTCCCAGGAAAGAAGGGGGTTTTCCGATAAGGATTTCTCCCTATTGGCGCGCAATTAGGTGACCAAACCCCTTTCCTCTACAGAACTTTCTACACATCGTCAATATTACAAATAATAATATGAATAACGTTGTCGTCTCTATTATTGATTTAACAATATAAAATATTATGTAGATGATACTATGAAAATAATTGAATCAATAATATAAGAGATATTATATAACAATTACTGTGACAATAATTGAATGAAACTGAGTGACTTCTCACGTAAGCATCAATAATCAATACCGTGTGCTACTATGTAACCACGCGTATTATTGTACTTTTACCACCAGGTATTTAAATAGTTTAGTGGTAAAACTTTTTTTTCTGTCGTTTTCTAACTCCGACAATACTTCCGTTATTGGGTCCACCAATGATTTTGCCATCGTATGAATATTCCCTATTAAAATGAATATTCCCCGACTAATCAAATATTTTATAACAACTTGCTTACTTTGCAAAATTTGTAAATATTACCGACAACTATAACATTATATCAAATACACATCTTAATACTCAAAAAAATATTTTGAGAAAATTAATATTTTTTCATAAAATTTGGGGTCTTACAAAAGGAGTTTAATTAATTAAAATAAAATCCAATTCTTTAATTGTTAAGGAGGGTTGCCTACATCTATAAATAAGAGGAGTCTTATTATAGATGAGGTGGTTGACACTTTCACAATACACGTGAATACATAATTCTAATAGTTGGGAGAGTACGCCCTTTTCTACGAGAGATAGAAAAACTAGGGTTTTGCCTAACACCCATCTTCTTGAATTTTTCTTCCTCCTTGGTGGATCACCTCTAGAGACCAAAAACTTGGCTGGCTAATGTTGATCAAAGGAAGGAACCAAACCCGGTGGATTCAAGTTGAACGCAAAAGGATTTAGGTGTGAACTTGTACCTGAGAAAGCTCGAATCTTCAAGGGTATGATTCTTGTTCTTTATCTTTTCGTTTAATTAATAATTATGCATAAAGGATGATCCGGGTATATGGTTTGTAAAATTTTTAACTCTATTTTATCACGTTTTTACTTATTTTATGCAATTTGATTGTGTTCATAAATATTACAAACTTAACAATTAGTTCCCCTCATGAAGATCCACAGTGGGTGCCACCCCTTGTTGCTGGTGGGAGTCTTGATGAAGGTAGCTCGGCCTGGCTGGCGGTTTAGTTGTCGAAGGGAAGGTTCTTTTGACTTGCCAACAGTGAATAGAACGAAAAAGAAGTCAAGGCCAGGAGTGATCCTGACCTCCTGTCACAAGGCAATGAAATTTATTAGGTGGATATACGAGTTCGACACAACTTGTGCGAACCTGATCCCCACGAAACAGAGAAAGGAGGAGATGAATTCATGAAGGGGTAATCGAACCCCGTATTTTAATGCCCAAAGAGGGATAGCAATCCAATCTCCTTTGGGACGCCAGAACATCCTTTCGTTCGATTCTGGTACCCGAAGCTTATACTCTTTAGGAATGTTAAATAAGGTTCGGATATCGAAAAGTTGGGAAGATTTGATGGTAGATTTGGTGTTGACATGGGAGAAATCGGTTTCAGAGGAATAAACGCTTCGAATTTTGGCCTCGATACTGATCGGAGTAGAGGTAGTTGAAGGAATGACAGTTTCAGACGGTGGTGCCGGTAGATTGACCATCACCAGGTCAGTGTAACCAATGGAGTGGGGATTGGTGGTGTTATCGACGGTAGATGTTTGCTCTGTGGTGGAGGAAGAAGGAAGTTTGGAATCATCCATGGAAGCAAAAGGAGTATAAATGTGAAGTTTTGGGAGTGGAGAGACCTCAATCGAAAAAATTTGGTGAGATTGATTGCTTGCTGGAAATCGCCCTCGCCAGTAAATTTGAGAGATAGATTTGAAATGAAGAAGATCTGGAAAAAGTAACAGTAGTGATTAGAAGGGGGGTTTTATAGTAGAGTTGCACGAATCCCTAGGGCGTCTAATTATGTCAGGTGGAGCCCGATTCTGGGAGAACGTGTGTCATTTCAAAAAATAAAGAAAAATCGCTTGGGTTCCCTAGGCGTCTCTTCATGTCTCTGTGTCTCTTCAAGTCTCTAATTATAAGAATATTATAACAAGAGATTGGGGAGCAATGTTTGGGAATATTTCGCCGACCTCTAGGTGGGCTGAAGACCTGGGTTGAGAAGGGTACATTGAGCCCAATGGGCCAAAGCCAACAAGGATATTGGGGGTGTTCGAGTTCAGGAATCTGAGTCCTCTGGGCCAGAGTCTTGTTCGATTTGATGATGTTCGGGGTCGGGCATCTGAGTCCTTTAGGCCAGAGCCCAGGCCCGTTCATGGGGGTTCAGTTAAATTGGCCTCATGCAGTAGGTTGGCCCTTGTATGGAGTCTGGAGTGATAAAGAGTTTAAATGGTTAAGGATCCTAGTCCTAACCATATTTGAATAACTAACTCCAAAGGTAGTATTTGGATCATATCCAAATTGCACCTTTTAAAGAGATTGTGTTGGATCCAAACAATGGTAATTGCCATGCTTAAGAGTCCTAATCCGATTCGAAAGTGGACTTTGAGGTGATGAGAATGGCTATAAATACAAGGCTTGACTTCAATTAACAGGTAATACATTATTGAGCACTAAATACTAAAGCCTCCATTGTTAAACCTTGTACCAGCCTGCACTCATTCTCACATCGGAGTTATCACCCGGTTGCACAAACCGTCAAGCTTCTTGTGTGATCTGTTATTGTGCAGGTTTAAGCGCGTTAATTCAGTGATTGGACGCGCCGGCGAAACTTGGCGTTAACAAATATTATTATTATTATTATTATTGTTGTTGTTGTTGTTATTATTATTATTATTACTATTATTACTATTCTTATAATTATTATTAATAAAATATATTACTGATAAATTATGCATATATGATCACTATTAAAATGACTGATTTTTCAACCTCATCTGTTACAACTGTAGCTAATGCTTCAACTTCTACTATGTAAGCAACTGAACTTATAGCCTATCAGGATGTAAAGGAAGCCTTAGATAAATGGACCATTCCTAAAATCAAACCAGAAACAATTTATAAAATTGGAACCTTTGATTTTATAGTAAAAGAACTATTAAAACCTTTGAACATGCTGTTCCTTTAAAGAATAATGATGAAATTTTATATTTATTTCATGTTAAAGATTTATATCCTTTTTTGCAAAAATATAAATATGTTCATATAGGGCTTGTCTAAGTAGCTTTCAAACCTTTTACTTTACTTGGCCAAAATACCAGTATTCAGTGCACACTTAGAGATGGTAGGTGTCTTAACTGGAAAGACTCTCTTATGGGTGCTATTGAAACCAGCCTTGCTCATGGACCAGTATATTTTAATATTTATCCGCATTTAAGTGTTGCCTTAACTGATAATAATTTGTCAAAAGTGTTAGAAATGAGAATTATATCTCATGGTTATGAGTATCTACCTGGATCTCATCCTTTTGCCATATTATTCCGTATTCATCTTAAAGTCTTAACTACTTTAAACCCTTATATCCGAAAACAAAGCCAACAAGGACATACTCTCCTTATCGACACTAATATATTTAGTAATCAAGTGGCTATTCCCAGAATGATCCCTTGGGAAGAAATTACTTTTTTGAAATGGTGGCAAATTATTAACGCCGTTCCTACCAGGCCTATAACTAGACAATCCATTGAGGATGTTGTCCAAACCAGTAATGGAAATGTTTTATTTAAAATTTTAAAGACCTTTTACCCAAAATCGATCTATTAAAAATATCTCTTATAATATTGATTTTCCTGAATCATCTAGACAATTTGTATCTGATCCTTTAAAATCTGTTCATCAAGAGTCCAAAAATCCTAGTAACGAGTCTGTTAAAATGAAGACTTAATTAAAGGAATACATATTTCTGAAAATCAAATACCTCATGGTATTTATGAAACAAATATTCCTCAAAACCGAAGACCTTACAGTCCAACTGCTAGTGATATGCATTTTGAATGTTAAATGGATTTTTCACTAAATAGTAAAATTCGACAGTGCTTAAACCAGAAGTTCATGCAGGATAAATACCAGGATTTTAGAAAGTGGTATTTTAAAAATCATGATAATGATAAATTAGCAGAAATAAAAAGCTAATTATTATTCATATCTGAATAAAAACTAGTGTATATTGTCATTTGCTAAATGGTATTATGGTTTTGTTCCAAAGTCAAAAATTAACACTAAAAGTCAACTGAATGTGTTAACTGGAATCCAAAAGGACTGGATTACCACAAGTGGTAATATTATCCAATCCATTCACCCGCTAACTAAGTCTCTTGAACTTAGCTCAGGAAATGAAAGTTTAAAACCCCTAGTTATCAATCCGTATGTTGATATATCTGAAATACCCCATCATCATAAAGAGGTAAAAATAAAAGATATTTTACCCTTGTCTAAACAGAATAATTATACTAATTTATTTCTTTAAACTGTAGGAAAACAAGAATTGAAGAAAAAATTCATCATATTAATGATAATTGTCAAGTTATTCCTTAAAAGAGTGACTTTCAACCTGTAACCATTAAACCACTCTTAGAAATTAGTAATTTTAAGATGAAATCTTTCAAAAATAATGATAAGTTCATAAATAATCTTTTAAATAAAATGAATGATTTAAAACTCACACCTGCATCTTCGTCTCAGTTAAATATGATGTCTGGACAACCCTCTTCACATACCAGTAATGATAATATTGATAATGCTGAAGATGATACTGATGGTATTTCTCCTATTCATATTTTAGAAATCCAAAATAATTTTCAAGAAATGCAACATATTAATAAAACCACTTACAGTCAAAAACCAATAAATCGAATGGCTTTATCTAGACCTAGTAGGTATTATTACCCCCGTCCTACTCCTCAGGATATTCTGTATGAAGAAGATTTTCTTCATGCACAAAAATCTTACCACGGTAAAATCATTTACGAGTGAAATATTGATGGTAAAACTGAATATTAGATATATGAAACCATACATCACATGATGATGTATGCTACTGTCTGCAAACAGAATGATAATACTGACCACAAAATCTGTCGTTTCTTAGTAAACGCATTCTTAAAGGATGGTGGGATAATGCACTTACTGATATTCAGAGAACATAAGTTCTCCAATCCTATAAGAATGAGACCGGCCCTATCACTAGAACTGAAACAAAAAGAGAAGATGCTTGCTACACCTTAGTTCATGCTATTATTCATCATTTTATTGGACCCAGACTTATGAATACTGATAAGAGTAAAGAACTCTTACAGAATCTTCGTTGTCCATCCCTAACCCATTTTTGATGGTATACCGATGTCTTTTTAATGAAAGTAATGCAAAGAGCAGATGCCAACAGTGAACATTGGAAAGCCAAGTTTTTTGATGGTCTTCCTACTTTTTTTGCTGAAAAAGTTCATAAAAAATTAAGAGATAAACATGATCGAATGAGTATCCCTTATGACCAGTATTCCTATGGTCACCTTATTTCAGTAATTATTGAAGAAGGATTATCATTATGCAATGATATGAAACTTCAACAATTAATGAAAAAAAATAGAATCTCACCAAAAGACATGAGATAGGAGAATTTTTTGATCAGTTCTCTTATGACACAAAATTATAGTATCCCCATAAGGCTAAGAAGCAGCAGAGTTTGAAACCCTCTAAATCTTACCGAAGACGTTCTTCTAAAAAATCTTCTAAAAATAAAACCCCTGAAAATTCTACTAAGAAAAAGAAGAACATTAGTAAAAAAGATAAATCTAAAAATCAATGTTATAAATGTGGTAAAATAAGACACTTTGCTAATAAATGCAAATCAAAATTAAAACAGAAACTTAATGAAATGTCCCTTGATGAGGACATTCAACAACAAATTCTTAATTATTTGTCAAGCAGTAATTCTTAACCAAGCACAAAAGATGATTTAGCTAAAATCTATTCTGAATCTGATAATGATTCTAATAATGAACAATGTCAAAACTGTACAATAAATAACTGTAATACAACTACTGAAGCTGACTATTGGAAAGCTATCGTCGAGATGAATGGTTTAGATATTGGGGGACCAGATATTAATGTCTTAACTGACACTCAGAGATCACTTCTCGACTTAACCGATCAAATTAAAGATCCAAAAATTAAATTAAAATTTTTGGAAATCTGTTATAAAAATCAACAAACAGAAGAGAGACTTCCCATTGATCAATACATCATGAGGGAAGTTATGAAACATATACAAAATGCTTCTACCATTGAAAAGCCTACTACTATTCAGGATCTTAAAGGTGAAATTAATATTTTAAAATCTAAAATAAAATAGTTACAAAATACTAATGTTATTATTTTCCAAGATTTGAATAATATTAAACAACAGTTAAATCATAGACAAGATAATAATACAGAATCCTCCGAACCTGAATCTTCCAATAAACTAGAATCTTCTGAAAAATGTTTGATGCTCATGAATCAAGTTGTCTTTTAGAGATGGTACATTAGGATTACTTTTGTTATTAAACCAGATTTTATTATCAAAGATGTCATTGCCCTAGTAGATAGTGGTGCTGACATGAACTGTATTCAGGAAGGATTAATTCTTACTAAATACTTCCAGAAAACCACTTAGTCTTTAACTAGTGCAAGTGGAAATACTATGAATATTAAATATAAGATTCCTGAAGCCTTAATCTGCAATCAATGTAAGACCCCAACTTTTTTGAATAAAGAATAATTTTTCTCGAAATATATTTTTGAATATTATGGTGTGGATATGATATAATGTTATAGTTGTGGGTAATATTTGAAAATTTTGCAAAGTAAGCAAGTTGATATAAAATATTCGTTGTGTCGGGGAAAATTCTATTGGTCAGGGAATATTCGTTTTAACAGGGAATATTCGTACGAAGGCACAATCATTGGTGGACCCCATAACGAAAGTATTGTCGTAGTTAGAAAACGACAGAAATATCTTTTTATAAAAATAACGACGAAAGTTTTACCGTTAAACTGTTGAACTACCCAGTGGTAAAAGTACAGTAATATGTTTATTAAAGATAAATAATTTGTGGTAAATATTTATTCAATTTTTGATATAAATATAGGGATTGTTATGAAGCGTTTGTTGTAAGTTTGACTTAGTATTTCATGGGAAGATTTACTAATTTTATAGACCATCGATGGTGGTTTTAATAGATAACAAATCTGGACCATTGATGGTGGTTTTAATAGTTAATCAATCTGGACCATTGATGGTGGTTTTAATAGTAAATCAATCTGGACCATTGATGGTGTTTTAATAGTAAATCAATCTAGACCGTCGGTGGTGGTTTTAATAGTAAATTAATCTGGACAATCGGTGGTGGTTTTAAAAGTAAATTAATATGGACCATCGATGGTGGTTTTAAAAGTAAATCAATCTGGACCGTCAATGGTGGTTTTAAAAGTAAATCAATCTGGATCGTCGGTTGTTGTTTTAATAGTAATCAATATGAACCGTTCATTCTAATAGTAAATCAATATGGACTGTTCATGAATCAGTTACTATTTAGTCCATTCTCTTATAAATAGAAGTTTAATTCTTCTTTCATTCTCACCAATTCACTGAGATTCACAAGAGACACTATAGAGAGAGAAACTATAGAGAGCAAGAAGAAGAGTATTCTGCTACTTCACTATTGCAGTATCCAGTCTTCTACTAAGGTAAGGGGTATTATTTCTTTCGTATTCATAAGGAATACTATTTTTCGTATTCATCCATTTGCAGTTTTGTATATTAATTCTTTTCATATTCTTAAATCTAAACTTACTATGGTAAGTATTGCTTCTATAATCCTTGAAATTAGTGGAATATCCTTGAGTTTTGCGCTTCATCCAGTATCGTTTCATTGGAATATTGATCTGAACTTCCTTATTAAATATCAATATTTTCACTCGGGGTACTATTCATGAGTTACTATTCATCCAGTTACTATTTACTAGAATATTATTCACTCGGGTATTCGGGGCACTTTTCATGCCGGGGTACTTTCATGAGTTACTATTCACGGGTTACTATTTACCTAGTTACTATTCACTCAAATATTATTCACTCGGGTATTCGGGGCACTTTTCATGCCGGGGTACTATTCTCGATGTACTATTCACAGGGTACTATTCACTGAAAAATTTATTTCTTTTCTGTTCAAATTATTTTTGATACATGGATATTATTCTCGAATTTTACTCCACAAAGCAGTATCATGGTGACAATTTGGAAATTATTGAATTATGGATAAATTAAATTATAAATCTTTAAAATTTATCCTTTGTTTTCATTTAATTGAACTCTTATATCATTGTCATCATCCTCATGCTTATATTGTGATGAAAGTCATCTTTGGCTTACGTGCATAGATGGACTATTGATTGGTATGATAAAACCAGGGAAAATTCGGTATGACCATGACCATTGATGATTACATGAATATTCTTGGTCCGTAGTGCAAGAATAATTTGTGGACGTGATACTAATGAATATCCTTGGCTCGTAGTGCACGGATGATTCGATGATGTGATTTATTTATTAAGCTGAGTCCTAGCGATAAAGTTAATAATAAACTTTTTAAATCATAGAAGATAGTAGATATCATGCTCTATATAATGACCGAGAAATTCAGATTCTTTGTAAAATAATTTTATTTAATAAAATAATGCATAAAATAATATTAATTGTTATTATTATGTGTTAGTAAGATGAATGTCGTTCTATAACCTATAAACGTCAGAACATCGTAGTATTTTAACTACGTGATAGAATTAAAGTGTTTGAATTTCCAAGATGAAAATAAAAAAATTTCGAGAAATTTTCCGAAAAACACTATTCATCGATTTCCGCTCGGGAATTATTTTTGAACTTCCAAGAAATACGTAACGTTATAATATCAAGGTGAGATGGATTATATAATAATAATCTAAGTATGGAAAATGCAATATTTTGCATGCGGACTTAAATTAAGAACTCTAAGGATTAAAGACAAAAGGGAATAGAATGGTGGATCTTGTAGGAAGTACAAGTCCAATGAGAATTAAGGGGCAAGCCCATGTTATGGTAAGGATTAGCCCAAGTATTGGTTAATATGAATCCCAAAGTTTAAGTTCAACAAACTAAATTCAAGCCCACAAGAATAAGCTTTGACATTAAAGTAAGCCCAAAGTAATGATCCATTAGCTAATTAGGATCCATGGGGCAACCCATGTGTGACGCCCCCAAAATAGGTATACATCACCTATTCTGAGTCGCCAAATACATGGTATAGAATACAAATACAATCTTTAATATACAACAAGAAAGATGTGAGTTTTAATACAAACATTGTCTTCTAGACAATATCCACTCTCAGAATAAGTTCTCATTACATTTATTGTCACACTATTTAACAGAATAGTGAGGACTACTAATACTATCATCTGGACTGTCACTCCGTTCCCCGACTAGTCCCGGCTACGTTCTCATTTTCTGAAGAGAACAGTGAAAGAAAGGGTGAACTCAACTAGCCTAGTAAGAAATATTATGACTAAGATAATGCAGAATAAATTATCATTAGTCTTCAACAATGTTAAACTAATAAAACACAATAAACATCAAGTTTAACTGCAGCGGAACATGCAATCCATTAAAAGATTCAAGTAGAGAATAAAATCTACTATCTTTTATGATTTAAAAGGTTTTCATCTCTTTTATCGCTGGGACTCAGCTTAATAAATAATCCATCTCATCCCTGCACTACGGCCAAGGATATTCATAAGTATCACAACCACAAATTATCCATGCACTACGGGCCAAGGATATTCGTGTATTCATCAATGGTCATGATCATGCCATAAAAAAATTTATCTTTGCTCCCTTGGCCGAAGAGAATCCATAGCCATAATCATACCAAAAACTATCCATCAATGCACTACGGGCCAATGAGGACTTTTTCCACATCATTTGTAACATTACGGTAATGATTATACTGAATAATCCCTAGTCATAATCATACCAAGTCCATCTATGCACTACAGGCTACATATGACTTTCAACAAAATATAAACATGAGGATGATGACAATGATATAAGAATTCAATAAAACGAGTTCAAGAATTAAATTATCCAGGAACTAATAACGTCCAAATTGTCAACATGATACTTATTTGTAGAGTAAAATTTAAGAATGCTCAGAAGAATATTTCCACGAAAAGATACTGGATGAAGCGCACATATCAAGGATATTCCACTAATTTCATGGAGTATAGAAGTTAAAACTTTAACCAATTGAGTATAATAAAGAATGGAATAACAAAAGAAATCACCATGCATGCGGTATTTCGCATAGACAGGTTATTCAACAGAATAATAAATAACGAAACCAGGTCAGGCGTAATACGCACCGACAAGAAATTCCAACAGAATAATAAAGAATGGAATAACAACAGAAATCACCATGCATGCGATTACTTGCGAGGCATGTTTATTCCAATGTAATAATAAATAATGTAATCGGTCCGTTGTAAAACGCATGAGACGGGATATTCCAACAGAATAATAAAGACGGAACCAGGTCCGGCGTAAAACGCGCAGACAGGATGTTCCAACAGAATAATAAAGACGGAACCAGGTCCGGCGTAAAACGCACAGACTTGATGTTCCAACAGAATAATAAAGAATGAAATAACAATAGAAATCACCAAGTATAGGGTAGACCGCGTATACAGGTTATTCCAACAGAATAATAAAGAATGGAATAACAGAAGTTCTCTTCATGAATATGAAAAAATAATACCCCTTACCTTATAAAGAAGAGTACTCCGACGGTAGGGCGGGGATATACTTGAAGAAACTTGCACTACGCTCAAAGCTTTCTTAAACGCTAAAGAAATACGCTCAAGATAGAAGAATAATTACATCTACGCTTTCTCTCTCTAGTTTCAAAGTGAATTAAATGAAATAATGAAGGAATGAGCTTCTATTTATAGAAGAATGGATGAATAATAACCAATCCATGAACGGTCCAGATCGATTTACTTTAAACGGACGGTCCAGATTGGTTTATAATAAAATATAATATATTCTATTTATAATCTAATAAAATGAATAACTTTTAAAAAGATTTTACTATGTAAACACTATCACGAGCACTATCTGAACACTATGCATAATAAAATATAATATATTCTAATTATTGTCTAATAAAACGAATAACTTTATAAAAGTATTACATTTTATATAAAAAGTTTTTCTGCTTTTATTACATTAATAATACTAATAAAACAAAACTTATATATATAATATATATATATATATATATATATATATATATATATATATATAATAATCAACAATAATTGAATCAAATATTTGAGATATTATGCAAAGTAAACTCATCAGTAGCAATAATTGAACAAAAGCGGGTGACTTCTCACGTAAGCATCGATAATCAATACCGGTGTGTACTATGCAACCACGCCATATTCTTTGTACTTTTATGACCGAAGTAGTTCAACAAGATTAACGGTAAAACTTCCACTGTTATTTTCATAAAAAATATTTTTGTCGTTTTCTCAATCCGACAATAATTCTGTTGTGGGGTCCACCAATGATTGTGTCGTCATACAAATATTCCCCGACACAAAGAATATTTCTCGACCAATCGAATATAATATAACAACTTGCATACTTTGCAAAATTTATAAATATTACCCATAACTATAACATTATATTAAATCCACACCATAATATATAAAAAAATTTGAGAAATTTAAATCTTTATTCGTAAAATTTGGGATTTTACAATCTCCCCTCCTTATGAAATTTCGCCCTCGAAATTTACGTACGTACCAGGTATGTCGAAGAGGTAAGGATACCTTGATTTCATTTCCGATTCTAACTCCCAGGTCATTTCCTCAACATCGTGGTTCCTCCATAAAACTTTAACTTGAGGTATAACCTTGGAGCGCAGAATATGTTCCTTCTTATCCAAGATTTGAACAGGAACCTCTTCATACGTTAAATCTTCTGCTATTTCGTCTGGTTCTAAATCAATAATGTGGTTCGGGTCGTCCACATATTTACATAACATCGATACGTTAAAAATGTTATGAACATGCGACATACTTGGCGGTAAAACGAGTTTATAAGCCAAAGTTCCTACTTAATCGAGGATTTCAAATGGACCAATTAAATCGAGGGTTGACATTTCCCTCTTCATCAATTCTTGCTTCTAGAATAACGCCCTCTTGAACCTTCTTTTTTCACATTCATCAGCTTCGGGTGTGTAGTTTGAGCGACTTTAACTTTATCAATTAAAGTTGATTCTACTCGTATATTCGTTATCTTCACGTAGGTTTGTATATTCACACTCATAAACCCATACGATCTTCTACTCAACGCGTCAGCTACCACATTCACTTTTCCACAATGGTATTGAATGGTACGATCGTAATCTTCAACAGCTCGAGTCAACGTCTTTGGCGCATGTTACGTTCGTTTTAGTTGAAGAAATATTTAAGGGTTTTAGAAATGGGGTTTTGTATTGGGGTCAGTACAAAATTCAATTTCACGCTCTGGGGTAGGCCAAGAAGTCTTCAGAAATACGTCAAGAAATTTATTAACGATAGAAATATCATTCAAAACTGTGACCCTCATCCAAGACTTGGATAACACGTCACATTGATACCTATCAACTTTCCACCTTTATTCACGACGTCCCCTATGGATAGTCTGCTTCGGTGCATTCCACATAAGGAAGTTAACAACGAAAGGATCGGGGCTCTTTACTTATAGTTTGATATAACAGTGATTGACTTTAGTGGTTTGGTCGCTTGAATTCGTATAACAGGTTGGTTAGGAATATAAAAGATAACAACCTTACGAAAAGCATGATGAGTAGTTAACCAATCGATTAAAAAAAAACACATCAAAGGCAAGTATTTTCAAAGAGATAAGATCAACAGGTAACGTGAAAGTGTCGATTTGAATTAAACAAGATTTATAAATAGTGGAGGTAACAAAGGTTTCTCCCAACTGAGTTTCAACAGATAAATCAAAGTCTAACTTCTCCGGAGTTAAATTCAAACATTGAACACAACTAAGTGAAATGAAAGAGTGAGTAGAACCGATATCTAACACGGTATAGACTTCACAAGAGTTTATAATTAACTTACCCGTGATAATTTTATTCAGGTTCCTCGTCACAAAAAAAAACGCTCTCTCTTAAACTACCGGCTTTGGCTTGTCTGGGACATCCTTTGGCATCACCATCCCAGCTGGACTTGACTTCACCATACGATAAAATCGAGCTAGGTGACATTCTCTTCCGCAATTAAAACACGCTTTGGATTGCTGCGTACAGTTTGAACGGATGTGTCCCTCCTGTCCGCATTTGAAACATACGACCGGTGGTCGTTCTTCTTCCTTTGAAACAGGTGATGGTGCTGCTGTCTTTCCATCATTATTGAACCTTCTCTTCTTGAAATTTTCACTTCTATTATCTTGGCCATGATTACCACCGAAGTGGTTACCATTCTTGGCATGATAATTTCCCCCACGATGGTTATCATTGTTCCGATGACCGTTGCCACCGGTACAATTATTACCGTGTTGTTGGTCGTTGGCTTTTGGTTGTGCTGACTCATTATCGCGCTCCAATAACTGAGCCCTATTCACAACATCTGAATATAAACAAAGTTTGTGACAAATGAGGTATTGACGTATATTGGGTTTTAAACCTCTTAGAAACATTCGCGTCATTCGCTCCTCATTATCGACCAAATGGGATACAAACCGAGACATTAGCCTCGTACTGCGACACGGTTATATTGTTTTGCTCCAGCTTGATGAACTCCACCTCCTTCATGTGATGAATACTTTCGGGAAAGTACTTTTTGTTGAACAGCTCTTAGAACTTCTCCCAAGACATCTTGAGTGCGTCAGTCTGGGTACGTTTTATAGATTCCCACCAGTAATCTGCCTCTTCACGTAACATAAAGGTGGCAAATGGAACCTTTTGCTCCGCTGAGCATCCCAAGACATCAAATATCATGGTGATCTGCTTTAACCACGTCTCCACCTTAAGTGGTTCTGGCTTTCCCAAAAACTCCGGTGGTCCCAGCTCCTTGAACTGCTTAGCGGTGATCGACCGTGGGTTGCCATTGTTTCAACCTGCATTATGAACAGGAGTCTCTCTCGTTTGGTGTTGCATGTATTCTAAAAAGCTCCTAAACGTACTATCGTTCGTCATTTGATCAGTGTTGTTGTTTACAGGAGGATTATCTCTTTCCTGTTGCACATTATCCTGATCATTGATCTGTGGAGACTCAACGGTCTCCTGTGCTCCATTGCTATTCTCAACATTTTCGGATGCCATTTTCAAATACTCCAATAAAACAAGGGTTAAATAACATATCACATATTATCCCTATACTCTGACCGACAAATTAAATACCAAATAAACTTAGGTAGGTCAAACTAGCGAAGGAATTCCCCGTCTCTCCCCTCCTAGTTCTTGTCTCACATCTCAGCCAGGGATCATATCCCTAAGCTTTGATACCAACTGTGAAACCCCCAAAATAGGTATACATCCCCTATTCTGAGTCGCCAAATACATGGTACAGAATACAAATACAATCTTTAATATACAACAAGAAAGCCGTGAGTTTTAATACAAACATTGTCTTCTAGACAATATCCACTCTCAGAATAAGTCCTCATTACATTTATTGTCACACTATTTAACAGAATAGTGAGGACTACTAATACTATCATCTGGACTGTCACTCCGTTCCCCAACTAGTCCCGGCTACGTTCTCATTTCCCGAAGAGAACAATGAAAGAAAGGGTGAGCTCAACTAGCCCAGTAAGAAATATTATGACTAAGATAATGTAGAATAAATTATCATTAGTCTTCAACAATGTTAAACTGATAAAACACAATAGACATCAAGTTTAACTGTAGCGGAACATGCAATCCATTAAAAGAGTCAAGTAGAGAATAAAATCTACTATCTTTTATGATTTAAAAGGTTTACATCACTTTTATCGCTTGACTCAGCTTAATAAATAATCCACCTCATCCCTGCACTACGGCCAAGGATATTCATAAGTATCACAACCACAAATTATCGATGCACTACGGGCCAAGGATATTCGTGTATTCATCAATGGTCATGATCATGCCATAAAACAATTCATCTTTGCTCCCTTGGCTGAAGAGAATCCATAGCCATAATCATACCAAAAACTGTCCATCAATGCACTACGGGCCAATGAGGACTTTTCCCACATCATTTGTAACATTACGGTCATGATTATACCGAATAATCCCTGGTCATAATCATACCAAGTCCATCTATGCACTACAGACCACAGATGACTTTCAACAAAATATAAACATGAGGATGATGACAATGATATAAGAATTCAATAAAACAAGTTCAAGAATTAAATTATCCAGGAACTAATAATTTCCAAATTGTCAACATGATACTTATTTGTAGAGTAAAATTCAAGAATGCTCAGAAGAATATTTCCACGAAAAGATACTGGATGAAGTGCAAATATCAAGGATATTCACTAATTTCATAGAGCATAGAAGTCAAAACTTTAACTAATTAAGTATAATAAATAATGGAATAACAAAAGAAATCACCATGCATGCGGTACTTCGTATAGACAGGTTATTCCAGTAGAATAATAAATAACGGAACCAAGTCAGGCGTAATACGCACCGACAGGATATTCCAACAGAATAATAAAGAATGGAATAACAACAGAAATCACCATGCATGCGGTACTTCGCATAGACAGGTTATTCCAATAGAATAATAAAGATTTTTCAACCGGTCCAAACAGAAACGATGACGTGGATATTCCAACAAAATAATAAAGACGTAACCGGTCCCACGTAAAAAAAATGATAGGATGTTCCAACGAGAATAAAAAGATTTTAACCGGTCCGGTCAAGTAAAAACGCATGCATGGATGTTCCAACGAGAATAATAAAGATTGGAATAACAATGAAATCACCAAGTATAGGGTAGATCAGTATACAAAAGTTATTCCAATGTAATAATAAAGATTGGAATAATGTAGTTCTCTTCATGAATATGAAAAAAATAATACCCTTACCTTATAAAGAAGAGTACTCCGACGGTAGGGGGAATATACTTGAAGAAACTTGCACTACGCTCAAAGCTTTCTTAAACGCTAAAGAAATACGCTCAAGATAGAAGAATAATTCTCTCTATAGTTTCTCTCTCTAGAGTTTCAGTGGAATTATGTAAGAAATAATGAAGGAATGAGCTTATTTATAGAAGAATGGATTGAATAATAACTAATCCATGAACGGTCCGGATCGATTTACTTTAAGCGATTGGTCCAGATTGGTTTACAATAAAATATAATATATATTCTATTTATAATCTAATAAAAGAATAACTTTTAAAAAGATTTTACTATCTGAAACACTATGCAGCACTATACAAATACTATACATAATAAAATATAATATATTCTAATTATTGTCTAATAAAATGAATAACTTTATAAAAGTATTCATTTTATATAAAAAGATTTTACTATTAGCCTAATAAAACGATTAACTTTATAAAAGTATTACATTTTATATAAAAAAGTTTTCCTGTTTTATTACATTAATAATACTAATAAAACAAAACTTATATATATATATATATATATATATATATATATATATATATAACAATCAATAATAATTGAATCAAATAACGTGAGATACTACGCAGCAACTACTATAGCCATAATTGAACAAAACTGAGTGACTTCTCATGTAAGCATCAATAATCAATACCGTGTGCTACTATGCAACCACACGTATTACTGTACTTTTACTACCGAGTAGTTCAACAGTATTAATGGTAAAACTTCCGCCATTATTTTTATAAAAAATATTTTTGTCGTTTTCTCAATCCGACAATAATTTTGTTGTGGGGTCCACCAATGATTGTGTCGTCGTATGAATATTCCCCGACACAAAGAATATTCCTCGACCAATCGAATATAATATAACAACTTGCATACTTTGCAAAATTTATAAATATTAACCACAACTATAACATTATATTAAATCCACACCATAATATAAAAAAAAATTCGAGAAATTTAAATCTTTATTCGTAAAATTTGGGATTTTACACCATGGGTGAACTTGGTGAGCAAGGATTTGTTGTGGTGACCAAGAAAACAAGTGTAATGATCAAGCAAAAGTTGTTCTTAGCAAGTAAACTTAGGGATCAAGAAATGAATAGTAAGGAGGTTAGTTAAGGAGGTGAGATGTTCTAATGTCCATTATGCCCTCACTTTGGCTTTCCTATAAATAAAAGGAGATTGCTAGTCATTTATCACTTGTTCAAAACACCAACAACTTCCAATACAAAGCAACTTATTAGTTAGAGAGAATAAGCACTTTTAAGACAAACATCCTTTGTTAGATTTTCAAAGAAGAAGAAGACTAGTTCATCAAGGGTAAGACTCTTGTCTAATAATTTTCCATCTCTATCACTGTAGGGTGATAAGAGAAGTGTAGTGTAATAAGCATGTATGCTAAGAACATGTAAGAATTGAATAAGCAATGAACTTAAGTCGAATAAGTCATGAATAAGTAACTTAAACCTAAATAAGTTATGAACTTATGATGAACTTGTCATATGTTTTCCATATGAAGTTAGTATGTTTGATAAGATGCGAGAATGTTGATTAAAGGACTTAAATCTATAATAAGTAATAAGGAATGAAAACTTGTAGTTTATAAGTTATTAAGTCATGAACTTATGAAGAATAAGTCCAAACCTAATTTGAAAATAAGTTGATGTAACTTGTAGTTTAAAATGTTCATATGATGGTTAGACTCCATTTAGAACAATGATCATATCGATAGTAATGAAGTTTCACCGGAATTCACACAATTGGACGATAATCGTCGAATTCGTGAAATTCTCAGAATAGAAGTTAAATTTTGTGTTTGAACTCGGAAACGTTAGTTTTTGATGGAGACAAATCATATTTAGCATTATAGAGTTTCGAACTAAAAAATGACCGGATTCCGACTTAGAACGAAGAAATGAGCGTTGAACGTTCACGAATGTTTACCGTTTTCATTAAAAATGAACTAATAGGTGAATTTTTAGCAAACGAAGTTAAATAGATAAAATTCTTACATGAACACGTAGAGTATGTAATTTGTAAACCGTAGGCTCTTGAACGAGCCAATTCGGACTTATAACGAAGAAGTTACGAGTTCGAGAAATTCGCAAAGTTGAAAATCAGTCAAAGCTATCTGAGGCATAAAGTTGGTGCTGCGGTGCCAACCCAAGGCCAAATGATGGCAATTGTAGCGCCGAGCACAAATGTCATAACTTTCAGAGTTTCACATGCATGGCGGCGGTTATACACAGACTCGCGTCTTGTAGAGCCGAGTCGTTCTTAACCATCGCAAAGTGGTGCCGCAGTGTGGCATAGAGAAGGAAGGGTGGCACTGCAGCGCTAACCCTAGGGTTTTGACCGAGAAGGAAGTTTACAAGTATGAAATGAATGGTAACTCATTAGTAATGAACTAAAGAACTTAATAAAGCATTGTAAGGTATTGTTAAACCTTAATTATGTTACTAAAGGTTGAAGTTAAGTAATCAAACATGAACGTAATGTGAAGATAAGAACGATGTAACGAAAAGCTGGAACCAATAATAACAAATCTAAGTCATAATTAGATTGAGAAGAAGGGTAAGATTCATTAGGAACCATGTATGTTCATTCATGACCTAATGTGTTATGTGATGTTATCATTTACTGTAGAGACTTAAAGACTTAAACGAGAATGTGTTATTAACTGTAGCAGACACTAAAGGCAAGTATTTTAACCCTTGTTCTAGTTCAACCTGGAAAAGCTTTGTAATTCATGTATTTGTACACATGAAGTATTGTATGATGAAGTCTAAGCCAACTCTTTCGGCTAGACTTATATTATGTTTCTATCAAGCATGGTCAATGTTTACTAAGTTATATTGGTGTGGTTTTCAAACGAAGACTGAGTATGCTAAAAATGTTTTGTCGCGTCGAACGGCACGCGTGAGGTTGCCACAACTTAAACGTATATATGTTTAATGAATGTAGTGTTGATCAACATAGAGTACTATAGGTGATCACCTAGACGTGCTCGTAAGAAATGTTGGACTTATGGACTTAGTGCCAGGATGTCCTTTTCAAAAGAACTTATGAAATGCTCAAGGTCCTGGACCGGAATTGATGTTTTACTGAATATTGCTGTTGTAAAATATTTTGAAGGAAAATAAGTGCTATTTGGAATTATCGATAGTACTTCGTAACTATTGTTCAGTTATTGAAGATATACGATTCCTATGTTTCAAGCATGTTGTTTATTAGAATTGTTGTACTTGTTGAGCTAGTCATGCTCACTCTTGCTTGAACCATATGAACACAGCTAAGATCGAACGGACCGAAGGCTCTGGCAAGGATAAAGGCAAGGCGAAGACGAACTCATAGAATACTTATGTAATAGTATAAGTTGAATGATTATAATATATTTGATATTATGACAAGAACAATGTAATGGGTATAAAGAACCTGGGGGAATGTTAATATTATTTTGAATATATAGAAGACATATTCGTTCCTTTGAGACTTTTCAATTGAATGTATGTGTGAATGGTAGTACCGTGTAGCACCATCTGCCGAGTTGGAAGATACCCGGATTTGGGGGCATCACAGTTTGGTATCAAAGTATTAGGTTATAAAACTTAAGGTGGGGATTATAAACCTTAAGTCATTACCTTAAGAGAAGTCAAAGAAGTAAAAGAAGAAAATAACCTTATAAAAATGCATTATGAATATGTTATGTGTTTTTATTATTCTATTGACGTGTACTAATCAACTTAATTGTTTTGTGTAGATGTTAGGAGTAAATGGAATGCATTTAGATGGATAGGCAGTTAGTGAGGAATCGGTTAACCAAATAGAGGTTATACCTAATCCCATAGCAGAAGAGCCCGAGATAGTTGTCATTGAGTCTAGAGACTCAGAGGATCCCGATCTCAAGTCCATGTTCGACGACATGATTGAAGAGGAGGTGGAGGTAGTGTCCTTCAAACCGGTAGCTATAGCAGCAAAGATGGCTCCTGGGGAGTCAATGATGTCATTATTTATGTCAGTATTGGATAGAAATATCCATTCTTCACCACAACAGTTAAGGAGTGAAGGCGAGCTCCAGTCATTATAGAGAGGACAGACGGACGTGGAGTCCATGTGGGAATAGAGCACGACGAGAGGATTTTGGCCAAAGACAAAGTCCATGAGCTGAAACATGAGGTTTTTGAGCTCAAGGAGGAGCTAAAGACCAAATAGCAGAATATATGGAGAATTTCCTATATTCATAGGAGTTCTCATCTGATTTCAATGACGGTAGTGGTTTATCCTGTAGAGGCGAAGCGACGCGCTGATACTATCACCGTGATATTATTATTTTCGGTCTTGCCAAGGCAGATTTTGATAATGCCTTGGGGCAGATGTAATCTATTAATGGATAGAGTAGTTTAGGTATGTAAATATTTTGTATCCAGTAGTGATGTAAAACACTCTTTTGTATAACAAAGGGTAGTCTTTTGTAAATCCCAATTTTTGAAAAGTAATAGTGGGAAAGTAATGTAATCAACTTAGGCTGTGTAATGTAACCGATGTAGTATTATACTACAATGAATGAATGAATATAAGCCTTTTATGGAACATAATGAGCAATGGATGTTAAAGTTATTGTTTAATATCGAATAATAACTAATAAAGAAAGGAATAATAACGAAATGTGTTGTTTATTGTATCAGTAAAATGCCGCCAAGAAGAGCACAACGTAATCAAAATGCTAATGTAAATCAACCAAAGGGAGGTCCGGTTAACCCTATGCAGGAGTTTGTTAATCTTTTAACAGTCGCATTTAATAGAAATTAGGCTAATATCCCCGTAAATTCGGGAGTAGCACGAGCTACTACCTTTAAGGATTTTAAGAGTGTTGGTCCGCCGGAGTTTAAAGGAACTATGGACCCCATCGAAGCCCAAACGTGGGTGAAAGAAATAGAGAAGGCATTTGTGATATCAAATTTTGACGAGGCCCAAAAGGTTTCCATTGCAACCTATATGATGAAGGGAGAGGCCAACTTTTGGTGGGAAGCCAATCAGGATAGGGCCGGGATCGAGAATCTAACGTGGGTGAGGTTCAAGGAGATATTCTTCGAGAACTACTTTCCCACGAGCTTCCAGGGAAGGCTGGAGATGTGGTTTCTCGAATTGAAATAAGAGGACATGATGGTTCCCCAATACGCCGAGTTTAATGAACTGGCAAGGTTCGCTCCACACCAAGTGGATACCGAGGTTAGAAAGGTGCGACGGTTCGAGCAGGGCTTGAAACCCTGGCTTTATAACCGTATTTCTGTGTTCCAAAGTACTTCATTTGGGACTATTTTAGAGAAGGAGATAATCGTCGAAGGTGGTAGTGAGGCTCTGAGCCAATACCACAAGGATAAGAAGAACAAGGGGAAAGTGGATGGGGGAGTGAAGGTCGAAGGAGCCAGCGGTAGTGGAGAGGGACAGAAGAGGAAAATGTTCAGCTTTGGGAATACCAGAGTGAAGCTAGGAGACCTGAAGAGGAGGATGGAGGCCTGCAAGACCTGTGGGAAGACTCACTTAGGAGTTTGTCTCAAGGGGAAGGTTGTATGCTACAACTATGGACAGGAAGGGAACATCTCACCTAAATGTCCAAGTCCGAAAAAGAATCATGGATGCTTTGTATGTAGGTCAACTGACCACATGGCAAAGAACTGCCCGAAGAAGGGGATGGATGGGAATCGGGGCACTAATAGCGGTAAGTTAGCTATTAGTGGTCCAGCGCAGCCGGGTAGGCCGATGGGTCGTACCTTTAACATGATAGTCCAAGATGCGGTTGCATCAGGGGACGTCGCTGCAGGTATTATTTCGATCAACGACATCAATGCTTACGTGCTGTTTGATTCGGGTGCTACTTGTTTGTTTATAGCATGTGATTTTGCTAGACGACTAGGATTACTTCCCGAAAAATTGCCTATACCTTTAAATATTAAGGTAGAAAATGAAGAAATAATTCATGTTGAAGATGTTCATAAGAGTTGTTGCATAGATATCGAGGTTGTAAATTATCAGTAGATTTAATACCGATAAAGTTAAGAGAATTTGATGTAATTCTCGGAATGGATTGGTTAGTTAACCATGGGGAAATTATAGATAGTCAAAAGAAATGTGTGAACCTTAAAACGTTAAGACAACCTCAGATAGTATTTTATGGGAATAGATCACCGGGACGTTCGTGTTGTCTAACCATGACACAAACTAGGAAATTATTGAGGAAGGGATGTGTAGGTTATCTGTTTCATGTTGTTGATACCTAGAGAGTTGTAGCAACCATGGAACAAATACCTATAGTTAGAGAATTCACTGATGTATTTTCGAGTGAATTATCGGGTCTTCCGCCAGATAGGGAGACTGAGTTTGTAATAGACATTGTGCCAGGAGCGGCACCAGTTTCTAGGGCACCGTATCGTATGGTGCCAGTGGAGATGAAGGAGTTGATGGTGCAATTACAAGAACTGTTGGACAGGAAGTACATACAACCGAGTGTTTCACCGTGGGGAACACCGGTACTGTTTGTCAAGAAGAAGGACGGATCGTTAAGACTTTGTATCGACTAAGAGAGTTGAACAAGTTAATGATAAAGAATAAGTACCCATTGCCCAGGATCGATGATCTCTTTGATCAGTTGAAAGGGGCTAAGTATTTTTCTAAAATAGATTTAAGAACGAGGTATCATCAGTTGAAGGTTAGAAAGGAGGATGTACCAAAGATATCATCTAGGACTCGTTATGGTCATTACGAGTTTCTGGTGATGTCATTTGAGTTGACTAATGCACCATCTGCATTTATGGATATGATGAACAGAGTGTTCAAACAATATTTGGACAAGTTCATCGTGGTGTTTATCGATTATATTCTAGTCTATTCTAAGACGCAAGAAGATCATGCTGAACACCTAAGATTAGTGTTGGAAATACTAAGGAAGGAGAAGTTGTATGAGAAGATCACTAAGTGTGAATTTTGGTTGGAAAAGGTACAGTTTTTAGGTCATGTTATGGACCATGAAGGGATTTCAGTAGATCTAGTGAAGGTGGAAGCCGTGATGAATTGGGAACAACTAAAAACGCCGATTGAGGTGCGGAGTTTCCTAGGGTTAGCGGGTTACTATCGTTGATTCATCCAGGATTTTTTGAAGATAGCTACTCCGTTGACTAATTTGACAAGGAAGACGGTGAAATATGTGTGGACTGATAAGTGTGAGTGAAGCGCAAGTTTTTTCATTGCCCGATGACATTGGAAATTTTGTAGTTTATAGCGATGCTTCGCATAGAGGACTTGGTTGTGTGCTCATGCAACATGGCAAGGTCATTGCGTATGCATCAAGGCAGTTGAAGGATTATGAGAAAGTTTACCCTACTCATGATCTAGAACTGGCCACAGTAGTTTTTGCCTTAAAGATATGAAGACATTATCTTTACGGGGGAAAATATGAGATATACACGGACCACAAGAGTCTTAAATATATCTTCACATAGAAGGAGTTGAATATGAGACAAAGGAGATGGCTGGAATTGATAAAGGATTACGATTGTGAAATCTTGTATCACCCTGGAAAAGCCAATGTAGTTACCGACGCCTTAAGTAGGAAGGGTCGGGAAAAGTTGTCTTTGTTAACGGCTCAAACTGAGTTAATAACAGAGATGGCTATGATGGAATTAGAAGTGAAGTTGCCGAGTGAAGCAGGACAAATACTGTTTGCGACGGAGATGCAATCTACCATCGTAGAGAGAGTTAAGGAGGTGCAACTCAAAACTGATGATTGTGACCGGATAAAGGAGTGGCTAACCAATGAAAAAGATACTAAGTACAGTCTTGATAATGAGGGATTATTAAGATTTGAAGGAAGAATTTGGGTTCCGAATGAGACGGAATTAAAGGAACAGTTGTTACAAGAGGCTCATAATTCGAGGTTTTCGATTCATCCTGGTAGTACTAAGATGTATCAAGACCTTCGACAGAGTTTTTGGTGGCTGAACATGAAGAGAGAAATAGCTGAGTATGTGAGTAGGTGCTTGACTTGTCAGAAATTTAAGGCCGAACATTAACGACCAAGTGGCTTGTTATAGTCATTGGAGATTTCGAAGTAGAAGTGGAAGCATATCACGATGGATTTTGTGGTGGGACTTCCGACTACAACGAAAAGGTATGATGCAATTTGGGTAATAGTGGACCGGTTGACGAAGTCGGCTCACTTTTTGCCAATTAGGGTCAAGTATAACTTAGACCAGTTAGCTAGACTTTATGTTAAGGAAATAATTTCCAAACATGGAGCACCAATATCGATTGTGTCAGATCATGACCAACGATTCACGTCAAACTTTTGGAGGAGTCTACAAGAGCAGTTGGGAATGCAGTTGAAGCTGAGTACGGCGTATCATCCACAAACTAATGGACAGAGCGAGAGAATAATTCAGACATTAGAAGATATGTTAAGATCTTGCGTCATGGATTTCAAGGGTAGTTGGGATGATCATCTACCATTAGTAGAGTTTGCGTATAACAATAGTTATCATGCAAGCATAGGTATGCCGCCTTACGAAGCTTTCTATGGAAGGAAGTGCAGAACACCATTGTATTGGGATGAAGTGGGAGAACGCCGAATGCTAGGGCCAAAATTGTGACGCCCCCAAATTCGGACCTCCACTTGGTCACTCGAGTTCGGTTCATCACGTTCTTATGGTAAAACCATAATAACTAAAATAACGCATACACAATGGAAAATCTGCTTTAGAATAATATACAAAGATTTATTATAATTATTCCCCCAAGTCTCGCAACCTACAGTGCTTAATAGATTACATAATAACATCGAATAAAGACTTATTACATAACCCTACTTAAGCATAAACATAGTCTTAGTATCACATAATAGATTTTAAACATAAAGGGACAAGCTAGTCGGTAGCCTTTCCCTTGCCCTTGTCGGTTCCAGAGACACCTCCCTGTTCTTCCTTAACTGAAAGGTTTTAAATAAGAAAGGATCAGCACAAATTGCCCAGCAAGTAATATACAACAAGGGTATATGATATAATATCACAAGGTTTGAAATATCGAAGGGTTATTTCTAGGATAGTTCAAAGTGTCAGAATAATATCATGAATAAGGGATATGATAATTTAATATAAATCAACAGATATATATGAATTCAACGGCTAACAATGTATCCAAATGGATAAGCAATTTATCTTGAAAGCGAAATACTAAGGACCATTGAACTTTCACTAGAGTTACCAATATTAAACTGATAACAAAAAATATCAAGTACTATAGATGATCAGTCTACAATACTTTACGTTATGCATAACACCATAATTTTATTCATGTGTTGGGGTTCCCAACAACATACACTCCCCTTACCAAAAGGGTTGTCCAACTCAGTTTTCAAGATTTCAACACCAATTAATTGGTTTGGACAGTTTTAGAATAAACATGCATATAGTCTAGCCGAATCGAATGGCATCGACTCTTTCACAATATTCCAGGACAATACCAATTTCAACATGAATAATAGCTTTCACAAGGGTTTAACAAACTAGCTCATTTGAATGAGAAAGTAATGTAACTTGTATTCAAAAGGGATAAGCTTTCGGTATTTGCCGAAAAAAGTAATGCAATGATATTTCACAATAGCAATAGTAGGGTTCGGATACTTGCACAATAAAAGTAAGGTTCAAGGAAACTTTCCTTAAGCGTAGTTTATCCACGTTAATAACCCAACACTTTCAAATCCTATTTATAACGCATTATATGATCAAGATATTCATTAGCTAACACAGTCTTTAAATAAGCTCGAAACGATTCAAGTATGCACATATGGTACAAAATCAGTTTATAAGTCATCTCAAATACAACGACGTCATGATTGCTAAATTTCTTGAAGATATTCTTTGGACTTAACATCCGAAAGTTATGATCAACACTTGACCCTATCACTTAGCATGCTCCTTAACACATTAACTAGCACATTAGTCATATAAGATAAGTTAAAGTAATCATGTAGGTATGCTTCAAACATCAGACCAAAAACAAAATCTACATGTATTCTTTTGCGACAAGACAACAGGTACCGTGTCTAGGCCTTTAGGGATGAAGAATTACTTGCTTCCCACCTGACTCGACCGATTACTAAGCTATTGCCTTGTAGTTTTTGTCCCTCTTTAACATACCATTTACACCTATAGTCTAATATACATGCATGCTAGAAACTTTTATATACCACTTTACCATTCTTGAGTCCATTTGTATAAGTTTGAACTTATGTCTTACATAGCATTCAAGCAAAACATTATCAAGCGGTTACCATGACTTGCTACTAGGCTATATACCCATATAGAGATTTCAAATTCTGTTAATGCATATACTTGTAGCATTTATATTGCTTGTTCATAGCTATTATTGTTTAAAGCTTGAAATCATGCTTTAAATTTATGTTTATTTGAAATCATCATATTCCATACATATAAATCATACCTAGAGATATTATAGACACAATATGGCATTTTATCTCATTAACATCTAGACATTCATGTGATGCGACTAGATTTCGAAATTATGTTCAAGTTTGCTTTTAAAACCATTTTAAGCTTGAACTATGCAATCTAACACACATAAGACAACTTTAAAATGCTAAACATAGGTAGTCAAGTTAGGTTAACGTGCTCGCAAGGTCAGAATATAAACCATATAGAAATCATGCATGTTAGCTCACTAGGCTAAGCTTTTTATTGAAAATATTTCTAACATAAGGCTTAACAAGTTTGATCATGCTCAAAGGACTATGTATACTACAACATGCTCATCTATGTGTAAAATCAGTCATATATAGCTTACTAGGTTCATAATTTGTAGGACATGATCTTTACATAGTTTGTTTTCAAAACTTAAGGTTCAAATCTCCATTTAAACCATACGTCTCCATTTATCATGCAAGTCTATTCTAAACATGCTCATACTAGTTTAACATATCCATATATACATCATACACAAGTTCACATGCTAGCTTAAGTCATAGTACTATATCAAATTTTATAACAGAACCCAAAACTAAACTCGACCAAATGGTGCAATTGCTACCTTGATATACTAAGGCAAGCGCAAATTGCAAGTCGGGTTCAGAAGAAGTAAGGTTACTCTGTTTTGTAGAGTAACTACCAACTTGGTTTCCATTGATTCAAGCATACTTCAAACCTTTACCAAAGTGTTTATACATGCTAGTAAACTTCCTAAACATCTTATAACATGATTATTCATATCAATTAACAAATGAATTCAAGCAATTTTAAGAATAAAAAAAACCCATTTCAAGAGCATAAATAGAAATTATACCTTCCTAAGCTTAAATTGGACTTCCTACTCACTGAATATACTTCTACAATGCTCAACAACTTATACTCTCCAATTTAGACTATCAAGAACTTCTAGCAATCACAAAAATCTATATTTGGGCTTGTATTTATAGAGGAATCATGGACCAGTCATTGGCTTTACACAATTTTGGAGCTCATGGTGCAATGGAAAGACACATAGGTTCATGAAGAGTGGTTCAACAACTCCATACCAACTACATAGCTAGCAATGATCATCTAGGATTTAGCCTTGTGGAGAATACGTGTTTTCAACCTCAGCTACTGTTCATGTACTTGTGCCACTCATTTTGGGACAAAATGAAAAACTCAGTAATCTTGTTATCTAGGCTTGGTTTGGTCTATTTAATTTCTACAATGAAACCTTAATGTACAATTGTTACCATACTAGGAATTTAGTGATTAATTATACACTCATATCATATAATCCATGTACTTTAAATATACGCAATAAAATAACGCAGTCACATATTATTGTCCGGGTAGTTCCATAATTATCTCTACCACTCATATAACCATATTATAACATTATTATAGTAATAACTTATTCATTTATGTCAATTAAATAATTTATTCACTTTCTTGATTAATTACAACCAATATTAATTAATCCATTTATTATTGATGAAATTATGGATCTTCATAACCATTAACTATCGATATAATTCTCGTTATACTTATAGATATATTACAAATAATAATAATCGTATATTACGAATTAATTACCAAGTAATCCATATTCCACTACCATTAATTAATATTATTTAATGGATTAACAACTCCGTTATCAGACATAACATACTCTAATTCATGGTTTATCAATGCCACACATATTACATAATTGTTCTATTTAATTTCCAAAGTGGAAAATTACTTTTCTCCAATCGACCACTCTTGGCGCAATTTGCTTTAGTATGTCTTGATTGATAAGCGCTTGACTACTGCCGTGCCACAACAAAGCCAAGATCGGTTTAGCTTCACTAGTGTAAATTTTCATTGCTAAACTCACTCTATATAACATGAATTACTAGCCACAGAAGCGTTACTACGAGTCTATTAGCGTATTGATTACAATTATGAAATCATCTTATCAACACGATTAATCGCCTTAATACTCGTTTAATTTGCTTAACGGATTTCCTCTTTTCACATTAGGCCACACAAGGCTTTTCACAAATCTCATTACCACTTCACACATCTTAATACACATTGATCTAATATGAATCAATTGAATTCACCAATTCACAAAATGATAACACTTTTAATCACAGAAATTTTATTTCCATTAGTATATTCATTTAATAATACGTGGAAATTCTCGGGTATTACAAGAATTGGTGCAGCAAAGAGCGGATATTGTCAAGTTGATAAGAATGTGTCTCGTTGCAGCTCAAGACAGATAAAAGAAGTATGCGAACTTGCATCGAGAAAATAGGGAGTTTGAAATAGGCTCTTACGTATTTCTAAAGGTATCTCCCTGGAAAGGAAAGATACACTTTGCAAAGAAGGGAAAGTTAAGTCCAAGGTTTATAGGACCTTTTGAAGTGTTAAAACGGGTAAGTGAGGTAGCGTATATGATAGCATTACCTGCAGACCTAGAACGAATACATAACGTGTTTCATATATCGGTATTGCGTCTTTATAAGCCGGATTATAAGCACATGATTGAATATGAGCCTATTCATATTGAGAAAGACTTAGCGTATGAAGAGACGCTAATTCAAATTGTCGATAGAGAAGAACAAGTTCTGCGGAATAAAGTTATACCTTCCGTGAAGGTGATATGGAAGAACCACGATGCGAAAGAAGCAATGTGGGAATTAGAAGAAAAGATAAGGAAGGATTACCCTTAGTTGTTTAAGTAATGAGAGACGAGATTTTGGGAACAAAATCTTTATAAGGGGGGAAGAATTAACGACCGAGAAATTCGAATTCTTTGTAAAATAATTTTATTTAATAATATAATGAATAAAATAATATTAATTGTTATTATTATGTGTTAGTAAGATGAATGTCATTCTATAACCTAGAAACGTCGGAACATCGTAGTATTTTAGCTACATGAGAGAATTAAAGTGTTTGAATTTCCAAGACGAAAATAAAAGTTTTCTGACAAATTTTTTGAAAAACACTATTCATCGATTTCCGTTCTGGAATTATTTTTGAACTTTTGAGAAATACGTAACGTTATAATATCAAGGTGAGATGGATTATGTAATGATAATCTAAGTATGGAAAATGTAATATTTCGCATGCGGACTTAAATTAAGAACGTTAAGGATTTAAGACAAAAGGGAATGGAATGGTGGATCTTGTAGGAAGTACAAGTCCAATGAGAATTATGGGGTAAGCCCATGTTATGGTAAGGATTAGCCCAAGTATTGGTTAATATGAAGCCCAAAGCTTAAGTTAAACAAACTAAATTCAAGCCCACAAGAGTACGCTTTGACATTAAAGTAAGCCCAAAGTAATGATCTATTAGCTAATTAGGATCCATGGGGTAACCCATGGGTGAACTTGGTGACCAAGGATTTGTTGTTGTGACCAAGAAAACAAGTGTAATGACCAAGAAAAAGTTGTGCTTAGCAAGTAAACTTAGGGATTAAGAAATGAATAGTAATGAGGTTAGTTAAGGAGGTGGGATGTTCTAATGTCCATTATGCCCTTACTTTGGCTTTCCAATAAATAGAAGAAGATTGCTAGTCCTTTATCACTTGTTTAAAACACCAACAACTTCCAATACAAAGCAACTTATTAGTTAGAGAGAATAAGCACTTTTAAGACATACATCCTTTGTTAGATTTTCAAAGAAGAAGAAGACTAGTTCATCAAGCGTAAGACTCTTGTCTAATAATTTTCCATCTCTATCATTATACGGTGATAAGAGAAGTGTAGTCTAATAAGCATGTATGCTAAACATGTAAGAATTGAATAAGCAATGGACTTAAGCCAAATAAGTCATAAATAAGTAACTTGAACCTAAATAAGTTATGAACTTATGATGAACATGTCATATGTTTGCCATATGAAGTTAGTATGTTTGATAAGATGTGAGAATGTTGATTAAAGGACTTAAATCTATAATAAGTCATAAGGAATGAAAACTTGTAGTTTATAAGTTATTAAGTCATGAACTTATGAAGAATAAATCAAAACCTAATTTGAAAATAAGTTGATGTAACTTGTAGTTTAAAATGTTCATATGATGGTTAGACTCCATTTATAACAATGATCATATCGTTAGTAATGAAGTTTCGCCGAAATTCACACGATTTGACGAAAATTGTCGAATTCGTGAAATTCTCGGAATAGAAGTCGAATTTTGTGTTTGAACTCGGAAACGTTGGTTTTCTATGGAGACAAGTCATATTTGGCATTATAGAGTTGAGGACTCAAAAATGACCGGATTCCGACTTAGAACTAAGAAACGAGCGTTGAACGTTAACGAACATTTACCGTTTTCGTTAAAAATGAACTAATAGGTGAATTTTTAGCATACAAAGTCAAATAGATAAAATTCTTGCATGAACACGTAGAGTATGTAATTTGTGAACCGTAAGCTCTTGAACAAGCCAATTCGGACTTATAACAAAGAAGTTACGAGTCCGAGAAATTCACAAAGTTGAAAATCTATCAAAGCTATCTAAGGCACAGAGTTGGCCATGGCTGAACCCAAACAAATGTTGGCTGCTATGAAGACCAGCACCTGATGTCATAACCTTCTGTAGTTTCACGCCGCAGTGTGGCGGTTAGCATGATAGACTTCATGCGCAGTACCGAAGTTCGATCCTTAACCAACTGCGAGTGGCGCCCATGACCTGGCATAGAGAGAGAGATGGGTGGCGCCACGGCGCCCGACCACAGGGGGTTTAACGAGAAAAAGAAGTTTACAAGTATGAAATGACTGGTAACTCATTAGTAATGAACTAAAGAACTTAATAAAGCATTGTAAGGTATTGTTAAACCTTAATTATGTTACCTAAAGTTTGAAGTTATGTAATCAAATATGAACGTAATGCGAAGATAAGAACGATGTAACGAAAAGTCGGAACCAATAATAACAAATCTAAGTCATAATTAGATTGAGAAGAAGGGTAAGATTCATTAGGAACCATGTATGTTCATTCATGACCTAATGTGTTATGTGATGCTATCATTTACTGTAGAGACTTAAACAAGAACGTGTTATTAACTGTAGCAGACGCTAAAGGTAAGTATTCTAACCCTTGTTCCAGTTCAACCTGGACAAGCTTTGTAATTCATGTATTCATACACATGAAGTATTGTATGATGAAGTCTAAGCCAACTCTTTCGGCTAGACTTATATTGTGTTTATATCAAGCATGGTAAATGTTTACCAAGTTATATTGGTGTGGTTTTCAAATGAAGACTGAGTATGCTAAAAATGTTTTGTCGTCAAACGACAGGCACGTGAGGTTGCCACAACTTAAACGTACATACGTTTAATGAATGTAGTGTTGATCAACATAAAGTACTATAGGCTGATCACCTGGACGTGCTCGTAAGAAATGTCGGACTAATAGACTTAGTGTCGGGATGTCCTTTTCAAAAGAACTTATGAAATGCTCAAGGTCTTGGACCGGAATTGATGTTTTACTGAATATTGTTGTTGTAAAATGTTTTAAAGGAAAAGAAGTGCTAATTTGAATTATCGATAGTTCTTCATAACTATTGTTCAATTATTGAAGATATACGATTCATATGTTTCAAGCATGTTGTTTATTAAAATTATTGTACTTACTGAGCTAGTTATGCTCACTCTTGCTTGAACCAGATGAGCACAACTAAGATCGAACAGACCGAAGGCTCCGATAAGGATAAAGGCAAGGCGAAGACGAACCCGTAGAATACTTATTTAATAGTATAGGTTGAACGATTGTAATATATTTGATATTATGACAAGAATAATGTAATGATTATATAGAACTTGGGGGAATGTTAATATTATTTTGAATATATAGAAGACATATTCGTTCCTTTGAGACTTTTCAATTGAATGTATGTGTGAATGGTAGTACCGTGTAGCACTATCTGTCGAGTTGAAAGATACCCGAATTTTGGGGCGTCACAATCTACTTGACTCTTCTAATGGATTACTTGTTCTGCTGCAGTTAAACTTATTGTCTATTATATTCTATTAGTTTAATAGTTTTGAAGGCTAATGATAACTTATTCTGCGTTATCTTAGTCATAATATTTTTTACTAGGCTAATTGAGCTCACCTTTTTACTTCCATTGTTCTCTTCAGGAAATGAGAACGTAGTCGGAACTAGTCGGGGAACAGAGTGATTATTCGAGATGGTGTTATAGTAGTCCTCACTATTCTATAAAATAGTGTAATAATAAATGTAATGAGGACTCCATTTGAGTTTGGATATTGTCTAGAAGATAATATTCGTGTAAAAACTTTCAACTCATGTTGTATAATTAAGTTTGTATTTGTATTCAGTACCATGTATTTGGCGACCCAATATGGGTGATGTATACCTATTTTGGGGGCGTCACAGTTGGTATCAAAGCCTAGGGATATGATCCCTGGCTGAGATGTGAGACAAGAACTAGGAGTAGAGAGACGGGGAATTCCTTCGTTAGTATGACCTACCTAACTTTATTTGGCATTTAATTGGTCGGTCAAAGTATAGGGATAATATGTTGCATGTCAATTAACCCTTGTTTTGTGGTAGTGTTTGAAAATGGCATCTGAAAATGTCGATATAAGCAATGAAGCACATGAGACCGTTGAGTCACCAATGATCAATACCTAAGATAATGTGCAGCAGGAAGATAATAATCCTCAGGTAAACAACAACATCGATCAAATGATGAACGATGGGATGTTCAAAGGCTTTATACAATTCATGCAACATCAAGCGAGAGCGACTCCTGTTCAAAATGCAGGTGGAAACACTAGCAACTCTCAGATGGTCACTGCTAAGCAGTTCAAGGAGCTGAGACCACCAGAGTCTTTGGGAGAGCCAAAACCATTTAAGGCGAAGACGTGGATAAAGCATATCACCAAGATATTAATTTGATGTCTTGGGATGCTCCAAGGAGTAAAAGGTTCCCTTTATCACCTTCATGTTGAAAGGAGAGAGGCAGATTACTGGTGGGAATCAGTAAAATGTACTCAGCCTGCTACACTAAAAATATCTTGGGAAAAGTTCCAAGAACTGTTCAACGACAATTACTTTCTTGAAAGTATTCGTCACATGAAGGAGGTAGAGTTTATCAAGTTGGAGAAAAATAATATGACCGTGTCGCAGTACGAGGCTAAGTTTGTTGAGTTATCCCTGTTCGCATCCCATTTAGTTGATAATGAGGAGAGAATAACGCGAATATTTCTACGAGGGTTGAGACTCAAAATACGTCAATACCTCATTTCTCATAAACTGTGTTTGTATTCAGATGTTGTAAATATGGCTCAGTTATTGGAGTGCGATAATGAGTCAACACAACCAAGTGAGAGCAGCCGACAAGTCGATAATACCAGTGGTAGCAGTCATCGAAGCGGTGACAACAAACGTGGAAAGAACTCAATATACGGCAACAACGATGGCTTGAGCTGTTGAAAGATTTTGATTATACCATTCAATACTATCCTAGAAAAGTGAACGTAGTAGCTGACGCATTGACTAGAAGATCATATGCGGGTATGAGTGCGATATTGTCAATGCAAAGGCCTATTTTGTATGACTTACAAGGGATGGAGATAGAGTTAAAGACTCCAGGGACCCATGTGATGATGGCAAATATACGAGTAGAACTGACTTTAATCGATAAAGTTAAAGCTGCTCAAGCTACAGACCTAGAGCTGAGGCGTATGAGGAAGAAAGTGTAAGAAGGCGCTATTACGGAAGCAAGAATTGATGAAGAAGGAATACTTCAAGTCAACTCCAGACTTTGTGTTCCTAACGATTCTGACTTGAAGTATAAAATCATGATGGATCGGAGGCGCACAACACACCGTTTGCAATCCATCCTGGGAGTACCAAAATTTATCGTGATCTTCGACATACATTTTGGTGGAGAAATATGAAGAGAAAGATAACAGGATTTATCTCAAGGTGTCTAACTTGTCAACGAGTTAAGGCGGAGCATCTGGTGCTAAAAGGTCCATTGCAACCACTTGAAATTCTAGAATGGAAGTGGGAGCACATTACCATGGATTTCGTTAATGGTCTTCCCAAGGTTTCTCAAGGCATAGATGCAAGTTGGGTCATTGTTGATAGATTGACCAAGTCTGATCATTTCTTACCGATGTGAGAAACTTATACACTTGAACATCTTGCTCGTATTTACATAAACAAGATTATAAGATTGCATGGTATGCCAGTATTCATAGTTTCTGATTGAAACCCAAGATTCACTTCAAGATTTTGGGTTAGTTTGTAAAAATCTATGGGCACAGATTTATAATTCAGTTCGGCATATCATCCCTCAAACGGACGGGTAGTGTGACGCCCCCAAATTCATGTACTTAAAACTGTGACATCCCTAAATCTGGGCCCTAAATCACCACGGATCTGGTATAATCATTCTGTAACTATTGCGGAAGATATAAACATAAATTTTTTATACAATACACTTTACACACTATTTTCCAAAATTGAGTAACCTTAACTTATACACAATTCATAAACTATCTAACATATGACATTATTATCAAACTATACTATTACAAATTAGCTGCACATTTTATCCCAAGCTAAACTTGGCATTATCCTTTCCTGTATCAGAACGTAATAGCCTTATCTGCAATGTTTATCATAATATAGCAAGGGTAAGCATGAAGGTTGCCCAACAAGTTTAAATTTTATTTAAGGATATATCATGATTGAAAGAGTCTGAACAATAAGCTGGCTATAATTCATCAATATAATTGAGAACTAGCACGAATAAACTTTTAACTGAACAAGTATTAAACATGAACAAATTTATCTGGACCGAATGGTAATGAAGGTGATCAGCCTTTCATACCTGACTTATACACGCAATGTGTATAGAGTACAATTAAACGTGGTAATCAGCAATGATTAACCATAAGCATATCTGAATAAAACAACTCTTAATAGAGTTAAGAAAAACTTTCCTGAACCGTTGATTACCGTTACGCATTCTATATCGCCTTATCCGAAGACCTAATATTAGTAATATAGATCTCCAATATTAGAATAATATTATCACAATATAATACTATTATATATAATAATAATAATAATAATAATAATAATAAAATAATCCTAAACACATAACACATATCCCTATCAGTCTATAACACACATAAGATATAACATCAAGTCAAACTATTTTAGTCTGACGTGAACCCGATAAAATTCTAACATCCCGACGGTCTAGTCAAACAATTCACGAGTTTAAGATCATTAAGACTCGATCTAAACTGGTTCACAAATATCTTAGATAATTTATTATCAGTCAAATTATTTTTTATAAGCTCGTAATAATTTTCAAGTAATTATTATCATTTATCATGATTTTCTAATCATTAATATCGTATTTATATGAATTCAATACCACAATATTCCTTTATCATTAATATTTATTTATTATTAAATATTAATGAAAATCATAACATAATAATATTATAATATATTTATAATAATATTATAAAGTATTTTTAATACTTTAAAATCATATTTATATGATTTTTAAATGATTAAATCCATTATTTGATAATTGCTTTTAATATTAAAATATTAATATTCTCATGGCAAAATATCAAAAGTTATATTTTATAACTTCAAATATTTTTCTAACCCTTAAATCATTTTTATATGATTTTTAAATCATTATTTCTAATTTTCCATAATGTATTTAATATATTTATTAAATAAACTAATTGCCATTAATATTAATTTATTAATGATTTTCATCACAAAATATCAAAAGTTATTAAAATTAACTTAAAATATTTTCTCATACCATAATATAATTTTTATGATTTTTAAAGTATTAAAATCATTTTTAAATAATTTATTTAATATTAAAATTAAATTAATTAAATACCAGTTATATTCCAAAAATATTAAATATTTTTGAAATATACTCAAAATAATTATAAACTATTTTTCAGGCTTTAAAATAATTTTTTATAATTTATTATGTATTTTTAATAATTAAAAACTATTTATTTCAATTTATTTAATAAAAATTATTAATTTTTGTAATTAAGTGTCGCTAAAGGTATTTTAGGCGACACAACCGCCGCTAAATGTGTTCTTGGTGTTCTTGAGTCTCAACCCAGAAATCCGCTCAGTTGCTAAGGTACCAAGTTTGACCGTTTATAAATCTTTGATCCATAAGTTTCTGGGTTGTATATTATTCTAATGTTATAGTTCTGATGTAGTACTACAACCTTAAGCAAAGTTCATGTTCAAAACATATAATCACAGAGAGATCTAAGCCATCCAACTTGATATCAGACCTGTTCTTCAATTTCTGGGTTTTCCAGAAATTGAAGAACAGTCGAGGTGCTACTTTTGAGCCCTTGAATCATTGATGTAAAAGCTTACTTAATGTGTTATAAAGGTTCAAATATGTAGTGCATATGTCATTGTACGATTCTAGAACATCATATCAACATAACAACATACAAATCACAAGATTCAAGCTAGTCAAACTTTGTCAGAAATTTCGGCTGATGAAGATCTGGGTTATCCAGAAAACATTCATGAGCTAGTCGGTCAAGCCTACTTGGACCAGGATTATTTATGATTCTATTAAGGATCTGAGCGATCTAATGCCTTTAACATGTAGTCTTCATGTCAGGCAAAAACAACAACACAATAACTTGGCCAAAACATTAACATACATCAAGATCAAGGGCTTTAAAAATATTGTCAGGCCACCTGGAAAAATTCTGGGTTACCCAGATTCAATTTTTCGTGCTCGGTTAACACACTTTGACCGATCATAACTTTCAATATAAACATGATATGGGCTTGCTTCAAGTTCCAGATTAAAGCCCTTACTACGAAGAACAGATCTATAACATCAAACACCACTAACACCTAACACAGATAGATTTATGAACCCTGACATTCGGTTGTCAGACCAGAACTTAGGGTTCATAGATCAGTTCTAAAAACTTAAATTTTGATCATCAAAATGATATGGATCTAAGTTTTAGCAACCCAGATCATCAAATGACACCCTCTAACATGACTCTAAACAACAAATTACAAAATCAAACATCAAATCATAAGATTTAGAAATTTTAAGGTTTAATACCTTTAAAACCTTGATCTTGGATCTGATCTTTGTGATCTGTTCCTGCTAAGCTAAGAAGTATTCTTAGCTTATCTTATCACTCTATCTCATTCCTATTCCCGAAATATAGAGAGAGAAAAGGATGGGCAAGCTTGGAAAATAAAAGTAAGTGACTTTACTTACTTTTTAAGTTTAGATTTATAATTCAATGCATGTTGCTGATAATATTGGCTGATATGTGAGATATAAGTCACATGCTAGGGCTAGGTTTGGTGAACAACCCACATTAAGTCAAGATCTACACACCAACTCATTAAAGAATTACAAAAAGGGTAAAATGGTCATTTGCTTTCCAATTTTAATTCTAAAATTGTCATTTGATGCAACCCTTAGGGTTTAACCCTTAGAGTTTGACCATTAGGGTTAAAACCTTAGGGTTAAAGCCTAAGGTTTCCAAAAGTCATTTTCTAGGATTTCTGAATTAGGTTTTCAAAAATAGAAAATTAGCATTTCTAAATTATAATTAGGATTCTATATTTATATTTAGATTTCCTAATCATAAGCTCAATCTTGCTAATTAGGATTAACATTTCCCAATTAAAATTGCTAATTTAGTAATTAAATCCATAATTTGTACATTAGGTTTCTGGCGGAACAATTAGGGTTTAATAATTTTTAATTAGGGTTTGCTAATTAATTATGCTTTACCCTAATTAATATTATAATTAATAGCACTTAAGCATCATAATTATCTTTAAAATTCCTAGATTAGGGTTTTTAATTTCTGAATTAGGATTTCGGACTCCCAGAACTGAAATTAGGGTTTCAGAACCGGTTTTTAGTGTTTCTTATCCATTGCTAGGGTTTTCTTACAGAACGTTGAGGTTCTTAATAATATTAGGGTTTGACACTGATAAAATTTATCTGGTCAACCATTGACCCTTAACCACACACTGAACACAAAAATGACCATATACATAGAACATATTCACGTACACACTTAATCCTGAATAATTCACCTAAATCCTTCACAGAATTTTGAAATCCTCAAAATTCCTTCCTAAATATATCAAACGCATACATTTATTTTCTGTCTAGATCTATTATTTGACCTTAAATCAATCATTTAAGATTTTAATAATTTGTCTAATTTCTCGGGTTGTCACAGAAACCCGAATTCAGTGCTTCACAATACCATTTCTTTGAGAGAAATAATAATAATATTGTCATGAATATCAAACTTAATCTACATATCAGAGTTGTCTAAATCCTAGGTACGCGACCTTCAAAATATTTCATTACATGATAGATAATAATTATCATTATCTTATTTAAGTTTAGCTATTACATAAGATAACACAAACTTATTCTGACAGCTTTCCTTTCCCTTTGTTCTTGGTAGAGCCCTCTGGCTGATCATACTTAACTGAAAACATTTAAATTAAGCAAGAATGAGCATTTGAGTGCCCAACAAGTAATAACAAACAATAAACATTAGCTGAAAGGATTAAATGTTTTTTTTGAAGGACACTTATATAATGAAGCACTAGTTGTGAAGTAACTGAAACAATTATAATCAACATATCAATTCTATTTCAAATTTTTGAAACTACGTAATGACTATAAATAGAGAGCAGTCGAATGACTATGAACATTATTTTTAATTTTCGAAAAGGTTTAACAGAACTTCATCTGTAAACCGTCATAACTTACGGGCACGGGGGGTGATCAGCCCGTTATGCCCTATATTGATCAATACTACATACTAGAACGATATTCTCGTTCATCATAATCGCCTTGGGCACACAAAAGTTTCCCAAATTTGGGATGTTCATACTTAGTCGGGAATCCGAACCAAAACAATTTGGTTGGATATCATAAAGTTCTATCATGTTCAACAATACTTCTAAATATGTGTCTAGCTGGGTCAAATAGCTTAGACGACTTTTAATTAATGTATACATACCGGAAATGAATAGGTATGTATTAACATGTGATTAAATACAATAATTATCCAAGTGAGGTCACTTGTATAACCATGCTTAGAAATTAACGAACAGAATATATATCTTGATCTATAATAAAAAAATTAAGAACTTGTACAACAGATTATAATCTAATAACTTACTTATACATGATCATTGCATAAGTATATATAAAGAGTAAAGATACTTGCACAATGTAATTCGAGTACGATTAGGAAACTTGCTTACGATATCCGTTGAATAAAGTAATGCAAGGGTTTAGGATACTTGCACAATAAAAGTAGGGTTCAAAGAACTTGCACAATCAAAGAGTGAAGTTCAAGGAAACTTGGTCAATAATAATTGGAGTAAGTTTAGGAAACTTTCCTTAAGCGTAGTTTATCCACATTAATAAATCAACACTTTCAAATCCTATGTATAGCGTATTATAAGTACAAGATGCTCATTAGCTAACACATTCATTAATCAAGCTCGACATGATTCAAGTATGCACATATGATACAAAATCAGCTTATAAACTTATCACGAAATCAATTATCTAGTTATTTCATAAGCAAATTTATAATGTTCAAGGTTAAGACCCTTTTTCCCATGGACTTTCATTATACAAGATAAACACCATGATATTACTTAATCCTCACATATATATATGTATCAGTAGGTTTTAAACCACTTCTAGTATTATAGGCATCATATAAGTTAACTGTCAAAAATTAGATTACACTATCTCAGATTCCAGACTGGCGTAGTTGGGCCATGGCTAAGCCTAGGGTCGGCGGAGCTGCGCATTAGAGTCATAGTCTAACTTCCAAAGTTTAAAAGTACCATCAAACATGCGCATAAGAGTCATATTCTAACTTCCAAAGTAGTATGTTAACATTCTCATTCAAAGTTTGTATTTTCATTAGTAACCTCACTAGTAGGTTCTATATGTTCAATACGTAGAGATCATGTACAGGGATATTATAGACATAACATGACATCTTAACCCTTTAAAATCTAGTTATTTATGTGATGCAACTATGTTTTGAAAATATGTTCAAGTTTGCTTTTGAAACTATTTTAAACTTGAACAATGCAATTTAACTTATACAAGACAACTTTAAGGCTCTAATCATATGTAGTTAATTCATGTTATCATGCTCGCAAGGTCAGAATATAGAGCATGTAGTAGTCATGCATGTTAGCTCACTATACTAAGTTAAAAACTTCTTTAATACAAAATCCTAAATAAGGTGGTCATGAGCAAAGAACTATGAACCATATAAACACAAGTTAATGGGTTATTCATGCCTTTCTAAATCATACCAATATGATTGCAAAGTCAGTATATGAACATAGCATACGTACATATCAAGTTCCTTTCTAAGTCCTAAATCCATTTTCAACTCTACTCCTTCGTTAATCATGTATACTAATCTAAACATGCTCTCATTAGGTTAACTATACTTATATATACATATTACACATATTTGCATGCTAGTCTAAGTCATAATAATCGATCACACATAGCAGAATTTTTAGAAGAAATCGAAAATGAAAATGAGAGATCAGGTAGTGCGGTACAAGGCCTTCCTCGATGATACGACGCAATGGCCATGTCATGCACAGTTCAAGCCGAGAACGATGCCTTCAAAGGAACTTTAGCCCAAACACAAAAATTACACACAAAAGTGACTCAAAACATTCTTATATTAGTTCAAACATGCTTGTATGATTATATAACAACTATATGAACATTACCCACCCCATTTTACATCTAACTACACATAATCAAGAATTTGAAATTCAAGAATGGAATTTAATAGTAACTAAAAATGAAGAACAAGAAGAAGCTTATACCTTGCAATTTGCTTGTTAATTCACACCCTCCTACGGATATGTATGCAATTACTCACTCTATATATGCTATCAATCCCACACCTTAGCAATTTTCAGCAATGGATTTTAGAAGGGAGATGGGTGGTATTTATAGAGAAGAAAAAACACAGACAATGAATATATACACTAAATTAAACCAATGAGAATGTTAGATTACATGATGGTTAAGAGAGAGTTGGTAATTGGTAGTTGAAGATCATCATCATAGCCATTCCCCCCCATAATCATGAGCTATAAAAACTTGGAAGAAAGAAGAGATAATAGGCCTTAGCCTTTTTAATATAGGGTTGTTCTATATAGTATGGCCACATAAATACCATATTACACTATATAATATAGTTGTATTTTATATTTTTAATTATTGCCAACATGCACATAACAGTCAATTTAATTTTATTATATTAATAACTTACTTGTTTCATGGTAAATAAGTTATTCACTTTCTTGATTAATTAATACCAATATTAATTAAATTTGTTCCTCATTGATTAATGTAATTATGGATCTTTTTAACAATTGATTATCTATATAATTCTTATTATATTTATAGACATATTACTAACAATAAATATCACATATCATTAAACAATTAATCAATATTTTACAATAACAATTAACAATTAATATTAATTAATTGCTCACTTAATGATTCCTTCGTCGATTAATAATATTAATAATATTTCCCATCATCGCCCCACACAAGGCTTTCAACAAGTTTGTTACAACTCCACAATAATCACTTTAATATAATTGAGTTAACTCGTCACATAACATGAAATCATTTATATTCAAATAAATATTTATTCCATTAATATATTCATAAGACCTAAAAATTCTAAATTATTACATCACTTATAATAATCCTAATAATCATATCATATATACAATAATCATATATTCACGAAAAATAAATAATAACTATTTTTATTAAAAAATTAATTTATTATAAGAACATAATCTATCATGATCAATAATTCTTAAAAAGAAATTATTTATAATTATTCATGTAATAAATAAATTTTATTTATCACATAGGTACATATACTTTACTTTGCACATATTACCACCTTTATATAAAACAAAATTTATAAGCAAAATTTCTTATTTATTTATATTGAAAATATTGGGTTATTACATTCACCCTCCCTTATTAGGATTCCATCCCCGGAATCACCGCTTTAAAACTTATAGACACTAGGGCAAATAACATACATAATCACTTCATGTAGATCTCGATCAGATTCAATCGAATTGATCTTTAACTATTCAACATAAAACTTGTCTATTTGATTATACGGAAATTTGATTTCTAGCAAAACTCAAATTTCTCCTTCAAAATTTCTTTATAACATATTTTACTATATTTCAGAAAAATCGTATATACAAAAATAAATTTTTATATGAATAATACCTGGAGTTCCATCCCCGGCTGCTACGGTATCTTGAACGGTAATGTTGAAGACTCTTGCGGTTGATTTTGTTGAAGTTGGTCCCGTTATTGCCAGTGTTCCGCTACCCTTCCCCGCATTCACGCTTCCTATATCCATTCTCCTCTACGGACAGTCCTTTACCTTATGTTCTGTTGATCCACACAGAAAACATCCACCGCTCATCCTAGGATTGGGGCAGTTAGGAGAGATATGTCCCTCCTGCCCACACTTATAGCACACAAACTTACCACTAAGACACTCACCAGAATGATTCTTTCCACAATTCTTACACTGCACATCCTGCTTCTTTACACCTTCTTGCTTGACTTGGACACTCCCAAAATTATTCCACTTTCTTTTTCCATTCCCACTACCACTACCTACTTCTATCTTTACTGCTCCTTCAACTTTACCCTTATTCTTTTTCTCCTTATTGTAGAGGCTCATGGCCTCACTTCCCTCCTCGGCAATAATAGCCTTCTCTAAAAGTGTTGTAAAAGTATTTATTTGTAATACCGCCACCTTATTGTAGAGCCAGGGTTTTAATCCCAGCTCAAACCTCCTTGCCTCCGTATCAACTTGATGCGGAGCAAACCTAGCTAATTCATTAAAATTTATGGCATACTCCACAACTGTCATGTTCTTCTTCTTCAATTCCAAACACTTCACTTCCATCCTAGCTTACACACTAGACGAGAAATAGTTCTCAAAGAACATCGTCTTAAACCTAGTCCATGCTATTACTCCTCCTTCCCTAGCTTGATTTGCCTCCCACTAGAAATTTGTTTCTCTTTTCATCATATAGGTGGAAAAAGCTGTATTTTGCCCCTCATCTACCCCAGCGACTACAAATGCTTTTTCTATTTCCTTAACCCAAGTTTGGGCTTCTATTGGGTCAGTGGTACCTCTAAATTATGGCGGTCCTACAACCTTAAAATCTGTGAAGTTCACAAATCGATTGTTTAGCTGATTTCCCACTGCTGGCATTCCATTATGCATGTTAGCGAAATTCTGCATCAGATCTAGTTGTTGTCCTTCAGCATTGTTGACAGATTCTTTTGCCCTTTGGTTTCGAGTTTGACGTCTTGGCGGCATTGTTTGGTTAAATTATACTTTATTAACTTACATTCTAAACCTTATCGTATAAGTTTAATATTTCAAACTTATTCCATTAATCAAACATAGATTCATATTCATTAAACTATTTCATAGTACATAACATAACACATACTGCTTTAAACATCCGATATCCCTTTGTGACTACAAAAGTCAGGGTTCGTTGCCACAACTTATTCAAAAGTGAAAATACTACATTACACATACATACTTATCATATATATCACACCGAACATGTGACACCCTCAAATCTAGGTACTTCATTCCCACAAGATTTGGTGTTAACTATCCAATCATTCACATCTATCTACCCAAATAAAATAACATTTAACTATAAATCATCTCTTTAAATAGGGTTACATCATTAAATAAAAATCTTCCCAGGTTGTCTAACCTTTAACACCATACAAGTGTGGAAATAAATTATTACATCACATCATTATTTCAAAGTCTATCATCATAACAATAAATGAAAATTACAAGTCTGCATCACTTGTACATTTTTCCCTTTCCTTTGCTAGTTGAAGGCTCATCTACCTTCTCAACTTTAGCTGCAATGAGTGTATAAATATGCAAGAGTGATCAAAACAAATGCTCACTAGATATATCAATGAGTTAACAAGAATATAATGGCTGCTAATAAATAGGCGCATCAAAACTGAATAGTACTCTATCAATGATAACCAAAGACTGGAATCAAAATATAGAATATAAATATCTGAGGGTCATAAGACCACGAACTATGTCCACAGTTGCGAGTAATCTTTCAACTCCAATTTTAATAGTCATAAGACTATAAGGACTCCTCGTACTTAGGGATCAACCCTTCGTACAATGTATTGTGCACAAACATTTCAACGCTGAGCGTAAATTTCTCCTAATAATAGGGTTGTTCATCTCAGTATTTAGATTACAAGTCCGCACCAAAGAAAGTTTGGTTTGGATAAGCTTTCAGGGGTAATTTGAAGTTTAACGATCATCAACTAGAGGACTAGTTGAATCAATAGTGTTTGATAACACAACAGTTGATCAATAATAACATAATATAGAACAATGAATAAGTGTAAGCGAACTAACTATATTTCGAACTCATGCTTAGAAACAACTACAATGCATAAGTATTGAATGACAATAAACCTTGCTTGAACAATATTATGCTAGGACTATGAATTATTGAATATACATTAAGTAATAGCAAGCTGAAAAATAAAGCTTGCTCAATATGAGAATAGCTTGTGTCAAGTAAATGAAATAAGATAATTCACATTAGAATTAGAATACAAGAAAATTTCATTCATAATACACGAATGACAATAACGAAACTTGTCTAACAATAAACAAGTTAGAATACATCAATAAATATTGGAATTCAAATCTTGTTCGAATGAAGTCAAAGTGTAGCTAGCTTGCTCAAATAATGATTAAGAATACAAGGGTTTGCTTAAATGAAAGTTTAAAGTAAGAAACTTGTCTAATGTAAAAAGATAAGGTTTAGAAACTTGCTCAACGTAAATGTAGAGTTAGAAAGCTTGCTCAATGTAAAAAGAGAAGTTTAGAAACTTGCCTCGAGCATAAGCTATAATATTAAACTCACGTTCACCTACACATAGGTTTAGAACCATAATACCTATTAGATATGATAACATACCATAACATGTATATTTCTAACCAAACTTATCATTTTAGCACAAGTCTTATGCTACCATATATATTTTAGAATTCCCAAGTGTTAACCTCACAACACTTATCTAACGTTCATTGTATAAACTAATTTATAACATAACACGTTCATTACTTAATAATAATTTGAAACTTTAAATTTGCTAACCACATCACACCACTCTGTTTTATCCTTGTTACTATATATTTATCTTACTAACACATCATTAGTTCAATGCATGTCGCTATTCCATAACCGCAAAGCAATGATGTAAGTGACTATCTCAAACTGGGTATGGGCGCATAGCCTACGCCTATACAAAGGCCTTGAACCGCAAGCAATTGCTATGATTTTGCCTTAACACACCAAAGAAGAAATGCTGGTGCTGCCTGATAGAGAGCGCGGACTATGAGCGATGGAGTCTTTTAGCCCAACAACCGAAAATTTCACCCACTAGACAGTAATTTTAACATGTACAATTGCTATAAAACTATTATAAACATGTTTATTAACATTTTCAACCAATTAGAACAATTTAACATCAACTATACTAATTTAATTCTTCAAATTCCACATTTTCACACAAAACTCAATTTTCTCGACATTCATCCCAAAAATCAACACTATGATTTCAATTCTTCACCAAATCCCACCGTTTAAACTGCGTTATCTTCGTTTCTTAACAAACTAACAATAACAAGACTCAATTCCCAGTTTAGCATACAAATTAACCACTAAAATTAATACTTTCATAAGCCATATAAAAAATATATACACTATAATAATTTTCTTCTTTTTTTACTGTAATACGCATACCATTCATGTTTAAACATAACCTCTAACATTATAACTATATCTAATTACCATAAACAGATTACATAACAACAATTTATAGAAACCAGAATTCATAGAGTTTGAAACTTCAAGCTATAAACTCATTCATATATATATATATATATATATATAATATGGAGATAATGGAGAATTACCTTCAATTAGCTTGTACAACCTTGCTAAACACTGAACTTACTATGAAAATTCTTAAGACTCCTCTCCAATTCTCTCTCAAGTTCTCTGAACTTCTCAGTTTTCTTCTCTTAGGCTTAAGCAAAAAAAAAAAAACCAATAACAAGTATACGCAAACTAAAGTAACTGATATGGTCTTAATACGCCTACTAAATATATCAGTTACACTATTATAAACGTATCTCTGCTATAAATATATTTTATATTATTTATTTTATTTATTTTATTTAAATTCAAAAATTAGAAATTCAAAAGCCATAAGGCTTTGTTTGGCAAAACCCTTTAAATTTTAAAGAATTAATATATTAAGCCATGTTTAAACTCCATTGATTTATTTTATCAACCATTTAGTTAATATTATATAATGTATAATTACATCTTATTTATTTAGATTTCCATATCCAACATTAATCAAATAAATTAATTACCCATACTATATTTTAAATAAATTCTCCATTAAATAATTATCACAAAATTATAATTGCATTATAATTTTATTTAATAATTTAATATACCATTTTAAATTATTAATTAATAATATAACACTTCATGTCATATTACAACTCTCTAAATTATATATTAAGTTACTTTAGAATATTATCTAATAAATTTAGATTCATAAATATTTACTAACAACCATTACATCAATAAAATATTTATTCAACAATAAACACCTCAAATAAATATTTATATAATCCAATAAATATTTAAAATTACAACTTGAAATTCTGGATTGTTACAGAACACACTTATTCCTATAGTACTTATACTACTTATTCACTACACCTTCTCCTGATCCTGGACAACCTTTCGCTCGATGACCTTCCAATCCACAAACAAAACATGCTCCTTGCTTTGGATTGGGACAATGAGGAGAGATATGTCCTTTATGTCCGCAATTGTAACATATCTTTCTCCCTTTTTTGCATATGTCTTCATGTTTCTTGCTACAGTTTGTACAATTTTCTATTTTATTAGCGTCCTCTTGGTGGTTATCGGATTTTCCTAAGTCACGGTCTTTCATCTTTCTTTTCCCCTTCTTGCTTGGAGCTGCACATGATATGTTGCTTTTGGCTCCCATCTGATTAATTTGGATCTTAATCTTATCTTGTTCTTCCATCGTTTTGATTAATGCCTTTCGCAATTGACTATTTAGTAGCTTTTCTATTTCCCACAACCTTTCCAGAGAAGAAATCTTGTTCTTCAGATTCTGCACTTCGGTTGATGCTTGATCAGCTCCAACTTTGGTGTCTGAATCACTATCTGTTAGTTCTAACGTTTCTGGGTCCGATACTATATTTTTCAAAATGATCACCTTATCAAGGTTATCTTCAACGCGAGCCTCTATTTCAGCTATTGGCTTTGACATTGGCTTGGTTATGGAGATTGGCTCCTTCTTTACAATTTAAGGGTATTCTAATCCTTTTCCTCCTGACATCTACACACATAAATTATCCTGATTAACATATATACACATAGCAAATAATAAATTTTTATAAGTTATCTTTTATTTGATTTGACGATGAATTTATTCAATTCATCTCCTTTTTAAACTCTATATGAGTTATATGTATTTTCAACGTTGACCTCTGCCCTAAGGTTATAGCCTAAGGTCTATCTCACCTATGGTTTCTAACCCTAAGGCTCTGATACCAACCTGTGACGCCCCAAATTCAGGTACTTGAAACCCGAATTCAGTGCTTCACGATACCATTTCTTTGAGCGGAATATTAATAATATTGTCATAAATATCAAACTTAATTTACATATCAGAGTTATTTAAATCCTAGGTACGCGACCTTCAAAACATTTCATTACATGATAGATAATAATTATCATTATCTTATTTAAGTTTAGCTATTACATAAGATACCACAAACTTATTTTGATAGCTTTTCTTTTCCTTTGTTCTTGGCAGAACCCTCTAGCTAATCATACTTAACTGAAAACATTTAAATTAAGTAAGAATGAGCATTTAAGTGCCCAACAAGTAATAGCTAACAATAAACATTAGCTGAAAGGATTAAATGTTTTCTTTGAAGGACACTTCTACAACGAAGCAATAATTGTGAAGTAACTGAAAAAAATTCTAATCAACATATCAATTCTATTTCAAAATTTTGAAACTGCGTAATGACTATAAATAGAGAGTAGTCGAATGACTATGAACATTGTTTTTAATTTTTGAAAAGGTTTAACAGAACGTCATATGTAAACCGTCATAACTTACGGGCACGGGGGATGATCAGCCCATTATGCCCTGTATTGATCAATACTACATACCAGAACGATGTTCTCGTTCATCATAACCGCCTTGGGAACACAAAAGTTTCCCATATTTGGGATGTTCATACCTAGTCAGGAATCCGAACCAAAACAATTTGGTTGGATATCATAAAGTTCTATCATGTTCAACGATACTTCTAAATCTGTGTCTAGCTGGGTCAAATAGCTTAGACGACTTTTAATTACTGTATACATACCGGAAATCAATAGGTATGTATTAACATGTGATTAAATACAATAATTATCCAAATGAGGTCACTTGTATAATCATACTTAGAAATTAACGAACAGAATATATATCTTGATCTATAATAACAAAATTAAGAACTTGTACATCAGATTATAATCTAATAACTTACTTATACAGGATCATTGCATAAGTATATATAAAGAGTAAAGATACTTGCACAATATAATTTGAGTACGATTAGGAAACTTGCTTACGATATCCGTTGAATAAAGTAATGCAAGGGTTTAGGATACTTGCACAATAAAAGTAGGGTTTAAGGAACTTGAACAATCAAAGAGTGAAGTTCAAGGAAACTTGCTCAATAATAATTGGAGTAAGATTAGGAAACTTGCCTTAAGCGTAGTTTATCCATGTTAATAAATCAACACTTTCAAATCCCATGTATAGCGTATTATAAGTACAAGATGCTCATTAGCTAACACATTTATTAATCAAGCTCGACATGATTCAAGTATGCACATATGATACAAAATCAGCTTATAGACTTATCACAAAATCAATTATCTAGTTATTTCATAGGCAAATTTATAATGTTCAAGGTTAAGACCCTTTTTCCCATGAACTTTCATTATACAAGATAAACACCATGATATTACTTAATCCTCACATATATACATGTATCAGTAGGTTTTAAACCACTTCTAGTAATATAGGCATCATATAAGTTAACTATCAAAAGTTAGATTACACTATCTTAGATTCCAAATCAAGCGCAATTGCATATGACTAAGCTAAGTTTAGGGTTTGTAAGAAATCTTGCACCTTTCCTCGCCAAGCCAAGACTTAGCTGTTGCATTATGGTTTATGTTTGGCTTGAACACACATTCATTAATAATATGTTTTGTCGTGTTAAAGGTCTTTTCATGCTTCTCAAGTCAATCTAGGTTCCTTCTTTCATAGCATGGTTCTAAGTTAAACATTTCAACAAGTTAAGGTCATGAAACCACAAAGTCTAACATGCTTGCCTTTTAAACATACTAGGTAGTCATAGAACTCATATTAGACATGCTTGTGAGTATTCATAACACATGTGAAATTAGCATCACTTTGGTTAAAAATATGCTTCGTTTATGCTTTACTTGAATTATGATACACAAGTATAGTATATATATATATGATACATTTAGCAAGTTTAAAAGTACCATCAAACTTGCGCATAAGAGTCAGATTCTAACTTCCAAAGTAGTATGTTAACATTCTCATTCAAAGTTCGTATTTTCATTAGTAACCTCACTAGTAGGTTCTATATGTTCAATACATAGGGATCATGTACAGGGATATTATTGACATAACATGACATCTTAACCCTTTAGAATTTAGTTATTTATGTGATGCAATTATGTTTTGAAAATATGTTCAAGTTTGCTTTTGAAACTATTTTAAACTTGAACAATGCAATTTAACTTATACAAGACAACTTTAAGGCTCTAATCATATGTAGTCAATTCATGTTATCATGCTCGCAAGGTCAGAATATAGAGCATGTAGTAGTCATGCATGTTAGCTCACTATACTAAGTTAAAAACTTCTTTAATACAAAATCCTAAATAAGGTGGTCATGAGCAAAGAACTATGAACCATATAAACACAAGTTAATGGGTTATTCATGCCTTTCTAAATCATACCAATATGATTGCAAAGTCAGTATATGAACATAGCATACGTACATATCAAGTTCCTTTCTAAGTCCTAAATCCATTTTAAACTCTAGTCCTTCGTTAATCATGTATGCTAATCTAAACATGCTCTCATTAGGTTAACTATACTTATATATACACATTACACATATTTGCATGCTAGTCTAAGTCATAATAATCGATCACACTTATCAAAAATTTTAGCGTAAATCGAAATCTAAAATAGAGATCCCAAGAATATTGCTCTTTACCTCGTTGTTATTACTCACTCTATATATGCTATCAATCCCACACCTTAGCAATTCTCAGCAATGGATTTTAGAAGGGAGATGGGTGGTATTTATAGAGAAGCAAAAACACAAACAATGCATATATACACTAAATTAAACCAATGAGAATGTTAGATTACATGATGGTTAAGAGAGAGTTGGTAATTGGTAGTTGAAGATCATCATCATAGCCACTCCCCCCATAATCATGAGCTATAAAAACTTGGAAGAAGGAAGAGATAATAGGCCTTAGCCTTTTTGGTAGTTCACATGAAGGAGAAATGAAGAGCAAATGTGACTTAAATTTTGGGACAACCCAAATACTCGGCAATCTTGTAATACTTATACCATTTTTCTACTCTTATGTTATATAGTATAAACATATCAACCATACATTAGTTATAATTTAATGTCACAATATGATTTACATAATTAAAATTTCGAAGCAGTAGATGTAATACGGAAATGTAACATACATATAATACATGTACATTTTATCACATCGGTATACTTTATTAAAGTAATAGTGTACAATATGATCATGGTATATTATTTTAATATATACCCACGTACATATTGTCACATACCCCCTTCATGAGGTATTCATATCATATAGTTTCAATATTCTCAAACACATTGCTTCAAACAATGTAGTTTAATAAGACTTAATATAGGGTTGTTCTATATAGTATGGCCACATAAATATCACATTACACTATATAATATAGTTGTATTTTATATTTTGAATTATTGCCAACATGCACATAATAAATAATTTAATTTTATTATATTAATAACTTACTTGTTTCATGGTAAATAAGTTATTCACTTTCTTGATTAATTAATACCAATATTAATTAAATATGTTCCTCGTTGATTAATGTAATTATGGATCTTTATAACAATTGATTATCTATATAATTCTTATTATATTTATAGTACATATTGCTAACAATAAATATCACATATCATTAAACAATTAATCAATATTTTACAATAACAATTAACAATTAATATTAATTAATTGCTCACTTAATGATTCCTTCGTCGATTAATAATATTATTAATATTTCCCACCACCGCCCCACATAAGGCTTTCAACAAGTTTGTTACAACTCCACAATAAGCACTTTGATATAATTGAGTTAACTCGTCACATAGCATGAAATCATTTATATTCAAATAAATATTTATTGCATTAATATATTCATAAGACCTGGAAATTCTTGGGTATTACATCACTTATAATAATCTTAATAATCATATCATATATACAATAATCATATATTCACTAAAATAAATAATAACTATTTTTATTACAAAATTAATTTATTATAAGAACATAATCTATAATGATCAATAATTCTTAAAAAGAAATTATTTACAGTTATTCATGTAATAAATAAATTTTATTTATCACATAGGTACATATACTTTACTTTGCACATATTTCCACATTTATATAAAATAAAATTTATAAGCAAAATTTCTTATTTATTTATATTGAAAATATTGGGTTATTACAGGCAGTCGGAGAGGACTATTCAAACTCTTGAGGATCTATTAAGACTTTATGTCCTTGACTTCAAAGGAAGTTGGGATAAGTTCTTACCATTGGTAGAGTTTTCCTACAACAACAATTATCAAGCAAGTATTGACATGACTCCATTTGAGGCGTTGTATGGAAGAAAGTGTCGTTCTCCAGTATGCTAGGATGAGGTGGGTGAAGGAACGTTGTTGGGACCGGAGTTGGTACGTATGACTACGAAAAAGATTCAAACGATCCGACAATGTATAAAAACCCACAAGATCGACAAAAGAGTTATGTTGATCTTCATTAAAAGGACGTGAAATTCAATATTGGATATCATGTGTTGTTACGTGTTGCTCCATGGAAAGGGGTTACGAGATTTGGAAAGAGAGGAAAGCTCAATCCTCGATTTATTGGCCCATTTGTAATACTTGATCGAGTAGGAACTGTGGCCTATAGACTCACCTTACTGCCAAGTATGTCTCGTGTTCATAACGTTTTTCACATATCTATGTTACTTAAATATGTGAAAGACCTGAACCACATTATTGAATTAGAACCAGATGAGATAGCGGAAGATTTAACGTATGAAGAGGTACCTGTTAAAATCTTGGATAAGAAGGATCATATTCTACGCTCCAAGTTTATATCTCAAGTCAAAGTTTTGTGGAGAAATCACGATGTGGAGGAAATGACCTAGGAGTTAGAATCTGAAATGAAATCAACGTATCCTCACCTCTTCGACATATCAGGTACATACCCTAATTTCGAGGACGAAATTTCATAAGAAGGGGAGGTTGTAAGACCCTAACTTTTTTGAATAAAGAATAATTTTTCTTGAAATATATTTTTGAATATTATGGTGTGGATATGATATAATGTTATAGTTGTGGGTAATATTTGAAAATTTTGTAAAGTAAGCAAGTTGATATAAAATATTCGTTGTGTTGGAGAATATTCGATTGGTCGGGGAATATTCGTTTTAGCAGGGAATATTCGTACGACGCCACAATCATTGGTAGACCCAACAACGAAAGTATTATTGTAGTTAGAAAACGACAGAAATATCTTTTTATAAAAATAACGGCGAAAGTTTTACTGTTAAACTGTTGAACTACCCAGTGGTAAAAGTACGGTAATATGTGTGGTTGCATAGTAGCAAACGGTATTGATTATTGATGTTTACGTGTGAATTCACTCAGTTTACTTAATTATTACTACAGTAATTACTGCATAGTATCTCACGTTATTTGATTAAATTATTGTCACAATATTAATATTTTATATTATTAAATCAATAATTGAGACGATAAAGTTATGCAATATTGTGAGTTATAATATTAAGGATGAATAATTGTTAATAGATTAAAAATGTGTTTATTAAAGATAAATAATTTGTGGTAAATATTTATTCAATTTTTGATATAAATATAGGGATTGTTATGAGGCATTTGTTGTAAGTTTGACTTAGTATTCCATGGGAAGATTTACTAATTTTATGGATCGTCGATGGTGGTTTTAATAGATAACCAATTTGGACCATTGATGGTGGTTTTAATAGTTAATCAATCTGGACCATTGATGGTGGTTTTAATAGTAAATCAATTTAAACCATTGATGGTGGTTTTAATAGTAAATCAATCTGGACCGTCGGTGGTGGTTTTAAAAGTAAATCAATATGGACCGTCGGTTGTGGTTTTAATAGTAATCAATATGAATCGTCCGTTCTAATAGTAAATCAATCTAGACCATTCATAAATCAGTTACTATTTAGTCCATTCTCCTATAAATAGAAGCTTAATTCTTCTTTCATTCTCACCAATTCACTGAGATTCACAAGAGACACTATAGAGAGAGAAACTATAGAAAGCAAGAAGAAGAGTATTCTGTTACTTCACTATTGCATTATCTTGTCTTCTACTAAGGTAAGGGGTATTATTTCTTTCGTATTCATAAGGAATACTATTTTTCGTATTCATCCTTTAATATGTCAGAATAACCTATCTACACGGATTACGTACCGTATGACATGTGAAAATCCATTTGCAGTTTCGTATATTAATTCTTTTTCATATTCTTAAATCTAAACTTATTATGGTAAGTATTGCTTCTATGATCCTTGAAATTAGTGGAATATCCTTGAGTTTTGCGCTTCATCTAGTATCGTTTCATTGGAATATTGATATGAACTTTCTTATTAAATATCAATATTTTCACCTGGGGTACTATTTACGGGTTACTATTAACTGGAATATTATTCACTTGGGTATTCGGAGAACTTTTCATGCCGGGGTACTATTCACGAGTTACTATTCATGGGTTACTATTTACTCAAATATTATTCACTCGGGTATTCGGGGCACTTTTCATGTCGGGGTACTATTTACGGGGTACTATTCACCAAAAAATTTATTTCTTTTCTGTCCAAATTATTTTTGATACATGGATATTATTCTCGAATTTTACCCCACAAAGTAGTATCATGTTGACAATTTGGAAATTATTGAATTATGGATAAATTAAATTATAAATTTTTAAAATTTATCATTTGCTTTCATTTAATTGAACTCTTATATCATTGTCATCATCCTCATGCTTATATTGTGAGGAAAGTCATCTTTGGCTTACGTGTGTAAGACCCCGAATTTTGTGAATAAAGATTAATTGTCTCAAAAAAAAAATTTAAGTATTATGGAGTGGATTTGATATAATGTTATAGTTGTGGGTAGTATTTATAAATTTTGCAAAGTATGCAAGTTGTCATAAAATATTCGATTGGTCAGGAAATATTCGTTTTAACAGGGAATGTTCGTACGACGACACAATCATTGGTGGACCCCACAATAGAATTATTGTCGAAATGAGAAAATGACAAAAATATCTTTTTATAAAAATAACGGCGAAAGTTTTACCGTTAACTGTTGAAATACCCATTGTTAAAAGTTCAATAATACGCGTGGTTGCATAGTAGCACACAGTATTGATTATTGATGCTTACGTGGGAAGTCACTCAGTTTTGTTCAATTATTGCTACAGTAATTGCTGTATAGTATCTCGCGTTATTTGATTCAATTATTGTCGATATTTTATATATTATTAAATCAATAATTGAGATGATACAATTATTCATATTATTATTTACAATATTGACGATATCTAGAAAGTTCTGTCGAGGAGAGGTTTGGTCACCTAATTGCGCGCCAATAGGGAGAAATCCTTATTAGAAAGCCCCCTTTTTCCTGGGAATGATCTGGTTGTTAATATTGTGAGTTATAATAATGATGAATAAATATTGTTGAAAATATTGAGGGGATTTTTATGAAGTATTTGTTGTAAATTTTACTTATTATATGAACCCCCATTTACACATTTTTCAAAATAATCGGTAGAAATTTTTTTATTATAATAAAGGTGGGGGCCACATGTGGGGCCCACTCGTGGGAAAAATGAAGTTGGGAGGAAATTTTTGACAGGTTCATGGGTGGAAGCATATTTGGATTATATATATATATATATTATAATAAGTTTTATTTTTTTATGAAAAATAGAATATATTATATTTTATTATGCATAGTGCAACATAGTAAATCAGAAAAATTTTTTGACGATTTTGAAATTTGCCTGTGACCCTTTTCCTGTTCGTCCGTGATTCTAAAATTTGAATTGTATCATTTCCATTCTCCTATAAATAGGATGCTTAGTTATAATTAAAAATCACATCAGAATTTGAGAATTATTCTTCTATAATATTGAGCGTATTTCTTTCGAGTTTTAGAAAGCTTTGAGTGTAGAAAATAGTGAAAGTTTTCTTCAAGAATATATCCGCTATACTAGTTGGAATACTCTTCTTTTTAAGGTAAGGATTATTATTTATTTCATATTCGTTTACGGTATTATTTTTTGTATTTGTAAGAAATTTTATATCGTTCAATATTCACAAGAAATATTATCTTCATTTAATATTCGTAAGGAATATTATATTCCTTCAATATTCGTAAGGAATATTATTTTCGTTTAACAGTTATAAGGGATATTATTTTTATTTAGTATTCATATGAAATAATATTTTCTTCAATACTCTGTTGTATGTAAGTAATATTATTTCGTTTCAGATTTCGAATTCTACACTCATTTTGTTAAAGTTTTGGCTTTTATACTCCATGAAATTAGTAAAATATGCTTGATATTTGCGCTTCATCCAGTATCTTTTCATTAAAATATTATTCTGAGCATTCTTGATAAGTTTTACCTTTCTCATGCCGAAGTACTATTCACGGGGTTACTGTTCACGGGGTACTATTCACTCAGTTAATATAGGGATAATATGTTGCATGTCAATTAACCTTTGTTTTGTGGCAGTACTTGAAAATGGCATGTAAAAATGTCGAGATAAGCAATTAAGCACATGAAACAGTTGAGTCACCAACGATCAATAACCAGGATAATGTGCAACAGGAAGACAATAATCCTCAGGTAAACAACAACACCGATCAAATGATGAATGATGGGATGTTCAGAGACTTTATGCAATTCATGCAACATCAGGCGAGAGTGGCTCCTGTTCAAAATGCAGGTGGAAACACTGGCAAATCTCGACTGGTCACTGCTAAGCAGTTCAAGGAGCTGGGACCACTGGAGTTTTTGGGAAAGCCAGAACCACTTAAGGCGGAGATGTGGATAAAGAAGATCACCAAGATATTTGATGTCTTGGAATGCTAAGAGGAGTAAAAGGTTCCCTTCGCCACCTTTATTTTGCGAGAAGAGGCCGATGATTGGACGGAATCAGTAAAACGTACTCAGCCTACCGCACTCAAGATATCTTGGGAGAAGTTCCAAGAATTGTTCAACGACAAGTACTTTCCCGAAAGTATTCGTCACATGAAGGAGGCTGAATTCATCAAGCTGGAGCAAAATAATATGACTATGTCGCAATACGAGGCTAAGTTTGCCGAGTTGTCCCGGTTTGCTTCCCATTTGGTAGATAATGAGGAGAGAATGACGCGAATTTTTCTGCGAGGTTTGAAACCCGAAATACGTTAATACCTTATTTCTCACAAACTTTTTTTGTATTCAGATGTTGTGAATAGGGCTCAGTTATTAGAACGCAATAATGAGACAACCCAACCAAGAGAGAGCAACCGTCAAATCGATAATACTAGTGGTAGCAGTCATCGAAGCGATGAGAACAAATGTGGAGGGAATCAATATGCCAGAAATGGTAACCAATTCGGTGGTAATCATGGCTAGGATAAAGGGAAGGTGAACTAAGTGAGAACAACTTCAAGAAGAGAAGGTTCAATAATGATGGAAAGACAGTGGCACTCGTTTCCAAAGAAGAAGAACGACCAATTTGCCAGATGTTTCAAATGCGACAAGAGGGACACATCCGTCTCAAACTCAGACGCTGTGACCAAAGCATGTTTCAATTGCGGAAGAGAAGGTCACCTAGCTCAATTTTGTCATGTAGTGAAGTCAAGTCCAGCTGGGTTAGTGATGCCAAAGGATGTCCCAGAAAAGTCAAAGTCAGTAGTTTAAGTAAGAGCGTTTGTCGAGCAACCCGAACAAAGTTATCATGGGTAAGTTAATCATTAACTCTTACGAAGTTTATACCTTATTCGATTACGGTTCTACCCATTCTTTTATTTCTCCTACTTGCGCTCAACGTTTAAATTTGACCCACGAGAAGTTAGACATTGACTTATTGGTTGAAACTCCGTTAGGAGAAACCTTCGTTACATCCACCATTTATAAATCTTGTTTGATTCAAATCGATACCCTCACGTTACCTATTGATCTTATCTCTTTGAAAAACACTTGCCTTTGATGTGATTTTAGGAATCGACTAGTTAACTATTCATCATGCTAAAATTGATTGTTTTTGTAAGGTTGTTAGCTTTCATATTCCTAACCAACCTATTATGCGAATTCAAGTAACCAAACCACTAAAGTCAATCATTGTCATATTAATCCATAAAGCCATTCGTTTAATAAAAAATGGATGTTAAGCTTTCTTAGCCCATGTCACGGATTTAAACAAAAATACGTCAGATTTGAATGATATTTCTATTGTTAATAAATTTCCTGACGTATTCACTGAAGAAATTTTTGGCCTACCCCCAGAGCGTGAAATTGAATTTTGTATCAACCTTGAACCCGATACAAAACCCTCAAATATTTTTTTTTCACCCAAAATGAACGTAATATGCTCCAAAGAAGTTGGCTCGAACTGTTGAAGATTATGACCATACCATTCAATAACATCGTGGAAGAGCGAACGTGGTAGCTGACGCGTTGAGTAGAAGATCGTATGCATTTACGAGTGCGATATTGCTAACACAAAGACCCATTTCGTATAACTTACAAATGATGAAGATAGAGTTAAAGACTCTAGGAACCTACGTGAAGATAGCGAATATACAATTAGAACCAACTTTAATTGATAAAGTTAAAGCCGCTTAAGCTACAGACTAAGAGCTGATGAATGTGAAGAAGAAGGTTCAAGAGGGCGTTATTCTAGAAGCAATAATCGACGAAGAGAGGAAATCTCAACCCTCAATTTTTTTGGCCCATTTAAATTCCTCGATCAAGTAAGAACTATGGCCTATATACTCACCTTACCGCTAAGTATGTCGCGTATATATAACATTTTTCACGTATTGATGTTACGTAAATATGTGGATGACCCAAACCAAATTATTTAACTAGAACCGAACTAGATAATGGAAGATTTAACGTATGAAGAGGTACCTATTAAAATCTTGGATAAGAAGGAATATATTCTACGCTCAAAGGTTATACCTCAAGAGTTAGAATCTGACGAGGAATTATCATCTCTTCGAACTACCAGGTACGTAAATTTCAAGGGCGAAATTTCATAAGGAGGGGAGATTGTAAGACCCCGAATTTTGTGAATACAGATTAATTTTCTCAAAAAAAATTTTTAAGTATTATGGTGTGGATTTGATATAATGTTATAGTTGTGGGTAGTATTGATAAATTTTGCAAAGTATGCAAGTTGTCATAAAATATTCGATTGGTCGAGGAATATTTGTTTTAACAGGGAATATTTGCACGACGGCACAATCATTAGTGGACCCCACAACGAAATTATTGTCAGAATAAGAAAAAGACAAAAATATATTTTTATAAAAATAACATCGAAAGTTTTACCGTTAACTATTGAAATACACGGTGTTAAAAGTACAATAATACGTATGGTTACATAGTAGCACACGGTATTGATTATTGATGCTTACGTGAGAAGTCACTCACTTTTGTTAAATTATTGCTACAATAACTGCTGCATAGTATCTAACGTTATTTGATTCAATTATTGTCGATATTTTATATATTATTAAATCAATAATTTAGACGATACAGTTTGACGCCCCCAAATTTGGGTATCTTCCAACCCGACATATGGTGCTACACGGTACTCATAACTATACAATCATTCCATTGAAAACACAACACAATGAAAGTATTAACTATCTTCTTATTACAATTATAGTAAAATCCTTTCCTAGGTTCATAAATTGATTACATCATTTACTGTCCATAAGTATAATACATACAACCATTTTAATCTATTACAAGATGTTTAATTATCCATCATAGCCTTGCCTTTATCTCTCTTTGAATTCTCAGTACGCTCGGCTTTAACTGCAATCATATAATTCACGCAAGAAGTGAGCATAACAAGCTCAGCAAGTCTAACAAAGGATAATATCAATACCACATTCATGAATTACATGATAATCTTCCATAACTGAACAAATAGTCATGAAGTATTACGAACATTGAATAATACTTAACAATTTATAACATCAATTCCCAAAGTATATAATAGTTTAGAAATTCTGAACTAGTCGAAAGACCATGAACAATCTCTTTTTTGTTTTCATACTTGAAAAGGACATCACAGCACTAAGGTTGTACATCCGACATTTCTTATGAGTACTTCTAGGTGATCAACCTATAGTACTCTATGTTGATCAACATTCATCCATTAAAAGTATTTACGTTTAAGATTTGGCAAACTCGCGTGCCCATCGAATAAACGATGAAAAATACTTTTGTTTGTTCATAGACAAACTTGCCTTAGATCCATACCAAATACTTGGCATAGGATAGCGTTATCATTTCTATATCGAAAGACATGTATACAAATTAATCTATCTTTCACGAATAGTCTAGCCGAGTTAAAACTGGCATTGACCCTTTCTTTAAAATCATTCATGCAACTCATTACAATGAATCACAGAAAACTCGACTAACGCGAAGGTTAGACAAACGTTAAGAAAACTTGCCTTCAAGCGTCTTCAAATAATTTATTCAACAGTTCTCGGTCTTTAGAGTATCTACATGATATATTCACATAGCACACTGTAATTAGCTTCTAAACAATCAATCATATTGTTTCTACCAAGTTCTTTCTCTTCTATGTTTTAATTGACTTTCATTTCACTAATACTGTCAATTCAACTTACTACCCTTCATCATGGCTTGTTAACGTTCTTATGTTATTAACCGAACTCGATCATCATTGGTGAAGTACAAATGTTGAATATCGTTCACGGTTTAATTATTAACACTTCACATTAAACAACTTGTGTTCAATTCCTAAGTTCATCACAATATACACTAGTATATGTAACATAGGAATGGTTTTAGTATGTTTATTAAGTATATAAACTTAACTTATACTGGTCTTGAAACATTGGAGTTCAATACTAACTTAACCAATATTTCCCATGTCTTGGCCTGGCTTGGCTGCTGATTTCTATATGCAACAACTGGCTGCGACACACACCAGCCATACCCACTTAAGCTCCGTCCCCGACTGCGGCGTGGATCTTATACAGGTGAATGGCGCTGTGGCGTAGCTCATTACACACGCATGGCGGCTGGCTGCAGATGCAAGACAACTAGCTTTGTCAGTGTCATTGCGCGGACCTCGATTCGTAAAAAAATTATGCAAACAAAAATTTTTGTGAACTTACCGGCTTCATAACGTCTTCGTTACAAGCCCGAATTGGTCCGTTCAAAAGACTACAACTCATATATTACATACTCTACGCGTTCATGTAAGAATTTTATAATTCCAAATCCGTTAACTCAAAATTCACTTCAAAGTTCATTATTAAGCGTTCGTTTAACGTTCTTAAGCGTTCAATACTCATTTTCTTAGTTTTAAGTCAGAATCCAACGATTCTTGATTCAACGACTCTTGAATACCCTATCTCATGTGTTGACATTGAAAACCAACATTTCTAAGTCACACGACAACTTTCGACTACTAATCTAGAATTTCTACGTTTTTGACGTTTAACGTTTATTTCTGTAAAATTCGGCATATCTTTTTTACTAGTGTTCTATATGCCAAGCAAGATGCAAGATGCACATATCCTAATAGCGATGGTTTTCAATTTGTCCATCAACAACCATGTTCATCATTCAATATTTTCTACAGTTTAAACTTACGTAAACCCTTATGATTCCTACTTAAACATGACTTATAAATGTTTTACTCATTACAAGCCATCCTTATTCCTCCATAAGAGGCATGCTCCACCAATCTATGATTCTTTATAATCAAAGAAATGAAATAGGATGGAAACTAATATTAATGGAATATTACCTTTCTGTTCTTTACGTTCTTACTAAAACTTCTAATGAATTGCTTCAAAGTAGGATAGTTTCTTGTTTTTAGCTCTTTCTCTCTCTCAATATAAGTTGGACAACTCTTGGAAAACCACAAATGACCAACCTAAGCCTTCTATTTATAGGAAACTGAAATGGAGGGTATTTTGGTCTTTCTCCCCACCTCCTTACTATTCACTTCTTCCTTACCAAGTAATTTACTTAGTCATCAAGTAGATTACTTTACTTGACCACCAAGTGGCCGGCCCACATGGTCTTGTGGGTCATCCCCATGGGTTTTAACCATTCGGTGACCCATCGGTTCGATCCGCGGTTCAGTTTCTTGGATCGGGCTTAATTTAACCTAACATTGGGCCTTGACTTGGGCTTAAATACATAATTCATTGGGCTTGATTACTCAATTACTTGGGCTTGATATAATCCAAATCCAATTGGATCATATTAAGTCCTTAAATTCTAAATCCAATAACACCAATCGTATTCTACACGTATAATTCACGTATTTTCTTCGTATAGTACTCGTACAATATTCGTATTATACGTCGTATTAAATTCTCATACTATACTCGTATACTAATTAGTATCATATTCATATATCGTACGCATAATCATCGTAATTCATTATACATATCTCATTTCCTTCTCGGAAATCATTTTACCCAACTCTTAGGTTTTAAGTCCGCAGGCAAAAACTTCATTTGCCATAAATGAAATATTATTAAATATTCCATCTCGTCTTCATATTCTATCATTACGCATTTCTCGGAATTCCAAACTTAATTCCTGAGCAGAAACGGATGAATAGTGTTATTGACGGGAATTTCTCGGAAAACTTTTATTTTCGTCTTGGAAATTCAAAACAATTAATTCTAGCACATAGTCAGAATACTAACCACATCTGCACATTCTAGGTCATAGCATGACCTTCACATAGCTTACTCACATAAATAATCAATTAAATTCATTTAATTCATATAATCAAATAAAAATTTAATTCTCATATAAATCCGATTTTCTCGGGCGTTACATTCTCCCCCCCTTATAAGGATTCTGTCCCTAGAATCTCGTTATAATTACATAAACAAGTGAGGAAAATTTTCCTTCATTTTACTTTCGAGTTCTCACGTTGCTTCTTCAGCATTGTGGTTTCTCCAAATCACCTTCACCGAAGGTATTATCTTATTTCTCGAAACTTGTTCCTTCCAATCAACAATTTGAATTGGAAGTTCTTCATACGATATGTGACGCCCCCAAATTTAGGTATCTTCCAACCCAACAGATGGTGTTACACGGTACTACCATTCACACATACAATCAATTGAAAAGTCTCAAAAGAACGAATATGTCTTCTATATATTCAAAATAATATTACATTTCCCCAAGTTCTTTATAACCAATACATTTGTTCTTATCATAATATTCAATATATTATAAACATTCACCTGTACTTTACATAAGAAATCTAAGGGTTTGTCTTTGCCTTGTCCTTATCCTTGCCGAAGCCTTCGGTCCGTTCGATCTTAGCTGTGTTCATATGTTTCAAGCAAGAGTGAGCATGACTAGCTCAGCAAGTACAACAATTCTAATAAACAACATGCTTAAAACATAGAACTCATATATCTTCAATAACTGAACAATAGTTACGAAGTACTATTGATAATTCAAAATAGCACTTCTTTTCATTCAAAACATTTTACAACAACAATATTCAGTAAAACATCGATTTCTGTCCAAGACCTTGAGCATTTCATAAGTTCTTTTGAAAAGGACATCCCGGCACTAAGTTCATAAGTCTGACATTACTTACGAGCACGTCTAGGTGATCAACCTATAGTACTCTATGTTGATCAACACTACATTCATTAAACGTGTATACATTTAATTTGTGGCAACCTCACGTGCCTGTCGTTAAACGACAAAACATTTTCAGCATACACAGTATTCATTTGAAAACCACACCAATATAACTTGGTAAACATTTACCATGCTTGATAGAAACATAATATAAGTCTAGCCGAAAAAATTGGCTTTGACTTCATCATACAAGATTTCATGCGTAAGGATACATGAATTTCAAAGCTTGTCTAGATTGATCTGGAACAAGGGTTAGAATACTTGCCTTTAGCGTCTACTTATTGTTTATAACATGTACACTTTGAGTCTCTAAGTCTCTACAATACATGATCAAATAATGTACCATATTAGGTCATATATAATCAAGTATGTATACTACTATATCTTACCTTTCTTCTCAATTTAATCATGACTTAGATTTGTTACTATTTGTTTCGGCTTTCCATTATGTTGTTCTTACATTGTCATTACGTTCATGTTTGATTGATTATCCTTATCCTTTAGATAACATTATTAAGGTTTAACAATACCATACAATGCTTCATTAAGTTCTTTAATTCATTACCGATGAGTTACCATTCATTCTATACTTGTAAACCTTCTTCACTGTCCAAACCCTAGGGTTGGCGCTACGGCGCCACCCTTCCTTCTCTATGTCGCGTTGCGGCGTGACTTAACAGTATGCAAGTCCTGGACTCGGCGCTGACGAGTCTCCTTTGTTATGGTCACGATGTGGCACCATTAGCGATGTGCCTGTCTCGTCCTTGCCCTATTGGCTGCAAGGGCCTCAAAGTCATGAGTCGTCTGCGTGGCGCAGATCTGCGTGCTCGCATAAATTTTGTAGATTTTAAATTTTTCGAAACTCCCAGATGTATAACTTCTTCGTTATAAGTTCGAATTGGCTTGTTCAATAGCCTACAATTCACAAATTACATACTCTACGCGTTCATGCAAGAATTTTATTTATTTGACTTCGTTTGCTAAAATTTCACCTATTAGTTCATTTATAACAAAAACGATAAACGTTCGTGAACGTTCAACGCTCGTTTCTTCGTTCTAAGTCGGAATCCACTCATTTTCGAGTCTGCAACTCTATAATGCCAAATATGACTTGTCTTCATCGAAAACCTACGTTTCTGAGTTGAAACACAAAATATGACTTCCATTCCGAGAATTTCACAAATTCGACGATTATTGTTCAATCATGTGAATTCCGGCGAAACCTCATTACTAATGATTTGATTATCATTCTAAATGGATTTTAACCATCATATGAACATTTTAAACTACTTATTACACCAATTTATTTTCAATGTAAGTTTTAACTTATTCTCATAAGTTCATGACTTAACCAACTTATAAACTATATTTTCCATTTCTTATGATTTATTATGGACTTAAGTCCTTTACTCAATGTTCTCACATCATATCAAACATACTAACATGTTATGACAATCATATGACAAGTTCATCATAAGTTATCAACTTATTTAGATTTAAGTTGCTTATTCATAACTTATTCGGCTTTGATCCTTTCATTAACTACTTCTTACATGATTTTAGCATACAAGTTCATTAGGCCACACTTCTCTATCAACTTATTATGGTAGAGATAGAAGACTAATAGATCATAAGATCATTACCTTTGATGACTACTTCTTCTTCTTGGAAATCTAGCAAAGGTTGTTTGACTTATTCTGAACTTATTCTCTCTAACACTTAAGCACTTATCTTGTTGGAAGTTTGGAGGAAATTGAACAAGCAAAATAATGAAATCTCACTTGCTATTTATAGACTTGACAAAGTGAGGGTACTATGGTTAATAACACATCCCACCTCCTTACCAACCTCCTTACTATTCATTTGCTTAACCATTAAGTTAACTTGCTCCCTACATAAGATACTTGGTCACCACATAAAGTTCTTTCCCACTAAGACAACCCATATTACTCTTGGTTGCTCCATGGATCATGGATAACCCATTGGGTCATTACATTGGACTTGCTTAATTAATCTAGCTTATTCCTTGTTGGGCTTGCATTACATTAGTTTGGACTTTTAATTAACAAACACTTGAGCTTGCATATCACTTCCTATTGGATTTATTCATACTACATAATCCATACATTTATTCACAAGTAGCTTAAAGCCTTATCATTTATACTATATGTATACTTCTCGTATGCTAGCTTGTATATAAATTCATAATATACGTTATTCTATTCTCCATACATATTCGTATAATACTTCATATTATACTCGCATTCAATACCTCGCACAATGCATATGCATCATATGATCAATACATTTTCTTCTTACCTCTTCCTATTCCTAACGTTCTCTAATTAAGTCCACATGCGAAATATTGCATTTTCCATACGTGAATTATTATTACATAATTCATCTCACCTTGATATTATAACGTTACGTATTTTTCGGAAGTTCAAAAATAATTCCCGAGTGAAAATCGATGAATAGTGTTTTTCAGAAAATTTCTCGGAAAGCTTTTATTTTCGTCTTAGAAATTCAAACACTATAATTCTCTCACGTAGTTAAAATACTACGACGTTCAGTCATTTCTAGGTTATAGAACGACATTCATCTTATCAACACGTAATAATAATAAATAATATTATTTTATTCATTATTAAAATATTAACAAAAGGTTCGATTTTCTGGGGTGTTACACGATAAATCGTTCTCTATCTGAATAGATTCATACTCTATTACGTGTTTATAGTTCGGCTTATAGGGACGCAACACAGACACGAGAAACACATTGTGAATATGTTCCATCTCTGGAGGTAAGGCTACTTCATAAGCTACCTCTCCTACCCTTCTTAAGATCTCAAAAGGTCCTATAGACCATGGACTTAACTTCCCTTTCTTCCCAAAACGTATCTTCCCTTTCCAAGGCGATACTTTCAGAAAGACATAAGACCCTACATCAAATTCTCTCTTCTTTCTGTGAGGATAGACATACTTCTTCTGCCTATCTTGAACCGCTACCAATCGAGTACGTATTAGCTTTACCATATATGTCGTCTTTTGTACCAATTCAGATCCCAACATCCAACGTTCACCCACTTCATCCCAACATAGTGGAGTTCGACACTTCCTTCCATATAACGCTTCGTAAGGCGGCATCCCGATACTAGCGTGAAAACTATTGTTGTACGCAAATTCTATCAACAGTAGATGGTCGTCCCAACTCCCTTTTGAAATCCATAACGCAAGATCTTAACATATCTTCAAGCATTTGAATTGTCCATTCACTTTGTCCATCCGTCTGAGGATGATACGCCATACTCAATCTCAACTGAGTTCCCATTTGCTCTTGTAAACTCCTCCAACAGTTCGATGTGAATCATGGATCACGATCTGACACAATCGAAGCAAGTACTCCATGTCTTGAGATAATTTCTTTGACATACAGTTTAGCTAATTGTTCTAGGTTACACCTAACTCCTATTGGTAAAAAGTGAGCCAATTTCATCAATCGATCCACTATCACCCAAATAGCCTCATATCCCTTCCTTATTGTTAGAAGTCCCACCACAAAGTCCATTGTGATGTGCTCCCATTTCCACTTCAAAATTTCTAATGATTACAACAACCCACTAGGTTGTTGGTGTTCAGCCTTAACTTTCTGATAAGTTAAGCACCTACTAACATATTCTGCTATATCCCTTTTCATGTTCGGCCACCAAAAGTTCTGACGAAGGTCCTGATACATCTTCGTACTACCGGGATGTATCAAGTACCTCGAACTATGGGCCTCACTCATTATCTCATCTTTTAATTCGGAATTATTTGGAACCCAAATTCTTCCTTCAAAACGAAATAATCCGTCCTTATCGAGGTTATACTTAGTCTTTTCTTTATCTTCTATCCTCTTCTTCATATGTTCGCATTCCTCATTGCTCAATTACACTTCCTTTACACGTTCCACTATGTTCGGTTGAGTCTCCATGGAAAATAGCATCTCCTCTGCTTCATCCGGTAATTTAACTTCTAATTCCATCATTGCCATCGCTGTTACTAACTCATTCTGAGTCGTTAACATTAACAGTTTCTCTCTACCCTTCCTACTTAGCACGTCGGCTACTACATTTGTTTTCCCCAGATGATATAAGATATCACAATCGTAAACTTTTATTAGTTCCAACCACCTTCTCTGCCTCATATTCAACTCCTTTTATGTGAAGATATATTTCAGACTTTTATGGTCCATGTATATCTCACACTTCTCACCATATAGATAATGCCTCCATATTTTAAAGGCAAAAACTACAGTTTCCGATTCCAGATCATGAGTAGGATAGGCCTTCTCATAATCCTTTAATTGACGTGATGCATACACAATGACCTTGCCATGCTGCATGAGCACGTAACCCAGTCCTCTATATGAAGCATCACTATACACTAAAAAATTCCATGTATCATCTGGAAAAGACAACACATGTACTTCACTTAACCTCTTCTTTAGTTCCTAAAAACTATTCTCACATTTTTCAGTCCACGCATACTTCACCGACTTCCTTGTCAAATTTGTCAACGAAGTAGCTATTTTAGAAAAGTCCTAGATGAACCTTTTATAGTATCCCGCTAACCCAAAAAACTCTGAACCTCAGTTGGCATTTTCGGTTGCTCCCACTCATTAACTGCTTCTACATTTGTTGGATCCACGGAAATGCCATCTTTATCAATAACATGTCCTAGAAACTACACTCGTTCAAGCCAAAATTCACACTTTGTGAATTTCGCATACAACTTTTCCTTCCGTAGTGTCTCCAACATTATCCTTAAATGTTCAGCATGATCTTCTGGCGTCTTGGAATAGACTCGAATATCATCGAGGAACACTACAACGAACTTGTCTAAATACTGTTTGAACACTGTTCATCATATCCATAAATGCGGCTGGCGCATTTGTCAACCCAAATGACATAACCAAAAAATCGTAATGACTATAACGAGTTCTGAACGCCATCTTAGGTACATCCTCCTTCCTTACTTTTAACTAATGATACCCCGTACGCAAATCTATTTTAGAAAAATACTTTTCCCCTTTTAACTGATCAAATAGATCATCGATCCTGGACAACGGGTATTTATTCTTAATCGTTAACTTGTTCAACTCTCGATAGTCAATACAAAGTTGTAACGACCCATCCTTTTTCTTTACTAACAATACTAGTGCTCCCCAAGGAGACACACTTCGTTGAATGTACTTCCTATCTAATAGTTCTTATAATTGAACCATTAACTCCTTCATCTCAACTGGTGCCATCCGATATGGTGCCCTTGAAACTTGTGTCGTACCCGGTAACAGATCAATTACAAATTCGACTTCCCTATTCGGTGGAATACCCGGCAACTCCTCCGTAAATACATCCATGAACTCTTGAACTATAGGTATCTAGTCCAAGGATGCTCCCATTCTTTGGGTATCCATAATATGGCATAGATAACCTACACACCCCTTTCTCAACATCTTCTTAGCTTGTGTCATCGTTAGACAACAAGAACGTCTCGGTGATTTACTACCGAAGAACAAAACCTTGGTTCTCTCAGAAAGCCGAAGGTTCACACTTTTCCTATGGCAATCTATTATAGTCTTATGGTTAATCAACCAATCCATACCAAGAATTACATCGAATTCTTTTAACCTTATCGGTACCAAATCTACCGATAACTTATTACCTCTAAAATTTACGCAATAATCCTTATGAATATGTTCAATTGGGATTATCTCTTCATTTGCTACCTTAACGTCTAAAGGTATTGCTAACTTTTCAGGAATTAAACCTAATTGCTTAGCAAATTCACATGCTATAAAAGAACAAGTAGCACCCGAGTCAAATAACACATAAGCATTTATTTCATTGACTGGAATGATACCTGCTACCACATCAGATGATGCAACCGCATCTTGGATAGTCATATTAAAAGTACGGGCTGAGGGTCTACCCACCGATGGTGTTGGTCCAGTAATGGCTAACTTACCACTACCAAAACCCTTATTACCCTCTAAGCCTTTCTTCGGTCAATTTCTTGCCATGTTGTCCAACGATCCACAAACAAAACACCCATGATTTTTCTTAGGGTTAAGACAGTTGGGTGATAAATTCCCCTCATGTCCACAGTTGTAATAAACTAATTTTCCCTTTAAACAGACTCCCAAATGAGTCTTTTTGCATGTCTTGCATGCCTCCATCCTACGCTTATGATCCCCTTGTTTCACCCCAGTATCCCCAGGGTTAAATTTTTCCTCTTTGGCATACTTCCACTACCGCTGAAAACCTTTGCCTTGTTTCCTCCCTCACTCTTATTCTTATTATTTCTTTCTTTGTGGTACTGAGTCAATGCCTCACTACCACCTTCGGCTATAATTTACTTTTCCAAAATGGTCCCGTAGGAAGCATTCTGAAACACCAAAATCCTACTATAGAGCCAGGGTTTCAGGCCTTGCTCAAACCTACAAGCCTTCCTCTCTTCTGTGTCCACTTGATGTGGAGCAAATCTTGCCAATTAATTGAATTTGGCTAGATAATGGGGAACTGTCATATCCCCTTGTTTAAGTTCCAAGAACTTAATCTCCATTCGTCCTTGCATGCTAGTAGGGAAGTAGTTCTCGAATAATACCTTCTTGAACTGTTCCCATGTAACTGCCTCCATTCTAGCCCCACCCTGGTAAGCCTCCCACCAGTAGTTGCCTCCATTAAAAGAAGTCTTTTGCGCCTCACCTACATTTGTGATAACAAACGCCTTCTCTATCTCTTTCACCCACGTCTGGGCCTCTAATGGTTCTGTCATTCCTCTGAACTCCGGAGGACCCACACTTTTGAATTCTTTAAAGGTAGTTGTTCTAGCTACCCTAGGTGCTATGGGAATTCTGCCCCCAACTTAATTAAATGCCGCCATTAATAAATTAACGAACTCTTGCATAGGGTTATTAGGACCCCTTGATTTTCATTATGTGACTCAGCCTCTTGGTTATGTTGTCTCCTTCTGGCGGTATTATGCTGATTAAATAAATAAAGTTTCATTATTATCTATTTACTTACTTAGTTATCATTCCAGAATAACAACTCATACCACAACAAGCACATTAAATAAAAACTTCATTATATTAATATGCTTTCATAGTTAAAACTATTTACACTTTGCTTCCATAGCCAAAAAGTTATTACATTACTATCCCGCGATTAACTTCTACAAAAATTGGGATTTACAAAAAATTATACAAAAGAGGGTTATACGTCACTACAAATATACCAAAAAGAGCTAATGATCTACTAACACTGCCTTACAGCATTCTCATGTTTCTGATTTGCTAAAATCGAAACAATATCTCGACTAATCGTATGTCGAGTCTGCCCTGACTCAATAGAATAACAAGCAATTTTTAGCTTGAAATCCTCGTGAGCACAGTCATGGATGTAAGACATTTGTGCAATCTTCTGATCTTTTTCAACCAGTTTCTTTCAAAGCTCTACGGCCTCTTCCTTATAATCCCTAGCCTTATCTGCTATGAGCACTTTCTCATCGTGCTCTGACTCAAAATCTGCCTCCGCAGATTCCTTCGCCTCATATAGGGCGGTAATCTCTTCGTTCTGTGTCTGCACCACTGTGCGCAGATGCACATTCCTATCAAGCACTGCCAGATACAATGATCTCATTGCATCTGGAGGTGTTGACTTCTGAGTAGGTATCACCATATTAATCGATGTTACCTCTATATCCTCTTCCATATCTGTCATCATATTCAGGTACGATGTTATTCCTATTGTTTCCTCGGAGTAATCCTCCTCAGAAATGTACTCCTCTGGATCAGAATCTTCTAGAACCACTATCGGTACCTCCGCCACCGGCATAGGTACTATCTCCACTCGGTTCACAGACTCTTCACTCACCGCGTGAATGTCTCTATACATCATGCTATCGTTTGACATCTACAACAACACATAATATGTTGATTAGTACATAATACACAATATTATAATCACAAATCACATTTAATTTATTTAGGATTAATTTCCATCTTTTAAATCTTTTGGTACTGAGTTTTCTCAATACCTTATTAACTCATTCAATTTAAATTTACTTTCTTCGGACTTTACCTTCCTTACGTGGTTATTAGCCTAAGTTTCTTTCCCCCTTAAGTTTTATAACCTAATGCTTTGATACCAACCTGTGACGCCCCCAAATTCGGGTATCTTCCAACCCGACATATGGTGTTACACAGTACTCATAACTATACAACCATTCCATTGAAAACACAACACAATGAAAGTATTAACTATCTTCTTATTACAATTATAGTAAAATCCTTTCCCAGGTTCATAAACCGATTACATCATTTACTGTCCATAAGTATAATACATACAACCATACTAATCTATTACAAGATGTTTAATTATCCATCTTAGCCTTGCCTTTATCTCTCTTTGAATTCTCAGTACGCTCGGCTTTAACTGCAATCATATAATTCACGCAAGAAGTGAGCATAACAAGCTCATCAAGTCTAACAAAGGATAATATCAATACCACATTTGTGAATTACATGATAATCTTACATAACTGAACAAATAGTCATGAAGTATTACGAACATTGAATAATACTTAACAATTTATAACATCAATTCCCAAAGTATATAATAGTTTAGGAATTCTGAACCGGTCGAAAGAACATGAACAGTCTCTTTCTGTTTTCATACTTGAAAAGGACATCACAACACTAAGGTTGTACATCCAACATTTCTTATGAGCACTTCTAGGTTATCAGCCTATAGTACTCTATGTTGATTAACATTCATCCGTTAAACGTATTTACATTTAAGATTTGGCAAACTCGCGTGCCCATCGAATAAACGATGAAAAATAATTTTGTTTGTTCATAGACAAACTTACCTTAGAATCCGTACCAAATACTTGGCATAGGATAGCGTTATCATTTCTATATCAAAAGACATGTATACAAATCAATCTATCTTTCACGAATAGTCTAGCCGAGTTAAAACTGGCATTGACCCTTTCTTTAAAATCATTCATGCAACTCATTACAATGAATCACAGAAAACTCGACTAACGCGAAGGTCAAGCGTTAAGAAAACTTGCCTTCAAGCGTCTTCAAATAATTTATTCAACAGTTCTCGGTCTTTACAGTATCTACATGATATATTCACATAGCACACTGTAATTAGCTTCCAAACAATCAATCATTTTGTTTCTACCAAGTTCTTTCTCTTCTATGTTTTAATTGACTTTATTTCACTAATACTGTCAATTCAACTTACTACCCTTCATCACGGCTTATTAACATTCTAACTTTATTAACCGAACTCGATCATCATTGGTGAAGTACCAATGTTGAATATCGTTCACGGTTTAATTATTAACACTTCACATTCTTCGTGTGCACACTAACAACTTGTGTTCAATTCCTAAGTTCATCTCAATATACACTAGTATATGTAACATAGGAATGGTTTTAGTATGTTTATTAAGTATATAAACTTAACTTATACTGATCTTGAAACATTGGAGTTCAATACGAACTTAACCAATGTTTCCCTGCTCTCAGCCATGCTTACATGACTTATATGCAACACCGGCGCCATGCGACGCCATTTCTGAGACCTAAGCTTTCATCCCGTGTCATGCCATACGGATCTTATATAGGTTAATGGTGATGCGGCGCCACTCTTCAGTAGCTCATTACACTGTGCATGGCGCTACTACGACACAACTAGCTTTAATCTGGCTGTACATGCCAGACCTCGAACTCGAAAAAAATTATGCAGACAAAAATTTTAGTGAAATTCCCGACTTCATAACTTCTTCGTTATAAGCCCGAATTGGTCCGTTCAAAAGCCTACAACTCATAAATTACATACTCTACGCGTTCATGTAAGAATTTTACAATTCCAAATTCGTTAACTCAAAATTCACTTCTAAGTTCATTATTAAGCGTTCGTTTAATGTTCTTGGGCGTTTAATACTCGTTTTCTTCGTTTTAAGTCAGAATTCGATGATTCTTGATTCAACGACTCTTGAATACCCTATCTCACATGTTGACATTGAAAACCAACGCTTCCAAGTCGCACAAAAACTTTCGACTACTAATCCAGAATTTCTACGTTTTTGACGTTTAACGTCTATTTCCGTAAAATTCGCCATATCTTCGTTACTAGTGTTCTATATGCCAAATCAAATGGAACAACTCCATTGATTTCATATCTACATCCTAACCAAGCAAGATGCACATATCCTAATAGTGATGGTTTTCAATTTGTCCATCAACAACCATATTCATCATTCAATATTTTTTACGATTTAAACTTATGTAAACCCTTACGATTCCTACTTAAACATGACTTATAAATGTGCTGGAAGAATGCATATTTTGATTTGATGTTTAAAGTAAATGATCATGATTATATGTAAAGTCCTTAAAGTACTATATGTACAAGGACTTAGTGATAGATCAAATTTGTTAGGTTGATCTTTACTTTAAATGTTCACCATTCTATAAACGAATGTATAGATAAAGAGATCAAAGATGTTAGGTTGATCTATGACTTGAAACGTATAGATAGGCTTCAACAAGAATCGGAGTCTATCAAGCTGATCAACAGATTGCAGAAGCTAAGGTAGGATCGTAGAGCTTAGAAGATCATAGTGTATCTGCCTTGAAGGACCTCTTCATAAATCGTAGAGTGGTCCTGACGTTTGCCGAAGCTAACTCAGAGATCGTAGTGTGCTTTCGAAAATGTAGAGTCTGCAAGACAAGCAAGTAATGATTGTAGTATGAAAAGATCGTAGTATGCAAATCCTTGAGAGAAATCGTAGTGCTCTCTTAAGAACAAGCACCAATATGACAAGACACCACGATATGGATCGTAGAGTGTCATCTGCCTTATGTCAGAAGCATTGAGCCCTACCTTTTGTTTGGAAATGAATTCCAACAAATGTGGAATGGGTTTTAAACGTTGAAGCACTCACCAGTCCCAACGGTACAAAAGATATCCTTAGTATTAATCAAAATGAACGTGTTCAAGAAGCTAAGAAAAGGACCATTGGGCAGAGGAAAACACCTTTTCAGGTGTTAGGTGAGAAAGCAGTCTGATGTGTCAGTGGGCCAGATTGAAATTCAGAAGATGTGCAGAAAAGTCTCTATCAAAGTTTAGAAATGTCAAACGCATTTAATGCTTCATCAAAAGGCTTCAACGGATAGATTTCAAGATCACATATATACATAACACAGACATATGAGAGATGTAAGCAAGCATTGAACAAAAACGCACAAGAACACTCAACGCTCAACACTACGATCTAAGAAAAAAAGGAAGCTTGCTCAGCTACTCAGTTTTTTGAACAAGTGCTTAATAGCAACTGAGTAGCAACAATCACGATCTCAACAACAACCAATCAACAAAAGTGAGAATTCCAAGTCTGAAGGACTTGAAGATTTCTAACTGAACTGAGAAGAACCAAGTCTGTTGGACTTGAAGAGTTCAAGAGTGAACTAAGAAGTGCCTAAACTGCTGGTCTAGAAGGAATCTGTGAGATTCAGAAAGTGTAAAAAGATATCCTTAGTGGATTTCCTACTCGAGGAGTAGAAGAGTGGACTAGGAGCTTTAAGTGCTCTGAACCACTTAAAAACAAATGTGTCTATTTATTACTGCTATAACTGCCTTACTCTCTTTAATTCACTTTCTAAAAGGGTTTTCAAAGAAACCATAATTCTGATGTGCTTAAGATCTTTATCAAAACAGTCTTTAAACAAAGAAAAGTTTTTAATATCTATTCAACCCCCCCCTTCTCGATAACTATTGTGCCTTCGGGAACTAACAAAATGTTTTATTCATTACAAGCCATCCTTATTCCTCCATAAGAGGCATGCTCCACCAATCTATGATTCTTTATAATCAAAGAAATCAAATAGGATGGAAACTAATATTAATGGAATATTACCTTTCTGTTCTTTACGTTCTTGCTAAAACTTCTAATGAATTGCTTTAAAGTAGGATAGTTTCTTGTTTCTAGCTCTTTCTCTCTCTCAATATAAGTTGGACAACTCCTGGAAAACCACAAATGACCAACTTAAGCCTTCTATTTATAGACAACTCAAATGGAGGGTATTTTGGTCTTTCTCCCCACCTCCTTACTATTCACTTCTTCCTCACCAAGTAATTTACTTTGTCATCAAGTAGATTACTTTACTTGACCACCAAGTGGCCGACCCACATGGTCTTGTGGGTTATCCCCATGGGTTGCCCCATGGGTTTTACCCATTTGTTGACCCATTTGTTCGATCTGCGGTTCAGTTTCTTGGATCGGGCTTAATTTAACCTAACATTGGGCCTTAACTTGGGCTTAAATACATAATTCATTGGGCTTTATTACTCAATTACTTTGGCTTGATATAATCCAAATCCAATTGGATCATATTAAGTCCTTAAACTCTAAATCCAATAACATCAATCGTATTCTACATGTATAATTCACGTATTCTCTTTGTATAGTACTCGTACAATATTCATATTATACGTCGTATTAAATTCGTATATCGTACGCATAATCATCGTAATTCATTATACGTATCTCATTTCCTTCTCGAAAATCATTTTACCCAACCCTTAGGTTTTAAGTCCGCAGGCAAAAACTTCGTTTGCCATAAATTAAATATTATTAAATATTCCATCTCGTCATCATATTCTATCATTACGCGTTTCTCGAAATTCCAAACTTAATTCATGAGGAAAAATGGATGAATAGTGTTTTTGAAGGGAATTTCTCAGAAAACTTTTATTTTCGTCTTGGAAATTCAAAACAATTAATTATAGCACATAGCCAGAATACTAACAACATTCGCACATTCTAGGTCATAGCACAACCTTCACATAGCTTACTCACATAAATAATCAATTAAATTCATTTAATTCACATAATCAAATAAAAATTTAATTCTCATATAAATCCGTTTTTCTCGGGCGTTACAACAGTTATTCATTTTATTATTTACAATATTGACGATGTCTAGAAAGTTCTGTTGAGGAGAGGTTTGGTCACCTAATTGCGCGCCAATAGAAAAAAATCCTTATTGGAAAGTGTGACGCCCCCAAAATAGGCCCAATCCATCCAACCTATTCTAAGTCGCCAAATACATGGTACAGAAAATAACAACTTTATTACTACAATAACACATATGCTGTGAGTTTTAATACAATTATATACCAACTGTGACTCATGTCCCAACCGTGGACAGTATCTCACATTGATACCTTACATAAAGGTACAGTCAATAACTGTTTTACAAATTAAAATCTTTGGAAAATGCTCAAGGAAACCTTCGTACATAGGAGGCCATGAATCTAAGTTATGATAGATATCATATGTCCAGAGAATTATCCTTGGTTGATCCAATAGACCCCAAAGAAAAATGAGAAGATTACTATCATGTTCCTTCCAATGATGAGTCTTCTCTTGACATATAATTATCTCCACTGTCTGCAATTGAGAATTATATTTTAATAAGACTCCAAGGTTATATAGGTAGTGCTCGTAGATATACTCAGCAAGTGAATTTTCACAACCCTGTCTTATGATGACACGAGGTTATATGTCATTAGACATCTTGTATGATAGTGACAAAACACCCTTCCAAAGTTGGGTTCGCCTCACCCTATTGTTATTCACCAAAATTAAATATCAAATGACGTATACAATACAACACACTTATCTAAAGTTCTCAATAAAATTATTTCCATACTGTTTAGGGAGAACCTCAACAGCTATAGACCACCGTTCTATTCCCTTGTTATCCCCGTTCGACCTAGCTACACTCTTATTACCTGAAAGGAATTGTGAAGCAAAAGGGTGAGCACAACTAGCTCAGTAAAGAATATTATGACTAAACATAATTAAATTATTAATAGCATTCATCAGTAATAAATCAAAGATTTAGAACATATGGTAGATGATAAAACTTTTCAACCATAGTTGTAGCGGGACGAGCAATCCATTAGAAGAGTCAAATAGACTATAAACTCTATTATCTTCTCCATGTTAAAAGTCTACCAACAATGTTTTATTTCTGTAACATAAATCAACAGTTCATGTCTACAATCATGTAAATAACTCATAACCATAATCGTGGTTCTAAATTCCTCTTCTCATCCAGGATGAAGATAATTTACATCACCTGTCTTTACCTGAAACATCAAAGATCATAGTTATACCAAATCACAGTTCCTGTTCATAATCATACTAATAAGTTCATGTTTGCACTACGGGCCAAAGATATTCATTAGCAGTTCATCTTTGCACTACATGCCAAAGATATTCAGCAACAGGTCATCTTTGCACTACGGGCCAAAGATATTCATCAACAATTCATCTTTGCACTACAGGCCAAAGATATTCAACAACATGTCCTCTTTGCACTACGGGCCAAAGATATTAATATCTCAAAGAAATATATAATCATTTTAGAATTTATATAAACAATAATTATAACCATGTTGATCAATTCACCTTTGCACTTAAGCTAAAAATATTCAATTATAAATTCAATGGTCATGATCATACTAGTCAATAATTCATCTTTGCACTACTAGCCAAAGAGAATCCATAGTCATGATCACACCAATAATCCACCCATCTTTACACTTAAGTCAAAGAGAAATTTCATCACCGGGATTATAAAAATATTATATATGATAATAAAAATAATATGATCAACAACTATATTTAATTTCAAGAGTAAGATTCATAAATCAATTATTTCATAACGCCTTAATCCAAATGTTATAAATCACTTAATAATCTCATAATCTAATATTATTAATATTATCACAATATTTTAATCATTTCTTAAACTTATAAACAATTTATTTTAATTGTTTACACTTTACTAATTAATGCATTTAACCATCCTAAAATGCCAACCTCTTAAAATTTCTTTACCAATAACCAAAATTCTCATCAAAATCTACATATACCTTATATAGGATTCCCAAGCCATAAAATTTTATTTTCCAATTTTTTTACTTCACATAACATATTTAATTCATTTACTCATAACTAGTTCATTTTCATGAAAAATACCAAATCAGTTTCAAAAATATTTCTTTTCTGGGATTTAGCAGAATATAGTACCATATTGAACATATATTTTTTTCAGAATTTTTAAAATTCATTTACTATTTTTCATATGTCCAAAACTGCCGAATAATTAGACATTTATCATAAATTGTACTTTTGTCCAAAAATTCCGAAATTTACAGAGTATAATTCTGTTATATACATGTACTCCCAATAAAAACTTTATCAATTTTGGAGTTAACCACAAGGAGTTATAAGGGTTTACTTTTAAAATAGTCTTTTCTCATAAAAGCCATAACACCTAATCTATACATCCAAAAATCGCCATTTTTTTGACACAATCAAGAAAACTCATCAAATTATCATTACAAATTTTTCTAGAATTTTTGAAGGTCCGAAAAAAGTACAAAACTGAAAAACTTAATAACCCTTAAAAATCCCTTACCTCAAAAAAGCAGTATTTCTAACTGGAATATCGAATATAACGCTGAAGGAAACTTGCACTGATTAGAAACTCTCAAAGTATTTAAATACTCACAAAAATATGCTCAATAATATAGAGAGAGAAAATTTATGTTTCTGGTGTGATTTTCAATTTTAACATAAGCACCTATTTATAAGAAAATGCTAGAACGCCAAAGGAGACTAAATTAATAAAATAATATATTTATTTATCAAATCTACGCATTCTTCAAAGACCAAGACCAACCCTCATTTCTGAAAAATATAGCAGCCCATGTGCATTAAACACCAACCAAAAAGTGGGTCCCACCCAATAAAAATCATTTTATTTTCCAAAACTTCAATAATTCATAGAAAATAGCCCGTTTATTAGAAAAATACGAATTTTATGTCTATTCCACACGAAATCGAATTCTCTAAAACTTTGTAGCTTTAAGTTTTTCCAAATTCCAGACAGAAAATATCTGAAACCAACAAACGGATGATTTTCATCACCTCTTAAAATTCATAACAAATCATACGTTCATTTTCAACGGTTCAAAATTTGTGGATATATACTCAACTTATATATGTATAAAATATCCAAAAATCACAACGATCCAATGGTAGGATTAAAATTATAACTCACGCAATAGAGCTTTAAGAACAGCGATTTGATCTTTCAATACCTCCAATCCGACAAAATACTGATAAAATACCTCAACATTAATTCCTTCATTTATAACCACATAAATAAATTCATCATTTATATCTGCATCAAATAAATATTTCCTTATCATATAAATCAATAATTAATTATTCACAAATAATATTACAAAATCACAATTATGACAACTAGGTGGTTCCTAGGAAAGAATGGGATTTCCAATAAGGATTTCTCCTTACTAGCGCGCAATTAGGTGACCAAACCTCTCATTGACAGAACTTTCTAGACATTGCCAATATTGTTATCTAATAATATTATTCAAATAATATGAATTATTGATCTGATAATGGGAAATATTGTGCAGTGACAATTATTGCAACAACAATAATATAAACTATCCACAGAATTTATTGAATCAATAAAATAAAATATTGAACAGTAATTACTATAACAATTATTGAGTAGTGCCTTCTTACGTAAGAATTAATAATTCAAAAATACTTGTAAAACCGCAGGTGCTACTCTTGTGCAACAACGCATTATTACTATATTTTAACCACCGTGTATTCCAACAAAGGTTAATCAGTAATAACTACTGCCAGTTATTTATAAAAACTCAAACTTGTCGTTTTCTTCATCCGACGCTTATTACATTATGGGGCCCACAAATGGTTTTACCATGCGCCGTAAATGCGAATATTCCCCGATAACAAGAATATTCTACGACCGAACGAATATTCCCCGACAACAACAAGTATTTTATAGCCACTTGCTTATTTTGAAAAAATTTCATATATCACCCTTAACTTTACTTTCTATCAATTTAACCATTTACTAAATAATAATTATATGAAAAATTGAATACTTTTATTTCATAAAAGTCGGGGTCTTATAGAAAGACTCCTCTTTCTTGGGAACGATCTGGTTGTTAATATTGCGAGTTATAATAATGATGAATAAATATTGTTAAAAATATTGAGGGGATTTTTATGAAGTATTTGTTGTAAATTTTACTTATTATATGAACCCCTATTTACCCAATTTTAAAAATAATTGGTAGAAATTTTTTCATTATAATAAAGGTGGGGGCCACAGTGGGGCCCACGTGTGGAGAAAATGAAGTTAGGAGGAAATTTTTGGCAGGATGACGAGTGGAAGCATATTTGGATTATATATATATATATTATAATAAGTTTTGTTTTTTTATGAAAATAGAATATATTATATTTTATTATGTATAGTGTTTGCATAGTGTCTGCATAGTGTTTGTATACTGCAACATAGTAAATCAGAAAATTTTTCTGACGATTTTGAAATTTGCCCGTGACGCTTTTCCTGTTCGTCAGTGATTCTAAAATTTAAATAGTATCCTTTCCATTCTCCTATAAATAGGATGCTTAGTTAGAATTGAAAATCACACCAGAATCAGAGAATTCTTCTTCTATAATATTGAGTGTATTTCTTTCGAGTTTTAGAAAGCTTTGAGTGTAGAAAATAGTGAAAGTTTTCTTCAAGAATATATCCACTATACCAGTTGGAATACTCTTCTTTTTAAGGTAAGGGGTATTATTTATTTCATATTCGCTTACGATATTATTTTTTGTATTTGTAAGAAATTTTATATCGTTCAATATTAATTCGCAAGAAATATTATCTTCGTTTAATATTCGTAAGGAATATTATATTCGTTCAATATTCGTAAGGAATATTATTTTCGTTCAACAGTTGTAAGAGATATTATTTTTATTCAGTATTCATATGAAATAATATTTTCTTCCATACTCTGTAGTATGTAAGTAATATTATTTCGTTTTAGATTTGGAATTCTACACTCATTTTCTTAAAGTTTTGGCTTCTATACTCCATGAAATTAGTAGAATATCCTTTAAAATTACGCTTCATCCAGTATCTTTTTATGAAAATATTATTCTGAGCATTCTTGATAAATTTTACCTTTTTATGCCAGAGTACTATTCACGAGGTTACTATTCCCGAAGTACTATTCACGGGGTACTATTCACTCGATTACTATTCACTCGGGGTACTATTCATGACCAATATTGATTTCTTTTTGGTCCAAATCATTTTTGATACAATATTATTCTTGAATTTTACTCCACAAAGCAGTATCATGTTGACAATATGGACATTATTGAATTCTGGATAAATTAAATTATTAAAATCTTTAAAATTTATCCTTGATCTCGTTTGATTGAATTATTATATCATTGTCATCATTCTCATACTTATATTGTTATGAAAGTCATCTTTGGCCCGTAGTACATAGATGGACTTGGTATGATTATGACAAGGGATTATTCAGTATAATCATGACCGTAATGTTACAAATGATGTGGTAAAAGTCCTCATTGGCCCGTACTGCATTGATGGACAGTTTTTGGTATGATCATGACCATGGTTCTCTTCGGCCAAGGGTGCAAAGATGAATTATTTTATGTTGTGTTCATAACCATTGATGAAAACACGAAAATCCTTGGCCTGTAGTGCATGGATAATTTGTGGTCGTGATACTAATGAATATCCTTGGTCGTAGTGCATGAGTGATTCGATGATGTGGATTATTTATTAAGCTGAGTCTCAGCGATAAAATTGATGATAAACTTTTTAAATCATAGAAGATGGTAGATATTATGCTCTACTTGACTCTTCTAATGGATTTCTTATTCCGCTGCAGTTGTTGATCTAAAACTTATTGTCTATTGTATTCTATCAGTTGTTATACTGTTGAAGGCTAACGATAATTTATTCTGCATTATCTTAGTCATAATATTTCTTACTGGGCTAGTTGACCTCTCCCTTTCTTTCATTGTTATCTTCAAAAAATGAGAATATAGCTGGGACTAGTCGGGGAACGAAGTGACAGTCCAGATGCTTGCATTAGTAGTCCTCACTATTCTGTGAAATAGTGTGATAATAAATGTATTGAGGACCTATTTTGAGTTTGAATACTGTCTAGAAGATAATATTTGAGGCCTTGTGCCACAATGTGAACACTTCGATGTTTCTATGAGATGAACTGTTCTGTGATTTAACTGTTTAATAAGAGAATGCTCTGTTTATACATGATCTGTTATTCTTAAGTCTGTGCTAATGATTCTAGCTAGACAGAATGTGTATGAAAAAGGTAGAAGAATTAAAGTATTTTAAAATGAAAGTGAATATTTTTTTTTAAAATGATAGGAATCGAGATTATTCCTATTATTCAAGCTGCTTCATAACCTTTGTTCGGTTATTGAAGTTCTAAAGGAATGTTTAAAATCTTGAAGTTGTTTGTTCAACTGCTATGACTTGTTAAGCAATTAAATGCTCGCACTTACTTTAAATAAAACACATTTTCAGCGAACGATGTTAGAAGAACTTAAGGATCCCGTAAAGATTAAGCTGACGGTATCCAGATGAAGTGCCATTCAGAATGTGGATGAGCGAGAAGATCGAGCGAAGACTTGTAATATAAAATATGTTAAATGAACTGTAGATTAGTTTAATGAACTATTATGTATCCTTAGTGGCGGATGAAATTCACTCGTGTAAGATGTAAAGAATAATGTAATTAACATTATTTCTAATGAAAGGAGTTATAAGATTTTAGAACCTGGGAATTTAGAATGCATGTTGTTATATTTCAGTATATAATTATGTATGTTTGGGTGAATGATGTACTCGTGACGTACAGAATTCGGGTGTGAAGATAGACCGGATTTCGGGGCGTTACACATATACCGGTTCATCATGTGTAGTCATTGTGAGAGAGCTTGTGCTTAAATCATTATTGCTTGTAATTCACATAGACATATAGTGGGTTAGGTAATATTAATGCTCATATAAATTCTATCATTTTGTGGATTTCGTGTGAATTGGATATGGTACATCGAAAGATGGTCATATTTCACTTTTTTACTCTCGACTAGTTGTCCATATTAATTAATTAGGCATAACAAGAGGCGTGCATTTTGGATAAAGCATTAAATGACATTAGGATCTCATTTCTCTCTACTTTGATTCCCTAAATTTATTAATTAGTATTTTTGTGTTGATAATTAATTTATATTTAACTTTGCTTGTTAATTAATCGTTTAAGCAGCCAAAAAAAGTGATAAGGTTGTTCCATGCTAGTGTAGAATTATTCACCTTTCTCATGGGAACGATACTTTCTTACTCTGTACTACTTATTGACCCGTGTATGCTTACATTAGTTAGAGTCTATTTTGTTAACTCGAAACAAGCCCAATAAGTTTTTGGCACCATTGCCGGAGAAAGGTGTTTATTTTTATTATTGCCTTCATCAACTGTAGCTAGATTTGTTTGACTTGAACAATTTTATTCTTATCTCAATTCTATTTTACTTTTGTTTGCATTTCAGGTACTTGTGTATAGTATATGCACACGCGATCATCAAATAATGAGTTGATATATGCACATGACAACATCAATGATAGAGCTTAGAAAGAAAGTGCACGTCAGAATACACAAGTAAATACTGAGACATCAGCATCCAATATGGCAGAAGAGCATAGAGAAGAGCACAAAGCCTTAAGGGATTATTTTATGGCCAAAATTAATGAGTTGAAGTCGAGCATTGTAAGGCCAACTATAGAAGCAAATACCTTCAAAATTAAGCCAGGCATGATACAGATGGTGTAGAATTCAGTTCAATTTGGAGTTGTTGCTACATATGACCCAAATGAGCATTTGTTGAGCTTCATTGAGATATGTGACACTTTTAAGTACAATGGGGTGTCAGAAGATGCAATTAGGCTCAGACTATTTCCATTTTCTTTGAGGGATAAGGTAAGAAGTTCGCTCCAATCGTTACCATCAGGGTCAATCACCACATGGGAGGACTTAGCACATAAGTTCTTAGCCAAATTTTTCCATATCACTAAGACAACAAAAATGAGAACAGGGTGAATCACTATATGAAGCCTGGGAAGGCTACAAAGAAATGCTAAGGAAATGCCCTCATCATGGAATGCTTGATTGGATGGTTATAAATACTTTTTATAATGGATTAGATTGGCAGTCTAGGCCAATAGTAGATGTTACTGCAGGAGGAGACTTATGGGCTAAAAGCTATGAAGAAGCGTATGATCTTATTCAGACTATGGCAGCGAACGATTTCTAGAATCATATGGCCAGGATGTCACAACCTAAAGTTGTAGGGATGTTAGAAGTGGATGTCATGACAACATTGTCAGCACAAATGGCAGCCACGATGAAGAAGATTGTTTGATTGGCAGAAAACAAAGTCAAGCCAGTTGCTTATATATGCGAGATATGTGCTGGGTCATATCAAATAGACCAGTGTGCTATCAGTTCAAAATCAGTGCAATTTATGAGCAACTACCAAAAGAACCAGAATCAGTTTCAGAATTCTTACAACCCGAACAACCGCAACCATCCCAATTTCAGCTGGAACAACAATCAGAACATGCAACAACACCAACAACCACATCAATTTCAGACCCAACAATAATATCAACCTCAACCATCTCACCAACAATATGCACATAAACCTCCTTACCCTCCTGGATTTCAACAACAACAGCAACATCATCCACCACCTGCACCTCAACCAGAAAAGAAGTCAGAAATGGAGGAGATGATGCTTAAGTACATGGCTAATACATAAGTTATGATAAAGAGCCAGGCTGTGGATATCAAGAGCTTGGAAACTCAAATGGGTCAACTGGCCAATATGTTGAATAGTAGACCACAAGTAACTTTGCCAAGTACTACAAAAGCTAATCTAAGAAGGGAAGGAAAAGAGCCATTTCAAGCCATTACACTAAGATCAGGGAAGCAAATTGCAGACTTACAGGCCGGCATGCCCGTGCCCAATACTGAAGGGGAGACAGCATGGCCGCACCAAGAAGAAGTTGGTTCTGATGATGGCTAGTTAAAATAAGGTTCTAAACAGAGGGTAGTGGAGAAGAATAATGAAGAGTTTCTTGAGAAACCCATAACCAAACCACCACCTATTTACCCTCATATTCCATATCCACAAAGATTGCGAAAGCAAAGAGAAGATAAATAATTTGCCATGTTTTTGGAGGTATTCAAGAAATTGTATATCAATATACCCTTCACAGAGGTATTAGAGCAGATGCCGAGTTACGTAAAGTTCATAAATGGAATTTTGTCAAAGAAAAAATGATTAGAGAACTTTGAGATAGTAGCCTTGACAGAGGAGTGTAATGCAGTGCTACAGCATAAGCTATCTCCAAAGCTTAAGGACCCGGGCAGTTTCACAATACCATGCTCCATTGGAAAGTTCTTTTTCAATAAATTCCTGTGTGATTTAGTGGTGAGCATAAATTTGATGCCTTTGTCAGTCTTCAATCAATTAGGATTACCAGCTCCAAAGCCGACGAATATATCACTACAGCTTACTGACAGATCCATCACTTATCCATGGGGTATTGTGGAAGATGTATTAGTCAAGGTAGATAAATTTATCTTCCCAGCCAACTTCATCATCTTAGACTATGAAGAAGATAGAAATATACCAATCATCCTAGGGAGACCTTTCTTAGCCACGGGGATAACTCTGATAGATGTCCAGAAGGGATAGTTGACAATGAGAGAGCATGATCAAGAAGTCACTTTCAATGTGTTTAAGGCTATGATGTTTCCTACCAATGATGAAGAATGCTTTCAGATTGATTTGGTAGATATAATATTGAATGAAGAAGTTAGAAATCTGGTTGATAATGAGCCTTTGAAGAGTGTTATATTGTGGGGGATTTAGAGATGGAAGATACTGAGATTGTAGAATATGTGCAGATTCTTGACACAGCACCATAGTTTTGAAGATTTAAGACTCCTATCGAGCCACTCAAGCTTTCTGGGGAGACATCATCATGACTCAAGCCGTCTCTTGAGATGCCTCCAAATCTTGAACTTAAACCTCTTCTTGATCATTTAAGGTATGCATTTTTTTAGTGGATTTTCAAAGTTATCTGTTATTATTTTTGCTGCACTAACATCTTGCCAGGAAGATAAACTGCTACGATAACTAAGAGAGTTTAAATCAACCATTGGATGGACCATAGCAGACAGTAAAGGGATCAACCCATCATTTTGTATACACACGTTCTTGCCGGAAGATGATAGTAAACCTTCAGTAGAGCAACAACGAAGACTGAATCCTATTATGAAGGAAGTGGTTAAGAAGGAAGTTCTAAAGTGGTTAGATGCAGGGATTATATATCCGATATCAGGAAGCTCGTGGGTGAGCATGGTACAGTGTGTGCCGAAGAAAAGGGGTATGACCGTGGTATCCAACAAAAATAATGAGCTAATACCTACCAAGACAGTGACGGGTTGGAGAGCATATATGGACTACCGCAGACTGAATAAGGCAACAAAGAAAGACCATTTTCCCCTCTCGTTTATTGATCAGATGTTGGATAGACTAGAAGGTCATGAATACTATTGCCTTCTGGATGGGTACTCAGGATACAATCAAATTGGGATAGCTTCAGAAGACCAGGAAAAGACTACCTTTACTTGTCCTTATGGAACATTTGTGTTCAAAAGGCTGTATTTTGGTACAATGCCCCGACCACATTTCAAAGGTGTGTGATGACTATTTTTTGGGTATGGTTGAGCACAATGTTGAATTCTTCATGGACGACTTCTTAGTTTTTTAGAGGTTCATTTGACCTGTGTTTGGAAAATTTGGTAATGGTGATAAAAAGATGTGCTGAGACGAATCTTATTATGAATTGGGAAAAGTGCCATTTTATGGTACAAGAAGGTATAATATTGGGACATAAGGTTTAGAAGAAAGGATTAGAGGTGGATCGAGCTAAGTTGGAAGTAATTATGAACTTGCCTCCACCTACTTCTGTTAAAGGTGTTCGTAGTTTTTTGGGGCATACAGGCTTCTACAGTCGGTTTATAAAGGACTTCTCGAAGATCATAAAGCCATTTTATAGTTTATTAGAAAAGGATGTCCTGTTTAAATTTGATGAGGAATGCCTGACTGCATTTGATCATTTGAAAAAGAAGTTAACTACGACACCTGTAATTATAGCACCAGATTGGGACCTTCCTTTTGAGTTGATGTGTGATGCAAGTGACTTTGATGTGGGAGCCATTTTGGGCCAGCATAAGGATAAGGTCTTCCATATTATATATTATGCTAGCAAGACCCTTACTGATGCTTAATTGAACTATACTACCAGGAAAAGTAGCTTTTTGTAGTGGTGTATGCATTCGATAAGTTTTGTGCTTATTTGATTGGGACTAGAGTGATTGTGTATACATACCATGCAGCGATCCAGTACTTGGTAGAAAAGAAAGATGTTAAGCCTCGTCTGATCAGGTGGATACTTCTTTCGCAAGAATTTAACTTAGAAATCAAGGAGAGAAAAGGGATTTAGAATCAAATGGCTGACCACTTATCACGATTAGAAAATCTGGGAAGGGATGTAAATGAAAAAGTTATGATGAATGAGTCCTTCCCAGATGAGCAATTATTTATGGTGAAAGGCAAAGTGCCATAGTTCGCAGATTATGCAAACTTCCTAGTAAGTAAATAATCCCTTCTAACTTGACTAGGCATTAAAAGAAGAAGTTTCTACACGATGTGAAATTGTTTATGTGGGATGAGCCGTACTTGTTCAAGTAGTGCGCTAATCAAATGATAAGAAGGTGCATTCCATATAGCGAGACAGAGGGTATATTGTAGGATTGCCATGCATCAGTGTATGGAGGTCATTTATTGAGGTGAAAGGACAACGGTCAGGGTTTTGCAAGCAGGTTTTTATTGGCCGACTATTTTTAAAGATGTTTACAACTTTGTTCAGAAATGTGATAGATGCTAGAGGGTAGGGAACATATTTAAGTGTAATGAAATGCCCTTGAATACAATCCTCGAGGTGGAAATCTTCGATGTCTGGGGGATAGAATTTATGGGGCCCTTCATCTCATCATGTGGGAATTTGTACATCTTTTTGGCAGTCTACTACGTATCTAAATGGGTGGAAGTGATAGCTCTACCAGCGAATGATGCTAGGGTGGTTCTAAGGTTTCTTTAAAAGAGCATTTTCATGAGGGTTGGGACTCCCGAGGCAATCATTAGTGATGAAAGAAGACATTTTTGTAATCGCCAGTTTATAGCACTGTTGGCCAAATATGGGGTGAATCATCGAATTGCTACAACTTACCACCCCTAGACTAATGGCCAAGCAGAAGTATCAAATCGTGAAGTAAAGAAAATACTAGAAAAGATTGTGAACCCCACGAGGAAGGACTGGTCGCTAAAGCTGGATGATGCGGTATAGGCTTATAGGACTGCCTATAAAACACCGTTGGGTATGTCGCCATTTCATCTTGTGTATGGAAAGGCTTGTCAGCTTCCCATGGATCTCGAACACAAAGCCTATTGGGCAATAAAGAAGTTGAATTTCGACTTGAAAGCTGCAGCAGAGAAACGCCTACTCCAACTTAATGAGTTGGATGAATTTAGATTGTAGGCCTATGAAAATTCTAAATTGTACAAGGAAAAGGTGAAAAGATGGCATGGTCGTAGGATTATAGAAAGGGTATTTTGTGACAACCAAGATTTTGTAATTTAATTTTAATATTTAGTGGATTAAATAAATATTTTTTCAATGAATTAATTATTAGATTAAATAATTAATTGATGAAATTGTGGTAGATTAATCTAATTATACGTGTTATATTTATTTAATTAATGTGACGAATTTTATTATTCAAGTATGTAATTATGTGAGCTTATTGAATTAAAAGAAATATTTAATAATCCTAATAGTATTTAATTAATGTAATAATTAATTAGAGATTTAATAATTTCACATAATTAATAAATGAAAAATTTAATTATGTGACTATGTGAATTAATGAGAAATTATTATATGTTATTTAAAATAAATTAAAAAAGATATTGGATTTATTTTATAAAGAGGTGTGACATTATTAAACTATATTATAAGGATTAATTAAATTAAATAGGAATAAGCCTTTAAGGCTAGCCAGACAAAGCTTTAAGGGAAGTTGAGAGTAGTTAACCACGTATGGGTTAACTGACCTCAACGTTGCTGGTTGTTATAAGTGCGCCTTCATTAGATTTAATTCTACGTATATTATTTTGAAACAAAAAACCTGAGAGTCAGAGAATTCAGAGAGATTTCATAGAGAGAGTTAGAGGAAATTGTGTTATTGAAGAATCAGAAGGATTGATAGAGGGTAATCTCTTCAACCCAATTTATTTACGTAATTAAGGTTTCATGAATTTGGCTTTCAATTTTCTGTTAAATTCAACAATTGGAAAGAATAAAGATTATGTGCATATATGTGATAAGATGTTGTTATAATGTGTTTTCCTATATATTGTATGGTTCCACATCATCATTTTCATAATATTATAACGTATGTTATTGCTTCAAAAGTTACAGAGTATAGAATATGGCCATATGACCCTTATACGTAAATTTAATATGTCAAACATACATTATTTTGTAAATTCACACTCGTATATAATTATGCATATTAAAACGAAGAAAACAAACCCTGAATGGATGGATTTGGTGTTATAACGAATCCGTAGTGTTAATTTTTATGTTTTGTGTTCAAAAACTTCAAGAACATCAAGAATAATGAAATTACATGTGTTGATTTTTGTAAATTATGTGTTTTAACTTGTTAAAATCATGCTAGAAGGGTTGAGTATTAGTTATTTGTGTATTACAATGTTTGGGTATGTCTAAATTCTTGTAAAAATAAGTTAATTGGAGGTTTTTGGCCATGTTTTGTAATTTTCGCGATTGTAGAATTGAAACTGGAGTTTCGCCACCACACGACAACTCCTCGCTTTATGTATCATATCATAAATACCAGCCCACGCCAGTAGCGTAACACCGTCATGTCAAAGTCACCAAGAATAAGCTTAACAAAGGCGCCCAAGAATGCCACTTAGCAGATTGTCCAGAAATGAATTTTTAAGTGCTCAAGTCTAGAAATGTAATAGTAACTTCATTTAATAAACATAAAATTAGGTTAAACGTATAATAAGATGTTAAAATAAATTCTTAACATGTCAATAACACATTTATGTGTAAATTGAATGATTGAACGCATAGTTAGCTTATTATTCATTAAGTGTAAATTATCTGACAATGAGTGTAGTAGTTTGACTAAGTATAGTCATAATTCGAGTTAGACAAAAAGAATGAACTTGTGATGACTAGTACGTTATAATTGACTAGTATTGTGAACATAAGTGATATGTAGGATTTAAATTAAGGAACGAGTATAATTAACGAGTAATCTATAGTCGAGGCAAGTTTCCTAACCCTACTCGTTATCATTATATGAGTTTATAAGTTGTCTCTTTACATCGAGCAAATTCTCGTTATTATTGATCAAGTCCATTTTGTTATATAAAGTATATTAATCTTTCAAAGTATGATTCTGTTATACAATATTTATTCTATTGTATATCTCTTGAGATTGTTATTCGATTTAAATATCTGTTACTGTTGAACCTTGTTAGACTAGCGAACCCTTAATTATTCGACTAGTCCATAGTTAATGAGCATTCTAAATTTCAAAACCCCTATTGAATTATCCAAACCAAACTTCCTTTGGTATGGACTCTAATGTCAAACTGAGATGAACAACCCTGTATAGGGGATTACTTATGCGTTAGCATTAAGATATTGTGCACAGTATGGTACTAAGGGTTGATCACCCTAAGTACGAGAAGAAGAGTCCATAATCTTATGACTGTTAAAGGTTTCAAGTAGAAATACTTGACAACCTAGGACATAGTTCAAGGTCTTATAACCATCAGAAGTTCCTTGTTTCTTGTTATTCATTCTTGATTCCAGAGCTGAGTTTTCCTATTTCAGAAGTCTTTGATTTATTCGCATGTTATTATTCATTGTTATATTGTTATACTTGTGGGCAATCGTGCTCACTCTTGCGTAATAATAATATTGCAGTTAAGAATGAAAGATCTGACGAGCCTTCCACTAGTAAAGGCAAGGGCAAGGTTAACAAATGAAGAAGACTTGTTGCTATTATATATTTATATCCAGACTTGATGTTGTTTGAGACTTGTTATTGTTTATGATTCCGCACAGATGTTTAAGGTTAGAATGACCTGGGATTGTATTTAATATGCAGATGGTGTAACCCCATAAGGGGAAGATTTATTTATTATTTCTATCTATTGCATGGTTTGCATTTATTTATGGGTAGATAGATAGATGATATTTATACAGTGAACACCAAATCCTGCGGAAATGGAAGTACCTGGATTTGGGGGTGTCATAGGTTGGTATCAAAGATGTAGGTTATGAACCTTAGGTGGGGAAAACAACCTTAGTTAGTAGCCTTGTAGAAGATCGAGAACATAGTGGTGGTAAACTCTTATCGAGTTCTAAGAAATGAATTTCTTAATTCGTTGAAGATAATAAAAGACTTTATGTGCTTATGTGTTAAATTATGTGTTCGCTAGCACAAATTAGTAACTAAAACTTAAAATTGTGTTGTCAGGATGTCGGATGTTAGAGGAGCTAGTCGAGCTGGGGAGGAGGAACCCTGAGTACCTACATAGGAGGAGTCCTGAGACATTCATGTCGTCAGGGAACATTTGGTACAGAGAGAGCCATCTCCGTTGATCACTGTTGTTGGTCGGGTGCATGAGCCCGAGCATCGATCCAGCAGAGGAGGATTCGGCGAAGAAGAAGAGAGGAAGAGGAGTTCTCACCGAACTCCATCGATCTTTGAGATGTATGATGCGCTTTATGATCATAACATAGAGTTACAAGACACTGTTCAGGAGTTGAAGGAGAGGACTGTTATTCAGCAGAGTACCATCGAGCAGAAGGATGGGGAAATTGTGACTCTTCACACACGTTTAGGAAACGTTGAGTGGAATTTGGTTCACGAGAAGGGTCAAACTGAGGAGAAGTCTGAAGAAATTGAAAAGTTGAAGAAAGATCTGAAAGTGAGCTCAGAAAGACTGGCCATAGCAGAGGAGGGCTGGGTAAGAGAGTCACGTCGTGCTGATCTTACAGAAGAGGATTGTCATGCGAAGAAAGCTAAGCTTGGGGAGACGTACTCTACACTTCAAAATGCAATGGATGCGGCCCAGGATCGAGTTATGAAGTATCCAATCTAGTTTGAAGGTCTACCATCATATATGCTAGATCGCAGGACGATGTCCCGCATCATGGAAAAAGAATGTAGCAATGCTATTCAGCGCCTTAATAGGCAGTGATATGATTAATTTAATTATGTGAAAACTATCTGGTAGTTAAAGATGTAAATTCTGATTTGTTTATAAACAAAGGAATATTTTAATGTTTTAAATCCTGTAGATTCTTTATCTCGGGATAGTTGATGTAAATAGAAGTCATGCTATCTTATGATGTTAAACATTTTGAATTGAATAAAATGTCACAGTTTATTCAAAATAATGTGTTAAGTGAATTATGATTAAATGTTTTAGTTGAGCCTTAAATGTTTAAGGAATTGAATAAAGACCTAATAAGCGTATATTCTTAACAAAAATATGTCGCCTAGAAGAAGACAAAATCGTCAACAAGCTCAAGGAGAACCGATGAATAACAACAACGACGCCAATGCTAACCCTGTTCAGCAATTGGTGAACCTATTAGCCGAAGCAATTAACAATCAACCACAAGCTCCACCAAACACATCGTTCAGGGATTTCAAGGTGGTAGGACCGCCAGAAATTAAGGGCTCCATAAACCAAATCGAAGCTCAGACCTGGGTTATGGAGATGTAGAAGGTGTTTGATGTCGCTAGAGTAAGGGAAGACCAGAAAACCGCATACGTAACATTCATGCTGAAGTCTGAAGCCAGTTATTAGTTGTAGGCAAACAAAGTACGGGGAGGAAAAGGTGTAATAACCTGGGAGAGATTAAAGGAGATGTTCTTTGAGATATATTTTCTGACCAGCTCACAGAACCAGATGGAGGTTCAATTTTTGGAGTTGAAATAGGGGAATATGTCTGTAGCAGATTATGCGGTAAGGTTCAATGAGTTGGCTAGGTTCTCCACATACCAAGTGCATACTGATGAGAGAAATGCAAGATGTTTCGAGCAGGGACTGAAGCCCTGGTTGTATAGCAAGGTGTCAATGTTCCAATTGAACACTTTTACTGGAGTGTTAGAGAAGGCCATACTCATTTGAAGGGGAAGCGAATCGGTAACTAAATATAATCAGGATCAAAAGAAGAAAAAGAGTGAAAATGAAGGAACTAACAAGACTGGTGGAGGTAGCACGGGAGGTAGTAATAATCAGAAGAGGAAGTGGTCTGATAACTCATCAACTGCAAGTCAACAAGGAGGGCAGAAGAAGAAGATCGAAGCGTGCCCAACCTGCGTCAAAGCTCATCTGGGAGTTTGCATGAAGGGAAAATGAGTGTGCTACAATTGTGGTCAGGAATGCCACATAGCACCTAACTGTCCTAACCCAAAGAAGGGTGCTTGCTTCACTTGTGGCTCAAAGGATCATCTTTTAAGGGATTGTCCTAAGAAGGGATCTGGAGGGACAGGATCGAGAGGAATAGAGGAAATAGCGGTGGAAGCACTCTAACTATCGCAGGACCAACTACAACCAACTGACCAACCGTAAGAACATTCAACATGACAGTACAGGATGCAGTGTAGTCTCGCGATGTGGTGTCAGGTATCATTATGATCAATAAAGTTAATGCTTATGTATTATTTGATTTGGGTGCTACTTGTTCATTTATATCCGATGACTTTGTTAAGAACTTAGAATTGCTTAAGGACGAGTTAGAATACCCTATGAACATAGAAATTACGAATAGAGAAATAATCCCTGTTAAGTACGTGCATAAGAACTGTAGAGTGGATATTAAGGGTAATATCATGAACGTAGATCTTATCCCTATTTGACTTGGAGAATTCGACGTTATTTTGGGTATGGACTGGTTATCCAATTATGGGGCGGTAATTGACTGTCAGAAGAAGTGTATTAACCCTATGACTCCGTCAAAGGTTGTGTTTTATGGTAGCAAGTCGCCTAGACAAGGGAGTTATCTAACGATGATGCAGGCCAGGAAGTTGTTAAGACTAGGCTGTGTAGGATATCTAGCTTACATAGTTGATAGTCGTAAAGAGAATCTGAAAATAGAGGAGATACCAGTAGTGACAGATTTCGCAGACGTATTTTTGGATGATTTGCCAGGACTTCCTCCATATAGAGAAGTTGAATTCGTGATCGATTTGGATCCAAGAATGGCTCCAATATCGAAGACACCATACCGAATGGCACCAGTAGAGATGAAAGAACTGATGGTTCAACTACAAGAATTACTGGACAAGAAGTATATCCAACCAAGCGTATCGCCATGGGGAGCGTTGGTTTTATTCGTGAAGAAGAAGGATGGGACAATGCGGCTCTGCATCGACTCTAGAGAACTGAATAAGGTCACGATTAAGAATAGATATCCATTACCAAGAATTGACGATCTGTTCGATCAGTTAAAGGGAGCGAAATACTTTTCAAAGATAAGCTTGAGGAGTGGTTATCATCAACTGAAGGTGAGACCAGAGGATGTACCGAAGACAACGTTCAGAACACGATACGGTCACTACAAATTTTTTGTAATGTCATTTGGTCTAACGAATGCTCCTGCAGCATTTATGGGCTTAATGAATGGAGTGTTCAAGACGTTTTTAGACAAATTCGTAGTGGTATTTATAGATGATATTTTGGTATATTCAAAAACTAAGGAAGAACATGAAGAGCATTTAAGGGTGACATTAGAGACATTGAGAAGGGAGAAGTTGTATGCCAAGTTTTTGAAATGTGAATTTTGTATTGAAAGAGTACAATTTCTAGGACATGTGATCGATAGGGACGAAATTTTGGTAAGTCAAAGCTGTGATTAACTGGGATCAGCCAAAGACGCCGTCGAAAGTAAGAAGTTTTCTCGGATTAACAGGTTATTACAGAAGATTCATTCAAGATTTTTCCAAGATCGCAACTCCGTTGACGAATTTGACTAGAAAATTGGTGAAATTTGTTTGGACGGAGAAGTGTGAGGAAAGCTTTCAAGAATTAAAGAAGAGGTTGAGTTCAGCACCTGTATTATCTCTTCCAGATGATATAGGAAATTTTGTGGTTTATAGTGATGCATCGCATAAAGCACTTGGTTGTGTGCTTATGCAGAACGGCAGAGTCATTGCGTATGTGTCACAACAACTGAAAGATTATGAGAAGGGGTATCCGACCCATGACTTGGAGTTAGCTACAGTGCTTTTTGCTTTGAAAATCTGGAGGCACTATCTCTATGGGGAGAAGTGTGAAATATATACAGACCACAAGAGTCTGAAATATATTTTTACATAGAAAGACTTGAACATGCGCCAAAGAAGGTGGTTGGAGTTAATTAAGGACTACGATTGTGAGATTCTATACCATCCGGGTAAGGAAAATGTTGTTGCCGATGCCTTAAATAGAAAGGGTCGGGAGAAACTGATGATGTTGATCGAACAGGAGGAGTTAATTTCAGCAATGGAAAAGCTGGAATTGGAAGTAAAGTGTCCTATGGAGATTGATGAGATGCTGTTTCAGATGCAATCTGGTACAACTCTACTAGATAAGGTTAATGAAGCTCAACTTTCAGGATGACGAATGTAAAATAGTGTAAAAGAAGATATCCGAAGAAATTTTAAGTGAGGCTCATAACTCATGATATTCGATTCACATTGGTAGTACCAAGATATACCAAGATCTTCGACAACATTTCTGGTGGCCAAATTTGAAAACGAGAGGTTACAGAATGTGTTGCCAAGTGTCTGACATGTCAGAAAGTGAAAGCAGAACATCAGAGGCCGAGTGGGTTACTACAACCTTTAGAGATTCCAGAATGGAAATGGGAACATATTACGATGGATTTCGTGGTTGGCCTACCGACAACTCATAAAGGCTACTACGCGCGTATGGGTTATTGTTGACCGATTGACGAAATCTGCACACTTCCTTCCAATCAAAATCAGATTCAACTTAGATCAGTTGGCAAGGTTATATGTGAAAGAGATTATTTCGAGGCAAGGAGTCTTGGTGTCAATTGTCTCAGATAGAGATTCGCGCTTTACGTCGAACTTTTGGAAACGTCTACAGGAATGCATGGGTACACAGTTGCGAATGAGCACGGCATATCACCCTCAATCAGATGGACAGTGTGAAAGAACAATTCAGATATTAGAAGACATGTTAAGAGCTTGTATAATGGACTTTAAAGGAAATTGGGATGACCATCTATCGCTCGTAGAGTTTGGCTACAACAATAGTTTCCACGCTAGTATTGGCATGCCGCCTTATGAAGCGTTATACGGCAGAAAGTGCAGAACTCCGCTATACTGGGATGAAGTTGGCGAAAGACAATTACTAGGCCCGGGATTGGTACAACAGACATCAAAAATTGTCAAAGTGATCCGAACAAGATTGATAACAGCTCAAGATAGACAGAAGAAATATGCCGATACACACCGTAAAAATGTTGAGTTTGAATCGGGTAGTTATGTGTTCTTAAAGGTCTCTCCCTGGAAGGGAAAGATCTGGTTCGAAAAGAATGGGAAATTAAGCCCAAGATTCATTGGACCCTTTGAAGTTCTGCGAAGGGTCGGAGAGGTTGCGTATGAGGTTGCCTTACCTCCAGTCTTGGAGAATGTCCATAACGTTTTCCATGTCTCAGTTCTACGACCCTACAAACTCGATTACAAGCACGTGATTGAATATGAACCCCTACATTTTGACAAAGACTTATCTTACAAAGAAAATCTTGTTCATATTATCGACCGAAAAGAACAAGTTCTGAGAAATAAAGTAATACCTTCTGTTAAGGTAATTTGGAGGAACCACAACGCTGAGGAAGCTACGTGGGAACTCAAAGAGAATATAATGAAGAATTATCCTCATTTATTTACTTAGAGTATTATAAGCGATTCTGGGGACAAAATCTTTGTAAGGGGGGGAGAATGTAACGACAAATTGTTCGAGTCGTGATGCTGAGGACATAATCCTTTTAAGAGGGGAAAGATGTGACAACCGAGATTTTGTAATTTAATTTTAATATTTAGTTGATTAAATAATTTTTTTTCGATGACTTAATTATTAGATTAAATAATTAATTGATGAAATTGTCATAGATTAATCTAATTATATGTGTTATATTTATTTAATTAATGTGGAGAATTTTTATTATTCGAAGTATGTAATTATGTGAGCTTATTGAATTAAAAGAAATATTTAATAAGCCTAATAGTATTTTAATTAATATAATAATTAATTAGAGATTTAATAATTTCACATAATTAATAAATGAGAAATTTAATTATGTGACTATGTGAATTAATGAGAAATTATTATATGTTATTTAAAATAAATTAAATAAGATATTTGATTTATTTTATAAAGGGGTGTGACATTATTAAACTATATTATAAGGATTAATTAAATTAATTAGGAATAAGCCTTTCAGGCTAGACAAACAAAGCTTTAAGGGAAGTTGAGAGCAGTTAACCACGTATGGGTTAACTGACCTCAATGTTGCTGGTTGTTATAAGTGTGCCTTCATTAGTTTTCATTCTACGTATATTATTTTGAAACAAAAAACCTGAGAGTCAGAGAATTCAGAGAGATTTTAGAGAGAGTTAGAGGAAATTATGTTATTGAAGAATCAGAAGGATTGATTGAGGGTAATCTCTTCAACCCAGTTTATTTTCGTCATTAAGGTTTCATGAATATGGCTTTCAATTTTCTGTTAAATTCAACAATTGGAAAGAATAAGGATTATGTGCATATATGTGATAAGATGTTGTTATAATGTGTTTTCCTATATATTGTATGGTTCCATATCATCAGTTTCATAATATTATAACGTATGTTATTGCTTCAAAAGTTATAGAGTATAGAATATGGCCATATGGCCCTTATACGTAAATTTAATATGTCAAACATACATTGTTTCATAAAATTCAAACTCATATATAATTATGCATTTTAAAACGAAGAAAACAAACCCTAAATGGATGGATTTGGTGTTATAACGAATTCGTAGTGTTAATTTTTATGTTTTGTGTTCAAAACCTTCAAGAACATCAAGAACAGTGAAATTATATGTGTTGATCTTTTAAATTATGTGTTTTAACTTGTTAAAATCATGCTAGAAGGGTTGAGTATTAGTTATTTATGAATTACAATGTTTGGGTATGTCTAAATTCGTGTGAAAATAAGTTAATTGGAGGTTTATGGCCATGTTCTACAATTTTCGCGAATTGTATAACTGAAACTAGAGTTTTCCATCATGCAACTCCCCTTTTATGTAAATCAACATAAGCAATAAAGCAAGCCAACGTCATAAATACACCAATACCACAAAATACCAAGAACAAGCTTAATAGTGGCCATGCATAATACCACTTAGCAAATTGTCCAAAAAAGAAATTTTAAGTGCTCAAGTCTAGAAATATAATAGTAACTTAATCTAATAAACATAAAATTAGGTTAAATGTATAATGAGATGTTAAAACAAATTCTTAACATGTCAATAACATATTTATGTGTAAATTGAATGATTGAACGCATAGTTAGCTTATTGTTCATGAAGTGTAAATTATGTGACAATGAGTGTAGTAGTTTTACTAAGTATAGTCATAATTCGAGTTAGACAAAAAGAATGAACTTGTGATGACTAGTACGTTATAATTGACTGGTATTGTGAACATAAATGATATGTTGGATTTAAATCAAGGAACAAGTATAATTAACGAGTAATCTACGCACGAGGCAAGTTTCCTAACCCTACTCGTTATCATTATATGAGTTTATAAGTTTTCTCGTTACATCGAGCAAATTCTCGTTATTATTGATCAAGTCCATTTTGTTATATAAAGTATATTAATCTTTCAAAGTATGATTCTGTTATACAATATTTATTTTATTGTATATCTCTTGAGATTGTTATTCGATTTAAATATCAGTTACTGTTGAACCTTGTTAGACTAGCGAACCCTTAATGATTTGACTAGTCCATAGTTAATGAGCGTTCTAAATTTCGAAACCCCTGTTGAATTATCTAAACCAAACTTCCTTTAGTGCGGACTCTAATGTCTAACTGAGATTAACAACCCTATATAGGGGATTACTTATGCGTTAGCATTAAGATATTGTGCACAGTATGGTACTAAGGGCTTATCCCCCTAAGTACGAGAAGAAGAGTCCATAGTCTTATGACTGTTAAAGGTTTCAAGTATAACCACTTGACAACCTAGGACATAGTTCAAGGTCTTATGACCCTCAGAAGTTCCTTGTTTCTTGTTCTTCATTCTTGATTCAAGAGTTGAGTTTTCCTATTTCAGAAGTCTTTGATTTATTCGCATGTTATTATTCATTGTTATATTGTTATACTTATGGGCAATCGTGCTCACTCTTGCGTAATAATAACATTGCCGTTAAGAATGAAAGATCTGACGAGCCTTCCACTAGTAAAGGCAAGGGTAAGTTTAACAAATAAAGAAGACTTGTTGCTATTATGTATTTATATTCAGACTTGATGTTGTTTGAGACTTGTTATTGTTTATAATTCTGCATAGATGTTTAAGGTTAGAATGACCTAGGATTGTATTTAATATGTAGATGGTGTAACCTAATAAGGAGAAGATTTATTTATTATTTCTATCTATTGCATGGTTTGCATTTATTTATCGGTAGATAGATAGATGATATTTGTACAGTGAACACCAAATCCTGCAAAAATGGAAGTACCCGAATTGAGGGGTGTCACATATTTAAGCATGGGCGAGTTTTATTGTTAGTTAATTCCAGACTTAAACTCTTCCCAGGAAAGCTCAAGTCTAGGTGGTCAGGGCCTTTCACTATGAAGACCGTATATCCATATGGTGCAATAGAAATTTTTGACAAGTTTCCAGATAAGCCCATCAAGGTCAATGGACGAAGGCATAAGCATTACTATGGTGGTGAGGTTAACAGGCAGAAGGTCACCTCAATTCTTTCTATAACTTGATCAAAGCAGAGACAGTCAAACTAACTAACTATAAACTAGCGCTTGATGGGAGACACCCCAGTATCTCTTTTTTCACCTCATGTTTAATTCTATTTGCATCATCTTTATCTCTCTCTATTGTTTAATTCTTAAGATGCATATCTTTCTATTTCTTACTACTGTTTAATTCTGATTGTGAATAATGTCTATTTTTCTTCCCCCATGTTTAATTCTTGTGATTATAAATTTTTTGACAAAAATTTTGATAGAGCTTAATATACATATCCTTTTTGATAGAAATGGCATATAGAGCATTTTTGGATATACAAACATTCATACATATTATAAAGTTCAAATTTTTGATTGGGAATTGGTATATCTCATTTTTGTGAATGCTTGGTATGCAGGTTTGATTGCTAGTAGAAAGTTGATGTTGGTTACTTCTTATGTGCAAAACAATTCAGTTCTGGGTACAGGGTGGCACGGCCGCTCCAGGTACATAGTTAGATCACGTGTACCCGCGCCAGCATTCAAGGCAGTCAACTCCTCAACTCGCCCACGCCCACCATATGCCTAACTCCAGTGTGCCCGCGCCATGTCCATCGCGCCTGCGCCAACAACAACTACAGACTCGGCGCGGCTGCACCCGAGTCCGGTTCTAGATAATTATAAATGCTTTAAAATGTGACCCATCCAACTTATATCAGTTACAACCTCCTCTCTAGTTGCGCGCCTACACTTCCTCTCCTACAAAAAGCCGAAACCTCTTCCCCTTCTCCTTCTCCAAACAGTTTCCATACAAAAACTCCTAACCCCACCACGATTCCTACTACTTCGGTTTTCTTTCCCACACTCAACCTCTTCTACATATCACCCATTCAAATACAAGGGCTTTGTCAGAGTAGTTGAGAGCAAGAAGTTCTCATACCCCTGAGTCCTCCTCTTCAAGCAGTCAAAGTGAAGACATCTTGGACCTCGCCAAGTTTGTCAACTTAGAGCCTCAAATGGAGTATTACCGGATTGTGGCCAAAACATTTTTAAAGGAATGGTGATTCAACCCCGGGAAACAAGATGGGCAACTTTGGGAAATGATACGAGAGAGAGGCTGGGTGGGAGTTGTATCTAGCCTAATACCTGATCCCATGGCTATTATATGTGAGTTCTACGCCAACGCTAAGGAAATAATGTGTGGGTTGTCATTTGTCAAGGGCATACAGGTGGACTATCGCCCACAGGCGATTAGGGAGGTCTTCAATTTACCCAACTCACTGGCTGGTCGCACTAATTAGGTGGTGGCTGCAAGGTTCGAGACAGATTTGGAGAGAGTTATTACAGATTTGTGTGTGCCTGGTACTCAGTGGAACTACAAACCAGGCAGCCCACGAATTTCCCAAGTTCAGCGCTTAACCGCTACGCAAAGTTATGGAACATGTTTATATGTGCAAAGTTAATGCCATCATAACACCAGTATGACATCCTGTGTGAAAAAGCTATCATATTGTGGGGAATTATCATGTGAAAATACATCGACGTGGGCCACCTCCTCAACTAAAATATGCTCCATTGCATTAGGGGAGAGCATTACAGGCAGCATTCCACACGCATCAAGTATAGCCCATCTATGTGCTAAAGCTGGAGTTACTTGGGTTTATAAGTAGATGCAATATCCAAGCCAAGACATTACTCATGCCACTATTGTGAAATTTGACGAATGGGCAGGAGGCACACCACACCCGAGGGGAAAGGGTTTTATTCTTCTAGCAACATCTTCGGTGCCATCTCCGTAGCCAACGCAACCAACTGAGGCAGCTGCTTCACCCCATGCCATTATAAAAATTGATGACCGCAAGCTAAGGCGACTAGAGAGGTAAGTGGACGCCATGTATAACAACTTTTCGGCGTTCACAAATGAGTTATCAAGATCATTAGCCGAAACCTTTGTGCAGCAAAGAACAATGTTAGAGTGGCCTATATTTGGTACAGTCGTGCCTTTTCCACCACCAGATTAACCACCCGAGGAGGGTGGCCATGTCGACACTTAGGGGAGTTCTCTTCTCCCTTTACCTTCATTCATTAGGGACAATGAATATGCTATATTTGGGGGTATTTGGTTTAATTAGTAGTTTACAGCATGTAGCGTAATTTGCATCAATTTATCCATGTTTTATATAGTTTTCTCATGTTAATGTGATTAGTTTAATTTTGCAGTAAATGTTTTCTTTTTGTTGCTTATTACTTGTTTAGTTTATATATTTAGTTGCATAACATTGCATAGTCCCAAGTATCTAGTTAGTTAAATTCTAATTTAGCCAATGATGAATTAAGAAATTTGATGGATTTTGGAACTAGGTTCATATCTTAAGATGAGTTATAAGTTTATACATGATATGATTTTTGCTTGTTGTTTAGATGCTACCGGATAGCACGTTGGTGTTTATGTTTGATTATTGGTTAAAGATTAGCTTGTTTATCTGCTGAGAAGAAAACGTTGTTTTAAAGAGAGAATTAGGTAGGAAATGAGTAATGACTTTGAAAACATTGAAATTCAAGCTTTGCGAACACATGCGTATACTTGTTATATATACAAAAAATGAAAAAGAAAAAGAAAAGAAAATAAAAAGAGAAATAAATGAATAATTATCGTGGCTAGTCTTATTTCGGGGCCTTTATTAGTTGAGTAAGTACGCCCGAGGGGATTGTCTCTACACCTAGCAACCTAAGGTCTTAATGGTCTAGGAGTAGTTGGTTAAAATCTCGCTAAGGGGTAGCACTTTTACCTTAATAGAATAAGACATTTCACAGTCATGGGAAAAAGAAAAAAATCAATAAACACCGTGGGAAAGTACGAAAATTGCCCTCGTGAGTAAAAATAAAGCAAAATAAATCCATTGATGTGTTGGAGTAGTTGTTGTTTCATTTGTATGTATAGTTATTGATTTAAACTTCCGTTTTCTTTATTAAGCTGTATAACTTGTGAAATCTTTGCCTTTGTCAATCTTATTTGTGAACACATCACACACACACATCATCTTTATAGCAGGTTTGGATTATTTGATTGTATGTCATTATGCATGAGGCTTGGTTTGATGCTTTGTTCTTGAATATGGATATTTCTTTGAGGCACATCTGATTGGAACTCTAGTATGGCTGGAAATCTTGGGACTCACTTGCATGATAGTGTAGTTTGCATAGCATATAATTTGCATTTCTTAATCGTATTTGTGTTCATTGCTTGAGAGCAAGCAATAGTATATGTTTGGCGATATTTGATAAGTAGGTTTTAGACCTACTTATTGGTTACCAACTTACTAGACTTTTTGCTCAACTTAAGTATTTTTAGTATGCTTTTATTGCTTTTTGCTCCTAAGGCATGGAAATGGCATGGCATGGAATGATATGCCATAGCAATGGCTAGGATGAGAAAGTTAGCTGAGCTCAAGCAAGTGAAGAGGACATCTAAAGGGACCTTGAAGTGGTCAAGTGAAGAAGAAAGAAGTGAAGAAAAGAAGAAGAATTACCAGTAGCAACAACACAACAACAAAATACCAAAGAGAGTGTATCGTAATAGATATGCCATGACGCCGCCATGTTATTACATTTAGGAATTAGTGCACCCATGCCACAAGCAATCTAGATGCAGATATATAAGGCAATACATTACACCTAATTAGCATAGAGACATCCCAAGCTCAAGCACTTTGAGAGGAAGATAAATGCACCTTAGGTGCGCTCAAGATCCAACTCCCACTATGCCATCGCACGGGCGCACCAGTCGTGGGCACTTAAAAAAATTAACTTTCCATTTTAAATTGCGGGAGCGTGATTGCTATATTTGGGTGTATTTTCTAGTTTAAAAAGACGATTATCAACAGTTATACTTTACTATTTTAGGATTTCTTATTTGAGAGAGAATCCATAGCATTTCTATTGACTTGTTAATAATATAACCTTATTATTTTGATGATGACTTGTTATTTTGTACTAATTTGTTTATTATGAAATTTCAGGAATTTGATGAAAGGATTATTGTTGACAGACTTTGAAGATTTGAGTCCTAAGAATTTTTTGCAAGGTCATTGCAAATATTCGAATTTTTAATACAAGGCTTTAGGCCATTTTATGTGTGCATTTAACATGATTATTTATTAATGCATGATAAATTATTTTATAGACCAGATTAATTGATTTATATTGTCATATGTTATTATAGAAAATTTTATATATAGGTTATACTCTTTTAAGATTCCTGATTTTATAAAAATTATATAGCATAACACATGTGTAAGAAGAATTTATATGCATCAGATTTGTTGGAAACATAAAAGTTGTTTTAGCTTGTGGCAGCAAAGATGCGATCATTATCTGTTAGTAGATTAAAAGCATAAATTTTGAAAATATAAGATAATGATTATACTGTAAAGAATTTGATGTCTCTTAGTTGGAACTTTGCAAGAATTATGGAACTAACACTCTGTTTAGTGATTTATTTTAAAAAGAGTACTTGAATATATTAGTGGGTTATCTCCTTAAGTGAATATGCTTGAAAAAGTCAATTATATAAGGAATGGAGAAATACACAGATATTTGTTTTTAACTGAAATATATTTTGAGTGCCTAAGTGATATACATCGTTTGAATTATACTGATCTTTTCTATTTTGTTCCTAACAGATATATTAAATTTGATACTGGAACAAAATTGGCAACGGAAATAATTATTTGCAACGGTAATGTTTTTGGGCTATAAAAAGAATTGAAATATCAGTGTTATACACAACTTGAATTAATCTTTGCACTCATATACTTGAAAAGCTACTCTGTTATTCTTGGTGCAAATTCTCAGCTGTTATGCAATTAATATTCAGATAATTTCTCAGTAAAATTTCGTGAGCTTCATATTGGTGATATTTCTTTTATTATTTGATCATTGCAATCATTAGTTGGGCATTGCATTGTTGAATTGCTTATTTGCTTTGATCGTTAGACCTCTATATTTGTAATCTTATATTTTTTAGACTAAGTGTTGTCTAAAGGAATTTAATCCAAGTGGATTAAGGTTTGTTTACAAACAAGTTTAAGGAAGCATAGGTGCTTAAGGGGTTCATTGGTGCACAAGGAACAAGTGTGCTCAAGTGAATTATTGTAATTCAAATTTGATAGAATCTGTTTTGTAACAAGGGTCAATTTAAAGAAATAAAAGTGAGTCTCCAATACTAGTTGGTATTGGACGTGGACTAGGCTATTATTATAGAGGGTAATAGCTGAACCACGTAAACAATCTTGGTGTTGATTTTATTACTTGTTTTACTTTAATTACTCACAAAAGCTAGTTAATTATCTGAATAATTAAAATTTAAATATTTGCATTATCTTGTGATAATTCATTAACACTAAATATTTTTACTTAGTTATAATTTCAGCAAGATATTTTCATAAAATCAAATACTCAATTCAGCAGGTCATTTTCATTCAGCAAGCTGCATTCATATATATAGTAGGTTGTATTAGGTAGTTTGGTTTAAAGTTTAAAAATTGATCATAGTTTGTTCCCACACTTATTCAACCTCTCCTTTTAAATGTGCCATATCTGAAATTCACTTGGTATCAGAGCTTGGCTCTACTTACTTGTCTTAAAGGTGATTTGTAGGGAAATATTCTAACATGGCACAGTTCGGGAGCAACAATCAAGAAGGTCAATAAACCAACAAACCTCTTTTGTTGTATGGAACAGATAACTACAACTTCTAGAAATTCTGAATGAGGATCTACCTTCAAAGAGATCCTTGGGAATGGCGGGTTTTGGAGAATGGACCAGTTATTCCAAGGAAAGATGATGGTATTCCAAAGACATTGCTAGAGAAGGACTCAACTGAGACTTTCATGGTTTCCTATGCTTCAAGGGCTATGAACACACTACTTAGTGGAATGGTACAATCCGAGATTGACAAAGTTTCCTCATGTAACACATGTAAGGAAATATGGGACACTCTAGTGGTGAGCCATGAAGGAACATCCAAGGTTCGAGAAGTCAAACTAAGCATGCTTATACACGATTATGAAATGTTCAAACTCGAGAAAGATAAAACTATAAAGATGGCTCAAGCAAGGTTCCTTGTTTTTCTGAACTCTTTAAAGCTACTTGACAAATCCATTCCACAAAGTGAGATTAACCGTAAGTTAATTCGGGCTATGCCAAAGAGGTTTTCTTCTCAAATTACTACTCTTCAAGATTCCTCTTCTATTTCTATTATGGATACACTAACTCTTTTTGGTGAACTTGAGGAATATGAACATCAGTTAAAGAGATATGATGATGAGGAAGAAACTCCTCGAAAAAAGGTTTTAGCACTTAATGCAGGAAATGAAGAAGAGCTTGATGATGATTCGGATGAAGAGATAGCCACGATGTCAAGGAGACTCAAAGGACTACTACACATGAAGAATAAATGGAAAAATACCTTCAACTCTAATAAAACCAAAGGAAAGCAAACCGAGGAGACATGTTTTGAGTGTGGACGTCCATGGCACTTCAAGAAGGATTGCTTTCAACTAAAGAACAAAGGAAAAACAGGCTTCAAGGATAATAAAAGAAATAAGGCAATTGTCACTTGGAGTGATGAAGAGGAGTCCGAAGTTGAGGTCGATGCCAAGGATGAAATAGCTCAACTATGATTCATGGGAATAGAAGGTGAATCAAACGAGGTGTCTAGTTTTGAGTTTAATTCTTTGAAACAAGAAAATGAAAAGCTAAAACAAAAGAATGAATATTTGAAAGACTTAGTAAATACATTAATGAGTGAAGTTGATTCTTTAATAAATGAAAAGAAAGATGTTGAAAAAGAATCTACATATAAAGAAGAAAAGATTTTGATTGCTAAAATTGATTACCTAGATAATTATAACAAAATACTTTTCAACAAGGTAAATTATTTGAATGAGTTTTCAAAATTGCAAATGAACTAAAAATGAGAGATGTATGTATTGATGCATTTAGTGATAAATCACTTGATAAAACCCTTCCTAATAATGAACTTCAAAAAGAAATAGATTCACTAAAATTATCTCTTGCTAAATTTGTTCAAGGTGAAGAAAATTTAAATGTCATATTGGGTAAACAAAGACCTAGCTTTGAAAGACAAGGGATTGGTTATAATCCTATGCATAAAAAGGGTGATATGAAATGTTAAAATCAAAATCATGTTTTAGATTAAATTATTGCCCACCGTTTACAATGTGTAGAAATTGTGGTATTAAAGGTCACTTGGACATAAACTATTTTTAGAAAAATAAGATTAAAAATGTATGGGTTAAAAAAAATGATTTACGTGCAACTAACATTAAAGGACCCAAAAAGATGTGGGTACCAAAATGATGGATTATCTTTTCTTAACAGGTATGTCTCAAGGCAAGGGTTCCATATCAAAGATGGATTCTTGATAGTGGATGCTCTCGTCACATGACTGGTGATAAATCAAAGTTCGTGGAGTTAAAAATCAAGAAGAAAAATGGGACAATTACATTAGGAGATAATCAAACCTACGAACTAATCGGAAAAGGTAAAATAGGAAATGGTAAGGTTAATATTGATAATGTACATCTTGTTAGTGGACTTGAATTTAATCTTATAAGTATTAGTCAATTAATGGATAATGGTCTTCAAGTTAGATTTGAAAAAGAAAAATGCACTATTTCTCGTAGTACTAACAATGTTACTCTAGTTGCACAAAGTGAAGGAAATATTTATACTATTGATTTTGAGCAACAGGATGAAGAACTATGTCTTGCATCTATACAAGATGAGGTTAATTTATGGCATAAAAGAATGGGACATGTTTACATGGATTTAATCAAGAATCTTGTCAAAGGGTTGCCAAAAATAAATTATGAAAAGAAGGAAATATGTGTTCCTTGTCAACTCAGAAAACAAGTAAGAACATCGATTACGGCAAAGAACATGGTATCAACTTCTTCTCCTTTACAACTACTTCATCTTGATTTATTTGGACTAGAAAGACATGCTAGTATAAATTGTAAGTTTTATGCATTCGTAATAGTAGATGATTTCTCTAGATATACATGGGTATTATTTTTGAGAACTAAAGATGAAGCTTTTAATGAATTTGAAAAATTAATAAGAAACTTGGAAACAAAATATAGTCTCAAACTTGTAAAAATAAGAAGTGATCATGGTACTAAATTTCAAAAAGACTTTATAATATTTTGTGATCGAAAAGGAATTAGTCATGAATTTTTAGCCGCAAGAACCTCTCAACAAAATGGTGTAGTGAAAAAAAAATATAGAACATTACAAGAAATAGCTAGAACTTTATTACAAGAAAGTGAACTTCCTAAAAAGTTTTGGGGCGAAGCTGTAAACACCTCTTGCTATGTTTTGAATTGAGTACTTATTCGTCTAATCATTTTGAAGACTCCTTATGAACTTTTAAATAATAAGATTCCTAATATAGGTTATTTCAAAGTTTTTGGATCTAAATGTTTTATACTAAATACTAGTGATAACTTGGGAAAATTTTATGCTAAATCTTATGAAGGAATTTTCATTGGTTATTCACAAAATAGTAAAGCTTATTGTGTATTTAATATTAATAAGCTATGTGTTAAAGAGTCTATTCACATTACATTTAATGAAACTCACAATGATCTTCCAAAAGAAAGAGACAAGGATGCAGGAAATTTGGAGATCTCACTGAATCCAATAAACCAGAAAAATCTATTTAACAAGCTAAATGGACAAATCCAGCAAGCTGATTTAGAAAACTCGCAAGGAGCAGAACAAGGAATAACACAAGAGCTTGAAGCGGATTTCCCTCAACAAAAAGAGGTAATACATGATGTACAAATTCCAAAGACTGTGAGATATCTCAAAAATCATCCACCAGAAAATATCATTGGAGATATAAACAAAGGAATCACCACAAGGAGAGGATTAAAAAATCAATGTGTATTCTCTGCATTTCTATCACAAGTGGAGCCAAAGAATACTAAATAAGATATCCTAGATGTAAGTTGGTTAATGGCAATGCAAGAAGAACTTTAACAATTTTACCAATGCCAAGTCTGGGAACTTATGCCCACTCCTAAAGATGTTTCCATCATTGGAACGTAGTGGGTATTCAAGAAAAAGCTTGATGAGCTCGGTACAATCACGCATAACAAAGAAAGGATATTAGCTCAAGGATACAATCAACAAGAAGGGATTGACTATGAAGAAACTTACTCCCCAGTTGCTAGACTAGAGTCCATCCGAATCTTGTTAGCATTTTCTTGTTACAAGAAGTTCAAGCTTTATCAAATGGATGTAAAGAGCGCCTTCCTCAACGGGTACATCAATGAAGAGGTATATGTAAAACTGCCTCCTAGATTTGAACATGAGAGGTATCCAAACCATGTCTAAAAGCTAAAGAAAGCTCTCTATGGACTAAAGCAAGCTCCAAGAGCTTGGTACGAAAGATTGAGTAAGTACTTACTTTCAAATGGTTTTATTAGAGGAAAAATTGACTCTAGATTATTTATTAGGCATGATAATAAAGATATTATTAATGTACAAATATATATATAGATGATATAATTTTTGGTGCTACTAATGATTTCCTTTGTGAGTGGTTTTCTAAGTGTATGCACAAGGAGTTCGATATGAGTCTAATGGGAGAACTTAACTACTTTTTGGGACTCCAAATCAAGTAAATAGAGGAAGGGATCTATATTCATCAAACCAAATATAAAAAAGAGCTACTCAAAAGGTTTGGTTTTGAAGGATCCAATTCAAAGGCTACACCAATGAGTACTTCAATAAAGCTTACATCTGACGAAAAAGGTATAGATGTGGAAGTAACTAAATATCAAGGTATAATTGGATGTTTATTATAGTTAACTACATTTAGACCAGATATTATGTATAATGTATGTCTGTGTGCACGTTTTCAAGAAAAACCTAAAGAATCATATTTACAAGCTGTTAAAAGGATTTTTTTTTAATATTTAAGTGGTACAATCATTTTGGGATTATTTTATCAAATTTGCAATCATTTTGAACTAATGGGCTATTCAGATGCTGACTATGTAGGATGTCAAATTGATAGAAAAAGTACTAGTGGTGCTTGAACATTTTTAGGTCACAGTCTTGTTACATGGCACTGTAAAAAACAAACTTCAGTTGCATTATCAACCACTGAGAGTGAATATCTAGCTGCAGGGAGTTGCTGCTCTCAAATTTTATGGTTAAAACAAACTCTATGCGACTTTGATATTTTATGTGATAGTGTGCCTATTTATTGTGATAATTCTAGCACTATTGACATTTCAAAAAAAACCTATTTTCCTTTCACATACAAAGCATATAGAAGTTAGACATCATTTTCTAAGGGATAATGTTTTAAAAGGTTTAATTAAATTAATTTTTATTCCAACAGAAAAACAATTGGCTGATATTTTTACTAAACCCTTAAGTGAAGAAAGGTTTTGCATGTTAAGGAGAGAACTTGGAATGTGCATGGTATAAATAATGATCACGTACTAAAATAGTTCATGCATAAAATATCTCATATCTATAGTATATCTACATGTTATTATTTTAAATGCATCCTGTTGATAAACATTATCTGTTCATAACCGATGACTAAGGGAGACATATCTATTTGGCACAATTCACGGTAGATATCATTATGGGTTTTAAAATTTGAAAAGACAAGAGCTGAGGGTTATTTATATTTTGAAGGAGTCTGTTCGACATCCAACAGTTTCCTATTAAACACAGAGCGCCTCTTTTTCTCACACATACTCAGAAATTTCTCCATCATTCTTAAGTGTTAGCTCTAGTTTCTGCAATGATAATGAAGACTCGCGCTAATAAATGATCATTCAGCATCACCATCAAAGAAGGAAAACATCCACGATCTCCTTATACTGTGAGATCACCGAAGAAATCCAAAAGACAAACTCGCCAGACATCTGTGCATGTCTCGTCCGATGAATCTGATGGGTCTGATTTTAGCTTTTCCTTCCTAATATTTTCTACTTCTAGTCAAAAAGAGAAGCCCCAACAATCTCCTGGTTTCGAGCCTCCTTCTCAACCAGAGTCGCCATCTAATCTGGTAAACCCTTTCTCTGCTACTTCAGATTTTCCAGATAATTTCTTTTGGGGTCAGAGTTTAAAAGCCCGCTTTAAAACCTCTATTGATACCAAACAATTTATCTATGAAAAAATTATGGATCTTATTTATTTCAAAAATTCTTCGTTGGAAATTTTTTTCACTTCTTGTGGTATGTCTGCTATGCATTTTCCGCCCACTAGAGCGTATCCCCGGTTGCTACAATAGTTCTATACAAATCTAGAATGTAATGGGGATTGTTACACATCTTTTGTAAAGGGAAAATCTTTGTTTTTCATGGTTGTTGATTTTGGAAGTATTTTTTATATTCCTTCTTCTAGTCCTTGTCCTTTTACCCTCAAGGGTGCTGCTAATATACCCTTTCTTCCTCTTGAGCAACTTCACAATGTGATGAATGATTTGTCCTTGACTACTCTGTTCACTCCCAAAATAGTTGATGTATGTCCAACCGCATGCGTCTTATATAAATTAATTCGTTATAATATGTTTCCATGAGTAGGTGGTGGAGCAGATTTTACCTATCAAGGAGTTAATTTTAATTATTCTCTCAAAATGTTATCCCACATGCTTAGTTGTATTCGCCAAGTTAAAAAGTGTTTGCCTTATGGGTTATTTCTAACAAAAATGTTTCAGCATTTTAAAATTCTTCTTGATGATGAAATTGTGGTGTCACACAATGAGTTCATTGACTCTGCTAATTTAAAACAATCTCATATCGCGTTTGTTGATGGTCTGTTTATTCGGATTGTTCCTAATCATTTTCCTATTCCACCAAGTTTTGTATCATCAGACTTGCCATCTGATACTCCTACTTCCTCTACCCTTCCCAGTTCATCCGTCTTATCTCCAGAAGTAATCAATTTGTTGACTCAAATTCTTCAAAATCAAGAGTCCATGCGTATAGCTATTCTTGATGTTAAAAACAGACTTTTAGTTTTGGAAAAAGTGAAATTTCCTATTCGGGCTAATGATTTGAAACAATATTTTTCCCAAATAGAAGATGAATTTATTGATTTACAAGCTGGTTTTGAATTACAAACGGTTGCTATTGTTGAATCTCTTCAAAGGAAAATCGATAGAAATTCTTGTCAATTAAGTCAAGAATTGAAGTTTGTGAGTTATCAAATTAGGGAATTTGCTAATTTTATGTCTGTTCATATGAATGACGTTGGTAGGAAGCTGCACTTTGACAGGATGAACTCTCCAATCCTAAAATGGCCTCGATGTAATTGGATGGCCAAGTACGTTAGAGACTTTTTAGACCCCCTCTACCAAATGAGACCTTTATTCCTCGTCCTCTTAGGTTTGCTCATGAATTTTCTTATGAAGAAAAACTTCATCAATTTTTGCATCGTCCCTATTTCACTTCTCGCCCTCTGCCCGTGATGCATGTTGATAATATTGACATCAGATGACCTTTTTGTTGATGACAAAGGGGGAGACTACACTAGACGAGTTGTTGTGAAGAAGTATGAAGCAAGTTGGTAGCTGTATTAAGCAAGTTGGTTAATGTGAAGAAGTGTTAGCTGATTTTGCTGATATTTTATGATTTTGTTTAAAAATGATTTGGTTGGCTCTAATATTTGTTAAGTTTATGTTTTTAATGGGTTGTTTTTAAACGATTTGGCTGGAACCAATATTAGACAATTTGATATTATGCTGCAAGTTTTTATTTATCTAATATTTGTTAAAGTTAACAAACTTGCAAGATGAATAATGCCTAAAAAGGCATGATGATAATCTGTTTGGATATTGTTTATTTTATCCTGAAATTTTTTGAATAAGCTTGAATTTAGGGGGACTTATAATTTTTATGTTGCCATCATCAAAAAGGGGGAGAATGTTGACTTGTTAATATTCTAACCTTATTATTTTGATGATGACTTGTTATTTTGTACTAATTTGTTTATTATGAAATTTTAAGAATTTGATGAAAGGATTATTGTTGAAATACTTTGATGATTTAAGTCCTAAGAATTTTTTGTAAGGTCATTGCAAATATTCGATTTTTCAATACAAGGCTCTAGGACATTCTATGTGAGCATTTAACATGATTATTTATTCATGCATGATAAATTGTTTTATAGTTCGGATTAATTGAATTATATTTCCATTTGTTATTATAGAAAATTTTATATATAGGTTATACTCTTTTAAGAGTCTTGATTCTATAAAAATTATATAGCATAACAAGTGTAAGAAGAATTTATATGCATCAGATTTGTTGAAAACATAAAAGTTATTTTAGCTTGTGGCGGCAAAAATGTGATCATTATTTGTTAGTAGTTTAAAAGCATAAATCTTGGAAATATAAGATAATGATTATACTGAAAAGAATTTAATGTCTCTTAGTTAGCACTTTGCAAGAATTACGGAACTAACACTCTGTTTAGTGATTTATTTTAAAAAGAGTATTGTGATATATTAGTGGGTTATCTCCTTAAGTGGATTATGCTTAAAAAAGTCAATTATATAAGGAATGGATAAATACACAGATACTTGTTTTTAATTGAAATATATTTTGAGTGCCTAAGTGATATACATCGTTTTAATTATAATGATCTTTTCTATTTTGTTCCTAACAAATATATAAAATTTGATAACGGAACATAATTAGCAATGAAAATAATTATTTGCAACGGTAATGTTTTTGGGCTATAAAAATAATTGAAATATCAGTGTTATACACAACACTTGTATTAATCTTTGCACTCATATACTTGAAAAGCTACTATGTTATTCTTGGTGCAAATTCTCAGCTGCTGTGTAATTAATATTCAGATAATTTCTCAGCTAAATTTCGTGAGCTTCATATTGGTGATTTTTCTTTTACTATTTGATCATTGCATTCATTAGTTGGGCTTTGCACTGTTAAATTGCTTATTTTCTTTGATCATTAGACCTCTATATTTGTAATTTATAATTTTTACACTAAGGGTTGTCTAAAGGAATTTAATCCAGGTGGATTAAGGTTTGTTTACAAATAGGTTTAAGGAAGCATAGATGCTTAAGGGGTGCATTGGTGCACAAGGAGCAAGTGTGCTCATGTGAATTATTGTAATTCAAATTTGATAGAATCTGTTTTGTAACAAGGGTCAATTTAAAGAAATAAAATTGAGTCTCTAATACTAGTTGTTATTGGATGTGGACTAGGCTATTATTAAAGAGGGTAATAGCTGAACCACGTAAAAAATCTTGGTGTTAATTTTATTATTTATTTTACTTTAATTACTCAGAAAAGCTAGTTAATTATCTGAATAATTAAAATTTAAATATTTGCATTGTCTTGTGATAATTCATTAACACCAAATATTTTTACTTAGTTATAATTTCAGCAAGATATTTTCATAAAATCAAATAGTCAATTCGGCATACCATATTCATTCAGCAAGCTGCATTCATATATATAGTAGGTTGTATTCGGTAGTTTGGTTTAAAGTTTAAAAATTGGTCATAGTTTGTTCCTACACTTATTTAACCCCCCCTTCTAAGTGTACCTTATCTGAATTTCAATTTCTCTACTATTTTGAGCTTCTCTCTCTAGATTGTTTGATTGTAAATACAGGGTTTTATTTTGGTGATGAATGTGGATCTGAACTTGCTTTGAATCACATTGTGGAGGAAGGTTTAATCAGATTTGATTTCACATTTCCCTTCAAATCCCTTTGCTCTCTTTGTTTATTTCAATGTTTGGTTTAAATCCCATAATGGGTGTTGATTCAGTAATGAACTAACTTCCATTATCGAATTCTAATGAAGTTTAATGTATAGACCAGAGTTGTGTGCTCTATTGTGATGCTTGTATGTTTAATATTGGATTGCCTAACTTGGTTGCACCTAAATGTTTGAATGCTTGATCACCATTCACCCTAATTATTTATATGGAACTGAATAAGGAAATATAAGTCTAGATTTAACCATGTTAGCATGTGTTCATGAGACTTACATGTGTTAGGTTTTGTGATTCGTGACCCGGATTGGCATATACTGGTTCACCTTGTGTAGTCATTGAGAGAGCTTGTGCTTAAATCATTATTACTTGTAATTCACATAGACATACTGTGGGTTAGGTAATATTAATGCTCATATGAATTCTATCATTTTGTGGATTTTGTGTGAATTGGATATGGTACATCGAAAGATGGTCTTGTTTCACTTTTATGCTCTCGACTAGCTATCCATATTAAATAATTAGGCATAACAAGAGGCGTGCATTTTGGATAAAGCATTAAATGACATTAGGATCCCATTTCTCACTACTTTGATTCCCTAAATTTAGTAATTAGTATTTTTATGTTGATAATTAATATATATTTAACTTTTCTTGTTAATTAATCGTTTAAGCAGCCAAAAATATTGATAAGGTTGTTGCATGCTAGTGTAGAAGTATTCACCTTTCTCCGTGGGAATGATACTTTCTTACTCTACACTACTTGTTGAACCATGTATACTTGCATGAGTTAGAGTCTATTTTGTTAACCCGAAACAAGTCCAACAACCATGTACAAATTATTGAAGAGGATGCATAAGTTCATTCTACATCTCTCCCCTTTTGCCTCTAGGTCTTCTTTTTGATAGATGCCAAAGGGGGAGATGAATTATGAAGGCCTTCCATTAAAGCAATTAAATACTGATATTTTAAATTTCATGCATGATTACAGATTTTTGGTTATGACTATATTTCTTTTTGTGATGGTTTTTGGGATGATTTTATGGTTAAAGGTTTAATGGTTTAATAGTTTAATGATGCTACTATTGCTTAAAATACATTGAGGATTATCCTAACAGTTTATTGTAGGTTCATTAACACTGCACATATGCAGAAAATATGAATCAAATATTTGATTCTATAATTGCCAATTTTGAGATATGCATGAATTTAGGGAGAGTCATAATTATTTTGTTGTCATCATCAAAAAGGGGGAGAATGTTGACTTATGTCATACTTCATCCTAAATGTTTTGATGATGACCATATTATTCGTCTAATCATGCTCTATGAAATTTCAGGAAAAGAAATGGCATTAAAGGAACATCGAGGAGGAAAATATAAAGACTTGAAGTCTTTGAAGGATGAACGACATTTTTGAGTCCTAGGAAATATATGTAATATCTTAAGCATAAATTACTTTGCAATACAAGGCTTTAGGGCATGTGCATTAAATACATATAATTATTTTGATCATATATCCGGTGCTAAATATTAGTACACTAAGATCATAAAGCAAGTGATTAAAAGTAATTAAGGTAAGTCATTAGCTATTTCCACCGACCCATTTTAAGGTAAATCAAATATTGCATCTTAGTTGGTTAAGGAAATACCATGAAACATGCGTCATATAATTACTCCATAATCTAAAGAGTTTATTGATTATTTCCACTGACCCAATTTCTGGTAAGTCACATATGGTAATAAGTCAGTGGATATTTTAAATCAATATATTTTTCTAGTAATTAAGTGGCTGATATATATTGTTACATGATTCCAGCATATCTATCTAACATTAAGGGATATAATGGGAAGCTGTAAGAGATATGTCATTTACCACATGATGAGCACTCAATTTGGCCCAAACCTCTTATCAATCACACGGATGTAGCATAACTACAGTGAAATATCTCTAATTGTGTGTAAACAGTTTTCTACGATGCCCATATAACTGGAACGGAATTTGATCTTACTATGATTAACATGAAATCTGGATATTATTCTAATATGCATGATTTGTGCAATTTGTCCCAAACGGTCGTATTACAGAATTGGCACTAAGCAACGGTAACATATTATGGTTGTCTATAAAAGAACTGAATCTAATGATAAGAGAAGACACAAGAAATACATACTACTTTGGATAATACATAGATAATAGTAAACGTGTGTTTCATCGTTATCTTCTTCACATTGCTATTTGTCATTCTTTTGAGGAAGTTTCTAAGGTTCATTTCTGAGGTGATCTTATAACAAATAATCTGGTAATATCTTTCTTGCTCATCATTGCATACTAGAGCCTTGCATTTTTAAGTGATAAATTACTTTGATCAATAAACCTCTATTTGTATTTTAATTTCTCGTACAAATCAATATCATCTAATTTTGAATTTTAATATGGTTTGGATTACTATATTGTTACAATCAAGTTTGAAGAAATCATAGGTGCTTGAGAGTGCATAGGTGCATAAGGAGAAAAGGTGCTCAAGTGGTTGAAACTTGTATTGTAATCGAAGTTATTTAATAAAAGTGATTCTCCAATATTAGTGGGTGTTGGACGTAGATTACGTTACTATTATAGAGGGTAGTAATTGAATCACATAAAAATTCTTGTGTTAATGTGATTTCTTATTGTGTTAAATTATCTCATCATTCGGCTAACTATCCAGCAGGCTGCATTCAATATCTATAAATTTATAAAACTAATTTAGTAAATTGTTTTCACATAATCACATTCTGAAAAAGGCTAAGGTTCTAAATTAAGCGTTTTGGAAAGTTTTACATCAACTCAACATTTTGTCTTAACATTTTAATTTATAAGGATTTGTTAAACATCGATCCCTTTTTGGGATACACAACTTCAATATATGATGTCTTACCAAAGCAATTTGGTTTAACACAATAGCTTATGCTCAATAAACAATATCATATAAATAAACAATTCAATTTTTAGTTATGCTGAAGCGATAACAATAACTTTACAATAAATAGTAATTCAAGTTTAGGTTTGGTATACCATATCAAACAGCAATTCAAGATAGACATCTTGTTTTAACAAATAATTAAGGTTTAGTAGACTTGCAAAAGTAATCATTGTTAAGAAACTTTCTTCAGAATATATTTAAGGATAGAGAACTTACCTGAGCTAAGATCAATCAAACAACATTCTTTGATTCGTTAATAAACACCTAAGATATTCATTCATATAAATCTAACACATTAGTATTGATAACAATACTTAAATACATAAATGGCATACGTTCGGGTTAAGTTTAATATGGTTTCAGTGTCCAAAGACTTTACCGAGTATTTAATAAGTTGATAACATGACTAAACTTTATTTATAAGCTTTATTATATTTTTAGATAATTTAAATATCCTTTATAATAATTTCTGAAAGCTTATAATAATTTTTAAGTATTTATTTATCCCTTAAATAGTTTTCAAATCATTTATTTCTATTTCTAAATAATTAATATTTACTTAGAATATTATAAAAACTATTTTACTATTTTTAAATAATTTATAATCATTTATTATGATTTTATATCATTAATATTATTTTTAATAATTATTTAATTATTCTAATTACTTTATTATAAAATTATTTATTAATAATATCCTAATAAAATAAAATATTTATTGAATTTATGTAAAAATATTAAAAGTTAATTATAATAACTTAAAATAATTTTTAAAACTGTTTTAATATTTATTTATTAATTATTTCTAATTTTTATTAATTATTTTCTTAGAAAACATTTTATGTCTGTCGCTAAAGCCTTATAGTGAAAGGAAGTGTCAATATAAGTGTTCTTGAGTTTCCAGGTTTCAGTCGGTCATGGTTTAGGGACCACTTTAACTTTGATCTAATTTGCTACTATTGATGATTTTGAGGTTGAACAAGTATAGATGTCATAGTACTCATACAGTAGTACAACATCAAACCAAATTCATGCTTTAACCTACATATAATAAGAAGTTATAGAGGCCCAAAGTCACTGGCAGAGCTATTCTTGAGTTTCTAGTGTCGACGTCGGGATTTTTACTGTCCCTTTTCTGTTCTTGTCTTTTGGTGTTCTCATGTTAGGTGAGATTTGTTTGAAAAAATAAGTTCTGAAAAGGTCCGACATGTATATGTCGACTATTGGACTGTAAGAGTCGCCAGTTGGAATTTTTAAATGGTTGCACCAACTCAACCGAGAAAAGGTTTGCACATTGACCCAGTGATGTGACATTGTTTAACAGGTCTGTGAAATCGAGATTCGTTAAGGTTCGAGGACTTGATTATGCGGAGGGAAGGTGTTTGGCACCCCCCCCCCTCGACATCTGTGTTACCACGGTGACCGCCACTTTTCAATTAAATTATTATATGAATGTGCGTGTGTGTGTTTGTGTGGATAAATGTGCAATTATTTGGAAGTAGTGTTATGCCTTGTTCGCACCTATATACAAAGGGTTTGAATTTTTTGTATAAAAATTCAATTTTAACAAGATATAGTAGTGATGTTTTGTAAAAGGGGTTTTTTCATACCCTTATGCTCAATAGTAATTGAGGCCTTTAATACTTCCATTTTATTATATTTTCGGCTTGATTTCTTTTATTTTTCGAGATACGAAGCATCTTCGAGAAAATAATATACATAGCAGTGCTGAACTCCTTGTGGGCATGAGAGTTGTCTAAGGAAATTCAAACACTATAAATAATGTACAAGCTGGTTATAGCCGAAAATGTCCATCACGGGAAGCGAATCTAGGTTCAGGAGACTGAATCTGTGATCACATGATTTCTAGGCTCACATGATGTCGCAATTTGTATGAAAGCTGTAAACAGTTATATATATAAAATTGGTAATATATATATATAGAGACACGACCAACAACCACGAAGCACCTCCATGGGGGATCAGAAATGTAAATAAAGTAGTAAAGACAATCAACCGCCACAAAGTAAACTCCAAAGTGACTGAAATTTAAAATAAAAAGAAAAGGCCAATAAGTAAACTTCAAAGTTCGATGAAATATATATATATATATATATATATATATATATATATATATATATATATAAGAAGTAAACGCTCCAGATATAAAATCCGTTTCATCGAACATAGTTCGACAACAATTTATATATAAGTGTATATATATATAAACTATGGTCGAACTACGCTCGATGAGCTGATTCATATATATATATATATATATATATATATATATATTGACTAACATTATCGAGTTATGCCTCAATTGATTCTGACTCACATCCAGGCGTTTATTTCTTTTATATATATATATATATATATATATATATATATATATATAAAAAAGAAATAAAAAAACCACGGATCAAAGTCTGGGCATGCACATGCAACACGACTCTCAGCGTGAAGAACGGTGTGTGCACAGTAGTGGAGAAAGGCTTTAAGGAATGTAAGAAGGCTTAGAGTGGACTGCCAAAGAAGACTTCAATAGCTTTAAATGGATGAACACTCGATTCTCACCGGTAAAATATAGCAATATATAAGCTCACAAGTGTTTAAAATGAGAAAGCACTCAGTTTATAGTGTGTACAGAGCAAATTGGACAAGGCTTCCTCGCCTTTTCTCTTGCTAAAATGGCCACCCCAAGCCCTCTATTTATAGAGGGGGGGAGTCACAGGTGTACCTACGGCTGCCTGGGGTGCCCTGGGCAATTTGGGTCTCGCCGTCTAGAAGTACATGCACTCGGACAATGCGATGTTTGCTCGAACCTTCATAACTTTCAATCCGAGAGTCCGATGAAAGCATGTCATACCATTCCGTAAAGCTCTTCCCGAGAGCTATTTAATTGTGACGCCCCCAAAATAGGCATACATCACCCATTCCGAGTCACCAAATACATGGTACAAAATTCAAATACAACTTAATTATACAACTCTTGCGTAAAGTAAGACAAAACATAAGCTGGGAGTTTAAACATGAATATTATCTTCTAAACAATATCCAAACTCAAATTCAATATTATTATATTTATTTTCACACTATTTCACAAAATAGTGAGGACTACTAATGCAAACATTTGGACTGTCACTCCATTCCCTGACTAGTCCCAGCTATATTTTCATTTCCTGAAGAGAACAATGAAATCAAAGGGTGAGCTCAACTAGCCCAGTAAGAAATATTATGACTAAGATAATGTAGAATAAATTATCGTTATCCTTCAACAGTGTTAAACTGATAAAATACAATAGACATCAAGTTTAACTGCAGCGGAATAAGCAATCCATTAGAAGAGTCAAGTAGAGCATGATATCTACTATCTTCTATGATTTAAAAAGTTTATCATCAATTTTATTGCTGAGACTCAGCTTAATAAATAATCCACATCATCGAATCATCCCTGCACTATGGCCAAAGATATTCATTAGTATCACGACCACGAATTATCCATGCACTACGGGCGAAGGATATTTGTGTTTTCATCAATGGTCATGATCACGCCATAAAATAATTAATCTTTGCCCCCTTGGCCGAAGAGAACCCATGGTTATGATCATACCAAAAACTGTCCATCAATACTCTACGGGCCAATGAGGACTTTTACCACATCATTTGTAACATTACTGTCATGATTATACCGAATAATCTCTGGTCATAATCATACCAAGTCCATCTATGCACTGATGACTTTCATCATAATATAAAACATGAGGATGATGACAATGATATAAAAATTCAATCAAATGAGATAAAGATAAATATTAAAGATTTTATAATTTAATTTATCCAGAATTCAATAATATCTAAATTGTTAACATGATACTACTTTGTGGAGTAAAATTCAAGAATAATAATGTATCAAAAATGATTTGGACAGAGAAGAAATCAATTTTTGTCATGAATAGTGCCCCAAGTGAATAGTACCTGAGTTAATAGTACCCCGTAAATAGTACTTCGGGAATAATAACCCTGTGAATAGTTCTCCGACATGAAAAAGTTAAAACTTATCAAGAATTCTCAGAATAATATTTTTATGAAAAGATACAGAATGAAGCACAAATATCAAGGATATTCTACTAATTTTATGGAGTATAGAAGCCAAAACTTTTAACAAAATGAGTGTAGAATTCGAAATCTGAAACAAAATAATATTACTTACATAGTACAGAGTATGAAAGAAAATATTATATTGAACAAAATAATATCCCTTACAACTGAAAATAATATTCCTTATGAATATTAAATGAAGACAATATCCCTACGAATATTGAACGAAAATACTATTCATTACGAATATTGAACGAAAATAAAATTACTTACGAATACGAAAAATAATATCGTAAGCGAATATGAAATAAATAATACCATTTACCTTAAAAAGATTAGTATTTCGACTAGTAAGGCGGGGATATTCTTGAAGAAAACTTTCACTATTTTATACACTCAAAGCTTTCTTAAACTCTAAAGAAATACACTCAATATTATAGAAGAAGAATTCTCTTATTCTGGTGTGATTTTTAATTCTAACTTAACATCCTATTTATAGGAGAAGGGAAGGATACTATTTGAATTTAGAAAATCACCTATGCACAGGAAAGATTCACAGGTAACAGAAACTTTCGTCTAATTTTTTTAAATTTTACTATGCAAATACTATGTAGACACTATGCAAACACTATGCATAATAAAATATTACATATTCTATTTTTCATAAAAAAAAACTTATTATAATATATATATATATAACAAAACTGAGATAACTTTCTACCGACAGTTTTGAAAAATGGGTAAATAGGGGTTCAAATAATACGCCAAAATTTACAACAAATACTTCATAAAAATCCCCTCAATATTTTTAACAACATTTATTCATCATTATTGTAAGACCCCAACTTTTATGAATAAAGATTAATTTCTCTTGAAATATATTTTTGAATATTATGGTGTGGATATAATATAATGTTATAGTTGTGGGTAATATTTACAAATTTTGCAAAGTAAGCAAGTGGTTATACAATATTCGATTGGTCAGGAAATATTTGTTTTAACAGGGAATATTCGTACGACGGCACATTCATTGGTGGACCCCACAATGGAAGTATTGTCGTAGTAAAAAAACGACTGAATTATCTTTTATTAAAAATAACAAAGAAAAGTGTTACCGTTAAAACCGTTGAACTACCCTAGTAAAAAGTACGAATACGCATGGTAGCATAAGAGTAATACCAAGATTGATTATTGATGCTTACGTGAGAAGTAACTCAGTTATACTTAATTATTGCTACAGTAATTGTGCATCATATCTCTCATATTATTGATTTAGTTATTGTCACAATATCATTTGCATAATATGATATATTATTAAATCAATAATTGAGACGACAAAGTTATTCATATTATTAAGTTGCAATATTTACAATGTTTATAAGTTCTGTCAAGGAGAGGTTTGGTCATCTAATTGCGCGCCAATAAGGAGAAATCCTTATCGGAAAGCCCCCTCTTTCCTAGGAATGACCTGGTTGTTAAATATTATGAGTTATAATATTAATGATGAATAAGTTTGTGTTGATTAAAGATGAAATTGATAGTTCCATTTTGTTGGAATTATTAGTGTTAGTGGAAATCAACATTTATTTCGATATTAATTGATGTCTGGAAGTTATACTGACCAGTTGGGTAATTAATCGGATAAATGAGCAATTAATTGCTATTAATTCACATGATTATAACTATTTGTTCACATGTGTGTACTATTGATTCACATTCTTGTACTATTAGGGGAGTTGGTGCAAGATTGATAATACTTGCATGACTAAGTTAAAAATGGAGGTATAGATGGAGGTACTATACTGTAATTCGTATTTTCACATGATTATAACTATTGGTTCACATGTTTGAACTATTGATTCACATTATTTACTATTAGGGGAGGTGGTGCAAGTTTAATAATACTTGCAGGACTAAATTAAAAATGAAAGAAAAGTTGGAGGTATTGTACTGTAATATTTCGAGCCCCAAAATGTGCAATTATCAAAACTATATTTTCCTATAAATAGAAGCTCATTCTTCCATCATTTCTCACCAATTCCCTAAAGCTTCAGAGAAATTATTATAGAGAGAAATTATAGAGAGAAAGAAGAAGAAAAGTCTGGTCCTTCACTATTCCAGTATCCAGTCTTTTTTTGAGGTAAGGGGTATTATTTCTTTCGTATTCATGAAGAGAGCTAGTGTTATTTCATTCCTTATTGTTCTGTTGGAATAACCTGTCTATGTGGATTACCACATGCATGGTGAATGATCCTTCGTATTCATTCTTTATTAAATTATGTAAATGATCTGTCTACGTGGATTATCGCATAGCGGTCAAAAATCCATTTGTTGTTTCATATATTCTATTATACTCAGTTGGTTAAAGTTTTAACTTTTATACTCCATGAAATTAGTAGAATATCCTGGATACTTGTGCTTCATCCAGTATATTTTCATTGAAATATTCTTCTGAGCATTCTTGAATTTTACTCTACAAAGCAGCATCATGTTGACAATTTGGACGTAATTGATTTCAGGATAAATTAACTTATAAATCTTTAAAATTTATTCTTGAACTTGTTTTATTGAATTATTATGTCATTGTCATCATCTTCATGCTTATATTGTGGTGAAAGACATCTTTGGCTTACGTGCATAAATGGACTTGGTATGATTATGACCAGGGATCATTCGGTATAATCATGACTTGTAATGTTATAAATGATGTGGTAAAGGTCCTCAGTGGCTTGTAATGCATTGATAGACAGTTTTTGGTATGATTATGACCAGGGATTATTTGGTATAGTCATGACCATTAATGATTTAATGAATATCCTTGCCCGTAGTGCAGGGATGATTAGATGATGTGGTTTATTTATGAAGCTGAGTCTCAGCGATAAAATTTGATGAAAACATTTTAAATCATAGAAGATAGTAGATATCACACTCTACTTGACTCTTCTAATGGATTTGTAAGACCCTGAATTTTATGAAATAAAAGTATTCAATTTTTCTTATAATTATTATTCAGTAAATGGTTAAATTGATAGAAAGTAAAGTTCAGGGTGATATATGATTTTTTTTCAAAATAAGCAAGTGGCTTTAAAATACTTGTTGTTGTCGGGGAATATTCGTTCGGTCGTGGATTATTCTTGTTGTGGAGAATATTCGCATTTACCATGCCAGCAAACCATTCAGGGGCCCCATAATAGAATAATTGTCGGATGAAGAAAATGACAAGTTTGAGTTTTTATAAATAACGACGTAGTTGTTACCGTTAACACTGTTGGAATACCCGGTGGTTAAAATATAAGAATACGCTATTGCAGTACAAAGAAGTATACGCTTTTGCATGCGTATTTTGAATTATTGATTATTACGTAAAGAAGCACTACTCAATAATTGTTACAAAGAGTTATCGGGTCAATATTTTATTTTATTGATTCAATAATTATCGCGTTGATAGTTTATATTATTGTTGTTGCAATAATTGTCATCAAGACAAGATTTCCCATTATCGATCAATAATTCATATTATTTGAATAATATTATTAGATAACATTATTGGCAATGTCTAGAAAGTTCTCATCGAGGAGAGGTTTCATCACCTAATTGCACCGCAAGAAGGAGAAATCCTTATTAGAAAGCCCCTCTTTCCCGGGAACCACCTAGTTGTCATAATTGTGATTCTTGTAATATTATTTGTGAATAATTAATTATTTATTTATATGATAAGGAAATATTTATTTGATGCGGATATAAATGATGGATTTATTTATGTGGTTATAAATGAAGGAATTAATGTTGAGGTATTTTATTAGTATTTTGTTGGATTAGAGATATTAAAAGATCAAATCGGTGTTCTTAAAGCTCTATTGCGTGAGTTATAATTTTAATCCGACCGTTGGATCGTTGTGATTTTTTGATATGTTATACATATATAAGTTGAGTATATATCCACAAATTTTGAACCGTTAAAAATGAACGTATGATTTGTTAAGAATTTTAAGAGGCATTGAAAATCATCCATTTGTGGGTTTCAGATATTTTATGTCTGAAATTTGGAAAAACTTAAAGCTACAAAGTTGTAGAGAATTTGATTTCGTGTGGAATGGACATAAAATTCGTATTTTTTCGATAAACGAACAATTTTCTATGAATTACTAAAGTTTTAGAAAATAAAATGATTTTTATTGGGTGGGACCCACTTTTTGGTTGGTGTTGAATGCACATGGGCTGCTATATTTTTCAGAAATGAGGGTTGGTCTTGGTCTTTGAAGCATGCGTAGATTTGACAAATAAATATATTATTTTATTATTTTAGTCTCCTTTGGTGTTCTAGTATTTTCTTATAAATAGGTGCTTCTGTTAGAATTAAAAATCACACCAAAAATATAAGTTTTCTCTCTCTTTATTATCGAGCGTATTTTTGTGAGTATTTAAATACTTTGAGAGTTTCTAATCAGTGCAAGTTTCCTTCAGCGTTATATCCAATATTCCAGTCAGAAATACTGCTCTTTTGAGGTAAGGGATTTTTAAGGGTTATTAAGTTTTTCAATTTCGTACTTTTTTCGGACCTTCAAAAATTCTAGAAAAAATTGGAATGATAATTTTATGAGTTTTCTTGATTGTGTCCAAAAATGGCAATTTTTGGATGTATAGATTAGGAGTTATGGATTTTATGAGAAAAGACTATTTTAAAATTAAACCCTTGTAACTCCAAAATTGGTGAAATTTTTATTGGGAGTACATGTATATAACAGAAGTATGCTCTGTAATTTTTTGGAATTTTTGGATAAAAGTAAAATTTATGATAAATGCCTAAATATTCGGCAGTTTGGCCATATGAAAAATAGTAAATGAATTTTAAAAATTTTGAGAAAAATATATGTTCAATTTGGGACCATATTCTGCTAAATCCCAGAAAATAAATATTTTTGGGACTGATTTGGTATTATTCATGAAAATGAACTAGTTATGAGTAATGAATTAAATATGTTATGTGAAGTAAGAAAATTAGAAAATAGGATTTTATGGCTTGAGAATCCTATATAAAGTATATGCAGATTTTTTATGAGGGTTTTGGTTATTGGTGATGAAATTTTATGAGGTTGGCATTTTAAGATGATTAAATACATTAATTAGTAAAGTGTAAATAATTAAAATAAATTGTTTATAAGTTTAAGAAATGATTAAAATATTGTGGTAATATTAATAATATTAGATTATGAGAGTGTTAAGTGATTTATAACATTTGGATTAAGGTGTTATGAAATCATTGATTTATGAATCATACTCTTGAAATTAAATGCAGTTGTTGATCATATTATTTTTATTATCATATATAACATTTTTATAATCCCGGTGATGAAATTTCTCTTTGACTTAAGTATAAAGATGCGTGGATTATTGGTGTGATTATGACTATGGATTCCCTTTGGATTTTGTATCAACCTTGAACCCGGTACAAAACCTATTTCCAAAGCCCCATATCAAATGGCTCCTATTGAACTTCAGGAGTTAAAGACCCAACTACAGAAATTTTTAGACATTGGCTTTATTCGTCCTAGTACTTCTCCTTGGGGTGCTCCTGCTCGCTCGTGAAGAAGAAAGATGGGAGTATGCGACTTTGTATTGATTATCTGGAGTCAATCATGTCACCATCAAAAATAGGTATCCATTGCCACGTATTGATGACCTGTTTGACCAAATTGCAAGGAGCCAAATTCTTTTCAAAGATTGATCTTCGCTTGATATCACCAATTGAAGATTAGAACCGCCGACATTCCAAAGACGGCTTTAACTCCTGATGACGGGCATTATGAATTCCTAGTCATGTCCTTTGGATCGACTAATGCCCCGCCGCTTTCTTGGATATATGATGAACCGAGTATTCAAGGAATATTTAGATCACTTTGTGGTCGCCTTTATTGATGACATCCTTATTTATTCCAAAAGTCGTGAAGATCATGAGCAACACTTGAGGTCGACACACCAAAAGCTTCGTGAATATAAACTTTATTCCAAGTTGAAGAAATGCGAGTTCGGCTTGAAGTAGCATTCCTTGGGCACGTGGTATCAAGTCATGGAATATCCGCTGACCCAAAGAAAGATTGAAGCTATTCAAAGTCGGGAACAACTTAAATCAAGGATCAAGTACGAGCTTTCTTGGTTTAGTCGGTTATTATCGGAGATTCGTTGAAGGATTTTCTCGAATCGCTACTCCATCGACTCACCGACTCAAAAGATACAAAGTTCGGTTGGAGCGAAGAATGTGAGAAGAGTTTTCAAGAACTCAAGAGGAGACTTATTTCAAAGACTGCTCGACAATACCATCCTGCCTGAGAGGGATTTGTCATCTATAGTGATGCTTCGCAAAGGTTTGGGATGTGTTCTCATGTAACATGGAAAAGTTATAGCCTATGCTTCGCGACAACTCAAAGAATATGAGAGGAATTATCCTACTCATGATCTGGAGTTGCCAGCTGTTGTCTTTGCTGATAGATCCAGACACTGGAGATATCAGGAAGAAGGTCCTCCAAATGGAGGAAACTATCCGTGTTCTCAAAGGGATTGGAACACATGGAAGTGTTTCACATGCTGACCTTTGCATCTTTCCTGGTTTTCATTATCCAGAGAAATTCAAAACCCCTAATTTTGAAAAGTATGACGGATTAGGGGATCCTTATACCCATTTCAAGGTATTCATTGGAGAACTTGGATCTTACGCAGAAAATGAAAAGCTCGAATGCAATTGCTTTGAAAAAAATCTAACCGAGAAGCCTGCTCATGGTATACCGATTAGACAACTCAAAGATCCATAGTCAAAGAGTCGGCTCACGCCTTTCCTTACTCAATACGATTTTTCAATCTTAGATGACTCCTGACCAGTACCAAATTACCAAGGTCAAGAAACAGTCTAATGAGTGTTTCAGATAGTATGCTCAAAGGTGGAGGCGCCTTGTTGCTCAAGTTATTCCTTCCATGATGGAATCAGAAATGGTCATGAATCCCTTAGGAGACTCGCTCGAGAATATTCTTGCTCTTATGACTACTCAGAAGAAAATTACACATCTTTTTCCGCCAGCCAACCCTAATGGGAGGGGTTTTAATGCTACTCGGAAGTGTGCTTATCATGCCGGAGCACCTGGACATGATACTCAAGATTGTTAGTCCTTGAAACATAAGATCCAAGATTTAATAGACCTCTTATTTATAGATGTGGGCAACCCACCTTAACAATTAAGGAATTGGGTTTTAATTAATTAAATTCTTTTAATTAATTAAGCTCCCTAATCTTATTAGGGATAATTAATTAAACTCCTTTAACTAATTTTCCTTCCTAATCCAATTAGAATAAATGAGAGTACTTATATTAAATTAATTCCTAAACTCTTTTAGAAATTAAAATAATAATAATTATAATAATATTAATAAGACTCTCTTATTAATTTATATTTAATATTTCTAAAATATTAAATAATAATATTAAGCTATTTAATTTATTCTATCACCATAGATTAAATTAAATATACTTAATATATTATTACGATTATGCCATTAACTTCTTAAATAATTATTCTTCCTTTTATGGTGTGACCCTTTAGGTTCTCCATATTAAACCTAGGTTGTGAATAAATCAATTAGAATAATTCTAATCTTATTTAAATAAATAAATTAAACAATTAATTTATTTAAATAAATAATATTTATTCTACAATAGGATAAGCCTCCTAAAGAATCAACGACTTTCCGGATAATATAGATTTCAACATTAATCATTAAAGAACCTTTGAGTAAATAGTTACCGTATAATTCAATCCTTCCACCATACAATGTCCCAATTAAATATAAGATATGAAATTACCGTCAAGTCTTATTTTATTTAATTATATGTATTTCGATTCTTAAATGCACAACTCAAATAATGCAAATTAGAAACTCCTTTCTAATTTCATTCGCCGCAAAAGGACTCTTTGGGGTTGTCATTTATCGAATCACATATGACATTTCTCTTCTTTTATTAGAAGTGGTAGATTCTTTGTTGATCATACATTATCTCCATGTATAACTTATTATACCCAAGCATACCCTTTGATATACCCTAAGGGTCTTAAGGAATAAGTCAAAGTATAACTCATCATACACAAGATACTATGATGATCTCAAGTCCAAGGATTACTTGTACTACTATCACTACAGAAATTCCTATCGACAGCAAATAAAACTCCATTAGGTATTCCTTAGCGAGCCACGCTCAAATGAACTTATTCTCTAATAAGCACCTACATACTTGCTTTAGTGTCTCCACACAAATGATCATGAGATCAATCATCCTCATCCAATGAGCAAGCAACGTATGTACCAATCTATCCGGATTCACTAATCCCCAATTTAGTAATCCAATGATTGGGAACTATTTTAGTTTTAAGCTTTCTAAGAATTTAGAATTCATTAGAATGATCATCATCATTATTCTAAAAGCATTGCTTAAAACTATGGGTTTATCACATATTATAAAACAACATTATGTAGATAATTAAAAGCCTTTAATAAATTAATATTTTTTATTAATAAATGAATAAGATTGTTACAAAGTATATGCTTTATCATCAAACATGATTGGCTTGTGTGCATATTACTTTCACAAGTCTGTAGCTTGAATAACTTTAACTTTATCGATTAAAGTCGGTTCTACTCGTATATTCGCCATCATCACGTGGGTCCCTGGAGTCTTTATCTCTATCTCCATCCTTTGCAAGTTATACAAAGTGGGCCTTTGCATTGACAATATCGCACTCGTACCCGCATATGATGTTCTACTCAATCGCGCACCACCACGCTTGCTTTTCGGTGATGGTATTGGATGGTATGATTATAATCTTTCAACAGTTCAAGCCAACGTCGCTGTCGCATGTTGAGTTCCTTTCGAGTGAAGAAATATTTGAGGCTTTTATGATCCGTAAAGATCTCCACTTTCTCCCCATACAAGTAATGCCTCCAAATCTTTTGTGCAAAAACGACTGCTGCCAACTCTAGATCATGAGTAGGATAATTCCTCTCATATTCTTTGAGTTGTCGAGAGGCATAGGCTATGACTTTCCCATGTTGCATGAGAACACATCCTAACCCTTTGCCTGAAGCATCACGATAGATGACAAATCCCTCCGAGCCAGATGGTATTGTCAGAACAGGTGCTGAAATGAGTCTCCTCTTCAAATCTTGAAAACTCTTCTCACATTCCTCACTCTAACTGAATTTTGTATCCTTCTGAGTCTGCTGAGTTAATGGAGTAGTGATTTGAGAAAACCCTTCTACGAATCTCCGATAATAACCAGCTAAGCCGAGAAAGCTACGTACTTTGGTCATTGATTTAGGTTGTTCCACCAATAACTTCAATCTTTCGGGTCAATGAGATATTCCATGACTTGATACCACATGCCCAAGGAATGCTACTTCCTCAAGCCAGAACTCGCATTTCTTCAACTTGGCATAAAGCTTGTTTTCACGAAGCTTTTGGAGTATCAGCCTCAAGTGTTGCTCATGATCTTAACAACTTTTGGAATATATGAGGATGTCATCAATAAAGACGACCATAAAGTGATCCAAATATTCCTTGAATACTCCGTTCATCATGTCCATTAAGGTAGCAGGAGCATTAGTAAATCCAAAAGACATGACTAAGAATTCATAATGCCCGTACCGAGTTCTGAAAGTCGTCTTTGGAATGTCATCGATTCTAATCTTCAATTGGTGATATCCGGAACGAAGATCAATCTTTAAAAAGAATTTGGCCCCTTGCAACTGGTCAAATAGGTCATCAATACGTGGCAATGGGACCTATTTTTGATGGTGACATGATTCAACTCCCAATAATTAATATAAAGTCGCATAGTTCCATCTTTCTTCTTCACGAATAGAACAGGAGCACCCCAAGGAGAAGTACTAGGACGAATAAAGCCAATGTCTAACAATTCTTGCAGTTGGGTCTTTAACTCCTGAAGTTCAATAGGAGCCATTCGATATGGGGCTTTGGAAATAGGTTTTGTACCGGGTTCAAGGTCGATACAAAATTCAATTTTACGCTCTGGGGGTAGGCCAGGAAGTTCTTTAGGGAATACGTCAGGAAATTAATTAACAATAGAAATATCATTCAAAACTGACGTATTTTTGTTTAGATCTGTGACATGAGCTAAGAAAGCTTGACATCCGTTTTTTAATAAACGAATAGATTTATTGATTGAGATGATAGTGATTAATTTTAATGGTTTGGTTGCTTGAATTTGCATAATAGGTTGGTTAGGAATATGAAAGCTAACAACCTTACGAAAAAAAATCAATTTTTGCATGATGAGTAGTTAACCAATCAATCCCTAAAATCACATCAAATGCAAGTATTTTCAATGAAATAAGATCGACAGGTAATGTGAGGGTACCGATTTGAACCAAACAAGACTTATAAAGAATGGATGTACTGACGGTTTCTCCCAATGGAGTTTCAACAGATAAGTCAAAGTTTAACTTCTCCGGAGTCAAATTTAAACATTGAGCTTAAGTAGGAGAAATAAAAGAATGGGTATAACCGGTATCAAATAAGATATAAACTTCGCTAGAGTTTATGATAAGCTTACCCGTGATGACCTCGTTCGGGTTCCTTGCTTTCTGGGAGGTCACGACAAACGCTCTCCCTTGAACTACCGGTTTTGTCTTGTCTGGGACGACCTTTGATGCCTCCATCCCACCGGACTGCCTTCTTGGTGCGCACAAAATCGGGCCAAGTGACCTTCTCTTCCACAATTATAACATGCTTTGGATGGCATCACGCAGTTTGGACTGATGTGTCCCTCCCCTCCACATTTGAAGCATATGATAGGTGGTCGTTCTCCTTCCTTAACGACGAGTGCTGATGCTAACGTCTTTCCATCATTGTTGAGTCTCCTCTTCTTGAAATGTCCACTCTTATTATTTTGACCATGATTACCACCGAAGTGGTTACCATTTCTGGCATGTTGATTCCCTCCACGCTTATTGTCACCGCTTCGATGACTGCTATCACTAGTATTATCATTTTGCCGACTGCTCTCTTTTGGTTGGGTTGACTCGTTATCGCGCTCCAATAACTGAGCCCTATTAACAACATCTGAATACAAGCAAAGTTTATGAGAAATGAGGTATTGACGTATCTCGGGTTTTAAACCTCTTAGAAATATCCATGTCATTCTCACCTCATTATCAACCAAATGGGACGCAAACTGGGACAGCTCGACAAACTTGGCTTCGTACTGCGACACGGTCATGTTTTTTTGTTCCAGTTTAATGAACTCTACCTCTTTCATGTGTCGAATACTTTTGGGAAAGTACTTGTCGTTGAACAGTTCTTGGAACTTCTCCCAAGACATCTTCAAGCAAGGGCGAGTTGAGTACGCTTTTGATTTTCCACCAGTAATCTACCTCTGTCCGCAACATGAAGGTGGCAAAGGGAACATTTTGCTCCTTGGAGAATCCACGTCTCCGCCTTAAGTGGTTTTGGCTCTCCAAAAAAACGCCGGTGGTCCCAGCTCCTTGAACTGCTTAGCAGTTGTAACGCCCGAGAAAACTGGATTTTTATGACAATTAAATTTTTATTTGATTACGTGAATTAAATGAATTTAATTGATTTATTTTGTGTGTAAGCTATGTGAAGGTTGTTCTATGACCTAGAATGTGCTAATGTGGTTAGTAATTTGGCTACGTGCTAGAATTAATTGTTTAGAATTTTCAAGACGAAAATAAATATTTTTCGAGAAATTTCCGTAAAAACACTATTCATCCGTTTCTGTTCGGGGAATTATTTTAAAATTCCGAGAAACGCGTAATGATAGAATACCGAGATGAGATGAAATACCTGATAATATTTCATTTATGGCAAACGAAGTTTTCGTCTGCGGACTTAAAACCTAAGGGTTGAGTATATTGATTTCCGAGAAGGAAATGAAGCGTTAGAAGGAATTGCGTTATGGTTAAGGCATATGTTATTCAAGTATGATGCTATTTAGTATCTATGTATAATACGATGAGTTAATACGGAGTACAATACGATTATCGTATGAGTATTATACGGAGAGAATACGTGAATTATACGTATGGAATACGATTTGTATAATAGAATTAAGTTAAGATTTAATGTTAATTCATTTGGGTTAGATTATGTTTATTCCAATCAATTGAATGAGCAAGCCCAAGGGATTATTGTGTTAAGCCCAAGTCAAGGCCCAATATTAGATTGGTTAAGCCCAATGCAAGAAAACCGAACCGTGGATCGAACCGCTGGGTCACCGAATGTGTAAAACCCATGGGGAAACCCATGGGGATAACCCATGGGCAATGGTGGGCCAGCCCTTGGTGTGCAAGGAAAGATTGATGCTTGGTCACCAAGCATTTTACTTGGTGACCAAGTGTGAATAGTAAGGAGGTGGGTTGTTTATTGTCTAGATTGCCCTCCATTTCATTTTCTATAAATAGAAAGCCAAGGTTGGTCATTTGGGAGTTTTTCAATTGCCCAACCTAGATTATTTGAGAGAGAAAGAGAGCTAGACTCATCAAATCATACACTTTGGAAGCTTTGACTTAGAGTTTTCCAAGAGATTATTTAAGAGTTCTTAAATGTAATATTCCTTATTTCTCATTCCATCTCTTTTGGTTTTCTTTTATCTTGGAGAATCACAAATGGATGCCATATGTCTTGTATAGTGGATTAAGAATGACTTAGTATAGATTCAATCTCTATAAGTCATGAATTCATAGAAATCATAAGGTTCGATATAGTTTCAAACCATAAAAATATTGATTTTTGAGATCGATTGTTAATAAACAATTGAACTCCATCAATACGTTAATATGTGAATCTTGCTTGGTTAGGATATACATATGAAGTCCATGGAGTATTCCATGTGATTTGGCTTAGAGAACGTTAGTAACGAAATTATAACGAATTTCACGAAAATAGACGTTAAACGTCGAAAACGTAGAAATTCCGGATTGGTAGTCGAAAGTAGCCGTGATACTTGAAAATGTTTTTTTTCAATGTCAACATGTGAGATAGGGTATTTAAGAGTTGTGGGTTCGAGAATAGTCGGATTCCGACTTAAAACGAAGAAAACGAGCATTGAACGCTCATTAATGTTTACGAACGCTTAGAAAATGAACTCAATAGTGAATTTTGAGTTAACGGATTTGAAAGTGTCGAATTATTATATGAATGCTTAGAGTATATAATTTATGACGTGTAGGCTTTTGAACGGACAAAATTGGACTTATGGCTCCGAGAAATTCACAAAAAATTTATCCGTAAATTTTCTAAGATCGAGGTCTGAGCCGCTGCCATTTCTGAATATAAGTTAAATGTCATGCGCAATGCCAAGACAAGCAGTAGTTAACTTATCGCTAAATGGCGCAAAGAGAAATACCACTTATAGAGGGAAGTCTCAGCCACAACGAGACCGGACCGACAACCTCGCTATCGCTAATCAGCTGCAAATACTTACCAGATTAAGAAGGTCACGCCATGGCGTGGTGCGAAGCTTTTGATAGATAATCTAGGTATTGTTCAGGGACCTATAGGAGTAATGTTTGTGCACTTCATAAGTGTATTAAAACTATTCCTATATTACCTATACTAAGGTATATGGTATTGAACTTAGGAATTGATTGCATGATTAGTATGTTATGAATGGTGAACAAGAAGTGTTATCGATGAACCCTAATCGGTAAACAACATTGGTACTTCGCCAACAATGTTAGAGTTCGGTTGATAACGTAAGTTGATTAATAAGCCGGGACGAAGAGTAATACGTCAAGTTGACTTTAATAATAATATTAAGTTAACTAAGACATAGAAGAGAAAGAAGTTGGTATGAACAATGTGAATATTTGTTTGATAGCTAATTACAGTGTGCTATATGAATATATCATGTAGATTCTGTAAAGGCTATGGTCAGTCGAATAAGTTATTTGAAGACGCTAAAAGGCAAGTTTTCTTAACGCTTGTCTAACTTTCAAGTTAGTCAAGTTTTATGTGATTCATTGTACTAAATTATATGTCTGGTTTTAAAGAAAGGGTCGATGCCATATTTAACTCGGCTAGACTACTTGTAAGATATAGATTGATTGATATTCATATCTTTCTATATAGGAATGCTAATGCTATCCTATGCCATGTGATTGGTACGGATGTGAAGGTAAGGTTTGTCTATGAACAAAAAAAAGTATTTTTCATCGATTATTCGATGGGCACGCGACTTTGCCAAATGTTAAACGTAAATATGTTTAATGAATGAGTGTTGATCAACATAGAGTACTATTGGCTGATCACCTAGAAGTGCTCGTAAGTAATGCGGATGTACAACCTTAGTGCTGTGATATATTTTTCAAGTATGAAAATAGAAAGCTATTGTTCATGGTCTATCGACCGGTTCAGAAATTCCTAATTTACTCTATACCTTGGGAATTGATGTTATGAACTGTTAGAGTATTGTTGTTTGATAATACTTCATAACTATTTGTTCAGTTATGTATGAATTGTTATATAATTCATGAATGTGGTATTATTGTTTCCTTTGTTAAACTTACTGAGCTGTTATGCTCACTTCTTGCGTGAATTATATAATTGCAGTTAAGGATGAACGTACTGAGAATGCTAAGAGAGATAAGGGCAAAGCTAAGATGGATGTTTAGCCATCGTGCAATAAATTAGTATGTTTGTATGTATTATACATTATGAACAACAAATAATGTAATCGGTTTATGAACCTGGGAAGGATTATACTTTGATTGTAATAAGAAGATAGTAATTACATTCATTATGTTGTATTTCAATGGAATGATTGTATAGTTATGAGTATAGTGTAGCAACATATGTCGGGTTGGAAGATACCCGAATTTGGGGGCGTCACAGCAGTGACCGTCCGAGAGTTTCCAGTGTTTCCACCTGCATTTCGGACAGGAGTCTCTCTTTCCTGATGCTGCATGAATTACAGAAAGCCTCTAAACATTCCATCGTTCATCATTTGGTCAATGTTGTTGTTTGCATGAGGATTGTCGCCTTCCTGATGCACATTGTCCTGATTATTGATCTGTGGAGACTCAACGGTCTCCTGTGCTCCATTTCTATTCTCAACATTCTCGGATGCCATTTTCAAATACTGTCACAAAACAAAGGTTAATTGACATGCAATATATTATCCCTATACTCTGTCCGACCAATTAAATGCCAAATAAACTCAGGTAGGTCATACTAGCGAAGAAATTCCCCGTCTCTCCCCTCCTAGTTCTTATCTCACGTCTCAACCAGGGATCATATCCCTAAGCTTTGATACCAACTGTGACGTCCCCAAAATAGGTATACATCACCTATTATGAGTTGCCAAATACATTGTACAGAATATAAATACAATCTTAAATATACAACATGAGCTGTGAGTTTTAATACAAATATTGTCTTCTAGATAGTATTCAAACTCAAAATAAGTCCTCAATACATTTATTATCACACTATTTCATAGAATAGTGAGGACTACTAATGCTATCATCTGGACCGTCATTCCGTTCCCCGACTAGTCCCTGCTACATTCTCATTTCCTGAAGAGAATAATGAAAGTAAAAGGGTGAGCTCAACTAGCCCAGTAAGAAATATTATGACTACGGTAATGCAGAATAAATTATCGTTATCCTTCAACAGTGTTAAACTGATACAATATAACAAACATCAAGTTTAATTACAGCGGAACAAGCAATCCATTAAAAGAGTCAAGTAGAGAATAAAATCTACTATCTTTTATGATTTGAAAGGTTTTTCATCACTTTTATCACTGGGACTCAGCTTAATAAATAATCCACATCATCCCTGCACTACGGCCAAGGATATTCATTAGTATCACAACCACAAATTATCCATGCACTACGGGCCAACGATATTCGTGTATTCATCAATGGTCATGATCATGCCAACAACTGTCCATCAATGCACTACGGGCCAATGAAGACTTTTACCACATCATTTGTAACATTACGGTTATGATTATACCGATTAATCCCTGGTCGTAATCATACCAAGTTCATCTATACACTACAGGCCACAAATGACTTTCAACATAATATAAACATGAGGATGACAATGATATAAGAATTCAATAAAAACAAGTTCAAGAATTAATTTATCCAGGAACTAATAACGTCCAAATATTCAACATGATACTTCTTTGTAGAGTAAAATTCAAGAATGCTTAGAAGAATATTTCCATGAAAAGATACTGGATGAAGCGCAAATATCAAGGATATTCCACTAATTTCATGGAGTATAGAAGTCAAAACTTTAACCAACTGAGTATAATAAAGAATGAAATAACAAAAGAAATTACCAGGCATGCGATAGACCAAGATGCATGTGTTATTCCAATGTAATAATAAATAATGTAACCGTGTAATGCGAAATGCACGCATGTGATATTCCAAATGTAATAATAAATAATGGAACCAGTCATGTGTAAACGCATTGCATATGATATTCAAATGTAATAATAAATAATCTAATTGTGTCATGCGTAACGCATTGACGTGGATGTTCCAATGTAATAATAAAGAATGGAATAATGTAAGAATTTCACCATGTATGCGGACTTCAGATGTATGATTATTCCAATATAATGATAAAGAATGGAATAACAGAAGAATTTCACCAAGTATAGGGTAGCCCGCATATACAGGTTATTCCAATAGAATAATAAAGAATGGCATAGCAGAAGTTCTCTTCATGAATACGAAAGAAATAATACCCCTTACCTTAGAAGAAACTGGATATAGGAGTAGTGAAGTAGCAGAATACTTTTCTTCTTTCTCTCTATAGTTTCTCTCTCTAGAGTTTCAGTAAATTCGTAAGAAATAATGATGGAATGAGCTTCTATTTATAGGAGAATGAACTGAATAGTAACTAATTAATGAACGGCCTAGATTGATTTACTATGCAGTATTAATAAAATATTCTAATAAAACAAAATCTTTTAAATAAAATATAATATATTCTATTTATAATCTAATAAAACGAATAACTTTATAAAAGTATTTTGTTTTATATAAAAAGATTTTACTATGCAAACACTATGTAGGAACTATACAAACACTATGCATAATAAAATATAATATATTCTATTTATAGTCTAATAAAACAAATAATTTTATTAAAGTATTCTGCTTTTATATAAAAAATTTTCTGCTTTTATTACATTAATAATACTAATAAAATGAGATATATATATATATATATATATATATATATATATAAACTCTCGTGACTTCATAAAAAGACACCTCAATAAATTTAACAACATTTATCATCATTATTATAATTCACAATATTAATCGACCAGGTCGTTCCGAGGAAAGATGAGGCTTTCTAATAAGGATTTCTCCTTATCAAGCGTGCAATTAGGTGACCAAACCTCTCCTTGGCGTAACTTTTAGACATCGTTAATATTGCAAATAATAATATTAATAACTCTCGCTATCTCAATTATTGATTTAATAATATATAAAATATCGACAATAATCAAATCAATTAACGTGAGATACTATGCAAAAATTATCAAGCAATAATTGAACAAAACCGAGTGACTTCTCACGTAGCATCAATAATCAATACCGCAGTGCTACTATGCAACCACACATATTCTCGCATTTTTTTAACACCGGTGTTTCAACAATTAACGATAAAACTTCCGCCGTTATTTTCATAAATTATTTTTGTCGCTTTCTCGATCAATCCGATAATAATTTGCAGGTCCACCAATGATTGTACCATCGTACGAATATTCCCTGTTAAAACGAATATTCCTCGACCAATCGAATATTATATAACAACTTGCGTACTTTTCAAAATTTATAAATATTACCCATAACTATAACATTATATCAAATTCATTCCATAATATTTAAAAATGATATTTATTGAAAAATCATCTGTATTAAAAAAACAAAATTGGGGTCTTACACTGAATGCTAGGGCCAGAATTGGCGCAGCAAACAACGAATATTGTCAAGTTGATACAGATGCGTTTAGTAGCAGCTCAAGACAGACAGAAGAAATTTACAGACTCACATCGAGAAAATAGAGAATTTAAAGTAGGCTCTTACGTATTTCTAAAGGTATCTCTTGGGAAAGGAAAGATACGCTTTGGAAAGAAGGAAAAGTTAAGTTTGAGGTTTATAGGACCTTTTAAAGTGTTAAAGCAGGTAGGTGAGGTAGCTTATATGATAGCATTACCTCTAAACTTAGAACGAATACAAAATGTGTTTCATGTATTGGTATTACGTCCTTATAAGTCGGATTATAAACATGTGATAGAATATGAGCCTATTCATATCGAGAAGGACTTAACGTACGAAGAGACGCCGATTCAAATTGTCGATAGGAAAGAACAAGTTTTGCGGAATAAAGTTATACATTCCGTGAAAGTGATATGGAAGAACCACGATGCAGAAGAAGCAACGTGGGAATTGGAAGAAAAGATGAAAAAGAATTACCCTCATTTGTTTGTGTAATTTTTTTTATATATAGCGAGATTCTGGGGACAAAATCCTTATAAGGGGGAGAGAATGTAACGCCCCAGAAAATCTAACTTTTTGTAAATACTTATATAATGAATAAAATAATATTAATTGTTATTATTATGTGTTAGTAAGATGAATGTCGTTCTATAACCTAAAAACGTAGGAACATCATAGTATTTTAACTACCTGAAGGAATTAAAGTGTTTGAATTTCCAAGACGAAAATAAAAGTTTTTCAAAAAAATTTCTGAAAAACACTATTCATCGATTTTCGCTTGGGAATTATTTTTGAACTTCCGAGAAATACGTAACGTTATAATATCAAGATGAGATGGATTATGTAATAATAATCTAAGTATGAAAAACATAATATTTTGCATGTGGACTTAATTAGAGAACGTTAGGAATATTAAGCGTTAAGAAGAAAGTGTATTGATCGTATGATACGTAAGTATTGTACGAAGTATTGAATACAGAGTATTATACGAATATGTATGAAGGAAGATATATCGTATATTGTGAATTAGTATACGAATTAGAATACAAGAATTATACGTATATAATATATACTAAGGCTTTAAGCCAATTGTGAATGAATGTATGGATTATGTATGATGTATAAGTCCAATAGGAATTTGATGTGCAAGCCCAAGTGTTTGTTAATCAAAAGCCCAAAGTAACTTAATGCAAGCCCAAAATGAATAAGCTAAGTTAATTAACTTAAGCCCAATGTAATGATCCAATGGGTTAAGCTTGATCCATGGAGAAAACCATGTTGTTTATGGGTTAATCTTGGTGACCAAGTAATTTATGTGGTGATCAAGTATAGGATAAGTGATGTGGTTAGCAGGTAAACTTGGTAAGTACGAAATGAATAGTAAGAAGGTTAGTTTAAGGAGGTGGGATGACATAAAGACTATTATGCCCTCACTTTGGCTTTCTTATAAATAGAAGGCTAGGATTTTCATTTGTTGTTTGTTAACTTTCATCCAAGCAAATCAACTTATTGGTTAGAGAGAATAAGCACTTTTAAGACAAACATCCTTTGTTAGATTTTCAAGAAGAAGAGAAGTACAAGTTCATCAAGGGTAAGACTTTTGTCTAATAATCTTCATCTCTATAATTGTAGGGTGATAAGAGAAGTGTAGTTTAATAAGCATGTATGCTAAGAACATGTAAGAATTGAATAATTAATGGACTTAAGCCGAATAAGTCATGAATAAATAAGATAAACCTAAATAAGTTATGAACTTATGATGAACTTGTCATATGATTGCCATATGAAGTTAGTATGTTTGATTAGATCTGAGAATGTTGATTAAAGGGCTTAAATCTATAATAAGTCATAAGGAATGAAAACTTGTAGTTTATAAGTTATTAAGTCATGAACTTATGAAGAATAAGCCAAACATAGCTTGAAAATAAGTTGATATAATATGTAGTTTGAAATGTTCATATGATGGTTAGAATCCATTTAGAACGATGATCAAATTGTTAGTAATGAAGTTTCACCGGAATTCACACGATTGGACGATAATTGTCGAATTCGTGAAATTCTCAGAATGGAAGTAGAATTTTGTGTTTGAACTCGAAAACATTGGTTTTCGATGGAGACAAGTCATATTTGGCATTATAGAGTTGCGGACTCAAAAATGACCGGATTTTGACTTAGAACGAAGAAACGAGCGTTGAACGTTCACGAACGTTTATCGTTTTCGTTAAAAATGGACTAATAGGTGAATTTTTAGCAAACAAAGTCAAATAGATAAAATTCTTACATGAACGCGTAGAGTATGTAATTTGTGAATCATAGGCTCTGGAACGAGCCAATTCAGACTTATAACGAAGAAGTTACGAGTCCGGGAAGTTCACAAAATTAAAAGTCTGTAAAAAATTTCTAATGCACAGAGTTGGTAGCCAAGGCTACAACCCAAGGTATATCAGGGTGCTATGTGCTATATATACAATGCACGCATTTCTCTTGAACTATTCCATCGTAGCGCGACATGTAGCATTGGGACTCGCATCGCAGCGCCGAGTCCGGCCCTCAGCCACTGCAGAGTGGCGCCACAACGCGGCATAGAGAAGGAAGGGTGGCACCACAGCGTCAGCCCAAGGGTTTTGTCAATGAAGAAAGTTTACAAGTATAGCTGATAAGTGGATTTTATATACGCGAATCAGTGTCCATTTCATGCTTATTTGTTGCCAAATTCTTGTGATCATGTTCGTTTTTACTTGTTATATGTTCTTCATGTGTAGGATGGTTGTTGGGGCATTTAACGTATATTTGGAGTTAATTGAGATGATTTGGAGTCAATTAGAGCAAAATTGGAAGAAGCCATGAAGTTCAGCAAGTCAATTAGCAGAATAGAGGCCCACCGGCGGGCTTGTTTGTACTATATACCCCCGCCGGGATGGGGGGTATTCATCAGCAGTTAGCAGAAAAGGTAGCCCATCGGGACGGGCTTGTTTATTTCATGAACCCCGTACGGCTAAAGGTGTCGACTCGTCATTGTGTTCGCTTTTGGTTGAAACTCTTGTTGGATATGGTTTCTAACATATTGAATTACATATGGACTCTACTTGATGGAGAATTTTGGTTGGGACTTGTGTGTTGGACATCTATTACTCAATAAAACAACAAATTCAACAACACACAAGGCATATTACGAAGATTAAGCTCAGTTTTTCTAAGCAAGCGGTGGAGGAGTATTTCGAAGAGATTTTCAAGACGATTGCAATTCTTGGCTACGTGAAGGGTGTTTTTTCAATATTCTTCATCTTAGGCTATTATTTGTAATTGAAAGAATGTTTTCTATGATTTATTCAGTGTTTATTTCGTTTATGATAAACTAATTCACTTTTTAGGCTTATGATGGACCCTTGAGTGAATAGATGATTTTGTGATCTTTAAATTCCAAATTTAATAATCTATTTCCAGTTTATCTATATTAATTTGAGCTTGAATTTGTGAATTGCCTGATCAACAATTCTTTGTGTATTTGTATGGAATCGAGAGAGGATATTCGAATCTAGACTTAGTTAATATAGCATGTGTTCACGAATTTTGTGAATAGCAGAATTGTGATGAATGTTAAGGTAGAGATATGCTTGACATCGCATGTAATTAGATAGAGAACTTAATCTTAAACCTTCTTTAATTATAATTCATATAGAGATATAGTGAGTTAGTTGATTAAGGTGTTTAACTTGTTTCTATCTTAATTGTGGATTTAAGTTAATACGGTATTAGTACATCGAGAGGTGGTTAATACTACATTCGTGTTCTTGATTAATAAACTGGGATAGTGAATTGAATTGGATTAAAGGTGTTAAAATTAGAGTGAAGCTTAGGGTGAAATCATAAGTCTAATTCTCCATTAATTGTTTGAAATTCTAGATTTTGATTGTGATTGTTTTGTGGTAGTTCAATTATTCTTTTATTTAGAATCTTTAATTATAATCATTGAGTTGAATAGTTTAATAAAATTAGGATTAATAGAAAATTGGTAATTGTAAGTTAAGATTATTGCTAGTTGATCTCTGTGGGAATGATACTCTACTTATCACTTTATTACTAGTTGACCACGTAAACTTGTGTGTTGTGCGTATATAGATTTTACCCAACAAGTTTTTGGCGTCATTGCCAGGGACTCAATTTAGTATAAATCTTAATATTTTTACAATATCAGTTTAATTAATCCAGTTTTACTTAGACATTTTTATTTTTTTTGTTTTGTTCTTTCTATTTCAGGTGTTTGAAGCAGTTTATGCAAACTCGGTCCAAAAATCCAGACTTGTTGTCGTTAAAGGATGACATAGAGAAAAGGTTTCAGAGGTTAAGTAAGTGGATCAAGGAAACGAGGCAAGAATTTGAAACATCTGAGAAAGAAGAGGAAATGGCAGCTGAAGATCATAAAACATTAAGGGACTTCGCCACACCCAAGGTGACTGAACTGCAGTCAAGCATCACCAGGCCCGCAATAGTTGCAATTACATTTGAAATTAAGCCTGGGACGATTCAAATGATTCAGAATTTGGTGTAGTTCGGGGGTTTGGCAAATGATGATCCGAATGAGCATTTAGTCAGCTTTCTGAAGATTTGTGACACCTTTAGGTACAATGGGGTGTCGGATGAGGCGGTGAGACTTCACTTGTTTCCATTCACTTTACGGGACAAGGCGAAGAGTTGGTTGCATTCTCTACCATCCGGTTTGATAACTATATGGGAGGATTTAGCTCAGAAATTCCTCACCAAATTCTTTCCACCGGCGAAAACTGCAAAGATGAGGAACGAGATAACAATGTTTGAGCAGCAACATGGGGAGTCATTATATGCGGCATGGGAGAGATACAAAGAATTTCTCAAAAAATGCCCACATCATTGATTGCCCAAGTGGCTGCAAATGAACACCTTTTACAACGGACTACATGGTAATCTCAGAACGAGAATTGATGCAGCGTCGGGCGAAGCATTCATGGCTAAGAGTTACGAGGAAGCGTACGATTTGATTGAAACCATGGTGGCTAATAACTACCAGTGGCCCACAGCTAGAATGACACAGGAAAAGATAGCTGGGGTGTTAGAAGTGGATGGTGTGACAGCTATTCAAGCACAAATTTCTGCACTTTCAAAGACGTTGGATTCTATGACAGGGGTACAGGCACAACAAGCACAACAAGTGGCAGTTATATGTGAGTTGTGTGCGGGAGAGCACCCAACGGATCAATGCATGATTAATCTAGCATCTGTGCAGTTTGTGGGCAATTATAATAGAATTCCAAAGAATACATATCAGAATACGTACAATCAAGTGAATAGGAATCATCCAAAGTTTTCGTGGAGCAACAACCAGCAACATCAAGCTTCACGACAGTCATATCCCCCTGGTTTACAGAATCACCAACAACCAGTGCAACATCAGGAAAGGAAATTAGATTTCGAGGAAGTGGTGTCAAAGTACATAACTAGTAATGAGACAACAATGAAAAATCAAGCAATAGCCATCAAAAACTTGGAAATTTAGATGGGGCAAATTTCCCTAGCACTAAATAACAAGCCACAAGGGACCCTACCAAGTGATACAGAGAGAAATCCGAAGGGTAACCACGAACAGTGTCAGGCAATTACATTAAGAAGTGGAAAACATCTCGAAGGTACTAATGTAGAAAATTCAACGACTCCGGAGGAAAAAGTTGATGACAGTAACGTAGTTGAAGGAAAGAAGGGTGAGGATAAGCAGAGTGAGGAAACAAAGTTAAACAATAAACCAATTGTTTATCCACCATCACCATTTCAGCAGAGGGTCCAAAAACAGAAATTAGACAAGCAATTCGCAAAGTTTTTGGAAGTGTTCAAGAAACTCTAGATTAACATTCCATTTGTAGAAGCCCTAGAGCAAATGCCGAGCTACGCAAAATTTATGAAAAGAATTCTGTCAAGGAAGAAGAAATGGGAAGAGTTTGAGACAGTTGCACTGACAGAGGAGTGTAGTGCAGTATTTCAACAGAAATTACAACCAAAACTTAAGGACCCGGGGAGTTTCACTATTCCATACACGATCGAAAATATGTCTTTTAATAAATGTTTATGTGATTTGGGGGTGAGTGTAAACCTTATGCCATTGTTAGTATACACAAAATTGGGTTTTCCCGCGCCAAAGCCTACGAACATTACATTACAGTTGGCGGATAGGTCAATCACATATCCAAGAGGCATAGTAGAAGACATATTGGTTAAGGTGGATAAGTTTATATTCCCCACAGACTTTATCATTCTAGATTTTGAGGAGGACAAGAACATCCTGATTATCCTAGGGAGACCTTTTTTGGCCACGGGTAGGACGATCATAGACGTACAAAAAGGAGAAATTACTATAAGGGTCCAAGATCAAGAAATAAAATTTAATGTGTTCAAGGCCATGAAATTCCCTACTGGATGAGGAAGAATGTTTTCGGATGGATTTAGTCGAGCAAATTATCAGTGAAGATATGAGCAAGAGCTTGGTCAACGATCCGTTAGAAACAACTTTACTGGGGGATGAAGAGGTCGAAGACCCAGAATTGGTGGATTACTTACAAATGCTAGATTCATTGCCACGAGTTAGCCGATTCAGAACACCATTTGAACCATTGCACATAGAGGAGGTAGCCGCAGAAAAACTGAAACCATCATCGGAAGAGCCACCAAAGTTAGAACTTAAACCACTCCCTAAACACCTCAGGTATTCGTACTTAGGCAATTCAAATTCTTTACCGATTATTATTTCAGCTGCACTTAACGAATAACAAGAAGAAACATTGCTGAGGGTGCTTAGGGAACACAAATCAGCGATTGGGTGGATGATTGCGGATATAAAGGGAATTAGCCCTTCATTTTGCATGCACAAAATTCTGATGGAAGATGAAGCAAAACCAACGGTGGAGCAACAGCGGCGACTTAACCCGATTATGAAGGAAGTTGTGAAGAAGGAAATTTTGAAGTGGTTGGATGCCAGATTATCATCTACCCGATTTCGACGATAAGTGGGTTAGTCCAAAGGCAGTAGTGAAAAAAAGGAGGAAACGACGTGGTGCAAATGAGGACAACGAGTTAATACCAACTAGAACGAAGGATACATCTTTGGAGGGTTTGCATGGATTATAGAAAATTGAACAAGGCAACCCGAAAAGACCATTTCACGCTGCCCTTTATTGATCAAATGTTGGATAGATTGGCGAGACATGAATATTACTGTTTATTGGATGGGTACTCGGGCTATAACCAGATAGTCATTGCACTGGAGGATCAAGAAAAGACGACATTTATATGCCCTTACAACACATTTGCATTCAGGAGGATGTCATTCGGGTTATCCAATGCACCTGCAACCTTCCAACAGTGTATGATGGCCATTTTCTTAGATATGGTGGAAAAGAATGTTGAAGTCTTCATGGATGATTTTCAGTCTATGGGGACAACTTTGATACTTGTTTAGGGAATCTGGTCATGGTGTTACAAAGATGTAAGGATACGAACCTCGTACTCAATTGGGAAAAATGCCACTTCATGGTTGAAGAGGGCATAATTTTGGGCCATAAGGTATCAACTCAAGGATTGGAGGTTGACAAAGTAAAGTTGGAAACAATCGAGAAACATCCTCCACCGAGCTCAGTTAAGGGTATTAAGAGTTTTATGGGACATGCTGGGTTCTACAGGAGATTTATAAAAGACTTCTCTAAAATTGCAAAACCTCTATACAGTCTTTTAGAGAAGGATGCTATTTTTAGTTTTGTTGAGGATTGTAAGTCAGCGTTTGAATTATTGAAGAAGAAATTAACTACAGCCCCCGTGATCATTGCACCAGATTGGAACATGCCATTCGAGATAATGTGTGATGCAAGTGACTATGCGGTTGGGGCTGTTTTGGGCCAACAACGAGACAAGATGTTTCACGCCATCTACTATGCAAGAAAAACACTCACAGAGACTCAAATGAATTACACAACCAAAGAAAAGGAATTTCTTGTAGTGGTGTATGCATTTGACAAATTCCGGGCATACTTGATCAGGACTAAGGTGATAGTCTACAAAGACCATTCGGCGATTCAGTACTTAATTGTGAAAAAGGATGTGAAGCCACGCCTTATCCGATGGATTCTCCTACTGCAAGAGTTTGACTTAGAAATAAAGGATAGAAAAGGGGACAGAGAATCAAGTAGCCGATCACTTGTATAGGCTGGAAAATCAAGGGGAAGCAAAAGAAGATAGATGTGAAATTAACGAGTCCTTCCCAGATGAGCAACTGTTTGGGATTTCTGCGGAGATTCCTTGGTATGGGGATTATGCAAATTTTCTTGTGAGCAACATTCTACCACCTGACCTCACAAGACAACAAAAAAGGAAGTTTCTTCATAATGTAAAATGGTACATGTGGGACGAACAATATTTGTTCAAGCAGTGCAGCGATAAAATGATTAGACATTGCGTCCCCTATAGTGAAGTGAAGAACATCATGCATGAGTGCCATTCATCTGCATATGGCGGGCATTATGGTAGTGAAAGGACAGCAACAAAGGTGCTACAAGCCAGGTTTTATTGGCCCACATTATTCAAGGATGCCCATAATTTTGTCAAATAATGCGATAGGTGTCAAAGGGTGGGCAACATTTCGAAACGGAATGAGATGCCTTTACAAACAATTCTTGAAGTGGAAATCTTTGATGTTTGGGGTATCGATTTCATAGGGCCATTCCCGTCGTCACTCAACAATCAATACATTCTTCTTGCAGTGGATTATGTATCGAAGTGGGTTGAAGTTGCAACACTACCATCCAAAGATGTCAAGGTGGTCCTCAAATTCCTACAAAAAAATATTTTCATGAGGTTTGGCATGCCAAGAGCAATAATCAGTGACGAAGGTAGTCACTTTTGCAATAAGTCTTTTACAGCTCTTTTGGCCAAGTATGGGGTAAACCACAAGGTGGCTATAACTTATCACCCTCAAACAAGTGGACATGCTGAGGTATCAAATAGAGAAGTTAAGAAGATATTGGAAAAATTAGTAAATCACAGTCGTAAGGATTGGTCGCTTCGATTGGACAATGCATTATGGGCATACCGGACTGCATACAAGAAACTAACCAGGATGTCACCATATCAACTACTGTACGGGAAGGCATGTCACTTACCGGTCGAGCTACAGCATAAGGCTTATTGGGCAGTTCAAAAACTAAATTTCAATCAAGCAACTGTAGGGAGAAGAGACTACTTCAACTGAATGAACTCGACGAATTTCTCCATCACGCCTATGAGAACTCCAAATTATACAAGGAAAAAGTAAAAAGATGGCACGATCATTAAATTATGCATCGAACATTCAAGCCTGAGGCAATCAGTCCTTTTGTTCAACTCATGGCTGTGATTGTTCCCTATAACAACCCAGAATTTTGGATTTTTCCAGAATTTAGGTTTAAAGAATTTATTATTAATAAAAGGAATTTTTATTAATAATATTTTGTGCTATGTGTTTATTAATCGTTCTATAACCTAGAATGATTATTAATCGGGAGGATTCTGGCTACGAGCTAGACTGAACGAGTAAGAATTTTCAAGACGAAAATAAATTTTTTCTGGAAATAAAATATTTTTTCGGGGAAAAAGACGAAATAGGCACTATTCATCCGTTCTGCTTGGAGATTTATTTTGAATTTCTGAGAAACGCGTAATGATAGAATTCTGAGACGTAATGGAATATTCAATAATATTTTAGTTATAGCAAAAATGAAGTTTTCGCCTGTGGACTTAAAACCTAAGGGTTAGGAAAAGTGAGTTCTGAGAATTTTATGATTTCGTATAATAATTAGGGTTATTATGCGTGAGAAATACGAGTATAATACTAGTTATTATACGAGTATAGTATGAAGATTAGTACGACGTATAATAAATATCGTCATTTAATGATATATGAAGAGAATACGAGAATGGAATCGTAGAATACTGAATAGTCTTAATGGACTTTGAGTTCATGGACTTTGTAGAATCCAATTAGACTTGGATTATATCAAGCCCAATGGAATGTGTAATCAAGCCCAGAGTAGGCCCAATAAGAATTATTGTAAGGCCCAGTGTTAGATTTAATTAAGCTCGATCCAAGAAAATTAACCGCGGATCGAACCGATGGGTCACCGGATGGGTAAAACCCATGGGGCAACCCATGGGGAAGACCCATGGGCATAAGGGGCAGCCACTTGGTCACCAAGTAAGGGTGGTGACCAACTAAACTTGGTGGTTAAGTTTGGAATAGTAAGGAGGTGGAGGGGAAATGACCAAAATGCCCCTAACCTTGGTTTTCTATAAATAAAAAGCTTAAACTCATTTGTTTGGTTTGAAAATTCCACCAACACTTGCGTGATAGAGAGAGAGAGAGAGAGTTCGGATGTGAGAGGAAGAGAAGGAGAATGAGGAAAAGCTAGTCCGAGTGCACAATTTGTCCGACGGAAGGAGATTAAGGATGAACGGTAATCCGAATCCTAGTGTCTTCAAATTTTCTTTAAGTTTATATGTTCAAAAACATAACTTGATGAAAATCAGTAGTAGATTAAGTTAATAAGGAATTCATATGGTTGAATTCATGAGAAAACAAAGAATTAAGAATTAGGAATTTAGTTTATAAATTTCTTAAGGAGGTATAAGATTCGTAAGGATTTTGAGCGATCCGAATGAATCTTATTAATGAGTAGGTCAAATAAGTAAGGAATGATGTTCTATAACATCAAATTCCAAGAAAAAGTAGAATCGTAATCCAAAATATCGATTAAAAACGAAGAACATGCGAAGAACGCGAAGAACACGCGAAGAACGCGAAGATCGTTGTTGATGGACAAATTTAAAACCATCGTAGGATAATTGTTGATGATGGACAAGTTTAAAACCATCGCGTATAAGTTATTTACTTATTGCTTGGTTAGGAACGTTAGAAACGTTCATAAATAACGGATTAAAAGTTAAGCTTTAACGAAGTTATAGCGAAATTTTCGTAAAAGAAGATCGAGAATTTGAAAGTTAGTAAATGAACTCGAATGTGTAGGGTTTCATAAGAATGTAATAGAACATATAAAACGTGAGTTGTAGACTCAAGAACGAATGAGTTCCGAGTTTGGATGACCGAATTACGGATGAACGAACGAAGAACGTTAATAACGTAAAACGAACGAAGAGTGAAGATTAAGCCAATTGAATGTCATGTTAATGGATTCAGAACAAAGTTCTGTCCAAGGGTAATCGAAGTACGTAAGATAAGGAAGAAAATGGCTTTGGAACGACCTCGTTCCAAGTTATAACGAAGAAGTTATGAGATTTTGAAGTTAGCATCTCAAGCTTTTAAAAGACTTAGAAAAATTTTCTAGGTTTTATGCTCGGTGCCGCAGCGCGAGCCTGGGCCATTAGCTACTTCTAATTGGCGCCACGGTGTGAGATTTATGAAGGGCACGGCGTCGCGGCACCAGTGCAAGGAAATACCCAGAAATAAGATTTTAACTTCTCAATTTCTCGGGGGATGTGCAAGAAAGAAATATGAATATGTAATTCAACTAATTTAACACTCAATCAAGTGTATTAAACCTTTAATGAAGGTGGAACGAAAAAATTAAACGAGATTAAAAGATAAAGAATGGGAACACGGGTTTCATAACCGATGTCCGGGGACCGTAGTCGCGACAAACGAACGTGAGGGATTTCTATAATGGTGATTCCTTAGACGTTGGTTGACGATGGTAATGTATAACATTTTGATGTTATGACATGGCATTGAGAGATGAATGCAAAGCGTTTATACGCTTTGAACGCAATGTTGTTGTGATGAACGATCGGTCTTAGCATACAATGATCTGTATGGCTTCGACATTAAGAAAAAAAAATGAACATGGGGTTCATGGGTTGGATAACGATCGAAAGCGATTAAAAACCTTGAGTAAAGGTTGAATGAAAGATTAAGAGACAAGTAACGTGAACGTTGAATACGTAAATGATCCTCGTAAATCGTATTCGCGTTGGAAGAACGTTCTAAGTATACCCTGGTTGTATGACGTAGACGTTGATGAAGGTAGTAAGTAAGATATGAATTATCGAGAAAGCCGTATCAAACGGTAATAAGAGTATTGAAGCTGAATATGAGTCGGATGAGAATGATAGAATGAAATGTAAGTGTTGAACACTTTAACCAACGTGAAGGTTGAGTGTACGCAAATATTAAACGGGTAGGACCCACACTCCGTGTATGGTTTGACCGTAAGATAATGAAGAAGCTGAATTAAAGATAATTACGTAAAACGTAAAGAAGCCGAGTTAATGTTTATAACTTGGATAATAATCTGAGTCGAATTAATTGGACGTTGTAAGTTAAGAATAAGGTAAAGTAAAATACTTAACGCTATAAATGCGTAAAGTGAATGTTGAATGATCGTTCTGAGTATACAAAAGACTGTATGACTTAGACGATGATGAATGAATCTTGAGGTATGGCATTTAGTTGCCAAAAAGTCATAAGGAATAAGAAATTAACTTAACGAACATTATAGTTTAATAGTTCGGGTAAGTTAAGATGAATTTAGGTTTTAGTACAATAGTAACCTTTGATGGTTGACATATGGGAGCTGGCCTAAACAATTCCTTCAGAGAGCAAAGGTATATACAAAACTGGCAACCGATTTAACTCACTGTTATGGGCAGTGTAGATGAGACGGGAACTTGTTTGTTGGTTGTTTGTGGGAAACCACTCAGAGTACCATATGGACTACTAGCAGAGACACGATGTGTACTGAGTCCTAGGAAGGCATTAGAAGAAGATAAGAATATAAATCATCAAGGATGATGAACGTATTGAGTAAGACATATCCGTATGTCATGAAGCCGTTAACCGGTAAAGGAAGTTGGTCGTGTAAACTTAGTTTGTAAGAACACGAACCCTAAGAAGTAAAGTTAAGTAAACCAATGCGTAAATCAAGTATATGACTAATTGGTGTATGTGTTATTTCCTTATGTGCTGCATAGGAATTGGAATGAGCAGTTCAGCGTAAACTATAAGTTGTATCTGTGCGTAAGGTAAGTTTCCTAACTTCATTCATATTTTAAATGAATGCTAGTTTCTAAAACTTCTCTGATGTTGAACTTGAGAAGTTTTGTCTATGTGCGAATGTGTGATATTTGTATAAGGTGGTAGAACGTATGAGGCCTTGTGCCACAATGTGAACACTTCGGTGTTTCTATGATATGAACTGTTCTTTGATTGAACTGTTCAATATGAGCATGTTCTGTTTATACATGAACCATTATTGTTAAGTCTGTGCTATTGATTCTAGCCAGACAGAATGTGTATGAAAGAGAGTAGAGAATGAAAATATTTCAAAGGGAATGTAACTAATGTTTTAAAATGATAGGAATCGAGATTATTCCTATTATTCATGCTGCTTCATAACCTTTGTTCGGTTATTGAAGTCTTAAAGGAATTTTTGAATTCTTGAAGTTTTTTGTTCAACTGCTTTAACTTGCTGAGCAATTGAATGCTCACACTTGCTTTAAATAAAACCATTTTCAGCGAACGATGTTAGAAAGGACTTAAGGATCCCGTAAAGATTAAGTTTATCGGTATCCAGAAGAAATGCCATTCATTATATGATTGTGCGTGAAGATCAGGCGAAGGCTTGTAATATAGAATGATAGAATTAAACTATAGGATAGTTTAATGAATATTTATGTATCCTTGGTGGCGGATAAAAGTCACTTGTACAAGATGTAAAGAATAATGTAATTATCATTATTTGTAATGGAAGAGGTTTTATGGTTATAGAACCTGGGATTTGAGGGTGTATGTTGTTATATTTAGCTATATAGCGATGTATGTTTGGAAGAAGATGGGATCGTGACGTACGGAATCCGGATGTGAAAATAGACCGGATTTAGGGGTGTTACATTCCCAGGAAAGCTTAAGTCTAGATGGTCGGGACCATTCACTATAAGGCGGGTATTCTCTCATAGCGTAGTTGAACAATATAGTCACAATTCGCTAAAAACACTCAAGGTCAACAGTCAATGTTTAAAGCATTATTGGGGTGGAGAAGCCAACACTGACGTGATCGCCATCACATTGACCGACACAACATGAGCAGGAAGTAGTCAGGCTAAACTACTTAAAATCAAGAGCTAATTGGGAGGCAACCCAATATTTAGTTTATTTCTCGTATTTTCCATTCATATTTGCTTAATTATAGTTTTTATTAAATTACTAGGTAGAAGAATATAATAAAAAATCTCGTTAATCTCTCCACAATACATCATGTTATCAACAACTCACTAATTTTCATGTTTTATGTCATACAGGATGGAAAAGGGATCATCAAGTGAGTTACATGAAAGCAAAAGTGATAAAACAAGGGAGTCTGATAGTAAACATGCCCGCCGGGGCGAGCCCCTTTTGAACTACAACCCCCGCCGGGGCAGGGGTCTCCAGAATTTTAAGTAGTAGCCATGCCCGCCGGGGTGGGCTATTTTGGCCTTGCACCCCCAGCCAGGGTGGGGTTCCTCTACAGACACTAACAGAAGCGAGGCCCGCCAGGGTGGGCTATTCAAGCATAGTAACCCCCACTGGGGCAGGGGTCTTGAAATTCAATAGACTGATGAGGTAGTTAAGTAGCCTCTTCCCATGACTAATACCCCACTACCTCAATTAAATCCTCAATTAAATCCCCCATAACCATCACCCACTACCATCACTTCTACTTCCCACTACTCCTTAACTTCATTGATTCCCCACTTCTTTAATCCACCAATAGAATTCAGTCTACCAACTATATATATTACCACATCTCCTATCACCATTTCTCACACAAATTGAAGTGGCCATTCTTAGAGGTTACTAGAGAGCTAAAGAGGATCAACTTGAAAATTTTGGGGGAGAGCTAAGGCAACACAACAAGAGAGAGACCATGGCTTCACAACCAATATCCAAACACCAAAGGGGAGAGAGTTCAAGGCCATTTTAACCAACCCAAACCTTCGATCGTCAAAAATTTGTGAGTGCCACCGTCGCCGACCGGTATGACTATATGCTCAACAAAGCCCTTACACTGGAGCAGGGGTTGGCACTGGATCCTAGTGATGGGGAGATGATGCCTCAAATTTATCAAAAGGGGTGGACAAAATTCACTAAAGAGCCGAAACCCGCCGTTGTCAACATTGTCAAGGAATTCTATGCAAACGTTGAGGACAAAGAACCATTCCACGCGTTTGTGCGAGGTCGGTTGGTTCCATTCAGTGCCGATGCAATCAACACCTACTATCAAGTACGGGTAACTCGTCACTGCCAATATGCTCACTTACAAAATTCTGATCCGGACTATGATGCAATAATCACGGAGATGACAAAGCCGGGAACATCTTGGATCAAAGGTCAGAAGGGAGGCACGGTATTCCACAGCAAGGACCTCAGCTGATATGGAAAAATTTGGTACGCATTCCTATGTGCTAAACTGTTTCCATCCCAATACACCTCAGACGTGACTAAAGAGAAGGCGTTACTGTTGTACGTAATTGTGCAAGATTTCATTATCGATGTCGGGGCCATTATTTTTTCTCCATCCGTTGGTGATTACGTGGAAATTTTTCGGGCGGCTTGCCACACCCCGCATTCATATGTGGGTTGTGCCATCGAGCAGGGGTGAGATGGTCCGATGATGAGCCCACACAAATGCCGCTTGCGTTGCTTGATTCCAGAATGATAGTGCGGTATTCTGTATGGGCAGGAGGCGATTCACATCCGCGTGGTCTGGGCTTTATTTTTTTGTCAGCTTCAAAAGACGAGGTTGATGCTACAGAGGCATTGGAGGATGATGATGAAGTTATGGGAGATGAAGGGGCCGAGCAGGTAACGCAGACCAAGGCCATATCTAGTCCTCAGTTTCTTGATTTCCAAAACCGAATGAATGCGCACAATAAAGCATCACATTGGGAAATAAGGCGATTGGTATGAGGCAAGATCACATGTTTGATGCTATGAACGCATCTTTTGCCTCACTCAACACAACCCTTCAAAGCTTCAACCCGATGGCTAAATTTCTAAATCAGCAGCCCGTGTCAATGTCGAGGTTTCCACCAAGTGATTCAGACGAAGAAGACGAACAACCACCTCCTCAGACTTATGCAATAGCAGAGAAGTCCTCACATATTTAATTTTGAATAATCATCCAATGAGGATATTGTATTACTTAAGTTTTGGGGATTTAAATTCATGTTTGCATGCATATGTAGTACTTAGGTTCCATTTTGTCATTTTAATTTCAGTATTGCATTCTAATTTCAGTAATGTATGATAGCTTAGGTGCATACATAGTAGTTTATGTTAATTTTGTTATTGCATTGTTGCTAGTTTTGTAAATAGTGCATTTTGTGATATCTAAAAAATAAATAAATAAATTAGTTAAGTATTGTGTTTGCATAAGTCTAGCAGTGTGGTAGTTCATGTTATTTGTGGGCCAATGATGAGATTGATAATAAGTTAACTAATATATCATTGATTACTAGAACTGTGATGCAATTTCTGTATGAATCAAATCTTGAGTTCGTATGAAACTGGTATAAAAAGGTTAGCACGATTACTAACATCCTTGTTGACTAGTCAGTCCAAATTGATACATAAATAGTCTCTAAAGGATAATGCTGGAGTAAATGAGAAAACAACAAGGATAGACAGTAAAGGCGAAAATTAAACAAGAACCTAAGTTTGGGAGATATATGTGGGGTATATAAGCTTTATCAATAAAAAAAGGAAAATAAATATAGATATCGTGACTAGTCTTGTTTCGGGGCCTTTGTTACTTGAGCAAGTACACCCGAGGGGATTGTCTTTACACCTAGCGCCCTAAGGTCTTTTATGATTTGGGAGTTGTTGGTTGAAACCTCGCTAAGGGGTAGCACTGTCAGCCTAATGGGATGAAATATTGCACAATCATGTTTGTATATATATATATATATATATAATGAATAAAATGAGAAAAGAGCAAAAAGCACCCATATCTAAAAAAAGAAAAGAAAGAAAAATATATATAAATAAAGTATAAGTACCCTGTGTGAATCCCTGGGATTAGTAATTGCTTAGTTTTCGTTAGAACTTGTCTTTCTTTAGAAATTTTCAAGTTTGCATTGTATGATCCCTTCTAAGAAATTGGTTATGTACTGAATTTGAATCCGTAGCAGTTATCATGGATGTTGATCACACACACACTAAACCAGTGATGATGGCTTGAGATTTGAGGATTAAGGTGGAATTGTATATTGGTTTTGGTGATTGATATTGTATAGTTGCTTGTTTCGCTGAGGCCGTTAAGATAATCTTGATTCTGCATTATTGATGGACTCGACAACATATAAGTTAGATCATATTCATTTCATCTCATTGCATTGCATAACATGTCGTTGTTTTGTGCTTGAGGACTAGAACGGTTTAAGTTTGGGGGATTTTGATAAATGGATTTTATTTACGCGAATCAGTGTCCATTTCATGCTTATTTGTTGCCAAATTCTTGTGATCATATTCATTTTTACTTGTTTTATGTTACTTCATGTGTAGGATGGTTGTTGGGGCATTTAACGTATATTTGGAGTTAATTATGGATGATTTGAGTCAATTGAGCAAAATTGGAAGAAGCCATGAAGTTCAAAGAAGTCGATTAAGGTAATAGAGGCCCACCGGGGCACGATTGTTTAGAGATATATATACCCGTAGGGGGGTCTTCATCGCCAGATTAGCGAGAAAGCGGCAAATGTATTCGGGGCATTTTATTATGAACCCCGTACCGGCTGGGGTGTCGATTGTTGTTGTGTTCTATTTTTGTTGAAACTCTTGTTGGATATGGTTTCTAACATATTGAATTACATATGGACTCTACTTGATGGAGAATTTTGGCTAGGACTTGTGTGTTGGACATCTATTACTCAATAAAACAACAAATTCAACAATAGCATGAATGGTAATTGATTTATAATGAACTAAGGAACTTAATGAAGCATTGTAAGGTATTGTTAAACCTTAATTATGTTACCTAAAGGTTGAAGATAAGTAATCAAACATGAACGTAATGTGAAGGTAAAAACGACGTAAGGAAAAGCCAGAACCAATAATAACAAATCTAAGTTATAATTAGATTGAGAAGAAGGGTAAGATTCATTAGGAACCATGCATGTTCATTCATGGCCTAATGTATTATGTGATGTTATCATTTACTGTAGAGACTTAAATACTTAATGTGAACGTGTTATAACTATAGCAGACGCTAAAGGCAAGTATTCTAACCCTTGTTCCAGTTCAATCTGGACAAGCTTTGTAATTCATGTATTCTTACACATGAAGTATTGTATGATGAAGTCCAAGTTAACTCTTTCGGCTAGACTTATATTATGTTTCTATCAAGCATGGTCAATGTTTACCAAGTTATATTGGTGTGGTTTTCAAACGAAGACTGAGTATGCTAAAAATGTTTTGTCGTCAAACGACAGGCACGTGAGGTTGCCACAACTTAAACGTACATATGTTTAATGAATGTAGTGTTGATCAACATAGAGTACTATAGACTGATCACCTAGACGTGCTCGTAAGAAATGTCGGACTTACGAACTTTGTGTCGGGATGTCCTTTTTCAAAAGAAGTTATGAAATGCTCAAGGTCTTAGACCGGAATTGATGTTTTACTGAATATTGTTGTTGTAAAACGTATTGAAGAAAAAGAAGTGCTATTTTGAATTATCGATAGTACTTCGTAACTATTGTTCATTTATTGGAGATATACGATTCCTATGTTTAAAGCATGTTATTTATTAGAATTGTTGTACTTGTTGAGCTAGTCATGCTCACTCTTGCTTGAACCATATGAACACAACCAAGATCGAACGAACCAAAGGCTCCGGTAAGGATAAAGGCAAGGCGAAGACGAACCCGTAGAATACTTATGTAATAGTATAGGGTGAATGATTGTAATATATTTGATATTATGACAAGAACAAGTGTAATGTTTATAAACAACCTGGGGGAATGTTAATATTATTTTGAATATATTGAAGACATATTCGTTCCTTTGAGACTTTTCAATTGAATGTATGTGTGAATGGTATTACCGTGTAGCACCATCTGTCGGGTTGGAAATACTCGGATTTGGGGGCGTCACACTTCTCTTCTTCTTTCTCTCTATAGCTTATCTCTCTATAGCTTCTCTCTCTATAATTGCTCTTAAGAGTCTTAGTGAATTGGTGAGAATGAAGGAAGAATGAGCTTCTATTTATAGGAAAATATAGTTTCTATAATTGCACACTTTGGGGCTCAAAATATTACAGTATAATACCTTCATCTTTTCCTTCTTTTTTAATTTAGTCCTGCAAGTATTATCAAACATGAACCACCTCCCCTAATAGTACATCATGTGAATCAATAGTACAATCATCTGAATCAATAGTTCTATACATTTAAAAAAAATAATTACAGAATAGCACCTTCATCTACACCTCCATTTTTAATTTAGTAATGCAAGTATTATCAATCTTGCACCACCTCCCCTAATAGTACATGCATGTGAATCAATAGTACACACATGTGAACAAATAGTTATAAACATGTGAATTAATAGCAATTAATTGCTCATTTATTCGATTAATTACCCGATTAGTCAATATAACTTCAAAACATCAATTATTATCGGAATAGATGTCGATTTCCACCAACACTAATAATCCCAACACAATGGAAATATTAATTTCATCTTTAATCAACACGAACTTATTCATCATTAATATTATAACTCACAATATTTAATAACCAGATCATTCCCAGGAAAGATGGGGCTTTCTGGTATGGATTTCTCCCTATTGGCGCGCAATTAGGTGACCAAACCCCTTTCCTCGATAGAACTTTCGAGACATCGTCAATATTACAAATAATAATATGAATAACTTTGTTGTCTCAATTATTGATTTAATAATATAAAATATTATGTAGATGATACTGTGATAATAATTGAATCAATAATATAAGAGATATTATTCAGCAATTACTGTAGCAATAATTGAGTATAACTGAGTAACTTCTCACGTAAGCATTAATAATTAATATCGTGTGCTACTTTGCAACTACGCGTATTACTGTACTTTTACTATCGGGTAGTTCAACAGTTTAATGGTAAAACTTTAGCCGTTATTTTTATAAAAAGATATTTCAGTCATTTTCTAACTACGACAATACTTCGTTGTGGGGTCCACTAATGATTATGCCATCGTACGAGTATTTCCTGTTAAAACGAATATTACCCGACCAATCGAATATTCTCTGACACAAGGAAATGGGGAATTCAGGTCATCAGTTCAGCCGGGTTGCGAATCAAACGCTCAAGGAAATGGGGCACAAACACCCAACAGCGAAAGGAAAAACCTAGATCATCACATCATGCATGATCTGCACATGTGCAAATGCGCTACATCAACATACATCTCTATCAAGGTTTAGCATGCATCTCCAATAAATTTAAGTATACACGTAAGTTAAATGCCTAGATTAGAGACAAATTTTGTTGTAGACATCTGGTGCTTGTCATCAATCCAGCGAACCATCAAGCAGAGTCTGGTGCATTAAGTCGTTGAATATTACTGCAGTGAAGGTATCAAAAGATATGGTATCCTAAACCATTGGCATTAATTCAGCGCAACATCAAGATAGTTCAGCGATGAAAGCTTTGTATACCACCATTCGAGTGGGAACCGAAACAGTTTGGCGATGTCAGCGTATTCAACTACCAGTAGGGTAGGATCTATTGTCAAACTACCATCAGGGTAGGTACCAATGTAAATTGTCAGCGTATACATCGGGAAGGTCCAATGATTTCAGAACGTAATCCCCAGTAGAGATGTAGAAAACATCTCAATTTCTCTTCATCAAACCAGCTTCGGCAACACCGATAAAAAGCCAAATCGTTGCAGTCAACACCAATATAGGCATTAATAATAACCGGTAAAGGTAAAGTGATTTGCGTTGTGTAAAGTACGATTTGCGATATGCAAAATGTGATATGCGAGTTACGAAGTGCGATTGGCCAAATGCGAAAAGCAAAGTGCAAAATACGATGTGCGATTTGCAAACTATGATTTGCAGAAACATTTTAACATTCATTATAACATTCATTACATTGTGATTTGCATCATTAGAAATACCTGTTCATATTTCAAGTGTCTAGTAATCTTTATCATGTCCATTCCATTGTATTGCGTGAACATGATAAAGAGGGTCATCTGTAAACACTCAAATTTTTTTTTTCCTGTTACTGACTATGCAGGAGGACAAAAGTATCTTTTTCAAACTCCAGAGATAACCCTAGAAGACCACAACATCAATTCCAACCCCAGAGATAGCCCAGGAGATCCAGTTTCCAACCTCGGAGATAACCTTGGGAAATCAGTTTCCAACCCCGGAGATAACCCTGGGAAAATCAATTTTAACCCTGGACATAACCTCGGGGGATCAAGTTAACCTCAGAGATAACTCTAAGGAAATTAAGAGTTAATAGCAGGCCAACCTCAGAGATAAACTTGAGAAAAGACTGCTACAATTGTGCAAAAATTGGAGATAACCCCTGGAGGGGCAAAATGGTAATTTTGCCAACTTAATTTCAACTTAAATCAAATATACTCATTTCAACTCAAATTTCTTCGAAAGAAGTCCCACGAAAACCATATCTTAACTTTCGAGCGCAAATTACGCAAAATAGCTCAACGTACTACCTAACAGAGACCCATAAATGCTATTTCGGTCATGGTCCCATCTTCCTAGAATCAAAAAAGGAAAATCAAATGTCATTTCATAGCTCTCGAAAAGGGATTTCTGGAATGGTATGGCACGCTTCCACCGGACTCCCGAATTAAAAGTTATGAAGGTTCGAGCGAATAACGCATTGTCCGAGTGCACGTACTTTGAGACAGCGGGACCCAAATTGCCCGGGGCACCCCGGGTAGCTGCAGGTACACCTGATGCTGCTGCATGTTCACCTACTACTGTCGTAGGTACACATGCTACTGCCGCAGGTACACCTGTTGTTGCCCCTCTATAAATAGAGGGCTTGGGGTGGCCATTTTAATAAGAAAAAAAGGCGAGGAAGCCCTATCCAATTTGCTCTGTACACACCATAAATTGAGTGCTTTCTCATTTTAAACACTTGTGAGCTCATATATTGCTATATTTTACCGGTGGGAACCGTTTGTTCATCCATTTAAAGCTATTGAAGTCTTATTTGGCAGTCCATTGTAAGCCTTCTTATACTTCTCAAAGCCTTCTTGCGTTGAGAGTCGTGTTACGTGTGTATGCCCGAACTTCGGTCCGTGGCTTTTTATTTCTTTATATATATATATATATAAACTAACATTATCGAGTTATGTCTCGATTGAGCCTGGAGTCACGTCCGAAGCGTTTATTACTTTTTTATATATAATTATATATAAATTATGGTCAAACTTTGTTCGATGAGCCTAGATTCACGTTTAGAGCATTTATTGCTTATATATATATATATATATATATATATATATATATAAACTGTGGTCAAACTCTGTTCAATAAGCCTGGATTCAACTCCGGAGCATTTATTGCTTTTATATATATATACGTATATATAAACTGTTGTCGAACTCTGTTCAACGAGCCTGAATTTTATATCTGTAACGTTTACTACTTATATATATAAATACTTATATATATATATATATGTCTTTTACTACTTTATTTATATTTTGTCTCACCTGGAGTTTACTTCGTGGCGGTTGATTGTTTTTATATCTTTATTTACATTTCATCCCGTCTGGAGTTTACTTCGTGGTGGTTGATCGTCTTTACTTCTTTATTTACATTTCCAATCCCCCATAGAGTTTCTTCGTGGTGGTAGATTGTCTCTATATATATATTTACCGCTTTTATATATTTATATTTCCAGTCCCTCATGAAGCTCGCTTTGTGGTGGTTGTGTGTGTGTGTGTGTGTATATATATATATATATATATATATATATATATATATATATATATATATAGCCTATCATGTGATCACATATTCATTCTCCTAATCTAACTTTCATACATTTAATCTGCTACATCTTGTTTAGCCTTTCCTTAAAATCATGTGATCACATTATTCATTTCTCAAAGATGAATCTAGATTCACATAATAAAATGGAAGTTCAAATGCCTCAATTGATGGACATTTAATTTACAATACTTATACATTATTTACGATATATAAATTTCCTTAAATAGCTCTCATGCCACACACACATTCATATAATAGTTTAATTCGTGGCGCCAATACATAGATAACACCACGGTAACACCGGATGTCGCAGGCGCCTAACACCTTCCCCGCACAATTAATCACGTGGTCAATGTGAAAACTTTTTCTCTGGAGAACTATTGTTGTGTTTGGATACCCTCACTTGGATGTATAGACTGTATCTACAAATAGTATTTATCTATTCAAAATTCAGAGTACTAGTAATAACATGAACAATCCATATTACCAATACCCTCGCTCAGATGTATAGTCTATATCATGCGGATTACACTATCGTATCAATAGTACCTATCTATCTAAAATCTTGAGTATCAACAATAACATGAACAGTACATGTTGTCAATACCCTTACTCAGATAAATAGTTCCCAAGGATCTCAAACTAAATTCGAAAAATTCTAATTACATCTATATATGTAAAGAAAGCATAGTTACGAAAATAAAAGATGTTATATATATATATATATATAAGGTTTGATTACATGATTCTTCATAAAGAATTTCTTATTACAAAGTATTACATACAGCTAGACAGTAATATAAACTAATTTAAGTAGGGACGCTTTCCTTTATTTACTCTAGATGTGCCAGGGTTACCATCTAATACTACAAAGGGAATAATTTGCAAGAGTGAGCTATGACATGCTCAGCTAGTTCTATATTTATAACAATATATGATTTGAAGAAGTATAACAGTTCAAAGCTCAACTAATTATTGTTACCATTTTTGGAATTTTTATTTCAACCATTTTTGGACTTTTTATTTCTGTCAGTCACAAAGACTTAGAAATTTTATTTAGATGTGAGATAGGGGATCAACCTATTCAACATCCTAGGAGTATGCTTCTCATCTTAATCGTGCCCACATGCACTATGTGTCAATATTCAATTGACACAACATCTATCCCTTTTTAGGACACACAACTTAGTATAGGATGTCCTCACACAACATTTTATGCTCAATAAATAATATCATATGAATAAACAATTCATTTCTTAGTTATGCTGAAGCTATAGCGATAACTTTGCAATAATTGGCAATTCAAGTTTAGGTTTGGTATAACATAATAAAAGCAATTCAAGATAGGAATCTTGTTTAATGAATACACTAGGTTCGAGAACTTGTTTAAATAACAAGATAGGTTAGAAGACTTGCAATAAAGAAATAAGGTTCAGATACTTATGAAAGTAATTAATAATTTGGGTTTAGCAAACTTGCCTGAGCGAAGATCAATCAAGCAATGCTACTCGATTCGTTAATAAACACCTAAGATGTTCATTCATATAAATATAACACATTAGTATTGATAACAATACTCAAATACATAAACTACTTATGTTCGAGTTAAGTTTGATAGGGTTTTGGTGTCCGAAAACTTTACCAGGTAATTAATAAGTTAATAACTCGGTAAAACTTTATTTATAAGCTTTATTATATTTTTAGATAATTTATATATCTTTTTTAATTATTTTTGGAAGCTTATAACAATTTTTAAGTATTTATTTATCCCTTAACTGATTTTTAAATCATTTATTTCTATTTCTAAATAATTAATATTTACTTAGAATATTATAAAATCTTGTTTATTATTTTAAATAGCTTATAATCATTTATTATGATTTTTAAATTATTAATATTATTTTAAATAATTATTTATTATTTATAAATAATTATTCTAATTACTTTATTATTAATTTAATTATTAATAAATTCCAAATAAATAAAATATTTGTTGAATTTATGTAAAAATATTAAAAGTTAATTATTATAACTTAAAATAATTTTTAAAACTATTTTTATGATTATTTATATTTATTTACTAATTATTTCTAATTTTTATTAATTTATTTATTAGAAAATATTTTATGTCTGTCGCTAATGCTCTATAGTGACAGAAAGTGTCGCTATAGGTGTTCTTGAGTTTCTGGGAATCAGTTGGTCATAGCCTAGACGTCACTTTGACCTTAATCTAATTCCCCACTGTTAATGATTTTGGGTTTGGAAGTGTATGGGTCTTATAGTACTCATGTAGTAGTATGTACAACAACACACCAATTTCGTGTTTTAATTGTGAAACCCCCATAACCCTAATAAGACTTAGATATGTAAATTCTGTTATATTAATAAAATCTCTCCTTTCTGAAAGTGTTTTGGGTTAATATATACTCTGTTTAACAAATTAGGTCAAATAAATTTTCGTCCGAAAATTGACGTGCTCGACACCTCGTGCTTAAAAAATTTCTTTCGAAAATGAACTTTTCTGTATATTTGTTTTGACAGGCTGCTTTGTCATGCTTACACTTACAAAACGCTTTTGTCGTGCTTGTTAGGATTTGTGAAAAAATCTAAGTTAGGAACCCTAGATTACAAACCCTAACCCTAGATTACAAACTCTAACCCTAATTTATAAACCCTAATGGCCTAACCCTAATTAGCTAGACCATACTCTAATTAGGTTATCCTAACACCTAATCATGATTACTAAACTTCAATTAGGTACTAATAAATATCATTAAGTAACTCTAATCATAAAAACCAAAACCCTAATCAAGATTAATGAGGATTAGGGCATAATTAAGCTACTAATTTGGTCAACTAGCTCACAAGTAGGTTAGGAGTCATCAACACAAGTTTCAAAACATCACATGATGTGCTTCCAAACTCCCAAGCATCAGAAGAGTCATAGATCAGATCTTTTAGGAGGCAAGTAGGTGAATAACTGACCAAAAAGCCAAGTTAGAAAATTCTATAAAAGGGAACCCTAGCTCAGTGCAAACTCACAAAAAATATAAGCATATACACTCTTATAACCTGCCTAAAGAAGCCTTGGTGATAGCAACAACAGATTCAGTAGCTAGAAATCAAAATCAAGCAAGAAAAGGTGCAAACCCTAATTTATAGCTAGATCTTTGATGATATATTTAATTTGTTGTTTAGATGTTTAGATATATGTAATAACATGTTAGAAAGTATACTAAGTTGATAGAACACATTTTCATAACATCTAGATGTATCAAATTAATGTTTTAAGCAATCTAGAAATTTTGGAAAAAACAAGTCTGACAGTCGAATGTACAAGCCTGTAGATCCGTGTATGTGTTGGGTAAAATCTAATTACGCACAACACATAAGTATACGTGGTCAACAAGTAATAAAGTGATGAGTAGAGTATCGTTCCAACAGAGATTAATTAGCAATAACCTTAACTTACAATTACCAATCTTCTATTAACCCTAATTTTATTAAACAAATCCAAATCAATAATTTAAGTTAACAAAACTAAAATTTAAAAATAATTAAATTAACACAAAATAACCACGAATATCAAAATCTGAATTTTCAAACAATTAATGGAGAATTAGACTTATGATTTCACCCTAAGCTTCACTTTGATTTTAATGCATTTATCCCAATTTAATGCACTATCCCAAGTTATTAGTCAAGAACACGAACGTAGTATTAACCACCTCTCGATGCACTAATACCATATTAACTTCAATCCACAATTAAGATAGAAATCCGTTAAACACCTTAATCAACTAACCCACTATTTCTCTATGTGTTCTCTATCCGATTACATGCGGCGTCAAGCATATCTCTACCTTAACACTCATCAAGTTTAAGCTACTAACAAAATCCTGAACACATGCTATATCAACTAGGTCTAGATTTAAATATCCTCTCTCGATTCCATCCAACTCCACAAAGAATTGTTGATCAGGCAATTCATAGATTCAAGCACAAATTGATATAGATAAACTGGAGATAGCTTATTAAATTGGAAATCAAAGTTTACAAAATCATCGATTCTCTTTAAGATCCATCACAAGCCTAAAAAATGAATTAGTTCATAATAAACGAAATAAACACTGAATAAATCATAGAAATCATTCTTCCAATTACAATAAATAATCTAACACAAAGAATATTAGAAAACACCCTTCACGAAGACTAGAATTGCAACTGACTTGAAAAACTACTCAAAATACTCCTCCACACTTGCTATAAAAAACTCAGCTTAGATCTTCGTAATAATCATCTCTCTAATCTCCTCGTTGTTTTTGATAGAGTAATAGATATCTCCTATAAAACTCCAGCCGAATTTTCTATCCAATAGAGTTATACTGACATGCAAAAAGCTGAAATTCGAACTCAAGAGGAATTATAACCGAAATAGGACACTTAACATTTTCCACCCCCCGCCCCGGCGAGGGTTTGTATACTATAGACTCCTGTTAGGTTTGTAATATTCTTGAACGCAATCAAATTGCAAAAATTAAGCGGAAGCGTGTAAAATCAGAGTTTAAAATTTTTTTACAAACCATATACCCGGATCACCCTTTATGCACAATTATTAATTAAACGAAAAGATAAAGAATAAATCATACCTTTGAAGATCGAGCTTCCTCAGGTACAAGTTCACCTCCAAATCCTTTCGCGTTCAATCTTGAATCCACCGGGTTTGGTTCCTTCCTTTGATCAACGTTAGCCACCCAAATGTTTGGCCTCTAGAAATGATCCACCAAGGAAGAAGAAAATTCAAGAAGAAGGGTATTGCTCAAACCCTAGTTTTTCTATCTCTATAGAAAAGGGCGTACTCTCAACAAATTGGAATTATGTCGATGTTGTAAAAAGTCAACAACTCCCTCACCCATAATAAGACTCCTCTTATTTATAGATGTGGGCAACCCACCTTAACAATTAAGGAATTAGGTTTTATTTAATTAATTAAATTCTTTTAATTAATTAAGCTCCCTAATCTTATTAGGGATAATTAATTAAACTCCTTTAATTAATTTTCCTTCCTAATGCAATTAGGAATAAATGAGAGTACTTATATTAAATTAATTCCTAAACTCTTTTAGAAATTAAAATAATAATAATTGTAATAATATTAATAAGACTCCTTTTATTAATTTATATTTAATATTTCTAAAATATTAAATAATAAATATTAAGCTATTTAATTTATTCTATCACCATAAATTAAATTAAATATACTTAACTTATTATTACGATTATGCCATTAACTTCTTAAATAATTATTCTTCCTTTTATGGTGTGACCCTTTAGGTTCTCCATATTAAACCTGGTTGTGAATAAATCAATTAGAACAATTAATCTTATTTAAATAAATAAATTTAACAATTAATTTATTTAAATAAATAATATTTATTCTACAATAGGGATAAGCCTCCCTAGCGATCAACGACTTTCCAGATAATATAGATTTCAACATTAATCATAAAAGAACCTTTGAGTAAATAGTTACCGTACAATTCAATCCTTCCACCATACAATGTCCCAATTAAATATAAGACATGGAATTACTTTGTCACAAGTCTTATTTTATTTAATTATATGTATTTCGATCCTTAAATGCACAACTCCAAATAATGCAGATTAGAAACTCATTTCTAATTTCATTCTGCCTTGGCCAAGGACTACTGGGTTGTCATTTATCGAATCACATAGGACATTTCTCTTCTTTTATTAGAAGTGGTAGATTCTTTATTGATCATACATTATATCCATGTACAACTTATTATACCCAAGCATACCCTTTGATATACCCTAAGGGTCTTAAGGAATAAGTCAAAGTATAACTCATCATACACAAGATACTATGATGATCTCAAGTCCAAGGATCACTTGTACTACTATCACTACAGAATTCCTATTGACAGCAAATAAAACTCCATTAGGTATTCCTTAGCGAGCCACGCTCAATGAACTTATTCTCTAATAAGCACCTACATACTTGCTTTAGTGTTCCACACAAATGATCATGAGATCAATCATCCTCATCCAATGAGCAAGCAACGTGATGTACCAATCTATCCTAGATTCACTAATCCCCAATTTAGTAATCCAATGATTTGGAACTATTTTAGTTTTAAGCTTTCTAAGAATTTAGATCTCATTAGAATGATCATCATCATTATTCTAAAAGCATTGCTTAAAACTATGGGTTTATCACATATTATAAAACAAAGATCATGTAGATAATTAAAAGCCTTTAATAAATCAATACTTTTTATTAATAAATGAATAAGATTGTTACAAAGTATATGCTTTATCATCAAACATGATTGGCTTGTGTATGTGCATACTACTTTCAATCTCCCACTTGCACTAAGGCCAATCGTCATGGTAACTCATACTCTTCTTCTCTAAGTGACGATTATCCTGCTTTGTTGGATAAGCTTTAATTAATGGATATGTAATGTTGTTCATGAGAGTCCACTATCTCTATAGTGATTTCCCATCTTCAATGATTCTAATAATCAAATGAAAGTGCCACAACACATGTTTAGATCCAAGATGAGACTTAGAACTATTCCTAGTTCGTAATGAACTTTTAATCCAAACAATCAACTTGCAACTTCATTTATAGCTATATACTTTGTCTTTATCACTAAACCAAAGAACTCTCTTTGTCGTTTGGAACCTTTCCAATTCACTCGCACCAATTTGCTCAAGATAACGCTTTTACCTTAAAGTGGATTTTTCATCATCTTGGTCTCCGTGCGAAAAACTTGAGTCTGCATAAGCCCTCTAGTTTTAATTTAGACCCACCATGAATATGATCACATCCTTAGTGCCGGCTAAGCACTTTAAGATGTTTTTCACTGACTCATAGTGAACTTCTCCATAATATGACTGATCAACATCAGGTCTCGTATATTTCATTGCATACATGATTGTCACTCATGCGATCTCTCATCTTTTAATAGTTTGTGGGGACTATTAAGAGAGATACACTCCATGGCTCATCAACATGAAACATCTCTTAGAGCTTGCCATGCTAAACGACTTTAGCATCAAATGAATATACGTTCCTTGGGTTAAGTCGAGCATCCTCTTAAATCTATCTATATAGATTTATATCCCCAATTAAGATACTCTTCCCAAATCATTCGTGGAGGAATTTTTAGACAATTTTATCTTTACTGATTGTAGCATTGGTATGTCATTCCTTATCCGTAGTATATCAATATATAGTACTAGGAATGTCACGATGCTCCCACTAACCCTTTTGTACACACTAGGTTCATTCTTATTTTTGATAAAATCAAACTCTTTTGATTGCCTCATCAAAACGAATGTTCCATATTTGAGAAACTTGCTTCAATCCATTTCTCTGAGTGTCTACAACACTTACCTCATCGTATGTAACTGGATCATCATCTTCTATGATGTGTACATCATCTTCATCATCCATGATGAATCCATACCTCCTAGGTATCTTTGGTACTATTCCAGATTTACAATTCGGTTGTGGTACAAGTTCACCTCCAAATCCTTTCGCGTTCAATCTTGAATCCACCGGGTTTGGTTCCTTCCTTTGATCAACGTTAGCCACCCAAATGTTTGGCCTCTAGAGGTGATCCACCAAGGAAGAAGAAAATTCAAGAAGATGGGTATTTGGCTCAAACCCTAGTTTTCTATCTCTATAGAAAGGGTGTACTCTCCCAACAATTTGGAATTATTACGATGTGTTGAAAATCAACAACCCATACCACCTCCTAATCTTATTAGGGATAATTAATTAAACTCTTTAATTAATTTAACTTCCTAATCCAATTAGGAATAAATGAGAGTACTTATATTAAATTAGGTTAGCCACCCAAATGTTTGGCCTCTGGAGGTGATCCACCAAGGAAGAAGAAAATTCAAGAAGATGGGTATTTGGCTCAAACCCTAGTTTTCTATCTCTATAGAAAGGGTGTACTCTCCCAACAATTTGGAATTATTACGTATGTTGAAAAATCAACAACCCATACCACCCATAATAAGACTCCTCTTATTTATAGATGTGGGCAACCCACCTTAACAATTAAGGAATTGGGTTTTAATTAATTAAGCTCCCTAATCTTATTAGGGATAATTAATTAAACTCTTTTAATTAATTTAACTTCCTAATCCAATTAGGAATAAATGAGAGTACTTATATTAAATTAATTCCTAAACTCTTTTAGAAATTAAAATAATAATAATTGTAATAATATTAATAAGACTCCTCTTATTAATTTATATTTAATATTTCTAAAATATTAAATAATAAATATTAAGCTATTTAATTTATTCTATCACCATAGATTAAATTAAATATACTTAACTATATTATTACGATTATGCCATTAACTTCTTAAATAATTATTCTTCCTTTTATGGTGTGACCCTTTAGGTTCTCCATATTAAACCGGTTGTGAATAAATCAATTAGAACAATTCTAATCTTATTTAAATAAATAAATTAAACAATTAATTTATTTAAATAATATTTATTCTACAATAGGATAAGCCTCCCACTAGCGATCAACGACTTTCCGGATAATATAGATTTCAACATTAATCATTAAAGAACCTTTGAGTAAATAGTTACTTGCATGCAATTCAATCCTTCCACCATACAATGTCCCAATTAAATATAAGACATGGAATTCTTGTCAAGTCTTATTTTATTTAATTATATGTATTTCGATCCTTAAATGCACAACTCAAATAATGCAAATTAGAAACTCCTTTCTAATTTCATTACGCCTTAACCAAGGACTCTTTGGGTTGTCATTTATCGAATCACATAGGACATTTCTCTTTTTTATTAGAAGTGGTAGATTCTTTATTGATCATACATTATCTCCATGTACAACTTATTATACCCAAGCATACCCTTTGATATACCCTAAGGGTCTTAAGGAATAAGTCAAAGTATAACTCATCATACACAAGATACTATGATGATCTCAAGTCCAAGGATTACTTGTACTACTATCACTACTGAGAATTCCTATTGACAGCAAATAAAACTCCATTAGGTATTCCTTAGCGAGCCACGTTCGATGAACTTATTCTCTAATAAGCACCTACATACTTGCTTTAGTGTCTCCACACAAATGATCATGAGATCAATCATCCTCATCCAATGAGCAAGCAAACGTATGTACCAATCTATCCGGATTCACTAATCCCCAATTTAGTAATCCAACGATTGGGAACTATTTTAGTTTTAAGCTTTCTAAGAATTTAGATCTCATTAGAATGATCATCATCATTATTCTAAAAGCATTGCTTAAAACTATGGGTTTATCACATATTATAAAACAAAGATCATGTAGATAATTAAAAGCCTTTAATAAATTAATACTTTTTATTAATAAATGAATAAGATTGTTACAAAGTATATGCTTTATCATCAAACATGATTGGCTTGTATGCATACTACTTTCAATCTCCCACTTGCACTAAAGCCAATCGTCATGGTATCTTATACTCTTCTTCTCTAAGTGACGATTATCTGCTGTTGGATAAGCTTTAGTTAATGGATATGTAATGTTGTTCATGAGAGTCCACTATCTCTATAGTGATTTCCCATCTTTCAATGATTCTAATAATCAAATGAAAGTGCCACAACACATGTTTAGATCCAAGATGAGACTTAGGAACTATTCCTAGTTCTGTAATGAACTTTTAATCCAAACAATCAACTTGCAGCTTCATTTATAGCTATATACTTTGTCTTTATTACTAAACCAAAGAACTCTTTCTTTGTTTGGAACCTTTCCAATTCACTGCACCACTGTTCAAGATAACGCTTTACCTTAAAGTGGATTTTCGGTCGTCTTGGTCTGTCTGAAAAACTTGAGTCTGTAAAGCCCTCTAGTTTTAATTCAGACCCACCATGTATGCTCACATCCTTAGTGCCGGTTAAGAACTTTAAGATGTTTTTCACTGACTCATAGTGAACTTCTCCAGAATATGACTGATCAACATCAGGTCTCGTATATTTCATTGCATACATGATTGTCACTCATGCGACCTCTCTTTTTAGGAGTCTGTGGGGACTATTAAGAGAGATACACTCCATAGCTCATCGACATGAGACATCTCTTGGAGTTTGCCATGCTAAACGACTTTAGCATCAAATGAATATACGTTCCTTGGGTTAAGTCGAGCATCCTCTTAAATCTATCTATATAGATTTATATCCCCAACTAAGATACTCTTCCAAATCATTCATGGAGGAATGTTTAGACAACTTTATCATTACTGATTGTAGCATTAGTATGTCATTCCTTATCCGTAGTATATCAACATATAATATTAGGAATGTCACGATGCTCCCACTGACCCCTTTTGTACACACTAGGTTCATTCTTATTTTTGATAAAATCAAACTCTTTTGATTGCCTCATCAAAACGAATGTTTCATATTTGAGAAACTTGCTTCAATCCATTTCTCTGAGTGTCTACAACACTTACCTCATCGTATGTAACTGGATCATCATCTTCTATGATGTGTACCTCATCATCATCATCCATGATGAATCCATACCTCCTAGGTATCTTTGGTACTATTCCAGATTTACAATTCGGTTGTGGTACAATAGGTCTATCTACAGGTTCCTCTTATTTGACTTATAGTGTTTTGTGGTTCTTGAACTTTTCAAGATCTATTATTCTCCCACTAGCCCCTTTTAATGATAAACACCTTTATCTTAGAAGGAAGCGTGTTTCGCAATAAACACCTTTTGCTAAGTTGGATTATAGAACATATACCCTAAACTTACTTTAGGATGTCCCACAAATCGACACTTGTCAAATCTTGTCCCAAGCTTATCCTTTGAAACCTTTTCACATAAGTTGGACAACCCCTTATCTTAACATACTTAAGATTAGGAATCCTCCCTGTCCATAACTTTTATGGAGTCTTGGGGCTGGATTTTGAGGTTACCTTTTTCGTGAATGTCAGACCATTTCTAGGACATGACCCTAGAAGGATACTGGAATGTCGGTAAAATCATTATGGACCGTACCATGTTCAACAAGGTATGATTTTTCCTTCAGATACATCAATCAATTATTGCGTATCAGGATGTGTCCATTATGAGAAAACCATTTGAGATGATCTAGAAACTTATTGCACAAGTATTTATTCCTTGATCCGATCAAAGAATCCTAATACTTTGCCAATTTGTTTCACTTCTGAATTCTTTGAACCTTTCAAATAATTCACAATTGTATTTCAGCAAATACACACATTCAACTCTTTGAATGATCATCTCCTTTTCTTATACTAATTTGTTCAATATGCAAAATTATTTTCATGTAAGTCAAGTATACAAAATTTATTAAGTAATATTCAGATTCTATAAAAACATTATTATTATAAATAGAACAACAATTGTTCTTAATTATAATACCAAAGATTTCATTGTCCAACAATAAAATGGAAATAATATTTTAACAAGAACCGGAATACAATAACAACTTATTGACTTAATAGATTTGCCCATAGTAGCATTGCTCAACTATAAGTTTCTATGGCTAATATGGCAACCTTTGCTACATTTCCCGCACATAGGATTACTTATATTTGTTTAGCTTTCTACTTTTGCTTGGTCCCTTCATAAATCTATATTTATGATAACCAAAGTCGGTATCCAATACCCAAGTAGAACCTTGACTTAAAGAAAAATTTATTTCAATCATGAACAAAAAGCTGATTATAAAACAAACTTCACTAAGCTTCTTTGGTTAGCCTCTGCAAGATGCTTCTCGCAGTTTCTTTCCAGTGTCCAGGCTTATTGCAGTGGAAGCAAACTCCTTTGCTATCCGTATCAATTTTGTTCTTATTATCCTTTATTTTTGCCTTTCTATATACCTTCTTTGAATCGTTCTTCTTTTGAGAAGATCCTTTGGCCCCTACCAAGAAGACTTGATCTTTCTTGGTTGGAAAGTGACTCTCAACATTTTTCAACATATTAATAAATCGTAAAAGGTCGATATCTAGCTTGTTCATATGAAAAATTCACAACAATTGTGAAAGGAGTCCGGGGAGTGAGGCAAGATCAAATCTTGGCTCAACTCTCCATCCATGACAAAACCAGTTGTCCTAATTGATCAATCAAATTGATAATGTTAAGGACTTTTTATGCATCTTGTAGTGTCATTGGTCATTCTAGATCGGAAGAGCTCCTTAGATATCTCGATATCTATCGGTCCTACTTTCCTCACCATCAACTACTTGATGTGCGGGGAGTATAGTAAGAGCATCCATAGTTTCATCTTGACGCAAGCTCGTTACTCATAGATGCGAGCATGATGCATTGAGCCAATCATGCATCATCTTGCCACTTTCTAAAAGTAGCAATCTTTCCTCGGAGGCATTGTCTCGCAACCATTGCGAGGATAGGCATATTAAGGACATAAGATAGCTTTTCACCATGAGAACTATTCTCAAATTCCTTAACCAATCCGCTTTAATTGATTACGATTAATTTAGCATCTAATATGCTTCGCAGTGATAGTAATTTTAGACATTGTAAAATTACAGTAAATGAATTTGTAATTAACAACATTTTAACATACATTCTTTTATTAATTACCAAAATAATTTAGGTCTTGTTTTAAATTGGTATCTCCCACTATTTTCTTCAAACTATATTACCCTCACTTATATAGTTCTATAAATCTAATTAAAGATTAGTTAGTGAGAATAAGGATCCCATTTCAAATGTATATAGCCTTGTGGTGACACAACAAACTATATATAAATAAATACGTAGACAACTTTTGTCAATTACATCAACTATGCAACTCCTTGTATTTTGCCTCTCAGATTATTTTGATCAAGTGGTGGCACATCCGAATCAAAATTATCCAAGTTAAGTCCGACCTAGCACTCCATATATTCAAAAAAGAAAAATATCATCCTTGTGGTGACACAACAAAACAATATTGTTCAATTTTCTTTATAAGCATCAAATGTGATAAATTAACATCTTAAATACTTAATACTTGCCTTGTGGTGACACAACAAACTCATATTAAATATTTAATACTCTATTAATTTTATCATGCTAGAAGGCGACGTTCGATATTCCAAATATCTTTGAACGCTTAGGACTTAATATAAAAATTGAGGGGTTTGTTATTAATTTGTCTCATCTTGTTTAGCGTGCATGCACATATATATATAAAATACGCGTCATATTAATGAACATGCGAAGCATGTTTGCATAATATATAATATATATAGTATAGCATGCACATATAGAATACTATATTCTACCCGGATTGATTATGGACTTTTATTCTAGTTTGGTTCACTAGAGCCACCAAGTGAACCAAAAAGGTCAAACCCTAGGGGTGCAAGAATTAATATTTAAATATAACTATTACATTTAAACCCGGGCTCCATTACAAATGGGTCTTCAAGCGCTCCTTGTTCCTTGATCTCCAATTTTTCAAAATTAATTCTAACTATTCCTATTACAAAACTATTTTAAAATAAATAGAAACCTTGATCAGCAGTCAAGGGAAGTACATAGGAGGGAGATAGAATTTATATTAAGAAAAATTAGAGAAGACGAGGTACGCAGACCCCATTTAATAAAACCCATACATTCATGCATCCAACTAAAATAAAATCCAATCACATTGGTCAATAGTCCATAATCAATCCCATTTATTATTATACACATCATCATATGCATCAATAAATAACATTCATCTCATGAATAATAAACATTTAATATATATATTGATATCATTTAATGGGCAAATTTAGTTAGTATAAAATCTAATTTTGAATCAAAATAAACTCCTTTATTTTAATCCAAATTTAAATCAAAATAAAACTATTTTATTTTAATTTATCCAATTTTGAATAAAATAAACTATTTTATTTTAATCAAAATTTTAATCAAAATAAACTCCTTTATTTTAATTAATTATGGAATCCAATTCCATGTAAAAAAAATCTCTAATTAAAATAAACTCTTTTATTTTAATTAATTATGGAATCCAATTCCATGTAAAAAAAATCTTTTATTAAGGAAACACGGATATTCTTTCCTATTCACAAATACACTCCTTTATTTTGAATAATATGAAATCTTATTTCATATCTAAATAAACTCCTTTATTTAAGGAAATTAGGATTCTCTCTTCCTATTCACAAATAAACTCTTTTATTTTTTTGAATAATATGAAATCTTATTTCATATCTAAATAAACTCCTTTATTTAAGGAAAGATCAATTTTTTTCAACTCCAATTAGTTATCATGGAATCCAATTCCAACTCTAATTAGTTAGCATGAAATTCTAATTTTAAGATTAAAATAAATCTTTTATTTTAATATTAAAATAAACCTTTTATTTTAAGATTAAAATAAACCTTTTATTTTAATTATAAAATTATTTAAAATTAAAATAAAACTTTATATTTTAATATTAAAATAAACCTTTTATTTTAAAATTAAAATAAAATTTTATTTTAATTATATAATAATTAATAATATATATATATATATATATATATATATATATCGCAATATATATATATTATATATATATATAACCGTTCCCTTAAATTAAAAAAAAAAAATGTGAATCTGCCATCTTAGCTCCTGCCAAATCCTTGTCCTTTAAAAAAAAAAATTACGGAAAACTTGCCAAAATTCCGTTGAAATCCGTTCCTTTTAATTTCCATATTGCAAGCTCCCTCGATATCCGTGCCCAGATTTATCCAACAGATTTTCATTAACTTGTTACATGTTAAAGCATATATATTATGTTGCTGACTTCGGGAGACTTCATGTTTTCTGACTTCTACCGAAATTGATTTCTCTTTTGGTGGCTCATGATTTCATTAGGGACCAGGCCGAAATTGAAGAGAGTAAATCAATAATATATATCATATATATAAAAGTTACAGCCACATGCCACCTTTCCAAAAAAAAAAATATTTCGGTTTTTTTTTTTTTTTTTTATTTATTTAAATTTTATACAATTAAATTATGCCCAATTAAATTGTTCTAAACACATATCAATATAATATCAAATTAAAACAATTAATAATTCGCATAAAGGTTTGGCTTTGATGCCACTGTTAGGTTTGTAATATTCATAACGCAATCAAATTGCATAAAAAGTGCGGAAGCGTGGTAAAATCAGAGTTTAAAAATTTACAAACCATATACCCGGATCACCCTTTATGCACAATTATTAATTAAACGAAAAGATAAAGAATAAATCATACCCTTGAAGATCGAGCTTCCTCAGGTACAAGTTCACCTCCAAATCCTTTCGCGTTCAATCTTGAATCCACCGGGTTTGGTTCCTTCCTTTGATCAACGTTAGCCACCCAAATGTTTGGCCTCTAGAGGTGATCCACCAAGGAAGAAGAAAATTCAAGAAGATGGGTATTTGGCTCAAACCCTAGTTTTCTATCTCTATAGAAAAAGGTGTACTCTCCCAACAATTTGGAATTATTACGTATGTTGAAAAATCAACAACCCATACCACCCATAATAAGACTCCTCTTATTTATAGATGTGGGCAACCCACCTTAACAATTAAGGAATTGGGTTTTAATTAATTAAGCTCCCTAATCTTATTAGGGATAATTAATTAAACTCTTTTAATTAATTTAACTTCCTAATCCAATTAGGAATAAATGAGAGTACTTATATTAAATTAATTCCTAAACTCTTTTAGAAATTAAAATAATAATAATTGTAATAATATTAATAAGACTCCTCTTATTAATTTATATTTAATATTTCTAAAATATTAAATAATAAATATTAAGCTATTTAATTTATTCTATCACCATAGATTAAATTAAATATACATAACATATTATTACGATTATGCCATTAACTTCTTAAATAATTATTCTTCCTTTTATGGTGTGACCCTTTAGGTTCTCCATATTAAACCTAGGTTGTGAATAAATCAATTAGAACAATTCTAATCTTATTTAAATAAATAAATTAAACAATTAATTTATTTAAATAATATTTATTCTACAATAGGGATAAGCCTCCCTAGCGATCAACGACTTTCCAGATAATATAGATTTCAACATTAATCATTAAAGAACCTTTGAGTAAATAGTTACCGTACAATTCAATCCTTCCACCATACAATGTCCCAATTAAATATAAGACATGGAATTACTTTGTCACAAGTCTTATTTTATTTAATTATATGTATTTCGATCCTTAAATGCACAACTCCAAATAATGCAAATTAGAAACTCCTTTCTAATTTCATTCTGCCTTGGCCAAGGACTACTGGGTTGTCATTTATCGAATCACATAGGACATTTCTCTTCTTTTATTAGAAGTGGTAGATTCTTTATTGATCATACATTATCTCCATGTACAACTTATTATACCCAAGCATACCCTTTGATATACCCTAAGGGTCTTAAGGAATAAGTCAAAGTATAACTCATCATACACAAGATACTATGATGATCTCAAGTCCAAGGATTACTTGTACTACTATCACTACAGAATTCCTATTGACAGAAGCAAAATAAAACTCCATTAGGTATTCCTTAGCGAGCCACGCGTTCGATGAACTTATTCTCTAATAAGCACCTACATACTTGCTTTAGTGTCTCCACACAAATGATCATGAGATCAATCATCCTCATCCAATGATCATACAACGTATGTACCAATCTATCCGGATTCACTAATCCCAAATTTAGTAATCCAACGATTGGGAACTATTTTAGTTTTAAGCTTTCTAAGAATTTAGATCTCATTAGAATGATCATCATCATTATTCTAAAAGCATTGCTTAAAACTATGGGTTTATCACATATTATAAAACAAAGATCATGTAGATAATTAAAAGCCTTTAATAAATTAATACTTTTATTAATAAATGAATAAGATTGTTACAAAGTATATGCTTTATCATCAAACATGATTGGCTTGTATGCATACTACTTTCAAATAGCATTCCTTGGGCACAGATTTACGATTGATTCGGCATACCATCCCCAAACGGACGGACAATCAGAGAGGACTATTCAAACTCTTGAAGATCTATTAAGACTATGTGTCCTAGACTTCAAGGGCAGTTGGGATAAGTATTTACCATTGGTGGAATTCTCCTACAACAACAGATTATCGAGCAAGTATAGGTGTGGCTCCATTCAAAGCATTAATGGACAAAAATGTCGTTCTCCAATATGTTGGGATGAGGTGGGTGAAGCAACATTGTTGGGACCCGAGTTAGTACGTATGACTACCGAAAAGATCCAAATGATTCGACAACGTATACAAACGGCACAAGATCGACAAAAGAGTTATGCGGATCTTCATCGAAAGGACGTGGAATTTAGTGTAGGGGATCATGTATTGTTGCGAGTTGCTCCATGGAAGGGAGTTACAAGATTTGGGAAGAGAGGAAAGCTCAATCCACGATTTATTGGTCCATTTCAAATTCTTGACCGAGTAGGAAATGTAGCCTATAGACTCGCGTTACCTCCGAGTATGTCTCGTGTTCATAATGTGTTTCACATATCTGTACTTCGTAAATATGTGAAAGACCCGAATCACGTTATAGAGTTAGAACCGGACGAGATAGTGAAGACTTAACGTATGAGGAGGTACCTGTCAAGATCTTGGATAGAAAGGAGCATGTCCTACGCCATGAAAGGTCATACCACAAGTTAAAGTTTTGTGGAAGAATCATGCTATAGAGGAAATGATCCGGGAATTGGAAATGTAAATGAAAGCAAGGTATCCTCACCTTTTGAAACACACAGTACGTCGTCAATTTCGAGGACGAAATTTCATAAGGAGGGAGGTTGTAAGACCCCAACTTATTATTAATGAAATTTAATTTTCTCTTATTGATTATTTTGAAATAGTAAGGGTTGATTTGATTAATGTGGATAGTTAGGGGTAAAATACGCAAATATTTCAAAATAAGCAAGTGGTTATAAAATATTCATTGTTGTTTGGGAATATTCGTTTGGTCGTGGAATATTAAATGCGACGAGTAGCGATCTTTAATGGGCCTCATAACTGAAAGCGATTGGATGAAAAAACGACAAAAATATAAGTTGTTTAAAAATAACGGCGTAGTTGTTACCGTTAACACTATTGGAATACCCGGTGGTTAAAACAAAGTAATACACGTTGTTGCACAGTAGCACACGGTATTGCACCAATTATTGAAGGCACTACTCAATAATGGTTACAGTAATTACTGTTCAGTATTTTATTTTATTGAGTTAATAATTGTTGCGTTGATATTTTATATTGCTGTTGTTTCAATAATTGTCATTACACAGTATTTTTCATTATCGAAGCAATAATTCATATTATCTGAATAATATTATCGGATAACATTATTGGCAATGTCTAGAAAGTTCTCATCTAAGGAGAGGTTTGGTCACCCTAATTGCACGTCGATGAGAAGAAATTCTTATTGAAAGCCCCTCTTTCTTGGAACCGCACAGTTTGTCAATATTGTGATTACGTAATATTATTTGTGAATAATTAATTATTAATTCATATGATGAGGAAAATATTGATTTTATGTGGATATAGATGGAGAAAAATTTTAATGTAACAATTGTTGAAAATTGAAATTTTATCTTTTTCTAATAAAATAATTCATTTAAATATATTATTATATTTTAATGATATAATAATGGTGATATTTTACAACGAATGTGGGATATATGAGTATCTGAGGAGGAAGAGTATTTTTGTTACAATAAATGTTTAAAACATGTTAAACATGTCGGTGGACCCCATTTATTGGTGAAATTTGATTATAACTTTGTAAAATCGACCGTTTGTGGATTTCGGTCAATTTCTATTTGGAATTTGGAAAACTTTCTTCTGTAAAGTTGTAGAGAATTGAATTTCCTATAAAAACTCAAGAGATTCGAATTTTATGATGAAAGGGCTATTTATTAGGAATTATTGAAGTTCAAGCTCAAAATAATTGATTTTGGAAGTTTAAAATATTTAAAATTAGAAAAACGTTTTTTTATTTTTTTTCTAGAAGGTGGCATGTGTTTGATGGCTGAAATCAGATTCTAGACATGTGTAAGAAATTTATATAATTATATTATTAATTTATTAAATTTTTACGCTTTGGTGTTCTAAGCAATTTCTATAAATAGGGTGCTTAGGTTAGAATTGAAAATCACACCGAAATCAAGTTTTCTCTCTATATTATCGAAGCGTATTCTTGTGAGTATTTTGAGTATAGTTTGAGTATTGCTATACTGATGCAAGTTCAAGTCATAGCCTATATCCTGTGTTTTGATTTAAAGTCTTGATCTTTCGAGGTAAGGGATGTTATTTTCTTCTCAATTGATATTATTTCTTCAATATCATTATGCTGAAATATTGGTTGGAACTTTTTATCAAATTTGGAACTTTTTCATGTCGGGGTTACTATTCATGAGTTACTATTCACGAGTTACTATTCATGAGTTACTATTCACGAGTTACTATTCACGAGTACTATTCACGAAGCGTGAAGATGTTTTTGTGGAATTTCTATCTTTTGGTGTCGGAGTTACTATTCACGTATACGGCACTATTCATGTATACTGACACTTTATTCAATTTAAAATAAAATTTCTTCTTTTAAGTCGAAAATATCTATTCGGATACTAGCTTTGATTGTATCCATGTTTTGATCATTCTTGAATTTTACACCACTATGATTATTTTTTTGAGGTATTTTGAACATGGATAAAATAAAGTACGAATCTTTAATCCTTAATCCTTGTCATTTTGTTTCCTTTGGATTCGTTTTTTAAAAATTATTTTCATCATCCTCGGTCTTAAATGATGATATTATTGAATATCTTTGGCTCAGTAGTGCAAAGATGAATGATTTCTCAAGAATATCTTTGGTCGTAGTGCAAAAGATGAGCGGTGTTTAAATGAACATGACCAATCGATGAATATCTTTGGCACATAGTGCAAAGATGAATATCTCGATTCGAGATGTATATTGATTGATGTTACTGAGGATAAAAGATAGAGCGATGAACTTTTAAATTCATACATAGAAGATAGTAGTTTTCATTCTCTACTTAACTCTTCTAATGAATTATTATTTCATTCTGCGAATATTGATTTAAAATTTGTTGTCTATTGTATTCTATTAGATTTTTCCCTGTTGAAGACTAACGGTAATTTGTTGTATATTATCTTAGTCATAATATTCTTTACTGAGCTAGTTGAGCTCACCCTTTTCCTTTTTGTTCCATTTTTCTCAGGAGGTGAGAATATAGCGAGTACGAGTCGGGGTATGGAATGAAGGTTCTAGAGAGAGTTGTTTAGTAGTCCTCACCATTTTTGTAAAATAATGTATCAATAAATGTGATGAGGATTTATTTGAGTATAGATATTGTCTAGAAGATAATATTTGTATTTAAACTCACAGCTTTCTTCATTGTAATAATAAAGTTGTAGTTGTTTCTGTACCATGTATTGATAACTCAGAATGGGTGATGTATACCTATTTTGGAGGCGTCACAGTACTTATGCTTTAATTTCATCTACGGGGGCTTTTTGCTCTTATTTTCTGCCTTATTCATTTTTTTAAGATATATAGATCACATAGCTATGCAATGTCTTATTCCCTTAGGCTTTTCAATGCTACCTTAACGAGCTTTCGACCAACGACTCCTAGACTATTAAGAACTTAGGGCGCTAGGTGTAAAGACAATCCCCTCGGGCTTACTTGCTCAAGTAACAAAGGCCACAAAACTAGACAAGCACGCTACGGTGTTTATTCATACTTTTTTTTCATAAGCTTATATACCCCACATAAAATCCCCCAAACTTAAGTTCTTTCTTAACTTTAGCCTTTACCAGCCATCCTTGTCATTTTATCATTCACTCTAACATTATCCTATAGAGACCATTTAGGTACCGGTTTGAACTTAACCAATTAATACAGATGTTTGTTAAACGTGCTATCCTTTTATACCAGTTTCAAACAACTCAAGGTTTGATTCATAAACGATCATTGTGTCATAGTTCTAATACTCAATATTGTATTTGCTACGTATTTGACAATCACATCATAGGCCCACAATAACATTAAACACAACATTGATAGACTTAAATAACAAAATAATTACTAATTAACATTTTTTTTATATAGATGTGAATAACAAAATACGGATAACAACTGCATTACACTATTATCTACTATACAAACCCTAAGCTACCATGAATGCCCTAAGCTATCATGCAATACTGAAATTTAATTTGACCAAAATTAAAAATGAATCCTAAAAGCTACGATGCATGCAAACATGAATTTAAATCCCCCAAACTTAAACAATACAATGTCCTCATTGGATAATTGATCAAAATAAGTACGTGAGGACTTCCCTTTCAATGCTTAAGCTTGAGGAGGTGGTTATTGTTCTTCTTCGTCAGAGTCACTCGGTGGGAACCTTGGCATTGGACCGGGTTGTTGATATGGAAATTATGCCGCCGGGTTGAAACTTTGAAGAGTTGTGTTCAACGAGGCAAAAGATGTATGCATGGCATCGAACATGTGCTCTTGCCTCATTGCCAATCGATGCATTTCCCGATGAGTTGCCTTGGTGTGTGCATTCAATTTATTTCACAAATCAAGGAATTGAGATCTAGATATAGCCTCGGCCTGCGGTACCTGCTCATTCCTTTGATCACCCATTTCCTCATCATCGTCCTCCGATGTCACTATAGCATCCTCGTTATCTTCCAACGATGATGGAAAAATGAAACCCAAACCACGCGGGTGTGACTCGCCTCCTGCCCATACAGAGTATTGCGCTATCATTCTAGAATCAAGCAGCGCGAGTGGCATTTGAGTGGGCTCGTCATCAGACCATCTAACTCCTGCTTGACGGCATAACCCACATATAAGTGATGGGTGTGGCGAACCTCTAGAAAAATTTCCACGTAGGCACCGGCGGATGGAGAAGCAAATGATAGCCCCGGCATCAATTATAAAATCTTGCACAATGGTGTACAACAGCAACACCTTCTCTTTGGTGACGTCCGAGGTATGTTGGGATGGAAGCAATTTTGTGCAGAGGAAGGCATACCAAATTTTGCCATACCGGCTAAGATCCTTGCTATGGAACACGGTTCCCCCCTTTCGCCCTTTCATCCATGACGTTCCCGGCTTTGTCATCTCCATGATAATAGCATCAAAATCAGGGTCAGAATTACGGAGATGCGCATATTGGCAGTGGCGAGGCACCTGCAGTTGATAGTATGTGTTAATGGCATCGGCACTAAATGGAACTAGACGTCCGCGTACAAATGCTTGGAATGGTTCTTTGTCCACAACATTTGCGTAAAACTCGTTGACAATGTTTACAACGGCTGGTTCCGGCTCCTCGTTAAATTTTGTCCATCCTTTTTGGTAAATTTACGGCATGAGCTCCCCATCATTAGGATCCGGTGCCAACCCCCGCTCCGGTGTAAGGGCTTTTGTGAGCATGTAATCATACCGGTCGGCGGCGGCGGCACTTGCAAATTTGCGGCGATCGAAGGTGCGGGTTGGTTGGAATGATTTTGAACTCTCCCCCCTTTGGCATTTCGCAGATGATTGTGAGGCCATGACTCTCTCAATTGCTAGTTTTGATCTACTCTCCCCCAAACTGTGAAATACTATCTCTCTAGCTCACAACTATGCTCCCTTTTTGCCTTATATGAATTGTGGTGGAGGAGTTTGGATGAGATGTTGTGGTATTTATAGATGGAGAGGGAAGGCTAGCATTGGTGGAGTGAGGAGGTGAAGAGGTGGAGAAGAATAATGGAGTGTTGGGAATATGGGGAAAGTGGTGGTGGTTATGGAGTAATGAGGTAGTGGGGAAGTGTTAAAGTGGGGGGGGGGGTTATTGGTAAGGATAGAAGACCAACCAACTGTCCACGCCTGTCAAAATTTTAGGACCCCCGCCCAGGTGGGGGGTAATGAACTAGGAATACCCGCCCCGGCGGGCTATGCCCCTGATTTCTGATATTGAGGACCCCCACCCCGGCGGGGGTTGTAGTGCTTTTAGGGCCCGCCCCGATGGGCTAGGTCACTGCCAGACTTCCTTGTTTTGCTTCAATGTGGCTCACTTTGCTGCAATATACTCGCTTGATGATCCTTTTTTTTCATCCTGCATGACATGAACATGAAGATTAGTGAGTTGTTGATGACATGTTCTGATGTGGAGAGATTAACGAGATTTTATTTTATTCTTCTACCCAGAAATTTAATAAAAACAATGATTAAGCAAATATGAATGGAAAATATGATAAAAAATAAAAAAAATGGGTTGCCTCCCAATGAGCGCTTGATTTTAAGTCGTTCAATCTGACTACTTCCTGCTTATGTTGTATCGGCAAATGTGATGGCGACCACGTCGGTGTTGGCTTCTCCACCCCAGTAATTCTTCAACCGGTGTCCATTTACTTTGAATGTTTCGCGAGGATTGCGACTGTAAATTTCAACTGCCCCATGAGGGAATACTTGCTTGACTATGAATGGTCCCGACCATCTTGATTTGAGCTTTCTGGGGAACAAACGCAACCGTGAATTGAATAATAGTACTGATTGGCCGGGCTCGAATGTTCGACACAAAATTTTCTAGTCGTGCCATCTTTTAACTTTTTCTTTGTATATTTTGGCATTCTCATAGGCATGAAGGCGGAACTCGTCGAGTTCATTCAACTGAAGTAATCTCTTCTCTCCTACATCTTTTTGATCAAAATTGAGTTTTTACACTACCCAGTGTGCCTTATGTTGTAGTTCCACCGGTAAATGACATGCCTTCCCATACAACAGTGTATATGGTGACATCCAGAGTAGCGTCTTGTATGCAGTCCGGTAAGCCCATAGAGCATCGTCCAATCTAAGTGACCAATCTTTCCGACTCGGATTCACCACTTTCTCCAATATCTTTTTGACTTCTCTGTTTGATACCTCAGCGTGTCCACTGGTTTTAGGGTGATATGTTGTAGCTATCTTGTGGTTAACCCCATACTTGGCCAAACGAACAGTAAACGGTTTATTGAAATAGTGACTACATTTATCACTTATAATTGCTCTTGGTGTGCCAAACCTAGTGAAGATGTTCTTTTGAAGGAATTTGAGGACCACCTTGGCATCGTTTGTTGGTAGAGCTGCAGCTTTAACCCACTTTGACACGTAGTTCACGGCGAGTAAAATGTATTGATTGTTCAAGGACGAGGGAAATGGTCCTATAAAATCGATACCCCATACGTCAAAAATTTCTACTTCCGAAATCATTTGTAAGGGCATCTCATTACGTTTTAAAATGTTGCCCACCCTTTGACATCTATCGCATTGTTTGACAAACTGGTGGGCATCTTTGAATAATGTGGGACAATAAAAACAACATTGTAGTACCTTCGCCGCTGTCCTCTCACTCCCATAATGCCTACCATACGCCGATGAGTGACACTCATGTAGAATATTCTTCACTTTGCTATATGGGACACACCTTCAAATCACCTTGTTGACACACTGCTTAAACAAATATGGATCATCCCACATGTACCATTTCACGTCGTGAAGAAATTTCTTTTTCTGTTGCGTTGTGAGGTCAGGTGGTAAAATGTTGCTCACAACGAAATTTGCGTAGTCGCCATACCACGGAATCTCCGCTGATATCCCAAATAGTTTCTCTTCCGGTAATGATTCATTGATTTCACATTTGTCGTCTTCTTCTTTCCCTTGGTTTCCCAACCTCGACAAGTGGTCGGCTACTTGGTTCTCCGTCCCCTTCCTATCCTTTATTTCTAAATTGAATTCTTGCAGTAGGAGAATCCACCGGATAAGGCGTGGCTAGGCATCCTTTTTCGCTATCAAGTACCGAATCACTGCATGATCTGTATAGACTATCACCTTAGTCTCGATCACGTAAGCACGAAATTTGTCAAACGCATATACCACGACAAGCAACTCCTTTTCTGTGGTTGTGTAGTTCATTTGAGTTTCTGTAAGTGTTTTGCTTGTGTAGTATATAGCGTGAAACACCTTGTCTCTCTGCTGACCCAAAACATCCTCAATCGCAAAGTCGCTTGCATCACACATAAGCTCGAATGGCATGCTCCAATCCGGTGCAACTATAACAGGGGCTATAGTCAATTTCCTTTTTAATAAATCAAACGATGTCTTGCATTCTTTATCAAAGTTGAATGTTGCATCCTTCTCTAAAAGACTGCATAAGGGTTTCGCAATTTTAGAGAAATCCTTTATAAACCTCCTGTAGAACCCAGCGTGTCACAAGAAACTCCTAATACGCTTCACTGAGGTCGGTGGAGGCAATTTTTCAATCGTTTCCAGCTCCACTTTATCGACTTCCAGCCCTTGAGCTGATACCTTATGGCCCAAAATTATGCCCTCTTCAACCATAAAGTGGCATTTTTCCCAATTTAGAACAAGATTCGTGTCCTTGCATCTTTGCAGCACCATAACCAGATTTTTCAACCAATTATCAAAGCTGTCTCCATAAACTGAAAAGTCATCCATGAAGACCTCAACATTTTTCTCCACCATATCCGAAAAAATTGCCATCATATATCTTTGGAAAGTTACTGGTGCATTGCATAGCCCGAATGACATCCTCCTGAATGAAAATGTGTCGTAAGGGCATGTAAATGTTGTATTTTCTTGATCCTCCGGAGCGATAACTATTTGGTTGTATCTCAAATACCCATCCAATAAACAGTAATACTGATGTCCCACTAATATATCTAACATTTGGTCAATAAAGGGCAGCGAAAAATGGTCATTTCGGGTTGCCTTGTTCAATTTTCTATAATCCATGCAAACCCGCTAACCCGTCACTGTTCTGGTTGGGATTAACTCATTGTCGTCATTCTGTACCACCGTTATTCCTCCTTTTTTGGTACGCACTGAACTGGACTAAACCATTTGCTGTCGAAAATCGGGTATATGATGCCAGCGTCTAACCATTTTAAAATTTCTTTCTTTACCACTTCCTTCATAATTGGATTGAGCCACCGTTGTTGTTCCACCGTTGGTTTTACCTCATCTTCCATCAGGATCTTGTGCATGCAAAATGAAGGGATGATTCCCTTTATGTCAGCAATTATCCATCCAATGGCTGATTTGTGTTCCCGAAGCACCCTCAACAACTTTTCTTCCTGCAATTCGGTAAGTGCAGCTAAAATAATAACAGGTAAAGAATTTAAATTGCCTAATAAGCATACCTGAGGTGCTTAGGAAGTGGCTTAAGTTCCAACTTTGGTGGCTCTTCCAATGATGGTTTCAGTTTTTCTACGGTTACCTCCTCTGTGTGCAGTGGTTCAAACGGTGTTCTGAATCTTGGTACTCGTGACAATGAGTCTAGCAATTGAAGGTAATCCATCAATTCCGGATCATCGATCTCTTCATCTCCCAATAATGTTGTTTCTAACGGATCATTCACCAAACTTTTGCTCATGTCATCACTAATTATTTTCTCAATTAGATCCATTCGAAAACATTCTTCCTCATCCGTAGGAAATTTCATGGCCTTAAACACATTGAATTTCACTTCTTGATCTTGGACCCTCATAGTGAGTTCTCCTTTTTGTACATCTATGAGTGTTCTCCCTGTAGCCAAAAATATTCTCCCTAGGATAATTGGGATGTTCTTGTCCTCCTCAAAATCAAAAATGATAAAGTGCACAGGGAATATAAACTTATCCACTTTCACTAAAATGTCCTCTACTATGCCTCTCGGATACGTGACTGACCTATTCGCCAACTATAGGGAGATGTTCGTAGGCCTTGGCTCTGGCAAACCCAATTCTAAGTATACTGACAACGACATGAGGTTTACACTCGCCCCCAAATCATATAGACACTTGTTGAAATGCATCTCACCAATCGTGCATGGAATAGTAAAGCTCCCCGGGTCTTTGAGTTTTGGTGGTAATTTCTGCTGTAATACCGCACTACACTCCTCTGTTAATGCTACAGTCTCAAAATCTTCCTATTTCTTTTTCCTTGATATAATCCCTTTCGTAAATTTTGCATAACTCGGCATTTGTTCTAGGACCTCTGCAAATGGTATGTTAATTTGAAGTTTCTTGAACACTTCCAAGAATTTTGAAAATTGCTTGTCTAGCTTTTGTTTTTGAACTCTTTGCTGGAATGGCGGGGGAGGATAAACAACTGGTTTGTTGACTGGTTTGTTATTTTCCATTTGTTTTTCGTTCCCTTGCTTTATCTCACCCACTATATTTTCTGTCTCTAGTTTAATTTCCTTTGTAACCGAAAATTCTGGCTCTTGACCAACAAGTTATTTTCTACTTCTCAACATAATGGCTTGACACTTCTCATAATTACCCTTAGGATTTTTCTCGGTGTCACTTGGTAATGTCCCTTGTGGTCTACTATTCAATGCCAGCGCCATCTGACCCATTTGATTCTCTAGATTCTTGATCAACATCTCTTGTGCTTTCATAAGCAAGGTGTGATTTTTTATAGCCAACTCGGTTGTAGCCATGAATCTTTCCAACTTTTCCTCCAGATCGGGTTTCCTTTCTTGATATTGAACTGGTTGTTGCTTATTCTGGAAACTTGGAGGGTATGATTGTCATGAAGCTTGATTTTGCTGGTTGTTGCTCCATGAGAAATTCTGATGATTCCTATTTCCTTGATTGTATGTGTTCTGATATGCGTTTTGAGGAATTCTGTTGCAATTACCGATGAACTGCACAACTGCTGGATTAATTGCACTTTGCTCCATTGGGTGTTCTCCTGCGCACAACTCACATAATATTGCCACTTGCGGTGCTTGTTGTGTTTGTGTTGCTGCCACTTGCTCCAACTTCTTTGACATTGCAGCTATCTATGCTTGCATCGCTGTCATACTATCTACTTCCAATACCCCAGCTACCTTCGCCTGTGTCATTCTTACTGTGGGCCACTGGTAGTTATTAGCTGACATGGTTTCAATCAAATCGTAGGCTTCCTCGTAACTTTTAGCCATGAACGCTCCGCCCGATGCTGCATCAATACTTGTCCTGAGATTCCCATGTAGTCCATTATAAAAAGTATTCATTTGTAACCACTAGGGCAATCCATGATGTGGGCATTTTCTGAGCAGTTCTTTGTATCTTTCCCAGGCCTCATATAACGACTCCCCATGTTGCTGCTCAAACATTGTAATCTCATTCCTCATCTTCGCAGTTTTTGCCGGTGGGAAGAATTTTGCGAGGAATTTATAAGCTAAATCCTCCCATGTTGTTATTGAACCGGACAGTAAGGAATGCAACCAACTCTTCGCCATGTCCCGTAGAGAGAATGGGAACAATTGAAGTTTCACCGCCTCATCCTAAACCCCATTAAACCTAAATGTGTCGCACATTTCTAAAAAGCTGACTAAACGCTCGTTCGGATCGTCATTTGCAAATCCCCCAAACTGAACTGAATTCTGAATCATTTGTATCATCCCAAGCTTAATCTCGAACGTATTTGCTGGTATTGCTGGCCTGGTGATGCTTGACTACAGTTCAGTCATCTTGGGTATTGCAAAGTCCCTCAACGCTTTCCGATCTTCGGCTGCCATTACTATTTCCTCTTCTTTCTCAGATGTTTCAAATTCTTGCCTCGTTTCTTTGATCCACTTACTCAACCTCTGAAACATTTTCTCAATGTCGTCCTCAAAAGGCAGCAAGTCTAGATTTTGGGACCGAGTTTGCATAAACTACGTCCAACACCTGAAATAAGAAACACAATAAAAAAATGTCTAAGTAAAACTTGATTAATTAAACTGATATTGTAAAACACTTAAGATTTATGCTAAAAATATCCCCGGCAACTTAGTAAAGTATCGTTCCCACCGAGATTAATTAGCAATAACCTTAACTTACAATTACCAATCTTCTATTATCCCTAATTTTATTAAACAAATCCAAATCAATAATTTAAGTTAACAAAACTAAAATTTAAAAATAATTAAATTAACACAAAATAACCACGAATATCAAAATCTAAATTTTCAAACAATTAATGGAGAATTAGACTTATGATTTCACCCTAAGTTTCACTTTGATTTTAATACATTTATCCCAATTTAATGCACTATCCCAAGTTATTAATCAAGGACACGAACGTAGTATTAACCACCTCTCGATGCACTAATACCATATTAACTGCAATCCACAATTAAGATAGAAATTCGTTAAACACCTTAATCAACTAACCCACTATATCTCTATGTGAATTACAATTGAAGAAAGTTGAAGAATAAGTTCTCTATCCGATTACATGCGGCGTCAAGCATATCTCTACCTTAACACTCATCAAGTTTAAGCTACTAACAAAATCCTGAACACATGCTATATCAACTAGGTCTAGATTTGAATATCCTCTCTCGATTCCATCCAACTCCACAAAGAATTGTTGATCAGGCAATTCATAGATTCAAGCACAAATTGATATAGATAAACTGGAGATAGCTTATTAAATTGGAAATCAAAGTTTACAAAATCATCGATTCACTTAAAGATCCATCACAAGCCTAAAAAATGAATTAGTTCATAATAAACGAAATAAACACTGAATAAATCATAGAAATCATTCTTCCAATTACAATAAATAATCTAACACAAAGAATATTAGAAAACACCCTTCACGAAGACTAGAATTGCAACCGACTTGAAAAAATCCTCGAAATACTCCTCCACTCTTGCTATCAAAAACAAAGCTTAGATCTTCGTAATAATCCTCTCTCTAATCTCCTCGTTGTTTTTGATAGAGTAATAGATATCTCCTATAAAACTCCAGCCGAATTTTCTATCCAATAGAGTTATACTGACATGCAAAAAGCTAAAATTCGAACTCAAGAGGAATTATAACTGAAACAGGACACTCAACATTTTCCACCCCAGCCCGTGGTTTTAGATCTATAGGCGCCTCCAAACGGTGGGCTTGCCTTCTGTTTTGCTCGAATGAAGACCCATACAAATGGGGTGTATATATATAACGCCCACCGGCGAATATGCTCTAACTAAATGAATTGAAGACCCACCTTGCGGGGGTATATAAGCTATCAATGCCATACATCAAGCATATGCTCTGCTAAATAGCTATACTGCTATGCTGAATTACTTCCAAATATGCTCCATTTAATTCCCATCGCACCGAATATCACCAATTGTACGTAGAATGCCTCAACCACCAATCTACACATGAAATAACAAAAAACAAGTGAAATTGAACATGATCACAAGAAATTCGCAACCAATAAGCATGAATTGGATATTAAATCGCGTATATAAAATACACTTATCAGTATGTTAATAGTTAGGTCTGTTAATTGTATATTATTTGTAGTATGACGTGAGGTCTTTAATATAGAAAAGAAAACAGGTTTATTAGAACCATATATTGGAAGATATAGGTGGTCAAAAGTATTTGACCGATCACGAAGTTCTGTTTTCTGGGTCTCCAAGAAAACTCAAGAACAAGTTTAACCGATAACTTTGACCAACCTTTTAATCATTTTCTGTTTGATGTTATAATGAATTAATACCTTGACATACATATCGAAGGGTTTCGGCACATAAAACGCAGCGAAATAAAACCAATTTAAAGGCAATTCTGAAACCCTAAAACAGGATCCATACGAAAAACAAATTAATTCAGTGGTTAGAAATTATACCGATAATTAAAGGTAGAATTGATGCGGTCGAATCTCCAATGAAATTCAAACGAACTGTGTCTCTACGGTATCTACACGAATGCTCCGTGAATCATCGTACGATCTACAAAAAAAAGAACCGCGGTACTAGCCACCAAGGATGAGGATTTTCCAAAATTTGTTTTCTCAAGTCTCTCTCTAAGAGCAGCTAGGGTTTTTGTTTTTGATGTAATCCCTAAAATGGCTAATATATATCATATATATATAGCATTTATGAGGAATTAATCAAAACCTAATATACTTAAAATCCGAATATATATATATATATATATAGAGAGAGAGAGAGAAAGGATCTGGGACGGACCCAACGTGCGGACTAACAAACGGACTCAATAAGAAAAGAAGCAAAATAAGCACGCGGGTCAAAGTAAGAAAGATCCGGATCAAAATGAAAGAAACTCGCGAATTCAGAAAGGGGCAAACCCTTCTTCTCTATTTCTCTTCTCAAAATGAAAGAAACTCGTGAATTCAGAAATGGAAGTGGAGGTCGCCGCCGGGACAGAACTCCGTCAACAGACAATACCATTTGGGTGAGTCCAAGAAAGCATAAAGCATGGGCAAGAACGGGTAGTCCACCATTTCTAGTATTTCCCTTTCTGTCCGGCTCACCACTTCCTTCTTGTCCATCAGTTTCGCAGCGAACACAGCGTCGTCGTCTGTCGTCAACGACTTGAGCTCGGCCAGGTACACAAAGCCGATGTCTCCAGCGCCAAGCCGGTGAAGGAATTTGAGGTCGGAGAGGGAGAGCGGCGGTTGCGTCTGGTCACCGAAAGGTGGTGGGAGGGGTTTTCCGGTGACGGTTGAGGAGGAGGAGGAGGAGTTTATGCTTCAATTGATGTCTATGGTGGTGGTTGTGGCGGAGTTGAAGCTCAGGCTCTAGAGGTCTTCGGTTATATCGTCGAGCCATGGCTCCATTTTGGTTTGTTGCAGTCAGTTTTACTTCAGGTATTGCAGGATGAAAAGATTTGAAGGGTTTGAGAGAACCAAGAATTTGCCCCTTTATTTTTTAAGACCCGAATTTCCTTTAGGCTTGACCCGCGTGTGTCTTTTTTCTTAAGTCCGTTTGTTGGTCTGTTGTTATGGTCCGTCCCAGATCCTTTCTCTCTCTCTCTCTCTATATATATATATATATATATATATATTAATGAAGTCTTACTTAATTAATATACATATATACAAATTATCCTTTTAATTTAAATTCATGATTTAAAATACTATCAATCATATTGATATATTTAAATCCTTACAATTTAAATTAATTCCCTTTTAAATTGTGTTCTATGTGTGTGACCCTATAGGTTATTATTACATTGGCAATAATTTTAAAATCATATTATAAAATTATAAATAGTGAGCGGCATCTAGTAATGCATCACTATTACTCAAGTAATAATAAGATCGATGATTCGATGCAACCTTTTTGTGACCAATGTTTCAATGTAATTTAATCATTTTAACCTTAAGATCCTAGATTAAACTCGAGTCATGGAATGTGTCATACTCTTCATAATTTAATCTGAGTTTTTCTTGATCAACGAGTAGACTATATGAAACAAATCACTATTTGAGCATGACCATGCATTTCATAGTCCTACTCAATCAAGAGACCTATGGATATCACCCCAAATATATAGGATGGTTAAATTCCATATAAATCACTCATATTCCTCACACGATTCATGATGTACCCAATAATCATTGTAACACCTCAGAAAATCGAACATTTTGTAAATTTTTTAATAATGAATAAAATAATATTATTTATTATTATTACATGTTGATAAGATGAATGTCGTTCTATAACCTAGAAACGTCGGAATGTCGTAGTATTTTAACTACGTGAGAGAATTAAAGTGTTTGAATTTCTAAGACAAAAATAAAAACTTTTCGAAAAATTTTCTGAAAAACACTATTCATCGATTTTCGCTCAGGAATTATTTTTGAACATCCGAAAAATACATAACGTTATAATATTAAGGTGAGATGAATTCTGTAATAAAAATTCACGTATGGAAAATGCAATATTTTGCATGCGGACTTAATTAGAGAACTTTAGGAATAGGAAGCGTTAAGAAGAAAATGTATTGATCGTATGATGCGTATGCATTGTGCGAAGTATTGAATGCAAGTATAATACGAAGTATTATACGAATATGTATGGAGAATAGAATAACGTATATTATGAATTTATATACAAGCTAGCATACGAGAAGTATATGTATAGTATAAATGATAAGGCTTTTAATTAAATGGAATGGACTTATAGGATTTTTGTTAAATTGGTAGAGTCCAATTAGAATTAAGATGCGAGCCCAAACTAATGTAATGCAAGCCCATCAAGGAACTAGCTAGGTTAATTAAGCAAGCCCAATGTAATAACCCAATGGGTTATCCATGATCCATGGAGAAACCAAGAGTAATATGGGTTGTCTTGGTGGGCAAGAACTTTATGTGGTGACCAAGCAACTTATGTAGGGAGCAAGTTAACTTCATGGTTAAGCATATGAATAGTAAGGAGGTTAGTAAGGAGGTGGGATGTGTTATTGACCATAGTACCCTCACTTTGGCAATCCTATAAATAGCAAGTGCGATTTCATTATTTTGCTTGTTCAATTTCCTCCAAACTTCCAACAAGATAAGTGCTTATGTGTTAGAGAGAATAAGTCAAGAATAAGTCAAACAACCTTTGCTATATTTCCAAGAAGAAGAAGTAGTCATCAAAGGTAATGATCTTATGATCTATTAGTCTTCTATCTCTACCATAATAAGTTGATAGAGAAGTGTGGCCTAATGAACTTGTATGTTAAAATCCTGTAAGAAGTAGTCAATGAAGGGATTAAAGCTGAATAAGTTATGAATAAGAAACTTGAATCTAAATAAGTTGATAACTTATGATGAACTTGTCATATGTTTGTCATATGATGTTAGTATGTGAGATATGATGTGAGAACATTGAGTAAAGGACTTAAGTCCATAATAAATCATAAGAAATGGAAAATATAGTTTATAAGTTGGTTAAGTCATGAACTTATAAGAATAAGTTAAAACATACTTTGAAAATAAGTTGGTGTAATAAGTAGTTTAAAAAGTTCATATGATGGTTAAAATCCATTTAGAATGATAATCAAACCATTAGTAATGAGGTTTCGCCGGAATGCACACGATTGGACGATAATCATTGAATTCGTGAAATTCTCGGAATGGAAGTCATATTTTGTGTTTGAACTCAGAAACGTAGGTTTTCAATGAAGACAAGTTATATTTGGAATTATAGAGTTGCGGACTCGAAAATGACCGGATTCCAACTTAGAACGAAGAAACGGGCGTTGAACGTTCACGAACGTTTATCGTTTTTGTTAAAAATGAACTAATAGGTGAAATTTTAGCAAACAAAGTAAAATAGATAAAATTCTTGCATAAACGCATAGAGTATTTAATTTTTGAATTTTAGGCTCTTGAACGAGCCAATTTGGACTTATATCGAAGAAGTTATACGTCCGGGAGTTTCAAAAAATTTAAAATCTGCAAAATTTGTCTAAGGCACATAGTCCGTGTGCAAATACGACTCACAACTTTGAGGCTCGCGACGCAGTCTTGAGGTCGAGACAGAACACACTACTACTAACTCGGCGCATGAAGTGGGCCATATCAAAGAAGACTCATGCCAGCCAGTCACCGAGTCCCGGACTTCAGATATTATTAAGTCGCGCATACGGTAGCGACATATAAGAGAGAAGGAAGGGTGGCGCCGTAGCGCCAACACTAGGGTTTGGACAGTGAAGAAGGTTTACAAGTATAGAATGAATGGTAACTCATCGGTAATGAATTAAAGAACTTAATGAATCATTGTTTGGTATTGTTAAACCTTAATAATGTTATCTAAAGGATAAAGATAATCAATCAAACATGAACGTAATGACAATGTAAGAACAACATAATGGAAAGCCGGAACAAATAGTAACAAATCTAAGTCATGATTAGATTGAGAAAAAGGGTAAGATATAGTAGTATACATACTTGATTATATATGACCTAATGTGGTACGTTATGTGATTATGTATTATAGAGACTCAAAGTGTACGTGTTATAAACAGTAAGTAGATGCTAAAGGCAAGTATTCTAACCCTTGTTCCAGTTTAATCTGGACAAGCTTTGTAATTCATGTGTTATTACGCATAAAGTCTTGTATGATGAAGTCCAAGCCAATTCTTTCGGCTAGACTTATATTATGTTTCTATCAAGCATGCTAAAGGTTTACCAAGTTATATTGGTGTGGTTTTCAAACAAAGACTGAGTATGCTAAAAATGTTTTGTCGTTTAACGACAGGCACGTGAGGTTGCCACAACTTAAACGTATACACGTTTAATGAATGTAGTGTTGATCAACATAAAGTACTATAGGCTGATCACCTAGACGTGCTCGTAAGAAATGTTGGATTTACGGACTTAGTGTCGGATGTCCATTTCAAAAGAACTTATGAAATGCTCATGGTCTTAGACCGGAATTGATGTTTTACTGAATATTGTTGTTGTAAAACATTTTGAATGAAAAGAAGTGCTATTTTGAATTATCGATAGTACTTCGTAACTATTCTTCAGTTATTGAAGATATATGAGTTCTATGTTTCAAGAATGTTGTTTATTAGAATTGTAGTATTTGCTGAGCTAGTCATGCTCATTCTTGCTTGAACCATATGAACACAACTACGATCGAACGGACCGAAGGCTCCGGCAAGGATAAGGGCAAGGCGAAGACGAACCCTTAAAATTCTTATGTAATCGTATATATGAATGTTTGTAATATATTAAATATTATGACAACAACAAATGTATTGGTTATAAATAACCTGGGGAAATGTAATATTATTTTGAATATATAGAAGACATATTCGTTCTTTTGAGACTTTTCAATTAAATATATGTGTGAATGGCAGTACTGTGTAGCACCATCTGTCAATTTTAAAGATACCATGATTTGGGGGCGTCACAGGTTGGTATCAGATCACTAGGTTATAAAACTTAAGGGGGGATTAAAAACCTTAAGTCATAACCTTAAGAGAAGTTAAAGAAGTAAAAGAAGAAAATAACCTTATAAAAATGCATTATGATTATGTTATGTGTTTTTATTATTCTACTGACGTGTACTAATAAACTTAATTGTTTTGTGTAGATGTCAGGAGTAAATGGAATGCAAATGGATGGACAGGTTGTTAATGAAGAGTCTGTGAACCAAGTAGAGGTCATACCAAACCCCATAGCGGCAGAGCCTGAAATAGTTGTTATTTAGTCTGGAGACTCAGAGGATACTGACCTCATGTCAGTATTCGATGGTATGATAGAGGAGGAAGTGGAAGTAGTGTCGTTTAATTCAGTAGCTATAGCAGTAAAGATAGCTCCTGGAGGGTCGATGATGTCTCTGTTCATGTCGGTATTGGATAGAAATATCCATTACTGTCAAGAGGTCAAGGAGCTAAAGGCAGAGCTCCAAGCTGTCATAGAGGACAAGACTGATGTAGAGTCCATGTGGGAGCAGGAGCACGATGAGAGGGTTTTGGCCAAGGACAAGGTCCATGAGCTGAAACATGAGGTCTTTGAGCTCAAGGAGGAGCTAAAGACCAAACTGCAGAAGATAGGGAGAATATCCTATATTCATAGAAGTTCTCACACATATTTCCAGCAACAGGTAGCTGGTTATCCTATAGAGGTGGGGCAGACAGGGCATACTATCTGTCGTGATATCATTGCCAGTCTTGCCAAGGAAGATTTCGATAATGCCTTAAGGAAAACGTAATCTAGTAGTAGCTAGAGTAGTTTAAGTATGTAAATATTTTGTACTTAGTAGTGACGTAAAGCCCTCTTTTGTATAACGAAGGGTATTCTTTGGTAAATCCCAATTTTTGGAAAGCAATAGCGGGAAAGTAATGTAATTACCTTAGGTTGTGTAATGTAACCGATGTAGTATTATACTAAAAAGTATGAATGAATATAAGTCTTTTTATGGAAACCAATGAGCAATGGATGTTGAAGTTACTGTTTAATATCAAATAATAACTAATAAAGAAAGAAATAATAATAAAATGTGTTTATTGTATCAGCAAAATGCCGCCAAGAAGAGTATAACGTAATCAAGGAGCAAATGTAAATCAACCGGAGGGAGGTCCGGTTAACCCTATGCAGGAGTTTGTTAACCTTTTAAAAGCTGCATTTAATAGAACAGGGGCTAATATCCCAGTAAATCCAGGAGTAGCACGAGCTACTACCTTTAAAGATTTTAAGAGCGTGGGTCCGCCAGAGGTCAAAAGAACTATGGACCCTATCGAAGCCCAAATGTGGGTGAACGAAATAGAGAAGACATTTGGGATAGCAAAATGTCGACGAGGCCCAAAAGGTTGCCTTTGCAACCTATATGATGAAGGGAGAGACCAACTTTTGGTGGGAAGCCAATCAGGCTAGGGCCGGATAGAGAATCTGATGTGGGTGAGGTTCAAGGAGATATTCTTCGAGAACTACTTTCCCACGAGCATGCAGGGGAGGATGGAGATGCGGTTTCTCAAGTTGAAACAAGGGGACATGACAGTTCCCCAATACGCCGCCAACTTTAATGAACTGGCAAGGTTCGCTCCACACCAGGTGGATATTGAGGTTAAGAAGGCACGATGGTTTGAGCAGGGCTTGAAACCCTGGCTCTATAACTGTATTTTGGTGTTCTAAAGTACTTCATTTAGAACCATTTTAGAGAAGGCGATAATCGCCGAGGGTGGTAGTAAGGCGTTGAGCCAATACCACAAGGACAAGAAGAGCAAGGGGAAAATGGATGGGGGAGTAAAGGTCAAAGGAGCCAGCAGTAGTGGCGAGGGACAAAAGAGGAAGGCGTTTAGCTCTGGGAATACCAGAGTGAAGCAAGGAAACCCAAAGAGGAGGATGGAGGCCTACAAAACCTGTGGGAAGACTCACTTAGGAGTCTGTCTAAAGGGGAAGGCCGTCTGCTACAACTATGGATAGGAAGGGCATATTTCGCCTAACTGTCCAAGTTCGAAAAAGAATCACGGATGTTTATGTGCGGGTTAATCGACCACATTGCAAAGAACTGCTCGAAGAAAGGGACGGATAGGAATCGGGGCACTAATAGCCGTAAGTTAGCTATTAGTGGTCCAGCGCAGCCGGGTAGGCCGATGGGTCATACCTTTAACATGACAGTCCAAGATGTAGTTGAATCAGGGGACGTCGTCGCAGGTATTATTCCGATCAATGACATAAATGCTTACGTGTTGTTTGATTTAGGTGCTACTTGTTCGTTTATAGCATGCGATTTCTCTAGACGATTAGGATTACTTCCTGAAAAGTTGCCTATACCTTTAAATATTAAGGTAACAAACGAAGAAATAATTCCTGTTGAAGATGTTCATAGGAGTTGTTGCGTAGATATACGGGGTTGTAAATTATCGGTAGATTTGATACCGATAAAGTTAGGAGAATTTGACGTAATTCTCGCAATGGATTGGTTAGTTAACCATGGGGCAATTATAGATTGTCAAAAGAAATGTATGAACCTTAAAACGTTAAGATATCCTCGGGTATTATTTTACGGGAATAGATCGTCGGGACGTTCGTGTTGTATAACCATTACACAAACTAGGAAATTATTGAGGAAGGGATGTGTAGGTTATCTATGTCATGTTGTTGATACCTAGAGAGTGGTAGCAACCATGGCACAAATACCTATAGTGAGAGAATTCACCGATGTATTTCCGAGTGAATTATCGGGTCTTCCGCCGGATAGGGAGACAGAGTTTGTAATAGACATCGTTCTAGGAGCGGTACCAGTTTCCAAGGCACCGTATCGTATGGCGCAAGTGGAGATGGAGTTGATGATGCAGTTACAAGAACTGTTGGACAGGAAGTACATTCAACCGAGTGTTTCACCGTGGGGAGCACCGATACTGTTTGTCAAGAAGAAGGACGGATCATTAAGACTTTGTATTGACTACCGAGATTGAACAAGTTAACGATAAAGAATAAATACCCATTGACCAGGATCGATGATCTCTTTGATCAGTTGAAAGGGGCTAAGTATTTTTCTAAAATAGATTTATGAACGGGGTATCACCAGTTGAAGGTTAGGAAGGAGGATGTACCAAAGACAAAGATTCGTGACTCGTTATGGTCATTGCGAGTTTCTGGTGATTTCATTTGGATTGACTAATGCACCAGCTGCATTTATGGATATGATGAACAGAGTGTTCAAACAATATTTGGACAAGTTCGTCGTGGTGTTTATAGATGATATTCTAGTCTATTTTAAGATGCCAAAAGATCATGCTGAACACCTAAGATTAGTGTTGGAGACACTAAGGAAGGAGAAGTTGTATGCGAGATTCACTAAGTGTGAATTTTGGTTAGAGAATGTACAATTTTTAGGTCATGTCATTGACCATGAGGGGATTTCAGTAGATCCAGCGAAGGTGGAAGCCGTAAAGAATTGGGAACAATCGAAAATGCTGACTAAGGTGCGAATTTTCCTAGGGTTAGCAGGTTACTATCGAAGATTTATCCAGGATTTTTCGAAGATAGCTAATCCGTTGACTAACTTAACAAAGAAGACAGTGAAATACGCGTGGACTGATAAATGCGAGGACAGTTTTCAGGAATTAAAGAAGAGGTTGAGTGAAACACCTATTTTTGTCATTGCCTGATGACACAGGAAATTTTGTAGTTTATAGCGATGCTTCACATACAGGACTTGGTTGCGTGCTCATGCAGCATGGCAAGGTTATTGCGTATGCATCTAGGCAGTTGAAGGATTATGAGAAAGTTTACCCTACTCATGATCTGGAACTAGCCATAGTAGTTTTTGCTCTAAAGATATGGAGACATTATCTTTATGGAGAAAAATGTGAGATATACACGGACCATAAGAGTCTGAAATATATCTTCACGCAGAAGGAGTTGAATATGAGGCAGAGGAGATGACTGGAGTTGATAAAGGATTACGACTGTGAAATCCTATATCACCCTGGAGAAGTCAATATAGTTGACAACGCCTTAAGCAGGAAGGGTCAGAAAAGCTATCTTTGTTAACGGCTCAAACTGAGTTAATAACAGAGATGGCTAGGATGGAATTGGAAGTGAAGTTACCAAGGGAAGCAGGACCAATACTGTTTGTGATGGAGATGCAATCTACCATCGTAGAAAGAGTTAAGGAGGTGCAACTCAAAACTGATGAGTGTGACCGGATAAAGGAGCAGCTAGCCAATGAAAAATATATTAAGTATAGTCTTGATAATGAGGGATTATTAAGATTTGAAAGAAGAATTTGGGTTCCGAATGAGACGGAATTAAAGGAGCAGGTGTTACAAGAGGCTTATAGTTCGAGGTTTTTGATTCATCCTGGTAGCACTATGATGTATCAAGACCTCCGACAGAGTTTTTGGTGGCCGAACATGAAGAGAGAGATAGCCGAGTACGTGAGTAGGTGCTTGACTTGCCAGAAAGTTAAGGCCAAACATCAACTTCTAAGTGGCTTGTTATAGTCATTGGAAATTCTAGAGTGGAAATGGGAGAATATCATGATGGATTTTGTGTTAGGACTTCCGACTACAATGAAAGGGTATGATGTGATTTGGGTAATAGTGGATCGATTAACGAAGTCAGCTCACTTTTTGCCAATTAGGGTTAAGTATAACTTAGATCAATTAGATAGACTCTATGTTAAGGAGATAATTTCCAGACATGGAGTACCAGTATCAATTGTGTCACATCAAACTTTTAGAGAAGTCTACAAGAGCATATGGGAATGCAGTTGAAGCTGAGTACGACGTATCATCCACAAACTGATGGATAGAGCGAGAGAACAATTCAGATGTTAGAAGATAAGCTAAGATCTTGCATCATGGATTTCAAGGGTAGTTGGGATGATCATCTACCATTAGTGGAGTTTGCGTATAACAATAGTTATCATGCAAGCATAGGTATGCCGCCTTACGAAGCTTGGTATGGGAGGAAATGCAGAACACCGCTGTATTGGGATGAGGTAGGAGAACGCCAAATTCTAGGACCAGAATTGGTACAGCAAACAACGGATATTGTCAAGATTATACAAATGTGTCTTTTAGCAGCTCAAGACAGACAGAAGAAGTTTACAAATTCGCATAGAGAGAATAGATAATTTGAAGTAGGTTCGTACGTATTTCTAAAAGTATCACCCTGGAAAGGAAAGATACATTTTGGAAAGAAGAGAAAGTTAAGTCCGAGGTTCATAGGACCTTTTGAGGTATTAAAACGGGTGGGTGAGGTAGCTTACATGATAGCATTACCTCCAGACCTAGAACGAATACATAATGTGTTCTACGTATCCGTGTTACGTCCTTATAAGTCAGATTATAAACACGTGATAGAATATGAGCCTATTCATATCGAGAAGGACTTAACGTACGAAGAAATGCCGATTCAAATTGTCGATAGGAAAGAACAAGTTCTGCGGAATAAAGTCATACCTTCCGTGAAGGTGATATGGAAGAACCACGATGCAGAAGAAGCAACGTGGGAATTGGAAGAAAAGATGAAAAAGAATTACCCTAATTTTTTTGTGTACTTTTTTTTATATATAGCGAGATTCTGGGGACAGAATCCTTATAAGGGGGAGAGAGTGTAACACCCCAAAAAATTGAACCTTTTGTAAATATTTTTAATAATGAATAAATTAATATTATTTATTATTATAACGTGTTGATAAGATGAATGTCGTTCTATAACCTAGAAACGTCGGAACGTCGTAGTATTTTAACTACGTGAGAGAATTAAAGTGTTTGAATTTCTAAGATGAAAATAATAGCTTTCCGAGAAATTTTTTGAAAAACACTATTCATCGATTTTCGATCGGGAATTATTTTTGAACTTCCGAAAAATACGTAACATTATAATATCAAGGTGAGATGAATTACGTAATAATAATTCACGTATGGAAAGTGCAATATTTTGCATGCGAACTTAATTAGAGAACGTTAGGAATAGGAAGCGTTAAGAAGAAAATGTATTGATCGTATGATGCGTATGCATTGTGCGAGGTATTGAATGCAAGTATAATACGAAGTATTATACGAATATGTATGGAGAATAGAATAATGTATATTACGAATTTATATACAAGGTAGCATACGAGAAGTATACGTATAGTATAAATGATAAGGCTTTTAATTAAATGGAATGGACTTGTAAGATTATTGTTAAATTGGTAGAGTCTAATGAGAATTAAGATGCGAGCCTAAACTAATGTAATACAAGCCCATCAAGGAATGAGCTAGGTTAATTAAGCAAGCCCAATGTAATGACCCAATGGGTTATCCATGATCCATGGAGCAACCAAGAGTAATATGGGTTGTCTTGGTGGGCAAGAACTTTATGTGGTAACCAAGAAACTTATGTAAGGAGCAAGTGAACTTAATGGTTAAGCAAATGAATAGTAAGGAGGTTAGTAAGGAGGTGGGATGTGTTATTGACCATAGTACCCTCACTTTGGCAAGTCTATAAATAGCAAGTGAGATTTCATTATTTTGCTTGTTCAATTTCCTCCAAACATCCAACAAGATAAGTTCTAAGTGTTAGAGAGAATAAGTTAAACAACCTTTGTTAGATTTCCAAAAAGAAGAAGTAGTCATCAAAGATAATGATCTTATGATCTATTAGTCTTCTATCTCTACCATAATAACTTGATAGAGAAGTGTGGCCTAATGAACTTGTATGCTAAAATCATGTAAGAAGTAGTTAATGAAGGGATTAAAGCCGAATAAGTTAGGAATAAGCAACTTGAATCTAAATAAGTTGATAACTTATGGTGAACTTGTCATATGTTTGTCATATGATGTTAGTATGTGAGATATGATGTGAGAACAGTCATAAGACTATAAGGACTCCTTAGTTGCGAGTAATCTTTCAACTCCAACTTTAACAGTCATAAGACTATAAGGACTCCTCGTACTTAGGGGGATCAGCCATTCGTACCATGTATTGTGCACAAACATTTAACGCTACGCGTAAGTTAACCCCTAATCATAACATTAGGGTTGTTCATCTCAGTATTTAGAGTACAAGTCCGCACCAAAGGAAGTTTGGTTTGGATAAGCTTTCAGGGTAATGTGGATTTCAACGAACATCAACTAAGGATTAGTTGAATGAAACCAAGAACATTTCACTATAAAATAATTGTGATTGAATCAATCATAGTAAACTAAAGTCATGCTTTAGGAATAATCTGAGAGCATACAATTTGAATAACTATAACACCTTGCTTGAACAATACTAAGCCAAGGTTAATTAGAATTGAATACTAAGCATGCATAACAATTTGATCGATAAAAATGTTCAACATTAGAATATATAAATTTGCATGCTAAATAACAAGTTAAATACAAGAATAACTTACTCAAGAATAACTTACATCATTATATCATAATCGAATTGAAAACCATAATTAGTTCAACAAGATAAAGGATTAGAAAAACTTGCTCAAAGAAAATTTAAGCGATTGCACAATTCTAAAAGTAGAGTTAAAGAACTTGCTCAATATAAAAAGAAAGTTTAGAAAACTTGCATTACTATATTGAGAACAATAATTGATTCCAATTACAAAAGTAGAGTTAGAGAACTTGCTCAATGTAAAAAGAAAGTTTAGAAAACTTGTCTTGTTCTAGGATAAACCGAACAAATCAAACCACAATATCCTATAAACATATGTCATCATGACATAATTGGTCATTACAATCTTACGAACATAACTAAGTACGTTCATCATGTAAAAATTGGATTTTTAATCAAATAATCAAGTTATAACACAAGTTAATCCTTAATAACATAATTATTTATAGTATAGAAATACTAAAATCAACATTTTACAGTCCTACTATTATCACATAACTTTTCTTAAAATTTTGTGTACAAAAAGTACACAATGTACTATTCTCGCTAACTCACTCATGGTAAGCGCCACAGCTTTACACTATGGTCACACATGGTATGGTATGGGCATGCCATTTACGCGATGAGATCAGATACAAGGTCACATGGGCTGGCTGAGCAAGCATGGCCTTTGTGGCGCCACAAAAAGGTATCAGAAGTCCGTATGCATGCCTGATTCAGAACCTCGTGAAACGACCTCAACAATGACATGTAAAAAGCCAATTTTGGCCTATAAGCTCATTTCTAACAGACTAATTAACACATAAATCATATAGAGACTTCATGTAAACATATTTCAAAAAGCTCTAAACATGATTCTACCCATACAACAACATAAACAATAAAATTAACACACCCAAATTCACTGTTTTTGGCTAAAACTCATTTTTTTATATTTCAATGAAAATCAACGTTGTAACTTTTGTTTTTCAACCAAAACCACTAATTCAAAGTGTTTTTATAAACAATTATACATGCTCTATCAAATTAAATGGTCAATTTATCAACTAAACAACTAATTAACCCTCAATTTCTATTTTAACTAAACAATATATAATCACCAAAAACTCTCTGTAAAAAGGTTTTCTTCACAAACTTCATACATAACAACAATACATTGATTATAATCATATATAACCTATGAAAATAACTTTACAACACTAGTTTATCATATGAACACATATAAAATCAATAATTATCCTATCACAAGAATTTTACAGAGAAATAGGAGAAGAGAAACTAAAACTTTTAAAACTAAAAAGAATAGGGTAATACCTTGAAGAAGATGATGACTATCCTTTTTATTCTCAAGCTCCTTCTTCCCACTCTCTAGCCTTTCTTCCTCTCATCTTTTCTTCTTCTCTTCTTCTTCTTCTCTGAGTTTTCTTTCTTCTCTCTAACCTCTCTCCTCTAACATACGTCTTAACCAAATAACGTATATAAATATTATATATATTAATTATATAATATAATTATAAACATAACTGATATCAGTTATGTGAATTTTAAAATCAAAAGCCATAACGCTTGTTTGGTTAACCACTAACAAAATAACCCATTAATCCTAACACCTTGTTTGGTAAAACTCAAATAAATTAAAGACTTAATAGGCCTTAGGCATTGTTTGGCAAAACTGAATTAAAACTCCTTTAAGTTATTTTAGTAACTCCTTTATAACAAGGTTATTTGTCACACATTAATTTAATTAAATTAATCATAATAACAATTTATTAAATTACTACATCACATAAATCAATACCACCAAAATTATAATTTCTATATAATTAAAACTTTATTTAATCAACCAACACATCCTTTTTAATTACAAATTCCAATAAAAAGAATAGTAATTGAATTAATCAAAATTCTCTAACTTAATAATTAAATTAAATTAGCAAAATAATTAATTTTCCTTAATTATTTATTTAACAAATAAGTAAGCACATCAATTCAAATTTGAACAATTATTTATTCAACAATAAACACATCCATTAAATATTTAAATAATTCAATAAATATTTAATATAACAATTAAAATTCTAGAATGTTACATCATTCCCTCCTTACAAGGATTCTGTTCCCAGAATCACAATTCAAACAATTCATTCGTCACAAAGACATCCTATACTGAAGTTGTGTATCTCGAAAAGGGATCGATGTTTGGTTAATTAAAATATTAACGTTTTGTGCATGTGAGTACGAGTAGGATGAGATGCATACTCCTAGGATGTTAAATAGGCTAATCCCCTATCTCATATCTAAACAAAGTTTCTAAGTCTTTGTGACTGACAGAAATTAAAAGTCCAGAAATGGTTGAAAAAGAAATTCTAGAAATGGTAGCAACAATCAGTTAAATTTTGAACTGTTATACTTCTTCAAATCATATATTGTTATAAATATAGAACCTGGTGGGCATGTCATAGCTCACCCTTGCAAATTATTCCCTTTGCAATATTAGATGGTAACCGTGGCACTTCTGGAGTTAATAAAGGGAAGAGTCCTTGCTTAGATTAGTTTATATTACTGTCTAGTCGAATGTAATACTTTGTAATAAGAAATTCTGTATGAAGAATCATGCAATCGAACCTTAATGATATATATATATATATATATATATATATATATATATCATCTTTTACTTCTGCAACCGTGTTTTCTTTACATATATAGATGTAATTAGAATTTCCAATTTAGTTTGAGATCCTTGGAAACTATTTTTCTTAGTGAGGGTATTGACAACATGGACTGTTCATGGTGTTTGTTGATATTCTGGATTTTAGATAAATATTTACTATCGATATGATAATGTAATTCACACGATATAGACTATACATTTGAGTGAGGGTATTGGTAATATGCGCTGTTCATGTTATTATTGGTACTCTAAATTTTGAATAGATAGATACTATTCACAGATATAGTGTAATACCCCAACTTTTATGAATAAAGATTATTTTTTCTCGAAATATATTTTTGAATATTATGGTCTGGATTTGATATAATTTTATAGTTATGGGTAATATTTATAAATTTTATAAAGTAAGCAAGTTGTTGTAAAATATTCGATCGGTCGGGGAATATTCATTTTAACAGGGAATATTCGTACGATGGCACAATTATTGGTGGACTCCACAACGAAAGTATTGTCGTAGTTAGAAAACTACAGAGATATCTTTTTATAAAAATAACGACGAAAGTTTTGCTGTTAAACTGTTGAACTATTGGGTAGTAAAAGTAAAGTAATACATGTGGTTGCGTGGTTGCATAGTAGCACACAGTATTGATTATTGATGCTTACGTGAGAAGTCACCCAGTTATACTCAATTATTGCTACAATAATTGTTGCATAATATCTCTCATATTATTGATTCAATTATTATCACAATATCATCTGCATAAAATTTATTATTATTAAATTAATAATTGAGACGACAAAGTTATTCATATTATTATTTGCAATATTGACGATGTTTAGAAAGTTCTGTTGAGGAGAGGTTTGGTCACCTAATCGCACACCAATATGGAGAAATCCTTATCGGAAAGCCCCCTTTTTCCTGAGAATGATCTGGTTGTTAAATATTGTGAGTTATAATATTAATGATGAATAAGTTCGTGTTGATTAAAGATGAAATTAATATTTCCATTGTGTTGGGATTATTAGTGTTAATGGAAATCGACATTTATTTCGATATTAATTGATTTCTGGAGGTTATATTAACCAATCGGGTAATTAATTGGATAAATGAGCAATTAATTGCTATTAATTCACATTCTTATAACTATTTGTTCACATGTATGTACTATTTATTCACATGCATGTATTATTAGGGGAGGTGGTGTAAGTTTGATAATACTTGCATGACTAGATTAAAAATGAAGGAAAAGATGAAGGTATTATACTGTAGTATTTCGAGCCCCAAAACGTGCAATTATTGAAACTATATTTTCATATAAATAGAAGCTCATTCTTCTTTCATTCTCACTAATTCACTAAGACTTACAAGAGTAATTATAGAGAGAGAAGCTATAGAGAGAAAGAAGAGGAGTATTCTGCTACTTTACTATTCCAGTATCCAGTATTTTTCTAAGGTAAGGGATGTTATTTTTATTCAGTATTCATAAGGAATAATATTTTCTTCAATAATCTGTAGTTCGTGAGTAATATTATTTCGTCTCATATTCCTGATTATACCCTCATTTTGTTAAAGTATCTCTTCTATACTCCGTGAAATTAATAGAATATCCTTGAAATTTATGCTTTATCTACTATCGTTTCACAAAGATATTTTCTGCACATTCTTGTTAAATTTTAAGCTTTTCATGCTGGAGTACTATCCATGAGTACTATTCATTTATACGGTACTATTCACGGGTACTATTCACAAAGTACTATTCACAAAGTACTATTCATAAAGTACTATTCACAAAGTATTATTCACGGGATACTATTTCTGAAGTACTATTCATGGGGTACTATTCACCTGGAGTACTATTCATGACAAAAATTGATTTCTTTTCGGTCCTAATCATTTTTAATATAATATCATTCTTGAATTTTACTCCACAAAGTAGTATCATGTTGGCAATTTGATCGTTATTGAATTCTGGATAAATTAAATTATAATCTTTAAAAATTTATCCTTTGCTTTCTTTTAATTGAATTCTTATATCATTGTCATCATCCTCATGCTTATATTGTGATGATAGTTATCTTTGGCTTATGTGCATAGATGGACTGTAGATTGGTATGATTATGACCAGGGATCATTTGATATAATCATAACCCATAATGTTACAAATGATGTGGTAAAAGTCCTCATTGGCCTGTAGTGCATTGCTGGACAGTTGCTGGTATGATCATAACCATCGGTGAAAACATGAATATCCTTGCCTAGTAGTGCATGGATAATTCGTCGTCATGATACTAATGAATATCGTTGGCCTTTAGTGCAGGGATGATTCGATTATGTGGTATATTTATTAAGCTGAGTCTCAGTGATAAAATTGATGATAAACTTTTTAAATAATAGAAGATAGTAGATATCATGCTCTACTTGACTCTTCTTGTGACACCCCCAAATCCGGGTTACCTGACTCCCGAGTTTTGTGTTCACGATCCACAATATAATAACATCTAACTACCCATTCATATAGAAATAGTAATACATAAGTCATTAATAGAGATTATTAATATATAAGTCCTAGGTTTTCTAACCTTAACATTACAAACACACCCTTTAGATATACAAAAAGGGTTCACAAATAGAACATAATAATAATGTTCATAACGAATTTATAACTATTCCTTTGCCTTTATCCTTTACAGCATCTCCTGCCACTTCATCCCTAGCTGAAAATTTTTATTTAGCAAGGGTGAGCAACAATTTGCCCCGCAAGTTAAGACATACAATGAATAGATAAGATTCAAGAATAACAGACTATCTTTTCGATAGAATGACACCAAAGTTCGGGGAACTTTGAAATAGCAGAACAAATCTTCTCACAATCTATACAACACAATAATTTGTTAATGAAAGAGTACAACGCTTTCAAAGTTTCTACGATATTCTAATGAATAATCAAGAATCAATTCTATGAAATAACAAGGTGGAATGTTTTCCAGATTTATGCTGAGTGATCATAAAGGATCTAGAACTTCTCTTCTCCGGTAAATATCAAAGATTTACTTTGATATATACGCAGGTGTATCAGATAATCATAAAGATTAAATCATAACCCTCTGCAAGTATAGCAAGTGATCAGCTTTATTATACCCTATATTATGTATAATACTTAAAACGCGCGCAAAGGCCGAATTTACGACCAATAAAATGTTCCCTTTGTATAAAAGGTTGTTCTTCTCAGTCTTGTAATCAAAATTTGATTTAACAACGAAATATAATGATTTCAATTTCTAATCACTTCTCTTCTCTTGTCTTCTCAAACCTATCAAGTTTTATTTTCCGATCTAGCCGAAATAATTGGCATCGATCTATCAATATTAATTGAATTCTCTTCTCTTCTCTTCTCGAACCTATCAAGTTTTATTTTTTGATCTAGCCGAAACAATTGGCATCGATATATCAATAATAATTAAATTCTCTTATCTTCTCTTCTCTTCTCAAACCTATCAAGTTATGACAAATGTTCGTCTAGCCAAAACAATTAGCTAAGACATGTTTCAATACGATTAAATAATAGACAGAATTTAACTGTACTATTTGAAATTAATATTAGCTTCTACAGATGTGAATATCCAACAACAGTTATTCTACAAGTATATTCTTAGAATAAATAATTCAATTTGAATTAATAAACATGCACTAACTGCGAATAATCAACAATAAATCATTGGACGGGTCAAATTAACAATAATTAACCACGATAATAATTGAACAATATTAACTCAAGGTTGAGTTAAGGAAGCTTGCCTTTCGCGTTGATTACTACTACTTAAATAAATTTATCTGCGTTCGTAAGACCTATATTCACAATATTGGTCTTATAATTAGCACCATAATTCATAACACACAATACTAAAATTCACAGTCAATCATTCTCCTAGGCACATTAGCACATAGTCACATCAGTGTTTATAACCTATATAAACACTTATCAAGTCTAACTAGTTTAGTCTGGTTGGACTTCGGCCTATTTTCGATATTCTGGTCACCCTATCCGACAATTAACACATTGATTATCAATTAAACTTGGTCTCTAAGCTTCAATATTATTTTAGATAAGGCAAGTATCATTAATAATATTTTTCAGAAGCTTTTAATAATTTTCAAACAATTATTATAATTTATAATAATTTTTCAAACACTGAAATCATTTTTAAATGATTTAAATATCAAATAAATCCATCATCATTAATATTTAATAATATTAAAATATTAATAACACACTTGTCAAATTATTAAAGTTATTTATAATAACTTAAAATACTTTTAAATCACCAATATTCTACCTAAATGATTTTTAAAGTAATTAAAATTATTTTTAAACCATCACCATTAATATTTAAATATTAATGAAATTATCATCAAAATATTAAAAGTCATTAATTATAACTTAAAATATTTATATATCATTTTTCTTATTTTTAAATGATTTTAAAATTAATAAAACAATTTACCATCATTTATTCAATTTAATAATTAAATAAACTTAATATCATTAATATTAATTTATTAATGAGAATTCTCCAAAATATTGAAAATTATAATTTATAATTCAAAATATTTTCTAACACTTTATTCACATTTAAAATGATTTTTAATTCAATAAAACCATTTTTAATTAATTCATTTAATATAATAATTAATAAAATCTTATATCATTCACCTCCCCCCCCCCCCCTTAAAAGGATTTCGTCCTCGGAATCACCGCTTTCTTATTCTCTACAATCTTTTAAAGTTGTATCATCAATTCCTTTTTTATCAACACAATATTAGTTTGTTTCTTATATTTTAACCTGTGATTTGGATCTATATAAGAAAACAATTCACAGCTTATACCACTAATATTTCTCGCGTAATTTAATTATTAAGTGAAATTATTACTTATCACCACCACTTGGGCAGCCACTGCATCTTGAGCCGTCATATTAAATGTACGTGTTGTTGATCTACCTGGCTGAGCAGGTTCTTTAATCGCCAAGGTTTCGCTACTAGGTCCCTTGTTGGCGCTCACCTTCTCTTTATTCCTTTACGGATAATTTCAAATCAGATGATCTGTTGATCCACGGGCATAACAACCTTGTATCTTCTTTGAACTGGGACAATTGGGCGACATGTGTCCCTCTTGTCCATAATTATAACAAAACTCACTTCTTCTTCAGACAAAGTCCTGGATGAATCTTTCCACAGTTCGCACAAGGCTCTCCTCTTTTCTTATTCCCTTTTTTCTTATTACCCGACTGGGTATTCTCGCTCCACTTTCTCTTGTTCGAATTACTACCACCACTGCTTCTTCCTTCATTTATCTTCTTCTTCTTCTTCTTCTCCTGATTATAACAGGATGCAGCTTCGCTCCCTCCTTCAACAATTATTACCTTTTCCAATAAAGTCACGAACGTATTGATTTGCAATACAACTACTTTGTTGTAGATACCTGGTTTCAATCAATTCTCAAACCTTCTCGCCTTTTGTAAATTCTGTGCCCACCCGATGAGGTGGAAATCTTGCTAATTCGTTGAATTTAGCAACATACCCCGAAATAGACCTATTCTCTTGCTTTAGTTCTAAGAACTTAACCTCCATCCTAGCTTACATACTCGGTGAAAAATAGTTCTCAAAGAACAACTCCTTGAATCTTGTCCAAGTCACCACAGCTGTACCAGCTCTCGTTTGATTAGTCTCCCACCAGTAATTAGCTTCTCCCTTCATCAAATAAGTTGAAAAAGCTGTCTTTTGCTCTTCTACCACTCTTGCAATGATAAATGTTTTCTCCATTTCTTTTACCTAAGCTTAGGCTTCAATCGGATCCGTAGTTCCCTTAAATTCTGGCGATCCTACCGCTTTAAAGTACTTATAGTTAGCCAATATATTGACCTCATTCATTATTCACTGACTGCTCTTCTCTTTGATTTCGATTATGTCGTCTAGGCGGCATTATCTGATAAAAATCTTATATTAATTCTCTTTCTCTACACAAACTCTTATTAATCACACAATAATAATTTAACATATAGTTCTCATATAATCGCATATTTATTCAAATAGCACATAGTACATTTAGTACTTAACACAAATATAGCACTATCCCTTTTTAAACAATATCGGGATTAACAACACAACTTTAAACAAGAGTTGTAATTTTATGACTTTAAGTAAAAAGTAGTAATTCTCCATTCACACATAACTATTCCCAGTTCATCAAACTTACCACACCTAGGGGTTCAGGAACTTGCCACAATTATACGAGTTTATGAACTTACCCTAGTTAGACCTTTGACGTCCATTCGCTGAGGGGTTCAAAACATCTCATATAATTATGAGTCATGAACTTACTATAAGTATGAGTTTTAAGAACTCACAAATTAATCTTAATCTGATATTCATATAGAAAATAAAGATTTCATTCATACAAACATATATATTTACATATGTTCAAACATCATTCTCAATATTACAACCGTTAATATCACAAACTATCAAAAGATATTATCGCTTAACTTAAGCTATCTAAAGTCTACTTCCTTCTCCAGTTTTCTTTTTTTGGGACACTTTTTGAATCTGTGACCCGTTCTCCCACATGAAAAACATTTCCTCATATTTGGCATAGGACAATGTTGGGAAACATGTCCTTCTTGCTTACAATTGAAGCAGACATTCTTCCACATCATGCATTCTCCCAAGTGAGTCTTTCCATACTTGCTACAGACCTTCTTCTTCTTCGGGTTTGAATTTTTAGAGTTATCACTATCGTGATCCCTCTTTCTCTTATTCTTGCCCTTCTACTTAATTATTCCTTCAGACGATCCACCACCTCCAGTCTTCATTCTATCCACCTGCGCCTTCAACTCATTCCTTTCTTCAGTCATATCACGTAACATTCACTCCGTCTTCCACAACTCCTCCAAAAGAAATACTTTACTCCGGAGTTCTTGTACTTCTGCAGATACTTGATCTTGGTCTCCAACTTTAGTCTTATTCTCTTTCTCCATCATAGCTTCTTCAGACTCATCCTCCTCATCACTACTAAGATATATCTCGGGATAATCATCATGATCACTCCCAAGATTGACCATGGGTTCATCTTTTCCCACCTTCTCAACTGATTCGCTTTGCGCTGGCACCTCGGCTACTGGCACTGGTGCAACAGCCGCTAACATCTCCATACTCATTTCATCTTCTCCTGCCATCTTACAGTCAGTTAAACAACTTGATTAGTACTTTAATAGTACAAACTTCTCACACTATGTGTCCACATATCTTACTATCAATACGCTTTATCAAACTTTCACTTAGTACTCTAAATGAGTATTCTATTTCGCTTATGGTTATAATCCTAGGGTTTTCCCCCCACTTAAGGTTTATAACCTATAGCTCTACTACTAACTTGTGAGACCTTGGTCACTATAGCTCTGATACCAACCTGTGATACCCCCAAATCTGGGTTACCTGACCCCCGAGTTTGGTGTTCATGATCCACAATATAATAACATCTAACTACCCATTCATATAGAAATAGTAATACATAAGTCATTAACAAAGATTGTTAAAACATAAGTCCCAGGTTTTCTAACCTTAACATTACAAACATACCCTTTAGATATACAAAAAGGGTTCACAAATACAACATAATAATAATGTTCATAACCAATTTATAACTATGCCTTTGCCTTTATCCTTCACAGCATCTCCTGCCACTTCATCCCTAGTTGAAATTTTTTATTTAGCAAGGGTGAGAAACAAATTTGACCCAAAAGTTAAGATATTAATTGATCTAGCCGAAACAATTAGCATTGATCTATCAATATTAATTGAATTCTCTTCTATTCTCTTCTCGAACCTATCAAGTTTTATTTTTTGATCTAGCCGAAATAATTGGCATCGATCTATCAATAATAATTGAATTCTCTTCTCTTCTCTTCTCGAACCTATCAAGTTCTAACAAATGTTCGTCTAGCCAAAATAATTAGCTAAGACATGTTTCAATACGATTAAACAATAGATAAAATTTAAATGTACTATTTAAAATCATTAATAGCTTCTACAGATGTGAATATCCAACAACAGTTATTCTACAAGTATATTCTCAGAATCAATAATTTAATTTGGATTAATAAACATGCACTAACTGCGAATAATCAACAATAATTCATTGGATGTGATCTAATTAACAATAATTAACCACCATAATAATTAAACAATATTAACTCAAGGTTGAGTTAAGGAAACTTGCTTTTCGCGTTGATTACTGCTACTCAAATAAACTTATCTGCGTTCATAAGACCTATATTCACAATATTGGTCTTATAATTAGCACCATAATTCATAACACACAATACTGAAATTCACAGTCAATCATTCTCCTAGGCACATTAGCACATAGTCACATCAGTGTTTATAACCTATATAAACACGTATCAAGTCTAACTAGTTCAGTCTGGTTGGACTTCGGTCTATTTTTGGTGTTCTGGTCACCCTATCCGACAATTAACACATTGATTATCAATTAAACTTGGTCTTTGAGCTTTAATATTATTTTAGATAAGTCAAATATCATTAATAATATTTTTCGGAATCTTTTAATAATTTTCAAGGAATTATTATAATTTAGAATAATTTTTCAAACACTGAAATCATTTTTAAATGATTTAAATTTAAAGTAAATCCATCATCATTAATATTTAATAATATTAAAATATTAATAACACACTTGTCAAAATATTAAAGTTATTTATAATATCTTAAAATACTTTTCAATCACCAATATTCTACTTAAATGATTTTTAAAGTAATTAAAATTATTTTTAAACCATCACCATTAATATTTAAATATTAATGAAATTATCATCAAAATATTAAAAGTCATTAATTATAACTTAAAATATATTTATATCAATTTTCTCATTTTTAAATGATTTTAAAATCAATAAAACAATTTTACCATCATTTATTTAATTTAATAATTAAATAAACCTAATATCATTAATATTAATTTATTAATGAGAATTCTCTAAAAATATTGAAAATTATATTTTATAATTTAAAATATTTTCTAACACTTTATTCTCATTTAAAATGATTTTTAATTCAATAAAACCATTTTTAAATCATTCATTTAATATAATAATTAAATAAATCTTATATCATTAATATTAAATTATTAATGAAAATTCTACAAAATATTAAAAATTATATTTTATAACTCAAAATATTTTAAACACTTTATTCTTATTTAAAATGATTTTTAAAATATTAAAATTATTTTTCTCTTATTTATTTAATACACTAATTAAATAAATTAAATTTCATTAATATTTAAATAATTATAAATATTAATGAAAAATATCCCAAATAATTAAAAATTAATTTTCATAATTTTAAATAATTTTTAAAACCATTTTTGGTAACTTTTATAATTTAATTTCTATTTTTAATCATTTTCCAGAAATTATGAAAATAAAATTAACTAAGCCGTCGCTATAGGCCTTTAGTAACACTTGTTAATCATCTTAGGTGTTCTTGGCTCAAGAACACTGACAAAGTAAGTGTTCAAGGGGCAAGGTTTGAACACTTGTAATTCTCTGATTATGCATGTCCTGGGCTAGCTATGACACTGATTTGGTAGTGTGTATGTTACACTACAATTATCAACTATCATCTTGGTCCAACAACAACTCAGATGCAAGATCTGAGCTTTAAAAGTTTTTGTCATAGGGTTTTTGGGTTTTCCAGAAACCTAGATAGTTCGAGTACCTACTTTCTAGCTTGATTAATTCTATGTTCTGTTTATGATTTATGTAGTCTCAAGGTTCCACTCTGTACTCCTTATGTCAAGGAACAAATATATAACAACAGATAAGTAAAAAATAACATCCAAATCACCAGATACAATCCGGTCAAACATGGTCAGAAATCATGTTCATTCGGTTTTCTGAAAATTCCAGAAACTGAAAAACGTGACCGAGTGGCTTGGTTTGACCACTCATTACGTTCAATATATTGATGTTTTGAAGGGTCTAAATACATGGATCTAGAGTCCATCTTATAAACTACAAACTGCATACAACCATATCATCATATCACATAAATCCTGGCAGTTCTTGGCTTGGCAAAGTGTTGTCAGACGCTGGTTGCACACTTTCTGGGTTACCCAGAAAGTGTTGGTCATGCTCAGTAAATAACTTGTAATCTGGACATGTTATGGCTATGATTCCACTTCAAGATTACAGTCCTCATGTCAGACTATGGATCTAAACCATAAAACAACACAAAACATAAACACATAAAGATCTAAAGACCACTGACATTTGCTTGTCTGAGCACTTTTAGTGTTCTTGGGCAGTTTTTGAAAACTTGGTCTTTAAGGCCTTTTGATGCTATAGATCTATGGTATATCACCATAGATCATCATAAAACATCCTCTAACACTTATATAAACACATAAACATAATTATTTCCTAAGCATACAAGATCAAAGTAGGGTTAGGGTTTATATATCTTTTAGTTTCCAATCTTTGATTCTAGCCTAAGCAATCTGATCTTGAGTGATCTAGGGCTGTATTTGGGACTGAAACACTTAAAGTTTTCGTAGGTTTGGTGAGAGAAAAGTGGGTTAAGTGTTTGAGAGCAAATGGATAACTTTTGTTAAATTTCTCTCTCTTCTAACACATATAACTTTGATTCAATGTTTCTACATTTGCTAGGTGGCACATATGGATAGATTTTGCTAAGATTTGAAGCACAAGTCAATACCTAACGTTGGTGAGTCATGCATTCTAGAATTCTCTTAACTTAAGTTTTAAGTTAAGGGGTATTTTGGTCTTTTCACCACTAAAAGGGTAATTTCATATTTTCCCTCACAAATATAAGGGTATTCTAGTTAATTAACATCATTCTCCTTAATTCTCACAATTAGGGTTTGATAACTCTAATTAGGGTTTCCTAATTAGGGTTTAGGGTTCCAATAATGAAATTAGGGTTTTTCGGCTTTCGTTTAGGGTTCCTAACTGTACGTTAGGGTTTCTAAACCTGAGATTAGGGTTTCTAATCTCTCATTAGGGTTTACTAATGTTATACCCTACCTGAAAATCACTGATCAAAATTCTATACAGTACAAACACGTACTCAACGATACAGTTATAATAAGTGTATTTTCTATCGAATCCCTATCCGAACTTAGGGTTAGGGTTTCTATTCTTAGTTAATCACAACTCTACTCTTAATTTCTTACTCAACACACAAATTGACTCATTCTCTAAACTCGTATCACAGATACACAACACAATATTAACAGTCAATATTAATATTAAATAAAAAAAATATTTATTCGTAAAATTAGGATTATTCGAAATCCCAGGTTATTACACTTCTAATGGATTGCTTGTTCCGCTGTAGTTAAACTTGATGTTTATTGTATTTATCAGTTTAACACTGTTAAAGGCTAACGACAATTTATTCTGCAACATCTTATTCATAATATTTTTTACTGGGCTAGTTGAGCTCACCCTTTTGCTTTCATTGTTCTCTTCATGAAATGAGAACATAGCCATGACTAGTCAGGGAACGGAGTGATGGTCCGAGATGGTGTCATAGTAGTCCTCACTATTTTATGAAATAGTGTGTTAATAATTGTAATGAGGACCCCATTTGAGTTTGGATATTGTCTACAACACAATATATATTTGTTTAAAAACTCTCAGCTCATGTTGTATAATTAATTTTTTATTTATATTTTGTACCATGTATTTGGTGACTCATAATGGGTGATGTATACCTATTTTAGGGGCGTCACATTTAGTATCAGAGCTTAGGAATATGATCCCTGGCTGAGATGTGAGACAAGAACAAGGAGGGGAGAGACGGGTATTCCTTCTCTAGTATGACTTACCTAAGTTTATTTGTTATTTAATTGGTCGGTCAGAGTATAGGGATAATATGTGGCATGTCAATTAACCCTTATTTTGTGGTAGTGTTTGAAAATGCCATCTAAAAATGTCAAGATAAGTAATGAAGCACATGAGACTGTTGAGTCGCCAATGATTAATACCCATGATAATGTGCATCGGGAAGATAATAATCCTCAGGTAAACAACAAGACCGATCAGATGATGAACAATGGGTTGTTCAGAGGCTTTATGAGATTCATGCAACATCAGGTGAGAGAGACTCTAGTTCAAAATGCAGATGGAAACACTGGCAACTCTCGGATGGTCACCGCTAAGCAGTTCAAGGAGCTGGGACCACCAGAGATTTCGGAAGAGCCAAAACCACTTAAGGCGAAGACGTGGATAAAGCAGATCACCAAGATATTTGATGTTTTGGGATGCTCTGTGAAGCAAAAGGTTCCCTTTGCTACCTTCATATTGCGAGGAGAGGCAGATTACTGGTGGGAATTAGTAAAACGTACTCAGCCTGCCGCATTCAAAATATCTTGGGAAAAGTTCTAAGAACTATTCAATGACAAGTACTTTCTCAAAAGTATTCATCACATGAAAGAGGTGGAGTTCATCAAGCTGGAGCAAAACAATATTACTGTGTCACAGTACGAAGCTATGTTTGCCGAGTTGTCCCAGTTTGTGTCCCACTTGGTTGATAATGAGGAGAGAATGACGCGGATGTTTATAAGAGGTTTGAAACCCAAGGTACGCCAATATCTCATTTCTCACAAACTTTGCTTGTATTTAGATGTTGTGAATAGGGCTCAGTTATTGGAGCGTAATAATGAGTCAACCCAACTAAGAGAGAGCAGCCGACAAAATGATAATACCAGTGGTAGTAGTCATCAAAGTGGTGACAAAAAACCCGTTGACAGCCCCAAATCCGAGTCCTAAATCACCACGGATCTGGTACAATTATTCTATAACTATTGCGGAGGATTTAAACATAAATTGTTTATACAATAAACTTTACACACTATCCCCAAGGTCAAGAACCTTAACTTATACACAATTCATTATTCTACCTGACATACAAAGATATTATCATACAACACTGTTACAAATCTAGCTACACATGTATACTAAAGTTGGAACTGTCTTTGACCTTTCCTTGTATCCGACGTATTCGCCTTAATCTGTAATTTTTATCATGATATAGCAAGGGTGGGCATATGTTTGCCTAGCAAGTATAAATTTATTTGAGGATATATCATGATTGAAAGAGTTTGAATAATAAGCTGGTAATAATTTAACAAAATAGTTATGAATTAGCACGAAAAAACTTGCATAGCTGAAGAACCTTTAACATGAATATATATATATATATATATCTGGACCGAATGGTAATGAAGGTGATCAGCCTTTCATACCTGATTAATATATGTAATATATATAGAGTACAATTTAACAATTCTTAGACATGGCAATCAACAATGATTAACCATAAGTATATTTGAATGTAACAACTCTAGATCAAGTTAAAGAAAACTTGCATGTTCGGTCGATTACTGTTACGTAATTTATTAAGCTTTGTCTAAAGACCTAATATATAAATAATATCGATATACAAATTAGAATAATATAATCACAGTATTTAAAATAACCTAAACACATTATCACACAATCCTATCTGTCTATAACACACATAAGGCTTAACCTCAAGTCAAACTTTTACAGTCTGAATAGGGTTCGACACAATTCTGACATCCCGACGGCTTAGTCGGACCATTATCGAGTTTAATTTCAATTAAACTCTGCCTAAACACTTAACACTTAACTTAGATAATTTTATTATCAGTCAAAATAATTTTCATAGGCTTGTAAAAATTTCTAGATAATTATTACCATTTATCATGATTTTTCAATCATTTATATCGTATTTGTATTATATAAATACCACATTACTTCTCTTATCATTAAAATTTATTTAATATTAAATATTAATTAAAATCATAACATAATATTATAATATATTTATAATATATCAAAGTATTTTTAATACCTTAAAATCATATTTATATGATTTTTAAACTATTAAATTCATTATCCGATAATTGCTATTAATAATAAAATATTAATATTTTCATGACAAAATATCAAAAGTTACATTTTATAACTTCAAATATTTTATAACACTTAAATCATTTTTATATGATTTTTAAAACATTATTTCTAATTTTCCATAATTTATTTAATATATGTATTAAATAAATCCATTACCATTAATATTAATTTATTAATGAAAATTCATCACAAAATATCAAAAGTTATTAAAATAACTTAAAATATTTTTATAACACCATAATATGATTTTTCATAATTTTTCATGTATTAAATTCATTTTTAAATAATTTATTTAATAATATAATTAAATAAATTAAATACCATTTATATTCAAAAAATATTAAATATTTATGAAATATATTCAAAATTATTAAAAACCTATTTTTGAACTTTTAAATAATTTTTAGGAATTTATTATGTATTTTTAATAATTAAAAACTATTTTTTTTCTATTTATTTATTTTCTGAAATTAAGTGTCGCTATAGGGGCTTTAGGCGACAAAACCGTCGCTAAAAGTGTTCTTCAGCGAACTCAGAAATGCATGGTCAGTTAGCAAGGTGCCTTCTTTGCCGCCTTGAATCTTTGATTTTCATTACTTGTTTATGTAATGTAAAGGTTTAATCCTGTAGTCGATATGTTAAGCTACAACTATCATGCACTATAACAATCTAATAACATATCAAGAGAGAGAAATAAGTCGGTCAAAGCACTGTCAGAATCATGTCCTTCACGATTCTGGTTTTCCAGAAATGGAACCCAGACAGTCGGTCAACCTAGGTTTGACCATACGTATTAACTAATCTGTTGTTAATCAAGGTGATCTAATGGCATGGATTAGTAGTTTATACACCAGTCTACAACATCCAACCAACAATTCAACCAAAAACATAAAACATTGCAAGATCTAAGGTCTACAAAACGTTATCAGAAATTATGGGTATCTGGGTTTGCCTAGATTTCCAGAATCCGTGCTTGGTCAACGCTCTTTGACCGATCATATCTTGCAATTTATACATGATCTAAGCTTGATTCAAGTCTTAGATCAAAGCCCTAACAACAAAGAACAGATCTATAACATAAAATACACCAAACATCAAACACACACAAATCTATAAGGTTTGACATACGGCTGTCAGACAACTTTTTCCAACTTTTCTAGATTTGGGAAATCTTTAAATTCGAGCACTTTGATGTTATGGATCTGGGATCTAACAACCCAGATCACTTATTACCACCCTCTAACACATCTTTAAACAACCAATAACAACACTTAACATAAAACTCATATATTAGGGTTTATACCTCTTATGCTCAAATCCTTTCATTTTGATCTCTGATCATGATCTTGATGATCAAGAGGCTTGTTTAGTGACTGAAATACTTGTGTATTTTGTAGGAGTGGAGAAAGAAACGTTTGGTTGAGTGGTTGAGAGCAAATGGGTTAAGTTTTTAGACTTTCTCTCTCTTTTTTCACTTTTATCTTTGATCCATGGTATTTGGCTAATATAATATGGCTGGTTACTGTGATTTTTAATCACATGGCTGATTTAGGTTGGCCACCAACTCCAAAATATGGCAAGATTTGCAAGTAACCTTCAATAATGCAATAAGGGTAAATGGGTCATTTTGCATACAATTTTAATGGCTAACTTGTCATTTTCCCTAACCTTTAGGGTTTAGGGTTTAACCCTTAGGGTTTACGATTTAACCCTAAGATTTTTAAAATTCAATTTCTATGATTTCCCAATTCCAGTTTTCAAAATAGAAAATTAATATTTCTAAATTATAATTAGGATTCTATAATTATATTAAGATTTTCTAATCATAAGTTCAATCTTGCTAATTAGGATTAACATTTTCTAATTAAAATTACTAATTTAGCAATTAAATCCATAATTATACATTAGGGTTTCCAACAGAACAATTAGGGTTTTCTAATTAATTAAGCTTTACCCTAATTAAGTTTATAATCAATACACTTAATCCATTAATTTCCCAATTTAGGGTTTCTAATTTTCAAATTAGGGTTTTCGATTCCCAAAATTGAAATTAGGGTTTCAGAATTGGTTTTTAGGGTTTCTTATCAGTCGTTAGGGTTTTCTAAATGAACTTTGACGTTCTAAATATATACTTAGGGTTTGTCACAGATATCATTTATTTGGTCAACCCTTGACCCTAAACCACATACTGTACACATATAATGCCATATTTACAGAACATATACACTTATTGACTTAATCCTGAATAATTCACCAAAATCCTTAACAGGATTTTGAAATCCTCAAAATTCCTTCCCACAAATGTCAAATTCATACACTTATTTTCTATCTAGATTCTAATATTGAACCTTAAATTAATCAATTAGGATTTTAAAATTTTTCTAAATTCGTGGGTTTTCACACCCGTTGTTAAAGAAGGAGAACGACCACCGATTGTATGCTTCAAATGCGGAGGGGAGGTACATATCATTCCAAACTGCTCTATGCAGTCCAAAGCGTGTTATAATTATGGAAGAGAAGGTCACCTAGCCCGATTTTATCGTGCAACGAAGACAAGTCCAGCTGGGACGGAAGCACCAAAGGTCGTCCCAGAGAAGTCAAAGCCTGTAGTTCAAGGGAGAGCGTTTGTCGTAACCTCCCAAAAAGTGAGGAACCCGAACAAGGTTATCACGGGTAAGATAATCATAAGCTCTTGCAAAGTTTATACCTTATTTGATACCAGTTCTACCCATTCTTTTATTTCTCTTACTTGCACTCAAAATTTAAATTGAACTCCGGAGAAATTAGACTTTGACTTATCTGTTGAAACTCCATTAGAAGAAACCTTCATTACATCCACTGTTTATAAGTCTTGTTTGATTCAAATCGGAAACTACACGTTACCTGTCGATCTTGTCTCTTTGAAAATACTTGCAATTGATGTGATTTTAGGGATTGATTGGTTGACCACTCATCATCCTAAAATTGATTGTTTTCGTAGAGTAGTTAGCTTTCATATTCCTAACCAACCTATTATACGAATTTAAGCAACTAAACCACTAAAGTCAATCACTATCATATCAAGCCATAAAGCTATTTGTTTATTGAAAAATGGATGTCAAGCTTTCTTAGCTCATGTCAAAGATTTAAACAAAAATATGTCAGATTTGAATGATATTTCTATTGTTAATAAATTTCCTGACGTATTCCCTGAAGAAATTCTTGGCCTACCCCCAAAGCGTGAAATCGAATTTTGTATCGACCTTGAACTCGGTACAAAACCCATTTCTAAACCCCAAAATCGAATGGCTCCCATTGAACTTCAGGAGTTCAAAACCCAACTATAGAAGTTATTAGACATCGATTTCATTCGTCCTAATACGTCTCCTTGGGGTGCTCCTGTTCAATTCGTAAAGAAGAAAGATGGAAGCATGTGACTTTGTATTGATTATCGAGATTTAAATCATGTCACTATCAAAAATAGTTACCCGTTGCCTCGCATTGATGACCTATTTGACCAGTTGTGAGGCGCTAAATTCTTTACAAAGATCGATCTTCGTTCTGGATATCATCAATTAAAGATTAAAACTGATGGCATTCCAAAGACTACTTTCAGAACTCGGTACCGGCATTATGAATTCCTAGTCATGTCTTTTGGATTGACTAATGCTCCTGTTGCCTTCATGGATATGATGAACCGAGTATTCAAGGAATATTTAGATCATTTCGTGGTTATATTTATTGATGACATCCTCATATACTCTAAAAGCCGTGAAGATCATAAGCAACACTTGAGGTTGATACTCCAAAAGCTTCGTGAAAACAAGTTATACGCCAAGATAAAGAAATACGAGTTCTGGCTTGAGGAAGTAGCATTCCATGGGCATACGATATCAAATCACGAAATATCTATTGACCCGACAAAGATTGAAGAAATTCAAAGCTAGGAGCAACCTAAGTCAGTGACCGAAGTACGTAGCTTTTTGGGCTTAGCTGGTTATTGTCGGAGATTCGTAGAAGGATGTTCTCAAATTTCTACTCCATTAACTCAGCTGACTCGAAAAGATACAAAATTCGGTTGGAGCGAGGAATGTGAGAAGAGTTTTCAAGAACTCAAAGGGAGACTTATTTCAGCACCTGTTCTAACAATACCATCTAGTTCAGAGGGATTTTTCATATACAGCGATGCTTCAGGTGAAGGTTTAGGATGTGTTCTCATGAAACATGGGAAAGTCATAGCCTATGAATTACGACAACTCAAAGAATATGAGAGAAATTATCCTACTCATGATCTAGAGTTCGCAACTGTCATTTTTGCACTTAAAATTTGGAGGCATTACTTGTATGGGAAGAAAGTGGAGATCTATACGGATCATAAAAGCCTCAAATATTTCTTCACCCAAAAGGAACTCAACATACGACAACGACGTTGGCTCGAGCTGTTGAAAGATTATGATCATACCATTCAGTACCATCCTGGAAAAGCGAACGTGGTAGCTGGCGCATTAAGTAGAAGATCATATGCGGGTAAGAGTGCGATATTGTCAACGCAAAGGCCCATTTTGTATGACTTACAAAGGATGGAGATAGAGTTAAAGACTCCAAGGTCCCACATGATGATGGAAAATATACGAGTAGAACCAACTTTAATTGATAGAGTTAAAGTTGCTCAAGCGATAGACCCGAAACTGATGCGTATGAAGAAGAAAGTTCAAGAAGGTTTTATTCTGGAAGCAAGAATCAATGAAGAAGAAATACTTCGAGTCAACTCTAGACTTTTTGTTCCTAACGACCCAGATTTAAAGTATAAAATCATGATGGAGGCGCACAACACACCGTTTGCAATCCATCCTGAGAGTACCAAAATGTATCGTGATCTTCGACATACATTTTGGTGGAGCAATATGAAGAGAGAGATCGCAGAGTTTATCTCAAGGTGTTTAACATTTCAACGAGTCAAGGCGAAGCATCAAGTGCCAAAAGGTCCATTGTAACCACTTGAAATTCCAGAATGGAAGTGGGAGCACATTACCATGGACTTCGTTACTAGCCTTCCCAAGGTTTCTCACGGCATGGATGCAATTTGGGTCATTATCGATAGATTGACCAAGTCTACTCATTTCTTTCCTATACGAGAAAGTTATTCACTTGAACATCTTGCTTGTATATACATAAATGAGATTGTAAGACTGCATGGTATGCCAGTATCCATAGTTTCTGATCGAGACCTAAGATTCACTTCACGATTTTGGGTTAGTTTGCAAAAAGGTATGGGCACGAATTTAGGATTTAGTTCGGCATATCATCCTCAAATGGACTGGCAGTCGGAGAGAACTATTCAAACTCTTGAAGATTTATTAAGACTCTGTGTCCTTGACTTCAAGGAAAGTTGGGACAAGTTCTTGCCATTGGTGGAATTTTCCTACAACAATTGTTATCAAGCAAGTATTGACATGGCTCCATTCGAGGCGTTGTATGGACGCAAATGTCGTTCTCCAGTATACTGGGATGAGGTGTGTGAAGCAACGTTGTTGGGACCGGATTTGGTACGCATGACAATAGAAAAGATTCAAATGATCCGGCAACGTATAAAAACCTCACAAGATCAACAAAAGAGTTATGATGATCTTCATCGAAAAGACGTGGAATTCAATGTTGGTGATCATGTGTTCTTACGTGTGGCTCCATGGAAAGGATTTACAAGATTTAGAAAGAGAGGAAAGCTCAATCCTCGATTCATTGACCCATTCAAAATCCTCGATCGAGTAGGAACTGTGGCCTATAGACTCGCCTTACCGCCAAGTATGTCTCGTGTTTATAATGTTTTTCACATATCTATGTTACGTAAATATGTGAAAGACCCGAACCACATTATTGACTTAGAACCATACAAGTTAGATGAAGATTTAACGTATGAAGAGGTTGTTATAACCCAAATTTTTGGGTAATATTAAAATAGAATTAAATAAATAAAATTCTTATTAGCTAATATGTTGTATGATATTATATTGCATAAGTGGGTATGAACTAAGCAATATGTGATGATTATGCTTAATAAATATATTGGTATTATATATTTATTATATGTAAATAAATTATAGGGGTAATTTATTAAAGGAAATGAGATGGATAGAATTAAAATAATCTATAATATTAAATTTTTTAATGTGGTGAATTGATGGCATTAAATATATACTTAATGTATAACCACCCTTTAATTTATTGAAGAAATCGTGTATTACATTATTAGATGTAATGCATGTATGTTTTAATGCGATAAGTATATTATTATATTTTTTACAGTTAAATTGTTGAAAATAATTTATAGAAGGAAAAGAAAGTAATTAGTATACAAGAATTATTGTATACTTTAAATAAATGATATTAAAATAAATTCAAGAGTTGAATTATTTTAATAAAGAAAAGATATTATTTTAATTATAATATCTTATTTACTGGATAAATTTCGAGTAAATATATTAAGTTATACTTACTATATATAAATAAATTGATATAAACAATTTATAAGATGAGAGAATAAATTTATTATTTATTTTCTATATGTGATATGATGTATGCATTATAAACAATATTTACGCAGAGAAAATAAAATTGTTGGGAATAATTTATGTAATAAAGGCAAAAAGAGGTTTGGTTAAACATATAATATTTATATATACTTTACCCAAGAGTATTAGAATAAATTCTTATATAAAATTAATTTAATAAAGAAAAGATATTATATTTATCTTAATATCTAAAGAAAGTAAATAAATTCTTAATTGAATTTATGATAACGAAGTAAGGATATTATATTATAATATCTTGGGTATGTAAATAATTATATTTACATAAGAAATTATGTGTAGTATATTTATTTTTCAATTATAAAATAAATATGTAATTTGAATATATTATGTTATATTTTATATAATTTATATATAACAAAGATGAGTTATGTAAATTATATGATTCCAAGAGGGTAAAATAAATTAAGGAAATTTATGTAGTAACTTATTTAATTAAATTAAGTTAGAAAGATTGAGTAATTAAATAACTTAATAAAGTATTGAAGTGAATTATGAAAGTTAAGGGGAATTGTGCGAGTTAAGAAAACCTTAGGATTAAAAACCTAATATTTAAAACTTAAGAAAGTATCTTAAGGAATATGCTACGGAATAAAGAATATGCTAAGAATATGTCAGGGGGTGATTTGCAAGCTTTTAAAGACGAGGGGGAAGACTAGAGAAGACTTAAGTTGGGTGACCAACTTAAAAGAAATTGAAAGTAATTTTTATAAAGCTAAATTATTTTAATAAAAGAAAATGATGGCGTTTTATATATTATCTTATTTTAGTTGTAAGTAAGATAATATAAATGGAAAATATTATGTAATATAATATATGTATAATGTAAATATTGTGTATATACGCAATAAAAGTAAGGTACTATATGTACATACTTATATTATTACCCATGTATTACATGCTTAAGCATAACAATTCGTAGGAGTCAAGTATTAGAGAGTAAGGGCCATTCAAATAATAGAAGAAGAGAGTAAGGAAGTCAAAGCTATAAAGCCATGACCCTTCTCTGGCCACTCCTCTGCTTCCCTCTCCCACACTGTCGAGCACCCCCATCCCTAGGCCAACTGATCTCCCTTGCTAACCCAGTCCAGTCCATTTAAGGATAAGCAAGAACAGAGGTTCTATAGAACCCAAATCACATTCTAGAGCTTCCTTTTATTTTCTGTTTCCACCCTCCATCCCCTCTCTCAAATTAATTTCAATGTTTCATTTCTATTAGAGCAAGGAAGAGGTAAAGCTTCATGATTTGTGTGGTGAAGTTGGAATTTGAATTTAAAGATAGAAAGATCTCATAAACAAGCAAGTGAAAGGTATTTTTATTACGGAATGCAAGGTTTTATCAAATTTTGTTCATATATGTAGTTAATGGTAAATTTATTAGTTTGTGTTTAGTTATTGTGTAACACGGAGTATCACTGGATATGCTTATCTATGATAATTGGTATATGGGGTGTGTAGTTATTGTGTATGGAGTATCACTTTGAAAGGAATAAGGAAAGCGGTGAACTTGTTAGTTTATAAACCAAGTGTATAACTGATTTAGTTGTGTATTCTATTGTTATGGGGCTGAAGTAGAGTAAAGGAGATAGGATGGTTGTGTGGACTTATAAGGAGGATAAAATAGGTTTATAATACAAACTAATAGCTATGAAAAGGGTGTCGGAAAAATGTGCACACAACTTGCTCGATAAAAGTCTTAAGTGGACTGTTTTGGCTAAAAATCGAATATTAGATGGAATCAAGGCTTGGGACAGATTAGTATGTTATATGAGATGATAATTAGAGTGACTAAGCATATAAGATTTGAATGAAACTCAACTATAAGCCAAAGTGAAAAATTAAAAAGTAGTATGTCAAGGCTACTTTAAGTGTTGTTTTGAGCAGCATATTGAAGCTGAAATGGAAAGGTTATAACTTTTAAATGCAGTCTCATATGCTATGTAAAACATATTGAAAATTTGTTCTAATTTGGTATATGAGCTAGAAGTAATAAGCTCGTGAAATAAACATGTTAGAAACCGAAAAATTATGAACTGTCGACCCTAAAATGAAAATTCAGGGTTAGCTAGGATGTTCAAAAAATTCTAGGCTTTTGGTTTGTTATATTACACTGAATAAGCTTTCCATAGACTCTGGAACAGACTAATTCTGACTTCGGAGTAACGAGTTAATCCCGTTCAAAGTAGTGGCGTTAAATCTGTCTAACAAATTCAGAGCAGTCCCCTTGCACAAATTTTCTGAAATTCAGTGTTTTGAATTTGGGAATGATCAAAGAATGAAAGTTGTACCTTCGGAAGTTAGCTTCGTGTTGGCTCAAGAATCGCTCAAAAATGTTTTGAAACGAAAAAGTTATGACTGTTTCAGCAAGAGAGGGTACAGTTGGAAAAAAATTGAAAATTGTTTCGATATGGCAGTTTTAGCCCTCTGTTTAACCTGTCTAAGATGCCCAAATTAGAAGAGTTATATTTTTTAAAATACTATGATATACCCTTTATAACACGCTAAATTTTGGTTTCCATTGGACTTGTGATTTGCAAACTAGAAAATGGAAAAGGAGGCCGAGAGCAATATGGTTTGGCTGTTGCGGCTGACCTGTTTTGTTTTAGTCCTTTGGAGTTGTTTTGAACACGAATGCAATAAATTGAATTGAAGTTGCTTGGATTTAGTAGGGAGACTAGTTGTGGTTATGAAGAGCAATAAGGGAGGAGATTTTGGGCTAAACTTGTATAAAAATATATATAAACTCTACTTTTATATTAATTGCATATGAGGTGGTTGATTTAAGGTCTCTTAGAGACTAATAAGTTCAAATTGGAAAACTAGTGGACTGTTTTGGACCAATTTGTGTTGTGCTCTGAAACTGAAAAATTAAGTTTTGTAATGGTGGGTTGTGCTCCTGCGAGTTCTAGAAATAATCCAATTGGAGTGAATCAAAATGGAGCTAAAACAAATTTATAGTAAAGGCTTTAGTAAAACATGTTAGAAACATCCAACAACATGTTTCATGTATATCACTATAAGATATGATAACATCTTAGACTTTTTGTTACTTTAACATAAAGCATAGCTTGGATTATAAGTGATGAATTTTAATTAATGTATTTGAATAGCTAGATTGGCTAGGATGTTTAATAAATATGGTGTTGTAAACTGCAGAATTGTTACTAAGATTTTTTGTTCTAAAAATGGGATACGCTTGAAAGAATAAATTGTGTGTGTGTGTCTAAGTCATATAATAAATATGATTCTAGTATAAAGAAGATTTATAAAGGTTGCGATTCAGGGAATGAATGGATGGAAAGAAAGAAAAAAGAAAAATTTTATTCCGCATTTTTAGCTATTTTAACATTAAATAATGTTTTAAATCTAGAACAAGATAATATTAACGCACAAGATCGGGAAAGAAAATAGTCTTGATTTTTGGGTCGTTACAGAGGTACCTGTTAAAATCTTGGATAAGAAGGATCATATTCTACGCTCCAAGGTTATACCTCAAGTCAAAGTTTTGTGGAGAAACCATGATGTTGAGAAAATGACCTGGGAGTTAGAATCTGAGATAAAGTCAAGGTATCCTCACCTCTTCGACATACCATGTATGTACCCTAATTTTGAGGACGAAATTTCATAAGAAAGGGAGGTTGTAAGACCCCAACTTTTATGAATAAAGATTATTTTTTCTCAAAATATATTTTTGAATATTATGGTGTAGATTTGATATAATATTATAGTTGTGGGTAACATTTATAAATTTTGAAAAGTAAGCAATTTGTTATAAAATATTCGATTTGTTGGGAAATATTCATTTTAACAGGGAATATTCATACGATGACACACTCATTGGTGGACCCCACAACGGAAGTATTGTTGTAGTTAGAAAACAGCGGAGATATCATTTTATAAAAATAACTACAAAAAGTTTTACTGTTAAACTATTAAACTACGCGATAGTAAAAGTACAAGAATATCGGCGTGGTTGCATAGTAGCACACTAGATTGATTATTGATGCTTTAAATGAGAAGTCACTCGATTATACTCAATTATTGCTACAGTAATTGTTGCATAATATCTCTCATATTATTGATTCAATTATTGTCACAGTATCATCTGCATAATATTTATTATTATTAAATCAATAATTGAGACGAAAAAGTTATTCATATTATTATTTGCAACATTGACGATGTCTAGAAAGTTCTGTCGAGGAGAGGTTTGGTCACCTAATTGCGCGCAAATAGGGAGAAATCCTTATCGGAAAGCCCCCTCTTTCCTGGGAATGATCTGGTTATTAAATATTGTGAGTTATAATATTAATGATGAATAAGTTTGTGTTGATATGAAATTGATATTTTCATTATATTGGGATTATTAGTGTTAATAGAAATCGGCATTTATTTCGATAATAATTGATTTCTAGAGGTTATATTGACTAATCAGGTAATTAATCGGATAAATAAGCAATTACTTGCTATTAATTCACATGCTTATAACTATTTGTTCATATGTATGTACTATTGATTCACATGCATGTACTATTAGGGGAGGTGGTGTAAGTTTGATAATACTTGCAGGAGTAGATTAAAAATGAAGGAAAATATGAAGGTATTATACTGTACTATTTCGAGGCCCAAAACGTGTAATTATAAAAATAATATTTTCCTATAAATAGAATCTCATTCTTCTTTCATTCTCACCAATTCACTAAGACTTACAAGAGCAATTATAGAGAGAGAAGCTATAGAGAGAAAGAAAAAGAGTATTCTGCTACTTCACTATTTTAGTATCCAGTTTTCTTCTAAGGTAAGGGATATTATTTTTGTTCAGTATTCATAAGTAATAATATTTTCTTCCATACTCTGTAGTATGTGAGTAATATTATTTCGTCTCATTATACCCTGATTTTGTTAGTAGAATATCCTTGAAATTTGGGTTTCATCTAGTATTGTTTCACAAGGATATTTTCTGCACATTCTTGTTAAATTTTAAGTTTTCATGCCGGAGTACTGTCCATGAGTACTATTCATTTATACAGTACTATTCACAAAGTACTATTCATGGGTACTATTCACAAAGTACTATTCACGAAGTACTATTCACAAAGTACTATTCACGGTGTACTTTCTTGAAGTTTTATTCACGAGGTACTATTCACTCGGAGTACTATTCATGACAAAAATTGATTTCTTTTCGGTCTAAATCATTTTTGATACAATATCATTCTTGAATTTTACTCCACAAAGTAGTATCATGTTGGCAATTTGATCGTTATTGAATTCTAGATAAATTAAATTATAATCTTTAAAAATTTATCCTTTGCTTTCTTTTAATTGAATTCTTATATCATTGTCATTATCCTCATGCTTATATTGTGATGAAAGTCATTTTTGGCTTACGTGCGTATATAATGGATCATTGATTGGTATGATTATGACGGAGATCATTCTATATAATCATGACCGTATATTACAAATGATGTGGTAAAAGTCCTCATTTTCCTGTAGTGCATTGATGGATTCTTTGGTATGATCATAACCATTGGTGAAAACACGAATATCCTTGGCCGTGGTGCATGGATAATTCATCGTCGTGATACTAATGAATATCATTGGCACGTGTAGTGCATGGATGATTCGATGATGTGGTTTATTTATTAAGCTAAGTCTCAATGATAAAATTGATGATAAACTTTTAAATCATAGAAGATAGTAGATATCATGTTCTACTTGACTCTTCTAATGGATTGCTTGTTCCAATCGGGTTAAACTTGATGTTTATTGTATTTTATTAGTTTAACCTCGTTGAGGACTAATGATAATTTATTCTCGCATTATCTTAGTCATAATATTTCTTCTTGGGCTAGTTGAGCTCACCCTTTTGCTTTCATTGTTCTCTTGAGAAATGAGAACGCATCTGGACAAGCTCGGGGAACGGAGTGATGGTCCGAGATGGTGTCATAGTAGTCCTCACTATTCTACGAAATAGTGTGATAATAATTGTAATGAGCACTCCATTTGAGTTTGGATATTGTCTAGAAGATAATATTTGTGTAAAAACTTTAAGCTCATGTTGTATAATTAAGTTTGTATTTATATTTTGTAACATGTATTTGGCGACTCCGAATGGGTGGTATATACCTATTTTGGGGGCGTCACATACAGTTCATATGTCCAAGTGAGGGTATCCAAACACAACAATAGTTCTCCTGAGAATAGTTATCTGTTATGGGATACTGTGAATCTTGGATCTATGGGAATTACATCTGGTTATAATTGTATAGTCACTCAATTAGATATAAGCATATAATCAGATACCATAGGCGTATAGATTTGAATGAGTTATATACATCGATTATTAGTACGCACCATATCGAATACCATGGGAGTATAGATATGGGGGCGTTACAATAACCTACATATAACAAGAAGTTATAAAGGTTCAAAGTCACTGTCAGAGCTATTCTTAAGTTTCTGGGTAACCCATAACAGTGGTCATGGTTGGTCAACGGTTTTGTGGTTTCTAGATCTTTCAATCCATGTGATAGGTTTGTTTTTTGTTTGTTGTAATAGTAGTCTATATATCAAGGTACATATATGTAACACTTATTTGGATAGAGTATGATTATAAGTTCTAGAACTATGTTGGTCAAAGTTCAACCGAAGGCTGTTCTTCAGTTTTCTAGGAAACCCAGATAACATAGTCATTCTCGGTCAACGACTTTTGACCATTAAATCTAGTAATCCTATGAATTGATTAAGTATTTGAGTATTATAAATATGTAGCATGTATATCAGGCTATCAATTCATTACTAATAGACATCATAACAAAAATCCGAAAGCGATTAAAAGGTTGGTCAAAGTAAGCTTGGTTCAACCTCTTCTTGAGTTTTCTGCGTAACCCGTAAAATAGAACTTCGTGATTGGTTAACCACTTTTGACCAACTATATCTTGCAATATATGGTTCCACTAAACCTGCTTTTCTTTTCCAGTTAAAGAACTCATGTAATACTATAACTAACATAAAATTAACAGACCTAACTATTAACATACACAGATCTATAGGCTCTGACATTCGACTGTCAGACCTGTTTTTCTAGAATTTCCAATTCATTTAAAACACTATTTTGATGCATCTAGATGTTATGGAAACATGTTATATCAACTTAGAATACTTTCTAACATGTTATTACATATATCTAAATATCTAAACAATAAATTAAACATAGCATCAAAGATCTAGGTTAAAATTAGGGTTTAAACCTTCTTACTAAATTTTTGATTTTTGGCTACTTATCCTGTTGTTGCTATCACCAAGGCTTGTTTTGGTGTGTTTATAAGAGTGCATAGGCTTAGAGAATTCGTGGGTTTGGCGGAAGATGTGTTTCTATTTATACACTTAAGCATCTTAGGGTTTTTAGTCTTTTCACCAATTTGCCTCCACAAAGATCTCATTACTAATTAAGTTACTTGTTGTCTTTGCTTGGGAAGGTTGCCAAACCATGTGCACTCTTGGGACTTAGTTTGGTGACTCCTAACCTACTTGTGAGCTAGTTTGATTAGATTAGTAGCTTAATTATGCCCTAATCCTCTTTAATCTTGATTAGGGTTTTGGTATTTATGTTTAGGTTTGCTTAATGATGTTTATTAGTACCTAATTGAAGTTTAGCAATCATGATTAGGTGTTAGGATAACTTAATTAGGGTTTAGTCTAGCTAATTAAGGTTAAGGCTTATAAATTAGGGTTAGGGTTTGTAATCTAGGATTCCTAACTTAGATTTTTCACAAATCCTAACAAGCACGACAAAGCATTTTGTCAGTGTAAGCACGACAAAGCAGCTCGTCAAAATATATATACCGAAAAGTCTATTTCCGAAAGAAAATTTTAAGCACAACGTGTCAAGCACGTCAATTTTTGGACGAAGATTTATTTGACCTAATTTGTTAAACAAAGTATATAATAACACAAAACACTTTCAAAACGGAGAGATTTTATTCATATAACTAAATTTACATAACCGAATCTTATTAGGGTTTTGGGGTTTCACACCCTTAAGGGACTCACTCGAAAACATTCTCAAACTTCTGACAGCTCAGAAGAAAATTACTCATCTCCTTCAACTAGCCAACCCTAGTTGAAAGGGTTTCAATGTAAACATGAAATGTGCTTACCATGCTGGAGCTCCAGGCCATGACACTTAGGATTGTTTGGCCCTTATGCATAAGATCTAGGATTTAATTGACAATGGTGAGATCGTGGTAACCAAGCCCGACCAACCACATGTTCAAGAAATCCCTCTCCCTCAACATAAGGAAGATGAGGTTAACATGATTAACAGAGGCGGTGGAGAGACCTCCAAGTACTTCAAGTATGTTGGAAGATCATCCCAAATCAGCAAGGAGAATTCTAACAGATAAGATTAATCACAAGTCCAATTCATGATGGAAGGAGAATTAAAGTCTTTTGGCGAACAAGTCAATCAATTGGCAGAACTAGTGATTCATCAACACCAAGTTACACGTCAATTATTCAGTCAGGAGCAGGCTAGCTTTCTTTCTCCTTTTACAAGTACTCCACCACTTACTCAAGAAACTGAAACACTGGAGGAAAAGACTACAAAAAGAGCAAAAGCCAAAGCCCGTCGGGATTTCGTCAACAAAAGGGAATTCACCTATTTAGGCCAACTGATGGAAGAGATATTGCAGATACTGATTAATGAGGGAAAAATCACAGCATTGCTACCTCCAGTCAACCCACGTTCAAGATGGTTTGATGCCAATGGAGTATGTCAATACCATTCCCACTCTTACGATCACAAACATTAAATAATTACGGGCACTCACTACCATCTTATTCAAAACATGATGAGACAATGGTGACTGCAAATGGCAGACAATGACGTTGTATCATTTAAGAGTGGGGACAAATTTCCTTTAGAATGGAAGGGAGTCATAGCGGTTATATAATCAGAAGGAGATTTGGCTTCCACACCACTTACAATTCAACCAATTTAGCTCAAAGGCATTGAAAACCCTTTGAAAGTGGTTGTACCAAAGCCAATCATATTGTCGTTCAAGCCACAGTATCCTGTTGTCAGCTTCAAGAAAGTGCCATGGAAATATGGAGAGGCTGAAGGATCTACATCCAACACAACTACTACAGTGTCTAAAGAAAATCCACTGTATCTTCCTCAACGAGTGATGAAGCTTTCATCATCATATCAAAGGGAAAGTTCACATGGAGAGGGTTGAAGAATTCCCCTATGCTATGGGACACAATGACGCCAAGGTGGTTCTAAGCTTGAAGGAAGCTCCACAACAGATTTCTATTCTGGACTTGGTTTCCTCTTTAGAAGATCACAGGAAGGTCTTACTGAGAGTTTTAGAAGAAGCCCATTTGCCAAAGATAGTGGACGTGGAAAAATTCCATCATCTAGTTGATCACCTATTCAAAAGTAATGTGATATCCTTCACTGATGATGACATACCTTTCGAAGGGATGGGTCACAACAAATCATTGCATATAGCTGCTATATCTTCTAGATATGTGGTTGGAGGAGTGCTAATAGATAAGGGATCATCCCTAAACATCTACCCCTATGCCACATTAGAAAAAATGAATATTAATCTCAACAGGATTAGAAGCAGCCATATAATTATCAAAGCTTTTGATGGATCTCAGAGAAATGCTATCGGAGAGATTGAGTTGCCCTTGAAATCGGTCCACACACATTATGTGTAACCTTTCAAGTGCTCAAGATCACTACAGAGGATACAACCTACTTTTGGGAAGACCGTGGATTCATATGGGTAGAGCCGTCCCCGCTCCACTCTTCATCGTTGAGACTCAAGTATATCATTAACAGTAGCTTGGTCACTATTAATGCTGAGCGAGATGTCCTATGTAGAGTGATATACCATTCATCAGTTTCAATGTAGAAGTTGAGCCTATCATCTTCCAAGCCCTTGAGGTGAGCAACACTCACTATCAACCCATTGGGGCGCCACCTCTGAAACCCAAAGTTTCTGCCAAAGTAATGTCGGCAAGTCAAGATATGATACCTTTGGGTTTTCAACCTAGACAAGGGTTCAGAAAGGATCACCAGGGAATCAAATTCCCAATTCAAGTTCCCAGCCAAACAAGGACATCCAGACTAGGCTACTCCTCTAGGTCCAGTCACAGGAACCCACATAAGCATAAATCGGTTCTTTCATTTACAAAGCATTTGCCTAAACCTACAGGTGATAATCCTGTACAACCTTTATTAAAGGTTCCTGCCCCTGTGGTAGCTATGATATTTCCTAAGCTGATATTGGTCAAAAGAAAAGAAGTTCTGATTACAAACCCAGAGGTGGAGGAAAGGAATCAAAGGCGCAAATAAGTGATAAAGAAACATTTAACAAACATGCGCGTTCTTGTCCATATGGAGGGTATGAACAGAGAAACCCCAGATGATGACTGTCCATACATCATGGTCATCATTCAAGAGAAGGAGGACGACAACAAATTCTTCATCACACACACTCACCAGACTTCACCCTTGGCAATTGGAGCAGCACTCCTTGCATTTGCTGACAAGGGTAAAAAGGACAAAAACTCCATCTACCTTGTAGATAACAATAATCGCTACTTTTTTTTTGTACACATTATTAGTAGTTGTTTTTATCATTTTATGCTAACACTTTGTATGATTAAACAGTTTCATATATTAAGTGAAAGCATTTTGTTTCAGGACTCTAAAGTTAGATGTGCCTAAACTTGCTGATGAGGTACCTATTCTTCACAAGGACTATAACTTTGATGTAAAGTTGGACTCAGATTTGATGGAGATTGAACAAGAGGACGATGACATACCTCAGGAGATCAAAGAATGTGTCAAAGATAAACCCAAGCCAAATCTTGATCAAACAACCTCTATTAACCTCGGAACCTCAGAAAACCCCAAACAAATCCAGATTGGTATGGACCTTACTCTAAACCAAAGGAATGACATGATTACTCTATTAACCCAATTATAGGATGTGTTGCATGGTCTCATGAAGACATGGTCGGTTTGTCAACTAATATCATCATTCATCGCCTTCCCATCAAATAAGGATTCAAGCCATCACGTTGAAACTCAAAGTGATTAAAACCGAGTGGAGTTTAAAAGTTAAAGAAGAAATTGTGAAATAATTTCAAGAAGGCATCATCATGGTATTAAAATACCACGAGTGGCTATCCAACATAGTCCATGTGCCTAAACACGGAGGAAAGGTGCTAGTTTTACGTTGACTACACGGATCCGAACAAAGCTTGTCTCAAAGATAACTTTCCCGTGCAATTTATCCACATACTCATCGACAATACAGCTTAATATGGGGTGTACTCCTTTGCTGACTGCTTTGCGGAGTACCATCAAATCATGGTCGTTGAAGAGGATCATGAGAAAGCTGCATTCATCACTCCTTGGGTAACCTTTTCCTACAAACAATTGTGATTCGGCCTCATTAATGCCGGAGCTACCTATCAGCTAGCCGTTATGGCTCTTTTCCATGATCTAATTCACAAAGAGATAGAAATCTTTGTGGATGACATTATTGTCAAGTCCCGAAGGGAAGAACAACACCTAGATCATCTCAAAAAGCTTTTCAACATGTTACGTAAGTACAACTTGAAGTTAAACCCGACCAAATGCGCCTTTGGCGCTAAATCAAGCAAGTTGCTAGGATTCCTTGTGAGCCACAAAGGCATTGATCTGGATCTTACAAAAATATAAGCCATCACAGAAATGCCCATACCCTAGATAGAGCGAGAAATACATGGTTTTTTTTGGAATAATCAACTTCATCAGCCAATTCATCTCCCAACTCACATCAACTTGTGAGCCCATCGTCAAGTTACTAAGGAAGAACTCCTCCATGAAATGGAATGATGAGTGTCAGAAAGCCTTCCTTCTCATTAAAGAGCAGTTAATTAAATCTCCTATTTTGGTACCTCCTGGGATGGTGTTCCCCTGCTTATGTACCATCGAATCAATGATAATGCCATGGGCTACCTTTTAGATGTAAAGATGATAGAGGCCAAGAAAGAGCTATCTATTACCTCAAAGAAAGATTCAACAACAGTGAACACAAGTACACTCTAATTGAGAAAACTTGTTGTGCGTTAGCATGGGCTTCCATGAGAGTATAACATTTTCTCCATAGTCACATAACCCATCTCATATACCACGTTGATCCTTTTAATTACATTTTCCACAAATCCATGTTGAATCGTCGACTCTCCATATGGTAGTTGATCCTGCAATAATTTGACATCATTTACGTGACTCAAAAGTCTGTCAAAGGTCAAGGAATTATGGATCAACTGTCCTCCGCATCTGTAGGGGATTTCAAACCCTTGGAAACATACTTCCCTGGTGAAGGGGTAATGACAGTTCAGCAACACCATCAGGACGATACACACAAATCATGGAAGATGTATTTTGATGAAGCTGTAAACATGGAAGGTTCTGGAGCTAGAGAAATTCTAGTATCCATTACGGGGGAGTAGTATCCTGTTGCTGTCAAATTGTAGTTTGTCAACACCAATAACACAATGAAGTATTAAAGGTACATATCATAGGGTTGAAACTAGCCTAATATGGGCATCAGATGGTTAACTGTCTTTGGAGATTCTGAATTGGTGATTAGACAAACCACTGGGATCTATCACACAAAAAAGCTACATTTGATGCCTTACCATCGGCAAGTTATCCAAATGGCTTCGGAGTTTGAAGAAATATGCTTCCTCCACATTCCTCGAATTAGGAATGACTTTGAGGATGCACTAGAAAATTTGGCCTCCTTAATCAAAATACTTGATAAGGAAGACATGCCAAATATCACATTTACCTCCGCAAAAGGCTCCAACTATGAGAACTACATTGAAAAAGTATCGGATGAGTCGTCTCCGTCCATCACCCTTGGTATCGTGTTATCAAGGAGTATCTGGGAGATGGATCAACACCGCTGAGGCGAAGTCGACCGAGAGAAAGCGGATCCATAAAATGGCTATGAAATTCTACCCGAATGCGAGACGCACTCTATAAAAGATATCTGACGTAATTAGTTCTTCTCGGATGTCTAAAAAAGACCAAGCTCAAAGGCACGTGGATGAAATCCATGGTGGATTATCGCGCCCACACATGAGCGGCCCTTTACTTGTCAAGAAAATCCTAAGAACAAGGCATTATCGGGCTCTCTCTCAAGGTCGATCGTGATGATCACGTCAAGAGATGTCAACATCCTAGAGGTTCCTGTGAGCTTTGGAATAGACATCCAAACAATTCACCAGGGTCATCAATGATATCTCCATTCCCTAACAAAAGTCTTGGGAGCAAACAATCATCACATTATGTTGGAAAATGATCCAACAAACTACATTCATCATATATTTACATCATGCTGCATTACATTGCATCATGATTATCTTATCACATTTCAACTGTCTAGTATTCTTTTTCCTATCCACGCCATTACATTGCATGAATATGATAAAGAGGGGCATCTGTAGACACTCAAAATTTTTCATTCCTATTACTAACTTGGCAGGAGGACAAAATCGTGTTTCGGAGATAACCACGAAATCAAATCAAGACAACCGAAGATAACCCCGGATACTCAATTTTTAATCTCGGAGACAACCCCAAGATACTCATTTGCAATCCCAGAGACAACCCCAAGAGATTCAGTTCCAACCTCGGAGATAACCCCGAGGGATGCGCCCGATTCCCGAGATAACCCCTCAAGAAGTCGGGCCAACCTCTTAGTAACCCCGAGGAACTCAACCCCAACCCCTCAAGAAAATCTCTTGGAGGTCAAGCACACCTCAACGATAACCCTTAGAACATTCAAAGACTTATAGCATCCCAATCTCGGATATAACCCTAAGCAACAATCATTAAATCACCCCAAGCCAAAGATAACCACGGTGAGGGGCAAAATAATCATTTTGCCTCCTCGATACAACATTCACGCCGTCTCAACATCATTTAAACCCATATTTTATATGAAGGTTAAAGGTTCTACCTGCGGCTCCCTCCCTTATATATAGAGGGCTTGGGGTGGTCATTTTAAGAAGAGAAAAGGTGAGGAAGCCCTGTTCATTTTACTCATTACACACTTTAAAATGAGTGCTTTCCTTTTCCAAACACTTGTGAGCTCGTGTTTTGCCACATACTGAAATTTAACAGGTAGAAACCGAGTTTTCAAAAGCTATATGAAGTCTTCTTGGCAGCCACTGTAAGACATCTCAAATTTTTAAGCTTTTTCTCACTTCCATTCATACCTACCTATCCAAGTTGAGAGTCGTGTTGTGTGTGTATGTCCAGATCGTATATCCGTGGCTTTTATTGCTTTTATATATATATATATATATATATATATATATATATATATATATATATATACTTTGTTTAACAAATTAGGTCAAATAATTTTTCTTCCGAAATTTGACGTGCTTGACACTACCTACTTAAATTTTTTTTTTCCGAAAAGGACTTTTCGGTATATTTGTTTTGACAAAAGTCGCTTTATGTCGTGCTTTTATCTTGCAAAAAGCGTTTTGTCGTGCTTGTTAGGATTTATTGAAAATCTATGTTAGGAACCCTAGATTACAAAACCTAATCCTAGATTACAAACACTAACCCTATTTTGTAAACCCTAACCCTAACTAGCTAGACGAAACCCTAATTAGCTAGGTTATCCTAACACCTAATCATGATTGCTAAACTTCAATTAGGTACTAATAAACATCATTAAGCAACCCTAATCATAAAAAAACAAAACCCTAAACAAGATTAAAGAGGATTAGGGCATAATTAAGATACTAACACTACTACAAAACAGTAAATAGACAATGCAGAAAAAAACGTTGTGGTTTCAGTCAGAAAAACGCCGTGGTTAAGGGTGTCATCTATTTGACACCCTTACACAACATTTTTAAAACGTTGTATTTAAGTACATTACACAACGTTTTTTAAGAAAAAAATGTTGTAGATTTGTTTTTCATAAATTAGCAGATGTTTAAAAACGTTGTAGAAGGTATGATTCCACAACGTTTTCTGGATAAAAATATTATAGTTTAATATATCAAACAACGTTTAGGAACATTTACACAACGCTTTAAAAATGTTGTAGATTAAAAAAAGAAAAAAAAAAGGTTGTGGTTCACCTTCATTACTATCACTGCTCGCAATATTTAACGCCTCGAAAGATTAGCATATTGTAGCCTGAAAAGATTAAAAGAATTGTAACTTCAATCATTTATCAAATATTCCAAATAATCCAACCACACACAATTCTACAGTTTCCACAAGCATTCTTATTATTTTGATTAACAGTACTAAATTGCTGAGGATATTTCATTTTTTTTCTAGTAAAGTGGGAATGCATACAAAGAAGTAAAGATTCAATACAACAACGTGGCTAAAGCTCAATCAGGTGTCATTGACCAAAGGAATGCAATTTTTTCCCATCATGCTACTAAGCATATGATTATTTAAGTAATATTCTTATTTAACTTGCTTCTTCTTCATTTTAATTTCCCCCACTTAATTAGGAACTATTTTGAATGTTTCAGGACGAACCTTTCGCTGCACCTGCCATTCTGTCAAGCTCCTCTAGAGCTGCCCACAGTTTTGGATCTTCATAATCCTTTATAAGAAAGGTGGGGCTTGTTGTCCTAATAATTCTTCAGGATTTCTGGTCGTTAAACCAACAACAGGCATCCCAACAAAGGCGTCAATTTTCCCATCAGTGCCTTACCAAATCTCTGGACCAGTTGTCTCATAGTGTATCTACATTTTAAAACAACAATAACATTTTAGCATTCCACCAGCAACAAAATCAATCAGAACAATTAACAAGAGTCACTGTTATACCTTTGGGTTAGCAGGGTGCTCAAACTGCTGAAGAATGTAAGCATTAGGTGTTTTAGCCAATATCTCTTCAGCCTTATGAATAGCACCTTTCATTCCCTTAGCAGGATCTGTGAGGACCAGCTCAGCACCACAAGCACGGAGAATAATTTTTCTCTCAAGACTCATTGAAACAGGCATGGTAATTATAAGCTTGTATCCCTAGCTGCTACCATGAAGGCTAATCCTATGCCAGTGTTTCCACTGGTAGGTTCGATGAGAACACTCTTAAGAAAAATAAATAAAATAAGAGTCAGATCTGATTATTGTGTCAGTTCAGATAACTGCGGGAACAAAAAGAAGAAGAAATTTACTTCACTACTTGATATTAGAATCATAATCATAACTAGATGAAACCAAATAAAAATTGAATTAAGAAATTTAAGGATACTCATTGCTTGCAAGATTCTAAATCACACTACCCAACATAAAAAATTAACAGTAGACCTGGGATGATATTCTAGAAGGCATCTTACATGTGTAAAATCATATAACTATTAATAACGTCACAATTTTATAACCTGTATTCCTAAACTCATGTTTAAGTATATTGTCATAATTGGTAAACTAAGTGATCATCAGCATAGCTTATCTGTGACAAAACACACAACTAATCTCCCCTGGTGTAATAAGGCCCTTTGCCTCAGCATCTGTAATCATACTATAACCAATCCTGCACACCAAAAAAGAAAACAGAATCACAACAATTTTAAACCCCACCAAAATGAATATGGTCAAAGATACTAATATTAACAAATCAACAAGGAACATCAGTTAGTTCATGTCTTTAACACTAGAGCATGGCTCCATCAATTCTAATTTGGCTGCAATACGTCCCACGCAACCATACACATGAAACTGGTATTTTAGACACCAAGATACTACATAACAAATAGAACAAAGCACTCCGTCACTTATCAGGAAAAAAATCACCAATAACAGTTAAATCAAGAATAATTTCTCAAACACTAATGATACCCTTTCTAATATATTTTTAGTGTCATGAAAGTATAATAAGTAAAACTTGTAAAACTATAATATTTAATATAAATTAAAAACTGAATAAAATGGTATAAACACTGGGCAGCAATAGTTCACTCAAACAAGTAAACAAATCCTAATATAAGAGCTTTGAAACCAACCTTCACAGCTGTAAGTCGAGTTATTTCATTCCCCATTCGATCCACAAGAACATGAAGGCATGCAGGTAATTCCGCTCTGAGATTATCACCAAATGTTGAAACAACAAGACCCATGCAAGAAATAGCACATTCCTTGACCTCCTGGAAGAGGAACACCGTAAGACTAAGTAAATGCGCAAGTAACTTTTACTAGAAAAAAATCAACAAACCTGATCTTGATCTTGGTTTGTCAAATGTGCCATGATGGCATTATAAATTGGATGAACATAGGGTTTGAAATCAAAACGGTTCCCCTAAAACAACAAAGAAATTCATTATGTTTGAGAAAGTATCCTGATAATATCATAAAGTCAGAAGAAAGTGAGTGGTCTTACCTCAATGTTTGGACGCACAACACGAACAAGTTCCCCGCATACTCTTAATGCCTCAGCTGTAACTTTGTAATTACGCTCACCAACAGCTGATAAAACAGGACTAGAGATAGCATGAAAAAATGAAAAGGGAAAGGAAGAAAGAAACATAGTTTAAGTCATCATTAAAGAACCAACCTTCAGATACATTGTTGTTTACTGATGAAGATGATATTAGGATTAAATAATCATGCATTCCATGTTTTATGAGCCTACATCACTTATACGGAGAATATCATATTTTTAAGAATTAAAAAGATGGGTAAGTTCCAGGGATTGAGTCCGACTGCAAGCTAGGTTTGGATGAGATAATCAAGCATGTTCTATACGACATTATCACTTGAATAGAATTTCATCAAATCATCAGTAAATACAAATAAAACTTATTCCAGGGGCTGAGACTTGAGACTGTTGTAATAAACAGAAAATTATGGTGATAATATAAACTTCATTATCTCCTACATGACTTTAACCCATAAGAATTTATCCTATTAATGATTATCGAACTTCTACCTGCTTGGGTTTAACCCATAGCAGTTACTTTAACATGTCATGTAACGTATCTTAATTTAAGGTGTTAAACATTTCAAAGATATAAATTGTATTCTATCTTTATGCCACTTTTTAAGAAATGAAGAAATCCTTAGTGTACCTTAATGTCAGGGTGGAAAACAGGAGGAGAATGTGAAGCCAAGACTAATCTTGTAAATATATGAGCCTCAATCTTCGGTAAAGAAAATAAAAAAATATTAAAAATCATGAGGCTAACAAGTTCAATTACACTTGGTGATAGCCTTGGTGATAGCAAAAACATATTCTGTAGCCAAAAATCAAAATTAAGCAAGAAAAGGTGCAAACCCTAATTTATAGCTAGATCTTTGATGTTATGTTTAATTTGTTGTTTAGATTTTTAGATATACGTAATAACATGTTAGAAAGTATACCAAGTTGATAGAACACGTCTTCATAACATCTAGATGCATCAAATTAGTGTTTTAAGCAATCTGGAAATTTTGGAAAAACAGGTTCGACAGTCAAATGTCAGAGCTTGTAGATCCGTGTATGTTAATAGTTAGGTCTGTTAATTGTATGTTATTTGTAGTATGACATGAGGTCTTTAATCTGAAAAGAAAACAGGTTCATTGGAACCATGTATTGCAAGATATAGGTGGTCAAAAGTGGTTGACCGATCACGAAGTTCTATTTTCTGTGTTACCCAGAAAACTTAAGAACAGGTTGAACCGGCTCCTTTGACCAACCTTTTAATCACTTTCTGTTTGATGTTATAACGACAAATTGTAATGAATTAATACCTTGACATACATACTACATATTTATGACATTTAAATGTTTAAACAATTCATAGGATTACTGGAATTAATGGTCAAAAGTCGTTGATCGAATATGACTAAGTTTTCCAGGTTACCCGAAAAACTGGATGAACATGAAGATCGAACAACATTTGGCTATACTTTGACCAACATAGATCAAGACCTTAAAATCATACTTTGTCCAAATCAATGTTACATACATGTACATTGACATATATACTATCTATTACAACAAACAAAACACAAATCTATCACACGGATTGAAGATCTAGAAGTTACAAAATCATTGACTAACCATGACCACTTTGCTCGGGTTGCCCAAAACTCAAGAACAACTCCGATAAAGGACTTTGAGCTTCTATAACTTCTTGTTATATGTAGGTTAAAGCTTGAAATGGGTATGCTGTTGTACTACTGTATGAGTACTATAACATCCATACACTTCTAAACCTAGAATCATTAACAATAGAGAATTAGATCGAGGTCAAAGTGGTCTCTGGGCCATGACCAACTGATTCCCAGAAACTCAAGAACACGTATAGCAACACTTCCTGTCACTATAGGGCATTAGCGACAAACAAAAAATGTTTTCTAATAAATAAATTATTAAAAATTTTAAATAATTAATAAATAAATATAAATAATTATAAAAACAGTTTTAATTTTTTTTTTTAATTATAATAATTAATTTTTAATATTTTTACATAAATTCAATAAATTTTTATTTTATTTGGATATTATTAATAATTAAGTTAATAATAAAGTAATTAGAATAATTACTTATAAATAATTAATAATTATTTAATAATAATATTAATGATATGAAAATCATAATAAATGATTATAAATTTTTTAAAATAGTAAACAAGTTTCTTATTATATTCTAAGCAAATATTACACTACAAGAAAAAGGTCTATCAATGACCAAATATATCAATGATCGCGTATCCTGGTCATTGATAGTCTTACTTAATGAATCGATATCGTCGACCAACCTATAATCCAACAAGCGCTTAAGTGATATCCGCGACCACGATCGATCATTGATCGATTGGTCATAGAACAAATTTCCCACCCAAAATTGGCGGTGAAATGTTGGTAGCGTAGTTTTTTTATGACCCATTGTAATCGGCGACCACATGCGCGATCACGATAAATAAATACTTAAAATTAATTATTTAGAAATAGAAATAAATGATTTAAAAATTATTTAAGGATAAATAAATACTTAAAAATTATTATAAGCTTCCAAAATTATTATAAAGGATATTTAAATTATCTAAAAATATAATAAAGCTTATAAATAAAGTTTAACCGAGTTATTAACTTATTAAGTATCTAATAATGTCTTTGAACAACGAAACCATATCAAACTTAACCCGAACATAAATAGTTTATGTATTTTAAGTATTGTTATCAATACTAATGTGATAGATATACATGAATGAACATCTTAGGTCTTTATTAACGAATCGAGTAGCATTACTTGATTGATCTTCGCTCAAGCATGCAAGTCTTCTAATCTATCTTGTTATTTATACATGTTCTCGAACCATGTGTATTCATTAAACAAGATTATTATCTTGAATTACTATTGATATGTTATACCAAATTACCTAAACTTGAATTGCCAATTATTGTAAAGTTATTGCTATAGCTTCAGCATAACTCAGAAATAAATTGTTTATTCAAATGATATTGTTTATTGAGCATAAACTGTTGTGTCAAACCAAATTGCTTTGGTAAGAAATCTTATACTGAAGTTGTGTGTCCAAAAAGGGATAGATGTTGGGTCAATTACATAATGACATTTAGTGCATTTCAGCACGAGTAGGATGAGATGCATACTCTTTGGATTTTAATAGGCTGATCCCCCTATCTCACATCTAAACAAAATTTCTAAGTCGTTGTGACTGAAAGAAATAAAAAGTCCAGAAATGGTTGAAATAGAAATTCCAGAAATGGTAACAACAATCACCAGTTTTAAATTGTTATACTTCTTCAAATCTTATATCGTTATAAATATAAAACCTGTTGAGCATGTCATAACTCACTCTTGCAAATTATTCCCTTTGCAGTATTAGATGGTAACCCTGGCACATCCGGAGTTAATAAAGGGAAGCGTCCCTGCTAAGATTAGTTTATATTCATTGTCTAAATTTAATGTAATACTTGTAATAAGAAATTCTTTATGAAGAATCATATAATCGAACCTTAGTATATGATATATATATATATATATATATATATATATATTATCTTTTATTTCCTCAACCGTGTTTTCTTTACACATATAGATATAAATTAGAATTATTAATTTAGTTTGAGATCCTTGGGAATTATTTATCAAAGTGAGGGTATTGACAACATGGGCTGATCATGTTGTTGTTAATACTCTGGATTTCAGATAGATAGGTACTATCGATACGATAGTGTAATTCGCATGATATAGACTACACATCTGAGTGAGTGTATTGGTAATATGGATTGTTCATGTTATTACTAATACTCTGAATTTCAAATAGATAGATACTATTTGCACATACATTTCATATACCCAAGTAAGGGTATCCAAACACATCAATAGTTCTCCTGAGAATTGTTATCTCATTATTGTGAAACCCCAAAACTCTAATAAGACTTTGGATATGTAAATTCATTTATATTAATAAAATCTCTTCGCTTCTACAAGTGTTTTATGTTAATATATAATCTGTTTAACAAATTAGGTTAACTAAATTTTCTTTCAAAAATTGACGTGCTTAACACCTCGTGCTTCAATAATTTCTTCTGAAAATGAACTTTTCGGTATATTTGTTTTGACAAGCTGTTTTATCGTGCTTACACTGACAAAACACTTTGTCGTGCTTGTTAGGATTTGTAAAAAATCTAAGTTAGGAGCCCTAGATTACAAACCCTAGCCCTATATTATAAACCATAACCCTAATTTGTAAACCCTAATTAGCTAGACTAAACCCTAATTAGGTTATCCTAACACCTAATCATGATTACTAAACTTCAATTAGGTATAAATAAACATCATTATATAACCCTAATCATAAAAAACAAAACCCTAATCAAGATTAATGAGGATTAGGGCATAATTAAGCTACTCATTTTGTAAACTAGCTCACAAGAAGGTTATTAATCATCAACACAAGTTTCAAAACATCACATGACATGCTTCCAAACTCCCAAGCATCAGAAGAGTCACATATCTTTTCTTTTAGGAGGCAAGTAGGTGAATAAATGACCAAAAAGCCAAGTTGTAAAATTCTATAAAAAAGAACCCTAGCTCAGTGAAAACTCACAAAAATTATAAGCCTATACACTAATATAACCTGACTAAAGAAGCCTTGGTGATAGCAAAAACATATTCTGTAGCCAGATATAAAAATTAAGCAAGAAAAGGTGCAAACCCTAATTTATAGCTTGATCTTTGATACTATGTTTAATTTGTTGTTTAGATGTTTAGATATATGTAATAACATGTTAGAAAGTATACCAAGTTGATAGAACACGTTTTCATAACATCTAGATGCATCAAATTAGTGTTTTAAGCAATCTGGAACTTTTGGAAAAATATGTTTGACAGTCAAATGTCAGAGCCTGTAGATCCGTGTATGTTAATAGTTAGGTCTGTTAATTGTATGTTATTTTTAGTATGACATGAGGTCTTTAATCTGGAAAAGAAAACAGGTTCATTGTAACCATGTATTGCAAGATATACGTGGTCAAAAGTGGTTGACTGATCACGAAGTTCTGTTTTCTGGGTTACCCAGAAAACTCAAGAACAGGTTGAACCGACTACTTTGACAAACCTTTTAATCACTTTCTGTTTGATGTTATAATGACAAATTGTAATGAATTAATACCTTGACATACATACTACATATCTATGACATTTAAATGTTTAAACAATTCATAGGATTACTGGAATTAATGGTCAAAAGTCGTTGACCGAACATGACTAAGTTTTTTGGGTTACCTAGAAAACGGATGAACATGAAGACCGAACAACCTTTGGCTATACTTTAAACAACATAGATCGAGAGCTTAGAATCATACTTTGTCCAAAAAAGATTTACATACATGTACCTTGACATATAGACTATCAATTACAACAAACAAAACACAAATCTATCACAGGGATTGAAAGATCTAGAAGCTACAAAATTGTTGACCAACCATGACCACTGTTCTGGGTTGCCCAAAAACTCAAGAACAACTCTGACAGTGACTTTGAGCTTCTATAACTTCTTGTTATATGTAGGTTAAAACATGAAATGGGTATGATGTTGTACAACTGTATGAGTACTATAACGTCCATACACTTCTAAACCTAGAATCATTAACAATAGAGAATTAGATCGAGGTCAAAGTGGTCTCTGGGCCATGACCAACTAATTCCCAGAAACTCAAGAACATGTATAACAACACTTCCTGTCACTATAGAGCATTAGCAACAAACAAAAAATGTTTTCTAATAAATAAATTATTAAAAATTTTAAATAATTAATAAATAAATATAAATAATTATAAAAACAGTTTTACAAATTATTTTTAGTTATAATAATTAATTTTAATATTTTTACATAAATTCAATAAATGTTTTATTTTATTTGGATATTATTAATAATTAAGTTAATAATAAAGTAATTAGAATAATTACTTATAAATAATAAATAATTATTTAAAAATAATATTAATGATATGAAAATCATAATAAATGATTATAAATTTTTAAAATAGTAAACAAGTTTCTTATTATATTCTAAGTAAATATTAATTATTTAGAAATAGAAATAAATGATTTAAAAATTATTTAAGGGATAAATAAATACTTAAAAATTATTATAAGCTTAAAGAAATTATTATAAAGGATATTTAAATTATCTAAAAATATAATAAAGCTTATAAATAAAATTTAGTCGAGTTTTCAACTTACTAAGAAATCGGTAAAGTCTTTGGACACCGAAACCATATTAAACTTAACCCGAACGTATGTAGGTTATATATTTGAGTATTGTTATCAATACTAATGTGGTAGATATATATGAATTAACATCTTAGGTGTCTATTAACGAATCGAGTAGCATTGCTTAATTGATCTTCGCTCAGGCATTCAAGTCTTCTAATCTATCTTTTTATTTCTACATGTTCTCGAACCCTTACATTCATTAAACAAGATTCCTAAATTGAATTACATTTGATATGTTATACCAAATTACGTAAACTTGAATTGCCAATTATTGTAAAGTTATAGCTATAGCTTCAGCATAACTCAGAAATGAATTGTTTATTCAAATGATATTGTTTATTGAGCATAAACTATTGTGTCAAACCAAATTGCTTTGGTAAGACATCCTATACTGAAGTTATGTGTCCAAAAAGGGATAGATGTTGGGTCAATTACATATTAACATTTAGTGCATTTGAGCACAAGTAGGATGAGATGCATACTCTTATGATGTTGAATAGGTTGATCCCCTATCTCACATCTAAACAAAATTTCTATATCGCTGGTACCGATGTAAATAAAAAGTCCGAAAATGGTTGAAATAGAAATTCAAGAAATGGTAACAACAATCAGTTGAGTTTTGAAATATAATACTTCTTCAAATCTTATAACGTTATAAATATAAAACCTGTTGAGCATGTCATAGCTCACTCTTGCAAATTATTCCCTTTGTAGTATTAGATAGTAACCCTGGCACATCCGGAGTTAATAAAGGGAAGTGTCCATGCTTAGATTAGTTTATATTGCTGTCTAGCTGAATGTAATACTTGTAATAAGAAATTCTTTATGAAGAATCATGTAATTGAACATTACTATATATATATATATATCATCTTTTATTTCTACAACCATGTTTTCTTTATATATATAGATGTAAATTAGAATTATTAATTTGGTTTGAGATCCTTGGGAACTATTTATCTGAGTGAGGGTATTGACAACGTGGACTAATCATGTTGTTGTTAATACTCTGGATTTCAGATAGATTGGTACTATCGATACGATAGTGTAATTCGCATGATATAGACTATATATCTAGGTGAGTGTATTGGTAATATGGATTGTTCATGTTATTACTAATACTCTGAATTTCAAATAGATAGATACTATTTGCACATACATTTCATATATCGAAGTAAGGGTATCCAAACACATCAACAGTTCTCCTGGGAATTGTTATCTATTATTGTGAAACCCCAAAAATCTAATAAGACTCGAATATGTAAATTCAGTTATATTAATAAAATCTCTTCGTTCTAAAAGTGTTTTATGTTAATATATAATCTGTTTAACAAATTAGGTTAACTAAATTTTCTTTCAAAAATTGACGTGCTTAACACCTCGTGCTTAAAAATTTTCTTCCGAAAATTAACTTTTTGGTATATTTGTTTTGACAAGCTGCTTTATAGTGCTTACACGACAAAACACTTTGTCATGTTTTGTTAGGATTTATGAAAAATCTAATTTAGGAACCTAGATTACAAACCCCTAACCCTAGATTATAAACCCTAATCCTAATTTATAAACCCTAATTAGCTAGACTAAACCCTAATTAGGTTATCCTAACATCTAATCATGATTACTAAACTTCAATTAGGTATACATAAACATCATTATGTAACCCTAATCATAAAAAAAACCAAAACCCTAATCAAGATTAATGAGGATTAGGGTGTAATTAAGCTACTAATTTGGTCAACTAGCTTTCAAGAAGGTTATTAGTCATCAACACAAGTTTAAAAACATCACATGACATGCTTCCAAACTCCCAAGCATCGGAAGAGTCACATATCTTTTCTTTTAGGAGACAAGTAGGTGAATAAATGACCAAAAAGCCAAGTTAGAAAATTCTATAAAAGGAACCCTAGCTCGGTGAAAACTCACCAAAATTATAAGCCTATACACTAATATAACCTCGACTACGTAAGCCTTGGTGATAGAAAAAACATATTCTGCAGCCAAAAATCAAAATTAAGCAAGAAAAGGTGCAAACCCTAATTTATAGCTAGATCTTTGATGTTATGTTTAATTTGTTGTTTAGATGTTTAGATATATGTAATAACATGTTAGAAAGTATACCAAGTTGATAGAACACATTTTCATAACATCTAGATGCATCAAATTAGTGTTTTCAACAATCTGGAAATTTTGGAAAAACAGGTTTGACAGTCAAATGTCAGATCCTATAGATCCGTGTATGTTAATAGTTAGTTCTGTTAATTGTATGTTATTTGTATTATGACATGAGGTCTTTAATTTACAAAAGAAAATAGGTTAATTGGAACCATGTATTGCAAGATATAGGTGGTCAAAAGTGGTTGACCGATCACGAAGTTCTGTTTTCTGGGTTATCCAAAAAACTCAAGAATAGGTTGAACCGACTACTTTGACCAACCTTTTAATCACTTTCTGTTTGTTGTTATAATGACAAATTGTAATGGATTAATACCTTGATACATACTACATATCTATGACATTTAAATGTTTAAACAATTCATAGGATTACTGGAATTAATGGTCAAAAGTCGTTGACCGAATATGACTAAGTTTTCTGGGTTACCAGAAAACGGATGAACATGAAGATCGAACATCCTTTGCCTATACTTTGACCAACATAGATCGAGAGCTTAGAATCATACTTTGTCCAAATCAGTGTTACATACATGTACCTTGACATATAGACTATCTATTATAACAAAAAAAAATACAAATCTATCACACGGATTGAAAGATCTAGAAGCTACAAAATCGTTGACCAACCATGACCACTGCTGCAGGTTGCCCAAAAACTCAAGAACAACTCGACAGCTTACTTTGTGCTTCTATAACTTCTTGTTATATGTAGGTTAAAGCATGAAATGGGTATGATGTTGTACTACTGTATGAGTACTATAATGTCCATACACTTCTAAACCTAGAATCATTAATAATAGAGAATTAGATCGAGGTCAAAGTGGTCTCCGGGCCATGACCAACTCATTCCCGTAAACTCAAGAACACGATAAGCAACACTTCCCATCACTATAGGGCATTAGCGACGCACAAAAAATGTTTTCTAATAAATAAATTATTAAAATTAGAATTAATAAATAAATATAAATAATTATAAAAAACAGCTTTTAAAAATTATTTTTTAGTTATAATAATTAATTTTAATATTTTTACATAAATTCAATAAATTTTTATTTTATTTGGATATTATTAATAATTAAGTTAATAATAAAGTAATTAAAATAATTACCTATAAATAATATATAATTATTTAAAATAATATTAATGATATAAAAATCATAATCAATGATTATAAATTTTTTTAAATAGTAAACAAGTTTCTTATTATATTCTAAGTAAATATTAATTATTTAGAAATAGAAATAAATGATTTAAAAATTATTTAAGGGATAAATAAATACTTAAAATTATTATATGCTTTCGTAAATTATTATAAAGGATATTTAAATTATCTAAAAATATAATAAAGTTTATAAATAAAATTTAGTCGAGTTATCAACTTATTAAGAAATTGGTAAAGTCTTTGGACACCGAAATCATATCAAATTTAACCCGAACGTATGTAGGTTATATATTTGAGTATTGTTATCAATACTAATATGTTAGATTTATATGAATGAACATCTTAGGTGTTTATTAACGAATCAAAGAACGTTACTTGATTGATTTTTGCTCAGACAAGTTCTCTATCCTTAAATCTCTTATCGAGCAAGTTTTCTAACCATAATTACTTTCACAAGTTTACTAAACCTAAATTATTCGTTAAACAAGTTGTCTATCTTGAATTGCTATTGATATGATATACCAAATCTAAACTTGAATTGCCATTTATTGTAAAGTTATTGTTATAGCTTAAGCATAACTAAGAAATGAATTCTTTATTTATATGATATTATTTATTAAGCATAAACTGTTGTGTCAAACCAAATTGCTTTGGTAAGACATCCTATACTGAAGTTGTGTATCCCAAAAAGGGATTGATGTTTTGTCAATTAAAATATTGACGTTTAGTGCATGGGAGCACGAGTAGGATGAGATGTATACTCCTAGGATGTTGAATAGGCTGATCCCCTATCTCATATCTAAACAAAGTTTCTAAGTCTTTGTGACTGACAGAAATAAATAGTCCAGAAATGGTTGAAAAAGAAATTCCAGAAATGGTAGCAACAATCAGTTAAATTTTGAATCTGTTATACTTCTTCAAATCAAATATTGTTATAAATATAGAACTGCTAGGCATGTCATGGCTCACCCTTGAAAATTATTCCTTTTGCAATATTAGATGGTAACCACAGCACTTCTAGAGTTAATAAAGGAAGCGTCCCCCTTAGATTAGTTTATATTATCGTCTAGTTGAATGTAATACTTTGTAATAAGAAATTACATATGAAGAATCATGTAATCGAATCTTAATGATATATATATATATATATATATGTAACATCTTTTACTTCCACAACTTTGTTTTCTTTACATATATAGATGTAATTAGAATTTCCAATTTAGTTTGAGATCCTTGGGAACTATTTATCTAAGTGAGGGTATTGACAACATGGACTGTTCATGTTGTTGTTGATACTATGGATTTCAGATATATATGTATTATCGATACAATAGTGTAATTCACATGACATAGACTATACATCCGAGTGAGGGTATTGGTAATATGGATTTGCTCATGTTATTACTGGTACTTTAAATTTTTGATACATAGATACTATTCATAGGATACAGTTCATACATCCAGTGAGGGTATCCAAACACAGCAATAGTTCTCATGAGAATAGTTATCTATTATGGGATACTGTGAATCTTGGATCTATGGGAATTGCATCTGGTTATAATTGTATAGTCGCTCAATTAGATATAAGCATATAATCAGATACCATGTGCGTATAGATTTGAATGCGTTCTATATATTGATTAGTAGTAAGCACCATATTGGATACAATTGGAGTATAGAGTATAGATATGGGGGTGTTACAGTTATGGGATACTGTGAATCTTGGATCTATGGGAATTGCATCTGGTTATAATTGTATAGTAACTTAATTAGATATAAGAATATAATCAGATACCATAGGCGTACAAATTTGAATGTGTTATATACATTGAATAGTAGTAAACACCATATCGGTTACTGTGGGAGTATAGATATGGGGGCATTATATTAATGGTATCAGAGCTGTTAAGGATATAGATATAAGGAAGAGAAATCTTAGTATATAGTCTTCGAGTCCGTAAAAATATTAAATTACACATAAAAATAACATTAATATATTATGTTTGTGTAAATTTCTATACCAGTAATAAAGGAGTTTTATTTTATAGGATGGCCAACTCTAGTGCTGAGGAAATTCTCATAGTAAACAATCCACCATAAATTGAGTCAATTATAGCTAGTGATGCAGAGGATGAAAAATTACTTCATGATTAACAACTGCTAGATGCTAAGGAAGAGGAAGATCCAGTAGCAGGTCAATTAATGAGAATTGATGAACATGATGAAGCAATGGCATCCCTAATACAGAAGTCTGAGTATAAGAATAATAAAATGAAGTTTAGGGCACATTTAGCCAAGCGAATGTTAGATCATGAAAGGGGAACCAATAATCGACTGAAAGTACAACTACATCATGCACAAAGGGGCAAGGAGGAAATACAGTCAAGGCTACTCCAATCATCTCTAGGTACTTAAGATGTCTTCAATGATTTGTAGCGCTGAGTAGTTCGATATCCAGTAGAGGAGAAGAAAAGTGCATATCTGATAGATCGATATGTGGTATGCCACATGATCCAGGATTCCTTTGATGACGTTAATGAATTCTAGAGTGTAGTATAAAAGTCTAAATGCTCTATAATAGTATGAATAAATAGCATTTAAAGTTTGTATTATAGTGGTAGTAGTAGTATAGACTACTAGTTGTTTAATATGTATTTTCTTACATATTAATAAAAGATATGCTTGTGTTATTCAAATTCTTATGTGGATTTTTCTTATTTTATATAGAATCATGCCACCAACCGTAAGACCTCAACGAGAAATAGATAATGGTGTAAATCCTACCCAACAGTTAGTAGAACTTTTGTTAGGTGCTATGAATAGACCCATAACTCCAAACACTCCCTTTAAGGATTTTAAATTAGTTGGAACCCGAGTTCAAAGGTACATCCGAACCTGTTGATTCACAAATCTGGATTACTGAAATAGAAAGAATTTTCTTAGTAACCAATGTCAATAATAATCAAAAGATAACTTTTGCAACCATTTTCTTGAAAGGTGAGGCGAATTACTAGTGGGAATCAATTAAGGGCTGGGTAGAAACTGAAATTGTGCCATGGGATAGATTCAAAGAATTGTTCTTTGAAAATTATTTTTCCCATTCTCTGAAGGATCGTATGGAGGTACGATTCCTAGAATTGAAACAAGGAGACCTGACTATATCTCATTATACGACCAAGTTTAACGAATTATCCAATTTTGCTGCTCACCAAGTCAATACTGAACTTAGAAAGACTCGGAGGTATCAGGAAGGTTTGAAACCTCAGATACGAAGTAAATTATCTATATTCCAACTAAAGACTTTTTTTCGAAATACTTGAGAAAGCTTCCATAGCTGAGAGTGAAAACGAGATCTTATTAAATTTCATCAAGAAAAGAAGAATCAAAATGAGAAGGGGAAATCTAAAACTGAACCCAGTTCAGGTGGGTTTAATAATAAACGAAAATGGGATATTACTTTTTCTAACAACCTGGGGAAAAACGTATGTAATAATAATAATAACTTTAGTAATAATAACTTTAATAAGAGGGAACCTTGTCCTACATGTTAGGTTTGTAATATTCAAGAACGCAATCAAATTGCATAAAAAGTGCGTAAACGTGTAAAATCAGAGTTTAAAATTTTTACAATCCATATACCGGATCACCCTTTATGCACAATTATTAATTAAACGAAAAGATAAAGAATAAAATCATACCCTCGAAGATCGAGCTTCCTCAGGTACAAGTTCACCTCCAATCCTTTTCGCGTTCAACTTGAATCCACCGGGTTTGGTTCCTTCCTTTGATCAACGTTAGCCACCCAAATGTTTGGCCTCTAGAGGTGATCCACCAAGGAAAAAGAATTTTCAAGAAGAAGGGTATTTGGCTCAAACCCTAGTTTTCTATCTCTATAGAAAAGAACGTACTCACCAACAAATTGGAATTATTCCGTATTCTTAATATCTGATATAAGACTCCTCTTATAAAGATATCAAGTAACCCTATTAAAAATAAGGTATTATTTAATTAAACTCTTTTAATTAAATGGGCTCCCTAATCTTATTAGGGATAATTAATTAAACTCCTTTAACTAATTTTCCTCCTAATCCTATTAGGAATAAATGAGAGTACTTATATTAAATTAATTTCTAAACTCTTTTAGAAATTAAAATAATAATAATAATTGTAATAATATTAATAAGACTCCTCTTATTAATTTATATTTAATATTTCTAAAATATTAAATAATAAATATTAAGCTATTTAATTTATTCTATCACCATAGATTAAATTAAATATACATAACATATTATTACGATTATGCCATTAACTTCTTAAATAATTATTCTTCCTTTTATGGTGTGACCCTTTAGGTTCTCCATATTAAACCTTGTGAATAAATCAATTAGAACAATTCTAATCTTATTTAAATAAATAAATTAAACAATTAATTTATTTAAATAAATAATATTTATTCTACAATAGGATAAGCCTCCCTAGCGATCAACGACTTTCCGGATAATATAGATTTCAACATTAATCATAAAAGAACTTTTGAGTAAATAGTTACCGTACAATTCAATCCTTCCACCTACAATGTCCCAATTAAATATAAGACATGGAATTACTATTAAGTCTTATTTTATTTAATTATATGTATTTCGATCCTTAAATGCACAACTCCAAATAATGCAAATTAGAAACTCCTTTCTAATTTCATTTTGCCTTAACCAAGGACTCTTTGGGTTGTCATTTATCGAATCACATAGGATATTTCTCTTCTTTTATTAGAAGTGGTAGATTCTTTATTGATCATACATTATCTCCATGTACAACTTATTATACCCAAGCATACCTTTGATATACCCTAAGGGTCTTAAGGAATAAGTCAAAGTATAACTCATCATCATACACAAGATACTATGATGATCTCAAGTCCAAGGATCACTTGTACTACTATCACTAGAATTCCTATTGACAAGCAAGTAAAACTCCATTAGGTATTCCTTAGCGAGCAACGTTCGATGAACTTATTCTCTAATAAGCACCTACATACTTGCTTTAGTGTCTCCACACAAATGATCATGAGATCAATCATCCTCATCCAATGAGCAAGCAAGCAACGTATGTACCAATCTATCCGGATTCACTAATCCCCAATTTAGTAATCCAATGATTGGAAACTATTTTAGTTTTAAGCTTTCTAAGAATTTAGATCTCATTAGAATGATCATCATCATTATTCTAAAAGCATTGCTTAAAACTATGGGTTTATCACATATTATAAAACGAAGATCATGTAGATAATTAAAAGCCTTTAATAAATTAATACTTTTTATTAATAAATGAATAAGATTGTTACAAAGTATATGCTTTATCATCAAACATGATTGGCTTGTGTGCATATTACTTTCAATCTCCCACTTACACTAAAGCCAATCGTCATTGTATCTTATACTCTTCTTCTCTAAGTGACGATTATCCTGCTGTTGGATAAGCTTTAGTTAATGGATATGTAATGTTGTTCTTGAGAGTCCACCATCTCTATAGTGATTTCCCATCTTTCAATGATTCTTATAATCAAATGAAAGTGCCACAACACATGTTTAGATCCAAGATGAGACTTAGGAACTATTCCTAGTTCTGTAATGAACTTTTAATCCAAACAATCAACTTGCAACTTCATTTATAGCTATATACTTTGTCTTTATCACTAAACCAACAACTCTTTGCTGTTTGGAACCTTTCCAATTCACTGCACCACTGTTCAAGATAACGCTTTACCTTAAAGTGGATTTTTCTATCATCTTGGTCTGTCTGAAAAACTTGAGTCTCATTAAGCCCTCTAGTTTTAATTTAGACCCACCATGAATATGATCACATCCTTAGTGCTTAAGTTAAGCACTTTAAGATATTTTTCAGCGACTCATAGTGAACTTCTCCATAATATGACTGATCAACATCAGGTCTCGTACATTTCATTGCATACATGATTGTCATTCATGCGACCTTCTTTTTCGGAGTCTGTGGGGACTATTAGGAGAGATACACTCCATAGCTCATCGACATGAGACATCTCTTAGAGTTTGCCATGCTAAACAACTTTAACATCAAATGAATATACATTCCTTGGGTTAAGTCGAGCATCCTCTTGTATCTATCTATATAGATTTTATCCCCAATTAAGATACTCTTCCCAAACCATTCATGGAGGAATGTTTAGACAACTTTATCATACTTGATCGTAGCATTAGTATGTCATTCCTTATCCGTAGTATATCAACATATAATATTAGGAATGTCACAAGGCCCCACCGTCCCTTTTGTACACACTAGAACTCTTACCTCATCGATGTAATCGGATCATCATCTTCTATGATGTGTACCTCATCATCATCATCTATGATGAATCCATACCTCCTAGGTATCTTCTTCTGATATTCCGATTTACGATTCGGTTGTGGTACAATAGGTCTATCTATAGGTTCCTCTTATTTGACTTATAGTATTTTGTGGTTCTTGAACTCTTCAAGATCTATTATCCTCCCACTAGCCCTTCAATGATAAACACCTTTATCTTAGAAGGAGCGCGTGTTTCGTAACAAACATCTTTTTGCTAAGTAGGATTATAGAACATATACCCTAAACTTACTTTAGGATGTCCCACAAATTTGTACTTGTCAAATATTGTCCCAAGCTTATCCTTTGAAACCTTTTCACATAAGTTGGACAACCCCTCATCTTAACATACTTAAGATTAGGAATCCTCCTTGTCCATAACTTTTATGGAGTCTTGGGAATGGATTTTGAGGTTACCTTTTTGTAGATATGCAACCATTTCTAGGACATTATCCCAGAAGGATACTGGAATGTCGATAAAATCATTATGGACCGTACCATGTTCAACAAGGTATGATTTTTCCTTTCAGATACATCAATCAATTATTACGTATCATGAGGTGTCCATTATGAGAAAACCATTTGAGATGATCTAGAAACTTATTGCACAAGTATTTATTCCTTGATCTAATCAAAGAATCTTAATAAATTTCCAATTTGTTTCACTTCTGAATTCTTTGAACCTTTCAAATAATTCACACTTGTATTTTAGCAAATACACACATTCAACTCTTTGAATGATCATCTCCTTTTCTTATACTAGTTTGTTCAATTTGCAAAATTATTTTCATGAAAGTCAAGTATACAAAATTTATTAAGTAATATTCCGATTCTATACAAAACATTATTATTATAAATAGAACAACAATTGTTCTTAATTATAATACCAAAGATTTCATTGTCCAACAATAAAAATGGAAATAATATCTTTAACAAAAACTGGAATACAATAACAACTTATTGACTTAATAGATTTGCCGTCAGTAGCATTGCTAAACTATAAGTTTCTATGGCTAATAATATCAAAAGTGACCTTTGCTTCATTTCCCACACATAGGATTACTTATATTTGTTTAGCTTTTACTTACTTTTTATCCTTTCATAAATCTATATTTATGATAACCAAAGTTGGTATCCAATACCCAAGTAGAATATTGACTTAAAGAAAAATTTATTTCAAATCATGAACAAATTTGTATTTGTAACCGAAACTTCACTAAGCTTCTTTGGTTAGCCTCTGCAAGATGTTTCTTGCAGTTTCTTTCCAGTGTCCAGGCTTATTGCAGTGGAAGAAAACTCCTTTGCTATCCGTTTCAGTTTTGTTCTTATTATCCTTTGTTTTTGCCTTTTCTATTTACCTTCTTAGAATCGTTCTTCTTTTCAGAAGATCATTTGGCTCCTACCAGTAAGACATGGTCTTTCTTAGTTGGAAAGTGACTCTCAACATTTTTCAACATGTTAAGCAAATCAAATGGTGATATCTAGTTTGTTCATATGAAAAATTCACAACAATTGTGAAAGGAGTCCCGGAGTGAGGAAAGATCAAATCTTGGCTCAACTCTCCATCCATGACAAAACTCATTGATCAATCAAATTGATTATGTTAAGAACTTTTTGTGCATACTATAGTGCCATTGGCCATTCTAGATCGGAAGAGCTCCTTAGATATCGATATCTATCGGTCCCACTTTCCTCACCATCAACTACTTGATGTGCGGGAATATAGTAGGAGCATCCATAGTTCATCTTGTGTTGAAGCTCGTTACTCATGGATGCAAGCATAATGCATTGAGCCAATCAGGTGCATCATCTTGCCACTTTCTAAAAGTAGCAATCTCTTCCTCGAGGCATTATGCGCAACCATTGCGGGGATAGGCGTATTAAGGACATAAGATAGCTTTTCGGTCCATGAGAGCTATTCTCAAATTCCTTAACCAATCCGCTTAATTCTTGGTCTCGTTAATTTAGCATCTAATATGTTTATGATGATAGTAATTTTAGACATTGTAAAATTACGTAAATGAATTTGTAATTAACAACATTTTAACATACATTCTTTTATTAATTACCAAAATAATTTAGGTCTTGTTTTAAATTGGTATCTCCCACTATTTTCTTCAAACTATATTACCCTCACTTATATAGTTCGACAAAATCTAATTAAAGATTTGCTAGTGAGAATAAGGATTCCATTTCAAATGTATATAGCCTTGTGGTGACACAACAAACTATATATAAATAAATAGGTAGACAACTTTTGTCAATTACATCAACTATGCAACTCCTTTTCTTTTGCCTCTTAGATTATTTTGATCAAGTGGTGGCACATCCGAATCAAAATTATCCAAGTTAAGTCCGACCTAGCACTCCATATATTCAAAAAAGAAAAATATCATCCTTGTGGTGACACAACAAAACAATATTGTTCAATTTTCTTTATAAGCATCAAATGTGATAAATTAACATCTTAAATACACATCACCATAAGCATCAATAAATAACATTCATCTTATGAATAATAAACATTTAATATATATATTGATATCATTTAATGGGCAAATTTAGTTAGTATAAAATCTATTTTTGAATCAAAATAAACTCCTTTATTTTAATCCAAATTTAAATCAAAATAAAACTATTTTATTTTAATTTATCCAATTTTGAATAAAATAAACTATTTTATTTTAATCAAAATCTTTAATCAAAATAAACTCCTTTATTTTAATTAATTATGGAATCCAATTCCATAAAAAAAACTTTTATTAAAAGAAATACGGATTTTCTTTCCTATTCACAAATAAACTCCTTTATTTTGAATAATATGAAATCTTATTTCATATTTAAATAAACTCCTTTATTTAAGGAAACATGGATTCTCTTTCCTATTCACAAATAAACTCTTTTATTTTGAATAATATAAAATCTTATTTCATATCTAAATAAACTCCTTTATTTAAGGAAATTAGGCAATCCAATTTCAACTCTAATTAGTTATCATGGAATCCAATTCCAACTCTAATTAGTTAGCATGAAATTTAATTTTAAAATTAAAATAAACCTTTTTATTTTAAGATTAAAATAAACCTTTTATTTTGAAATTAAAATAAATATTTTATTTTAATTATAAAATTATTATATATATATATATATTACGTAAATATATATATTATATATATATATATAATAAATCCATGATACCAAAAAAAAATATATCCGTCCCATATTATATATATATATATATATCCTCCCGATTCTTGATTCACATGAAAAACCAAAAGGTGATCAATATATATATATAATATAATATACAAACCGGATATTTATATATATACTTAAATGAGTCACATGCTTCCACGGTTTTTATTTATATAATATTAAAGCATTCCTGCTACTACTCCGGTTTTCCTTCCTTTATCAAAAAAAAAAATGCTGGGTCATGTATTACCATTGTACCAATCCATGCAAGTTAACTACATGATTCTCTTGAAATCCGTGCAACATGAGCTCCTTCCTTTTTCATGAACGTGGCTTCTACTTTCTTTATTCACTGGCACATGATAATTAGAAAAAAAAATTGCGTTTTTTTTTTTTTTTAAATAAATTTTATACAATAAAATTATGCCCAATTAAATTGTTCTAAACACATATCAACATACATATTAAATTAAAACAATTAATAATTCGCATAAAGGTTTGGCTCTGATACCACTATTAGGTTTGTAATATTCAAGAACACAATCAAATTGCATAAAAAGTGCGGAAACGTGTAAAATCAGAGTTTAAAATTTTTACAAACCATATACCCGGATCACCCTTTATGCACAATTATTAATTAAACGAAAAGATAAAGAATAAAATCATACTCTCGAAGATCAAGCTTCCTCAGGTACAAGTTCACCTCCAATCCTTTTCGCGTTCAACTTGAATCCACCGGGTTTGGTTCCTTCCTTTGATCAACGTTAGCCACCCAAATGTTTGGCCTCTAGAGGTGATCCACCAAGGAAAAAGAATTTTCAAGAAGAAGGGTATTTGGCTCAAACCCTAGTTTTCTATCTCTATAGAAAAGAACGTACTCACCAACAAATTGGAATTATTCCGTATTCTTAATATCTGATATAAGACTCCTCTTATAAAGATATCAAGTAACCCTATTAAAAATAAGGTATTATTTAATTAAACTCTTTTAATTAAATGGGCTCCCTAATCTTATTAGGGATAATTAATTAAACTCCTTTAACTAATTTTTCCTCTTAATCCTATTAGAATAAATGAGAATACTTATATTAAATTAATTTCTAAACTCTTTTAGAAATTAAAATAATAATAATAATTGTAATAATATTAATAAGACTCCTCTTATTAATTTATATTTAATATTTCTAAAATATTAAATAATAAATATTAAGCTATTTAATTTATTCTATCACCATAGATTAAATTAAATATACATAACATATTATTACGATTATGCCATTAACTTCTTAAATAATTATTCTTCCTTTTATGGTGTGACCCTTTAGGTTCTCCATATTAAGCCTATGAATAAATCAATTAGAACAATTCTAATCTTATTTAAATAAATAAATTAAACAATTAATTTATTTAAATAAATAATATTTATTCTACAATAGGGATAAGCCTCCACTAGCGATCAAAGACTTTCCGGATATTATAGATTTCAACATTAATCATAAAAGAACCTTTGAGTAAATAGTTACCGTGCAATTCAATCCTTCCACCATACAATGTCCCAATTAAATATAAGGCATTGGAATTACTATCAAGTCTTATTTTATTTAATTATATGTATTTCGATCCTTAAATGCACAACTCAAATAATGCAAATTAGAAACTCCTTTCTAATTTCATTACGCTTAACCAAGGACTCTTTGGGTTGTCATTTATCGAATCACATAGGACATTTCTCTTCTTTTATTAGAAGTGGTAGATTCTTTATTGATCATACATTATCTCCATGTACAACTTATTATACCCAAGCATACCCTTTGATATACCCTAAGGGTCTTAAGGAATAAGTCAAAGTATAACTCATCATACACAAGATACTATGATGATCTCAAGTCCAAGGATCACTTGTCTTACTATCACTACTGAGAATTCCTATTGACAAGCAAGTAAAACTCCATTAGGTATTCCTTAGCGAGCCACGTTCGATGAACTTATTCTCTAATAAGCACCTACATACTTGCTTTAGTGTCTCCACACAAAATGATCATGAGATCAATCATCCTCATCCAACGAGCAAGCAACGTATGTACCAATCTATCCGGATTCACTAATCCCCAATTTAGTAATCCAATGATTGGGAACTATTTTAGTTTTAAGCTTTCTAAGAATTTAGATCTCATTAGAATGATCATCATCATTATTCTAAAAGCATTGCTTAAAACTATGGGTTTATCACATATTATAAAAACAAAGATCATGTAGATAATTAAAAGCCTTTAATAAATTAATACTTTTATTAATAAATGAATAAGATTGTTACAAAGTATATGCTTTATCATCAAACATGATTGGCTTGTGTGCATATTACTTTCACTACATGGGAGGAAAAGTATAAATAAAT